>JBBGZY010001578.1:1257500-2755000 GCA_037952925.1 Lithobates clamitans | reverse complement strand
GCTCTAGTATGGCTGTAAAGAATACATGATGGGATGTGGGTTTAGAGAGATGGATGGCAGATAAGAAATGTGACGATGGTTAAGAAATCTCTGTGCCAATTTCAATCAGTCTTTGGAATCTATAATAAGGTAAACACCATGGCAGTTCTGGTAGAGCATCAGTACCTTTTGACATACAAGAATTCTAGAGTTTCAGCTAACTTCTCTTTGCAAACGAATCTAAACAAACATTTAGGAATTGTATGCAAAATCTCTTAGAATTGCTTCCTCACTTTATCCAAAAACCTAAAATACAGGGGTGTGCATGGGGGAGGGGAGGAGGCGTAAGATTGGTTGCTATGCACAGCTGCTGCAGATTCTGACTGCTCCACTTTTAGTCTGGGTTCACACTGCTGCCGGATGGGCTCACAGCAGGGGGTCCGGTGCATCCCTGTTCTCTGTTTCGGGGCCAAATTTTTGCCTATATTCGGCTCTGAAACGGAGCCAAAGACGCACAGGGCTCCTGTGCAAGCTGCTTCGCAGCGGAGATATGTCAACCAGCTCCATAGAGCTGGTTACAATCTCCTATCATATGAATTGGATGCGGAGAAACTCGCATCCAATTTTCACTAGAGTGAACCCAGGCTAAGTAAACTTTCCTTAATCTCTGGTATTGGGCTTCAGTGTACTGATATCCCTAAAAGCTATAACCTCAATGGCTATTGTCGATTCTCTCACGAATTTGGTTTAAGTTGACATGGTTTTCGTTTTGTATGACGATGTACAAGTTTCATATAGTAAAGTTGCCTGGGCCATACATGGGATCTTGGTTCTAGAGATGTGTAATGCAAACCATTGGTATATAAATATGGGAGTTGCCATTGCTTTATTGTTAATGAAGCCTGTGCTGTTTTAGTTTTCTGCATGATAACTTGAAACAAAGTTACTCAGTACTGCTAATTCCACATCGATGATTAAAGGGTTGCTAAACCCTTGTTTGCTAATTAAACAAAATAAAATAAATAAGTCATACTTGCCACCTCCGTGCAGTTAGTTTTGCACAGAGTGGCCCCGATCCTCCTCTTCTGGGGTGACACTCATGGCTCCATCTTCTGCTCGAGTGCCCTGTCGGAGAAGTGCTTTCCTTTGGGAAACCCGTGTGGGCGCGCTCCCGTGTCCTGCTGCGTCTATTGACACAGACAGCAGGATTCGGCCCCGCGTCATTGGATTAGATTGATGGCAGCAGGCGCCAATGGCTGCGCTGCTATCAATCTATCCAATCAGGACACCAGACACCAACTAGAGCTGGTGTGCTTGTCCCCATGGCGAGAGAATGGGTTCAGGTAGGTAAAACAGGAGGGTTTGGGGAGGTCTGGGGGGGCTGCTGCATGACAGGTTTTTCACCTTAATGCAGAGGATGCATTGGGTGAAAAAACACGAGGGTTTACAACCCCTTTAAGTAGTGAAATGAAGATGACTGCCCCAGAGTCTGGAGGCTCCATCCACACCTAGGCATTTGTAATTTTGGGCAAAATCGTCACGATTCTGCCCGCGATTCCAGAATCCTGGCAAAACGCGGGACGCGACTGAGATTCCATTACTTGTTAATGACACCCCAACTGCAGTGTTTTATTGTTTTATTTTCCCCGTGATAAATTGTGAGAAAATCGCAGGGCACAAAGCTTATCGCTCTAAAAGGAGCCGAAGCTTCTGTTGGATGACAGCCTCGTGTGACTGGAGCCCAAGAAAAGAGCAATAACACCCGCCATATTTCTAACATGGCAGGTTCTTATGCAAGTATCTGTTTTTCAATAAAAACGTTGAGGTGGCCCTACCTCTTTCTTCCTCACATGTTCAACAGAGTAATAGGAAAGCTGGATTTTTATAGGGAAAGTCAATTCATACTTTATCTGCTTATAGACCTTGAACATTTCAATCTACTGATCAATTTTCTACACAGCTTTTCCATCATATGTTCTATAAAACTTGCATAGGTGCAGAGGTTTTGTAATAGGTGTGTGTGGTGTTTTTTTTATTTTTTTTTTTTATTTTTTTTTTTAATTCACATATCATGCTTACCTGCTCTATGCAATGGTCTTTGCACACGGCAGCCCTGTTCCTCCTTTTCTGGGATCCCCTTCCAGTGCTTTTGGCTTCTCAACCAACAACCCCTTTTCAATCTGCCCTGTGAGGAGGGAGAGAGATGCTGCTCTAATGCATAGAGCTGGATTTAAATCAGGCTCAGGTACATACGTATAAGACACAAGGTTTTTCTTTTTTTACCTAAATTTAGAACCACTTTAAATTGTAAGGAAACTTCCAAAAACATCTTATGAAAGTTTCCTTAAAGCTCCCCCCCTCCCTTCTCAGCTGCTCACTTACTGGGTTCACTTCTGGAAAAAGGTCTCCCGGCACCTTACCTGTGGATGGCCTGCCTTCTTCTTGCACTTGTTACACAATGGAACCAGGCAGGAAGATGGCTCTTGTTTTCAGGACTGATATTCCAGAACTTAGTCTGCATCTAACGAGGGGAGGGTCGACTACATCTGTGCTGTATATTGTAAAATACACCTGTCCTCTGCTATTATTGTCCACCTCCTGAAAATTCTAGATGCATCTTACTGTCTGCTTTTTGTACTTTAGGCCTTGTTCACACACCATGTGCAGAGATGTCAGTTTTTCTGCACGCGTTCGTCAAGGGCACAAAAACTGTTCCGTGTCCTGTTTACTACACAGCACTGGTATTGCGTGCACATTTTTTCTGCACAGGAATCTGCAAGGTATGTGCGGTTTTCTGTGCGGGATCTGAGCTGATCTGTGTACTCTAACATCGGATGGTCCCCCCTGCAGCAGGGAGGTTTCCCCATACATCTCAAAAGTGTGGATGGGGGAATTGGTTCAGCCTGCTGGCTGAATGGAAAAAAGCTGAACCATGTATGACTGGCTGCAATTCAAAATTTCATCTATTCTCTACAGCTTTTCCAATGACCTCCATTCCTCTACATGCCATCCTTATCTGTCGGCCTCAGCTATCACATGGTGTACAGTTGGGTAAAAAATGTCACTGTTTCAGTTTAAACATATACACAATAGGAAATGGGAATCTCTTACCCTTTCTGGACCTATAAATAAAGGGTTGGTAAAAGGTTGTTTTTTAATTTATTTTTTATTTTTTTTTAACCTTAATGCATTCTCTGCATTAAAATAAAAAAAAAATTATTTTGGTAGCACACCCCAGATCCACCCCTAAATACTCAAATACCCAATCTGGATCCAGTGCTGTGCATGTCTGCAGCAGCTCTTCTCCCCATTGGTTTCTGCTGCTGTCCCTCAAAACAAAACATATGAGCAGAGTGGGGGCAGAGTGATTGCGCGATCACAGCTGGGCATGAACAGCGATCTGTCATCGCCCCATCATAGTCCCCTCCCCCCTTCAGTTAGAACACACACTAGGGAACACAACCCCTTGATCGCCCCCTAGTGTTAACTCTTTCCCTGACTGTGAAATTTTTACAGTAATGCATTTTTATAGCACTGATAGCTGTATAAATGCCAATGGTCCCCAAAATGTGTAAAAATTATCCGAAGTGTCCGCCATAATGTCGCAGTCCTGAATAAAAATTGCATATCGCCGCCATTACTAGTAAAAAAAAAAAAATTAATAAAAATGCCATAAAACTACCCCCTATTTTGTAGATGCTTTAACTTTTGCGCAAACCAATCAATATACGCTTATTGTGATTTTGGGGGGGGAAAAAAGTAGAATACAGATCGGCCTAAACTGAGAAAAAAAATATTTTTTTAATATATATTTTTGGGTGATATTTTTGTTATAGCAAAAAGTTAAAACATTGCAGTTTTTTCAAAACTGCTCTTTTGTTTATAGCGCAAAAAATAAAAACCGCAGAGGTGATGAAATACCACCAAAAGAAAGCTCTATTTGTGGGAAACAAGGACATCAATTTTGTTTGGGTGCAACGTCGCATGACCACGCAATTGTCAGTTAAAGCGACGCAGTGCCGAATCGCAAAAAGTGCTCTGGTCAGGAAGGGGGTAAAATCTTCCGGGGCTGAAGCGGTTAATTTTCTTAATTCATTGAAGGGTATTTTTTCCCCAAAAAAAGCGTTTGAAAAACCGCTGGGCAAATGATGTGATATAAAATATTGCAACGACCGCCATTTTATTCTCCAGGGCCTCTGCAAAAAAAATTATATATGTGTGTGTGTGTGTGTGTGTGTGTGTGTGTGTGTGTATATATGTGTATATATGTATGTAAGCAACAAGTGTCAGAAAAAGGCCTGGTCTTTAAGTGGTTTAACTGCCCTTATTTGCAGACAGAAGTTCATCCCTTTTGATCTAAAAGAACCAAATGATACAATGTTCCTCTTTATCTCTCAGCGCTGAGCAATGTTGATAAACATTTGCTGGTGTTCTGCCGAGAAAGGTCCCCGTCAGATAATGTCCGCCCTGTACTGTGCAGGCGCAGCGCTTGCGCAGTACAGAGGACTAAGGCTCGGTTCACACGGGGGGGCGACTTGTCAGGCGACCTAGCCGCCTGACAAGTCGCCTCCCGTTCTGTACAATGGAACCGTTCTAATCGGAGCGACGCAAGTCGCTCCGACTTAGAAGGGTTCCTGTACTACTTTGGGGGCGACTTGCATAGACTTCTATACAGAAGTCGTCTTGCAAGTCGCCCTGGCAGTTGTGTGCAGGTCGCCTCGGTGAGGCGACCTGCAAGTCGTGCCGCCTCTGGTGTGAACCGAGGGTCAGGAGCCACCGAAAGTCTCAGAACATGAACAGCTGTTGATCAGCTGTACACGGCACCTGCGCAATTAAGACTACATTGTGCCACATGCTCCCGATGCTCGTGCAATTCTGCAAGGGGCGGGTGTGTTAACTCTGCAAGGGGCGGATGCAAAATACACCCTTCAGTTGTGTAAACGCCCCGCAAAGACGTGTAGTTTGATAAAACCACCCCCAACTTATGAGCCTAGCCCATCATTGTAAAATATGGCCTCTTCTGTAAGCATCCGCCCCTTACACGCTTCTTAATAATACATCCGCCCCTTTGAGAAATCCACCCCCATCGTATAAGCTCTGCCTATCATGCGGCCTCTTCTGTATGTATCCGCCTCTCGCAGAGTTCAATACACACGCCCGTTGCAGAGTTGCACGAGCATCGGGAGCGTGCGGCACAATGTAGTCTTAATTGTGCAGGCATCGTGTACAGCTGATCAACAGCTGTTCATGTTCGGAGACTTTCAGGGGTGCCAGCGCAGTACAGGGCGGACATTATCCGACGGGGGACCTTTCTCGGCAGAACACCGGATGTTTTGTGTGTCTTTTTTTTTTTTTTTTTTTTTTTGACAGCTGTGGAGAGCTGCTGTGCATTTGTTAGATGAATCGTGGAAATGCTGGATTAAGATCGTGAGGGGGGTTGCATTTTTTTAACGACTAATCGTGCAGCTTTAGTTAAAACCACCAAACATTTTCTGAAAGTGGAGACCTGGAGAATAAAATGGTGGCATAGGCTATGTAAAATATAAAAGATGAGGTTATGTGAGTAAATGGATACCAAAACATGTCAAGCTTTAAAATTGCATGTGCTTTTGAAACTGCAACTAATTTCGGTAATTAAAATTGTCCATAGGCAACACTTTTTTAAAGTCTTTTTACAGGTAATCAGTTTAGAGTTAGCCACAAATGATGGCCCTAGAATTGTTGCTCACTCTTTTGCGTGTGGTGTTCAGTCATAGTTCTCGTATGTAGCTGCACCTCATGCATGCATTTACATATGTATATGGACACAGGGGGGGAGACTTTTTTTTTTTTTTTCTTTTTTTTTTTTTCTTTTTTTTTTTTTTTTTTTTTTTTTTTTTTGCAGTTACATTAGTCCAGCTTGGAACAATTTAATTATGCAAGCCTTCCCTATAGAGGTTGGAAATTATTTTGGTAGGCGCTGCATCTGCAGTGATGGCCACTGGCTTATGGGTCCCATGCCAAGCATCTGCCCTTCTGCTTTGGTTGCTAACTCGGCATGGGTGTTATTCAGAGAACATGTTGCATTTCTCAGTGAATCATAACATTGTCCCACCCCTCTACCTTGTCCAATCAGATTGCTTTGTGATCATTTAGAAAATGCTGATGTTCTCTGGCCCGGTGGGGAGCGAGTGACCCTGTGTGTTTTACTATGCTGCTTGGTGCTAGACCTTGAAGCTGGCGGCAATCACTGTAGTACTGGTGTCTTATAGTGCTTTTCCAGCTTCCATAGTGACTGGCCAGGTATGGAACATGCATATACATTTAACATTGGCACTCATGGAAGTGACCACCAGAAAGAGGATATTCAGAATTTACACACACTCCCAGCTGCCGAGCGTGAGTGTAACTTCTGTCGCTGTCATGGACGCAAGTATTACAATGCAGCGAAAGGTGTAAGCATGATGCCAACCCCCCCCCCCCCCGGAAACTAATATCATTCTGACACATCGGATAGTTATATTTAGAGGAAATATATAGTTATATTTTCAATAAGTAACAATCCAGTAAATTTTGCTGACGAATCTCCTTTTCACTTCAGTTCTGCCTGTCTGCTGGCTGTCTTAGCACAACTTCTAGATTCCCTGCATGCGTTGCAGCTTTTTCCTCTGCTGTTCAATTTCTAAAGACTAGCTATCTCATGATACCTTCTTGTCTGCAAGGTCTTGTCTTGTCTGTAGTTTAGAGGGCATAGTGAATTCAAGGAAGTAAAATGTGGCCAAGGAAATAAACGCTCAAACCCCAAACACTGCTAAACTTGTTTTCTCCTGTCAGGAGGAGTGGCGTTTACAATAAACCAGCGTGCATGAAGCCTTAAAGCGGAGTTCCACACAAAAATGGAACTTCTGCTTTTCGGAAACCCTCCCCCCCCCTCCGGTGTCACATTTGGCACCTTTTCAGGGGGGAGGGGGGTGCAGATACCTATCAAAGACAGGTATTTGCACCCACTTCTGGCATAGACTCCCATGGGAGTCTATGCCTCTTCCCGTCCCGACCGCGCTGTCTGCTGGGAACACACAGCTCCCAGCAGAGAGCAGGGACCACTAGGGACGCACAGCACGACTCGCGCATGCGCAGTAGGGAACCGGGAAGTGAAGCCGCAACGCTTCACTTCCTGATTCCCTCACCTGGGATGGCGGCGGCAGCTGCCGAGAACCGAGCGGGTTCTCGTAGTCCCCAGCCGACATCGCTGGACCCCGGGACAGGTAAGTGGCAATGTATTAAAAGTCAGCAGCTGCAGTATTTGTAGCTGCTGGCTTTTAATATTTTTTTTTTTTTTTTTTTGGCGGTGTGGGTGAACCCCCGCTTTAAGAGAATCTCCAATTTTGGGTTGACATCAGAACCGTAATAAAAGGGAAGTTTGACTGTAGGGATGGTGTTCTTGGGGTCATAGGCAGCATTTTTATTCCTCCTAACACGGTGAGTCCCCCTCATCAAAAAGTCACGTGTACAGTACATACCAATAAACATCTAAATGATTTAGAGAAGGATTGGGAGAAAGTGCTGTGGTCAGATGAGAGACCAAAATTGAACTCTTTGGCATTATGTCGACTCGCCGTATTTGGAGGAAGAAAAATGCTAATATGACCCTAAGAACACCATCCCTACATTCAAGCACAGAGGTGGAAACATGATGCTTTGAGGCTGTTTCTCTGCTAAATGTACGGGCCAAATTTGCAGCATTGAGGGGCCAATGGACGGGGCCACGTATTGTAAATTCTTGGATGAGAACCTTCTTCCCTCAGCCAGAACACTAAAGATGGGTCGTGGATGGGTCTTCCAGCATGACAATGACCCAAAACATACCGCTAAGGCAACAAAGGGGTGGCTCAAGAAAAAGCACATTAAGGTTATGAAGTAGCCTAGGCAGTCCCCAGACCTTAATCCTATAAAAAATTGATGGAGGGAGCTGAAACTTCGAGTTGCCAAGAGACAGCCAAAATCTCTGCTGAGATGTGTGCAAACCTGGTCACCAACTACAAGAAACATCTTGCCTCTGTGCTTGCCAACAACGGGTTTCAAAGGATAATAATCGATGATTCTTTTTAGTGTAACCACTTGCCGATGGGGCCATAGCTGGAAGACGGCTACAGCGCGGTCGGCTTATTCTGGGTGGACGTCCGTGGGGCGTCATTCCAGAATGTTGCGCCCCCGGAAACATCCGTGACCGCCGGGTCCAGAGGACCCGGCGCATCACGGATCACGGTAAATAACCACTGATCATGGCCGTTTACCACGTGATCGTTCCGTCAAATGACGGAGCGATCACTTGTAAACCGGTGTCACGTCATGACGCCGGTTCCTCCCTCCCCTCTGTGTACCGATCGGTACAGTGAGAGGGGAGAGGGGGAGAGATGGCGGCAGCGCTGTGGGCTGGATGTTTAGTGGCCATAGAACTGCTCAATGTCAATAATCTGCAACACTGCAATGCTCTGCCAACGCTCTGCCAATACTTTGCAACGCTCTGCCAATACTTTGCAACGCTCTGCCAATATGCTATAAATTTTAACAGAAACAAAGAATTTTTTTTAATTTTTTTTTTATCGAATTTGCAGTCTTTTTGATTTATAGCGCAAAATATAAAAAACCCAGCGGTGATTAAATACCCCCAAAAGAGTGCTCTATTTGTGTGAAAAGGACAAAAATTTCATATGGGTACAGTGTTGCATGACTGAGTAATTGTCATTCAAAGTGTGAGAGCACCGAAAGCTGAAAATTGGTCTGGTTAGGAAGGGGGTTTAAGAGCCCAGTTGTCAAGTGGTTAAATCTTTTTTTTTTTTTTTTTTTTTTTTTTATTGCTTTTGGAGTAAAAATCTATCTAAAGATAGTTTTCTATTTAAGATACATTAATCATTTAGTTTATTCAGCATGAAATGGAGCTTAGGTATGTAGCATGACGCTGTATATTCTGCAATATTTACATTTTTGATAAACTCATTCAATGAATCTGAAATAACATTCACACAATTTTACAGTAACCATCAGATAAAACAAAGTTCAGGAATATTTATCCCATTGTTTTGCAAATCTATGTACACTACAAACTGTATTATTTGAAGAGAATGCATCTGTACTAGGCTCTAAGTGTGAGGAGGAAGGGCAATCAGTAAAAATGAAAGTGAAACATTCTAAGCAGCTTATAAACCTTGTAATCTTTCTGCACATAGCTTGAAATGTTTTATTCCTCCATTGAGGAGCAAAATGGTAGCCGGTTGCAAAAGAGACACAGTTTGGGAATGTTTACTAACCTGACAGCTAATTATTCTAAATAGGAAACCTTTATTTTGTTTACTATATTAAAGATTCTAAATACCAGCAAGAATAAGTCCTTACATTTAAAGAGCACCTGTCATTGCAGATCTATCATGGTAGTTCCTGTTAGCGGGCATCCACTCACCTGCTGCTGCCACGTCCCTCACCTTGTTGTGTCACTGCCACATCACCAGCTGTCCCATTAAAGTGAATAGGACTGTTGGTGAATCAACAGCCGCTGCAGGACAGATGACTGTTGCTCTTTAAAAATTATGATTTAAAAAGAGTTGTTTTAAATCAAATCCACCCTGCCGCCAAGTTTTAAGTCATGTTTTGCTTGGGGATCAAATGCTTATTTTTACTCCCTGAACTGCAAATCAATTTATAGTATTTGTATTTTGTTGTGGTGTTTTTTTTTTCCTGGATTTTTGGTTGATATTCTATCATTTTTAAAATACACCTATGATAATGATAGACTCTTCATTTCTTTTTAAGTGGGCAAACTTACAAAATCTGCAGGGGATTAAATAAATTATTTTACACAATATTTACTGGGAATGTGCCAAAGCACACCCTTTCTTGCAGAGGTCAAGCCTTTTCTCGACACCCTACACAAACCTTTTAAACCAGTCCACTTCCTTTTGGGCTTTCCCATTCCTGACATGCTTAAAATGCTTTACTAAAATAATGAATCATATGTTAACTGTTGCAAGGTGAATACGAGAATGTGAACTGAAGACAGCCAACAAGACCATCTCAAGCAGGATTTTATTAATGCATTCATGATGTACATACGATGTAATATCTTGCAGCACAGCCGAATGCTCATGTAGACAATTACAATAAGTTTGGTCACCATGGATGATGTTGCTATGCCCTGTCACCACAATTTTCTCTATACGGTCTCCTTCATTCAGTATAACTTTCCATCACACTTTACTTTTGCCCCTTGAACTCAGCAAGGGTTCTTTCAAATGAGCAGCCAGAGAGGGGTAAAAACAGCCAGCTGAACTGTGGTTATACTGCCATCCCCCACCTGGCTGTCCACCTAAATGCTAACATTAAATCCAGATGGGACAGTAAGCGCATGCTGTGATGCTTTGTAGCCATAGTTATTTAGGCAGTATTGACGTTCGTTTTTTTTTTTTTTTTTCCCACAAATAGAGCTTTCTTTTGGTGATATTTTATCACCTCTGCGTTTATTTTTTGCGCTATAAACAAAAAATAGTGACAATTTTGAAAAAAACGTATTTTTTACTTTTTGCTATAATAAATATCCCCAAAAAATATCTAAAAAAAATTTGTTTTTTCCTCAGCTTAGGCCGATACGTTTTCTTCTATATATGTTTGGTAAAAAAAATCGCAAGCGTTTATTGATTGGTTTGCACAAAAGTTATAGCGTCTACAAAATAAGGGATAGTTTTATGGCATTTTTATTGGCAATTTTTTTTTTTTGCTAGTAATGGCGATCAGCGATTTTTATCGTGACTGCGACATGGCGGACACTTTTGGCACAATTTTGGGACCATTCACATTTATACAGCGATCAGTGCGATTAAAAATGCATTGATTACTGTGTAATTGTGACTGGCAGTGAAGGGGTTAACCACTAGGTGGCGCTGTAGGGGTCAAGTGTGTCCTAGGGAGTGATTCTAACTGTGGGGGGGGGGGGGCTGTGTGTGTGACACGTCACTAATCACCGTTCCTGATTACAGGGAGCTGTGATCAGTGTCATAAGGTAGAACGGGGAGATGCTTGTTCACATTAGCATCTCACCGTGAGACGATCGCGGGTATCCCCGCGGACACGGAGCTCGCGGCGGGCACGTGCCCGCAAGCCGCCTCTTAAAAGGCAACGTACAGGTACGTTAATCTGCCTGTATGTGCCCTTCTCCCGCAGTATATCTGCGTGAGGCGGTGGGGAAGCGGATAAAGTTGGTAATTTGTCAGGTGTCGTCCTGTTTTTTTTTCTTTCTTTCTTTTTTTTTTTTTTTTTTCATGCAGGTAAATGTAAATGAACTAGATTATCTGTCTACTGTGTATTAGTTGCCTGAATAAAACTATTACTTTATACTGAATAAGAATCTGTCATAAAGCAAAAAACGTGTGTGCAGGCTCTTATGGGAGTCGGCTTTTCCATTACTTTTGCCACATTAAGGTGCACTGTTGTAGATTATTGAGAGTGCATAACAATGTTTTGTGTTAAATTTTCTTTCATGGCAGCTCCAGCACCATCCCAATATTCCCTTCCTAGATAGCAGGCTGAAAATAGACTGCTGCTCTTGCAACCTGACATGCCCTCTGTGTGCTTTTCCAACTACTGAAATTCAACCAGCAACACTCAGAGCCTCCCTGCTGCCTGGAGAGCAGTAGTTGTAACTCTGCAGGGTGCATGTCAGGTTGGATTTTTTTTGGGGGGGGGAGCTGCAGTGAAAGAAAAAAACTTTAGATATATAAAGTCCTAATTTTATGCATTCACTTTCTATAATCTGTAGTCCACAAAGCCACAGTTGGCATTTTAAGGTTTTTTGTTACAAGGCAAAGCACCACTATATGAAGGCATAGAGCGAAGAGAATATGCTTCCACTTTGTTGCTTACTATTTCTGAACCAATTACCGTATATACTCGAGTATAAGTCGTTCCGAGTATAAGTCGAGGCCCTAATTTACCACAAAAAAAATGGGAAAAACTTATTGACCCGAATATAAGACGAGGGTGAGAAATGCACAGCTACTGTAAGTGGAAAAGAGGGTCAACAATGTCCATTTGCAGCATCACTGTGCCCATTTGCAGCCATAGGTCCCCTGAACTTCAAACTCAGTAGTTAAGGGTTCCTAGATGCCCCCTAGCTGCAGCCAAAATTTGGGGTCTCTGAACCCAAAGGGTCCCGAAATTATATTGCTGCAGGTAGACACAGTTGACCGAATTTGGGGCCCCGTATCTCGGGGGCCACTTAGTGCTAAGAACCCCAAATTTGGTGTGCAAACCCAGTGGAACTAGCACCATAAAATTTCCAAAGCTGGGGTTTCTAGCACCAAGTGGCCCTGAGATATGGGGCCCCAAAGTCTGTTCAGAAAATGTCAAGCACTTTTCTGCAGCAGAGAATGACATTTTACAAACCGATTTTGGGGCCCCGTATCTCTGGGCCACTTAGTGCTAGGAACTTCAGGTTTGCATACCAAATTTGGGGTTTCTAGCACCAAGTGGCCCTGAGATACGGGGCCCCAAAATCAGTTTGGAAAATGACATTTTTTGCTGCAGAAAAGTGCTTGACTCGAGTATAAGTCGAGGGGGGCACTTTCAGCACAAAAAAATGTGCTGCAAAAAATTCGACTTATACTCGAGTATATACGGTAAGCTGAATATATTGATTACTGCCTGTCTGCTGGTAACTTCTTTCCCCAACTTTCTGGATTCCCTGCATGCTTTGCAGCTTGCTGCCTACAAGCTGTGATTCCTGTACTGGTTCTGCCTCCCGTAACGTGTTCTCTCGGCCCCTCTGTAGTTCAGAAGGCAGGCTCTGTGAAGTGTGACACAGCACTGCCTACTCAGGGCAGAATGAATGTGTCACAGAATTCATGGCAGTAAATGTGGGACTCTTTCATTCTGATTTGAGTAGGCTTAACATAATTAAAATACCATGTGGAAGTGCATATAATTTAAAATGTCCATAGATATTTATTTAGGCACATTTGAGGCAACATAGAATTTAAGCAGCAAATTCTGGTGTGATTTACTGTAAGCTGTTGTAGCACCTTTTTATATATTGCTGTGGCCTTGAGATAGGTCACTCATCATACAGGAGAATATGGGCAAGTAGCCAGAATTCTTAGCATTTTTAGAATTCCAAAGGTAAAGCAGCTGTCCTAGCATAGCCCTTTTTTTGATTGTCATTTTAAAAATATCTTACAACTCATGTTTTACTAGTATTGTAAAAGAGCTCAAGGTAGGATTTTTTTTTTCTACTCCTGTAAACCTATCTTCTGGCTTGTTCACTTAGTGTGGTGACCTCTGTGTGTTTTTTATTTGGCACTGGATAAACAAAGGATCATCACTAGGACACGTAGAAAACCTATGCATCTTTATCATATGGTACAGGAATCCTGTTTATAGACCATGGGCTAGATGACACGATCTTCGATTGGTAAAATCTTTGGTGGATCCACACCTACTGTTTACATATAACCTTGCCCACTCTGTGAGACTCTAGTTCAGGGACGGCAGCCTACGGGCCACACCCAGCCCGCCACCGCTAATAGTCCGGCCTGTCAGTGCCCGTGATTAATTCACTGGCCCGTGGACGTGTTCACCGCTGTCGTCCTTGTTGGACAGTGGCGAGCAGCTGGTTTCACAGGGCTGGATGGGGGTGGGAACAGCTGAAGTTGACTTTTTATATTAAACAGCAGGTGACTGGTTGCAGGGTGATCCTAGCAACCAATCGCCAGCCTGTTGATGTAAAAAGTTAGCTTCAGCAGTTCCCACCCCCATCCAGCCCTGGGATAGCCGCTTGCCTCTGTGTGCTTTACACCTGTGTAAGGTAGAGTTCTAACTTCAGCGTGTGTGTTTTTGTGTCCATGGTGTGCAGGGGGTGGCAGAGGACACTATGGTGGGCAGATGGGGTGCAGAGAACACTGGGGGGTGGCTGCAGTGGTCATGGGGCTGCTGCAGAGGATGCTGGGGGGGGGGTCTGCAGAGGACGCTGGGGGGTGGCTGCTGCATAAGGTCACAGGGGGGGCAGAGGTGGCTGCTGCAGAGGACGCTGGGGGGGGGCGGCGGCTGCTGCATAGGATGCTGGGGGGGGGGCGGCGGCTGCTGCTGCAGAGGACGCGGGGGACGGCGGCTGCTGCAGAGGACGCTGGGGGGGGGGGCGGCGGCTGCTGCAGAGGACGCTGGGGGGGGCAGCGGCTGCTGCAGAGGACGCTGGGGGGGGCGGCGGCTGCTGCAGAGGACGCTGGGGGGGGGGGGGGGCGACGGCTGCTGCAGAGGACGCTGGGGGGGGCGGCGGCTGCTGCAGAGGACGCTGGGGGGGGCGGCGGCTGCTGCAGAGGACGCTGGTGGGGGGGCGGCGGCTGCTGCAGAGGACGCTGGGGGGGGGCGGCGGCTGCTGCAGAGGACGCTGGGGGGGGGCGGCGGCTGCTGCAGAGGACGCTAGGGGGAGGCGGCGGCTGCTGCAGAGGACGCTGGGGGGGGCGGCGGCTGCTGCAGAGGACGCTGGGGGGGGGCGGCGGCTGCTGCAGAGGACGCTGGGGGGGGGGGCGGCGGCTGCTGCAGAGGACGCTGGGGGGGGGGGCGGCGGCTGCTGCAGAGGACGCTGGGGGGGGCGGCGGCTGCTGCAGAGGACGCTGGGGGGGGGCGGCGGCTGCTGCAGAGGACGCTGGGGGGGGGGCGGCGGCTGCTGCAGAGGACGCTGGGGGGGGGCGGCGGCTGCTGCAGAGGACGCTGGGGGGGGGCGGCGGCTGCTGCAGAGGACGCTGGGGGGGGGTGTTGGACACTATGGGAGTGATGTGAAGGGGGGCCCCCATCTCCTCTGGTGACTGGGACCCCATCTCTAGACCATGCTGGCTGGTGTCAGCCACCCTTGGGTGCCAGGATGGGGGAGGGGGCAGTAAAATCTGAATCCCCAGCCACATGCTCCCTCAGGGTGAACTGGCTTTGTATTAGTGAAGCACCTTTAAATATACCTGTACTGTTATTACTATGTTAAGATTATTATCTTCATTTATTATTATTATACAAGATTTATATAGCGCCAACAGTTTACGCAGCGCTTTACAATGTATAAGGGGGACAACACAATTACAGTACAGTTCAATACAAAAGGTACAGGAGGGCCCTGCTCGTAGGGCTTACATTCTAAAAAGCTTACATTTATTGGCAGGTAAATGCGTCCCTCCATGCAGTCACATACATTGAATCCGTCCCTTAAGTGGAAAAAGGTTGCTGACCCTTGCTCTAGTCTAGTCTAGTGTGTGTGTGTGTTTTTTTTTTTTTCTACTGTCCTTAGGTGATGGATGCCTTCTTTTTGGACAAGTTTTCCTATTATCTATTCAACAGATTTAAATAGTCAATGGAGGTTTCAAGATCTGACCGCTTACTGCCTTTGTGGCTCATTATTCGTTTCCTGCACACCTTGGGAACTGTACCTGCACCCTGCAGTCACAGGCTTGGCCTTGTAATGTATGCTTCAGGCACTGGATCCTGCTTTCCTTAGTTACTCAACCTGGAACCTGACTACTCCATTTTACCATGAAATGAACTCTCTGGCTTACCCCTCAGCCTTGTCTTGCACTCCAACACACCACCTTTTTTTTTTTTTTTTTTTTACCATCCATTCCATGATTAGAGTTTTTGGGATAAGGTATTCAATTTGTCCTCCAATTCTTAGTTCTCAACCTTGATATGGGGTTCACTATTAACAATCAAAAGCGGTTTAAACCCCCTTGTTCCCAGGGATTCTTGGGTGGTTACCCTTCCTGTCCACCTATGGTCCACAGCAACTTTGGCACTTGCCTACCATTCTCTGCCATCCTCATCAGCCTATGGATGCACAACAGCCTGGCCAGGTATTTCCCTAATATCCTTGCCACCTAGCTATTCCCTATGTTAGATTATTGCATTGTTATGATGAATGCCTCCTATTGCATCCCATTGGGGCACAGTGTTTCTCTTCCTTGTGTTTTTTTTTTTTTGGTGGGGGGGGGGGGGGGGGACTGCTCTGCTATGCGGGCTAATAAACATTCTACTCCTGAGTTCTTAATCATCCCTTATAAAATTACACACACACACCCCTCTTGACCTGGCTATACTTCTGGCACCCTATAAAACCTGATTAACCTTGTATACCATTTTCCAATCTCTTGATGTCTTGCACTGCTTGTACAACCTTCTACTACACAGGATTTTCCCTTGTAACTCAATGGGAGTTAATTGATACTCCCTTGTAGAGGCACCCGTATAAGATCCAATCCTCCTTTTTCTGTACACATCAACAGCGTTAACCTTCCTTGGGCTTTTCTTCCACTTGGGGAAAGGATATCCTGGAGACTAGTATGCTCCTTACCTCCATGATGTTTTTGATTTCCCTTGAAACCTCAATTTTCTTGTCATGTCTGTTGACCAGCACATTATTTTGCTAGTAATCCCCTTAGGAACCCCAGGGTCAGGTATGACTTTTGTTTACATTAGAACCTGTGCCCCCATTTCTGTAATTTCTTACTGGAATATTTATCCTTGGCGCTTCTGCCCCTACCCACCCAGGTGGTCATTTTGTGCCCCCCCCTTCCACAAACTTCTACCTTTTGGGGAATGGGTCCCTCCCTAGCCCAGGCACCTACAGTTCTGCACTCCAGCAGAGCAGAGTCACTGCCTAAGTTTTGTTTCAAGTTTCTCCCAAACCCTTGGCTGCGGTTCACTGTTCCTGGAGCAAGGAGTTTCTACTGTTAAGTTTGTTTTGAGGTTTGTCGATCTTCACGTTTTCTTCCTGTGGACCTGTTGTGGCTGTTTAGCTGTCTCATTGCCCACTCCTTGATTTCTTGGGGATGTCCCATGGTCATTTCCTGTATGATAAAGATGAGAGGCATTTTGCTGTTGCTGTAAATATCTCATACAGTACAGGGCACAGGTCCCTTCCTCCTTCTGTGATCTTAGTATTGTTTGCCAATAAAGCTGGAGTGTCATGGAGAAGGAGATGTTATGTGGGGACATTGGGGGCAGACCCAGCAAAACTTTTGCCAGTGTCCAATCATCTGAAGGTTGTGGGGTATAACCCATGGTCTCTGAACCGATACCCATGTATACGCAAAGACACACAATTTACACAGGTATGTTAGTTTCTTGTTTCCTATGTGCCCTGTTCCCACCACAGTGCTGGTGCGATGTTTGGCGGAATGTGAAAATTGCAGAAATGCTGTATTTTTCTGCATCAAGTTGGATGCCACCTATTGTCACCTCGGTGCTTTGCAGAGGACTGGAAAAGTGTCACTATGTGTGCAATGTGCTGAAATGCTGCTCTATGGCTGTTCTCAGGCTGACAGCTGCTCATATAGTAAAACTCTGCTGTTTTTTTTTTTTTTTACCATGCAGGTTACTGTGAACTACTATCCCTTTATAGCACAAAAGGTAAAAACACCAACGTCCTTTTCCACATATTAGGCTATAAATATGAAGTACAAAATATGTCCCTATTTTTTGAACAGGTAGTTTTGAAATGTTGGCACCAATTTTAAAAAAGGCATATCAATGCACGATGAGCATCAGAATGCTTTTTGTATGCAGACAGTAGGCACAAGTGGGAATAGGTTGCTGTCTGTGTTCTATACACATATACAAAGTGTATAGGGTTGTATGGTGTTTCCAAAGCTGGCCCCAGACATTTGCCATGCAATTGTACAATTTCCTTTTCATTTACCAACTGCTATGAGTAATGCGGGATGATCTGATTGGACATTGAATGACTGGTATGTAGGTGATTGCAGTATACAGTTGGAACTAAAGGCAGTAATCTATCTCTCTCCAAGAGGTCCCAATCTGGCTCAGGCATCTTTCCCCGGCTTTTTTCAGGTGACAGTCTTCAGCCGTCTTGATTGGCTGGTGTGTTATGTCACCTGCATATGTGTGGGTGTGGTTCATCTGGCACTGTGTCAGAAATGTAAACTAAGCTGCGTATGCTCAGGTCATTGTGTCCATTACAGAGGATTGTGAACAGGCAGGTGAGTTTATTTTATTTTGCAAGTGAACTTTGCATGTCTCTTATGCAATAAGGAGCTTGCCTGTTTGATTGTAGTTTAAGTCAGTCCACACTGAAATTACATTTGGAGACAGAGAGCATGACTTGCATGAGAAATGGCTCAGTTTCACAGTATAGACTTCCAAAAGGTATACATGCTTGTCGGCCACTGATCATATGCAGAGGGATTTTTGCTTATTCTGGGAAAGGTTACAAAGGTCTGAGTAAGGAAAATTGAAGACCTTTCTTTTTATTTTTTTTCATTTGCTATGTTTCCTGGATAGCATTTTGAGCTTATGGGATGCCTTTACTTGCAGTGTATTGGAGTTGGTAATGTTCTATTTTTGCCCAAGTACAGGTGACTTCTTTTTTTTTTTTTTTTTTTCCTTTCTTTGTAGCATATAACCACAACTATGTAAAAGGATAGGAAAGCACACAAGATATTACTACAGGTACCATGTTAAAGAAAAAAAAAGAAAAAAACCTTCCTATTTTATTTTTTTCTTTAAATTTTGTTTTACGTTCTATTTTGTGAAGTTTCCCATGTGTAGACGTGCAAAAGCCATGATTCTGATGCTAAGATGTCAGTTACTGCAGATTCAGAACTCACTCAAGTGACTCTCGTTTTTTTCTCTTGTGTCTCTTTCCCAGGAGTTAAATGCTGGGAAATAATTGGATGTGGCACACAAGGAGGGTTACATCTTTTGATTTGAAGGCGCTAGACACCAAATTGTCGTCCAAATGCGTCTGCCGTTGATCAGCTGCAGCCACGGTTTGTGGTCTGACATCCACCGATGACGCTGTCAGAATGCAACACCCAGAAGTTGGGATTCCTGTTAGATTTCTTTCATTCAGCTCGCATGAATGCAAGAAATCTGTGCCTATGGCCAGCTATAGTTTGCTGTTTATTGCAGGTGTTTTTACGGTACTAATGCTTTATGCAGCACTTTATGTATTGTATGTTCTGTTAAACCCTAATGGCTTGTTGTACACAAGTGTTTTCTTGTGTTAGAAATAAATTTGAAAAGCACCGCAAATGCTGGTCTACATATTTCCATTTAGTTCATTGGTGTGGTGTGCTTCATAGAGACTTTTTTAAATGTTTTAGGTTGCAATTCCTTGAAAGTTGTAGGTGTATTATTTTCATTGAAACCAAAAGAGACTGAATGCAGCCTTTTGCTGTGATTTTCATGGGAGCACTTGTGTTTGAGCACCACTGCGTTCACATGAAAAAGACAACATTTGACAGCAACGCCCATGTACACAAGTTCTAATGGCGGTTAACATCTCTACAATGCAAACACTTGTTGGTGCCTATCTATAATATTAGCTATAGTTATGGAAGCCGCAAACATCTGCATTTGTTAGATTTGTTTGCGGTGCTATGGGACCTGCCACTGTCTCCAGCATGTACCTTCGACCAAAGTTGGTCAAGCAATTAGTTCTGTTGAGCAGGGATGGTCACACACCAATAGAAATTTTTACCTTCTCATTGTCTGTTTTAACCAAAAAAAGCCTGCACAACGGTACTGCAACTGTATGCACTGCACGACAGCAGTGGTGTGTGGCCTCATTCGCTTGAATGGGTTGCATTGGCAGGCACCACCGCTTGGTGTATAGCAAAACTTCATGCCCACAACATTTAACACTCCCTCCAGTCTGTTGTGTTAAGGGGGCGGTCATGGCGTGGAAAGTTTTATTCTGCAAGAATATGCACTAGAGATACACCGAAATGTAGGCAGCCGAAGCACTTCGGCCTGAAAATGGTGTTATCCGCATTTAGCCGATAAGAGAAAAAGGTGGCAATAAGAGCACCAAAAACGCACCGTGATTTTATTGTGACTTTACTACAAATTTGAGGCGATTTTTTTTGGAACAAATCTGTGACAATTTTTACAGCAATTTTGGGGCGATTTTGACCCGATTTTTACTGTGCTTATGGTGTATCATAGGTCATGTGACTCAAACCGCATTACCAAAAGTAACACGGGTGCTTTAATGGTGCCCCTCTTGCTGCGTTTTCAACTGAACTGGAGGTGTTTTTTTTTTTTTTTTTTCCTATTACTTGCTTACTGGACACTTAAACCCCCCTCCTGCCAAGACCAATTTTCAGCTTTTAGCACTGTCGCTCTTTGAACGACAATTGCGCAGTCATACAACACTGTACCCAAATGAAATTTATAATCCCCCCCCCCCCCCACAAATAGAGCTTGCTTTTGGTGATATTTGATCACCTCTGGTTTTTTTATTAAAAAAAAAAAAAAAAAAGACAAATTTTTTAATATAAAACAGTTTAATATTTTGTTAGGCTGCGTTGGGCACTGATGGGCTGCTTTGGATTCGTGGCACTGTGGGTCTGTGTGAACAGGCCCCAATGCTGCAGTTGCTGGGCACTCTGGCTGACAAATTCAGTTTTTAAGTTTTATTAGACTTCATATACTCGGATTCTCTTGACCACACCATTTTTTTTCCTTCTCAAGGATTTATGTAGTAAAAAATTCCACTTTTTAAGTATTAAATGAGCAGGTGGGACTGAATACAAGTCACATGAAACCTGTCTCTCCTGTTGGGGCACATTATCTACCTCCATGATGAAATACAAACCTAGCAGCCTCTTGTAATTATCAGAATAAGTGCAAGTTAACCCCTTCTACCATAACGCTAGACGTCAGTCAGAAATGGAAGATGGCAAAGCACCAAATGGTTACCAAGTTGTTTTATTAAAAATGTGACTACGTTAACACCATTATCAGGCAGGTGGTGCAGCAATACTGCAGATCTGCAATAAGAAACTTTGTTGTCCCTATCATAGCTATGCAGTTAGGAGCCTGTGATTCACAAGAGTTTATATATGTAGTAGCAAATGATTTTTCTGCACTGTATTTATCTTCTGTCAACATTCTAATGCTGCCCATACACGCACAGAATTTCGTCTGAAACTTTGCAATTTCTGAAAGATCGTTCGACAGTCGTGCAGTTGGTGAACGCAACTGTAACGACTATTTTGACTGTGGGCCCCGCTAAAGTCAATGGATCCGAAGTGAAAACATTTACTGTTTCAACAAAAGTTTATACGCGTGTCGATAATGTGATCGAAAACCAAAATTCTTTCTTGTATAATCTGTTTTTATTGTTATCCAACGATCGCTACGAACATGGAAACAATCATGTTAAACAAGTTTATTCTGTCAGTGGCCAATTAGATTTTAACTGCCGAATAAACGGTCAGTGTGCAAATGGACGAAATTCTGTGCTTGTATGGCCAACATTAGCGTATGATGTAGTGTGCACAACAAAATGAAACAAAACAAAATAAAGCTTTAAAATTTATTGTAGTAAAGATTTGTTACATTTCTGTTTAAAGTACCACTTGGGGTTAATAAGCTATTCCACATTAAAGTGGAATATAAAAGACACAAGTTAATGCGACTCCGTAATCATTAGTCGTTCTAAAGCAGTTTCTCCACCCCCAAACGTAAATGGTTACCTGAGCCCTGCATTGATCCAGCGCTGTGCTCCTCTGCAAGTCTTCTCCCATCTACCCCTTCTCAGAGGCTGGGCTGAGGGCACTGGGAGCCATTGGTTTCGGCTGCTGTCGGTTAAATCCAGTGAGCAGAGTGATGGGTGGGGCCAAGCCGTGCTGTGTTTCGATGGATTCACGCAGCCTAGCTTGGGAATGAATCCGCATTTGTGCCACCAAGGGAAGCTGCTTCCTATGGGGAATTGGAGGAACCAAGAGCTCCGACAGGGGAACCCAGAAGAGGTTTGGGGCGGCTCTATGCAATACCCTTGCGCAGAGAAGGCAAGTGTAACATCATTTAAAAAAAAATTGTGAATTTTTAACCTGAATTGCTTTTAGATTTAATACATTAAAAAAATATTTGCAAGCAATGAAAGTACCCTAATGTGATATGGCTGGACCATGAGAGAAGCAGGACAGGGAGCCAGTTTGTTCCTTGTACTGGCAAAGAAACCCGCTGATAGGAAGATTAGAGTGATAGATGAGCTCCTCACTGTTCTGTACCTTCTTTTTCACTGTGCAGTAAAAGGCTAGTGTGCATTCAGGCTAAAACTTTAACATGTTGGGGGGGGGGGGGACAGTAGTGGAATGCTCCAACTACATATGGAATTCAAATTATTTTATGCAATCGTTACTTAAGTAAATAATACATTGAGATTATATATATACACATACATACATACATTTTTTCTTTTTTTTTTTTTATGCTAACCTTAATAAAGAAAACATATAAGTTTCTATATGATCCTTTAAGTAGGCTGCTTTTATTTGTGTGTCTTTTTAGGATTATAGACCCGGTCAGCAGATCATTCTTTTTCAACAAAGCTGTTCCTATAAAATGTGCGTTTACACATGTTTACAAGCTGTTACAGGCATTTGGCCTTTCAAATGTCTCTGCGCTTCCGTTCTGAACGCCTTTTTTTTTTGCTTTCCAAAAAATGCTTCTGAACTCAACTGCCTAGCCACTTCAGCCCCGGAAGGATTTACCCCCTTCCTGACCAGAGCACTTTTTACAATTCGGCACTGCGTCGCTTTAACTGCTAATTGCGCGGTCATGCAATGCTGTACCCAAACGAAATTTGCGTCCTTTTCTTCCCACAAATAGAGCTTTCTTTTGATGGTATTTGATCACCTCTGCCGTTTTTATTTTTTGCGCTATACACGGAAAAAGACCGAAAATTTTGAAAAAAAATGATATTTTCTACTTTTTGTTCTAAAAAAAATCCAATAAACTCAATTTTAGTCATACATTTAGGCCAAAATGTATTCGGCCACATGTCTTTGGTAAAAAAAATGTCAATAAGTGTATATTTATTGGTTTGCGCAAAAGTTATAGCGTCTACAAACTAGGGTACATTTTCTGGAATTTACACAGCCTTTAATTTATGACTGCCTATGTCGATTCTTGAGGTGCTAAAATGGCAGGGCAGTACAAAACCCCCACAAATGACCCCATTTTGGAAAGTAGACACCCCAAGGAATTTGCTGAGAGGCATGTTGAGCCCATTGAATATTCATTTTTTTTGTCCCAAGTGATTGAATAATGACAAAAAAAAAAATTACAAAAAGTTGTCACTAAATGATATATTGCTCACACAGGCCATGGGCATATGTGGAATTGCACCCCAAAATACATTTAGCTGCTTCTCCTGAGTACGGGGATACCACATGTGTGGGACTTTTTAGGAGCCTAGCCGCGTACGGGACCCCGAAAACCAAGCACCGCCTTCAGGATTTCTAAGGGCGTACATTTTTGATTTTACTCCTCACTGCCTATCACAGTTTCGGAGGCCATGGAATGCCCAGGTGGCACAAACCCCCCCCAAATGACCCCATTTTGGAAAGTAGACACCCCAAGCTATTTGCTGAGAGGCATGGTGAGTATTTTGCAGCTCTCATTTGTTTTTGAAAATAAAGAAAGACGAGAAAAAAAAATTTTTTTTTTTCTTTTTTCAATTTTCAAAACTTTGTGACAAAAAGTGAGGTCTGCAAAATACTCACTATACCTCTCATCAAATAGCTTGGGGTGTCTACTTTCCAAAATGGGGTCATTTGGGGTTTTTTTTTGCCACCTGGGCATTCCATGGCCCCCGAAACTGTGAAAGGCGGTGAAGAGTGAAATCAAAAATTTACGGCCTTAGAAAGCCTGAAGGCGGTGCTTGGTTTTCGGGGTCCCGTACGCGGCTAGGCTCCCAAAAAGTCTCACACATGTGGTATCCCCGTACTCAGGAGAAGCAGCAGAATGTATTTTGGGGTGTAATTTCACATATTCCCATGGCATGTTTGAGCAATATATCATTTAGTGACAACTTTGCGCAAAAAAAAATAAAAAAAATAAAAAATTGTCTCTTTCCCGCAACTTGTGTCACAATATAAATTATTCCATGGACTCAACATGACTCTCAGCAAATAGCTTGGGGTGTCTACTTTCCAAAATGGGGTCATTTGGGGGGGGTTTGAACTGTCCTGGCATTTTTATGCACAACATCTAGAAGCTTATGTCACACATCACCCACTCTTCTAACCACTTGAAGACAAAGCCCTTTCTGACACTTATTGTTTACATAAAAAAATAATTTTTTTTTGCAAGAAAATTACTTTGAACCCCCAAACATTATATATTTTTTTTAAAGCAAATGCCCTACAGATTAAAATGGTGGGTGTTTCATTTTTTTTTTTCACACAGTATTTGCGCAGCGATTTTTCAAACGCATTTTTTGGGGAAAAAACACACTTTTTTACATTTTAATGCACTAAAACACACTATATTGCCCAAATGTTTGATGAAATAAAAAAGATGATCTTAGGCCGAGTACATAGATACCAAACATGACATGCTTTAAAATTGCGCACAAACGTGCAGTGGCGACAAACTAAATACATTTTTAAAAGCCTTTAAAAGCCTTTACAGGTTACCACTTTAGATTTACAGAGGAGGTCTACTGCTAAAATTACTGCCCTCGATCTGACCTTCGCGGCGATACCTCACATGCATGGTGCAATTGCTGTTTACATTTGACGCCAGACCAACGCTTGCGTTCACCTTAGCGCGAGAGCAGGGGGGACAGGGGTGCTTTTTTTTTTTTTTTTTTTTTTTCTTTATTATTATTATTTTTTTATCTTATTTTTAAACTGTTCCTTTCATTTTTTTTTTTTTTTAAATCATTTTTATTGTTATCTCAGGGAATGTAAATATCCCCTATGATAGCAATAGGTAGTGACAGGTACTCTTTTTTGCAAAAATTGGGGTCTATTAGACCCTAGATTTCTCCTCTGCCCTCAAAGCATCTGATCACACCAAGATCGGTGTGATAAAATGCTTTCCCAATTTCCCAATGGCGCTGTTTACATCCGGCGAAATCTACGTCATAAAATGCTCGTAGCTTCCGGTTTCTTAGGTCATAGAGATGTTTGGAGCCACTCTGGTCTCTGATCAGCTCTATGGTCAGCTGGCTGAATCACCGGCTGCATTTTCAGGTTCCCTGTTGAGACAGGAGAGCCAGAGAAAAACACGGAAGATGTGGGGGGGGGGGGGCATTCCCTCCCACTGCTTGTAAAAGCAGTCTAGAGGCTAATTAGCCACTAGGATTGCTTTTACATGAAAGCCGACCGCTGGCTGAAAAGAATGATACCAAGATGATACCTAAACCTGCAGGCATCATTCTGGTATAACCACTCAAAGTCGTGAATGGCATACCTGAAGACAAAAAAATGGTTAACAATAAAGCACAGTAAACGGTAAGGTATAAAAAATTGCATACCTGAAAAGCAAACATGATAAAACATAATAACAATAAAACATTGCAGAATAGAATACAGTAAAAAAGAGCAGAACAATAGAGAGAGAATAGAGAGAGAGAGAACAATAAAACGACAACTATTTTTATTTTATATTTTTGTTTGTGTTTTTTTTTTTTTTTTTACACTTTTTTTTGTAACTAACTATAATAACTGTAACCGGTTCCAGGTTCGGGTCTCTCAAAATGCGATGGCATCTCGGGAGACCCTGTGAAAGTGTGCCTAGTCTGTGCAATGCTGTACCCTACGCTAATACTCAACTAGTGCATGGTAGCGTTCAAAACATTCACCAATGCAAAGACCAGGATTGTCAGGACAGGAGGGACAATAATAGCGGGTGTCACGCCTATATCCGCGCTTGCTGCAGACACGACATCTTTTTTGAGGGGGTTCGCTGGGTAGGGGTACTCGGGAGGACATAAAGAAAATGCCTCTCATGCAGCCGACTGCATTTGGTTGGGGATGTGAATGGGGGAAGTAGGGGCGCTGCAGAAGCAGTGGGTTCCCAATTAGGATTGGCGAATGCAGCAGGAAGGGCACTATGGGCATGACGGGCCTGTGTTTGTCTTTTTGGTGGCAGCGGGACACTACTTGTGCTTGCCACCTCACCAGCTTGAACTGCACTTATGGGACTCGCCACGTCACCAAGTGTTACTGCAGTGCTGGTTTGACTACGACCGGGGTGTACTAGGCCTCTGGTGCTTGCCAGTTCACCAAGACGCTACAAAAAAAACTGTTAGCGATCGCAGGGATCAGGCCTGACTCTGCGAACGCTGCAGTTATGCGTTTAGAGTTTTGTAAGTGACAGTGATCGATCGATACTGCACTTGGGTGGGCTGGGCCGGGCCGGGCGGAGGGGCAAAACGCAGGTGCTAGCAGGTATCTGGGCTGATCCCGCTAACACTGCGTTTTTGGGAACCCTAAACTGCTGGGGACGCTAGTATAGATCTGATCGGATCAGATATTGATCTGTTCAGATACTATACCACTAAGGGAGGTGTACGCTGCGTGCGTGGGTGTTAGCGGTACTGGCGCTAACCTGACGCTGCCTGGGGCTGGTGCTTGCCAGTTCACCAAAATGCTACCAAAAAAACTGTTAGCGATCGCAGGGATCAGGCCTGACTCTGCGAACGCTGCAGTTATGCGTTTAGTGTTTTGTAAGTGACAGTGATCGATCGATACTGCACTTGGGTGGGCTGGGCTGGGCCGGGCGGAGGGGCAAAACGCAGGTGCTAGCAGGTATCTGGGCTGATCCCGCTAACACTGCGTTTTTGGGAACCCTAAACTGCTGGGGACGCTAGTATAGATCTGATCGGATCAGATATTGATCCGATCAGATACTATACCACTAAGGGAGGTGTATGGTGCGTGTACGGTGCGTGCGTGGGTGTTCGCGGTACTGGCGCTAATCTGACGCTGCCTGGGGCAACGCATATCACCGCCGGGCGATCAGGGGGCTAAACCTTTATTCGGTAATAAACGGCGGGTGCCCTGACACTATAAAAAATAAACTAACTAACCAGCGTCACCCGTAACAGTTATACGGTGATCAGTGGTGAAAGGGTTAACTAGGGGGCAATCAAGGGGTTAAAACATTTATTAGATAGTATATGGGGGTCCCTGTCGCTATAAAACACTGACGGCGAACCTAAATATTTACGTTCCTAACTAGCGTCACCAGTGACACTAATACAGCGATCAGAAAAATGATCGCTTAGCGACACTGGCGACAGGGGGTGATCAAGGGGTTAAAACTTTATTAGGGGGGGTACTGGCGCTAATCTGACGCTGCCTGGGGCGACGCATATCACCGCCGGGCGATCGGGGGGCTAAACCTTTATTCGGTAATAAACGGCGGGTGCCCTGACACTATAAAAAATAAACTAACTAACCAGCGTCACCCGTAACGGTTATACGGTGATCAGTGGTGAAAGGGTTAACTAGGGGGCAATCAAGGGGTTAAAACATTTATTAGATAGTATATGGGGGTCCCTGTCGCTATAAAACACTGACGGCGAACCTAAATATTTACGTCCCTAACTACCGTCACCAGCGACACTAATACAGCGATCAGAAAAATGATCGCTTAGCGACACTGGTGAGGGGGGGTGATCAAGGGGTTAAAACTTTATTAGGGGGGGTAAGGGGGGTACCCTAGACCTACAGGGGGGTTACAGTAACTGTCCTAACACTGCTAACTGTCACAAACTGACACTATGCAGTAATCAGGAAAAAAAAAAAAAAAAAAAAAAAAAAACCTGCTTGGTGTCAGTTTGTGACAGGGGGGGGGGTGATTGGGGGGGGATCGGGGGGCGATCGGGGGTGTAATGTATGCCTGGCATGTTCTACTGTGTGTGTTTGTGTTGTGCACTTACTTACATGTCATCTCTCCTCGGCGCTGGAACGGAAACTGACAGCCGAGGAGAGATGACATCACATCCTCTGCCTCTGTGTACTATACAGAGGCAGGGGATGTTTGTCAGTGGCTGGGAGCGATCGCGAGGGGGGGGCCACGATCGGATGGTCTCCCCCTCGTCTCTCATCGCTCCCAACCAAATGCCGACCGCAGCTGGCACAGGGGGGGTCCGATCGGACCCCCCACCCGCGGGAAGGCAATCACGTACTAGGTACGTGATTTTGCCTGCCCGTGCCGCTCTGCTCACGTATATAGGCGTGAGGCGGTCGGCAAGTGGCTAGAAAGGACTATAAATGACCCTGTGTACATGTACTGATAGGATAACATAGAGGAGAGTTGAGTTCAGGGCAGCTGAAAAAAACATGAGGCCTTAGAGCCCTTTCACATTGTGGCCGCATTAGTGGTAAAGCGCCGCTAGTATTAGCAGTGCTTTACTGTCTTTTTAGCCGTGCTTTTCGGCCGCTAGTGGGGTGCTTTTAACCAGCTAGCGGCTGAGGAAAGGGTTATAGCGCTTGTGTAACGTTGGTTCCGAAACGCTTTGCATGTGCTTCGGCAGCGGTGCCCATTCATTTCAATGGGCGTGAGCGGCCGAAGAAAGGGGTTAAATGTGTTTGTGGAGTGCCGCTCCCGAAGCGCTTTGGCAGTGGTGCCCTTTCATTTCAAACTTTTAGACCCCTTTCACACTGAGGTATTTTTCAGGCGCTAAAGGGCTGAAAATAGTGCCTGAAAAATGCCTCCCCTGCCCTCCCCTTGTGAAAATGCAATTGGCAATCAGAGTGGCAAATAAAACAAGATGATGTATATTTTGTTAGTACAGCTTGTTGACAAGCTAGCAAAACTGGGACCAGGGATGAAAGGTACTTTCTTTTTAGAAAACTAATGGAGCCTCACCCTCCCAATCCGAAATCGGCCAGCAAAAGACATGGTTAAACAAAGTGATTGTAAAGCTTTAATTAGTGTTTTTTTTGTTTTTCTCATTACAATAAACAAGTTATACTTACCTGCTCTGTGGTTTTGACCAGAGTGGCCCGGATCCACCTCATCTTGGGTCCCACGCTGGGGCTCCTGGCTCCTCCCTCCTGCCGATGCCCCCACAGCAAGCAGCCAGGCCGTTGCCCTATGTCTATTCACACATGGGAGCCATGGTTCAGCTCTGCCCCCTCCATTTCCTGATTGGCTCGCTGGCTGTGATTGACAGCAGTGGGATCCGATGGCCCACTCTGCTGCCAATAGCCAATTAGGAGTGCGAGTCCCTGGAGAGGCAAGGCTCTCGTGCACATCGCTGGATCGAGAGGGGGCTCGGGTAAGTAATTGGGGGCTGCTGGACACAAGTTTTTTACCTTTGTGAATAGAACCTTGTGCCTTTACAACCCTTTAACTATTTCTTAACAGAAGTATGCATCTGCAATGAAGTTTGCTAAAATTCTTTTAACATATCTATCTTCTTGACAAAGCGGTGTTTCATTTTACAGTTGAGCAACAGTGTTTGGTAAAAAAAAACAATATTTCAGTTTTATTTTAATTACATACTGTATATGGTTTTGTTTTAGTAAGTTATCTACTTTCTTTAGCATATACCCTAGAATGGTGCACATTGTAAGTATATTTTTCTTTATCGTATGCCAACACTCCACACCCTCCCCTCTTGTTCTGGTCATGGGGAAGCCAACACCATGTATAGTCAGAGCTAAGTTTGTATTGCCTCTAATAAAGTGATGTCAGTCTTCCAGCTGTCCTGGACTTTTGTCTTCAACACCCTCTGAATGGCCCTCTCTTGGTACCTGATATACCAGCACATAGAGGAGCTAGTATGGAATTCTTTTGCATCATTGTATCTGGAGTTTGTAAAGCAGTTTGCATGGATTTTGGGCGCCCAGCTAATTATGTCTACTGCACCTTTTTTTTTTTTTTAAACAGCCTTTATATAGCCGTGATGTTTATATAAAATATGTAATCGATGCAAAGTTTCTATTGCACATGGTGAAATAAGTGAGAAATGTTGCTATAGATTTTTTATATATATCTACGGTATATATATATATTTTTTTTTTTTATAAATATTTATTTTCTGATAGCTGGTGACATCAGTGTTCTCAAATTGTTTGAAAAAAATTATGAAGATGCATTCTTCAAATTTTTTTCAGTATGTTATGCAGTTTAATGCTTACTGTACGTTAACATGTTTTTTCAGAGATGTTACACCGTTTCCCTTGCAATGTTAAGAATGACGGTGTTTAGTTTGAAAAGGAGTCGTGTGTTTTTTATTTTTTTTATTTTTTTTAAACTGCAATTCAGATGCTGGAACATATAAAGCTAAACCTAAGTTGTATTTCTGGTTCACTATTCATTTTTATGCTGGCAGTAGCTTGGAGGTTAAGCTTATGTTTTATTAAAAAAAAAAAAAATGTACATAGTGGATATAAAAAGTATACCCACCCCTGTTAAAATGTCAGGTTTCTGTGATGTAAAAAAAAAAAAGAGGCAAAGATATATCAATTTCAGAACTTTTTCCACCTTTTAACTACCGTATTTATCGGCGTATAACACGCACAGGCGTATAACACGCACATTCATTTTAAGAGGGAAGTTTCAGGGAAAAAACTTAAATTTGAAATAAGGAACTTTGAAGCAAAATAAGGGTCAGTGCCCATCTGCAGCTTCATCAGTCCACATCAATGCAGCTTCATCAGTCCACATCAATGCAGTCTTACCATTGCCATCAATGCAGCAGCCTCACCATTGCCATCAATGCAGCAGCCTCACCATTGCCATCAATGCAGCAGCCTCACAATTGCCATCAATGTAGCCTGAACGATGCCCATCTGCAGCCTAGAGGGGACAGGGAGGGGGGTGGGACGAGCGCAGACAGATTACACACAGTGAGAATCTCTTATGATAGACAGAACAGTGGTCCAATGGCAGCCCAGGAGACGGGACTTCCTATTACAGAGGCCGCCAAGTAAACAGGAGATTCTCACTGTATGTAATCTGACGGTGCTCGTCCTGCCCCCCTCCCTGTCCCCTTTGAAGCAGCTAAAATTGAAGTACTGGTGTATAACACGCACACACTATTTGCAACCGATTTTCATGGTGAAAAAGTGAGTGTTATACGCCAATAAATACAGTACTTAACGACTGTGTTATAGCCGAATGACGGCTACAGCGTGGCTCGATAACTCTGGGAGAGGGCGTACATTGACATCCTCCCAGAATCTTGCTCCGCGCGCCTCCTGGGGATCACGGCTGTTTACCACGTGATCGCCCTGTCAAATGATGGAGAAACATTTCATATAGATACAGTGTTGCATGACTGAGTAATTGTCATTCAAGATGTGAGAGCACCGAAAGCTGAAAATTGGTCTGCTTAGGAAGGGCGTTTAAGTGCCCAGTGGTTAATGTGACCTATAAACTGTACAACTCAATTAAAAACAAACTGAAATCTTTTAGGGAGGGGAAGTAAAAATAAAAAAAACTAAACTAAAATAATGTAGTTGCATAAGTGTGCACACCCTCTTATAACTGAGGTTGTAGCTGTGTTCGAAATTAAGCAATCACATTCAAACCCATGTTAAATAGGAGTCAGTACACACCTGCCATCATTTAGAGTGCCTCTGATTAACCCCAAATAAAGTTCAGCTGTTCTAGTAGGTCTTTCCTGACTTTTTCTTAGTCGCATCCTACAGCAAAAGCCATAGTCCACAGAGAGCTTCCAAAACCTCAGAGGGATCTCATTGTTAAAAGGTATCTGTCAGGAGAAGGGTACAAAAGAATTTCCAAGGCATTAGATATACCATGGAACACAGTGAAGACAGTCATCGAGTAGAGAAAATATGGCACAACAGTGACATTACAAAGAACTGGATGTCCCTCCAAAAATGATGAAAAGACAAGAAGAAAACTGGTCAGGAAGGCTGCCAAGAGGCCTACAGCAACATTAAAGGAGCTGCAGGAATATCTGACAAGTACTGGCTGTGGGGTACATGTGACAACAATCTCCTGTATCATTCATATGTCCGGGCTGTGGGGTAGAGTGGCAAGATGGAAGCCTTTTCTTGCGAAGAAAAACTTCCAAGCCCGGCTAAATTTTGCAAAAACACATTTGAAGTCTCCCAAAAGCATGTGGTAAAATGTGTTATGGTCTGCTGAAACCAAGGTTGAACTTTTTGGCCATAATTCCAAAAGATATATGTTTTGGAGCAAAAACACTGCACATCACCAAAAGAACACCATACCCACCGTCAAGCATGGTGGTGACAGGATCATGCTTTGTGCTGTTTTTCGTCAGCTGAACCAGGGGCCTTAGTCAGGGGTAGAGGGAATTGTGAACAATTCCAAATACCAGTCAATATTGGCACAAAACTTTCAAGCTAGAAAGTTGACCATGAAGAGGAACTTCATCTTTCAGCATGACAACGACCCAAAGCATACATCCAATTCAACAAAGGGATGGGTTCACCAGAAGAAGATTAAAGTTCACTGCTTGAACATAAGTCGCAGATCGCCGCCATTACTAGTAAAAAATAAAATAATAATAAAAAAATGCCAAAAATCTATCCCCTAATTTGTAGACGCTATAACTTTTGCACAAACCAATCACTATACGCTTATTGCGATTTTTTTTTTTTTTTTTTAAACAAAAATATGTAGAAGAATATTTATCGGCCTATACTGATGAAGACATTTGTTTTTGTTTTTTTTTTATATTTTGGGATATTTATTTTAAAGCAAAAAGTACAAAATATTGTGTTTTTTGGGGGAAAAAAAAAGTCACTCCTTTTTGTTTTCATAGAGGTGATCAAATACCACCAAAAAAAGCTCTATTTGTGGGGAAAAAGGACATACATTTTATTTGGGTACAACGACGCACGACCGCGCAGTTCAGTTAAAGTGACATATCGCAAAAAATGGCCTGGTCATTAAGAGGGAAAATCTTCTGGGGCTGAAGTGGTTAAAAGGGAGTGCTCCTAATCTCCGCTTGTTACCTGTATAAAAGACACCTGTCCACAGAAGCAATCAATTAGATTCTGATCTCTTCACCATGGCCAAGACCGAAGAGCTGTCCAAGGATGTCAAGGACAAGATTGTAGACCTACACAAGGCTGGAATGGGCTACAAGACCATCACCAAGCAGCTTGGTGAGAGGGTGATGACAGTTGGTGCGATTTATTCTCAAATGAAAGAAACCCAAAACTGTCAATCTCCCTCTGGTGCTCCGTGCAAGATCTCACCTCGTGGAGTTCCATTGGTCATGCGAACAGTGAGGAATCGGCCCAGAACTACATCAGAGAATCTTGTCAATCTCAAGGCAGCTGAGACCATAGTCACCAAGAAAACTATTGGAAGCACACTACGCGGTGAAGGACTGAAATTGTGCAGCGCCTGCAAGGTCTCCTTGCTCCAGAAAGCACATGTAAAGGCCCGTCTGTAGTTTGCTAATGAACATCTGAATGATTCAGAGGAGGACTGGGTGAAAGTATTGTCAGATGAGACCAAAATCGAGCTCTTTGGCGTCAATTCAACTCGCCAGGGGGGAGGGGGAGGAATGCTGACTATTGACTCCAAGAACACCATCCCCCCAAGGTCAAACATGGAGGTGGAAACATCATGCTTTGGTGGTATTTGCCTGCTAAGGACAACTTCACCGCATCAAAGGGACGATGAATGGGGCCATTTACTGTCAAATCTTGGATGAGAACCACCTTCCCTCAGGCAGGGCATTGAAAATGGGTCGTGGATGGTTATTCCAGCATGACAATGACCCAAAACACACATCCAAGGCAACAAAGGAGTGGCTTAAATACATTAAGGTCCTGGAGTGGCCTAGCCAGTCACCAGACCTTAATCCCATAGAAAATATGGGGAGGGAGCTGAAGGTTCGCGTTACCAAACGTCAGCCTCAAAACCTTAATGACTTGGAGAGGATCTGCGAGGGAGGGGCGAGGGAGAGGCGTGGGACACAATCTCTCCTGAGATGTGTGCAAACTTGGTGGCCAACTAAAAAATGTTTGACCTCTGTGATTGCCAACAAGTACTAAGTCATGTTTTGTGAAGGGGTCAAATATTGTGTTGGCGTATACCACGCACTTTTTCACCCCGAAAATCGGGTGCAAATCATGTGTGCGTGTTATACGCCAATATTTTCTTTTGGGCTGCCTCGGAGGGCAAGGGGGGGATGAGCGCCACCAGATTACGCAGAGCGGGGATCTCCCGTTTACTTGGCCGATGTAATACGAAGTCTCGCCTCCTGGACCAACTCCTATGATAGATGTCACATTTCCCAGCATTGGACCAGTGTTCTGTCTATCATAGCTGGTCCAGGAGATGGGACTTAATATTACAGAGGCCGTCGAGTAAACCGGAGATCCCAGCTCTGTGTAATCTGACGTCTCTAATCTCCATGCACTGGTCAGACTGCAGGTGGGCACTGATCAGGCTGCAATGGTGTGGCTGCATTGATTATTTTGCTTGGAAGTTCTTTATTTAAAATTAAATTTTTTTTATTTTTTTTTTTCCCCTGAAACTTCCCTTTTTAAAATTAGAGCCCATTCACAGACTGGCAACTTTGGATCTGACTTCAAGTCGCGCTACATGAAAAAATCAATGTAGGTGAATGGATCCGTCTTAATGCACACTACTGCAGTCGCTGCGACTTCAGAAAAGGTTCCTGTTCTACTTCAATCCGACTAGAAGGCGACTTGTACCCATTGATTCCAATGGAAGTTGCCTCCAAGTCTGATCACTGTTCATACTGAGGCAACTATACAGGAAGCAGAAAGGAAACAAAGTAATCAGAAAGTAATTTACTCCATTAAACAGCCAGCCCCCTCCTTCTCACACACAGCTGATGAGCTCTGATTGGCCACTTGTAAAGTTCCCTGTCCTGGAGGTGACTTCAAGTTGTGTTGTAAGTTGCCCCAAGTCGTGCTGTGATTCATACTCAAGTCGTGTCCAAGTTGCCTCCCAAAGTCGTGCTGGAAGTAGTGTTGACCCTGTGTGAATGGGCTCTTAAGGTGCGTCGATTAAATATGGTACGTATTCCCCTCAATAAAATGCAAATCAATTTATAACTTTTTAAAATGCGTTTTTTTTCTGGATTTTTTTTTGTTCTGTCAATCACTGTTAAAATAAACCAACCATTAAAATTAGACTGATCATTTCTTTCAAATTCAGCAGGGGATCAAATACTTTTTTCCCTCACTGTAAAAAGATTCCTGCAATTAAAATCTTTGAACAGGGGGATATTTTGCATGTGCTGGACATGAGCATCTTTAACTGCCTTGACCTCATTACTCCCTTAATGACTAGACCATTTTTTGCGATCCGCCACTGTGTTACTTTAACTGAAAATTGCATGGTTGTGCGACACTAACCCAAAGTACATCCTGCACTATAAACAAAGACTGAGAATTTTGGGGAACATTTTTTTTTTTTTTTTAACTTCTATAAAACATCCAAAAAAAGTAAATCGAATTTCTTCAATTTGGGCCAATATGTATTCTGCTACATATTTTTGGGTAAAAAAAATAAGCAGCGTATATTGATTGGTTTGCTCAAAAGTTTGTGTCTACAAAAAATGGAATGTGTGTGTATGTATGTGTGTAGATAGAGATAGATCTATATATATATTTAATACTAGTAATGGCGGTGATCAGCAACTTATAGCTGGACTGCGATATTGCGGCGGACAAACCTGATACACCTTTGACGCATTTTGGGGACCAATGACGCTAATACAGTGATCAGTGCTAAAAAAAATATATACTGTATGAACACAGGATAAATGCCTTCCCTACTAAGAGAACGGCAATCTGCCTTGTTTACATAGGCAGATCACAATTCTGCCTATGTACTGTATAATCGGCGGGTTCCGGCGGACAACAAGGTCCTGGGCTCCTGCTCTGTGTGATCACAGCGGGAGTGGGTTGCTGGCGGCATGTGCCCCAGTCCCCGAAGTGTCACATCACGTACTAGAGTATATCTGCAGTGGGTGGTCAGAAAGTGGTTAACTTAAAAGCTGCAGAATTTAATGGAATGTATAGTATTTTTAAATATTTTATATTACTATAAACACTATAACAAATACTATAACAAAACCCATTTTTTTTTCTCTTGGAGAAACATGAAGTATTGCATATTCCTTTTTTCATATTTACTATGCGCAGGCAATGAGTGGAGCTCTAGTGTCTCCTGATGCAAGGTCCCACAAGGCGATAAAGGTAGATGAACCTCCGACTTTTATGGGGCTTTACTGCTCAGGTGCAGCCAGGAGAGGGGGGGCTTGTGTGAAAACCGCAGGTGTCAGATCTCTGTAAGTATACATCTGTGGAGGTGGGGTGTGGAATCCGTAAAGAAAAAGTACACTTAGGCCGGCCCTACACGGAGTGAATTTCTTTCCTGCAGGAAAGAAATTCGCTTGATTTCCCCTGATGCAGGAATCCCTCCTGCCCTGGCCATTGTCTTCTCCTGGCGGGGGAAGCCATCCCCACCAGGAGAAGACACTGTTCTAGATGCACAAAATTGGACACGGTATTTACACTTTTATAGGTAATAGCACCAGAGATTGTTGATCCATGTAATATCTGATTTCTTACATAGGTTTAGAAAGGAATGTCTGCCCTTATGTTGTAAAGCCCTGCATAAACTGTTGGCGCTATATAAACTGTATACCGTATATACTCGAGTATAAGTTGAATTTTTCAGCACATTTTTTTGTGCTGAATGTGCCCCCCTCGACTTATACTCGAGTCAAGCACTTTTCTGCAGCAAAAAATTTCATTTTCCGAATCGACTTTGGGGCCCTGTATTTCAGGGCCACTCGGTGCTAGGAACCCCAAATTTGGTGTGCAAACCCAGTGGAACTGGTACCACAACATATCCAAAGCTGAAGTTCCTAGCACTAAGTAGCACCCCAGATACGGGGCCCCAAAATCGGTTTGAAAAATACCATTCTCTGCTGCAGAAAAGTGCTTGACATTTTCTGAACCGACTTTGGGGCCCCATATCTCAGGGCCACTTGGTGCTAGGAACCCCAAATTTATTGTGCAAACCCAGTGGAACTGGTACCATAACATATCCAAATCTGGGGTTCCTAGAACCAAGTGGCTCTGAGATACGGGGCCCCAAATCCGGTTCGGAAAATGTCATTCTCTGCTGTAGAAAAGTGCTTGACATTTTCTGAACTGTTTTTTGGGGCCCTGTATCTCTGGGCCACTTGGGGATAGAAACCCCAGATTTGGAAATGTTATGGCCCCAAATTCGGTCAACTGTGTCCATCTGCAGCAATGTCATTTCGGGACCCTTTGGGTTCAGAGACCCCAAATTTTGGCTGCAGCTAGGGGGCATCCAGGAATCCTTAACTACCGAGTTTGAAGTTCAGGGGACCTATGGCTGCAAATGGGCACAGTGATGCTGCAAATGGGCTTTGTTGACACTCTTTTCCACTTACAGTAGCTGTGCATTTCTCACCCTCGTCTTATACTCGGGTCAATAAGTTTTTCCCATTTTTTTTTTGTGGTAAATTAGGGCCTCGACTTATACTCGGAACGACTTATATTCGAGTATATACGGTAATAATTTTTCCATGCTTTAGCAAATTGAACCTGACTTTTGTAGGTGGTTCTGTCTCTCCTGTGGGGTCATCTGTATATGGACATTTTCTTTTCTGTTGGTTGAAATAGATGGACTTGTCTTGTTGTTTTTCAATATGGCTTCCTATGTAACTGTAGTATTCACCGCTACTACAGTGATTATAGATAGCTTTTTTTCTTGGTCTCGTGCTGAGTGGCTACCAATCAGAGCAATCACGTAAAAATTGGTAAACAATGGCTGTCATTCATGCCATTGCTTCTGTGATCACATGGTACTGTGCCAAGTACAGTGAGAAATAATTAGCAACCATTGTGCAAAAAAATCAAGATACAATGTCCAGTACATCAGTCCATACCGTGAAAGTCTCAGACATGGTATTTCCATACATGGGGTGGGAGGAAGAATGTGTTTTGGGGTGTAATTCTAGGTATGCCTTTGCTATGTGTAAGAAATATCTTATTAACCACTTGCCTACTGCATATGTACTGCGGAAGGTCTACTCTATTGCACGTAACGACGTACCTGTACATCATTTCGTGCAATAGCCACTCGAGGAGCACCGCGCTGATTGGACACAGGGTAGGCCAATCAGCGCGTCCACCAGACCTGATGTCCACTAGCCACCTGCTATCGTTCCCACGAGAGAGGCAGAATGGCAATCTGCCTATGTAAACAAGGCAGATCGCCATTCTGACAGGGGAGAAGATGAAGATCTTGTGTTCTTACTAAGCAGAAACACTGATCTGTCTTCATCCAGTTAGGGAACCCCCCCCCCCACAGTTAGCAAGCACCCCCTAGGGACACATTTAACCCTTTGATTGATTGCCTCTGATAACTCCTTCCCTGTCAGTACAGTAACACTGCATATTTTTTAGCACTGACCACTGTATTAGTGTCATTGGTCTCCGAAAGTGTCAGGTGTCTGATTTGTCCACCGCAAAGTCGCAGTACTGCTAAAAATCACTGATCGCCGTCATTACTAGTAATAAAAATTTCATAAAAATATCCCATCATTTGTAGACGCTATAACTTTGCACAAACCAATATTCGCTTATTGACTTTTTTTTTTTTTTTTTTACCAAAATTATGTAGCTGAATACATATTCATTGATGAAGAATGAATTGATGACGAAAATTAGATTTTGTTTTTTAATTTTTTTTATTGGCTATGTATTATAGCAGAAAGTAAAAAAAACTTTTTCTTTTCCCCAACATTGTTGGTCCTTTTTTGTTTATAGCACAAAAAATAAAAACCGCAGAGGATCAAATACCACCAAAAGAAAGCTCTATTTGTGGGGGGGAAAAAAACCCATCAATTTTATTTAGGTACAGTGTCCCATGATTCAGATATTGCACACTGATTTTTCTCACTGATAAGACTGGGGGGATAAAAGGGTCAAGATAATGGGTTAAACTTTGGAAGCACCTCCACTGATGGGAATACATTTTTTTTTTTTTCCCCTGGAGTTAAGCTTTAAGCATGGAGGTCAAGACAATGGGATGAAGAAGCTGCAGTTTTTTTTTTTTGTTTTTTTTTTAAAAAAAAAGGTGTATTTAAAAAATGATTTAGGCCTATACTTCCATGACTTGTAATAGCAAAAATGTGATAGTTGTGCACATTGTACAATATTGTACTTGACTAAAATGTCTTCATTTTTTTTTTCTTCAACTTTTGATCTAATGTGATAATGGGGAAGGGTAGTGGTGGTCTTGTAACAAGTTCGATTAGTTGTCAAAACTAAATGCGATACCAAAGTAATCAAATTTGTTCTTTGAGCACTTCTGAGTGCTAGACCTCCCCTGAAAAAAAGCACAAACTAGCTAACCACATAATGACTAGTAAAAAGAATGTTTGAGCTGTTCAGGCTGATTATTGCCAAATAAGGCACAATTGGCTGACCAAATTTGGTCAAATAACTGAAGACGGCTACTCCTGTGCCTTGTAATGTGCAGCATGCACTGTTCATTCTCTCAGGAACAGCAATGGTCTGAATGGTGGCTGCGTTTTTCAGACTTGCTATGTGTCTTACAGTATGGAATAAAAATTTTCATTGCTCCTAACCTTGACTTTAAAGCTTGCCGTGGTTTTCATCTTAATATACTTTCTTTGCCGTAACCGTGTCTTATTCTTGTTGTAGATTATTTTTTATTCTTATAAAAGTCCTCTAAAATATAAAGCTGGCCATACACTTAGGCTCCTTTCATACTGGGGCGGTTTGCAGGCGCTATTGCGCTAAAAATAGCGCCTGCAAACCGACCTGAAACTGCCGCTGCTGTGTCTCCAGTGTAAAAGCCCGAGGGCTTTCACACTGAAGCGGTGTGCTGGAAGGAGGGAAAAAAAACTCCTGCAAACAGCATCTTTGGAGCGGTGAAGGAGCGGTGTAAACAACGGGGCAGCGCGGCTACACCACCGCTGTAGCGGCGCTTTGCGGCGGTTTTAACCCTTTTTTGGCCGCTAGCGGGGGTTAAAACCGCCCCACTAGCGGCCGAATACCGCCGCTAAAACGCCGGTAAAGCACCGCTAAAAATAGCGGCGCTTTACTGCCGACGCCCCCACCGCCCCAGTGTGAAAGGGGCCTTCTAGAAATCCTCAGGGATCACCTGAATTTTGATTGCTGTGTGACCGTACCCACTTGACAGAACTTGATTGTTAAATTTTCTTTTGAATGGATGTTTTTCTTAGCGACTGCAACCAATTGGTGTGGAATTGTGTGTCTATAGTGGAATCCTCTTCCTTTTTTTTTTTTCATTCAGTCCACTGACTAAAAATATAAAAAAAAAAATGTGGCAAGCTTAAAGCGGTTGTATACCCGCAAATAAAAAATAAAATAAAAAAAACCTGTAGGGCAAAGGCATAATGAGCTAGTATGCACCGCATACTAGTTTATTATGAAATACTTACCTTAGAATAAAGCCCCCACATTGCATCCCGGTCAACGCCGAGGCATTTTCCCCTCTGCGTTTCTAACGCTGTAAGTGGCGGCTTCAGCCACTCACAGCGCATGCGCGTGGGAGTCCTCCGTTCCGGCACGAAACGTCAACGGCTGCATGCAGGGTGAATATCTCCTAAACAGTGTAGGTTTAGGAGATATTCATTTTACCTACAGGTAAGCCTTATAGGCTTACCTGTAGGTAAAAATGGTATACAACCTCCTTTTTTAAATTGTTACTAAACTCACAACAGTAAAATCAGTCTGTATATAAAGTAAAGCTTGCTTGTTTCACGCACTGTGGAACCTAAGGGGTTATTCCTCCGCATTGTGTAAAAAAAAAAAAAAAAAAAAAAAAAAAAAAAAAAAAGCTGTTTGATCATGTCTTTACTGATCTTCCCCCTCTGCCACTGTCCCCAATCCATCTCCTGATAAGACAGCACATTTTTAGTCACTCTGTTCACTCACTTGCATACACACTCTTGATGTGTAGAGGAGACCAAAATTGAGCTTATTGACATCAACTCAGCTTGTCGTGTTTGGAGGAGGAGGAATGCTGCCTATGACCCCAAGAACACCATCCCTACCGTCAAACATGGAGGTGGAAACATTATGCTTTGGATGTGTTTTTCTGCTTAGGGGACAAGGCAACTTCACCGCATTAAAGGGACGATGGATGAGGTCGTGTACCTTTTAGAACCTCCATCCCTCAGCCAGGGCATTAAAAATGGGTCGCGGATGGGTATTCCAGCATGACAATGATCCAAAATACACGGCTTAGGCAACGAAGGAGTGGCTCAAAAAGAAGCACTTTAATGTCCTGGAGTGGCCTAGCCAGTGTCCAGACCTTAGTCCCATAGAAAATATGGGGAGGGAGCTGAAGGTTCAAGTTACCAAATGTCCGCCTTGAAACCTTAATGACTTGAAGAGGATTTGCAGAGAGTGGGACAAAATCCCATCTCAAAAATGGGATGTGTGCAAACCTGGTGGCCAACTACAAGAAACGTCTGACTTCTGTGATTGCCAACAAGGGTTTTGCCACCAAATACCAAGCATTAAGTCATGTTTTGCGAAGGGGTCAAATACTATTTTCGCTCATTAAAATGCAAATCGATTTACAACTTTTTGAAAAGCATTTTTATGGATTTTTTTTGTTCTCTTTTACTAAAATAAAAAAAAAAATAATTAAAATAAACCTATCTTTTAAAATTATAGACTGATTCATTCTTTGACAGTGGGGAAACATACAAAATCAGGAGATCAAATACTTTTTTTCCCCCCTTACTGTAACTTGTAAAAGTAGTGGTGACATCATCACTGGGCTGCATATAGCCTGTGTTCAGAGTAGAGCTGTAGCTGGGATCCAACAAATCTCCCATTTCAGGGATGGTTACAAGGCCATTTTCTCTTCACAAGGACAAAGAGCAGTGACCATTGTATTACCGGAAACTCCTGCACAGAGGCAAATTGCAGTAGTTTTGTATTGGTTGTGCAATAATATTCCTAACCGATTTAGACCAACTGACATTAACTGATTTTACAATATATTCATCTCAATTGAAAAAAAAAAACTTGCCTGCACTGTGAAGGGTGAAACTGGGATCTGGACTGCAGAACATAGGCTAGGTCTGGGTCAAAGGCAGTGGTTTTGAGGCGCAAAATGTCCCGCAGGTGAGAGTCACTTAGTCTTGTCCTCACGTGGTTCTTGTTAAAGTTCATAGCAGAGAATCTCTTTTCACACATATATGTTGAGCCAAACAAGCTCAGCATTTTCTTAGCCAATGTTCGAATCTCTTGAAACCGGCTCTTATCCAGTTGGCGGTAAAAGTTCACAAGAGAGAGCTGTTGTTGACGACTGCGTAACTCACTGTCACAATGCAGCTCAATGAGCTTGAGCTGCAGCTGATCTGGAGCATTATCAGGGTCAACAGAGAATGGAGAGGAGACGAGGCTTATCTCATTTTCAATAGCTGCAAAATCCTGAAAGCACCGTTTAAACTCCCCAGCCAGAGTTGTGATGTCTGCTGCATACTCGCTCATTTGTGCACTGATATTGTCCTGTGGAAAACTGTTCATTATTTCCTGCAACGCTGAAAAATGTATAGTGTTGGGCTGTGTTTGTGGCAACTGCCTTATTTGCAGCTTTGTTCCAAAGGCTTTGAGGTGTGAATAAAGCTGGTTCACCGCTGCATCTTTCCCGTGAAGACTCGTGTTTAGTACATTCAGATGCTTTGTTATGTCAACTAGAAACCCCAAATCAGCCAGCCAAATCGGATCAGATAGTTCTTGCATCGGTTGTCCCTTTTGTTTCCAAGAATTCTCCGATTTCCTTTCTGAGAGTGTAAAAACGCTGCAGTGCAGACCCCCAACTGAGACCTCTTACATCGTTGTGATATAAAACATCTTCATATTCAGCCTGGATGTCCAGTCGAAACTGTTTAAACTATCGGTGGCACAGGGCTTTAGAGCGAATAAAATTAATAGTCTTCACCACCAGTTTCATAACATGGTCATATTTGAGATGTTTAGCACAGAGAACTTGTTGATGAATGATACAATGGAGTTTATTAGCTTTGCCTCCTTCTTCGATCACCTTGTTACAGATTAGGGTTGCTAATCCACTTCGTTCACCAGCCAAGGCAGGTGCCCCATCAGTAATAATCCCAGTAAGTTTGTTCCAAGGCAGTTTCATGTCGTCTATGGCAGAACTAACAGATACAAATAAATCTTTTCCTCTTGTTTGGTCCGTAAGGCTCTGGAGGTCAAGTAGCTCTTCAGTCACATTCATTTCATCGTCCACCCCTCTCATAAAAATCAGCAACTGAGCCGTGTCAGGTCTGTGCTTTCATCACAGGCTATTGAAAAGAATTCAAAATCCACTCCTTTGGATGTCAACTGTCTCTTAAAGCGGGGTTCCACCCAAATTTTGAACATTATCTCTATGCATTCTCTTCCTTGCCTAAATGCTGTGTAAAAAAATTTAAATCGCCGTAATTACCTTTTTTTTTTTTTTTTTTTTTTTTTTTCTAATCTTCTTAGCACTTCCTGGTTTTCCTCCCATGGGAGTAGGCGTGTTTCTAGCCTCTCCCAGACCTCCCACAGTCCCATGGGAGCTACTCTCAGGCTTCCCAGCATGCATTGTGCAACAGCGTCATCACAACATCTCGGTGAATGCTGGGATCACAGCATTCACCGCATCCAGGAAATATATGCTTGTGGGCTTCAAATGCCCACAATGAAGATGGAAACCACCTTCAGTGAATTTTATAAGTTATTCTTTACAATGAAATCGGACACAGGCGGACTTATTACACAGAACATGTGAGTAGATAATCATGAGAAGAAAAGTTTGTGAATGAACTCCAAAAAAAAAAGATAGGTGGACCCCCGCTTTAATATCTGATGAAATCTCTTCAATTTTCCGTGCTACAGTGTTACGAGCCAGGCAAATGTTGACAAACTCTTGCTTCTTCTCGGGACAGATATTCTCAACCATTTTCATAACGCATTCTTTGATAAAGTCACCCTCAGCAAAAGATTTGCAATTTTCAGCAATTAATGTTGCCACCTCATAGATTGCCTTTGTGGCATTTTCATTTGACTCACGGGCTCTTGTGAAAAATCGCTGTTGCGACAGCTTCAAGTTGCTTCAACTTTTCACTGCGGTCGTGCCCTGTTAGCTTGTCGTATGTGCTATGCCGCGACTGGTAGTCTCTTGACATTAACTTCCTTACTAACAGCCACAGTCTCTCGGCATATCAGACAAACACAGTGATTCTGTATTTCAGTGAAGAAATATTCCACTTTCTACCTGTCCTGGAAGCGGCGGCCCTCACTGTCAACATTCCTTCTCTTGTTTACAGTCGCCATTTTAGAAATTGCCAGAGGTTTTGGTCCAAGTGTGTTTTGTCCGATACGCTAATACACTGCCAACAAGAATTCTCCTACCTTTTGTGGCTGTGTTTGGTGAAGAGTCTGAGGATGAGTTATTTGGATATATATATATATATATTTCCTCTACTTTATCCTCTGAGAAATCTGGCCTTTATTACTTTTGTGGCCCCCCGGCTCTGATCAGGGCAAGGATGAGCTTTTTTTTTTTTTTTTTGGTCTCTCTGGGCCCTTGTAACTTGCCCTTATCTCTCCTGTCACCCCAGGCTCCGATCAGGGCAAGAATGAGCTGTTTTTTATATTTTACTCTGGCCCCCCACAAGGATGAGCTCGGTTTTTTAAAATATATATACTCTCTTTATATAACTTCGAACGGTACTTATCTAATCCCCCTGAGAAATCCCTGAGCGCCTCTCACTGACACTCACAGGGATGACGTTGGGCGTGTTCACAAGTCAATGTGCCCGAGCCTGCTAGGATGCTGGCAGCGCCGCAGCCAATCACCTAGCCAATCACAGGCACTGAGTCACTGAGAGCTCTGCAGCGGTGGAAATGACTTGGTGTCTGTTATTGGCGCGGCGCGCTGTCATCTTCCCAACGGGCTTTGGAACACACCCCAGCTTATCAGAGAGAGGCGCTCATGATTTCTCAGCGGAATATATATATATATATATATATATATATATATATATATATATATATATATATATATATATATATATATATATATATATATATATATATATCTATCTCTATATATATATATATATATATCCTTATTAATGCTGTGCATTCTACATTGTGTTTAGACGATTAGCCTGGAGTCTTTCAGAGCGCCAACAGCTAAAAGACCTTTAAACTACACCCACCATTGAGCTACTCCTCTGTGGACTGAAGGGTCCTGGGAGCTTGCCCTTTGAGGGGGGGTTTGTTAAACAATGCTCTAGTCCCACTGGACCAACATAACAGGAAAACTACTGAACAAGTAGGTTTGTTTGATTTTAATAACTGTCAGTTGAAATCCCTCCTTAAATTCCGATTGGATCTGGCAGGTTCTGCTATGTCCCCTGTGTTGGCAATGACTTTTAACCCCTTCCTGCCTACGTAACACATGTAGTATATGCAGCCTTACGGAAGTGGGCTTTTTTTCCATGGGGTCGCATGTGTGCATCTCTCGCCTTTGTGCTGGGAGCGTGCTGCACAGCATGCTCCCAGCACAGAGTCCAGGGTCTCATCGAGGGCCCCATACTAATGATCAGGATCCTGAACTCCCAATTCCGGGTCACCAGATCGCTGTGGTAGTCTGATTGGTGTGTTTCTCTGTAAATCTCTTTCCTTGCAAAGAGCAAGAAAAGTTTGTAAAAAAAAAAAAAAAACCTACCTACATCAAGGTATGATCTAGGTTAGTGCTAGGGCTAGTGTTTGGGTCAGGGTCAGTATATTTTGGGCAGGATGATTTTAACCACTAAAGCCCCGGAAGGTTTTACACCCTTCCTTACCAGAGCACTTTTTACAATTTGGCACTGCGTTGCTTTAATTGGTAATTGCGCGGTCATAGAATGCTGTACCCAAACCAAATTTGCGTCCTTTTTTCCCCCACAAATAGAGCTTTCTTTTGGTGCTTTTTGATCACTGCGGTTTTTATTTTTTGCGCTATACACAAAAAAGAGCAACAATTTTGTAAGAAACAAACTATTTTTTCTTTTTGCTATAATATCCCCAAAAATGTTTTTAAACAAATTTCTTCATCGGTTTAGGCCAATATATATTTTGCTACAAATTTTTGGTAAAAAAAATCGAAATGTATATTGGTTTGCACAAAAGTTATAGCGTCTACAAACTATGGGTAAGATTTATGGCTTTTTTTTTTAATAAATCGTGGCGGTGATCTGCGATTTTTTTTAGCGGTATTGCGACAGACAGATCGGACACTTTTGACACGTTTTTGGGACCATTGACATTTATACAGTGATCAGTGCTATAAAATGCACTGATTACTGTGTAAATGACACCGGTAGGGAAGGGGTTAACACTAGGAGGCGATCAAGGGGTTAAATGTGTGTTCCCTCAGTGTGTTCTAACTGTATGGGGATAGGACTGAGTAGGAGAGGAGACATATATCGCTGTTCCTACATATTAGGAACAAGTGACATGTCTCCTCTCCTCTGACAGCACAGGGATCCCCATGCTGGCACTCGTGATTACGCATGGCCGGCAGATGCCCCTTTGGCGGCGTGCACCCTCTGGCGCCTCCTAAATGAACCCCATACCTGTACGGGGATTCGCGCAGGGGAGCCATTCTGCCCCCGTATAGACGTGAGCCGGTTAAATTGGCGTCGGTGTGTTTTTAGATAGGAAAAAAAAATCGCTTCTGGGCTGTACTAGGGTACAAACAGAAAACACACACTTAGCATAGCTGCGATCGTCAGGAGCAAGATAATTTATTTTGGGTTCTTTGTTGGTAGGTTATGGTAGTAACAAGAAATATACTACCGGTATATAATTTTTTTTATACTATTTTGGGCCAGTTTTTCTTTTGATTATAAAAAAAAAATCCAGCGAGATCCATAACCATTTACTACCAAATGAAAGCCCAGTTTGTCCTGAAATTAACAAAGCATTGTCCACCTGGATGCTCAAAGTAGTTGTGATATGTACAGTTTTACCAACACATGTCAGAGTTGTAAAATAGTGCTTAGGCATGAAGGAGTTAATCGGTCCAATCATGGCACAATTGGTCAGATCCCTCCAAAAAAAGCATCGATCTGCTGGAGTAGACTTCTTCCTAATTTAAATAAAAAGCAAGAAAACTGGGCTCATGTATGCAAACTCTGCATCATATAAATAGCAGAACCACTGACGTGAGATATAATCACATAAACAAGTATAATAAAACAATGTGTTGCACTTAAGTGGGGGAAAAAAAATTAAATTATTAAATATGTGCAAAAGTTCTTCACTGAAATTCCTCTACCTTGTGAGTAGACCACCACCATAAGTATGCATGTGCCCTTACCAGAGAAAGTCGACCACCTATTACAGGGGGGGGGTCAAAAGGGGCTCATGCATCGCGTATGCTCCATCCCCGGTCACTCCTCAGCATACAAAGGACGAGGGAAATCATCCAGATACCGCTGAGAAACGATACTCCTCCAGTCCCAAATCGTGGTGACGTAAGTGTTGAAGGAGAGAAAGGCAGGTCCGCTCTTCGTTTACCTGTGGGGCCACAGGAAGGGGGCCCCTTCCTGTGGTCCCATAGGTAAATGAAGAGCGGACACAACTTTCTCTCCTTCCCATCCCGCCCCAACCCTTACATAACCACAGTGCACCGGACACCATGATCTGGGACTGGAGGAGTCCCTTGTCCTTTTGTATGCTGAGGAGTGATCGGGGATGGATGCAGGACCCCCTATTTGACCCCCCGTAATAGGTGGTCAACTTTCTCTGTTAAGGGTACATCCATACTTATGGTGGTGGTCTACTCACAAGTGGAGGAATTTAAAGTGGATGTAAACCCAATGTCATCCCTTCTAAACTACTGCCATAGGGGTTATCTATAAGGATATACATGCCTCCTTTACCTGTCAAATGTCTCCCCTCTGTCTGTTATGAGACCTGAAAAACTGCAGATTCTGTGGGCGGGTCTGTTGTCTGGAGCTCGGTGGGTGGAGTCGTGATGTCAGTAGACTCCCCACCCACCTCTACACTCTCCTTGTCAAAATGCATTTTCTCCTGTGTATTTCTTACACTGAACTTCTGCTATGATCTCTAACATCCAGTGAAAAGACAGGAAAGTAACCACATGACTTCAGCATGTCAAATCATGCTGAGGTGTGGAACAGCCAATCCTTGCAGAGCTGCTGAAGAAAGGAGTGGGGGTGGAAATTAAAAAATAATGCATGTTTTAGGCTAGTGCACGAGATATGTAAATCAACTGTCACTCACAGCAAGGGGGAGGATTTGACAGAGTTTTTCTCTGTTTTTCTCTGTTTGTCAAGTTTTATCTCACTGCACAATAAGAGGATTGCTCAGAGCCGGATTAACTCTGTGTGGCAAGACTGGGCTCAAATTATAGGAAATCTTATACTCTACATTATGACATCAAATACTGTGAAGGCATTATATTTGTGCTGTATTGAAGACACATGGACTTTTCACTTTATTCAACTATATATTAATTTTTTTCCCACTTAAGCGCAACACATTATTTATTACCCTTTCTAATTTGAGCATGTGAAACTGATGTTAGGAGTCAGTGTATTCTGACAGTGGTGTCTGAGTCCTGCTGTTTGAATACAATGTCCAAGTGGAGAAGGTTTCCTCTATCCCCCTCGCCTGTGCGGATGGAGGAATACGTTTGTCTTCGTCAGCTGATCAAAAAGAATGAGTCCTCTATGGACAGCTTTAGATTAGCAGATTTGAATATAAAATTGAAGCTGGACTTCAGCTAACACTTTCTAAACAGTTTTTCCTTTTGGGATATAGGTTTTAAATAAATGAATAAAGCTGATCATTGAAAGCCCCTCTGTCAGTGTTAAATGGTTTGTCTCAACCCTTTAACTGCTACTTTGGGCATCTTGTTCTTTTTAAAGAGGAACTTCCATCCCACCTCCTTAGCACAGATTCGTTGGTGGGCTCTGGGTCCTGGCAGAGCCCGTTGGCGCATCTTGCCATGAAAATGCTGCTCATTCATAAAGGCTGGAAAGGTTTCCTGCTTCTTAGTCCGTGTGAAGATGTGCCGCATGGCTAGATGACTAGGTGCAAAAGGAAAGCGAGCCTTAAAAAGTATACAAAAACTACATCAAGAATAGGTAAGCTGCAAATGTTCACATTTGAGCTCAATACCACTTTAAAGTGGAAGTAAACCCTCACATATACCCAGTGAAGTGAACAGCCTCAGATGATACACAGATGAAACAAATGTCCCTACACAAGTTTTACATGTATATCTGCTGTCTTTAGCTTTATTTATTGTTCAGAAAGTGCACGTCCTGTTAGATTTTTCACTTCCTCATTCATCTGTAGGAGTGGATTATTGCTAGACACTGAGAAAGCTGATTAGAGGAAAGGCACACACCCCCTCCCCACACATGCAGAGGTTGCCTGAGAATAGTTTAGCAGTGTGCTAATCTATAGCAATCTCCCCCCCGACACACACTTCAGGCTCCCGTCTCAGACAGCTTGTCAAGTTATCAGGCTGATAACAGAAAAAAGGAGAAGGACAAAGCTATGGGATATAGTGCTTTGAATAAAAATAAAAAAAAAACACTGCAGATATGTGCCCAGCTCAAATGTCATGAACCACTTTAACTGCTTGCCGACCAGCATACGCCGATTTTACGTCGGCAGAATGGCACTGGTGGGCACAAGAGAGTACAGGTATGTCCCCTTTAAGAGGCGCCGCGGTCTCCATGACCGTGGGTCCCGCGGACTCTGTGTCACAGAGAGGAAGAACGGGGAGATGCTTTTGTAAACAAAGCATTTCCCCATTCTGCCTAGTGACAGGACAGTGATCGCTGTCAGGTGAGGTGTGGCGCCCTGCCCCCCCCACACAGAATCACTCCCTAGGACACATTTAACCCCTTCACCGCCCCCTAGTGGTTAACCCCTTCACTGCCAGTGTCATTTACACAGTAATGCATTTTTGTAGCACTGATCTCTGTATAAATGACAATGGTCCCAAAATGTCAAAAGTGTCCGATCTGTCCGCCATAATGTCGCAGTGCCGATAAAAATCGCAGATCGCCGCCATTACTAATAAAGAAAAAAATAATAAAAATGCTATGAATCTATCCCCTATTTTGTAGACTATATAAATTTTGTGAGAGGAGCAGGGCTTTGTACGCCCGCATCGCTGGACCGTGGGACAGGTGAGTGTCTGATTATTAAAATACACTTATTGCGATTTTTTTTTTTTTTTTTTTTTTAACCAAAAATATGTAGAATACATATCGGCCTAAACTGAGGAAAATTTTTTTTTAATATATATTTTTGGGGGATAATTGTATTATAGCAAAAAGTAAAAAATGTTGCTTTTTTTCAAAATTGTCGCTCTTTTTTTGTTTATAGCATAAAAACTAAAAACCGCAGAGGCGATCAAATACCACCAAAAGAAAGCTCTATTTGTGGGAAAAAGACGTCAATTTTGTTTGGGTACAACGTCGCACGATTGCGCAATTGTCAGTTAAAGCGACGCAGTGCCGAATCGCAAAAAGTGCTCTGGTCAGGAAGGGGGTAAATCCTTCCGAGGCTGAAGTGGTTAAGGCCTCCTTTACTGTTCAGCAGTGCTATATGCTAAAATGTTCTGAAAATATTGGAATTGCATTTGAGATCTTTTATTGTTAATGGTACCAGCTGTGCAATTTGCTATAGAATCTACTTGCACTTGAATATGGGGGAAAAAAGGAGGCAGGCTTCTTTTGTACCTCTTCTTCTTTTTTTTATTTTTGTTTTAATATTTTACTTTTCTTTTTCAGGCTTGCATCGATGATAATCTTGAAATGGTCAAATTTCTTGTTGAAAATGGAGCCAGTATTAATCAACCAGACAATGAAGGTTGGATACCACTACATGCTGCTTCTTCCTGTGGATATCTTGACATAGCTGAGTGAGTCTTCTGTTTTTGCATTTTTTCAATTGAGTAAAAGTTTAAATGGTGTTTATTTTTATTCCTTTCGTTGCCAGAGCAGTTTAGTGTTTTATTTGCACATGTTTAAACATTTTAGGCCTGAAGATTGCATAACCCCCCAAAACATGTATTTTCTGAAAGCAGACACCCTAGAGCAGGGGTAAGGCAACCTTTTGAGAGATGGAGATCTACATGGACAACATTGGAGATCAAAGATCACCGGGGTGTAATGACCCCCCCCCCCCCCCCAGTCCCCAATAAAAAGTAAAGACAGCATGAAGAAAACTCAGAAAAAAACTACTAAAACTAATGTCCCTCTAAAAATATAAACTTGGCCTACCTTTAAAAGCTAGCTTTAGTGAGTAATTCATTCAGCATTCACTTTCACATTTTTTTTTTTGTGTCTTCGGGGAGTAATTGGTTACCCCCACAAGTCTCATATGCTGGAGTTCAATATGAACGCAGAACATCTGGTACGTCTGGTACTGTAGGCTGATTTTCTTTGCTAGTTTTAGACCTGGCTATCTGCTCTGACTTCTGGCCAGTGCTTGTAGTATGTAGGGCAGCGTGCAGAGGTCAGTAGCATGTAGGGTAGCGTACAGGAGGGCATGGTGTTGGAGCATGAAGAGGGCTATGGTGCTTAGGGCATGATGAGGGCTGAAGTGTTAGGAGGGCGCAGGGAAGGTGCAGTGGTGCTGATCCCTGCTGGGCAGTCCACTCTCACCTTTCACATGGGTATCTCTGGTTTGAGGAGGAGAGGGGCAATGGTGATGAGCATGCAATATCCATAGGAAGAGCCCGAACCCACCCAAGCTATCCCCCTCCCCGCAGCCGCACGTATGCAAGGGGCGGGGCTGCCTCTGCAGCCCTAAAGTGGGCGAGCATGCGCTGCTCTGGAGCTCTGGGAAAAGACCTGTTGATGGGTAGCTCGTGATCGACAGGTTGCTGACCCCCTCCTTAGAGAATACACTTTTTTTTTTTTTTAATATCGCACATTATTACCGCAGGTCTAGGAAATGCTCAGTGTAAAATCTGCGTTTTTTTTTATTGTGACTGCGACATTATGGCGGACACATCAGACATTTTTGACACTATTTTGGGACCATTGTCATTTATACAGCGATCAGTGCTATGAAAATGCACTGATTACTGTGTAAATTACACTGGCAGGGAAGGGGTTAACCACTAGGGGGAGATCAAGGGGTTAAGTGTGTCCTAGGAAGTGATTCTAACTGGGGGGGGATGGCCTACTACTCACATGATAGCAATCACTGCTCCCGATGACTAGGGCTGGGAAAAAAATGGATTTAAATCTTGAATCGAGTTGATAGGTCAAATCGATTCAAAATTTAAGCAAATCGATTTTTTTAGATTTTTTTTTTCACTGCGCCGGTCCCGAGGCGCTGCGGGCATGAGTTTTTAGCCGTAGCCGCGGACTAGGCTGGAGCCGCAGCCTCGCCTAAAAACTCATGCCCACAGCGCCCCAGGACCGGTGCGGTTTCCAAAAAAAAAAAACTCGATTCGAATTGTGAATCGAGTTTTTTTTAAGAGAATCTCCCAGCCCTACCGATGACAGGGAGCAGTGATCTGTCATCTCACTAGGAAACAGGGAAATGCCTTGTTTATATCTCCCCTTTCTTCTGCTCCGTGACACAATCGCGGGCACCCGGCGGACATAGTCCGCAGGACCCGTGGTCATGGAGCACGTGGCGCGCCCACAATGCCGCATTTTAAAGGGTACGTACCTGTACTCTAGGGCTGAAACAACTAATCGATTATGAAATTAATCGATTACTATTTTCATAATCGATTGATCGGCCAGTAACATAGTGGGGTTAAAAAAATAAAATGAGCCCTTTAAAGTACAAAAAGAGCAAATCGCTACTGTAAATATTACTTTCACAGATCTACAGTAAAAAAATGAACCTTACAGTAGTGATTTTCTGCTTCGTTGTAAAGAGCCAATTTTAGTTTTTTTAACTCCATTATGTTACTAAACCTGGTTCACATCTATGTTTTTTGGTGCTTTTTGCAGAAACGCACTACAGTTCATTTACATGGTTTCCTATGGGACACGTTCACATCTCTATGCTTTTTTCAGCCGCTGCGTATTTGGAAAGGGTCAGGGACTTTTTTTTTAATGCAAAACTGCTTTTTTTTGGTTCAATATACTTCAGTAGAGAAGCTGCAGAGAAGCATGTAATGCGTTTTTGCAGCAATTTGTGTTTTTTTAATCTGCCCAACGACAAATTGGCCAAAAAAATTGCAAAATGCAAATCGCAGCAAAATCACTTGCACAAAAATTAAAACGCACTGCAGAAACAGATCAAAAGCAAACTGCATAGGTGTGTACCGAGCCTTATGCTGGCCACACGGATCAATTTTCAGACGAGAATATTCAATCTTTGTACATTCGCTGAATGAAAGAATGTTGTTTGAAATTTCCTCTTGTTTTTAACGTTCTGTTTTTAAACTGAATAATTTCTGAACGAAAACCACATACACTGTCTGAAAATTCCTTTGACCAAGAAGTTTTTTATTTCCAAATTTTCCCATCACTGATTGAAAATGAACGTCCACTAATGCTTATAAAATCGAAGGAACGTTCTTAAAATTACATTTATTTATTTTTGAAGGAAGACATTGTTTTATGTTTTTTAATAAAAAAATTTGATCCGATTCTGATATTTACCAGATTCACCCTTTTTAATAGTATATACCAGTGTTTCTCAACTCCAGTCCTCAAGGCGCACCAACAGGTCATGTTTTCAGGCTCTCCATTATTTTGCACGGGTGATTTGATCAGTTTCATTGCCTTTCATTGGCAATTACCACAGCCATTTCATCAGAGGGAAATCCTGAAAACATGACCTGTTGGGGCACCTTGAGGACTGGAGTTGAGAAACACTGGTATATACAATATATATCCTCTAATAGTATATCTCTCTACTAATAGTTTATACAGTAGATCTCCTCTAATAGTATATACAGTAGATCTCTTCTGTCTGTTCTCAGAGTGGATTAGATATTTTGCTCCCTAACCATATACTGTAGTTGGTTATTTATATTTACCACTGCATATATATTTAAGAATAAATTGCCTTTTTTTTTAATTTTACATATTAACTAAATTATACACCACACTTTTTGTTTATGGTTATTAATCGAAACCATAATCTGCCAACTAATCGATTATGAAAAAAATCGCTAGTTGCAGCCCTACTGTACTGTACGCCCATTTGCCCAGCCAGGCCATTGTGCCGATGTATATCGTCCTGCGCTGGTCGGCAAGGGGTTAATATTTCATAATTAAACATTTTTTGCACTTTTTTTTTTTTTTTTTTTTTTTTAATCGTAGGGGACAAAGTGTCTGTTACCAGTGGGTGCACACAATCCCAATTGCTGCAGCCTTCAGGAGTGTGTGGAAAAAAAAAAAAAAACCCCATCAGGTCCATACGATGTACGGACCTGGCAGTAATCTACTACTATGTTTATATTTTACTCATTGCAAATTATACATGAAGGTTGAAAATGCCTTCCTAAGTGAATCTGGGCCCTGTGTGCATGACCCAATTAAGTCACTAGTGTGGTATTGAGTGATAAATATCATTGTACACTATAGGGCAGATGGGAAGTTAATGGATTTTTTGCTTTTGAGTTAATGTATTTGCTTTTCAGACTTCCATGCGGTGTTTAGAGTTTACTGCACAAAGAAAACCCTGATAAATGTCCGTTGTACAAAGGTGTTGCCTTTCCAAAAAATTGCTATTTTGGTTTCATCTGTTACATTTGTTCCTGAAGGGCTGTGATAACCTGTATTGTATAAAACGCCAGCCTAGCTTTTTTAGTGTAGGTCTCTAAGGGCTTTTTCACATGGAGTCGCTCTGCTCTTCAGCAGGGTTCCATGAATAGATCTTTTTTTACATCTGTGCCCGTTCAATCTGTGTCCGCATTTACACCGCAGACCCGTGATAGCTCTATGGGTGGCTGGATGTAATCATGTTTATGTACAGAAGCCATTTACTTGTGTCTGATTACACATTTTTAGCCTGCCCCTAATGCTGGATGGAGCTTCTGATCAGGTCCACCTAGTAAACTCACAGGTGGACTTGATCGGAAAGCCTGGTGTGAAAGGGCCCTAAATCTGGCCGCAGACTGTTTGAATCTCAGCCGGTGCAGCAGGGACCGGCCAAGGTTTGAACTGTGTATGGGCAGGTGATGCATCAACTTGGGTACAACCAGCCAGTTGGATTTTTCATGTGAATATTGCCTAAGATTATCGCTGCTAGCAGTAATCACTGTGTTCTCCTGTGTTCTCCTGGCTGGGATGGCTCCCCACGCCCCGAATACAATAGTTCCATGGGAGATATTCCCTCAGCAACACTGGTTGCAGAAGTGAAAAATGCTTGATCTACGGCTGGCTTTAGAAGTTGGGATTTCGATGACACTTTGCTTTTTTTGAAGCTTTAATAAAGCTTGGCAGATACACTGTATGTGTGTGTATCTCATACCTACAGTTTCCACAAAGCAAAGCTAAATTTAAAGGCCTCTCAAAAGCTTCCAGTGCTTCAAGCGAGCTTTGTCATAGACTTCTGTGGAAGCTTTGAAGCACCACTAACGTGACATGGGGTATAATTTTTTAAGCAAACACAACTTGTCAACAGAACTGTAAGCTAACCCTCTTATTTAGTGACAGGTGCTTTGATTGGCATTCAGAGTACTTTAACCACTTAAGCTCCGGAAGGTTCAAACCCCCCCCCGACCTTTTTTTGCGATACGGCACTCCATTGCTTTAACTGATAATTGTGCAGTCGTGCGACTCTGTACGCAAATAAAATCTTTTTTTCCCCACAAATAGAGCTTTCGTTGGTGGTATTTGATCACCTCTGTGGTTTCTATTTTTTGCGCTATAAACAGACTGGCCATTTTATTAAAGAAAAAATATACATTTTTTACCGTCTGCTTTAAAAAAAAAAATCCAGTAAAAAAAATCTAATTTCTTCATCAATATGTTTTCTGGTAAATGTTTTTAGTATAAACAAAATAAGTGCAGCGCTAAAAAGTGAATGAATCAAATATATGATTGGTGAGAAAAGCCAAATACGATAAAATATTAATCTACATAAAAATAGACATTAGTGAGGTGTAAATAAAGGTCCAGAAACCACTATGAAATGCAAAATGTCCAATAACACTGTATTGAGCTCCACGGACTGCAATCAAGAACTGGAGTCAGTACGTAGAGGGAGTCTTCTCAGACAGCTGGGGTACATGAACCCATGATGTTGACTGGAGACTGGAAAGCACATCAATCATGGACAGCACGACAAAACATCTAGAGTAAGATACTCTTACCGGAGCAAGTGGGACGTACCAGCCATATAGCTGTGCGTCTATTGGAGCTTGTGGAGGTAACCTCCCGTGTACACTCTCCAAGGGTTCTCCCTTCGATCGCGATCTCCAATCGGCCAAGTTGTCTTTTGGGTCGCAGTCACCGATAGCCAAACTGTCGACGGTGGAAGTGGACGGCCCTCTCGCACGCTCTCAGGTTCCAGGTAGGTTCAAAGGGACCAGTGGATGCCTTTGCGCTGCTCCGATCTACTGTCTCAAGGTCCTATATTCCACCCCAATTTACAGTCTCTAAATTTAACAGCATGGCTATTGAAGGATCGTGGCATCTCGGGACCAGTGGTGTCTACCCTAGTGAATGCTAGGAAAGCGGTCACTAGGAAGATCTATCATAAGGTCTGGAAAAGCTATATTGCTTGGTGTGAAGCCAGAAAATTACATCCTCGGAATATGTGATCCGGAGAATTCTCTTTTCTACAGTCGGCTGTGGAAATCCGATTGGTTTTGCGTACAATCAGAGGTCAGATTTCGGCCCTGTCAGTATTTTTCCAAAGGCTTTTAGCCTCCTATTCGCTGGCCCGAACCTTTATGCAGGGGGCAACTTGTTTACATCCCCCTATTACGTCACCTATTTGTCCTTGGGACTTTGAATTTGGTGCTTTCTGTGTTACAGAAACAACCATTTGGGCCTATCGAGGAAATTCCATTAGTGTTGCTGTCACGCAAGTTAGCCTTCCTGATGGCCATCACTTAGGCTAGAATGGTGTTTGGAATTGGCGGCCCTTTCATGTAAGAAACCATACCCAATTCTTCACCACGACAAGGTGGTGTTGCGTCCTATTCCATCCTTCTTACCAAAGGTGATGTCGGCCTTTCATTTAAATCAGGACATTGTTTTGCCGCCTTTTTTCTCTCAGCCTCATTCGACGGAAGAGATAACTGCATTCCTTCGACGTTGTCCAGGCAGTCAGTTTTTGTCTAGATCTGCAGAGATCCGAGGATCGGGCTCCTTTTTTTTTTTTTTTTTTTACCAGAAGGACAAGATGAGGCAGGCGGCTTCTAAAGCTTCCATTGCCAATTGGGTCTGTCAGTTGGCCATTCAGGCCTACGGCCTGAAACGTAAGGCTCCTCCCTTTTTAAGGTGAGAGCTCATTCTACCAGGGATGTAGGAACCTCCTGGACTTTTTCGCCATCCAGTATCTATGGCTCAGATTTGTAAGGCTGCTACCTGGTCTTCAGTGTATACGTTCACAAAAGTTTATCCGGTGGATGTTCGAGCAGCCGAGCATTCTCATAAGCTGCCGGCAGTGTGCTCATAAATTTACATATCCTGGCAGAATATGATTTCTTGGCCATTTTTCAGAGAATATGAATGAGAACACAAACTTTTCTTTCACTCATGGTTAGTGTTTGGCTGAAGCCATTTATTAATCAACTGTGTTTACTCTTTTTAAATCACAATGGCAACAGAAGCTACCCAAGTGACCCTGATCAAAAGTTTACATACCCCAGTTCTTAATTTCGTGTATTGCCCCCTTTAACATAAATGACAGCTTAAAGTCTTTTGTGGTATTTGTGGATGAGGCTCCTTATCTTCTCAGATGGTAAAGCTGCCCATTCCTCTTGGCAAAAAGCCTAAAGTTCCTGTAAATTCTTGGGCTGTCTTGCACAAACTGCACATTTGCGATCTCCCCACAGTGGCTCAATGATATTGAGGTCAGGAGACTGAAATGGCCACTCCAGAACCTTCACTTTATTCTGCTGTAGCCAATGACAGATCGACTTGGTCCTGTGTTTTGGATCATTGTTATGTTGGAATGTCCAAGTACGTCCCAATGCGCAGCTTCCTGGCTGATGAATGCAAATGTTCCTCCAGCATTTTTGTATAACATACTGAATTCGTCTTGCAATTAATTTTGACCACATTTCCTGTGCCTTTGTAGCTTACACATCCCCAAAACATTGACGATCCACCTCCTTACCTTTCATCATAGGCCTCATTGACTCCTCTGCAAATGTAGCATTTATGGTTGTGGCCAAAAAGCTAAATTTTGGTCTCCTCACTCCAAATGACTTTGTGGTTTGAGGCTTGTCTCTGTGCTGTTTGGCATTTTGTAAGTGGGATACTTTGGCATTTGCGTTAGCAATGTCTTTCTTCTGGCTTCTCGACCATGCAGCCCATCTTTTTTCAGGTGCCTTCTTATTGTGCATCTTGAAACAGCCACACCACATGTTTTCAGAGAGTCCCGCATTTCACCTGAAGTTATTTGTGGGTTTGCATCCTGAACAATTTTACTGGCAGTTGTTGCTGAAATTCTAGTTGTTCTACCTGACCGTGGTTTGGTTTCAACAGAACCCCTCATTTTCCACTTGTTGATTAGTTTGAACACTGCTGAATGGCTTTCTTTTATAGCACTTTCCTGTTTTATACAGTAAAACTACCTGTTCCCTCAGATCCTTTGATAATTCTTTTGCTTTCCCCATGACTCAGAATCCAGAAATATCAGTGCAGCACTGGATGAAAGATGCAAGTCTTTCAGGAGTCCGGAAACTCATTGACCTTTTATACACACACGCTAATTACAATCAAACAGATCACAGGTGAGGATGGTTACCTTTAATAGCCATTCAAACCCCTTTGTGTCAACTTCTTTGCACGTTATCAGGCCAAAATCACCGGGGTATGTAAACTTTTGATCAGGGTCATTTGGGTAGTTTCCGTTGTCATTATGATTTAAAAAACGTAAACACAGTTGCTTTGATATTAAATGGCTTCAGCCAAACACTAACCACGAGTAAAAAATGTTTTTGTTCATATTTTCTGAAAAATTGCCAGGATATCATAAACTCTGGCTGGGTATGTAAACTAAATAAAAAAATAAAATAAAAAAAGACCTCACCCACTCCACTCCTCCCTGCTTGCTCCTGTCACTCTACCACACACTTGATGTCCTCAGTAGAGATGGCACTGGCAGGTGGCACTGGTATGGGACTGGTTGGCACTGGCATGTGGCACTGGAAGGTAGCACTGGCAGGCATTGGCAGGTGGCACTGGTTTGGAACTGGCAGGTGGCACTGATTGGTGTGGCACTGGCAGGTGGCAATGATTGGCGGGGAACTGGTTGGAGGTGGCAGGTGGCACTGGTTGGCACTGGCAGGTGGCACTGAATGGCGTGGCACTGAATGGCGTGGCACTGATTGGTTTGGCGCTGGTTGGAGGTGGCACTGAATGGCGTGGCACTGATTGGTTTGCGCTGGTTGGAGGTGGCACTGGCAGGCGGCACTGATTGGCGGTGGCACTGGCAGGCATTGATTGGCAGGTGGCACTGACAGATGACACTGGCAGTTGGCACTAATTGGCACTGGCAGGTGGCACTGATTGGCACTGGCAGGTGGCACTGGCTGATGGCACTGTTTGACAGTGGCACTGGTTTGGAACTGACGTGGCACTGATTGGCAGGTGGCACTGGTTGGCACTGGCAGGTGGCACTGATTGGCGGTGGCACTGGCAGGTGGCACTGATTGGCATTGGCAGGCGGATGGCACTGACAGATGGCACTGATTGGCACTAGCAGGTTTCACACTAAGCCGAGTAACTGTGTGTGAAACTGACAACAGAGAGATGTCAGAATTGAGATTAATGTCGGGGTGGGCGGGACCCGGCCTGGGTGGGCGGGACTCAGCAGCTATCAAACAGCAGCCAATGATTGGGCTGCTTAAGAAAAGGGTGGGGCTACATACAAGTAGCGACCTGCCCAGATCCCATCCTATTGGCTAGTGTTTGATAGCGGCCGGGTCTCGCCCACCCCCGACATCAACCTCAATTCTGACAGATCCCTCTCTCTCTCCTCTCTGTTACGTGCCAGCTTCACACACTCAGTGGCTCCGGTAAGCATCAAGTGCCGCGCTGAGTGTGGAGAAGGGAGGAGGAACGGCGGGTAATGTTAAATATCGGCAGAATTTTGATAATCGGCCGATGCCGATTTATCAAAAATGGCCAAATATCGGCCGACCTCTACACACGTGTGTGTATGTGTGTATGTGTATGTGTATGTATATGTATATGTATGTGTATATGTATGTATGTATATATATATATATATATATAGATATAGATATAGATATAGATATAGATATAGATATATATAATGTGTGTATGAAAAAAAACCCCTTGAAATGTCACGTTACAACCAAAAACGTAAATGTATTTTATTGGGATTTTAGATGAAGTCCCAGTTTAAAGTCTTTTGCAGACTTTTAACAGGTTTTCTTCTATGATTGCCCTGTGTTTGGCTCCATCCATCAACACTGACCAGCTTCTCTGTACCTGCTGAAGAAAAGCATCCCCACAACATGATGCTGCCACCACCATGTTTCATGGTGGGGATGGTGTGTTTAGGGTGATGTGCAGTGTCAGTTTTCCGCCACGCATAGCATTTTGCTTTTATGCCAAAAAGTTAAATTTTGATCTCATCTGACTAGAGCACCTTCGTCCACATGTTTTCTGCGTCCCCAACATGGCTTTTTGCAAACTGCAAACACTTCTTATGGCTGTCTTTCAACAATGGCTTTCTTCTTGCCATCCTTCCATAAAGGCCAGATTTGTGGAGTGCAGGACTAATAGTTGTCCTGTGGACAGATTCTCCCACCTGAGCTGTGGAACTCTGCAGCTCCTTCAGAGTTACCATAAGTCTCTTGGCTGCTTCTCTGATTTCCTTGCCCGGCCTGTCAGTTTAGGTGGAAGGCAATGTCTTTGTAGGTTTGCAGTTGTGCCATACTGTTTCCATTTGCACAGTGCTCCGTGAGATGGTCAAAGCTTGGGATATTTTTTTATAACCTAACCCTACTTTAAACTTCACAACTTTGTCCCTGACCTGTCTGGTGTGTTCCTTGGCCTTCATGAGGCTGTTTGTTCACTAAGGTTCTTTAACAAATCTCTGAGGGCTTTACAGAACAGCTGTATTTATACTGAGATTAAATTACACACAGGTGGACTTCATTTACTAATTAAGCGACTTCTGAATGCAAATGGTTCCACTAGATTTTAGTTAGGTGTATCAGAGTAAAGGGGGCTGAATACACATGCACAACACACTTTTCGGATATTCGTAAAAAACTTGGAAAATCATTTATCATTTTCCTTCCACTTCACAATTATGTGCCACTTTGTGTTCCATCACATAAAATCCTAATTAAAATACATTTTACGTTTTTGGTTGTAACATGACTAAATGTGGAGTATTTGAAGGGGTATGAGTACTTTCCCTGAGATTAGAGGGCAATAGAGGTGGATGAGATGTACTTTTTGTATCCTACCCAAACAATCCATTCAAATTTATATTCTGTTGGCAACTCCTTCCATTTGCATTTGGTAAGTTTTTTTTTTTTAGTTGATCGGACAGACCATATCTTGGCTGGTCAAATTTAATCTCATTCGTACAAAAAGTGAGCTGACATGGGTGTGTCTCAGTCCCAAATTGTATATGCACAAAGAGAAATTTCCCACAAGACTTTAACAAGGCACAGCCAGAAATGTAAAATATACAAGAAATGTATCACATAAAAAATTATACATTTAAAACCATATTGTCATATGTAGTTACCAAATATATATGTACATGAATAACCATCATTGAGTAAATCAAAGTTGAGCTAAACTTCCTTAGGGTGGATAATGTACTGGTTCTCTCTACGTATTTCGCGAGATATAAACTCGCTTCCTCAGGTGAGGTACAGATGAATATCTAAAGATGGAGACGAGGTTGTTTTAGAGGGAGAGAAAAAAAACAACCATATAATCTTTTGTTTATATTGTTCATACTCATGTATATTGTGATGTGCAATCTCGTGTATGATGTGCTATTTGAATATGCAGAGACAATGTTGTGTTCAGTAATCACCTTCTCTTTCCTTCCCCCCCTTTTCCTCTATGGTGTGTGCTTGTTTATCCCCGGGAATTGCAAGCCCCTTTTCAACACGACCACCTGTTTTTGTAACTCTGGGTTTGCTTTTGTCATCTTTTCTTTTCCATAATCTTGTGTCCCCAGGTGATTGTGGAGCCTAGTGTCACATCCTGTCTCCACCGTCCGGTGTAGACAGCGCATGCTCGATCTGGGGCTGGGATAGCACCAGCTTTCTGGTGCATGCATTGCGCGATACCCCATCATGATTGTATCTGCTGCGTGCCACCATATGTGCCTCGTGTTCCATTGGCCATGCCCTCATGTCAGTGGCCAGTCCGCTGCCATCTTCTCTGCATGAGCCCCTTGGCAGTGCTCCGCTATTATGATGTTGGAGGGGCGGGATTAGTCCAGTGCTCTCACTATTTAGCCAGGTGCACCCCTCACACAGCCACCATCCTTCCAGGCTGGATCTGGCTGTGTTTGGATTGTCACTGGTGACGAATGTTCGCAAGGTAACTATTTCCTAGGTTTTCGTCTTTTGCCTGATCCATGATACACTTCTCATTTATTTTATGATGCACGTTTTAAGTGGTTTTTTTCCCTCTTTGCACTTATTTCTGGATTAGCATGCAACTGTTTTTCGCTTTTTCTTTTCTCTCTTCTGGATCTTGGAGGCCCTGATGATCAGGGTATCTGGGACTTTCCCACCATCAGTGATTACTTGCCACTTTGCTTATTTATCATACATGGCTTAAAAGATATTTCTTATTTTTTTTTTTAATCGTGATGACTATTTACCTCTATCACTTTATCCATTTTGATAGATGCTAAATAAGCGATAACAGCGCTCTCACTTTGTTCATAATTTTTATGGATTACTACATGTGCCCTCTTTGCACTATAAATTTATACCATTCATCACTCCCTTTTTTTGTGGCACTTGTTTAGCTTTATGCACTTTTCCTCTTATTATGTCGGGCACTATTCCTAGGATGTTGGGGGGGTTGATATGTCTTCTCAGGTTACCCCCCTTTATGGAGATTCACTATGGTTTTTCAGTTTCCAGTGCCTGCGCAGATTCCCTACTGTGCCCTCACCAGGGGTGTCATCACAGGGGTTTGCATTGCAGTGTCTGGTCTCCCTCCTCTCCCCAGCTCCCGGGGTGAACTATGTGGACAATTGGGTGACTCTGTCCAGCCCTTTTACTGATTCATACTTGAAAGACCTGCTAATCCAATACACTTTACTATACTTCTGAATGTGTGGAGATTCCTAGCATCAATCTAACCATGAGCAATTCTGGGCTTGTCCATGTGGTGTTTTTTTCTCTCTCTCCCTCTCTCCCTTTAAACAACCTTGTCTCTATCTTTAGTTATTCATCTGTACCTCTCCTGAGGAAGTGTTTGTATCTCGCCCTATGGAAGTTTAGCTCAGCATTGATTTATTCAATGATGGTTATTCATACATATAAATATATATATATTGGTAACTATGACAATATGGTTTTAAATGTGTATAATATTTGTTTTTTGGAATAAAATTTTCTTGTATATTTTACATTTCCTCCTGTGCTTTGTTCAAGTTCTGTGGGCAATTTCTCTTTGTGTATGTTAATCTCGTTAGTGCTGTGTGGGTAACTGGGAAAAGATTGTTTTCAGACATAAACACTTGCATTTGCCTGGGTCAGCTATGGTTATGCTGATGGAGACAATCCCTGAAATGTAACCTGTGGGGAAAATTGGCCTAGAGTTTGAGTTAAAGAATAAGTGTTTAATGGCAAGTTCATTTATCCATTTTCTCTTTTTTTCCCCCCCTAAACTAGCCTAACCTAACCTCCAAATGCATAGCTTAAGTGCATTCATAAAGTATTCAGACCCCCTTAACTTTTTTAATTTTATTACGTTTCCGCCTGATGCTGCAGTTTTTTTTTTTTTTTTTTTTTATTAATCTTCACTCAGTATCCCATAATGACAAAGTGATAACAGAATTTTAAAATGTCTGTGAATTTGTTAAAAAGAAAAGAAATTAAATATCAATCGGCTTCAGGTGTAGGCATATTGGGTAATCTTTTTTTTTCTACTATCCATGTGGGTGCCGCCCCGCTCTTTGTAAATTGTCCTCCGGTCTTCTGGAACCTGTGTTTCCCAGAAGGCTGTGGAGGAAAGAGGGGCCGAACATCCTCCTAGTTTGCTGCCGTGATCTGACCCAAAAGTGGGAGCGGGCACCTGTCAAAAAAAGTGAAGGGGTTCTGAATACTTAATGAATGCACTGTACCTTGATCTATTGGCTGCAGCCTTAAGTGTTTATATTTAGCACCACAAGTTGCACTGGTCTGACCATGCCTGCAAATTACATCTCCAATGGCTTCTATGGAGCTTTGTCCTGAAGGGGAAACTGCCCCAAACAGTCTCTGGTGCTGTAATATGCGCGGGAGAGAGACTTGTGGAGCTGGGTGTAAAAACCAGACGCAGCCATTGGTAGATCAAGGTCCTTATACATCTGTGGAGGGTAGGTTAGTTTAGGTCCCGGCCAAAAGGATAAGTGCACTTTGTCTTAATGTGCAGTTATCCTTTAAAGGAATACAGTCATGAGAGAAACCTGAGGGTTGCACTTTTAATACCTCTATTATATTGATCACTGTTCTCTGTGCTGGAGCCCTGACATAGGAAGCAAAGTCCTGCTTCAATCAAGATGGCTGCCTCCACACAGAAACCTTGTGCTGTCAGATATGAAAAATCCTTAATGGGTTAAATATCAGCCGGAAGGAGACCACAGGCACTTCTGGTGACTAACCAATTGCCCTCTTTCTGCCCTTTTTGGGCACAGCTTTCCAGAGTTTATTTCCTCTTTAAAGCGGGGTTCCACTATCTCCATTTTTTTTTATTATAAGTAAATGACAAAGATTATATCATTGAAGTATGTTGCTCACTTTTTCCGTTTTTCTTACTTCCGGATGTAATTTTTCTCCCAAAAAAATAACTTTTAAAAACGACGATACTCATCTTGCCTGTGGGCATGTGAAGCCCACAGGCATTCTCTTCCGGGGTATTGTGCCGCTGATCGACCAGCATGCACCGCCGTTGTATTGCCGATCTCGCGCATGCGCAGTAACCCTAAATTGGAGCGCCGTAAATCGCTCAGTTCCAGGATTGAAATCTCGCGATAACTCGCGCCAGGCCGCCGCACTGACTCCTGGGAACAATGACACAAGCTCCCAGGAGCCAGTGCGGCTAATAGGAAATGACGACTTAGCCGCACTAATCCCGCCCATATCCGCAGGCTGTACATCCTGGAACACAAAAGGATAATATGAACAACAAAGGTACAGTGGAAAAAAAAGTGCAGTTTTTTTCATTAGGACATTGCGGTCATCCTCTTGAGATATTTTCCGCTTTAAGAAGTTTGTTGAATTAGTGATTCAGTGCAATAAAAAAAGGGCTTTTGTCCCTAGGATCAAATCTGATTTTAGCCTTCACCTCTAATCTGCACTGGCAAAAAGAAAAAAAAAAACCCCATCGGTTGCTGTAGACCACACCTCTATTTATGTAGTTCAGGTTCACACCCCCTTTGAGGTAAAATGATTGAATAGTGATACTAAAGGTTTCAATAATTCCCAGTATGTTTTTGGAAATGAGCAGTTTAGTTTTGGGTATATTTATAATGTTGGTTTCTTTCTTTTAGGTATTTAATTAGTCAAGGAGCAAATGTAGGCGCAGTAAATAGTGAAGGAGACACTCCACTAGACATTGCTGAGGAAGAGGCAATGGAGGAACTGCTTCAAAATGAAGTCAACCGTCTAGGTAACAAGCTTATTTGTTACTTTGAATATATAATTGGCTTATTGCTTTAACTGATGAAACAATACATAGGCATTGGATCCCTTCTATGCAGAGCACTTGTCCAGAATTTCAAGAGGGTAAACAAAAACCTTTTTAGAAGACATTTTCTTTCTACTGTAATGTGGCGTGTTTAATGGTGAAGAGGAATAGCTGCATGTTAATTATGTGGTAGAAGATTTTCTGAACTCTAGAAAAGATATACAATTTAGATTATGCTTACAATTTTTATCTTGGGGTAATGTAAGTTTTTATGCAACATTTACTAGACCCGATTATAGAAGAAGTGTTAACATTTTACTGTTTTTTTTTTTATTTTTTATTTTTTGTGGGCAGTAAATGGTTATAACACTACTAAAGCATGTTGCAGATGTGTTTTGGTGCACATTAGCAAATATGTTAAAGTACATCTAAATCCAAGAACAAAAATCACATTTATCAGCTTCTATGTTCTTATATGTGGAGGCTGGATTGGATTTTTTTTTTTAAGGCCATTTACTTTTTCTGCAAGTACAGATGTGGACCTTGAATTCGAGTGGTATAATTACTTTCTGTGGATTGAACTAAGATCTCAAACAAATCTTTCTCAGGTATTGTATGTAAATTGCTGTGTTTCTCTGTAGAGGAGTGGTGGAAATGTTTGTAATCAAGATCAGGAGAGCAGCTGGCCATACATCAGTGGTTCTCAACTCCTGTCCTCAGGACCCACTAACAGGCCAGGTTTGCAAGATAACCGAAATACATCACAGCTGATATCATTTGCTGCTCAGTAATCGCGGTATTCTAGTCTGCAACCCCCCAAAGTAATACTTTAAATCTAGCCAGTTAGTGGGTCCTGAGGACAGGAGTTGAGAACGACTGCCATACATTTTGCAATTTTCTTGTTCAATTTCTCTTAGATTTACCTTCAACTTTATAGTGCAAGGTCCTGCCTGATTGCATTCAAATTGAAAGGATTTAGGTTTGACCTAATATTATTTTTCGTAAATCAAAAGGAAAAATTGTATAATGTATGGCCAAGGGGGAAAATCTGTCCCTTGATAAAGTGCAGTTAAAGAGCATTGTGACCCTATGAAGTGTAATGTTGGCAGGAGCATCAGATAAAAACTAAAGGGGAAAGCCTTAATAAATACACCCACCATATTTTAAAAACTAATAGACTTTAAATATTTTTATTTTTGGATTTGGATACACTTTAATGCATCCCTCAGCTTACATAACTAAAGCCTTGTACATACAAGAGATAAAAGGGTCCCAAAAACCTTCAGGTGGGGCGGAACCTGAACGCAGCCCTAGATTCAATGTATCTCCTGGGAGTCCGTTTGTTCCATACAGCTCTGACTCCACCTATCAAGTATCCTCGTTACTTCTGGGGCACCTTCCTGCAGTTTGACAAGCTTACTGTAATGCTTGCAGGCTTGAACTGCCTTGGTCGCAAGCTGAATCGGTTTTTAATTTTTGTTCCAACAAAAGTGGAGTTGCTCATTAAACATACTCCCACCCCACTTCTAACTCCTATTCTAACTACCCTGTGAAAGGAGGTTGTGTATACTTTCCTATTCTGAAGGCGGTCCAGTCAGATGATTGGCTCCTAGTTGCGGCTTCAAGCTACCTAGTTGCGGCTTCAAGCTAGAGATCAGACAACAGACGCCCCATAGTCTATGGATGACCTCACCGCACAGGCAATGCAGTTGCAGCCATTGTTGATTTTCTCCTCTCCCCTGAAGCTGGTCAGATCATGTGACCCAACCAAGGTGCCCTTAGAATTAGTATATCCATCTTCCTTTTACATGGTAGTTGGTATAGGAGTTAGAAAGGGTATTAGGGTTAAAAGAGAAGTATGGGTTTTTTTTTTTTTTTTTTTATTCACCCTTATCTCGGTAGATGGAGCATCAGACCGATGCTGCAGCTGTCCCCCGCCGTCTCTGCACTGAGAACCAATCCACCGAACATCGCCGATTGCTCAATTCTCACAGATCCCTGAGAGGAAAGCTGCTGACTGTCAGCTTCTCTCCTCTCTGCTGTTCCACGCTCAATGGAGCGCTGAGCTGTGGAGGGATGGGAGGGGCTGTCTCAGCGGCTCGCTGAAACTGCTATCAATCAAGGCAGCTGGCGGATCCAGACTTGGAAGTCGGGATGACGCTCTGCCTCGACTAATGGGCAGTGATGTCAGCGGAGAGCGGACTGCAGACCGCTCTCCGCTGAAAACTGGTCACAGGAGTGCAAAACGAATTGCACTCCTGTGACCCATAAGAGAAGCACAGCCTAAAAAGCTCAGGCTGGACATGCACTTTAAGGTCTGAGTTCCTCGCATGATTTAGGGGGGCTTATACTAGTCAAGATACTGAATTAAGCAGAAACCTGGAATGTTTTCAATGTTATCTCCGCTTCTCAGCAGACTCGATCATTATTGCTCTAGGGCAGTTTTAAAAAATGTTTGCACACGTAAACATTTGCATTTTTGTCCATTAAATTGTGCAAAACCCCCAGAACATTATATAAAAATGTTTGGTTCAAAAACTCATTCCTTTCGCCAGTCTCTGGCCTTGTACACGAAGCTCGGTCCCAGTTCCAGGTCCCAGTTCCAGGTCCCAGTTCCAGGTCCCAGTTCCAGGTCCCAGTTCCAGGTCCCAGTTCCAGGTCCCAGTTCCAGGTCCCAGTTCCAGGTCCCAGTTCCAGGTCCCAGTTCCAGGTCCCAGTTCCAGGTCCCAGTTCCAGGTCCCAGTTCCAGGTCCCAGTTCCAGGTCCCAGTTCCAGGTCCCAGTTCCATAAGAAACCATGGACTTTAAAGCTCACTATGCTGGGAAACAAATTCGCGGCACACCCATTTCTCAGGTGGGAGGATGTTTGCAGTTCTTTTTTAGAGGTTTGGCAGGGAGAGCTTGCGGACAAGTGGGTCTGCAGTATAGTGGCTAGCGATTTCAGGCTGGGAATTTCAGAGCTTTCCCCCTGCATGCGTTATGCTTTGTAATGTTTTTGAATCCACAAAAAGATATTTGCTCCTCAGCAAGCTCTGTTATCTTTATCGTGCAGTGATCATTCCAGTTCCAGAGGACAAATTTTCTACTCAAACCTTTGCAAGGTTCAGAAACCAAGTAGTAATGTTCATCCAATCTTGGATCTCGAGACTGACGCATTTCCGTGAGTGCAGTAGTTCTGGATGGTGCAATCAGTGGTGGCCTCTCTCCAGCAGGGATATTTTTTTTAATCAGTGGATATCAAAGATGCTTATCTGCTTGTTCCAATCTTTCAATCTCACCAAAGGTTTTTGTGGGTTTCAGTGGAGGACCATCCCTTTTTTTTGTTTTGGCACTGCTGTTTAGCCTTTCCACAACTTCCAGAGTGTTCACCAAGGTTCTGGGGATCCTGTGTACTCAGGGTTTTCCTGTTAGTAGGATACTGGACAACTTACTTCTGGGGGAGCAATTCACTTCTATGTTGGAGACCAATGTGTCTCAAACGGTGCACACACGGAAGAGGTTCAGATGGGATCTGAATTTACAGAAGTCACCTCAACCAAACCCAGAGGTTGCAATATTTAAGTATTTTTGGGACCCTAGATACTGTCCAGGTGAGAGTGACTCCTCCCTCTGGACTCAGGTGGACTTATTCAAGACGAATTCCTCAGTTTGCTTTTGCATGAGGGCTCTGGAATGGTAGCCTCCTTTGAGGTAGTGCCCTTTGCTCAGTTTATTCCAAGCACCTCCAATGGAATTTCTTGGTGGCAACAGAAGGACGTAATCCATAGAGTCCCTGATGTAATTAAAACCCCAGCTTGAGACTGTCCGTAGAGTAGTGGATCTTCTCACAGGTGCTAGGAGGTGGGGAAAATATTTCCTTCCATTATTCTGGAGGGTCCTGGTGACTTATCACCAACCTGACTAGCTAAGGTGGAGTTCTGGTCAACCTCGGTCCAGGAAACTTGGTCTCCTCAGTAGAGGTTCTGCCCTCAGAGGAAGTCGTGATGACGAAATGTGTCAGAGGGTGACCTTCCGGCGACTGGAATTGACCTGTGCGCTCCACGATCAGGAAGAGACAAACCAGGATGTAAGTGGTGGACTTTGCCTGCCTATAGTGTGTGTCTCTCACCACCTCCTGTGTCGTGTGGAACGCTCATTTATGCCTAGAAAGTTAATTGTATAGCTTGACTGATGGCCTTTTTTGGAATATACCTATTTGGAAATGAAATAAATCGTGAGAACAAAAACAGAATTACGCTATATGAGACTTGTTTCTGTCCAAGTACCGGTGGAGACCTAAGGATATGCTGTGACACCCTCCATGACACTGAGGATAGCCGTGGCTAACATATCAAAGCCTGATGTGTTCATCTCTCTGGTGCGTGTAAACCTTAAAGGGTAGTGTGACACACGGACTCTGGTGTGAGGTGCACTTTTATCTATCGCAGTAGGATCACCATCTGTGTGTCTTCAGGGACTTCTCTCGCCATCTGTCAACTGTATATTCCTCCTGTGCCACTAACACTTGAAAGCTGATCATAATTTATTGTGACAGTAGCACTGCTGTAATGATTATAGGCAGGCACTGGACCTATGTACCCTTTTTATTACAATTTTACTAACACCAATAACTAGAAGGTATCTCAAAGTGTTCTCCAATTTTGATCAATGTCCTTTATTTTATTTTTTTTTAATCTCATTGAAGTTTTTTATTCTTCCTTTCTAAAATATGTTACTCATGAAATACAGTTACCAAAACTGCTCTTTTACTCCTGTTTATATCTTTTCAAATAGGACTAAGCAGTGAAATTTTGGAAATTGTAGATTGTACTCCATCTTTGATTTTCAGTGTGTGAGAGAGATAGATATAGCGATAGAATGGAGAGATAGATGTGTGGAGGGGGAGAGAGAGATAGATGGGTGGGAGAGAGAGATAGATGGGTGGGAGAGAGAGATAGATGGGTGGGAGAGAGAGATAGATGGGTGGGAGAGAGAGATAGATGGGGGGGGGGGAGAGAGATAGATGGGGGGGGAGAGAAATATAGATGGGGGGGGGGGGGATACAGATGTGCTCATAAGTTTACATACCCTGGCAGAATTTATGATTTCTTGGCCATTTTTCAGGGAATATGAATGATAGCACAAAATCATTTCTTTCACTCATTTATTGTCCAACTGTGTTTATTCTTTTTAAATCTTAATGGCAACAGAAACTACTCAAATGACCCTGATCAAAAATGTACACACCCTGGTGATTTTGGCCTGATAACATGCACACAAGTTGACACAAAGGGGTTTGAATGGCTAATAAAGGTCACCGTCCTCACCTGTGATCTGTTTGCTTGTAATTAGTGTGTGTATAAAAGGTCAATGAGTTTCTGCACTCCTGACAGACCCTTGCATCTTTCATCCAGTGCTGCACTGACGTTTCTGGATTCTGAATCATGGGGAAAGCAAAAGAATTGTCAAAGGATCTGCAGGAAAAGGTAGTTGAATTGTACAAAACAGGAAAGTTATATAAAAAGATATCCAAAGAATTGAGAATGCCAATCAAGTGTTCAAACACTAATCAAGAATTAGAAAATGAGGGGTTCTGTTGAAACCAAATCATGTTCAGGTAGACCAACTAAAATTTCAGCCACAACTGCCAGGAAAATAGTTTGGGTTGCAAAGAAAAACCCACAAATAACTTCAGGTGAAATACAGGACTCTCTGAAAACATGGTGTGTGGCCGTTTCAAGATGCACAATAAGGAGGCACTTGAAGAAAGATGGGATACATGGTCAAGTCGCTAGAAGAAAGCCATTTCTACACAAATGCCACAAAGTATCCCTCTTACAATGCGCCAAGCAGCACAGAGATGAGCCTCAAACCTTCTGGCACAAAGTCATTTGGAGTGATGAGACCAAAATTTTATTTTAATTTTTTTGGCCACAACCATAAATGCTACATTTGGAGAGGAGTCAACAAGGCCTATGATGAAAGGTACGGAGGTGGATCGCTGACGTTTTGGGGATGTGTGAGCTACAAAGGCACAGGAAATTTGGTCAAATATGTTGGCAAGATGAATGCAGTATGTTATCAAAAAATACCGGAGGAACATTTGCATTCATCAGCCAGGAAGCTGCCCATGGGATGTACTTGGACATTCCAACATGACAATGATCCAAAAAACAAGGCCAAGTCGACCAGTCATTGGTTACAACAGAATAAAGTGAAGGTTCTGGGGTGGCCATCTCAGTCTCCTGACCTCAATATCATTGAGCCACTCTGGGGAGATCTCAAACGTGCAGTTCATGCAAGACAGCCCAAGAATTTACAGGATCTGGAGGCTTTGCCAAGAGGAAAGGGCAGCTTTACCATCTAAAACGATAAAGAGCCTCATCCACAAATACTACAAAAGACTTCAAGCTGTCATTGATGTTAAAGGGGGCAATACACAGTATTAAGAACTGGGGTATGTAAATTTTTTTTGATCAGGGTCATTTGGGTAGTTTCTGTTGCCATTATGATTTTAAAAAAAGTAAACACGGTTGATAATTGGCTAAAGCTAAACACGAATCATGAGTGAAAAAAGTTTTTGTGTTATCATTCATCTTCTCTGAAAAATGGCCAAGAAAATCATAAATTCTGCCAGGGTATGTAAATTTATGAGCACAACTGTATGTATATATATCCACACACTGCATCTTTTCCAATTTTTTCTTATTTTTTTTTTTTCTACAAACAATACCCCATAATGACAATGTGAAAAGTTTGTTTTTGGAATCTTTGCAAATTAAAAAAAAAAGAAAGAAAAAAATCACATGTACTTAAGTATTCACAGCCTTTGCGGTGACATTCAAAATTGAGCTCAGGTGCATCCGGTTTCCACTGATCATCCCTGAGATGTTTTTTACAACTTGATTGGAGTCCATCTGTGGTAAATTCAGTTGATCGGACATGATTTGGAAAGGCATGCACCTGTCTAAATAAGGTCCCACAGTTAACTGTGCATGTCAGAGCACAAACCAAGCCATGAAGTCCGAGGAATTGTCTATAGACTTCCGAGACAGAAATGTATCGAGACACAGATTTGGGGGAGGTTACAGAACAATTTCTGCAGCATTGAAGGTCCCAATGAGCAAATCATCTGTAAATGGAAGAAATTTGGAACCACCATGACTCTTAACTAGAATGGGCCACCTGGGAGGTGACCATGACAGCCCGCCGACCATGAAAAAAAATTCTCTGGTCTGATGAAACAAAGATTGAACTCTTTGGCCTGAATGGCAAGTGTCATGTTTGGAGGAAACCCGGCACCGCTCATCACATGGCCAATACCACTCCAACAGTGAAGCATGGTGGTGACAGCATCATGCTGTGGGCATGTTTTTTTAGCGGCAGCAACTGGGAAACTTGTCAGGATTGAGGGAAAGATGAATGCAGCAATGTACAGACACATCCTGAAAACCTGCTCCAGAGCGCTCTGGACTTCAGACTGGGACAAAGGTTTTATCTTGCAACAGGACAACAAACCTAAGCACACAGCCAAGATAACAAAGGAGTGGCTACGGGACAACTCTGTGAATGTCCTTGAGTGGCCCAGCCAGAAACCCAGACTTTAACCGGGTTGAACATCTCTGGAGAGATCTGAAAATGGCTGTGCACCGATGCTCCCCATCCAACCTGATAGTACTTGAGAGGTCCTGCAAAGAAGGAAAGGGCCCAAAAAAAGGTGTGCCAAGCTTGTAGCATCATATTCCAAAAGACTTGAGGCTGTAATTGGTGCCAAAGGTGTTTTAACGAAGTATTGAGCAAAGGCTGTGAAAAACTTGTGTACATGGGATTTTTTTTTTGTTTTTTTTATTTTTAATAAATTTTGCAAATATTTCAAACCTTTTTTCTTGGAATATTGTTTGTAGAATTTTGAGGAAAATTAATTTAATTTATTTTGGAATAAGGCTGTAACATAAAATGTGGAAAAAGTGAAATGCTGTGAATACTTTCTGAATCCACTGTGTGTGTGAAATAAAATGTACAAATTGGAATAAGTTCTAAACTAAATATTATCCAAGAGTGGTCATGGATTCCCTCTATTTATTCCATAAATGTATTAATTTGTCTACTCCTATAATTAGCTAGTCTATTAAAACTGATAGTTACTATTGATAGCACAATAATATAAGGTTAGCTATGAAAACAAACACTCTGCTTAATAAAACGTCTTATTTCTCAAGAAAATATGAAAATGCTAACATGAACATACTAAAGGAAGATATTACAAAGCATATAACAATAGAACATATAGTACAAGAACATCAAAGATACTTATTGCATGGTCTCCTTAGCTGGGCTCAAGATTATAGAGAGAAAGCCATGCGGCTCAGAGAGCCATCAGGCATAAGCCAAGAGCGCAAAAGGGACAACTTCCCTCCTGTGTACCCTTTTTAAACTTCATCCATACACAGTCCAGACCCAACCCATTGCCTGCCCATTTTGGTTTCTAACGAATGAAAGTTGTTGCGGGGCAGTTCTCAATATATTATATTTCTGTCCGTCCTGCTGTATTGGCCTCCTAGGGGCAGCATTCATTCATGTATCATCGCTGTGTGACCTGGGTCCTTCAGTCTTAGCTGGCCCTTTGATCTTCTGTAGCAGGACATTCATCAATCATCTTGTCAGCTATGGTCCTTTTCAAGCTTGCTTGCAGAGGGCTAATCAAGGATTTCCATGGTACCACACCAGACGGACAGGAGCCAAGCCTTTGTTCAGCCCTACTCCTTTCAGATGACTATTCTTATATGCTACAAAGCTGTGATGTGCAACTTGTTACATTCAAAATGGCCACCAAGGATGCGAAGGTCTGGTATATAGCCATCGTTCATATTTCTAACACCTCTTGTATCATGAACTAAAACATGTTGCCTTCCAACAGTGTGTGTGTATTTGTAATATAATTTTAATGCCCCCCCGCTGCTATCCAGTGCCCTCCGCCGCTTACCGGAGCCATCAGCAGCGTCAGAGGTGATTGGATCCTTCTTGTGGCCTGACATGGAGACGAGTGAGGGGAAGATGACCCCCACCTGTCTCCATATCATTGCAGGGCGGGAGTGACGTCAAAACGTCACTTCCGCCCATAGCTCTTAAAGGGACATTTTTTTTTCATTTTTTTTTTTTTAAATGACCATTTTTATTTATTTTATTTTTTTTAATTGCATTTTATTGTAGATATGAGATCTGAGGTCTTTTTGACCCCATTTTTTTTTCTATTACAAGGAATGTTTACACAATTTTTCACATTGTGTGACAATTTAAAAAAAAAAAAAAACTGTGTAAAAAGGTAAAATAAATAAGAGAATAAAAAATTTTTTTAAGCGCGCACCGTCCCGACGAGCTCGTGTGCAGAAGCGAAAGCATACGTGGCCAGTGCCGCATATGAAAACCGGTGTTCAAACCACTCGCCACGATCGGTAGAGTGAGAGCAATAATTTTAGCCCTAGACCTGCTCTGTAACTTGAAACGTGCAACCTGTAGAATTTTTTAAACTTCGCCTATGGAGATTTTTAAGGGTAAAAGTTTGTCGCCATTCCACGAGCAGGTGCAATTTTGAAGCGTTACATGTTGGGTATCAATTTACTCAGCCTAACATTATCCTTCACAATATAAAAAAAAAATTGGGCTTATTTTGTCTGTTTTTTATTTTTTAATTGAATTGTATTTTTTCCAAAAAAAGTGTGCTTGTAAGACTGCTGCGCGAATATGGTGTGACAGAAAGTATTGCAACGACGGCCATTTTATTCTCTAGGGTGTTAGAAAAAGAAAATGTATAATGTTTGGGGGTTCTAAGTAATTTTCTAGCAAAAAAACAGTTTTCAACTTGTAAATAACAAATCTCAGAAAGAGGCTTGGTCCTTAAGTGGTTAAAGTGTACTCTCCTATCGTTTTCAGCCAAGGAAGCTGCCATGTTTGCCTCTGTTTAATCCACAACTGTCATGATGCTGTACGTGTGATCAGTTGTGATACCAACCATTGGATGGTTTGACAGTTTGGTTGAGAGCACAACCAATGGGAGTGTTAAGTTTCCGGCATGTGCTGGAAATGAAACTGTTTTATGGATGGGTTTACTTGCGCTTTAAGCGATCTGTCTAATATAAATATATATATATATATATATATATATATATATATATATATATATATATATATATATATATATATATATATATATATATATATATATATATATATATATTGCACAATTAATCGTTAAAAAATCGTGTTCTCGATTCACCTCCCCTGACTATCTCTCCTGCTGAGTTTGCCGATTCTTTCATATAAACAAGTGGAGAGATCTGCTCACTCAGCTGTCATAAGAAAACATCCAGGCAGTCTGCAAGTTTAGAACTTGAAACATTGTATCTAACTTCCTTCTTAGATCAAAGGGATAAACTTCTCTGTGTAAACAAATAACCTGGGCAATCTGCCAAGTTTTAAACAACATGTAAATGCAGGAAGTTTAACTACTTAAAGTCTAAATCTTTTTCTGACACTTCTTAAGGTAAAATCAATATTTTTTGCTAAAAAAATTACTTGGAACCCCCAAACATTGAAAAAAAAAAAAAAAAAAAAATTAAATATAAATATATAAAAAAAAATATATATATATATATATTTAGCAGAGACCCTAGGGAATGAAATGGCAATTGCTGCAATATTTTATATCACACTGTATTTGCCCAGCGGTCTTTCAAATGCAATTTTTTGGGGAAAAAATACACTTCAATAAATAAATAAAAAAACGAAACCGTAAAGTTAGCACAATTTTTTTTGTTTTAATGTGAAAGATGATGTTACGCCGTGAGAATCGTGATCTATCCTCTAAGCAAAAAAATCGTGATTCTCATTTTATATATCTCTATCTTCTGTTATTCTCAGCGTAGATTACATATTTTGTTCCCCAATCATATAGCTATTTATATTTACCATAGCATAAAGATATTCAAGAATACATTTTCTTTCTTCTTTTTTTTTTTTTTTTAACTTTACATTAACTAAAATTATACATACACCACACTTTTTTAATCTGATAAAACAATCTGCGAACAAATTGATTTACAAAAATCATTTTTTTTAGTTTGATTTGTCATGCAAGCGTTGAACACGATAACAGTAATATTTAAACTGTTCCAGTGTGATTATAAATCTGCCATATTATATAATATATTAGATATCTCAAATACAAAGTTGTTGAAATGTTGTCCAAAAAAAACAGGTAAAAGCCAGTAGAGCATGATTTCTTTAGTCCTTAACTACAAAAGTAAACCTGTGCTTTGAATTTGCATGGCTTAGCCACAGGTTTTCTTAAAAGTGGTCCCACAGTACGAATTACTTGCCTTCTTTGGTTTGCAACCAGGAGGAAAGAAAAATAATTAATACTTCAGGCATTTTACATCTTTGGGGCCTGTGTTGGCAAGCTTTTGATCACTTAAAGCAGGTTTTGCTTTCCCTTTCAAGTCCAGTGGGATTGCAAAACCCACTTGAAGCAGGTCAGGAGGTCAACTACAGGTCAAATGCTCCTGTCAATTATGAGTTTTCCTAGAAGCATCTCCCACAGTTGCCATATACACAGTCCCAAAGCTCTAAAGTGCAGCCCCTTTCTCCCCTCCCCTTACCTAATTTAACAGTGCTGGTGATTGGACTAGCACTGTCACTTCCGGGTGGGGATGAAAAGCTTCAGCCCTGTGTAAGCTCTTATTTGGCACAAGCTTGTTACTTACACGGGGCTTCCTCTTAAACAAACCAAGCGGCTTAGAAATTAAGTTAAGTTTTAACATGTTACGAGCGCCAGCTTATGGATTAACTTTTTGCTTTGCCCTGCATAGGCAAAGCACATGTTTATTTTAATGTTGTACCTTGGCCAGCACCCCATCTTGGTATTTCTAGTTTAGCAAATGAAAAACTTTAAAATCTTTATTGTGATTGTTGCTCATCTGTATATAAAGTTGTGTGTGCAGCTTTTTTAATTTTTTTTGTTTTTGTTTTCACTGTTGCATTTAGGTATTGATGTAGAAGCGGCAAGGAAAGAGGAAGAGAGGATAATGCTTCGAGATGCAAGACAGTGGCTAAACAGTGGACATGTTAGCGATGTGCGACATGCAAAATCAGGAGGCACAGCTCTGCATGTGGCAGCTGCAAAGGGTTACACTGAGGTTTTAAAGTATGTTTACAGAACATATAACTCCATAATTGTATTGATCTTTTGTAGTAGACACAGTAATGTAGTAATTAGACATTTTGGTTTAAGTACTAGCTTCAGGAATTTTGGACCACCAAAAAAAAAAAAAGCCAGCCCCCCTATTACCTTGCCTCTAGCCGTCATGCTTTTTGCTGGTGTCCTAGGAGGACTTTTCCTCCTCCGCTCTACAGAAAAAAATATAACTATTTTTTGCTAGCAATTTTTTTTAAATTTTTTTTCCCCAAGTCATCTGTAGGCTACTAGGTATTTTTCCAATTCTTCTGTCCAGGACTGCATGAATCCACCCCCCAGAGACAGGAAACACAATAGTAAAGGCTTTAAAGCTCAACTCCAGGGAAAGTAAAAACCCTCCTTTGCAGTGGGGGCTGCCCCTGCACTGCACATGTTAAATGCTGGTTCAGGTCTAAAGGAACAAGCAAAGTAATTTCACTTGCCCAGTTCATCTCTCCCACAGGCTCCCGCACTGCAAGACTGGTTTCTGCAGACTCTTCTCCCCTGTGCTCCAGAGGTTGGATTCCCTCTGACGTCAAGATCAATGCAGAGCCCATACCAGCCTTACATTGGGCGTGAGGACACAGAAGGGACAGTCCTTTGCTGGAGCACAGAGGAGACCACCGGCTGGAGGGCGAGTGGAGGATTTAATAAGTAAAACTGCTTTTCCTGTTCCCTAGACCTAAAGTGAGGCAACCCCACTGCAAGGAACGATTTTAACTTTTTTTTTTTTCCCCCCAAACATTCTCTGGAGTTGGGCTTTAAATTCCCCAGCACATTCTGCCAGTATTTGTTTAACCACTTGCCGACCGCCTACCGCATATATACTGCGGCAGAATGGCACGGGCAGGCAAAATCCATACGTGATCTGCCTCCCGCGGGCGGGGGGTCCGATCGGACCCCCCCCCGGTGCCATCGGCGGTCGGCATCTGACTGGGAGCGTCGGGAGGCGAGGGGGAGACCATCCGATCGTGGCCCCCCCCTCGCGATCGCTCCCAGCCAATAGGAATCCTCCTCTGCCTGTGTGTCGTTTCACACAGGCAGAGGATGTGATGTCATCTCTCCCCGGTCTGGCAGTTTCCGTTCCAGCGCCGAGGAGAGATGACAAGTGAGTGCACAACACACACACACACACAGTAGAACATGCCAGGCATATTTACACCCCCGATCCCCCCCCCAATCACCCCCCCCCCCCCTGTCACAAACTGACATTAGCAGTATTTTTTATTTTTTTTTATTTTTTTTTTTTTCTGATTACTGCATAGTGTCAGTTTGTGACAGTTAGTGTTAGGGCAGTTAGTGTTAGGCCCCCTTTAGGTCTAGGATACCCCCCTAACCCCCCCTAATAAAGTTTTAACCCCTTGATCACCCCCCCTCACCAGTGTCGCTAAGCGATCATTTTTCTGATCGCTGTATTAGTGTCGCTGGTGACGCTAGTTAGGAACGTAAATATTTAGGTTCGCCGTCAGTGTTTTATAGCGACAGGGACCCCCATATACTATCTAATAAATGTTTTAACCCCTTGATTGCCCCCTAGTTAACCCTTTCACCACTGATCACCGTATAACCGTTACGGTTGACGCTGGTTAGTTCGTTTATTTTTTATAGTGTCAGGGCACCCGCCGTTTATTACCGAATAAAGGTTTAGCCCCCTGATCGCCCGGCGGTGATATGCGTCGCCCCAGGCAGCGTCAGATTAGCGCCAGTACCGCGAACACCCACGCACGCAGCATGCGCCTCCCTTAGTGGTATAGTATCTCAACGGATCAATATCTGATCCGATCAGATCTATACTAGCGTCCCCAGCAGTTTAGGGTTCCCGAAAACGCAGTGTTAGCGGGATCAGCCCAGATACCCGCTAGCACCTGCGTTTTGCCCCTCCGCCCAGCCCAGCCCAGCCCACCCAAGTGCAGTATCGATCGATCACTGTCACTTACAAAACACTAAACGCATAACTGCAGCGTTCGCAGAGTCAGGCCTGATCCCTGCGATCGCTAACAGTTTTTTTGGTAGCGTTTTGGTGAACTGGCAAGCACCAGCCCCAGGCAGCGTCAGGTTAGCGCCAGTACCGCTAACACCCACGCACGCACCGTACACCTCCCTTAGTGGTATAGTATCTGATCGCATCAATATCTGATCCGATCTGATCTATACTAGCGTCCCTAGCAGTTTAGGGTTCCCAAAAACGCAGTGTTAGCGGGATCAGCCCAGATACCTGCTAGCACCTGCGTTTTGCCCCTCCGCCCGGCCCGGCCCAGCCCACCCAAGTGCAGTATCGATCGATCACTGTCACTTACAAAACACTAAACGCATAACTGCAGCGTTCGCAGAGTCAGGCCGGATCCCTGTGATCGCTAACAGTTTTTTTTGTAGCGTTTTGGTGAACTGGCAAGCGCCAGCGGCCTAGTACACCCCGGTCGTAGTCAAACCAGCACTGCAGTAACACTTGGTGACGTGGCGAGTCCCATAAGTGCAGTTCAAGCTGGTGAGGTGGCAAGCACAAGTAGTGTCCCACTGCCACCAAAAAGACAAACACAGTCCCGTCGTGCCCATAATGCCCTTCCTGCTGCATTCGCCAATCCTAATTGGGAACCCACCACTTCTGCAGCGCCCCTACTTCCCCCATTCACATCCCCAACCAAATGCAGTCGGCTGCATGAGAGGCATTTTTATGTCCTCCCGAGTACCCCTACCCAACGAACCCCCCAAAAAAGATGTTGTGTCTGCAGCAAGCGCGGATATAGACGTGACACCCGCTATTATTGTCCCTCCTGTCCTGACAATCCTGGTCTTTGCATTGGTGAATGTTTTGAACGCTACCATGCACTAGTTGACTATTAGCGTAGGGTACAGCATTGCACAGACTAGGCACACTTTCACAGGGTCTCCCGAGATGCCATCGCATTTTGAGAGACCCGAACCTGGAACCGGTTACAGTTATAAAAGTTAGTTACAAAAAAAAGTGTAAAAAAAAAAAAAAAAAAAACACAAACAAAAATATAAAATAAAAATAGTTGTCGTTTTATTGTTCTCTCTCTCTCTATTCTCTCTCTATTGTTCTGCTCTTTTTTACTGTATTCTATTCTGCAATGTTTTATTGTTGTTATGTTTTATCACGTTTGCTTTTCAGGTATGTAATTATTTATACTTTACTGTTTACTGTGTATTATTGTTAACCATTTTTTTGTCTTCAGGTATGCCATTCACGACTTTGAATGGTTATACCAGAATGATGCCTGCAGGTTTAGGTATCATCTTGGTATCATTCTTTTCAGCCAGCGGTCGGCTTTCATGTAAAAGCAATCCTAGTGGCTAATTAGCCTCTAGACTGCTTTTACAAGCAGTGGGAGGGAATGCCCCCCCCCCCCCCCAACATCTTCCGTGTTTTTCTCTGGCTCTCCTGTCTCAACAGGGAACCTGAGAATGCAGCCGGTGATTCAGCCAGCTGACCATAGAGCTGATCAGAGACCAGAGTGGCTCCAAACATCTCTATGACCTAAGAAACCGGAAGCTACGAGCATTTTATGACGTAGATTTCGCCGGATGTAAACAGCGCCATTGGGAAATTGGGAAAGCATTTTATCACACCGATCTTGGTGTGATCAGATGCTTTGAGGGCAGAGGAGAAATCTAGGGTCTAATAGACCCCAATTTTTGCAAAAAAGAGTACCTGTCACTACCTATTGCTATCATAGGGGATATTTACATTCCCTGAGATAACAATAAAAATGATTTAAAAAAAAAAAAAATGAAAGGAACAGTTTAAAAATAAGATAAAAAAATAATAATAATAAAGAAAAAAAAAAAAAAAAAAAAAAAAGCACCCCTGTCCCCCCTGCTCTCGCGCTAAGGTGAACGCAAGCGTTGGTCTGGCGTCAAATGTAAACAGCAATTGCACCATGCATGTGAGGTATCGCCGCGAAGGTCAGATCGAGGGCAGTAAGTTTAGCAGTAGACCTCCTCTGTAAATCTAAAGTGGTAACCTGTAAAGGCTTTTAAAAATGTATTTAGTTTGTCGCCACTGCACGTTTGTGCGCAATTTTAAAGCATGTCATGTTTGGTATCCATGTACTCGGCCTAAGATCATCTTTTTTATTTCATCAAACATTTGGGCAATATAGTGTGTTTTAGTGCATTAAAATGTAAAAAAGTGTGTTTTTTCCCCAAAAAATGCGTTTGAAAAATCGCTGCGCAAATACTGTGTGAAAAAAAAAAAATGAAACACCCACCATTTTAATCTGTAGGGCATTTGCTTTAAAAAAAATATATAATGTTTGGGGGTTCAAAGTAATTTTCTTGCAAAAAAAAATTATTTTTTTATGTAAACAATAAGTGTCAGAAAGGGCTTTGTCTTCAAGTGGTTAGAAGAGTGGGTGATGTGTGACATAAGCTTCTAGATGTTGTGCATAAAATGCCAGGACAGTTCAAAACCCCCCCAAATGACCCCATTTTGGAAAGTAGACACCCCAAGCTATTTGCTGAGAGTCATGTTGAGTCCATGGAATAATTTATATTGTGACACAAGTTGCGGGAAAGAGACAATTTTTTATTTTTTTTATTTTTTTTTGCGCAAAGTTGTCACTAAATGATATATTGCTCAAACATGCCATGGGAATATGTGAAATTACACCCCAAAATACATTCTGTTGCTTCTCCTGAGTACGGGGATACCACATGTGTGGGACTTTTTGGGAGCCTAGCCGCGTACGGGACCCCGAAAACCAAGCACCGCCTTCAGGCTTTCTAAGGCCGTAAATTTTTGATTTCACTCTTCACTGCCTATCACAGTTTCGGAGGCCATGGAATGCCCAGGTGGCACAAACCCCCCCCAAATGACCCCATTTTGGAAAGTAGACACCCCAAGCTATTTGATGAGAGGTATAGTGAGTATTTTGCAGACCTCACTTTTTGTCACAAAGTTTTGAAAATTGAAAAAAGAAAAAAAAAAAAATTTTTTCTCGTCTTTCTTTATTTTCAAAAACAAATGAGAGCTGCAAAATACTCACCATGCCTCTCAGCAAATAGCTTGGGGTGTCTGCTTTCCAAAATGGGGTCATTTGGGGGGGGTTTGTGCCACCTGGGCATTCCATGGCCTCCGAAACTGTGATAGGCAGTGAGGAGTAAAATCAAAAATGTACGCCCTTAGAAATCCTGAAGGCGGTGCTTGGTTTTCGGGGTCCCGTACGCGGCTAGGCTCCTAAAAAGTCCCACACATGTGGTATCCCCGTACTCAGGAGAAGCAGCTAAATGTATTTTGGGGTGCAATTCCACATATGCCCATGGCCTGTGTGAGCAATATATCATTTAGTGACAACTTTGTGCAAAAAAAAAAAAAAAAAAAAAAAATTTGTCACTTTCCCGCAACTTGTGTCAAAATATAAAACATTCCATGGACTCAACATGCCTCAAAGCAAATAGCTTGGGGTGTCTACTTTCCAAAATGGGGTCATTTGGGGGGGTTTTATGTCATCTGGGCATTTTATGGCCTTCAAAACTGTGATAGGTAGTGAGGAGTAAAATCAAAAATGTACGCCCTTAGAAATCCTGAAGGCGGTGCTTGGTTTTCGGGGCCCCGTACGCGGCTAGGCTCCCAAAAAGTCCCACACATGTGGTATCCCCGTACTCAGGAGAAGCAGCTAAATGTATTTTGGGGTGCAATTCCACATATGCCCATGGCCTGTGTGAGCAATATATCATTTAGTGACAACTTTTTGTAATTTTTTTTTTTTTTTTTTTTTTTTTGTCATTATTCAATCACTTGGGACAAAAAAAATGAATATTCAATGGGCTCAACATGCCTCTCAGCAAATTCCTTGGGGTGTCTACTTTCCAAAATGGGGTCATTTGTGGGGGTTTTGTACTGCCCTGCCATTTTAGCACCTCAAGAATCGACATAGGCAGTCATAAATTAAAGGCTGTGTAAATTCCAGAAAATGTACCCTAGTTTGTAGACGCTATAACTTTTGCGCAAACCAATAAATATACACTTATTGACATTTTTTTTACCAAAGACATGTGGCCGAATACATTTTGGCCTAAATGTATGACTAAAATTGAGTTTATTGGATTTTTTTTAGAACAAAAAGTAGAAAATATCATTTTTTTTCAAAATTTTCGGTCTTTTTCCGTGTATAGCGCAAAAAATAAAAACGGCAGAGGTGATCAAATACCATCAAAAGAAAGCTCTATTTGTGGGAAGAAAAGGACGCAAATTTCGTTTGGGTACAGCATTGCATGACCGCGCAATTAGCAGTTAAAGCGACGCAGTGCCGAATTGTAAAAAGTGCTCTGGTCAGGAAGGGGGTAAAACCTTCCGGGGCTGAAGTGGTTAACCATTGTTGTTACTTGGTTGTCATGGGGTTTGGGCCCAATACTTTTGTTGCTGCTGTATTTTTTTTTTTTGTTAGATCCAAGCTCTGCACCTATGCAAACCACCTCCTTGTGCTTCATCTAAGCTGGGAGATCACTGTAACAAGTTGCTTTGTCACAAATATATTGACAAGTTGGTGCATGAGGAATTCTCTTCTGCTTCCAAGGATTTACTCACCAGTGTTAGTGGTTCTAAAGGCTAATAGGTTTTTCTGACCTCAGTGAGTTCTCTTAACTGCCCCCCTCCCTCCACACTTAAACACTTACCTGAGTCCTCTCTCAGTACAGCACTGTCCCGTCTGCAGCAGCTCTTCTGTCCTCTTTATGTATTCACAGGAGGCTCAGATGGCAGTGGGGAGCCTTTTGGCTCTTGCTGCTGTCAAATCCTGTAAGGAAGGAGCAGGAGGCTGGGCCAAGCCATACAGCCCGGTTCGGGAGCATTCCCACACAAGTGCCCCCATAGCAGCTGGCTTACTTTGGGGGCACTCTCAAAAGTGGAGGAGGAGGAACCGACAGTGCCAGCAGGGGACTCTAGAAGAGGAGGTGAGGGCGCTGCTCTGTGCAAAAACCATTGCACAGTGCAGGTAAGTATAATTTTTTTTTTGGGGGGGGGGGATTTAAAGTTTACAACTGCTTTAAGGATGCCCAATGTTTATCTTCAATTCATCAAAACTCATTTCAGTTTTGGATGAAAATGGATACAATTGCCCACTAACTCTCAAAAAATAGAATTTATATTTTTCTATTTTCATGGCATCTAAGATGTTTGTAAAATCCTTCAGCTTCCGCCCAAAATATAGTTTCAATTTTGAGTGAACTTGCCATGTTTTAGTGTACGGATGGTGCTTTGATTGCCTTGGGAGCTATAAATGACTCTGGTCTTCAAACTCAATATCTCAACATCAAAAAGTGCTATATCCATAGTGTAAGTTGAGCACCTTTTACCTAACTTGTGTGTTTGTCCCTTTTAGTACAATATAGGGTTCAGTCTTAACACTTGAGGTGCTGCACAAAAATAAGCAGATTTTATTTTTCCTTTCCTTGCAGACTTTTAATTCAAGCATGTTATGATATTAATATTAAAGATTATGATGGTTGGACGCCGCTCCATGCAGCTGCCCACTGGGGAAAGGAAGAGGCTTGTAGGATCCTGGTAGAAAATCTTTGTGACATGGATGCTGTCAATAAAGTGGTAAGTCTTATTACACAGCTCAATAGATTTTTATGTATAAAGATACTGTAGACAAGTGCAGCATGTGTGATCTTAGATCATTTGGGAAGCGAAAGACTACATTGATTTTGATAGCGGTTTTAAAAATGCGTTCACTTGTTTTTACTTTGCTTGTCAGCTCCTGATGTATATAGCTGGGGTGCACGAGGCTGCTGCAGATTCTTAAAAAAAATAAAAATTAAGAGTTAAAACCTTGGCACTATAAAACATTTAGGGAATACAGCAGGTATGGTCTGCTAAATATAAAGAATTTATGTTGCATTTCATGAAAAACAATAGATCAACTGTAACTTTTTTTCCTGCTCAGGAATATAGAGAAGTCTATGATGGATGGGTGGTTTTTCTAACTGTGCAATTCAATCGAATTTTAAAAGTGTGTGTGCATGTTGCCCTCTGGCATGCTTTGAAGCTGATGTCTCCCTCTTGGCACATACAAAGTAATAGAATAATGAAAATCAACCAGCGCTGATCACTAATGCAAAATACTAAAAGCGGCTGAATACTGAGGATAAATCTATCAAATCCGACCAGACAAATGGAAAAAAGGCAGTACAGCGCTAATAATTTCCCTAAAAGTAATCAATAAACATGAATGTCCATAGATAAAATGTCCATAAAGGGAAAGGAGAATTCCAGATAAAGATCCCGATGTGCAAGTGATGTCCGATAATTAATAAGTGACTGATAACTATCCACCACCAGTATCGCTAGCCTCTCACCTCAATGAGGTCTCAAAACAGCCTTTCCCGCACTGGGAGATGTATAATGGCAGACAACTGGAACCAGGCAGCTTGCAGTCTCAAGGAACGATCACATGGAATAGAATAAATAGAATCTAGTGCTCTCTGTCTCTAGCTTAAAAAATGTGTTTATTAAAACGTAGAACAACTTACAAGGATGGCACTGTGCCTCAGTGCTAAGGATACAGGCATGTAGAATACTCCACGAGATCGAGCAAGACGCGGGTGACGTCACAAGTCAAGTGGTATGATCCGTACGCGTTACGTCCCTTGTGATGGGCGGGACTTCTTCAGCAGCGACGGCGTGACGTGGTACACCCGCTTTTAACTAACTCAGCTGGCTGCCGCAGCCAATGAAACAACTTGTATACAAATTGCCATGGCGACGGTTACCAGAACACGGAAGTATCAGCTCTCATGCTGGAGCCATGAAAAGATAAACTACAACTATAAAAGAATGTAATAGAACCCTAAAGGATAACAAAAGTGCTACTAAGTGTAGCTAATAAAAACGTGACAAGCCCCCTGTTTAAGGTACATGGCTTATATGACGACCCGTGTACTTGCTCAATCTCATGGAACATGCCACTCACTAACAATGTTCATATATTCCAAAAACAGTAAAAATACATAAAAAACAGTCTCTAAAAATAATCATAAAAAATAAAAAATCACCGATCAGAGATAAAACAATTTACGTCAAACTCGACGTTTAAGCCTCTCGGCAGGAGGACCTTGGTTTCATGTATCCAGTGGGATTCCCTGCGACTGAGCTGGCGAAGAAAATTACCCCCCCTCCAATGTTTATTAACTCTTTCAATCCCCCAGAATTTTAATCCCCTGGGGTTTTGGGCATGCACCATTTTGAAATGTTTCGAAACATTGTGGGATTTTAATCCCTTCTTAATATTATTAATGTGCTCTCCTAAACGCACATGCAGGGGCCTGGAGGTCCTTCCAATATATTGGAGGCCACATCCACATTCCAACATGTACACCACTCCAACTGTCTTACAGGTGATCAATTGATCAATTTTGTATTCCTTGCCAGTAGAGGTGGCAACGAATTGTTTGCGTTTTTTATCGTTACACTTAGAATGTTTACAGGCTGTACAACGCCCGCACGCATAGAAACCTGAGAGGAAGGAGAATAATTTATTATCTGTGTATGTGGGGGGGTCTACCACTCCAGGTGCTAAACGGTCTCTTAAGGATGGGGCTTTCTTATAGATGAAAGACGGACGAGGTGGCAGTAGGGGACCCAGCACACGATCTTGTTGCAAAATTGGCCAGTTTTTAGCAACCAGCTTTTCAAACTGTTTGAACTGAACATTATAGTTCAATAACATTTTGAAGTTAGGGGCATTGATGCTGGTATCTTTAACTTTATTGGAGATCAATTCTGGCCTATCCATAGCTAAAACTCTCTCCATATCACTCTTTAGGGCCATTTCATCATAGCCCTTTTCCTGAAATTTAGAAGAAAGTGCCATGGACTGGGAGACATATTCACTGACATCTGTACAATTTCGTCTAAGCCTCACAAATTGTCCCTTAGGGATGTTGCATAGCCAGGATTTGTGATGGCAACTCTCTAATGGAATGAAAGAGTTTCGGTCAGTGGGTTTTCGATAATTGCATAATGTGAATTTATTCTCTTCCCTCCGAATCTCCAAATCTAGGAACACTAATTTGTCCTCACTAAAATTCCAAGTAAGTTTAATATTTTTTGTATTAGCATCTAAAGTTTTCACAAAAGTATCCAGACTAGGATGGTCCCCCTCCCACACCAATACTAAATCGTCTATGTACCGTTTATAGCAAACTAGCTGTGGGGGGCGGTGCCTAAAAACTACATCTTCCTCCCAGTGGGCCATAAAAAGGTTGGCCACACTGGGAGCAAAACGGGCACCCATCGCAACACCCCTCTTTTGTAAATAAAAGTGATGACTAAACCAGAAATAATTTTTCTCTAAACAGAAGCGCAAACTCTTTAACAAAAAATTCTTATGTTTGCTAGAAAGGTCGGAAAACTTAGATAAGGCCCATTGTACTGAGGATACAGCATCTTCATGTCCGATAATAGTGTACAAAGACCCTACGTCGGCTGTAGCCAAAATACAAGGAGAGGAGCATCTGAGGGATTCCATAATTTGAATAACATGTTTCGTATCCTTCAGGAATGCCTCAGTTTGATTCACTAGCGGTTGGAGGAAGAAATCTATATACTGACCCACCCTGGAGGAGATGGAGTCAATGCCATTGACAATAGGCCTACCAGGGGGGTCAGTGATATTTTTGTGGATTTTTGGAAGACAATATATAATGGGTGTTCTGCAAAAAAGGGGGTCTAGATAAGACGCCTCCTTCTTTGTCAGAATCCCCAATGTCTTTCCTTCTTCCACCAGCCAGTGTAGTTCATCCTTGTAATTTAACATTGGGTCCTTATAAAGAATCTGGTAGGTATCTGGATCATCCAATAATCTAGTGAGCTCTGCGAGGTATTTGGATTTGTCCAAAATGACAAGACCCCCACCCTTGTCAGCTGGACGTATAATTATGTCATTTCTAGCCTCAAGAGTCTTCATACCCTGTCTGATATATTGTGGATCCATTACTTTTCTTACTTTCATCTTGTCTAAGTCATTAAATAACATGTTTTTGAACACTTCCAAATATTTATTGTCCGGTTTCAAAGGATTGAAAGTAGATTTATTCCTTAACCCAGAATGTGGACCTTTAGTAATGGCAGGGATTCTGGTGGGGTTTGACAAGAAATACTTCCTCATATTTAAATTCCTCACAAACTTATGGATACTGATATAAGTTTGGAATTTACTCATATTTTGGACCGGAGCGAATTTGAGTCCTCTGTCAAGGACTCTCATTTCGTTCTCACTAAGAATGCAATTGCTCAGATTATATATGCCCGAGCCAATAGGAGCTAATGGGGCTTTTTCTTTTTGTAATCTCCTGCCCCCTCTCCTTCCTCTCTCCCTCTTTTTCTGGACTGGTCGTTTGCTGATGGGGATGGTTGCGGTTGATGTCTCCACCGTTCCAGATGGTTGGGCGGAGGCATCGGGGCTCCCCTCCCGGGCCCGCTCTGGGCCCCTAAAAAATCCCCTTCATCATTAGAATTATGGTGATGGAGTGGGGCAAATCTATTTGATAAGGGTAATGGTTCCCCACGTGTGGGTAGGGACATATCCCTTCTTCCATAATTATTAGAATAATTAGAATAATCATAATGATCATTCTGCCTGTGGTTTTCCCATCTCCGAGGGGATTCATAATTTTGTTGGTAATAGGGATAATAAGGGGTGTTCCCAATAGGGGTCCTTGGGGGGCCATTTTGTTTGCCTTTCCCTCTCTTCCCCTTAAAATTCCCTCTTCCAGCCATACCTCCTCTGTTGTTAGATGGTGCAGGGGGGGGAAAACTGTAGGAATTGGACATAGCTGGTGGAAGTCTAGCTGGATTAGAATTAGATTCCACCGGAAGTGGGTTAGAATTTGCCTCAGATATGATGGGGACAGGGCTGGTTTGCCACTTAAAAATGTTACCATTCCTAAAATCATCATAATCTCTGATGTATTTTTTCTTTTTCTTATTTTGAGTTTCAATATCCCATTTTGAAAGTCTATTACCAAGGTCAGCAGACAGTTTTTTATACTCTTCGCTGTTTTTAAAAGGCTCAACGGATTTCCTAAGGTCACTAATTTGAGACTCCAGCAAATCCATTTTCCTTTGTTTTTTATGTATTTTTACTGTTTTTGGAATATATGAACATTGTTAGTGAGTGGCATGTTCCATGAGATTGAGCAAGTACACGGGTCGTCATATAAGCCATGTACCTTAAACAGGGGGCTTGTCACGTTTTTATTAGCTACACTTAGTAGCACTTTTGTTATCCTTTAGGGTTCTATTACATTCTTTTATAGTTGTAGTTTATCTTTTCATGGCTCCAGCATGAGAGCTGATACTTCCGTGTTCTGGTAACCGTCGCCATGGCAATTTGTATACAAGTTGTTTCATTGGCTGCGGCAGCCAGCTGAGTTAGTTAAAAGCGGGTGTACCACGTCACGCCGTCGCCGCTGAAGAAGTCCCGCCCATCACAAGGGACGTAACGCGTACGGATCATACCACTTGACTTGTGACGTCACCCGCGTCTTGCTCGATCTCGTGGAGTATTCTACATGCCTGTATCCTTAGCACTGAGGCACAGTGCCATCCTTGTAAGTTGTTCTACGTTTTAATAAACACATTTTTTAAGCTAGAGACAGAGAGCACTAGATTCTATTTATTCTATTCCATGTGATCGTTCCTTGAGACTGCAAGCTGCCTGGTTCCAGTTGTCTGCCATTATACATCTCCCAGTGCGGGAAAGGCTGTTTTGAGACCTCATTGAGGTGAGAGGCTAGCGATACTGGTGGTGGATAGTTATCAGTCACTTATTAATTATCGGACATCACTTGCACATCGGGATCTTTATCTGGAATTCTCCTTTCCCTTTATGGACATTTTATCTATGGACATTCATGTTTGATTACTTTTAGGGAAATTATTAGCGCTGTACTGCCTTTTTTCCACATACAAAGTAATAACTGTGTTCTAACTTTTATTGCTCTTTTTTTTAATTTTAATATAGAAGTAAATGTATTAATCATACAGGGTACTGACATCTTTAGGTCTTGACCATGGGTTATGCTGTCATATGTCATGGACACTGGTAAACAAAGTTGCCTGGACACCGCATATAACCTTATCCTCTCCCACCAACCATCCTCAGTATTTTGCTAGTGCCCTTGAATTGAGAAATGCCCCGCTCCCTTCTCAACTGCGTTGACGCTACTGCGGCAAAATTGCAGCTTTCGGATCAGTCTCTCTTTGGGCCAGCCAGTAATGCTGTCACTGGACTGGAATGCATTTGGCACTTGCCCTCTACTGAAGTGCAACACAGCGCTGCTAGATGCACAGTACTTTACAGGTTCAGGGTAGTGGCAATCTAAATGCCAGTAGTTCTAGACTCTAAAGACCCTTTTGCTGCTGGAGAACATACCCTCTCCTCCATGGAGAGAGTCCCCACCTGGCTGCTTCCACCCTGTGAAGGAGCCAGTATCCTAGTGTGAAAAGTCTGGGTCTTTGCCTCTTCCCCTGTGGGCTCCACCCCCAACTCCTCTCTCACACCAGCTCCAAGCTCTTGCCAGTTTGGAGATTGTGGATGCCGGTCCCCTGCCTAGAACATGAGGGGGTGGACATTGGGACTACCTTTAGGCCCTTTATCCACTGCATCGGCAGTTCTAGTGAACTGTGGGCGAGCATCATTTTCTATTTGTGGCTACTGATTTGAGTCTATTCATATTCCACCATTGGGAGTACAAAGGACACTGCTGGGGGTGGGGGGCTGGTTGGGTGGCTAAGAGAACACTACAGTTTAGGTGTGTGGGAAGGGGACAGAGGACCATGCTATAGGGTGGGGAGGGGCAGAGGTCTACAGTGGGGGTGATGTGAAGGGAGGTAGAGGACACTGCTTTGGGGGGGGGGGGGGGGGGCACGGGATACTACTGTGGGGGGGGGGGGGGGGCAGAGGACATTACAGGGAACTACAGTGGGAGGGGTGATGTGAAGGGGGCTCTCCCTTTCTCTGTTAACCTTTTTATACATGGGCAAAACTAAATTACTTTAGCATGGAAACCCACTCTGATAATTCCCGTCAAGGGTGAATCCTCCTCTCGGAGCTTGCTGGAGTGACACGGTAACCTTTTGCCATATACTTCAGAAAAATGAGAATGCAGTGCATACTGTAAAATCGTCACAAATGCTTTATTAAAAGTGTAAAAAATAAACCTTTTTCAAATTGTTGTAGTCAGTACCCCTTAAGGTGACAAACTGGTTAAAAATGTTTAATTCAAGAAAGTACCTTTGATTGCTCTCAACCGCTTCCATTTTCAATTTATTTTATTTTATTTTTTTATTCATGGTCCCGCTTTATGTAGAAACCCAACCACCACCCTCTCTTGCTTGCTCCTGAGAAGGATTAAGAACTATGGGATTTTTAGTGTGCATATAGCAGTGCATATGACTGCAATGAACTCTCTCTTCATTTGAAATCGAAGGGGGAGGGGGACTGTAGGAGGAGTTTGGGAGCTCACAGAAGACATTATCAGAAGGCAGAAATTTAATGAAAAATTGGGCCATTAAATAGTTGATGTGCATGGATAGTTTTTGGAGAATATTTAGTGTCACTTTAAGACAGAGGTCACAGCCAAAATTGGTCAAAAGTTGCCATATTTCTGCTTTTAACACTGTTCTGCAGTATAGTTCCTTAATAATTGTTTCCATGTTTTTTTTTCATTTCTGTTAAAGGGTCAGACTGCAATTGATGTTGCTGATGAAGATATTTTAGGATACTTAGAAGAACTTCAAAAGAAGCAAAAATTGGTAATTTTTTTCAACTTCATTTTTTTTAAGGCCTATAATCCTATTCATTTTCAATACACAAATTTTTTGTAGTGTTTATCAGTACAATATATTGCTTAAATATTTTTCTTATGTTGGCTAATTGCGAGAATGCGTTAATCTGGCCATTCTTGCTGTAAAGTCTGTTAAATTAACATTTTTATCTCTCCTCTGCCAAGGATGGAACTACTGTCAGTGCATTTGGAGGGTGCACTGTGCGTGCATAGACAGGCACAGCCAGCGCCTGTAAGCCAATTCCCCTGCTCCCTCATCACAGGAGTTGGATTGACTGCAGCAGGAGCCTATAGCTCTTCTGCTGTCATTTTCTCCTGAAAGTGAGGGAAAGAAATGAGGGGTGCAGTGGTGGAGTCTGAGATGGTGCTGGAGCTACGCAAGTGTTTAGGAATGGGGTAGGACAGGTAGTGGGTTGGTTTTTTAACCATTTCAATACCAGGCGCTTAGACACCTTCCCACCCAGGCCAATTTTCAGCTTTCAGCGCTGTCGCATTTTAAATGACAATTGCGCGGTCTTGCTACACTGCACCCAAACAATTTTTTTAATCATTTTGTTCCCACAAAAGAGCTTTCTTTTGGTGGTATTTGATCACCTCTGCAGTTTTTATTTTCTGCGCAACAAATAAAAAAAGACCAAAAATTTTGAAAAAAAAAAGTTTTTTTTTTTTGTTTCTGTTAACATTTTTTGGAAATAAGTATGTTTTCTTTTTCAATGACGGGCACTGATATGGCTGCACTGACGGGCACTGATATGGCTGCACTGACGGGCACTGATATGGCTGCACTGACGGGCACTGATATGGCTGCACTGACGGGCACTGATATGGCTGCACTGACGGGCACTGATATGGCTGCACTGACGGGCACTGATATGGCTGCACTGACGGGCACTGATATGGCTGCACTGATATGGCGGCACTGACGGGCACTGATATGGCGGCACTGACGGGCACTGATATGGCGGCACTGACGGGCACTGATATGGCGGCACTGACGGGCACTGATATGGCAGCACTGACGGGCACTGATATGGCGGCACTGACGGGCACTGATGGGCACCGATAGGCGGCACTCATAGGTGGCACCGATGGGCACTCATAGGTGGCACCGATGGGCACTCATAGGTGGCACCGATGGGCACTCATAGGTGGCACCGATGGGCACTCATAGGTGGCACCGATGGGCACTGACAGGTGGCACCGATGGGCACTGACAGGTGGCACCGATGGACACTGACAGGTGGCACCGATGGACACTGATGCCCCTAAGGGTGGCATTGCTGGGCATCAGTGCTATATAATGGTGCCAATTTGTGGGCACTGATTGGCACAGATTGGGCATTGACTGGGCACATGTGGATGGCCATGGGGTACATACCTGGCCATCCACATGTTGCCCCTCTCCCTGGTGGTCCTAGTGGCAATCCCTTGTGGTCCAGTGTGGTGATCTGAGGGGGGGCTGCGCTGATAAACAATCAGCGCAGACCCCCCCTGTCAGGAGAACCGCCGATCGGCTCTCCTCTACTCGCATCTGTCAGACGCGAGTAAGGAAAAGCCGATCAACGGCTCTTCCTATTGACATCGTGATCAGCCGTGATTGGACATGGCTGATCACGTGGTAAAGAGCCTCCGCCAGAGGCTCTTTACCAAGATTGGTGTAGCGGTGTGTCAGACTGACACCGATCGCAGGGGGGCCCGTGGCGGCATGTTATCCTGCTGGACGTCATATGACGCCCAGTCAGGATAACTAAACCACCGCCCGGCCGTCATCTGCTGTGGGCCGGGCGGGAAGTGGTTAACCTTAATACAGAAAATGCTTTAAAGTATAACTAAAGGCAAAACTTCTTTATTTTTTTGGATAGAGTGGAGAGGGATTAAAATCCCTGTAAGTTTTTCTTCAATTATTTTTTATTTAGATATTTTTCACATAAAAAAAATAATTCCATGACATTTCATCATGAAACCTTATTAAACATGCTTAACAAACCTATATAAATATAACAAAACACATAATCACCATAATCGACATGTTGGATCAATGCTCATAGTACCAAAAATAAAAAATGTTAAATACTGTCCACGATCTCTCCCCCGTCCTATCCCCTAGGAAGAAAAAAAAGAAGACATAAAGCCCCCCCCTTTTCTCTTTCCTTTTCCCCTCCTCTCCCTTTTTCCCTTTTTTCCCTTCCTTTAAATAATCCAAACTTATTAATGAAGTGTAAGCCTTTACTTTAGTGACCCCCACTCACTTATTATTTATTCCCAATCATGTTTATTCTTTACCCCATACTATAACCCTACTATTCTATCCCAAACCTATTGTGTTTATCTTGAAGAGGAGAAAGTCGCAACTTTCTACCAGCATTATATTATTCCTTCGTGAAAGAAGAAAATAAAAAAGTGTGACAACCTTCCTAACTGTATAATATACCCCATATCCTTTCCCATAATTTTTGTGACCCTCTTTCCCAATAATAATTATCATTAATCCCGTGTTATATCCCAACTGTATATATGTAGTGCTATATCTTTCCCAAACCTATTATGTGAAGAAAATTTTTTTGTTATAATTTCCCTCTTCCCCCTCCCCCCTTCCCCCTCCCCACTTCCCTTCCCTCCCCTTTCCTTTTCCTCCCCACCTCCCTTCCCTCCCCACTTCCAGAGATTCAAAAGTGAGGGAATTAAAAGAAAAAAAATAAGGGGAGGGACAGACAAGGAATAATAAAATTCCTAATTACCACCCATATTGTTCACATAAACCAGAGTTTGCTTAAATTCTAGCCAACTCTTCCAAGTGTTGGCGTATTTTATTTCAGAATTATTTTGTATATGTATTCCTTTCTCCATACATCTAATTTTATCAATCTCCCTAAATCACTCCTTTATCGTCGGGGTATTTTTTAACTTCCAGAATTTCGGGATTACTGTATATACTCGAGTATAAGTCGAATTTTTCAGCACATTTTTTTGTGCTGAAAGTGCCCCCCTCGACTTATACTCAAGTCAAGCACTTTTCTGCAGCAAAAAATTTCATTTTCCGAACCGACTTTGGGGCCCCGTATCTCAGGGCCACTTGGTGCTAGGAACCCCAAATTTGGTGTGCAAACCCAGTGGAACTGGTACCATAACATATCCAAAGCTGGGGGTCCTAGCACCAAGTGGCCCTGAGATACGGGGCCCCAAAACCGGTTCGGAAAATGTCATTTTCTACTGCAGAAAAATGCTTGACATTTTCTGAACTGATTTTTGGGGCCCTGTTTCTCAGGGCCACTTGGTGCTAGTAACCTCAGCTTTGGAAATTTTATGGTGCTAGTTCCACTGGGTTTGCACACCAAATTTGGGGTTCTTAGCACTAAGTGGCCCCAAGATACAGGGCCCCAAATTCGGTCAACTGTGTCCATCTGCAGCAAAGTCATTTCAGGACCCTTTGGGTTCAGAGACCCCAAATTTTGGCTGCAGCTAGGGGGCATCTAGGAACCCTTAACTACCGAGTTTGAAGTTCAGAGGACCTATGGCTGCAAATGGGCACAGTGAGGCATGCAAATGGGCACAGTGATGCTGCAAATGGGCATTATTGACCCTCTTTTCCACTTACAGTAGCTGTGCATTTCTCACCCTCGTCTTATACTCGGGTCAATAAGTTTTTCCCATTTTTTTTTTTTGTGGTAAATTAGGGCCTCGACTTATACTCGGAATGACTTATACTCGAGTATATACGGTAATACTTTTGCTGCATTCCACAAGAATGGTGTAATTGCTTCTCGATATTTCTTCCTTGGTATCGTAGTTACATGAAACAGGCATTGCCAGGGATCAAATTCAGTTTCATTCCCGCTAATCTTCTTAATCCACTCTACTACTTCCCTCCAGTATGGTTGAATTAGGGGACATTGCCACCACATATGTGTATGAGTGCCCTCCTCCCAACAGTCCCTCCAGCAAAGAGAAGATAAGTCAGAATTAATTTTATGTAATTTTAATGGGACATAATACCACCTCATTAATAGTTTATAATTAGTTTCCTTCATCCTTATGTCAACTGAAGATGAATGAACGTAATCCTAAACTTCTCATTATTTCAGGCAGTGAGTGATTTAGTGCTAATTCTCAGCTTTCCAATGGACACCATAAGTCCACATCTGGGGGAAGAGATCAACAGCTTGTATATGTTAGAAATCCCTTGTCTATTTATTTCTTCCCCCTTGGTCGACTAATCTTTCCTATGGATTCAGCCCCCTTACTGAAAAAAGAGGTTTTGGGAGAGAATCTACAAAATGTTGAAGTTGTCTATATCTCCATGCATCCCAAGGAGTTCGACCACATTTTTCTGGTAATTCCGATAAGAAACAGAGGGTGTTTTCCTTCAGCACATCCTTTAATCTCAAATGAAGTAGTTACCTGTAAGGGACATCAGAGGGCTATTATATTGCCGAGATCTACTTTTGGAGAGCTTATCCCACATTCTAAATGTCTCCATAGTGATTGGAGCCATATCCCTAGGGAGACTTCTGTGTTGACTTGGTATCGAAATACTCACTCAGAGCTGAATTACACAGCACTGAATAGGTTTTTATTGCTGTCTGTGCCTCCATTAGGGGGATTCTCCATCTCTATTTGTCCTGTGTACCATTATCATTGAAAGTGCAAGTAAAAAAAAAAAAAAAAATACAAACAAATTTTGGGTTTTTAGGAAAATGAATAGAGGGGACATTTTCCAATTGGGGCACTAGTTCTGGTGACCTTGGGGGATCCCAAGGGATTCCCTTAACTTGCAGGAATTTCCTCACTTCCTGTTTGGCTATGGGACAGGAACTGAAGGGAAATCTCTGCAATGGGACAGGGATGGCAAAAAAAGGACAGAGGTTATAACCCTCCCTTGCTCTATCCAAAATGAAGAGGAAAGAAACGTTTTGCCTATAGTTCTCATGTAAGGTAAACATTTAGACTTTTAGTACCACTTTAAGCTGGCTATAGACAGAAGAGCGTAGGGCATAGACATGACTGCTGTGCTAGCCACCAGGCACTTGGCTTGGATCTGAGACTTTGTGGGTCACCACAGGCTCTAAACCGAGGTATACAGTCATAAAATGTAGGCGCTTTTTGGAGTAAACACTGCATTGTCCAGTGAATAGTGTTGTTGATTTTTTGTTAAACTACTCGTGTTACTAATTTAATCCACTGCACAGATGGGACTTCAGGTGTCAGTCTGTCAGACAGCAGCTCCTGCCAGCTATAGCCAGGTGTCTGTTGAAGGATTCTAGGACATTGAGCACTAAATCCTTTCCTGGATACATTTCCTTTTTGTGTTTCTAAACTAACTTTACACTTGATTTAGGAGAGAGACTTTAAAGCTTCATGCACACAAAAGCATTTTAGCAGCGTCAGACTTTTTTTTTTCTACTTAAAAACGCCTCTCTATGTTCTGTGTCCATGCACGCACAGGCTTTTAGGAGCTGTAAGTGGCATAGGCGTTTTCAAGCTGTAAAAAAACCCGGGGCCAACGCGTTCTGAGGACCAGTGTTACAGCTGTAAAAATGCCTGACGCAGCTTATGTCAAAATCAACGGTTTCCCATGAGCACATTGATTTGCACAAGTTGGATAATGATGATCCAACCTGCGGTGCGGCTTGTGCATTGAGGAACTTGAAGGGGTACCCTCGCCAAAATGAAAAAAAAAAAAAAAATGGACTTTGGTCTGTGTGAAAGTTAAGAGTCCACAAGCTATGATGCCAATCTCTGCAAATTGATCACACCTGAAGTACTGACGGCCTATCATGTCTTGAGACCCTAAAAAGCCAGAAAAGTACAAATACCCCCCAAACTGACCCCTTTTTGGAAAGTAGACAATCCAAGGTATTTAGTAAGAGGCATGAATTTTTTTTTGTTTTTTTGACCCATCCTGACCAGAGCACTTTTTGCGATTTGGCATTGCGTTGCTTTAACAATTGTGTGGACATGCGACGTTGCACCCAAACAAATTTGACGTCCTTTTTTTTTCCCCACAACTGAGCTTTCTTTTGGTGGTATTTGATCGCCTCTGTGGTTTTTATTTTTTGCGCAATAAACAAAAAAAGTGACAATTTAGAACAAAACGCAATATTTTTTACTTTTTGCTATAATATCCCCCAAAAATATAAAAAACTATTTTTCCTCAGTTTAGGCCGATATGTATTCTTCGACATATTTTTGGTGAAAAAAAAATCGCAATAAGCATTGGTTTGCGCAAAAGTTAGAGTCTACAAAATAGGGGATAGTTTTATGGCTTTTTTATTAATATTATTTTTACTAGTAATGGCAGCGATCTGCGATTTTTATCAGGACTGCGACATGGTGGACACGTCGGACAATTTTGACACATTTTAGGGACCATTGGCATTTTTTTCAGCGATCAGTGCTATGAAAATGCATTGGTTACTGTAAAAATGTCACTGGCAGTGAAGGGGTTAATACTAGGGGGCAGTGAAGGGGTTAATGTGTTCCCTAGTGTGTGTTCTAACTGAAGGGGGAGGGGACTGTGCAGGGTAGATGACAGATCGCTGTTCTTACTCTGTTTGAACAGACAATCTATCTGCTCTCCTCTCAGAGAACTGGAAACTGTGTGTTTACACACGCAGATCCCAGTTCTCGGTGTACCCCGCGGGATCGCGGGAGCCCGGCATGAACGCGGCCGCCAGGCACTCGCATCGGCTTCGTGGGCGAGCAGGGGGCGCCCGTGTGCGCCCCCTTGTGGCCGTCTGTTACCGACGTAACATGACGACGATTCGCGCAGTCGAGCCATGTTGCCGCAGTATAACTGCGGCTGCTGGTCGGCAAGCGGTTAAAAGGTTATTTCTCACACACAGCATATGCATACCACAAATTACACCACAAAACACATCCTACTACTTCTGACTATGGTGATACCACGTGTGAGACATTTACACAGCCTGGCCACGTACAGAGGCCCACCATGCAAGGAGTGCCATCAGGTGTTCTAGGAGCATAAATTACACACATAATTTCTTATGACTTCCTCTGCACTTTTGAAGGCCCTGGACAATGGACACCACCGCAACAATGGAAACCCCCAAAAATGACCCCATTTTGGAAAGAAAACACCCCAACGTATAATCTGAGGCATAATGAGTCTTTTGAACATGTCATTTTTTTTCTACGAGTTTTTGGAAAATGTGGAAAGAAAATGAAAAAGCATTTTTTATTTTTATTTTTTTTACACAGTTGTCTATTTATACACAATTTCTAACACATAGCATGTACATACCAAAAAATACACCCCAAAATAGATTCTCCTACTCCTCCTGAGTATGGTGATACCACATGTGTGACACAGCCTGGCCACATACAGAGGCCCAACATGTAGGGAGAACCATCAGGTGTTCTGGGGCATAACTTTCACACTTTTGTGGCATGGATGAGCATGAATGGGTATGGATGAGCTGTGGATGGGGATGGCTGAGCCATGAATGGGGGATGGCAGAGGATGGATGGATGAGACTGGAATGGGCACAGATCTGTTGGATCTGTACTAACCACAGCGCTCCTGCACCCGATCTCTCCCCCTCTCCCCTCGCACTGTATCGATCAGTACGGAGAGGGGAACTGGATATGACGCTGGTTTGTTTACAAGTGATCTCTCCATTTGATGGAGCAATCTCTTGGTAAACTCCCGCTGTCAGTGGCCATTTACCGTGATCCGGTCACAGATCTTCCTGGGTGCTCGCCGGATTCTGGGAGGACGTCATAGTACGCCCTCCCAGAGTTATTGAGCCGCGCTGTAGCCGTCATTCGACTTTAGCGCAGTTAAGTGGTTAATATCACTTTACACAATAGAGTGACACTTTTTTTTTTTTTTTTAACATGTATAGATTTGTGGTGTTGATGTCGTAATATATTTTATATTTGAATGTTTAAATACCTTAACTTTTTAGTCTTAATAAAAATAAGCTATGGTTGAGGTTTAACAAAACATAATGTCTATTGTATTTGCTGACTGTTATCCGCCATTCTTATTCATGACTACTGTTTGTTCTTTGTAGCTTTTGAGTGAAAAACAAGAGAAGTCACCATTAATTGAGTCATCTACTACGGAAAACAATCAGTCATTGAAAACACTGAAGTATGTTTTACAATTTGTATTTATTCTTTTTGCATATGCCCATTGTATTGACCTGCAACAAATTGTTAGTCTGAAAACCAGAAAAGCAATGTGGACTATATCCTCAAAAACGCTACACCTCAAAAAAAACACTCATAGAAATATTTATATCATTCACACCGACACTTTAGTGTATATACAGTGAATATAAAGGTCTACACACCCCTGGTAAAATGTCAGGATTCTGTGATGTAAAAAAGTTCCTTTTAAATTGTTAACTCAAAATTATAACTCACTGCCAGCCCCTCTATTATAGGCAGGCTTACCACACTGTAAGTCTTTTATAAAAACGTGGATTGTAAATACCTAATTTAGGGCGATCTGCAGGCCAATCGCGTGACTTGTGGCCGCTATACATCTCTGATACATGGATACAGCAGAAGGGGCTGAGGTCTTCCTCTGGCGTTAGCCGGGGAGGTCACGTGGCTGCTCAGCCCCTCCCAAAGAAGCCCTGTCTTGCAGATGTAAAGCGGCCGCGAGTCATGTGACCGGCCTGAAGATGGCACTAAAAATGTATTTACAATCCTCGTTTTTAAAAAAAAAAAAAACTTAATGTGGTATGCCTGCCTATAATAGAGGGGCTGGCAGTGACCATTGTAAGTTTTTTAATTTAATAGCGGTGGGAGGAGGGTGGAGACAGACAGACACAGAGCTGACAGGCAGGGAGGAGGGGGAGAGGAGAGCAGAGGAGACAGCTACGGAGGGACGTACGTTGACCACAGTGGTCAGGGCTGAGCATCCCTGATTTTCGTGATCAGCGCAGAGAGGGGGATACAGGAAGTGGCAGGATCAGCCAGGTTTTTTACAGTTCAGAGGGGGACAGATTACACAGCACAAGCAACTGTGCTGTTTAATCTGCTTTAACCCTTTTGCTGCCAGGCCCTTTGCTCCATTTTGTACACTCAGGTGGCCAGACCATTTTTGCAATTTTTCATTTTTTATTTTTTTTATTTTTTTCACTTATAGCTTTCCCCCCCAAACCATATATTTTCTGAAAGCACATGATCAGTAGAATAGGTGCTACTGATTTTTTTTTTTTTTTTTTTTTTTTAGACCCCAAGGTATTTCACAAATGTTTATCCAATATATTTGCAAAAAATACACTAAAACCACCATTATTAGCAGATAAAGGGGTTAAAGCGGTTGTATACCCGCAAACAAAAAATAAATAAAATAAACCTGTAAGGCTAAGGCATAATGAACTAGTATGCAGCGCATACTAGCTCATTATGAAATACCTTAGAACGAAGCATCGGCATCGCATCTCGGTCACCGCCGAGGGAGCTGACACTTTCCCCTCTGCGTTGCTTCTGGGTTTGGGGCTCCAGCACGGTCAGTGGCCGGAGCCACGATGACATCATACGTGGGAGTCCTCCGTTCTGGCATAATACGCAAATGCGCCGCTCACGTCAGCGGCTGCATGCAGGGTGAATATCTCCTAAACCGTGTATTAAGGCTTACCTGTAGATAAAAATGTAAAGTGGTATACTACCGCTTTAAAAAGGGGTTAAAAGCGCCCACTTAGTGCTGCTTTAAAATCATTTTTACCGCGCTTTGAAAGCGGAGCCCATTCCTTTCAATGGGCAGGGGTTGTGTATACACCGCTCCTAAGATGCTGTTTGCAGGACTGTTTTTCCTGTCCTTCTTCAAGCACACAGCCCCAGTGTGAAAGCACTCGGGCTTTCACACTGGGGCTGCAGAAGAGGCAGTTTACAGGTGCTATTTTTAGCGCAAAAACACCTGTAAAGCGCTTCAGTGTGAAAGTGGCCTTAAACTAATACTTTACTGAAACACCTTTTGATTTTATTACAGCACTCAGTCTTTTTGGGTATAAGTCTATCAGCATGGCACGTCTTGACTTGGCAATATTTGCCCACTCTTCTTTGCAAAAACACTCCAAATCTGTCAGATTGCGAGAGCATCTTGTGTGCACAGCCCTCTTCAGATCATCCCACAGATTATCAATCGAATTCAGGTCTGGACTCTGGCTGGGCCATTCCAAAACTTTCATCTTTTTCTGGTGAAGCCATTCCTTTGTTGATTTGGATGTATGTTTGGATGTAAGTTCCTCTTCATGTTCAGCTTTTTAGCAGAAGCCTGAAGGTTTTGTGCCAATATTGACTGATATTTGGAACTGTTCATAATTCTCTCTGCCTTGACTTGGCCCCTTTCACACTTGTGCGACTTGGCCACGACGTTGACGTGATGTTGCCGCGACTTTGACGCACCTGAGTGTAATCTTGAGGTCTGTGGACCTTAAGTCGCATCAGTCAAACTAAAAGGCCCCTGTTGCAGCTGAAGAAAAGCAGCCCAAAAGCATGATGCTGCCACCACCATGCTTCACTGTGGGTGTGGTGTTCTTTTGGTGATGTGCAGTGTTGTTTTGCACCAAACATATCTTTCGGAATTTTTTGGCCAAAAAGTTCAACCTTTGTTTTATCAAACCATTACACATTTTCCCACATGCTTTTGGGAGGCTTCGGATGTGTTTTTGCAAAATTTAGCTGGGCTTGGATTATTTTCTTAATAAAAGGCTTCTGTCTTGCCACTCTACCCCATAGCCCAGACATATGAAGAATACGGGAGATTGTTGTCACATGTACCCCACAGCCAGTATTTGCCAGATATTTTCGCAGCGCCTTTAATATTACTGTAGGCCTCTTGGCAGCCTCCTGAACAGTTTTCTTCTCTTTTTTTTTCATCAGTTCTTGGTAATGTCGCTGTTGTGCCATATTTTCTCCACTTGATGACTATCTTCACTCTGTTCCATGGTATATCTAATGCCCTGGAAATTCTTTTGTACCCTTCTCCTGACTGATACCTTTTAACAATGAGATCCCTCTGATGCTTTGGAAGCTCTTAGTAGACCATGGCTTTTGCTGTAGGATGCAACTAAGAAAATGTCAGGAAAGATCTGCTAAAACAGCTTAACTTTATTTGGGGTTAATCAGGGGCACTTTAAATGATGGCAATGGATGAGGTATGTACTGACTCCTATTTAACATGAGTTTGAATGTGATCGCTTAATTCTGAACACAGCTATCCCCAGTTATAAGAGGGTGTGCAACACTTAGACCCCTTTCACACTGGGGCGGTTTGCAGGCATTATTGTGCTAAAAATAGCGCCTGCAAACCGTCCCTAAACAGCCTCCCCTGTTTGTTCAGTGTGAAAGCCCGAGGGCTTTCACACTGAAGCGGTGCACTGGCGGTAGAAGAAAAAAATCTCCTGCGAGCCGCATCTTTGGTGCGGTGAAGGAGCGGTGTATTCACCGCTCCTAAACCGCTCCTGCCCATTGAAATCATTGGGACAGCGCGGCTATACCGCGGCAATACCACGGCTATAGCCGTACGAGTAGTTTTAACCCTTTTTCGGCCGCCAGAGGGGGGTTAAAACCGCACCGCCAGCGGCCGAATACCGCAGTAAAACAGCGCTAAAAATAGCGCTGTTTTACCGTCGACGCCCCAGTGTGAAAGGGGCCTTATGCAACCACATTATTTTAGTTTTTTTATTTTTACTTCCCCTAAAAGATTTCAGTTGAGTTGTACAGATTATAGGTGACGTTAAAAGGTGGAAAAAGTCCTGAAATGTTTGTCATTTCTTTACAGCACAGAAACCTGACATTTTAACAGGGGTGTGTAGACTTTTTAGATCCGCTCTACGTACACCCCTGTCATGTACATAACTTCCATGTAAGGTCTGTGCTTAGAACCAGGGCTGTTTTTAATATTGATTGGACCATGGGAAAACATTTTCTTGGGCCCCCCTATGCAATTTCGCTCTCTATCCCCAACATCCCACAAAGCAAACACGCACTCATCTAAAAAAAACTTTAAAAATGTAAATGTTAAAGAACTGGTCCACACTCACTGATTACTTGCTAGAGGTTACTGCACCTACTTACTGCTCACTGGTTGCTAGAGGTTACTACACATCATTACCACTCATTGAATGGTTGCTGCACATCATTACCACTCACTGATTGCTTGATAGAGGTTACTGTACATAATTACTGCTAACTGATTGCTATAAGTTACTGCTTCTTATTGCCACTCACCGATTGGTTTCTAGAGGTTACTGCACATCATTCATGCCTGTGATAATAATAATATAAAATAATTAAAATAATAAGTAGCATACTTGCGCACCAAAAACATGTCAGCAGACACAAAATAGGTTCCAAACTAATACACCAGAAATATTCCCACAAACACCAATTCAATTATAGTCAGTACTAGGGTTGTCCCAATACCACTCGCTGATATCGATACTTTATTTTTTAATGTCACGTGACATTGTTTTTTACAATGCTTTCTTTCTTTTTTTTTTTTTTTTTTTTAGGGGGGGAGAGAGGGTGGACGGTGTCTGTGTTTGTTTGTTTTTTTTATTTACATTTTTATTATTTTTTACATTATTTTTTTTATTTATTGCAATACTTTGTGTGTTTTTTTTTGTTTGTTTTTTTTTCAGTCCTGTTTGGGGGGCTTTGGAGAGATATCAGGGGTCTTAACCTCTTAAGCTGCACTGAGAATGAATGGAGAGAAGACAGCGGCTCCTCTCCATTCATAAACTGAGACATCGTAATCACAAGAGGTTACAATGTTTCAGTTATGTGAATGGACAGAGTCAGTTGACTCTGTCCATACAGAAAAGGAAGAGTACACGGAGGGGGACAGAAGCAGAACGGAGGGGGACAGCAGAACGGCATGGAGGAGGATGCGGTGACAGTCAGCAGTGATCGTGTGTGCGAGAGTTACAAGCACCGATCACCACTGTATTAATTTCATTAAAGCAGCTGAAAGCCGCTGAGGGAGAAGCTTGTAACTCCCCCACGCACCGATCACTGCTGACTGTCCAGGTATCGGGTGAAGCATCGGAAGCATTTGCCCGAGTACAAGTACTCGGGCAAATGCTAGGTATCGGTACTGATACTAGTAGCGGACAACCCTAGTCAGTATTATTATGTACTGACAGACACATGAACGTGTCTGCAGAGTCAGTATCATACTGACACCAGAAACGAGAAATCCTATATTAGACTTGGCAATAACGTACCAAGCAGCAGCTAACAAAGCCAGCAGACTACTCTTGTGCAGTAAAAAAAGTGTATACATTCCAGATGTCGATCAATTATTCTACCCTTTTACAAAACACTTGTTCATACTCATCTGGAATATGCAGCTTAGTTTTTGTCACCAGGTCACTTGCGGCTGCATTTTGAAAAAGGTGGAGGCAACCTTTTTTTTTTCTTGCAGAAAACGCAGGCACACAACCCATTCAAACCCGCTTAAGTGTGAACCACCTAGCCTTAGGATGTAGGGCAGTGTACAGAGGTCAGTAGTATGTAGAACAGTGTACAGAAGTCAGTAGGAGTTAGGGCAGTGTATAGAAGTCAATAGAAGGTAGGGCAGTGTACAGGGGTCAGTAGGAAGTAGGGCAGTGTACACGGAACAGTATAGGCAGAGGTCAGGGGGTCAGCAGGGCACACACCACGGGGCAGTGAAAACCTGAGGGCGGTGACAATACTTTAATTATTTTAACATAAAAAAAACATCTTCCCATTTGTCAGCTAGCAGGCAGCACTTCTATGCTATACTGCAGTAACTCAGCAGACTTGGCATAGAAGTGCCTGAAAGCTAATCCACAATGAATTTCTAGGTGATTTTACCTCAAGGCACACTCCCTTGGCTCGACTCCCTCTGCCCAGCTACTGTCACACCACCCTCTTCCAGGTGGGCACAAACTCTGAAATCAGGCACATTCCCCATCCTGCCCACTCAAGCAGCTGAAGCCTGGAGGCTCCACCTCGGGGATGGTCCTTGGTCCTGCACGAGAACGGCTAAATTACTGGTCAGCGATGTAGGGGGAGGTGCATGGGGTGTAAATGTGCAGGACGGTGGGCAGCAAAACCTAATACAGCAATAGCAAAATAAATAGCAGCGAGTGAAATGGTGCATTTTCTTCTGTATCAAAAACTTATAGAAAGTAGGTTATATGGTTTTCAATGGCATAGTTCACACCAGTGCTTGCAGTTCCAGTGCGTTCCAGAAAAAAAGTGAAACCTGCTGCATTTTTCCTGCACTTTTCTGAAATGCAGTAAAACGCACTGGAACACACGTCCTTTTTTTAAGGTTAAGAAAAAAGATGGGGTAAAAATGCACTGGACTGCATCAAAAACGCGCATGCAGAAAAGCATCTGGAATGCATCCGGACTGCGTTTTCTATGGTGTGAACTGGCCCTTTACACCAAATGCAGTTCAGTGCCTGTTTTTTTTTTTTTATGCATTAAAAAAACGCATGAAAAGTAGGTTATATGGTTTTCAATGGCATAGTTCAAACCAGTGCTTGCAGTTCCAGAGAAAAAAAGTATAACATGTTGCATTCTCCCTGCAGTGGACTGTACTGGAACGCTGAAAAACTCACTAGAAAGAACCTAAATGCACAAAAAACACACTGGAACACACGTCCTTATTTAAGGTTAAGAAAGAGCAGGAAAAAATTTACTGGAACCCATCAAAAAAGCATCAAAAACGCGCATGCAGAAAAACACCAAGACTGCGGTTCTATGGTGTGAACTGGCCCTTATTCATATAGTTAAAACCTTTGTCACAAAAGAAAAAACTAAACTGTTGCTTTAACTTAAAAAGTTTTAGCTAGAGTTTTGGTTTTAATTTAAAGTCCTTCTAAATTTGCCCTCTCCCTAGGTTGACAAAACTGCTGTCTAAAGGTGCCTCTGTTGCTCCTGCATCTATACTGGAGACACCCTAAGACAGGAGGTGTTACTGGCTAGATCAAGTGAAAATAAAGGAAAGTCTAAAATAAGAAAAGCTATGGACCCACCATATTTAAGGATTGGCAAGCTGCAATCTATTACATTTATTACATTACATATTAAGCCTAGGTTCACACTGAGTGCGAGAATGAAATTGTGCGAGTTTAGCTGAACAATTTATTCCCGCATGTCAGTCCTGATTTCGGGGACGATTTCAGAGTCATCTGTGCAGGTTTCTGCACAGATGTCAATGGAAATCGCACCCCAAAATCGCCAAAAGTAGTACAGAAACTACTTTTGGAAATCGGTGCGATGTCGCAAATGCAGAGTCGCAACGTTTAGGACGATGCCATTGCTGGCAATTGCTGCCGATTTGACATGTCAAATCGCACCAATGTGACCCAGGGCTATGTGCCAATAGTATGAGCTCTTTTATATGAATGTTTAGGGATGTCAGCACAGTTTGGCTTTTACTAAAACATATCTCCAGCAACAACTTGTGTATTTTAATTTTGAGAAGAGAAGGCTTGTGTCTCCATTTGGGAGATTTTGTCTCACGTCTTGTGCTGGTGATATAGTGACTGGAAGTGGTCATTTTTCCAATGGAAGCAGGGAAAACAGCGATGTAGTCATTGGTTGTGTAATGAAGAGAAACTGAATTTGGTAATGGTTCCCCCCCCCCCCCCTCATTTTTGAGGGGGGATGTCGGGGTAAAATATTTGGTAGTGGTGTCTTGGCATTTTCTGCTATTTTTGAAACGCATGAGGAAGGGGGACATTATAAAGCTACTTCTAAAAACAAAATGTGCTTCACAAGTGTTCTTGGCGCTTTGCTTCCTTCAGGATTTGGGAGTGAGCTACATCCAGTTCCTTTAAATTAACTGGACAAAATGAATGCCTGAGGCGACTCTTGTCCAACCCATGTGCCCAGCCTCTCCTTCAGTCACAATGTTCCCTGTGGTGCTGATATTACTTTTTTTTGTCACCACAGGCTCCAAACTGTGTTATACAGACATGAGATGTGTAGGCACATTTTCTAGTAAACAATGCAGTGTCCAGTGGATAGCGTTATCACTTTTTGTTAAGAATTAAACTACGGTATTACTCATTTACTGTACTGCACAGATGGGACCTCAGTTGTCAAACTGACAGCAGCTCCTGGCAGCTATAGCCAGGTGTCTATTGGGGGAGGATTCTAGGACATTAAACACTAAATCCTTCACTGGATATATTTCCTTTTTCTGTTTTTAAAACAAACTTTATACTTGATATAGCAAAGAGACTTTAATTATTGAACAAGAAAAACTATCAACTATTGAGTCTCTTGAACAAGAGAAGGCAGATGAAGAGGATGAAGGAAAGAAAGATGAGTCTAGCTGTTCCAGCGAAGAGGAAGATGAAGACGACTCTGAATCTGAAGCAGAAACAGGTTAGTACCTAAAAGCCTGTTTCGTTTTAGGAGTGTAATTGATTTTCTTTTCCTAATTATGTATTTAAGTGGTTATAAAGCCTAAGCATTTTTTTCAGAGTTCATTTAGGCTTCTTACACACTGCAGCTTGAAAAAGCTCAGTACAGCTTATTTTTTTTACTGAGCTAAAATACAGCCCATTAATTGTAATGTGCCTGTGCACACAGGTGCGTAAACGAGCGCTGTGCATTTAGTAAAAGAAAAATAGAAATCTGCATTTTTTGGTCAGTAATTTACACTTCATGTGCGCAAAATGCGCAAATGTCCATTATATTGTGAACGCGAGAATAGGTGTGCGCGCATGCCTGCGAAATTTCGCATATGCGTAAAAATATGTGCAAATACAAAAAAATGCTGAAAAAATAGATGCTCAATCAGAAGTATTGTGTGCAAGAGGCCTTAGAGTCCAGAATTTGGAAAATTTAGTCAAGCAGTTATTCTTCAGATCCTAATTATTTTGGTGTTCAGACTCCTGGAAATTGTCTGGACATCCTTAGGATCTCCAGAGGTAGTCTGGTTATTCTTCTCAAAAAATAACAGGCAAGACATCTGCGTATTCATTGGGCCAAAATTTTTTAACCAATTGGAAGTTAAAATTTTTTTATTGATGACTGAAGGCACTTATTAACATCTAGAGCTATCCTTATGTGCAAGCAATAAATCAGAAACCTTATTTCTCATTTGGTTGTTAATGGTTACCCTTAGTAAATCTTCCTTTGATGTGCCATGCTTTAGATGCTAGCTGAGTAATCCAATCCCAGTATACAGTAGTACTTCGGATTAAGCGCATAATTCATTCCAGAAGCATGCTTGTAATCCAAAGCGCTCGTATATATCAAAGCGAGTTCCCCCATTGTAGTCAATGGAAACGCAGGTAATTAGTTTGTGTCACTGCTAGTGTATGCAGTACCACATGTGGCCAGACGGGGGACGCTCAGACACTCAGGTGTCGAGTGTCTATGGCACACCCCCCCCCCCCCCCCCCACCGCTTGCCACATGCGGTACTGCACAGCCCAGAGGCTTGAATCCTACTTGTCATCTTGCGAGACAATGATTGCAAATCAAGTCAGGATTTTTAAAATCTGCTCGTATTGCGAAATGCTCGTAAACTGTGTTACTCGCAATCTGAGGATTTACTGTAGGAGATTCTGGCAAAATAAGTAGATGTAGTATGCATGTTTTCCATTATTTTTATTCATATAGCTTCCTAACTACCCATGAAACCTAAAATCCAGCAGGCTTTGAAACGTTTATGATATGTCCATCCAAAACATTTATTTTTTAATTTTGGATAGCATGGGAATGAATTGGAACCCCTGCCAGGTTTTTACTGCTATCTGATGCTCCATTAGAGAAATCCTACCACCCTGTTAATATTTTACCAGTCAGAAAATGAGTAAAAATCTCCAACCTGAAGTCTGCACTGTGGGCACCTGAGCGAAAACCTGCATTTTCAGGGGTATTGAAAGTGTTTTGCAGGCATTTTTTGCACGTGTATTAAGCTTCAGGAGTTGACTGGGCAAAAGGGAAGGAGAGCAGTTCCGCTGAACGAAAGGAATTCAGGCGTAAAAATGTGCAAAAAACACGAGTGTCGCACATTTTGCAGGCATGCCTATTGACCTAGGGTCAAAAACACCTGAGTATGCTCTTAAAATGAATTTACTTTTTTGGGCACAGGACGACTGAGTGTACAAGTATGACTAGGAACAATTAGAAGAAATGTGTTTTTGCGTTGTCAGACATAGAAAGGTGTAGGGAGAAGAGCAGAAAAACACTCCAGTGTTAATGGGGGGGCTAACACTGACAGAAATATAAAAGTGCTTTTCTTAAGTAGAGTAAGAGAAAACTAGAACTGCAGTCAGATTTTTTTTTTTTTTTTTTTTTTTGTCTGTGGGGTCAATTCATTAAGATTAACTGAAAAAAATGAATGCAGTATTTCAAAAGTAGTCTATTCACAAAAAGAAAAAAACCTGCGCTTAAGTGAAATATTTGTTTTGCGATACCTATTACCTAAATTTAACGTTATTTTTTTTCAGCATTTTTTGTAGAGGAACATAGTTCTTGAAGGACAGCGGGTCTGTTAGCAGTAAAGCACCGCTTTTAGGCCGCTAGCGGGGCGCTTTTAACCCCTGCTAGCAGCCAAGGAAAGGGTTAATAGCACCTGTTTTTGTAGTGCTGCTGAAGACCTTTGCAGGCGCTTTGGCGGTGCTGCCCATTCATTTCAATGGGCAGGGGTGGTGGAGGAGTGGTGTATACACCGCTCCCGCACCGCCCTAAAGTTGCTGCTTGCAGGACTTTTTTTCCTGTCCTGCAAGAGCACCGCCCCAGTGTGAAAGCACTCGGGCTTCCACACTGGGGAGGCACGAGAGGTGCTATTTTTAGTGCTAAAATGCCTGAAAAGCGCCCCAGTGTGAAAGAGGTCTAAGTAAATGCACACAGAAAATATGAAATTGTGAAAAGAGTCTAGTGTGCTTTCATTCACTGAACAATCTCCCTGAAATGCTACAATTTATTTCCATTCCTGAGCTTATGGCAGAACATTTCCACATTGATACATTGTATACTTTTAACTTACTGGACAGTGCAGAGTTCCCCTCATTTGTTTCTCTGTACACTGCTAAAATACTGACTGCCTACTGGCAGGTGGCAATGAATGTGTGCCTTATAAGGCCCCTTTCACACTTGTGCGACTTGGGACTGCAAAGTCCCATGACAAGTCGTACCCAATGATTTCCAGTGAGTACCATTCTTATCTGTGTGACTTCAAATCGCACCAACTTCAGAGTAGTCCCTGTACTACTTTGGTCCGACTTTGATGCGAGTTGAGATCCATAGACCCCAAGTTTACACAGGCATTCCCTGAAATCGTTTCAAAATCATGGTAAAATCGCAGTAGTGTGAAAGGGGCCCTAGAGGTTGTAAACCTTCCTTTGCAAGTTGTACCTATAGGTAAGCCTACAATAAGGCTTACCTATATGTACTGTAAATATCTAACGTGCAATGTCATCGGCATATGCGCTATGAGGAAACGGCACCCTGATGTTAGTCACTCAGGTTCTTAATATTTAACATCCTGTTCAGCACTATTTTCCGAAGTCAATATAGAAGGGTGTATGGCCAACGTTAGCACTGCGTAAATCCAAATTAAACAAATAGCCAGCACGCCCTTCAACACTGTGTATTAAAAAATCAAGGCGAATCTGTGTGGAAGCCAAGCTTCCTCTTCAAGATTCCTTTGCACAGTGTGATCCTTAAAAAGGTTGTAAAGTTTTTTCACCTTAACGCGTTCTATGCCAGTACCGGCCCCCCCGTTTTACTTGCCCGACCCCTCGAAAGTCCCGCACTCGCCCCTGACATCCTCTTCGCCGTTCATCCTGGCCGTTGATTGCTTACAGTGGATGGATTGAAAGCAGCGCAGCCATTGGCTCGCGCTGCTGTCAATCACATCCAATGACGCGACGCACCAGGGGGCGGGGCCGAGTGATACAGTGAGCGGCTATGGCCGCCGGCTGTATCACGGGAGCGCGCCCGCAAGCACTCAACACCATAGGGGGGGGTTGGGGAGTTGAGACAGCCACCGAGGGACCCCAGAAGACCAGGTTCGGGGCCACTCTGTGCAAAACGAGTTGCACAATGGAGGAAAGTATAACATGATTTTTTTTTTTTTTTAAATATCTTTAGAGATCCTTTAACTCCAGACTAACAAAACACCTATCCTTGGACATACAATGCAATAAATTAGAAACATGTATTACATGGAGGTAGCCAATTCCTCTATAAAGGACCCACTAGAAGCACAGCACAAAGGCAATTGAAGGTCTCCAGTGAGGCTCACCAATCAATAACAAGCTTTTTAAAGCAAGGTGCACACTTGCCAGTCAGCAAGGTGGCTGGCCCACAGTTTTATTATCCCCCCTGCAGCTGCAGAGTTTGACAGGTGGAACTGCCTTTCAAAATGTCATATTGAGATCAGTAGGGCCACACAGCAACCGCAAGTCCAACGCTTGGCTTGCAGTTGTGCGGTCCCGCAATGTAAAATTTCTATTAGGCAACCACACTTTTTTTTTTTTTTTTTTTTTTTAAGGCGCAGAGAGGTAGCAGTAGTGACTCCAATTCCTGCTAGCCATTACTGTGTCACCCTCTGAAAAGTCAACCGCAGATTGCTTTGTAGAGGGCGATAAACATTACCGCCTGTTTGAATACCCGAAGTGAGAGGAAATCCTAAATTTTCAAAACTTCTGCTAAGCAAGTTGAAGGGAAATCATCCAATAGGGACAGATTTTCTGGTAATTATCTGTCTAAGGTGTGAATTGCTTCACTACAGGGAGTTTTACCATCTTTTCTTGTTGCATTGGCAGTGAAGGGAAATCTTTCCAGTGAGACACAACATAAGTTAAAATTGTTTTTGTTTTTAACCCTTCCATATTCTATCAAAACAAAAAATAAATTAAACAGAAAAAATAGTTTTTTCTTCACATAGCATGTTTATTCTTATACTGGTTTGTTTAAGTAGGTGCATTTTTCTTGTAACATAGGTTTAGCACCATTAGTTGAATTGTATGGTGTCACCTTGCTTTGCTCTTACACACCACACAATGGGGATGGGAGGATCATTAGGAGACATGGGGAAGAGGTGATAGCTGGTGGAGGGAAGGAGGACACCGCACAGGGAGGGCACACAAGGCAAGAAAACGCAGTACAGGGGGTTGGGAGGTCACAGTTGAGGGCGGGCAAAAGGGCACAGTAAGGGGGGGTTGGGAGGGCACAGTACAGGGGTTACTGCTGGCAGAGCGCTGTCTTCCATCCCTGCATTGTAAACAGCCTGAACACAGGCAGAGCTCCTGCTCCCCACACAGCACACACTGGAGCTGAAATCTCCTTCTCTGCACAGTGTATAGCTGGCTACTGGTTGCAGTTCCGACCTGACATATTCCATGGTAGGAACGGCAATTAGTTGCAGTAGCTAGCTATATACAGCACACATCGTAGCTGTAAGGGAATGGGATCGGGAGGAGGAGCATTTAGTGCTGAAGATGTGTACTATGCGGAGATGGGAGAAGCATCACGGGTGGTGGAGGGCTTAGAAGCGGGGAGCCCACCCCTCCCTAGTACCCCTCTAGATCTGGCCATTATCTTGCCACTGCTGTGCTGGAGGGATGTCTTCTGCTCCGATCCCCGCCAACTCTTGTCTCCGATCCCCGCCAACTCTCGTCTCCATGCCCTGTGTTAGCAGCAGTATAAATCCCACCCACATAGGCAGTAGTAACATGCTCTGCCTCGGGGTTCCTTCTTACACCCTGCAGAGTGCTAGAGGAGCACTGGAAACTGCAGGAGTGGTAGAGGAATTGCAGGAGGCCCCCCTGGACAGAGCCCAGGTTGACCCGTGCATTAAGACAGCCCTGCTCCAGTGGAGACAGCCGGCCGGAGGGGGAAGGAGGCGGCATTCGGCTCCCAAGCTGACGTCCCTTCCGGTATCGGCTTAAGGTATCAGAGCATTTTCGCGAGTACCGATACTTGTGAAAATGCCTAGTATCGGTATCGTTGCAGCCCTAATTTTAACGCTCATCAAACGCTTCAAAACTGCCCATAGGGTGTTTGGGAGCATTTTTAACTCATTAATGCTTGTAAAACGCCTGTCTAATGCCTATACTAAAGCTCATTGGCGCCTGTCTGACGCCCATACTAACGCCATACAAACACTATAGGAACGTTTGTGCGTTAGAAATTTAGTCAAGTGTGAACAAGCCCTTATTTTATAGTCATCTGTTTTTTTTTAGTTTGCGATGGCGTGCTACAGGAGTGTTTATTACCATTTGACAGGTTCCTAGGACTATTTTTAGCCATTTTCGTTTCTGTTCTTATATATGTATAAATGTTATATTTTGTTAATTCTCTGATTTGATGCTGCTCTTTTGGTATATGCTTTTTGTAATGCAACAGAACATCCTTAATTTACTATTGCTGTTTTTCTCTTGACGACTTTCCGAATGTAGATAAAACCAAACAGTCTACAAATAGTACAAATATCAGATCTCAGACTACCACTGGAACAGCTGTACCTTCTGTGGCATCTGGACAGATCACACCAACTTCACCAGTAAAGAAGGTAAATCGGATATGTGTAGATTTTTTTTGTTCCCCGAACTTGAATGTGTCTTAGTAGAGAGGAATGTGTTTCTTAGCCCCTGAATTATGTATTGTTTGTATTTATTACCATATACAGTGCTGTTTAGAAACATACAATACTTTTTATTTGTATATGTCTACAAAAGGGCATTTCTATGTTTTCATTCACAATTCATCATAATCTGAAAATTACCACCCCATCGATTGCATTGTCTATGGATACCTTTTTAACTAGTGGCTTTCTGAATTCCATTCACCCTTGACCCTTTCATTGTGCTTTGCCTCTTATCCCAGACTCTCACCACAAGTGTGTTCAGTAGTTGCACCACCTGCACTGTTAAAGTGATCGATGACTATACAGGCACCTGGTCATTTTTACTTTGCAGCCGGTAGTCGGCTGAGGAAAACAGGCACAAACTGATGGCTGCTAATGCAGCCAGGTAACATGCACATCAAAGAGCTAAACTGGTTAAAGCCTCTTTTTATAACCCACGTTATTTTTTCTTTTCTACATCATTCAAAATATCACATATTTTGTTAAAGTATGCAAATAGTGGTAAAAAAAAAAATATATAACTTTTGCTTTTTGTAAGTGTGGTCTTTCGTGTAACATACTTCAAACAGCATTTCAATTAATAACTGAGAGGGTTTGGCTGTTTCAACTTTGGGTTACCCAGGAGGCTACGTTTTTTTTTTTTTTTTTTTTGCACTGCTGAATCTAGTCCTAAATGTATGTGTGGGTTTTAGCTTCAATCTTATTTGTATAGGACTTGTATTAATAGAACATAGGTTATATACAGCTACCTTTTAAAGCGGAAGTAAACCCTGATGGGTTTTGCTTCCTCTTTATTCCCCTGCAAAGTAAAAAGTATAATGGGCTGTTATGCGTCACATGTGTGTAAGGGTTTACAACCACTTTAAGTGATTATTTACAGCTACATTTAAGTGATTGGACACTGGTAAAAGATCTTGCAAGGGCTGCCCACAGAATTGCACCATATAAACCCTGCTCATTCTGAGACTCTAGTTTTTGTTTTTTTTTGCTAGTGTTTATAGGTGATGGTCATGTTTTTTGCAGCTAGCTTCCCAATCGCTCCAGCTGGGATTAGGGAATTTCATCTGCATTCTTGTCTTATGGCTTTTAAATGCTCACAGGAACAAAACCTGGACCCCACACTGGGCATGCGGTGATGGCCTGTAATGTTACTGGTTAGCACTGGACAGTGCATAACAGGACCCTGTGCAATAGTATTGCCTTGCGGACTGGTAGGGCCCTAGACAGGTCCAGCGCAGTGTTACCTTCTTCAGAGAGTCGAGACCCTGAAGGCCCCTGTGGTGAAACCTGCCATGATAGTGATGATTGGACCTCAGAGGGTTCTGCAGCAGGAATAGTGGGTGCCCTGGGGTAGCCCACGCTGGTCTTGTGCCCTGGCTACTGACCCCCCAACCCCAAGTGGAATGCAAGGTGACTAGGCAGTGTTTTTTTTTTCAGGTCATGGGCCCTTTAATTCTTAGGGGCTGATGATGTTAAGCTTGTAACTCCCCCATGCGCCGATCACTGCTGACTCTCAAGGTATCGGTGGAAGCATTGGGAGCATTTGCCCGAGTACAAGTACTTGGGCAAATGCTCGGTATCGGGACAACCCTAAAATATATATATATATATATATTATAATTTCTCAAATTTGACCACCTGTGTCTCCTTTGGCTGTAGTGCTGTATGTACTTCACAGACCTCCTGTAGAGATATCCTGTTGGAAAACTTTACATGTGATACTGCTGCCTTGGCCACCATTATGTCTATTAGGTGTTTCGGAGTTAGCTCTTCCTGCAAAGAACCCTTTCTTAGCACAAGAACGTAGTGATTTTGAGATGTAAATCTTCCTCTCTGCCCAAGATGGTTCATTTCTTCTCCCTGTCCTGCTCCAAGACAAATTGCCCTATATTGGAAGGAAGGAAATTGCCCTATATTGCCTAGATGTGGCTAGAAAGCTGTCAAGGTTGCAATTTTAAAGCTACAGCCTATATTCACACTGGTCAATCCTGCTCTTACCAGTGCTAGGTGGATCAGGAAGCTCCTTTTCAGGGCATATGCCCTTAAGGAAAGGGTCCCTATTTTTCCCTATGAGTTTATTGCACCATGGCTGTTGGTGTCTCTTGGACTTTCCAGTATCAATCATAGCTCCCCAGGTTTGTAAGGCTGTCACCTAGTCCTCTAGTAACACTTTTCCAAGTTCCAGCAGTTGGATATTCAGGCATTAGCTGATGCATGCTGTTTAAGGCCTCTTTCACATGAACAATCCGTTCAGGTCCACCTGTCAGTTTTTTAGGCGGACCCTCCATAGACCTCTATGGAGCTTCGGATGTCAGCGGTGACATGTCCGCTGACATCCGACCCGCTCCGATCCGAAAAAGTGTAACGGAGGAAAAACCTACTTTTCCATCCGTTATCGGATCGGGTGACAACGGACGGTCCGTCATCATCCGATCCCCCATAAGGGAGAGTGGCACTCTGACAGGTCCGTCGCTGCACAGTGTGCAGCGATGGACCTGTCATCTGCCTGCTCAGCGGGGATCCACGGAGCGATCCCCGCTGAGCAAGCGGATGTTCACGGGGCGGATCATCATGGATCTGCCCCGTGTGAAAGGACCCTAACGCTGGCTTTCTTTGCCTTACTTCCGGGCCTATTGGCAGTTCTGTTTGCCATGATGCTGCCCAACCCTCATGTATTGCTTGGGTACATACCATGGTCTGTGAATGTGTCCTGTACTGTATGCTTTAAGATGATAGGAATTTTAGCTTGCCTGTAAATTCCTTCTCTTGGAGTACAGTATAGCCCCCCCCCCCCCCCCCCTCTGTTTTGATTTACTCCTTATTGTGTGCAGTTTTTTTTTGTGGGTTTGTTTTTGTGTTTTTTTTTTTTTTGTTTTTTTTCCAATTTGGGACCAGGCATATATGGTACTCTCTGGGCAGCCCTAGTAAATTTAGTTTGGCAGTGTTCAATTACCTGAAGGTAGCTGAATATAACCTATGGTCTATGAATACAAGTCCTGTCATGCAAGATATTTTTTATTTCCTTGTGGGTAGAGTAGGAAAGACTTATCCCTGTTTAATTTTTTTGTCTTTATCCCAGTGGGGAGATATTTCCCTCACTTCCTTTCCTGCAGACACTGCAGGAAGTGAGAGAAAATCTCTAAAGTAGGGGTATTATCCCCTTCACAGTTGTCACCAATGTCCTAATTGGAAGTTTTACATTCTGTTGGCAACTTAAAAATTAAAATGGTTATAAAGGCTGAAGGTTTTTTTTTTTTTTTTTTTACTCTAATGCATTCTCTGCATTAAGGTAAAAAAACACCAATTGTCACCTCCCTCCAGTCCCCCAAATACTTGAACCCAATCTCGATCCAGTGCCGTGCCCGAGAGCAGCGGCTCTCCCTCACTGGATTTGGTGAGAGCAGCAGTAACCATTGGCTTCTGCTGTCAATTTGCAGTGATGAGGAAGCTGAGGGTAGGGCAATGGCTCAGGATCGAGCTGGCACATGTCAACATAGAAAGCGGCTTCCTATAGTGTACACAGAGTAGAGAAGCCCAGAGTGCTTGCGGGGGACCCATTGCACAGTGCAGGTAAGTATGACGTCTTTACAATCATTTTAAGGCACCTTTTCTGTGTCAGTGATAATGGACAAAAGGGCTGAATCTCCCCAGCAGGGACAAAGACCACAGTAAAAATTATGAGGGTCTAACACTTACTAACCAAAAATACTTAGTTACATTAGGGTTCCCACTTTTTTTTTTTCCTTGTGGTTATTGGTGTTTGTGTAATATTCCTTTTTTGCTTTTGATGTACTGCATCTGTCTTAATGGTTCTACCAAATATCTTTAATATGGTGCTTTTAAAGATAGTTATAGTGGATAGTTATAAGCAATAAAAGATATTGGTCTTTTGTTTCGGTTTCTCATTCTTTGCTTTCCATCTTATTCCATCTTGCCTATTTTGGGTTCAGTTTGATTTCATTGCCCCTTTCATGCCAGTGGTGGAGTCGGCACATCCTACTTCATGGAGACAGGGCTTGCGCAAAACTGGCATAGTCCTTGTGCCAAATAAAGGTGACAAGTCTATGGTGAGGAATAGTGTGCGCACTTCTGTGGTTCCAGGTTGCAAAATATATATAATCAGATTTACCTCACTGTGCATGGTTTTGACTTTTAACTATTTTAATCTATTTGGTGATAAGTGCTGTACATAATGACTTATCTAACATTAAAAGTGGTAAATTCGTTTCAACAGTGGGGGTTTCTATTTTTCATTAACAAGTTTTCCCGTGTGTTTAGATTTTGTTTCCAGTGATGTTTTAACACCATTTAGATTCACACTTGGGTTTTTAAATCATACATCTCCTATGCCAAAGATTATTCTGTTGTATAGGCCTGAATTAAGTGACCATCAAAGAAGCTGCAGCAAATGATCAAATGCCTTTGCAAATCTAATTGATTGCTTTGGTGTTGGGTTCCATTAGCATGAGGCTAAGCAGCAAAATCAAATCTTTACTATTCTGTTTTTGCAGTTCCCCACTCCTGCCACCAAAATATCACCTAAAGAGGAAGAAAGGAAAGATGAGTCTCCAGCTTCATGGCGCTTAGGACTTCGTAAAACAGGAAGTTATGGTGCTTTGTCTGAGATTACTGCATCCAAAGAAGCTCAAAAAGAGAGGGACTTTACTGGTGTCATGCGTTCTGCCTCCAGTCCAAGACTTTCTTCTACTCTAGACAATAAGGAAAAGGTATTTTTGCTGTTTAAAAGACTTGCAAAGTACATACAAACTTTTTTTAGGGAAAACTTCAAATAGATATTTTTAAATTTAAAGCGTACCGTCAGGCAGATATACACAAATCCTTGTAAATGAAGCTGTGAGGATCCAAACATGGGACTCAATTGACATTTTATTGGTGTGTTTTTTAAGGCTTTAATCATGATCCTTGCTTTGCCACTTATTGAGCCGTTGATTAACCCAACCTTTTGCTCTGGTTTTCAGGAGAAAGATGGTAGAGGGACACGGCTTGCATACGTAGCTCCAACAATACCTAGGCGCCTTGCAAGTACTTCTGACATAGAAGAAAAGGAAAATAGGTAATGTATGCTAAAGATTGAGAGAACTTAAAGCGTATGTACGTTCACAAAGACTTGGTAACAGCCTGGATCTCTTGGAAAATACCAACATCCGCCAGTAATCTCATTTAACTCATAGAACTATACTTGCCTTGAATCCAGTGATGTGCTGTCCCTGGAGCTTACCGCCAGCCATTGTCCTCTTTGGGCAGCTGGCTCATGGGTCTCAGTCTCCGGCTGGGCTGAGATGATGTTACTCGTGCATTTTGCATTGCCAAATTTGCAATAAGCTGTGCTTGCGCAGCTCACTCTTCAGGGGCAGGTAGGTAGCTTTAATGCAGGAGAAGCAAAGCATGCTCCTAATGCATTTAAAATTCTGCCTGTCTGTCCATGTTAATTTTGGAACCTTAAGTTCCACTTAAAATTCTGGCACATGCTTTAGAGGGGTAGAGGTTGTAAATTTGGGCAGTACCTCGACATGGGCATTTATTGATTTGCAGTGGAAACGGTATTCATTTTAAAGGCTTAAAAACTGCATGTATTATTCTCTTCAAATTCTAAAGTAAACACCCGTCTTCTAATGCCTAAGTATCGCAATAGGTGCCACGTCGGTAAAACTTGGGAGCCCTACCCAGATCGCACGCTGTGGGGACAGCCCGTATAGTTTACTTTGGACACTGTATCCTGCATGGTGGCTCACCTTGGCACCTGGTGCAACATGTTAACAGCAGGGTCTTATACAGTTCCAGGAATTTGGGCCATCACTGTGGAACCCAGTCCCTGAAGACCCATTTAGAGGTATGCCCACTATGACAGCGAAGCCTGAACTTTATATTAAGTCCATTGTCTCACACATGGTTACTGTAAAAACGAGGGTATGTTTAAAATATGTTCACTTCACAGTGCAAATTTTGCACTAAAATTTAAACCACAGAGCCTAGTCTAAGGTGGATGAGAAGATGTTACACCAGTGGTCCCACACTTTAACGCCGTCACGTCTAGAGCCCTTATTAACTGCTCCTGTGCTTTCTCCCACCCTTTCGCCACAAGGGTTAGTTAAGGCCGTTCTACATGTGGGTTACTGCGTTCTACTTCTGGATACACTTAGCCTATTTCCCATACTCGATTTCATGAGTACCCCTCAAGGGAATACCCTCACATGTAGCTATGGCAAAGACCAGGCAAATGGAGTCAATTGAAAATCTCAGGTGATCATTTGTTTTTCCAAAGGCTGCACAACACTTGACCTCCGTAATGATGTGTCCCTTGCAATGGAGCAGGACCTGGTTCTAACAACGATCTGCATCCGTTTCTAGCTCTATTTCAGACACACAGCATGGCGCTTACCTGACAAACAGAATTTTGTGCGTGTCATTCCATGGACGGATTACAGCTTTATTAGTCATTTTTGTCCAGGGCTCAAGTACCCAATCTCTTCTCCCATTTCTTAACAATAGATCTCAATATGCCAGTCCTAGAGGAAACACACAGAAGGGAATGAAGAGGCATTATATTAGAGAAAGCTGCAGACAATTTTTCTCCCCCAGATTATCACTATATTGAGGAGGTGGTATCAGGCAACATGCTTGCCAATGATAAAAAAAAACTCATTGCCTCTGTCCGCAAGACCCATGGCAGCCCAACACTCCGTTTAGCCATGCATCTTTTGGGTGCAAAGAAACCCACTAAATCCTGCAAAATATTGCCTGCTCACAGACACATAGAATCTGCAGTCTGACATCGGGGTCACACCAGAAAGGGTTTGCACTTCCCGCAAAGCCTTAGCTGATCACTAAAAAAGAAAGTTTGCAGAAATGTGGGCTACTCCTGTGGTTGATTCTGCTGTCTGTTATAAACAAATATCTTGTTGTACCTATTGAAGATGATCGTTTTCAAATATTTTGCAGACAGAATGCTTAAGACACTCCTTAAAGTGGACCTTCGGTCATTTTTTCAACTTTCCATCTATTAAATCTTCTGCCCTTGTTTTAACTTTGGATAGTAAAACTTTTTTTTTCTGCCAGTAAATACCTTATACACCCCACTTCCTGTTGTCTGGTCATTGGCCTAGGCTTATGACATTGTGTACAGCTCTCTTGTGAGAGTTTGCCAGGATGGGAGGGGTGATGAGTCATTAGAGGGCCAACGAGAGCTTCAGGGCTGGAGGTGTGTGTCTGTAGAAAAACAGGAAGTGAACATGAAACAGCTCCAGCTGCCCACAGTTAAAATAGATGCAGCCAGACTCAGTGGAGGGAGATTTCTGCAGCATATTTGGCAAGAACAGAATCACACTTATATATATCTATATATAGATATATATCTATGCAGATTAGATAGAATATATATATAGATATATAGATATATATAGATATATAGATATATATAGATATATAGATATATAGATATATAGATATATATATATATATATATATATATATATATATATATATATATATATATATATATATATATATATATATATATATATATATATATATATATATAGAGATATAGATATATATATATAGATAAATTATATAATATGCACAATGTTTGGAGGGAAGCTTCGGAATGGAAAAGATGTTTTTTATTACAAATTATGTGAGCAGACTGCAGTTCCTCTTTAGGACTCTGCTCTCGCAGGCCCGCCCTTCCATTTCAGTATGTCAAATTGCAGCTAACTGAACTAGGACAATGAACAGGCAACATTTCAGGATCGTGCTGGTACAAAGCAACTACAGCACATGTCAAGAGGCAAATTTCAATAATGGCTTTAAAGTGGTGTTTCACCAAAAAAAAAAAAAATTAGATGTCAGCAGCTGCAAATACTGCAGCTGCTGACTTTTAAAATAAGGACACTTACCTGTCCCGGGGTCCAGCGATGTCGGCACCCGAGACCGAGCCGTCCCTCGATCCTCGGGTGCTGCCGCCGCCATTCACACTGAGGGAATCAGGAAGCGAAGCGTTGCCGCTTCACTGCCCGGTTCCCTACTGCGCATGCGCGAGTCGCGCTGCGCGTCTTCACTGGTCCCCGTTGTGTTGTGGGAACTGTGTATTTCCCACAACACAACGGGGGTGGGCGGGGAGTCTGCGGCTAGCTGTACCCGGAAGTGGGTGCAGATACCTGTATTATACAGGTATCTGCACCCCCCTCCCCCCTGAAAGGTGCCAATTGTGACACCGGAGGGGGGGAGGAATCCGATGAGCGGAAGTTCCACTTTAGGGTGGAACTCCGCTTTAAAATCTATTCACATGTACAGACCCTTATGGTTTAAAGCTTGGACAGCTGAAGCTAAAGCGCCTCACACGTATGCCCTTCCAAGGAAGACATCTGTTTGGTGAGGCACTTGACCAACTTATCTAAGGGGTCACCGGAGGAAAGGTTTTATTTCCACAGAGTAAAGTTCCAAAAATCCCTTCCTCAGGAGCCCCTAGCACCTTAAAACGCACATCCTCAATCTTTCCAATGTCCAATCACCTGAAGTTAAGGGCCCATATCCAATTGCTTATGAATGTTGCCTGTGTCTTATATTGTACTCCAAGATAAAGAATGTATTTTTTTTACAAAAATGAATTGTGAAATTTAAATATCGAACAGTACACAACATGTTTCCACAATTCTTTATACGTGAAATCAAATATTTTATGCTTTCCAAGCAATACGGCTTAAATGTTGTATTTGGATAGGTGATATGTCTAATTTTAAGTGCATCAACTAGCACAATCAAAAACCACTCAAAATTGTTTGGTAAAAATGAGTTTAATTTCCATAAAATGTACGTGTGGGTTATATATGCAACTGGACTCTGGCATACTGAAAGACCATTGAAGGCCCACCCACTATAAACCCACACCTAACAATTATGATCATTGAGTAAGCAGTTCATAGGGCCTGTGTCCTGCATTGGACTTCAAGAAAATATTTTACAGTGAGAACACAAATATAGTTTTATCGTCTATTGAGGGACATGGATATTAGTAACTGATAGACATATAGGATGTCCAAATGAAATCCAACTGAGGAGTGGGCACAGCCATTGCGTGATCCAACTGACGTGGAATCCCTCCTAGACTGGTATAGAAAGGAATAGTCTAGTAAGGAACAATCTTGAAAATGCCATTAAAAGGAAAAGCACCAAGACTAAGTTCACCTTTTCCAGAAAATAGCCTATGCAATCAATAGGCTAGAGTAGATATTTAAAAATCTGTGAAGCTTTGTAAAATTTTTATTTTGCCATTTGGGTTTCCTCGGTAACCTGGCAAAAAACTCCTAGTTAGCAACCTCCACTTCCTGCCTTGCTGCAAGGATGCGAAAACTGTTGGATTTAAAGAATGTTACCCCAACACTTCATATTCTTGATATGTGCCTGTTGTGCCATGTACTTGTGTTTAAAAAGTATCCTGTTTTCTTTGTTTTGCTTACTTTGTGCGACTTAGTGTTCCTACCAGTCCTCCTGCATTCCTATTTCAGAATGACCATGCATATATCTTGGCGTAATCAGTTTTCTGGCTGAGCTGGGAGAACAACCTTCCTATCTTCTAATGATCAGACTTGTGATGACATTACACAGCCGTTCACTCGGAAGATTGTTCCGCTAGTTCCCCTCACCTAGCTCTCAACGATTGTATTCTTTTATTAAAAAAACAAAGTATGTGTATGTTATATATATATATATATATATATATATATATATATATATATATATATATATATATATATATATATATATATATATATATTTCATATTACAATTTGGTCTATATATATTTGGACACGGGCACAATTTTTAGATTTTTTTTCAGGTATTTACTAAAACCTCTTCAAGCTATAGTTATATAATGGATATGGGCTAAAAGTGCATACTCTCGGATTTAATTGGTTATGTACATCCAAATCGGTGGAAGGGTTTAGGAATTACACCTCTTCAGATTAGCCATCCCGCACTGGTGATTAGGCAAATGCAGCAAAGTTAATTAGACAGCGTTTCACAGTACAGATGGACAGTGATCCAAAACACGCTGAAAAAGCAACTTTTGAGCTTTTGAAAGAAAAGTGGAATATTCTGCAATGGCCAAGTTAATCACCTGATCTCTACCCAATTGAGCATGCATTTTACTTGCTGAAGGCAAAACTAAAGGCAGAAAGACCCATAAACAAAGAACTGAAGACAGCTGCAGTAAGAGCCTGGCAAAGCATCGGAAAGAAGGAAACCGTCTTTGGTACTGTCAATGGGTTCCAGACTTCAGGCAGTCATTGCCAGTAAAGACAAAATATTAAGTATTAAAAATTAACATTTCTTAATCGTACATCACGGGACACAGAGCCATAGTAATTAATATGTGGGTTATAGGCCACCTTCAGGTGATAGACACTGGCATACCCTAAGACAGGAAGTTGCCTCCCTATATAACCCCTCCCATACCGGGAGTATCTCAGTTTTTTCACCAGTGTCTAAGTTGTTGGTCACGAGTAAAGATGTGCTGTGCTGAGCTCCACTGGAGCAATCCTTGCTGGGGCTAGCTATGCAGTTGGATCCATTCAAAGTGTCTCTTTAGGCCGAATTGAATGGTACCCAGGCCTCGTGGTGGAAGAAACAGAGGTTTAGCCCGTAACACTTCTCTTTTTAGAGAGATGGACCCCGGGATCCAGTGCTTTTGTTTTTTTAGCCATAATTTTTGTCTGGGGTACTATTACGGGTCCAGGTGTCCGGATCCCCTGATAAAAAGGGGCCACAGTTCCTGAAGGTTTAAAAGGCAGCCCACCGTGAGCAGTGAAGATTGGGTCTGTTGGTTTTACCACAGAAATCCCTGCGGCGGAAAAGGTAAGTGGAGATTTCTAAGGAATTTTAAAGTTTATTATGAATTGTCTCCTTTAAAAATGAATGTTGTCATGCTTAAAAGTCACCACTGGGCGCTGTATAAAGCACGTACCTTCTCATGCTTTCTCAGATCATGCTGTGTCAGCAGAAGCTGCAGCTTCCTCTGGCTAGCAGTCACAGGACTCCGGTAGGATGGCGGGGGGTGGGGGGGGATTTTTTCTCTAAAAACACCCCCCACCCGGAGATAAGCTCTCCTCCTCTCTCTGAGTAGAGGGAGAAGCCAGAACGATCGGCGGATGCCGCACCGTTCTCCACTGTCTCTGTACGGTGGTTTGTCACAGCTCTCCTCGCCGCTCTCCCCCCACCCACCCCCCATTCAGATCGGAGGCTCGCGCAGGAAAACGCTCTTTTTTTGAAAAGAGGAGGGGGTGCAGTGGGAACACGGAGTGGGCATGGCTTAGCTTGGCGTGCAGCAACGTCCAGCACAGGGGTACTTTTAAAAGGCTTCATTTTTTGCTGACTGCAGCTTTCGGATAGACAAAAGCTAAAAAGGGGGCATGTAAGTGGTGACACAGGCATTCCTTTGGCACATTTACTAAAGAATCAGGCTGAGCGTTAATAGCAGTGACAGTTGCTGGACTATTTGTTCAAGCAGTGAATGTGATTTCTTCTGGTAGTACCTCTGCATTTGTGCAACGGGCTATGGTCAGAAGGGGAGGTAGAAACACCTCTAAACAGCCTAAACTCATATCTACAATGGAATCCTCCCCTGAGAGGGGGTGGCCAGTCAGTGAGCCATCAGGGCTATCAAATATTGCAATTGTTTTCCTTAAAGCAGCCCCTGTCTATATTACTGAAGAGGGTTTTTTCCTCAAGCCATAATAGGATTGGCTAGCGGCTTTAATCGCATCCCAGAATGGGAAAAATGCGACAGGTCCCTTTCCCTTACCCAGGACCCTCAAACTGGAGGCGGGAGAAGATGAATTTCCTTCAGGGGACCGTGGAGAGGCTGATGACTCCTCTTCTGCGGGATCAAATCTATGGAGATCAGCTTCATAATCTGAAGGATTTGATGGTGCATTTTTGCTACTCTTTATTGAGTCGGTTGATATGCCCACTTTTTGTTTGGGTTCACTAAAGCCTCCCCTAGCTTGTGCATGCCTTTCCTGTCCATTCATTGCTGGAAAGGCTTGTGCATTCTGAGTGGGATCACCCAGATAAGCATTTTTTTCCTCCTATAACACTTTATCCTATGGAGGAAAAATTCACTAAGAAGTGGGAGATGCCAGCAATTGTCGCTGTTATATCCTCTGTGAATGAAAGTTTGACTTGTCCGGTAGACGATGCTCATATGGTTTGGGATCCAACGGATCAGAAGTTGGAATTCCTATTATAAAAAAATCAAAACTTTCTCTGACTCAACCTGCGCTAGCAGCAATTGGTGTATGTCAATCATTGAGAGACCAGTTTAAACAGGTGCTCAAGGTTATTCCTGATCAGCAGGCCAGGATTTAGCTGAGTTACCAGTGGCATTATGTTTGGCAATAGATGTCATGAGAGATTCTATTCTTCAAGCCTCGCGCCTTATGCTTGGGCTGGTGCATAGGCATAGAATACAGTTGAAAGATTGGTCAGCCGAAGCATCATGCAAAGCTCCTGGCTAGTTTTCCTTTTCGGTGAACAGCTGTTTGGGGATGATTTGGATAAATACATTCAAAAAACTTCTAGTGGAAAAAGTACCCTTTTGCTAGGTTAGGAAGAGGAGTAATCGCATTTCATTTAAACAAGCTCCTTCTCCAGTGCCAGGAGCTTCTGCCTCTAGGCAGTCATGACCGCCTCCGCCGTCAAGTTCAAGAGGGGAACTGGAGCCTCCTTATGAGGGGGCCCCCCCACTCGCTCGAGTGGGGGGGGGGAGACTTCTGCAGTTCTCACGGGTCTGGTAGGAAGAGTGTCAGGAGCCTACGGCCACCTCACCCCGAAAGTGCCGATCTCGTCTGATCTCAGAGTCTAAGCAGGGTCGGGCCTGGTCAGTACCTGGATGGGGGACTACCTGGGAATACCAGGTGCCGTAGGCTGCAGATGGGTGACTTCCTCAATAACTGTAGGGTACAAAGTTGAGTTCCGAAAGTCCCCGTCTCCTTGTTTTCTCAGATTCCAGAGGAAAAGAAGTCTTTCAAGCATTGGACCATCTTTTGTCTCAAAAAAATATTAGTGGTTCCCATGCAAGAGCTGGGATTGGGGTTTTATTTAAACCTTTTCACGGTACCAAAGCCAAATGTGTATGTCAGACCCATTCTAGATCTCAAAGAGCTAGACCGGTTTTTGAATATCTGCTCTTCTCACATGGAGTCAATCGGATCAGTGGTCTCCGTCCTACAAGGTGTAGAACTTCTGGCGTCAATAGACATCAGGGATGCATACCTCCATGTACCTACAGTGGGGACGGAAAGTATTCAGACCCCTTTAAATTTTTCACTCTGTTATATTGCCATTTGCTAAAATCATTTAAGTTCATTTTTATTCCTCATTATTGTACACACAGCACCCCATATTGACAGAAAAACACAGAATTGTTGACATTTTTTGCAGATTTATTAAAAAAGAAAAACTGAAATATCACATGGTCCTAAGTATTCAGACCCTTTGCTCAGTATTTAGTAGAAGCATCCTTTTGATCTAATAAAGCCATGAGTCTTTTTGGAAAAGATGCAACAAGTTTTTCACACCTGGATTTGGGGATCCTCTGCCTTTCCTCTTTGCAGATCCTCTCCAGGTCTGTCAGGATGGTAAACGCTGGTGGACAGCCATTTTTAGGTCTCTCCAGAGATACTCAATTGGGTTTAAGTCAGGGCTCTGGCTGGGCCATTCAAGAACAGTCATGGAGTTGTGAAGCCACTCCTTCGTTATTTTAGCTGTGTGCTTAGGGTCATTGTCTTGTTGGAAGGTAAACCTTCGGCCCAGTCTGAGGTCCTGAGCACTCTGGAGGTTTTCGCCCAGGATATCCCTGTACTTGGCCGCATTCATCTTTCCCTCAATTGCAACCAGTCCTGTCCCTGCAGCTGAAAAACACCCCCACAGCATGATGCTGCCACCACCATTCTTCACTGTTGGGACTGTATTGGACAGGTGATGAGCAGTGCCTGGTTTTCTCCACACATACCGCTTAGAATTAAGGCCAAAGAGTTCTGTCTTGGTCTCATCAGACCAAAGAATCTTATTTCTCATCATCTTGGCGTCCTTCAGGTGTTTTTTTTTTAGCAATGCGGGCTTTCATGTGTCTTGCACTGAGGGGTGGCTTCCATCGGGCCACTCTGCCATAAAGCCCCGACTAGTGGAGGGCTGCAGTCTAAGGGCCTGGACGTTCAGATTACGGAATTGTCCTGTCAGGATCCAATACGACAATGCCACAGCAGTGGCCTATATCAATCACCAAGGGGGGCCCGAGAAGTTGTGCGCCCCAGAGAGAGGTGAATCGTATCTTGGGCAGAAAAAAATGTACCTTGCCTATCGGCAGTCTTTTTTCCGGGAATAGAAAATTGTCAGGCGGACTACTTGAGTCGCTGGGAGAATGTTCCCTTCACCCCGATATCTTCCTGGCAATGCGCCGAAGATGGGGGATCCCAGACGTAGATCTGTTTGTGTCCAGGTTCAACAAGAGAATCGACAACTTTGTGTCAAGAACAGGGGATCCGCTAGCATGCGAAACAGATGCCTTAGTATTTCCGGGGAATCAGTTCACACTGATTTATGCATTTCCTCCTATTCTGCTGCTTCCACGACTGCTTCGCAAGTTCAAGCAGGAAGGGAAATTGGTGATTATTGTGGCCCAGAAGATCTTGGTATGCAGAGATCATAAAGATGGCGGTAGGGGGCTCATGGACCCTACCACCACGTCCAGTCCTTCTCTCGCAAAGTCCGGTATTCCATCCTACCTTACAAACGCTAAATTTAACGGTTTGCCTATTGAGTCCCACATTCTGAAGAAGCGTGGGCTGTCGGGTCCAGTGGTATTTACCTTGGTTAATGCAGAGAAGCTGGCTTCCAGAATCATAGATTATAGAGTCTGGAAAGCATGTGTCTCCTGGTGTGAATCCAGGGGTCGGCACCCCAGGAAGTATGCCATAGCTAGAATTCATGACTTCTGTAGATGGGGTTAGAAATGAAGCTGGCCTTGCGTACTATCAAAGGCCAGGTTTTGGCCTTATTGGTATTATTTCAACAACCCCTTGCTTCTCATTCTTTGGTTCGTAGCTTATTCAGGGGGTAGCGCGGCTTAATACTCTGGTTAAGTCACCCCTGAACTCTTGGGACTTTAATTTAGTTCTGTTGGCATTGCTGAAACAGCCTTTTTGAGCCGATACAGCATATTGCCTGTGTCTCTCAATGAATGATAAAGAATGCTATTATGTAGTGTATGCTGCAGTTTGTTTGTTTTTTCTGACTTATAGTTAAGTTAATGCAAACAGTTCCTTCTAAACAGGAGATATTTTCCACACTTGATTTCCTCTTTTTTGCCTATGCTGTGGAACGCTTTGTACTTGTAAGGGAAACACCTTAAAGCTGATCTTCAGTAATTTTTTCAACTTTCCATCAATTAAATCTTCTGCCCTTGTTTTATCTTTGGATAATAAAACATTTTTTCTGCCAGTAAATACCTTTATACAGCCCACTTCCTGTTTCTTGTCTGGTCATTAGCCTAGGCTTATGACCTCATGCACAGCTCTCACTACTCTCTCCTGAGAGTTTTCCAGGAAGGGAGGGGGGTTGAGTCTTAAGAGGGCCAATGAAAGCTGCAAAGCTGGATGTGTGTGCCTGTGTGTGTGTGTAAATCCAGAAGTGAACAGGTGGCAGCTTCAGCTGCCCACAGTAAAAATGGCTGCAGCCAGACATGGTGGAGGGAGATTTCTGCAGCATATTTGGCAAGTATAGAATCACAGTATATATAAAATATGCAAAGTGGTTGGAGAGAAGCTTCAGAATGGCAACAATGTTTTTATTACAAATTGTGAGCAGACTACAGTTCCTCTTTTTTTAATGCCTTATCCAGTTTCCGTTTTGTTCTGGTTTTTAATTTTAGTTTGCAAGTTTGAGTCTTTAATCATGACATTGAAGTAAAAAACTCCCTACTACTTGTTCTTCCTCACCCCCATCGCTAAACACTTGCCTGACTCCTCTCACCAATCCTGTGCTGTCCCAGCTGCAGCACCGCAGGAGCCATTGGCTCATGCTGCTGTCATGCAAACTTCTGTGAGGCAGGGGCGTGGCTTACCGTCACTATGGACAGGCAGAGAACTGTTTGGAAGCTTGCCTGCACGGGTTCCTTCTTGGCAGTGCACTTGCTGAGGGGGCATCTGGAGGAAGGAAAAGGGACCGCTAAAGAGGAGGTCAGGGGCAATATCTTTGCACAAAGCAGATAAGTAGTACATTATAAAGCCTTTAATATCACTTTAAATCCTGTATGTTTCTTAACCACTTCAGCCCCGGAAGGTTTTACCCCCTTCCTGACCAGAGCACTTTTTACAATTCGGCACTGCGTCGCTTTAACTGCTAATTGCGCGGTCATGCAATGCTGTACCCAAACGAAATTTGCGTCCTTTTCTTCCCACAAATAGAGCTTTCTTTTGATGGTATTTGATCACCTCTGCCGTTTTTATTTTTTGCGCTATACACGGAAAAAGACCGAAAATTTTGAAAAAAAATGATATTTTCTACTTTTTGTTCTAAAAAAAAATCCAATAAACTCAATTTTAGTCATACATTTAGGCCAAAATGTATTCGGCCACATGTCTTTGGTAAAAAAAATGTCAATAAGTGTATATTTATTGGTTTGCGCAAAAGTTATAGCGTCTACAAACTAGGGTACATTTTCTGGAATTTACACAGCCTTTAATTTATGACTGCCTATGTCGTTTCTTGAGGTGCTAAAATGGCAGGGCAGTACAAAACCCCCACAAATGACCCCATTTTGGAAAGTAGACACCCCAAGGAATTTGCTGAGAGGCATGTTGAGCCCATTGAATATTCATTTTTTTTGTCCCAAGTGATTGAATAATGACAAAAAAAAAAAAAAAAAATTACAAAAAGTTGTCACTAAATGATATATTGCTCACACAGGCCATGGGCATATGTGGAATTGCACCCCAAAATACATTTAGCTGCTTCTCCTGAGTACGGGGATACCACATGTGTGGGACTTTTTGGGAGCCTAGCCGCGTACGGGGCCCCGAAAACCAAGCAACGCCTTCAGGATTTCTAAGGGCGTACATTTTTGATTTTACTCCTCACTACCTATCACAGTTTTGAAGGCCATAAAATGCCCAGATGACATAAAACCCCCCCAAATGACCCCATTTTGGAAAGTAGACACCCCAAGCTATTTGCTTTGAGGCATGTTGAGTCCATGGAATGTTTTATATTTTGACACAAGTTGCGGGAAAGTGACAAATTTTTTTTTTTTTTTTTTTTTTTTTGCACAAAGTTGTCACTAAATGATATATTGCTCACACAGGCCATGGGCATATGTGGAATTGCACCCCAAAATACATTTAGCTGCTTCTCCTGAGTACGGGGATACCACATGTGTGGGACTTTTTAGGAGCCTAGCCGCGTACGGGACCCCGAAAACCAAGCACCGCCTTCAGGATTTCTAAGGGCGTACATTTTTGATTTTACTCCTCACTGCCTATCACAGTTTCGGAGGCCATGGAATGCCCAGGTGGCACAAACCCCCCCCAAATGACCCCATTTTGGAAAGTAGACACCCCAAGCTATTTGCTGAGAGGCATGGTGAGTATTTTGCAGCTCTCATTTGTTTTTGAAAATAAAGAAAGACGAGAAAAAAAATGTTTTTTTTTCAATTTTCAAAACTTTGTGACAAAAAGTGAGGTCTGCAAAATACTCACTATACCTCTCATCAAATAGCTTGGGGTGTCTACTTTCCAAAATGGGGTCATTTGGGGGGGTTTTGTGCCACCTGGGCATTCCATGGCCTCCGAAACTGTGATAGGCAGTGAAGAGTGAAATCAAAAATTTACGGCCTTAGAAAGCCTGAAGGCGGTGCTTGGTTTTCGGGGTCCCGTACGCGGCTAGGCTCCCAAAAAGTCCCACACATGTGGTATCCCCGTACTCAGGAGAAGCAACAGAATGTATTTTGGGGTGTAATTTCACATATTCCCATGGCATGTTTGAGCAATATATCATTTAGTGACAACTTTGCGCAAAAAAAAATAAAAAAAATAAAAAATTGTCTCTTTCCCGCAACTTGTGTCACAATATAAATTATTCCATGGACTCAACATGACTCTCAGCAAATAGCTTGGGGTGTCTACTTTCCAAAATGGGGTCATTCGGGGGGGTTTTGAACTGTCCTGGCATTTTATGCACAACATCTAGAAGCTTATGTCACACATCACCCACTCTTCTAAGCACTTGAAGACATAGCCCTTTCTGACACTTATTGTTTACATAAAAAAATAATTTTTTTTTGCAAGAAAATTACTTTGAACCCCCAAACATTATATATTTTTTTTAAAGCAAATGCCCTACAGATTAAAATGGTGGGTGTTTCATTTTTTTTTTTCACACAGTATTTGCGCAGCGATTTTTCAAACGCATTTTTTGGGGAAAAAACACACTTTTTTACATTTTAATGCACTAAAACACACTATATTGCCCAAATGTTTGATGAAATAAAAAAGATGATCTTAGGCCGAGTACATGGATACCAAACATGACATGCTTTAAAATTGCGCACAAACGTGCAGTGGCGACAAACTAAATACATTTTTAAAAGCCTTTAAAAGCCTTTACAGGTTACCACTTTAGATTTACAGAGGAGGTCTACTGCTAAACTTACTGCCCTCGATCTGACCTTCGCGGCGATACCTCACATGCATGGTGCAATTGCTGTTTACATTTGACGCCAGACCAACGCTTGCGTTCACCTTAGCGCGAGAGCAGGGGGGACAGGGGTGCTTTTTTTTTTTTTTTTTTTTTTTTCTCTTTATTATTATTATTTTTTTATCTTATTTTTAAACTGTTCCTTTCATTTTTTTTTTTTTTAAATCATTTTTATTGTTATCTCAGGGAATGTAAATATCCCCTATGATAGCAATAGGTAGTGACAGGTACTCTTTTTTGCAAAAATTGGGGTCTATTAGACCCTAGATTTCTCCTCTGCCCTCAAAGCATCTGATCACACCAAGATCGGTGTGATAAAATGCTTTCCCAATTTCCCAATGGCGCTGTTTACATCCGGCGAAATCTACGTCATAAAATGCTCGTAGCTTCCGGTTTCTTAGGTCATAGAGATGTTTGGAGCCACTCTGGTCTCTGATCAGCTCTATGGTCAGCTGGCTGAATCACCGGCTGCATTTTCAGGTTCCCTGTTGAGACAGGAGAGCCAGAGAAAAACACGGAAGATGTTGGGGGGGGGGGCATTCCCTCCCACTGCTTGTAAAAGCAGTCTAGAGGCTAATTAGCCACTAGGATTGCTTTTACATGAAAGCCGACCGCTGGCTGAAAAGAATGATACCAAGATGATACCTAAACCTGCAGGCATCATTCTGGTATAACCACTCAAAGTCGTGAATGGCATACCTGAAGACAAAAAAATGGTTAACAATAAAGCACAGTAAACGGTAAAGTATAAATAATTACATACCTGAAAAGCAAACGTGATAAAACATAACAACAATAAAACATTGCAGAATAGAATACAGTAAAAAAGAGCAGAACAATAGAGAGAGAATAGAGAGAGAGAGAACAATAAAACGACAACTATTTTTATTTTATATTTTTGTTTGTGTTTTTTTTTTTTTTTACACTTTTTTTTGTAACTAACTTTTATAACTGTAACCGGTTCCAGGTTCGGGTCTCTCAAAATGCGATGGCATCTTGGGAGACCCTGTGAAAGTGTGCCTAGTATGTGCAATGCTGTACCCTACGCTAATACTCAACTAGTGAATGGTAGCGTTCAAAACATTCACCAATGCAAAGACCAGGATTATCAGGACAGGAGGGACAATAATAGCGGGTGTCACGCCTATATCCTCGCTTGCTGCAGACACGACATCTTTTTTGGGGGGTTCGTTGGGTAGGGGTACTCGGGAGGACATAAAAATGCCTCTCATGCAGCCGACTGCATTTGGTTGGGGATGTGAATGGGGGAAGTACGGGCGCTGCAGAAGCGGTGGGTTCCCAATTAGGATTGGCGAATGCAGCAGGAAGGGCATTATGGGCACGACGGGCCTGTGTTTGTCTTTTTGGTGGCAGCGGGACACTACTTGTGCTTGCCACCTCACCAGCTTCAACTGCACTTATGGGACTCGCCACGTCACCAAGTGTTACTGCAGTGCTGGTTTGACTACGACCGGGGTGTACTAGGCCGCTGGCGCTTGCCAGTTCACCAAAACGCTACAAAAAAAACTGTTAGCGATCGCAGGGATCAGGCCTGACTCTGCGAACGCTGCAGTTATGCGTTTAGTGTTTTGTAAGTGACAGTGATCGATCGATACTGCACTTGGGTGGGCTGGGCCGGGCCGGGCGGAGGGGCAAAACGCAGGTGCTAGCGGGTATCTGGGCTGATCCCGCTAACACTGCGTTTTTGGGAACCCTAAACTGCTGGGGACGCTAGTATAGATCTGATCGGATCAGATATTGATCCGATCAGATACTATACCACTAAGGGAGGTATACGGTGCGTGCGTGGGTGTTAGCGGTACTGGCGCTAACCTGACGCTGCCTGGGGCTGGTGCTTGCCAGTTCACCAAAACGCTACCAAAAAAACTGTTAGCGATCGCAGGGATCAGGCCTGACTCTGCGAACGCTGCAGTTATGCGTTTAGTGTTTTGTAAGTGACAGTGATCGATTGATACTGCACTTGGGTGGGCTGGGCTGGGCTGGGCGGAGGGGCAAAACGCAGGTGCTAGCAGGTATCTGGGCTGATCCCGCTAACACTGCGTTTTCGGGAACCCTAAACTGCTGGGGACGCTAGTATAGATCTGATCGGATCAGATATTGATCCGATCAGATACTATACCACTAAGGGAGGCATATGCTGCGTGCGTGGGTGTTCGCGGTACTGGCGCTAATCTGACGCTGCCTGGGGCGACGCATATCACCGCCGGGCGATCAGGGGGCTAAACCTTTATTCGGTAATAAACGGCGGGTGCCCTGACACTATAAAAAATAAACGAACTAACCAGCGTCACCCGTAACGGTTATACGGTGATCAGTGGTGAAAGGGTTAACTAGGGGGCAATCAAGGGGTTAAAACATTTATTAGGTAGTATATGGGGGTCCCTGTCGCTATAAAACGCTGACGGCGAACCTAAATATTTACGTTCCTAACTAGCGTCACCAGCGACACTAATACAGCGATCAGAAAAATGATCGCTTAGCGACACTGGTGACAGGGGGTGATCAAGGGGTTAAAACTTTATTAGGGGGGGTTAGGGGGGTATCCTAGACCTAAAGGGGGGTAATACTATCTGCCCTAACACTAACTGTCACAAACTGACACTATGCAGTAATCAGAAAAAAAAAAAAAAAAAAAAATACTGCTAATGTCAGTTTGTGACAGGGGGGGGGGGGGTGATTGGGGGGGGATCGGGGGGCGATCGGGGGGGGATCGGGGGTGTAAAGTATGCCTGGCATGTTCTACTGTGTGTGTGTTGTGCACTCACTTGTCATCTCTCCTCGGCGCTGGAACGGAAACTGCCAGACCGGGGAGAGATGACATCACATCCTCTGCCTGTGTGAAACGACACACAGGCAGAGGAGGATTCCCATTGGCTGGGAGTGATCGCGAGGGGGGGGCCACGATCGGATGGTCTCCCCCTCGCCTCCCGACGCTCCCAGTCAGATGCCGACCGCCGATGGCACCGGGGGGGGGTCCGATCGGACCCCCCGCCCGCGGGAGGCAGATCACGTACGGGTACGTGATTTTGCCTGCCCGTGCCGCTCTGCCGCAGTATATATGCGGTAGGCGGTCGGCAAGTGGTTAAATAGTGGTAAATGGATCATAGTGTGATTGAAAATATACATATATATATATATATATTTAATGTATATGTTTTAACAGTACATTGTAAATCACACGTTTTTTATTTCTACAGGGAATCCTCTGTCGGTTTGTCTCGTATTGGTAGTTCTTACACAAGAAGAAAATGGGACGATGAAAAGAAAAATAGTTCCGTGAATGAGATCTTAAGTACAACCTATCAACGAAGGTAAAATCCAAAGATATTGGGTTTCTGAGGGAAGTACTATATACAATATATTGTCCAAAGTATCGGAGCGCCTGCCTTTGCATGCACCTGAACTCTTGAACTTTAATGGCATCCCAGTCTTAGTAGGGATCAATATTGAGTTGGCCCACTCTTTGATGCTATAACAGCTGCAACTCTTCTGGGAAGGCTGTCCACAAGGTTTATGATTGCGTCTATGGGAATGTTTGACCATTCCTCCAGAAGCGCATTTGTGAGGTCGGGCACTGATGTTGGATGAGCAGACCTGTATCGTGGTCTCCTTTTGAATTCATCCAAAAGGTGTTCGGGTTGAGGTCAGGACTCTGCGCAGGCCAGTCAAGTTCCTTCACCCCAAACTTGCCCATGCATATCTTTATGGACCTTGCTTTGTACAGGGCTCCAAATCATTTAGTGGAGGGGGGATTATGGTGTGGGGTTGTTTTTCAGGGGTTTGACTTGGCTCATTAGATCTAGTGAGGGGAACTCTTAAGGTGTCAGCATACCAAGACATTTTGGACAATTTCATGCTCCCAACTTTGTGGGAACAGTTTGGGGATGGCCCCTTCCTGTTTCAATACTGCTGCCAACCCGTGCACAAAGCAAGGTTCATGAAGACATGGATGAGTGAGTTTGGGGTGGAGAAACTTGACTTGCCTGCACAGTGTCCTGACCTCAACCTGATAGAACACATTTGGGATGAATTAAAGGAGAGACTGCGAGTCAGGCCTTCTCGTTCAACATCCATGCCTGACCTTACAAATGTGCTTCTGAAAGAATGGTCAAACACGCCTAAATCTTGTGGACAGCCTTCCCAGAAGAGTCAAAGCTGTTATAGTTGCAAAGGGTTGTCCAACTCCATATTGAACCCTACGGACTAAGACGGGGATACCTTTTAAAGTTCGTATGCGTGTAAAGGTAGGCATCACAATACTTTTGACAATATAATGTATCTATATAGCCTTGTATACAATCGTACACTGTACACTTGTAATAAAGTGCACACTTGTAGTGGAATATAGGGACACACAAAGGGCATTAAATAGACAAACTTTTTAAATTTAATAAAATAGTTCAAGTCACAAGGGTCCTCAGAAGTGGTACCTGGAGCAGAGTTCTTATCCTCAGCCCTCTGTGGCCAGTTGCAGGGCTCTGTATAGAAAGATAACTGCACAGTTTCCAGGTTGAAGAGATAAAGGACACACTTGGAGCTCCACCCCAAATCTCTCCATAAAAAGGACCTGTCATGGCCTATACTGTGTCGAGGCATGATTTTCATCCCTTGTGATAGCAATAAAGTTAGTACAAAAAAAGTAACAAAAAAAAAATATAGTATAAGATAAAAAAAATTAACCGCTTTTTACCCCCTTCCTGACCAGAGCACTTTTTGCTATTCGGCACTGCGTCGCTTTAACTGACAATTGCGCGGTTGTGCGACGTTGCACCCAAACAAAATTCCCCCCACAAATAAAAGCTTTCTTTTGGTGGTATTTGATCACCTCCTGCGGTTTTTATTTTTTGCGCTATAAACAAAAAAAGCGACAATTTTGAAGAAAACAATATTTTTTTACTTTTTGCTTTAATAAATATCCCCCAAAACCGCTGCGCAAATGCTGTGTGACATTTATTCTTTAGGGTCTCTGCTAAAAATGCATGTAGGAGCGAAGTGTCATTAATGGCCCGAATGTTAACTGGTTTTTTTTTTGCTAGAAAATTACTTAGAACCCCCAAATTGCGTCTGCTCGTGGAATGGCGACAAACTTTTACCCTTAAAAAAAAATCTCCACAGGCGATATTTAAAACATTCTACAGGTTGCATGTTTTGAGTTAGAGGAGATCTAGAATTATTGCTCTCACTCTACTGAGGCGATATCTCACATGTGTGATTTGAACACCGTTTTCATATGCGGGCGCTGCTCATGTATGCTTCTGCATGCGAGCTCGGTGGCACAGGGTGCGTTTTAAAATGGTTTTTTTTGCTTACCTTTTTATTTTTACGCTGTTCTTTAAAAAAAAAAAAATTGTCACTTTTATTCCTATTACAAGGAATGTAAATATCCCTTGTAATAGAAAAAAAATGTGACAGGACCTCTTAAATATGAGATCTCGGGTCAAAAAGACCTCAGATCTCATATTTACGCTAAAATGCAATTAAAAAAAAAATGTCGCTATGGGCGGAAGTGACGTTTTTGATGTCTCTTCCGCCCTGCAATGGTATGGAGACAGGTGGGGGTCATCTTCCCCCTCACTCATCTCCATACCTAACAGAACACAAGACGCGATCGCCCCCGCCGCTCCCGGCGGGAGGGGCCCCTCTCCCACCGCCGATAAGTGATCTTGCGGTGAATCCACCGCAGAGACCACTTTTATCTGAAAGCGTACCGCCCACTAAAGAAGAGGATACCGGGGTTATGGCAGCTAGCTGCTTGCTTAACGATATCCCTCTTCAGTACCGATGTATAACGACGGCAGGCGGCCCGATAGTGGTTAATAAACTTCATTATATACTTGCTGATTTTCAAATGACTTTTAATTTCTTTGTTAAAATATCAAATTTTCTCCATAACGTACACAGTTGCTTATAGATGTGATTTTTGAAGGTTTTTGTGTCTGATCACATGTATCCTTTTCCTAGTGGTTCTTTTGGTAGACGGCAGGATGAATTAATTAATTCGGGAGTTACCAGTTCAACCTCGGGATCTACACCAACGATCACATCGTCTGGGATTACGAGAAGTCTTTCTAGCACTATTAATACAAAAAGCACACTGGCTTCTTCAGGCTTATTAAGCAGGTATCCCTAAAACTTTATTTAATGGATATCTATCTATCATGTATGTGTGTGGATATAGATAGATTTTTTTGGTGGAATATTTGGGGCTAGGCTGTAATATTGGTTTCTGCACTGAATCAATATTAAACTTACATGCGTGGCAGATAAATGCAGGGAAAAAAGTTACGTTCTATCATTCAGAGCCATGGTACTTTTATCGTGATGGTTGCACCCACTCTGACTCCATGCATTCCTCTGGCCATTCCGCTGGCCCGTCGGCCATACCAGATTCCCCTTTCCCCCAGAGTAATCTGCCACAATTTAAGATTCCATGGAAAAAATGTTGGTTTTATTGAGGCCATAGATAACGCAGGGTCATTTGTATACCTCTGACCTCCCTCCCTGTATATCTGCCTATGATTTTGCTTTTGGGCCACACGGTGCCTGAGGAGCATTCCTTACCATATGATGCAACAGATCGGCATCAGATGCCTAGTACAGAGATTTCATCCAAGCTAAAAGGTTTCCATAGCTACCCTTAATGAAGCTGTACGCTATTGCTTAGCATTGGCGTAGCCAGAGTCTGCTCACAGCTAAGGTATCCAGTATGGGGTCTCTGATCTATACCTTTCTGCCTCTCCAGATTATTCATCTATTTCGCAGGATCAAGCTGGAGGGCATTCCATTGATCCCTATCACTCCAAAATGGCTCAGGAGGTTGTGGTATTCAGAAATACTCAGATTCCTGGTAGATACTGAGTTCCTTTTCGGAACTCCTGTCCCAAAGGCCAGTGTTCCATCCTGCTTCTTGGTTACAGGCATTAATGGCATAGTTTGAAGTCATAAGACTGAAGAACAGGGGCCTTTAAACTTCAGCCATCCCTACCTTCTTGAAAGCTGGGAAGTTGACTTCTTGGAAAGTCTACCATTGGATCTGCCTATTTTCCTTGGTCAAGATATTTACAACGTGGGATGTACGCCTTTTTTTCTACTCTTGTCTGGACCAGCATCTTGCCTTAAGGATCAATCTCTGTCTTGGCTGTTCAGTTTCTCGAACTTTCGGCCGCAGTTTCTAGTAAAGGCGTTTGTTCAGGTCATACTGCACATCTTCCCTACCCCAGTACGGTATTCTGTGTTCCCTTGGGGATATTCCCTTGTCTGATATTTACCCGTAAGGATGCATCTGAACCATCTCTTGTTCCAGGGAATAGTTGTTCCAATACCCCTAGAGGACATGTTCAAAGGATCATATTCTAAGCTGTTCACATTACTAAAGCCCCACATGATATCTTGGGACCTGAAACCCCTAAACAAATACTTTAAAATTCCCAGAATTTTGCATGGAATCCACAAGATTGCCTCTGAGTAATATTTGACTTCTTTAGACATGCCTATCTTCATATTTCCATTTTTCTACCTCCTCAGCAATTGCTACACTTTGCAGTATGAGACAATAATTTCCAGTTTGTCACACTGTCATTTGCCCTATCCTCTGTTCCCAGAGTTTTAACCATGGTCCTGGCACCCCTCCTAGCCTTTATAAAAACTAAGGGCACACAGGTCACCAGGGTATCTAGATGACCACCTCCTGAGGAATTTGTCTCTCTTCCACTGATCTGCAAATGTCCACAGGACAATTCAGATGTTTCAAGCTTTCAGTTGGGTGATCAACTTCAAAAAATCTGCTCTCCAACCCTCTCTTCACCTGGAATACATACAACTAATTTTAGACACAGTCCAAGTAGTAGTCTTTTTGTTCCAGAAACGAAACTACTTTCTCTCAGGACATGCACGCGTGGGACTTAAGATCAAAGAAATGCCCCTCTGTGACATTCCCCATGAGAGTTCCAAGTCTCATGGTGGCCTCATTCGAGGCTATCCTATTTATTCAAGTTTATTCCAGATATTTTCAACACTAAATTTAGTGGCAAGGAACAAGCATGTTCCTTATGCTGACCTGCCCATGGTCCTATCCAGTCACACAAGGAACTACCTAGTTTGATGGATTTTCAGCCCAGCTTGGGGAAGCTGTTTTAGACTAAGCCCCAGTGGGCAGGGTGAAATGCAACAGAGGAGGGTGGACCAGGAAGACTTCCAGGCTGAGGCTGTTCACGTTTCTCTCCACCTGTTGAACTAGTGGTGTGCGATGTCTCTTATCCCTTCATGCTACATTGCTTTCTGGATCAAGCACAAGACAGAGCCTGCACCCTTACACTGCTGTGAGACACCAGATTCTTTACCAGCAGAGCACCTTGAGCATCATTGTAAATGGCTGCAAGGTTTTGTTAGCCAGGCCCAAGGATCCTCTAGCACTGGCACCAGATGCATTCATCATTTCCTGGTCTCAGTTGTGGCTAATTTATGCCTTTACAATGTTTGCCTTTGTTACCCTCAACTGTCGCAGAAGATGATCTCTCCAGTAAAGTAGCCTTCAGGCTGTCAGGTGTGTCTCTGATCTAGTGGCTCTTTTGTAAAGAACTATTCCTCATTGTCCCAAAGACAAGATAACCTTGCTCCCAAGACCTTTCTTCCTTCCTGATGGTGTCAGTCTTCCAACTAAATGAATACTGAGTTCTTCCATCTTTGTGCACTACTAGGCACCCCAAAGAGATCAAGCTTCACTGCCTGGATGTAGTCGGAGCCATCCGAGTCTACTTCCAACCTTTGACTTCAGCAGAAAGACTGACTCCCTATTCGTCTTGTCCCCTGGACTTTGTCAGGAACACCCTGCCTCAAGTCATTCATTGATGGATACGTCAACTCTTCTCGAGAGCTTCTAAAGGACAACATAACTCCTGCAGTTTCTTGGGCATTGTGGCATCATGCTTCTGTTGCTCAACTTTGCAGGGCCGCCACCTGGTCGTTTGTTCATACTTTTTCATATTTCTTCCTGGTGGATGTCCAATCCTTTTTGCCTCAAGGTTCTTGCAGTAGCACTTGGAAGTCGGGCCTGGTTTCCCTTGTGTGTTTTGGCCTGTTAGCACAGTTTGGTTTGCCTGTGTTATTGCACAGCTTTCTTCTTCATTGCTTGGGGCCATCCCAGTGTTTATGAATATCAAGCTTGTCCTGTACTGTACGATTTAAGATTAGAGGAATTTTAAACTTGCCTGAAATTTCCATATCTTGACGTATGGAACACAGGCCACTCTCCTTTCTAATGCCTGTGTTCTCTGCATGGCTTGCTACAAATCTGAGGACTCAAGAGTGAGGCAGATTTATATAGGGGATGCCCAGAATGTGTCCTTCAAAGCTTTGACAATGTCCAATCACTTGAAAGTGCGAGCATGTAACCCAGGGTCTATCAATACATGATATGGAATTTACAGGTAAGTCAAAATTCCTCTACTCAACTCTTCATTACTAGTTTGTCATTTAATAATCTCAGCAGAATGTTTGATTGCTAGGTAGGTCATGTATCGGCCGCTTTTCCCCATGTTTACAAGACATTTACTTAAAGTGAACTAACTTGCTTTAAAATTTGCTGGTCATGTCCCTTTCCCCTGGAGATTTAAGGTAGTGAAAGCTATTGGTAAAAATGTTATTTTAATTTTTTTCTTATGTCTTATTTACATTTTTAAGTGTTTGTAAACTGATGTCTTGTATGGTTAACTATTTTTATGAAATCTTTGTTGTACAAAGAAACATTTAATACCTGACAAAGGCTTCCCAAAGAAGATGGTAGTTTCCTTTTTAAATACCTTTTCTAGCTTAAATTTTTTTAGTGGCCTGAATAAGTGATTGCCCTAATTCTTCCTCCCCCCCCCCCCCCCCCACAACTTTTATCATCCATAAAGCCAAGCCTTTTCTTTGATTTTTTTTTTTTTTTTTTTTTTTTTAAAGAACATTTAACTGTTTCCTTTCATGTGCATTAAAAGTTTTAAAGAAATTGCCTTCATTGCCTTTTCTTTTCTTTGTGTGTTGCTGCTCGCGTATAGTACCTCAAACCGTTTGTGGACAGAGGAAAGTTCCGAAAAAGAAACTGTCCCTACAGCAGTCACCATTCCAGTTGTAAATCCTATTTCTGCATTCACATCTTCGACCACAACTTCCACTGGCACTGTTCCTTCCACAACAGAGGTCAGGGAGAGACGAAGGTATGTACATACTTAGAAGCATACAGCATTGTTAATTGTATTTCTCTGAAATAAAATAAAACAAATGACCAAAAATGCCTTTGTGCCATTGCATAACTTGCGGTGAACCTGTGCTTTACTCATGCAGTATTAAAGGAATATAGTGATCAAACTGCTGCTATTTCCTGCTTTGCATATTCTACTTTCAATCTATTACCATCCATTCAGCCACTAGGAGTAAAGAGATGAAGCCCTGTGTATGCGCCCAGTTTGATTTTAAACCTTACACAGGAGATGCCCCATATAAAGGTGCTAGGTACCTGAGCAGCCAAGGTCCACAGCAGTCATGTGCAAATTGAAGTGGAAAGTCACGTGCTCCCTATAACCACAAGTACCAGGCATTTCTGTTCCCTAGCTTCACATACCTTCCATTTGCTTCCCTTCTGGGAGTAGTCAACAGCTTATGAGAACCTGCAAGAGCAAAGCTCACATTCATTTTATTATATGTACTGGTACATCTGATATGTTTGTTTTTCAGGTCATACCTCACTCCAGTTCGTGATGAAGAATCAGAATCTCAGAGAAAAGCTAGATCAAGGCAAGCCAGACAGTCCAGAAGATCTACACAGGTATGCTCGGGGATGCTCTTCTTGAAAGTCTGTTTTATTACGGTTTTTACACATTAGAACATGGGTGCTCAACCTGTGGCCCTCCAGCTGTTGCAGAACTACAAGTCCCACAAGGCTGACAATTTACAAGCATGACTCGCAAAGGCAAAAGCACGATGGGACTTGTAGTTCTGCAACAGCTGGAGGGCCACAGGTTGAGCATCCATGCATTGGAGCATTCTTAAGCCTATACTGATGATACTGTAACTGTAGTGTGCATCATCTGAACAGTCATCTATATTAAGCGGTGTTCAGATGGGTTGGAGCAGATACTGTTGTGGCTATCTTTTGACAATAGTGTTTTACAGCAGTACATTTGTTTTCAGTGTATATGTTTAAGCCCTGATTTTAGAGAAGGGCATGGGCTACGTACAGTCTACTGCTTCCGTAATTGAAGGTTGTCCAGCAAAAATTCCCTGGTTCATTTCAAGCATTTCAAGTACACCAACTTTGGTTATGGGCTCATCTTTACCGCCCAGAACTGTGATGCCTGAGTCTGGGGATGGCTGTTTCTTCCCAGTCCTTCTCATACAGGTGTCTTGATCAATTATGTATCTTTAACTTGGCCACCTAATGAATACCACTGATGGTTTAAGCCCCCGTAAGATTTCTTGCCCTGTTTGGGGGAAAAAAAAAAAAACTTCTTACATAATGTAATTTCCTCAAATGTCTGTGGTGCATCACGATAGATTGCATTGATTTTATTTTGTCATCCCTGCTGCAAGTTTACCAAACATTTAAATAAAGTGAAATAAGAGTTGTCTTTATTGCACGCAGTGATAAGTGAAATTCAACTTTTTATTCTCTAGCTGTCATTTTTCAGTGTAGTATTGAAGATGTTAGCTTTGGGGGGGTAGGGTAACAGACCATTTGTATTTCGCACATTTTGATAAATGACAAGTGACGTTTGGGATTTTGTGCATTCCGGATATTGGATAAAATTAATACCTGCGTTTTAATATTATGCGTTTAGTAGGTAAAGGTCGGTGACCTAACATGCAGTGCAAGGTGTTTTAGTTGTCACTGCTGGTTTCAGAACATGGGAGAGATCCTGTACTATTTTTAGGTGATGCATTTAAAGGCAAAGTATGTAAGTGAAAAAAAAAAATCTGTGATACTGCAGCTGTCCCATGCGGTCACTGTTCTCTGCTATGGTCCTTCAGCGCTAAGGCGGGCATGGTTGGCTCCAACTGTCAGCCACAGTTTAGAGCCACTCTCAGACTTTGGGTTACAGGAGAAGAAAAGTAAATGTACTCCTGTGACCCTCTAGAGAAGTACAGCCAAAAATATTTGCCCATGCTTGCCTTTTAGGACATAGATCCCGTAAGTCTTTGGGTGATGCTTTTAAAGAAATAAAATTGAAGTATTTTGTACTTTTTTTTTTTTTTTTATATTAGGGAGTCACATTAACAGATCTTCAAGAAGCAGAGAAAACAATTGGCAGAAGTCGCCCTACTCAAGCTAAAGACCAGGAAAGTGAAGAAAAACAAGACAAAGAAAAGCAAGAAGACAAAAAAGAATCTGAAAATAAAAATGACGATTACCGGTACAGATTCTCCCGCACCAGCATGGAGGAGGTATTTAAAATCTGAAGGCTCTGTCAAGTTTTTCAGTTTAAAAATGCTTCTTTGTCTAAGCCAGCTCAACTCCAGTCCTCAAGGTTCCCCAACAGGTCATGTTTTCAGGATTTGCCTCAGATGAAACAGCTGTGGTAATTACTAAGGCAGTGAAACTGATCAAATCACCTGTGCAAAATAAAAGCCTGAAAACATGACTTGTTGGGGCGCCTTGAGGACTGGAGTTGAGAAACACTGGTCTAAGCATACATGTTCCTGTAAATAGAGATTATAACTCCTAATACTAATTTATTGTGGGAGGAAAAGAACAGAGGGCAGACAAAACTTTCAAGCCTGTCTGGTCACTTTTCCCACTGAAAGCGTTTGGCTGGGTGATTAGTGCTGCTGCTTTATGGCCGGTTCCCACTGGTACGAGCTACAGTCCAACTTTGGGAGCACATGCTGCATTACGTGTATAAATCGATCTCTCCCTATGAGAGCCGTCCTAACTGGTCCAACACAAGTCGGTCCGACATTGAAAAAGGTTCCTGCACTACTTTGGTCCACTTGGGCACTTCAGTCCGTTGATTTGTGAATATCGCATCCAAGTCGGATCATCATCTTAACTGATCTGACTTGTGGCATGCAACTTGTGCTCTGATGATCTTGAAGGGAAACCCCACGCCAAAATTAAAAAAAAAAAAAACTGCATGGGGCCCCCCCAAAACCCATAAGAGACCCTTACCCCAGCATGCAGCCTGGTAGGTCAGAAAAGGGTGGAAATGAATGACCTTCCCCCTCCTGGACCATACCAGGCCACATGACCTCAACAGGGGGGAGTGGGTGCTTTGGGGCAGGAGGGGGAACCAGAGGAAGAAGACATCAGCACAGCGAGAAGAACCAGAGGGAGAAGACCTCACCGGAAAAAAGACACTATGAAGCTACACAGGGAACTTTTTTTTTTTTTTTTTTTTTTTTTTTTTTTTTAAAGGACTTTGTCAAAAGCCTTTGTACGGTTCTTATTTTTCACACTTTTTGGGATGAATGCATAGGGGTATAATGTATCCCTACTCATTCTCATGGGTGGAGGGCGGTGGGTCTGGGGGGGGGGTCTTCCAGGTTCCGGTAAGCCCCCTGCCCGCAGACCCCCACAACCACTGGCTAGGGTTATGGGGAAGAGGCCCTTGTCTCCTCCAGCATGGGGGACAAGGTGCTTTGGACAAAAGCACCCACCTCCCCCCATGTTGAAGGCATGTGGCCGGGTATGGTTCTCTGGGGGGGGGTTGTTTGCTCATCCCCACCCCCCTTTACCTCAAAATAAGGGCCCCCCTTTTCCTCAAAATACTGGTCTGGTATGGAGTTGGGGGGGGGGGGGCACAGTTTTTTTTTTTTTGTTTGTTTTTTTGCCATTGCCCTTAAAAGCCATACCAGACCTGAGGGCCTGGTATCCAACAGATCAAAGTTGGATCCCGTTCATTGAAGTCGGATGAAATTAGGTCTGATTGTCGCTGGGCGGATCCACAGTCGTGCGACTGCCGTGTCCTACTAGTGTTGACCCAGCCTTAGATGTGAGGGCATCCTGTAACCCATCCAAAACCACCTTAATCAGGTAAGGATCATTTCATTTCTAAGGCCAGTATAACTAATGTTATTTCACAAGTTGAAATTCAAGATTATGACTTTAGTGAGATCTTGGAAGAAAACCAAAAGCAAGGTAGGATATTGGTCCAGACCATGTGTACTGTGACTGTTAATGGTGGTTACTAACGAGTCTTGTTAGTGATAGCGGCTCAAGTGTTAAGAAATTATCAATCTAGTTCTTATTTCTTGTGTGCTTGTTTTTTTTTTTTTTCTTCCAGAGGTACAGGCCGTTATCCAGTACTACTGTCACATCATCCACACCGTCACTTTCTTCATCTACTGGTTCTTTATATTCTTCGAGTCAGTTAAACCGACCAAGCAGCTTAACTAGTCTCTCATCTTCTTACTCAAACTTCTCAAGGCTTACTGCAAAAGAGCCAGAGAAAGGTAACTTTTTTTTTTAAATACCTTGATAATAGTTCTTAAAGTGGAAATGTACCCATAACTTGATAAAAAATACATACATACATACATTCCATATTAATTATGCTACAGAAATGAGTGTGTGCTCTAAATTACCTCCAGCATTGCTCCAGTCTCTTCTTGCTGGAGGCTGCCATTTTTCCGAAGCCCAGAGCGCCCCTGAGCTGAGTAAATCATCATCAAAAAAGTTACATTCCTGGAATGCAGGGATTGCTGTCACATTTGCTTGTGTCCTCAACCAAACTGTCAAGCCACCAAATGGCTGGTCTTATAACTGATCACATGTGCAGCACCATGGCAACTGCCCCCCCCCCCCCCCTTCTGACCAGGCTATTTTTTGCGATATGGCACTGCATTGCTTTTACTGACAATTGTGCGGTTGTGCGACACTGTACCCAGATAAAATCTATTTATTGTTGTGACACTGTACCCAAATAAAATCTTTTTATTTTTGTGACACTGTACCCAGTATATGTATGTAGGGTGGTCCTTAAGCAGTTAAGCAGCTGTTTTATTGGGTACTACAGAGAACACACGTCCATATTAGCTAAGAATTATTCTTAGTTACAGTGTTACTAAACCCACAGCCGTAAAATGAGTCTGTATATACAGTAAAGCATGCTTGTTATACTCACTGTGGAGTCTAATGCCTTGTACACACGGTCGGACATTGATCAGACATTCCGACAACAAAATCCATGGATTTTTTCCGACGGATGTTGGCTCAAACTTGTCTTGCATACACACGGTCGGACAAAGTTGTCAGAAAATCTGATCGTACTGAACGTGGTGACGTAAAACACGTACGTCGGGACTATAAACGGGTCAGTAGCCAATAGCTTTCGTCTCTTAATTTATTCTGAGCATGCGTGGCACTTTGTGCGTCAGATTTGTGTACACACAATCGGAATTTCCGACAACGGATTTTGTTGTCGGAAAATTTTATAGCCTGCTCTTAAACTTTGTGTGTCAGAAATTCCTATGGAAAATGTGTGATGGAGCCTACACACGGTCGGAATTTCCGACAATAAGGTCCTATCACACATTTTCGGTCGGAAAGTCTGACCGTGTGTCCAGGGCATTAGGGGTTAATCCTCTGCAATTGTGTAAAAAGGCTGTTTGATACCCTCTTCTCTGATCCTCCATTTCTTGCATTGTCTCCAAAACATGTCCACATAAGACAGTTATTGGAGTCAGGCTGCATATGCTCAGTTTGGTGTGTATTGCTAGTTTTTTGTTTTTTTTTCCTTGGGAGACTGAATGTGTTCAGCACAGGGCCAATCAGCACTGTCCAGACAGGGGGTCAGGGGTCCTGCATTTTAATAGGACAGCCAGTGCAGTATGAAAACTCCTCCTACAAGCTTTAACCAGGCACTGATGGAAGTCACAAGACTGCTATATACTGCTACTATTTTACTACTATTTAGTAGAGCTGCACTACTAATCGTAAAAGATCATGATCTCGATTCATCCCTGCACACGATCTTAATCCAGCATTTCCACAATTCATGTAACAAGTGCAGTTACTGGCTCACAGCTGTCAAAAAAAAAAAAAAAAAAAAGCAGCAATATTCATCAACAGTGCTCAGCTCTAATATACCTAATATACCTTAATGGTAACTTTTTTTTATTTACACATTACATTATTTTTCATAACATTTCTTTAAATGGTTGAAGCAAACAGTATTATGTCTTATTTTATTGCCATGTTTGATAAGCTAATTTAGTTCAGGGGTAAATGTTTAAAATAAAATTCTTCAGAATCATGAGAGAATAGTGATCTTTATTCTAAGCAAAAAAGTTTTCATCTTGTCCAGAATTGTGCATTTTATATTTATTAAAATAATTGCATTTCCATGTTCGGTGTACAGTGGGAGACCAGATATAGTGAATGCAGGGTCTAGTAATACTTTAGAGATTAAGCTGGCACCTAGTTATGTGTGGTTTTGAAGATGTCCTGTAGGCTACCACCTATGCAGAAAACATTTTTGTCTCTGTGAGACACGTGTTTTTTTTTTCTTAATTTTAGTTTTTTCACAATGGGTATTTCATGTCATTTGGTACATTCACGAATGTAAAGACGAGATATCTGCTTTTTTTGTGATATGTTTGCAGGTTTTATGGTCTGTTGTGTTCCAGATCTTTATATTATCAACTTTTTGTCCATTTATCATTGCATAAGAAAGTGTAATATGTAGTGCAGGTCTACCTGCTGTTTGTACGGTTAAATCGGTGTCTATAAAACCCTATCAGGCACTTTCTGAGTAATTTTGTTCTTCAGATGAAAAAAAAGAGGAGGAAAAAGAATCAGAGGACAAGTCTCAGTCAAAATCAATACGAGAAAGACGGCGACCGAGAGAAAAAAGACGTTCTACTGGGGTTTCCTTTTGGACGCAAGATGTAAGTGTAGTTTATATGATCTCCTAACTAAATGGTTTTCCTACTTAAAAGCCTTAATTTACAAAGCAGAGTTTTAAGCTTTATTACCTAACATTATACATGTTTGTTTTGCCATGTTCTTGGGTATTGATGCTGAATGGAAGGGTCTGGTTCATTGTAATCACTTGGTGCACTTGATCTGATAAAAAGTTGGTGTCTGCATCTCTTTAGAAGTGATTCACTTTTAAGTAATTACTCACTAAACAAAGTTGCTTAAAATGTGATGCTTAAAATCTGTCTTGTAGAAAAAGAGGGGTAGGATTGGGACTTTAATTGAGGCATGAGGGTGTATATAAAAGAATGTGTGGAATGTAAATCAATTGAATGTCACAATCCCCTAGGGGTAGTTCATGATAGAGAAACTGGTAAGCATAATTCAATAATATAATAAGGCATTTATGATGTAAAGATACAATCATAAAAAATTAACATAAGTTTATATAATTAGAATTCATTTATTAATACAAGATGGGTTACTCACATAATTTGTGACAAACATTTTATAGCAGAAAAGCCAAATAAATATGAATAAAAATATATAAAATACATAATATAAACATAATTCACATAATACAGGTAGAGAACATGATTAGTTACAGTTTATTAGAGCAAGCGTAGCTTGGCATCCCTAGATGAACACTCGACACTTTTCATGGCCTTTTGCCAATCGTCAGGAGTTGGATGCATAAATTGAACCATAAAATAATAAGATCATTAATGAATATAATAGCTAGCTATGCATTGTATCCTAAAGGTGGAAAATGGCAACAGGTCTATTACTACTTACAAAGTAGCCCATAGATTTAAAACAGCTCCAAGGGTGGGGTTAAACGGTGGTCTGGCGTGAGTAATCTTCCCCGGGAATGAGGCAGGGAGCAGCCAAATGGAGACCCAGATTGAGAGACAGCTATGATGGGGCTAGGTCGACGTTCACAATGCAAAGGTATGTGATGCATATTGTGTGCGTAAATGACATCTGCTGGGTGCTGTGTAATGAAGAGGAAACAGAAAAAGGCATTGAATAAATGAAGAAAGGGGTGAAATACGTATTTATACAGTGTTGGAGAGGATACAAGGGAAGTGAAAGACATGACTGTGCGAGGATAAATGAAAATGAAATAAAAGGCAAAAATATGTGCAGATGAATAAAATTACATACAAACCTAAAAATAGGTGTGATTAATGCAAAAATATATCAAAAAATATATATTGAGTGTGAAGTGGATTAGTGTTGATGTGTAAATGAGAGTATGTTTGAATGTGTGTGTATATGAATGCCATGTAATGTTTGTCACAAATTATGCTGAGTAACCTATCTTGTATTAATAAATGAATTATAATTATATCAATTTATGTTGATTGTATCTTTACATCATAAACGCCGTATTATATTATTGGATTATGCTTACCAATTTCTCTATCATGAACTACCCCTAGGGGATTGTGACATTCAATTTATTTACATTCCATACATATTTTTTATATGCACCCACATGCCTCAATTAAAGTCCCAATCCTACCCCTCCTTTTTCTACAAGTCAGGTTTTAAGCATCCTCTGCAATAGAAACTTTGTTTAGTGAGTAATTACCTAAAAGTGAATCACTTCAAACTTCCATTGGGGAACACAGGTCCCCACCTCTCTGCATTTATGAAAATGCTCTCTAACAGTTTTGATGTTTTTTACTTGTGTAACACTAAATGTACAACTGTTCAGAACTTGTTTACACATCTTTTACAGTTTACCAACTTAGAAGTTTAGATTTTATAGCCAGCAAATTGTATGAATTTTTTTTCTCTTACACAGTTTTTTATTTTTCTGTCTCTCAGAGTGATGAAAATGATCAAGAGCATCAGTCAGACACAGATGACAGCACCAACAAGAAAGACAGCAAAGTAAGCTTTTTTTGTGTGTGTGATTTTTTTTTTTTTTTTTTTTCCTTTTACTAGTCATGTATTAGAATTTCTTCTTCTATCTGAGGTTGGGGGTGGATGCCTGACTATTTTCAAGGAGATGCAAGCGTAGCTGATAGTTGCGGGTAATGGTATTTGAAGGCTACTTAAATAGAGATTGACTTACTTTGTCTTGATTCTTTTCTTTGCATCTTCCTGTGTCTCAGCGCCCTAGCATTTCTGGGGTTTGCTGTTTCAGTTTCTCCAACCAAATGTTTTTGAGGTTTTTATTGGAAATCTGTTTGCAGCTCTGAAATCCAAAAAAGGCAAAAATCCCATCATGGGCTTTTACATTCAGTATGTTCTCTGTTTTGAACCTGAAATCTGTTTGAAAATCTGTTCAGTTATTGCTTCCTTTTATCATGGAGACTTCTTGGCATCCATTGACATAAGGCATGAGCATTTACACATCCCTATCTTGCAAGGTCATTATCGATTTCATACAATTTGCTCTGTGCGGAAACTGCTACATTAGTTTGTGGCCTCCCCATTCAGTCATTGCATTAGTTTTGGTGGTGTTCACCTGAGGTATTCCAGTCTTTGGATACCTGGACAATCTGCTCAAAGACCTCACTAACCTTTAAATATATGTTAATCCTAATGTGCACCTTGGAGGACTTCATATGAATCCACCACTTCAGATGTAATCTCTGATTTGGTCTTGTCGCTTGGAGTGATACGTTTCTAGCCTAAGTCTTCCTGCCCCAGGAGCAGTTTATTAAACTTCAGAGATGGGTACAGCAACTTTAATTCTGATTGTCTTTACTGCAGATGGGACAAATTTAAGTAAACTTAACTTCACTTTAGCTGCCCCATCCCTTGCCAGCACCTTCTGTGTGGTGGTCTTTGGCCATCGTCATTGGACAAATTGGTCTTGCATCCAAGATCCTCCTTTTTACTGACGGTGATATCAGCCTTCCATTAGAGGCCGACCGATATATCGGACGGTATTTGGCCTTAAGAAATCGGCATGGGCCGATTTTTTTTTTTTTTTTTTAACAAATTCGGCTGATTGCCTCCCTCCCCCACACTCCACTGACAGAGCCGCTCAGTGTGTAAAACTGATTTGCAACTGAATGCAGGGAGAGAGAGAGGAGCTGTCAGAATTCAGCGTGATGTCGGGGGTGGGCGGGACCCAGCTATCAAACACCAGCCAATGGGGTGGGATCTGAGCGGGCCGCTACGTGTATGTGGCCCCGCCCACTTAAGCAGCCCAGTCATTGGCTGCAGTTTGATAGCTGTAGGGCTCCGCCCAGCCCGACATCACGCTGAATTCTGACAACTGGTCTCTCTGCATTCAGTTACATATAGTGTAACGGGAAACTGACAAATCGGCTCAGTGTGAAACTTGCCAGTGCCACCTGCCAGTGCCAATAATTGAAGCCAATCAGTGACGCCAATCAGTGACACCTGCCAGTGCCAATCAATGACGCCAATCAGTGACACCTGCCAGTGCCAATCAATGACGCCAATCAGTGACACCTGCCATTGCCAATCAGTGACACCTGCCAGTGCCAATCAATGACGCCAATCAGTGACACCTGCCAGTGCCAATCAATGACGCCAATCAGTGACGCCAATCAGTGACACCTGCCAGTGCCAATCAGTGACGCCAATCAGTGACACCTGCCAGTGCCATTCACCAGTGGCAACCAGTGCCACCTTCCAAAAAAAGAAAAATTGGCTTAAAATATCGGCCGCAAAAATCGGCATCATATATCGGCCATTGGCTGCCCCGATTTCTAAATATCGGCATCGGCCAGAGAAAAACCCATATCGGTCGACCTCTACCTTCCACCTTGGTAAAGACCTTTTCCTTTCTTCCTTGTGCCCTGCTCTTACGTATCACAAAGAAATTGCTCTGCATTGTCTGGTTGTGTTCTGAGTTATCAGAGTTTATCTGAAAACCTCAGCCTCTATGTAAAATATGTACTTGCATTCTCAGTTGGGCAAGATATCTCATTGTGACGGCTTACACGCTAAAGGATAAGGTTCCTCCAGTACTCTTATGTACTCCACCGCCTCAGTGGGGGTTTCCTAAGCATGCTGACATCAAGCATCTGCTGCTCAGCTTTGCAAGCCAACAATCTGGTCTTCAGTTGATATCTTCTCCAGGTTGTACTAGGTGGATGCCCAGGCCTCTACAGGTGAAGCTTTCCACAGTTGAACTCCCAAGTAGAGTCTTTGAACCTTGTTTGTTTCTTTGCTCCTATTGGCATGGTTCGGTTTGCCTAGCTGTTGCACATCCTAGGAATGATGAATGAATATACTTTTTTTTATGTTCTTTAAATATTAAAGATATCTAAAGATTATATATTGGAATGTATGTTTGTAGTGAAACTGACCTAAACTTTGGCAGGGTTGCCTACATGACAGGATCTTTCAAATAGTTGTATGATTTATTTCTTCTGCAGGTTCTTGTATAAATAAGAGGAATACAAATTCCTACTTCACAGGTTCCTTTTAGAAGTGCAGTCATAATGGTGTGTAGAGCATACCATCAAATCTGGCATCTGCTCAAGAATGCTGAAAGTAGACAAAAGATCACTAGTTAGTCTCATTGATCCAAGAGAGAAACTTAATACCTACCTGTGTTGCCAAGACATTTTATGGAAACTTGACAAACCAGTTAAAGTGATTTAACGCTACAGACTTTTGGCAGTCATTTAAACAAAGTTTTAGTCATGCTTTTAAGTGACGTACTGTAGTACTCCTGGGTTTTGACAAAGGAAGTTAAACTAGCAGGAACTTGCGCTGTCCATTCATTTTTATTAAAGATCACTAAGTGATATTGAACCTATTTTAAAATGTTTACATTTGTGAATAGCAAATCTCGTGTGCGAGCCGTTCAGGCTTAGGAAGGGGTGCTGGTCCTCAGTCCACTACTGTGAGTGCTGGCTGGGGAAGGAGCTCATTCCGGCTCCGGACGTCAATGTGTATGAAAATGGATGTTCCTGTAGCAGCACATTGAAGCAAACCCACTCGTGATGGTATATGGCAACCTCAGCCAGGGCTCTCGCTCCGCTCCTCAAAGCTTAATCATGGGGATAATGCATCATCGTGCGGCTACAGGGACATCCGGTTTCATACACAATAGCAAATCTTACAATAGAAGCAAGAGTGTTCAGCCCACATGAAGATAGAAAAAAAAAGAAGTTTCTTTTTGTTTAGAAAGTCTGGTTACATGATTTACTTCATTTGCTCTGCACGTCACTGAGATAAGAGGGCGGAGAAATGTAGAAAGTTTAGTCTGAGGTCAAGGGTAACAAAAAAATAATGCATTTCACTGTTAGGAGCCTGACACGCTCCTGGGCCATCTTTGTGTTCCTCTTCAGCCCACTGCTCGGCTGCTTTCGCTCCCACCTGTCTTTCTCCCCATAGCTGCCATTGCTATGATGCCTGTCCCTCTGCCCTCAGCTGCAGCCCAGCTAATGCCATATTAGCAGCATTCTTGAAGAGATGAAGATGCAGGGTGGTTAAAAGGACTGAGTGGTGGGCTGAGGAGGGACAGAAGAAGAAAGCGAAAGCGGTGTTTCAGGCGCCTCTCATTCAACCCTCTGAAGCCACTGAAGAGTCACTTTGAGTTGGTTCCAGGGGAAAGAGTGGAATACGATGAGCTGCTGTTAGAGCATCCACAATTAGAATGGCAACACTGCATCCAGAGGATTGGCTGCTTTATGGCTGCCACTAGCAAGGAAGTCCATGGATATGACAAGAACCAGGTATTTACAAAGGAAAGTTACATTCTGGAAAGCTTTTGCACACAGCTTTAGAATACATTAAAAGTAATGCAGACAAAACCTATTTGGGGTTTAATGACACTGCAATGTTGTGGTCCCCTAGCTTAAGCTTAATAACTGTCTATTTGCCTTGCTTTCTTATATTCTGTTCAGTTGTGTGATTTACTACTTTCCCTTTTCTTTTTCCTCCATATGTAGATGGACAGCCTGTTAAGGTATGTTTGTTTTGTTTTTTCCTCTGTAGCACATTATCACATTTTCTACAATACCAGTCTGTATTATACTCTTTAATGAATGGGTCATATAGACTTTACGCATTTTCTGCATGCTGTTTACCAGCTCCCGCTGTTTATAGTTATATTGTTTGCTTGTCATACATTGTTTAGCCTTTGTCCAAAAGCAGGGTTAAAATTTCAGCTGGCCATACATTATACAAGTCTATTGTACAGTTTTCCTTTAGATTTCCTCAAAACCCCATAATATGAGGTCAAACCTAAACACATTTAATTTGTATCCAGTCAGGGAGGTCCTTGCACTACATAGTTGAAGGTAAATCTAGAGGGGACTGGGAAATTGTACAATGTATGGCCAGTTGGAGTGATTACAGGCTCTCTCGTATTTTTTTACACAATAAAAATGACCATTTTTGTGTTTTAGAAACTTGTGAGACCAGAATGATGTAAGTTTTTGTAGCATCATCAAATTTGAAAGCAAATATGTAAAGCATATGCTTGGTTATTTGCTAGATGCATATGTTGCAAAAGTTTTGACTGTTGCAGAAATTGTGTAAAAAATCAGTATTAACAATAGGTGCTAATTACAGATAGCTTGCTTTGTCTTAAAATTGCTATGTTGCTTAAAATGTTAAATGATCTGCAAACTTTTTGTGTAAAAACAAAAAACCTTTTATGGCTTCCAGTACCTTGTTTTGATAGATTTCATTTTTCACCTGCCAATATTTATTGCATCTTTACACTGGTAATAAAGCATTAACATTCAAGTAACCTTACCATGAGAGACAAGATTTCTGTGTAAAAATGTAAAATTGGTTTGCAGGTATCCAGGAACATCAGGTGTTCTAGCCAGTGATCGATATGACTCAAATATGGGATCTTCTAGTCATTTAGAAAGAGGAAGATTTAGTCACATCAGACTAGAAAAGGATGACTCTACCGATTTTAAAAAGGTATATGACTTGCCATTCTGCAACAAAAAAACAACAACAAAAAGTCTTTTGCAATTTATTTCCTTTCATCAAAACAGTTTCTGTTCAGTTTGATAGTCTGCAGTTTTAAGGATTTTTCTCATTGTAGGCTGTTACGCATTTTTTAGCAACTATAGACCCATTTTTCCTGAACTTGTGTTCTATCCCTATGCAGGCACAAATTACGGCATTCAGCTCAGTAAAGGGAGACATGCTAATCTTTCCTATGCCTTAACAGCAAAATGTCATAATGCTTGCTTGACAACACATTCAGTGTACATTTGCTTGAATGCATTATTATAAAGCACAATATATTCAAATGCTAACTATCTGATTTTTCTGCTTCTTTCCAGTTGTATGAACAAATTATAGCAGAAAATGAGAAGCTGAAGGCCCAGTTGCATGACACCAACCTGGAATTAACAGAACTAAAGTTACAGCTTGAAAAAGCAACACAGGTTTGAATATACCTTGAAACATTTTAGGTTTTATACTATGCTAGGACATGGGTATATCCAGGTAGTGGTTTTGTCTGCCTCATCACTTTGATGTATTTGCTAACTTTTAACCCTATTACTGCCACTGACCTAAGGCTTACTTCAGTAGCAACATGGGGGGGGGGGGGGGGATTACATAATTCTGACTGCTAAAGGGGGGCATCTACATACAAAGATGTTTGCGGTATGCATGTTATATTGCTGTGCACGCTGGAGTGAGTTCAATAATTCCAGGGCCATTATTCCCAGTTATGACCTGTAAAGGCCTTTAAAATTGTCACCTATACGAAAATTTAGGGTACCGAAGTTCAACGTAATTTTACGGCCCTGCAGTTTTAAAGCTTGCATGTTGAGTATCTATTTACTCAGCACAACTTTACTTTTTATACTTCACCAGAAAATTGGGTAATATATTGTGTTTGTGTGCCCTAAAATTATTTTTATTGATAATGATGTTGACCAAATTTGACAAACTGTTGCACAAATAGTATCACAAATAAAATGGAACTACCATTATTTTATTCTCCAGGGTTTGTGTTTTCAGAAAATATATAATTTCTGGGGGTTTTAACCTCTTCAAGCCTAAAATTTGGCCTGCATTCACACTTGTGTTTTTGCCACGCATTTCAATAACGCGCTGCAGTCGGGGGGGGGGGGGTTCACGCTTGCAGTACCATTAATTGGTAATTGCACCACAAATGTGGTTAACAAATGTGTCAAAATGCGTAGGTCCCATGTACGGTAGCACGTTTAAGTGAATGGGCTTCCCTAAGGGCGATGCATACTAACGCATATAAAAAGCACAAAAAAGGGCTCTGGAGGCAAAGGGTTAAAGTATTCTCTTTGTAGGAACTAATCATTTTTGCTGCTCTATTTTAACCAGTAGAAGTTCTGTAGAGGAATAGCTTGTATTTTAGATTGACTTTTTGAATAACTTGACAAAATTGTGAGGTCAGAGACACTTTGCAGGAGGGTATGCATCCTGCTGATGCCAATTTGGCTTTTCTGTTTCAGCGGCAAGAACGATTTGCGGACAGATCACTTCTAGAAATTGAAAAAAGGGTAAGTAATTTCTATTGTTCCACATAAGAAATGTCACTGGTTATTCACAACCTGTGGTGGTGATGATCAATCACTCGAATCCTGGCATCCCTACCTAATGTGTCAATAATCCGGAGCAAACTTATAACAAGTAAAATCTGAAACGTCTAAACTGACATCCTGCTTGCTTGGTTCTAGTCAGTGATTCACTAGAGAGTAAAGCCAGCATGGGGAATAATTGGTTTTCCTCACAACTCTGGTCTCAGGGCAGGTTCACATATGTGCTGCGGGTTCATGCCTGGGGTCCAGTGCGTGTCTGTTCAGCAGTTCAGGTGCGATTCAGGTCCAGATATTTGCACAAAAAGTAATTTATGAATACAGTTAGATTTCAAAGAGAAAAAAAACTAACTGTTGTCTTATATTTAAAGCGGTAAAAAAAACTCTAAATCAACATTAAGGCTTTATTCACACAGCAACAGAGTGATTCGACAGCTCTCCGTAGTTAGCTGCAGTAAGGGGCAGTGTGGTGCATGATTCAGCACATTACACCCCCCCCCCCCCCCCTTTTTTTTCCCCTTCTTTTCTTCTTTGGACTGACTTTATTTGAAGTGTACAAAATGTACTCTTCATTCACGTCAATGTACAGCAGTGCGATTCGTTGCTGTACATTGTTTGCGCTGTGATAAAATGCAGCATTCTGCAGCGCAGCCCTAGGAATGGTCCACATAGCAAACCACTGTGGATGGGACACATAGGAAACAATTGTTTCCTGTGTGTCCGTGTGGTGACAGACATTTTACAATGCAATTAAATATGTGTCACCACATGTAGTGTGAATTCACTCTAAAACTTAATCCTTATGCTACTAGCCTTAGGAAATAGGAAACAATATAATATTTACTTTTTTTTATTTTATTTTTTTCAAAACTTCAGTTGCTTCATGGTTTTTGACCTAGTCCAAATCCAAATGTCTTGCATCCCAGGATGCATTTTTTCTTTCTTTCATTGGGAGGATGGGCTTCTAAGCTAAGCACCCCCTCCCGCCTACATGCCTGAGCTAGGGCAGATGGGTTTCAGGTAGTAAATGCTACTTGAATAATCTGCCCTTAGTCAAAAGTGCCGCAGCTAGAAATGCTGGAGGGGGGGTTCAGTTTGTGTTTCTCAGATACAATTAGGTTCTGCTTTAACTATCTTAACCACCTCAGTACAGTGCACTTACACCCCCTTCCTGCCCAGACCAATTCTCAGCTTTCACACTGTGAATGACAATTACTCAGTCGTGCAACACTGTACCCATATGAAATTTGCGTCCTTTTTTTTCACCCAAATACAGCTTTATTTTGGTGGTATTTATTCACTAATGTATTTTTTTTTTGTCTTGTAAATAAGACTCAATTTTGTGAAAAAATGCCTTTCTTTGTTTCTGTCATAAAATTTTGCTAATTGGTAATTTTTCTTCATAAATTTTGGCCAAAATTTATACTGCTACATATCTTTTGTAAAAATAACCCAAATTGGTGTATATTATTTGGTCTTTGTGAAAGTTAGAGTCTACAAACTATGGTGCCAATCACTGAAAATTAATCACATCTGATCAGGCCTTCAGTACATCAGGTGTATCTCATTTCTTGAAACACTAACAAGTGTTAACAAATAACCCTTTGTAGAAAGTAGACATTCCAAGGTATTAAGTAGCATGGTGAGTTTTTTTAAGTTGTAATTTTTTTCTCACAATTCTTTGCAAAATGAAGATTTATTTATTTATTTTTTTTACAAAATTGTCATTATCAGGTTATTTCTCACACACAGCATATGCATACAACAAAATACACCCCAAAATACATTCTGCTACTCTTCCCGAGTATGGCGATACCACATGTGTGAGACTTTTACTAAGCCTGGCCACATACAGAGGACCAACATTGACGTAGCACCTTCAGGCGGTCTACGAGCATAAATCCCACATCTCATTTCTCAACCACCTATTACATTTTTGAAGGCCCTGGAGCACCAGGACAATGGAATTGCCCACAGAATGACCCCATTTTGCAAAGCAAACACCCCAACGTATAATCTATGAGGCATAATGAGTCTTTTGAATTGTTCATTTTTTTTCCAGAAGTTTTTGGAAAATGTGGAAAAAAAATGAAAACGCATTTTTTTTTTTTTTTTTTTTTACACAGAGTTGTCAATTTATAAGATATATTTAACACATAGCATGTATATTGCAAAAATGACACCCCAGAATACATTCTGTTACTCTTCCCGTGTATGCTGATGCCACATGTGTGAGACTTTTACACAGCCTGGCCACATACAGAGGCCCTACATTGAAGTAGTTCCTTCAGGCGTTGATGGCATGGTGACGGGTACGCTGATGAACTGAAGGGTACTTTGGGTGGTGACAGGTCCTTTTTATTGGGGGGGGGGCTGCGGCGCTCAATCAGTGTGATTGGTGTGCACGAGTTGTTACCGCAATTTCCTTCTCACACACGATTGGTGTGTGAGGCGGAGAGCCCTGTAACATCTCGTTACCGCTCTGTTTACATTTAGTGATCGGCTGTGAAAGGATTACAGCTGATCACATGGTAAACAGCTGCTGACCAATGGTTGTTTACCAGCGTCTGTGACGAGCAGTGTTCCCGGGAACATGCTGCCACCGACGTGCACGCGCAGTGTGATCGCGCGCATGCACCATGCAAAATGGGGCGGTACTATCTGTGATCGGCCGTGACTTCATCGCGGCCGATCACGTAGTTAACAGCCATGCTCAATGGCTGTTCACCCCCCTCGGTGGCGAGCGGTGTCTCTAACAGGGATGTAACAGGGATACGCTTGCATTCCCTGTTTAAATGGACGGACGTCATATGACGCCGGCCCAGAACGAGAGCCGGACCTCCTGGCCATTATATGGCGGGCGGCAAGCGGTATATTTAGCAGTACAGGATGATGGCAAACTATTCATACACAATGGGTTATGGGCTCATATCTTCAGGTGATTGACACCCTCCCCAGTTCTGCTCGGTGGATTCTGAAGACAATCAACTGTGGTGCTGGGTGAGAGGCCAGGTATCATAGATCCGGTATTCCCCCCCAGCATCAACAAGCACATGCCGTCCCCAGTATAAGGGGATCGGCTGCCATGGCTTTGCTCCACAGATTGGTCGGCAAGGACTCGCCCCTCAGCAGATGCGTACGACAGTTGGACTTCCATTGCAGCATCGCAAAGCTGTGATGTCATCCTGATCAACATAGGATCAGAGGTGTTCGTTCCCTCACCTAGAGATTTCTAAGTTTTGGGGGGGACCTTCAGTTATGCAGCGCTTCATTGGTGAAGAATCTCATGATTGCCTCTCAACTGCTCAGCATGTGCACTTTGCATCTCTGTCAGTGCATAGCCACTGGATTGTGCTACAATGCAGATGTGACCCTATCACTACAAATACTGGCAGGAGTGTGATGCACTATCTGTGCACTCAGGTGCTCTGTCAGTTATGCTGATCCCCCCCCCTTTTCCTGCCCAAGTCATAGCCCTTGGATGGCCATGGACTGTGCCACCTCATGTCCCTTATGGCCTGTTTGAGGTAATGTGGTTTAGTCAGCTGGGAGTGCTGGTAATGCTGCTATTAGACCCACTTCCCTGCAGTTGTGGGATCTTTTCACTGGTTACGCATTCTGCCCTGGCCCCCAGGGGCTGAATCCCTACACATGGCATGAGACATCCTCCTATGTTGATGTCTGCAGCCTGATCTGCAATTCACTCATTTGGGTTTCCCTGGCTAAGTCCTCATTGACCAGGCTTATGCCTCTGAGTGGATGGATGCATGCACGCTGGCCAATACTTCACCAGTCATGGCATTCCTTAGGACCGCCTCTCCTTCAGACTTATCTGTGCTTCAGTTTAGTTCCCATTTATGGAGGCCTCTGTTTCTGGTCAGAGCTGGCCAATGGGGTGTTTGGATACTCTCGGCTTCCTTTTTTGGCCATTCAGGTCCAGGATTTCATATGGCAACGTTTTAGGATATGTGTGTCAGGCTGGCTTCGACTTCTCCGAACTTGAATGCTGTTTCGAGGCCAGTTAGAATCTCAATATCCTTTTCGCTGTGCATTCAAACGTTACTGGCAGTTCTGCCACGTCTGCAGGAAAGGTTTTCCTCTGCATTGGTGATGCCCCCACCTCAATATCTTCAGTTGAGGTGTTTTCACTTATTCGTGGCTTGCTGGCTATCTCATCTCATCTTAGATGCCTAGGCCTCCTACGACAGCGTTCCAGTTCCTATCTAGGTTGCTCTTTTCCCCCCAATTTGCTTTTTCCCCTCAGGTTTAGGCCTCCTGGATCAAGGGATCCTCCTAGTTACGATACTGTGGCAGAAAAAAAAAAGTACGTCAACTCCTTTGGCATTTAGTTTTCTGCAGCAATTTGCAATAAAATATGATCTGATCTTTATGCAAGTCACTACAATAGACAAACACAATGTGCTTTAGCTAATAACACGCAAACAATTAAACATGTCCATTAAACATTCACAGTGCTGGAGGAAAAAGGATGTGAACCCACAGGCTAACTACTTAAAGCAAATTGGTGTCAGTAGTTTGCACATCTGGAGTCCAATTAATGAAATGAGTTTTGAGGTGTGGTTTTAGAGCTACTCTGGTTGATGAGACACTCCAATATTTAGATTGTTGTTCATAAGTAGCATCAGCTGACGTGAACCATGCCTCACAAAAAGGAGCTCTAAGAACTCAAGAGTAGTTCATCTGCATAAGACTGGAAAGAGATACAAAGCAATCTCCTTGTTTAGGCATCAATCAGTGGACAGTTAGCCAAAGTGTCCATAAATGTACCGTGGCTGTGTTTCCTAGAAGTCGGCGCCCATCCAAGATGACTCCCAAGACATGATGCAGAATCCTCAATGAGAACCTGAAGAATCCACAAGTAACTGCTGAAGGTTTGAAGACATTGCTGGAACTGGGAAAAATCCCTGTCACGCGTCTACCATATATGTCTTTGAACAGACAGGGTGCCCATGGCAGAACACCACAGAGAAGGCTGCTGCTGTCCAGAAAAAAAGCACTACTGTGCACCTGAAGTTTGCCAAAGAGCACCTTGGCAAACCACAACACTACTGGGAAAATGTTGTGGCCTGATGAAACAAAAGTTTAATTGTTTGAATTCGCAGCACTATGTGTGGCACAGCTTCCAACATCAAACATTGTCCCTGTGGTGGAGGGAACTTTATAATTTGGTCTTTCTTCCCTGCCTCAGGGTCTGTACCACTTATCGAGTGAAGTGCAAAGTTTACCAAAATATCCTACAGGATAATGTCAGGGTGGCTGTGAGCTAAAGCTTAGTAGAAGTTGGATGATGCAGCAGAACTATGACCCTAAGCATCAAAGTAATCCACCACAGACTGGTTTCAGAAAACGTAAATGTGCATTTTGGAGTGGCCCAGTCAGAGCCCACAGCTTAACCCCATAGGGATGCTGTGAATTTACCTCATGAGGGTCGTTCACATTAGACCTCCAATTGTGTGTCTATGCTGAAGCAGTTTGTGAAGAGGACTGGTCAGATTCCTCCTGAACATTATGCAGGTATGTCCAGAGCTACCAAAAGCTCTTGCTTGAAGTCATTGCTGCCAAAGGAGGTTTGACTATTAACTGCAAGGGTTCACTTAATTTTCTCCAATACTGTTAATGTTTAATAGGTTATGTTTAATAAAGACACGAAAAATTAGAAATGCTTGCGTGTTATCAGCTTAAGCACATTGTGTTTGTCTATTATTTTGATTTACATGACGATCAGGTTTATGGTAAATTACCTGTACAAGACAAGTTAATTGTAAGGGGTTCATGTATTTATTTTTGCCACTGTTTTTTTCCGAAAGGGTATGGTGTCCAATCAAACTTTGGACACAAGTCTGTCCTATATCCCCCTCCTCGTTAGAGAACTTGGGACAACTCCTTAACACCTTTGAGGCCATGGGTTTTCCTGCCACTGGAGAAACTTTAGAAGCTGTCTCCATGTCTCCATGAACTGCATACTTATGTTCTTCCATGAGCATTCTGGGCCTCATGGCTTCTTTCGCAGGGGGTCCCTGTGCATGAAACTATTCCAGGCATCTACATTGAGTTGTTACCAAGGGGAACAGCATTCCTTGGTCACTGGCTCTGACCAGTGCATCCTTAGTTTGTTAGGCCCGTCAACTTGTTGTTTGTTTTTCCTCTCGGTTGCCAGATTATCATCAGACACCAGCTTTTTAAGGTGTGAGGTTGTGATGGATCCACTTGTCTGTTCAGGACCGAGGGTTTCCGGAGGAGACCAGCCATCTCATCAACTTTCTGGAGCTCTGGATAGTTCACTCACATTGGAAGACTACCTGGGGGTTTCCTGATCAGGCTACAATCGGATGATGCCATGCCTTTGGTCTACATCAATTCCTAGAGCAGCACCAGGAGCTCCCTGGTGGGCATGGGGGGGTGTTTAGGATTCTCAGTTGGATGAATCTTCATGTACCAGCCCTATCTGTGTTTCACTTCATGGGAGTGGAAAACTGGCAGGGAGGACTATCTTGGCCACCAGAATCTGAACCGGGGTAATGGTTTAAAACTCCATTGCCGAAGTTCTTTTCCAGATTTGTCTCTGTTGTTGCTCTCCAGACGGGGTCCTTGGGCAAATGCATTAGATGAACTTGTGGCTCATGTACAACCCCAATTGGGACACCGTGAAAAACAGAATGCAATGATTTGCAGCTGTCATAAAAACAGATTTCATTCACATTAGACAATGGAAAACATGAAATGTTTAACCACTTCAATACCAAGCACTTATACACCTTCCTGCTCCAAGCCAATTTTCACCTTTCAGCGCTGTCACAATTTGAATGACAATTGCGCGGTCATGCTACACTGTACCCAAACAAAATTTTTTTATCATTTTGTTCCCACAAATAGAGCTTTCTTTTGGTGGTGTTTGATCACCTCTGCGATTTTAATTTTTTGCGCAACAAAAAAAAAAAAACAGAAAATTTGAAAAAAAAAAAGTTTTTCTTTGTTTCTGTTATCTGTGGTCTGAAGTGGGCATCCGAGGGGGGTGGCTGTGCTGATAAACAATCAGCACTGACCCCCCCCCCCCCCCCCGTCAGGAAAGCTGCCGACGCGAGTGAGGAAAAGCCAATCAACAGCTCTTCCTACTTGCATCGTGATCAGCCGTGATTGGACACGACTGATCACGTAGTAAAGAGCCTCCGCCGGAGGCTCTTTACTGAGATTGGTGTAGCGATTGCTGCGATGCACACCCCCACGGGCGCGCGGCGGCTGTTATCCTGCAGTGAGTCATACGACGTCCAGTCAGGATAACTGAACCACCGTTCGGCCGTCATTCTGCTATGGGCCGGACGGGAAGTGATTAAAATGAGAAAATGTACCATACAAAAAAATAAGGTAATTTTTAAATTGGTAGCAACACGTCTCAAAGTTCGGACAGGACAACAGAAAGCTGGAAAAACAGGTGGTACTAACCAGAAAGAAGAGCTGAGAAAACATTTAGCAGCTAATTAGGTTAGTTGGCAACAGGTTAGTAACATGACTGGATATAAAACGCATCTTAAAGTCAGTGTTTCAGAAGTAAAGATAGGCAGAGGTTCATCAGTCTGTTAAAAGCTGCGTCTAAACATTGAACAATTTCAAAATGTTGCACAGTATATAATATCAAGATTCCAAGAATCTGGAGAAATCTGTGCGAAAGGGACAATGCAGAATCACAATATTGGATGCTCGTGCTATTTCGGCCCTCAGACCACACTGCATTAAACAGGCATGATTCTGCGATGGACACCACTGCATAGGCTCAGGAATACTTACAAAAGTCAGTCCATGGGATGTATGCATACACCCACGGATCCTAAAGGAATTGAGCTCTGTCATTTCAAAGCCATTGTTTTTCACATTTTTAGGGACTTGTTCATGATTTGAATAGTACCACTGGATTGGCGTAGGATCAACGTGGTGCCTAGATTTAAAAAGACATCAGAGTCTTTACCAAGTAACTATGGACCTGTTAGTTTAACTTCTATAATGGGAGAGATACTGGATTTTAATAAAAGATCATATAGAAAAGTTCTTGCTGGGGAAAAAAATATTTTAAGCAACAGACAGCATGGATTCATGAAAGACGGACCTAATTTTCAAACCCGATTTCTTTTTATGAGGAGATAAGTAAAACCTTGGACAGAGGGGTGGCCATGGATGGTAGTATACTTGGGTTTCGCAAAAGCGTTTGACACGGTTCCCCACACACGGCTAATGTGTAGGGTAAAGTCTACAGGCTTGGAAAGATCAGTTTGTAAATGGATAGAAAACTGGCTAAAAGACCAAATTCAGAGAGTAGTGGTTAATGATTCATACTCTAAGGTTATTAGTGGTGTACCCCAAGGTTCAGTGTTGGGACCCTTACTTTTTAATATCTTTTTATAAATGAGATAGTCTGGGATTAAAAGTACCATTTCAGTCTTTGTAGATGACACCAAGCTATGCAGTAGAATAACATCCTCAATGCACTATTTGGGCAACTATGTGGCAAATGATGTTTATTGTTGCTAAATGTAAAGTTATGCAATTGAGGGCTAAAAATATGCATGCATCATAAATACTAGGGGGGAGTACAACTGGGGGGAATCCATAGTGGCGAAGGATCTGGGGGTTTTGGTAGATCATAAGCTGCAGTTTCCAAAGCACGCAAAATGTTTTCTTCTATTAAGAGAGGCGTGAACTCCAGAGTGAGAGATTTTGCCCCTTTACAAATCATTAAGACCTCATCCGGAATACGCAGTTCAGTTTTGGGCACCAGTTCTCAAAAAGGATATCGGGGAACTGGAGAAAGTGCAGAGAAGGGCAACCAAACTGATAAGAGGCATGGAGGAACTCAGCTATGAGGAAAGATGAGGAACTGAATGTATTCTCTCTTGAGAAGAGGAGATTAAGGGGGGATAAGATCAACATGTACAAATACATAAGGGGTACATATAGTGAACTTGGTGTTGAGTTATTCACTTTAAAGTCATCACAGAGGATAAGGGGGAACTCTTTACGTCTAGAGGAAAAAAGATTTAATCTCCAAATATGGAAAGGTTTATTCACAGTAAGCTGTGAAAATGTGGAATAGACTCCCTCCAAAGATGTAAAAAAATATATATATATATAAAAAAAAAAAAATATGCCACAGAAAATAGGAAAAAATGAAAAAAAATAATATATGTGTAACACAAAATGAGCAAGTGATATGCAAGTGAAATAAGTGAGTGTTCAAGGTGAACAAGATAAAGTGCCAAATAATGGTAGACCTGCTGCAAAACCTAATTCGTGTTCACAATACACAAAGTAAAAATAATAAATAAAGTGATCTTGCGCAGTGGTGAATCAGCACTCAGCGTTTGAGTTGAGTACTGATTCACCATTGCGCAAGATAACTTTATTTATTATTCCCTCCAGAGATGGTTCTGGTCACCTCAGTAGATTGCTTTAAAAAAGGCCTGGATTCTTTCCTAAATGTACATAATATAACTGGGTACTAATGAAGGAATTTCTTTCCCTGCTGTAGCAAATTGGATCATGCTTTGCTAGGGTTTTTCACCTTCCTCTGGATCAACTGTGGGTATACGATTGTGTATATTTAAAATTGTCTCTTGCAAAGTGGAAAACTGTTGTGTGGTCAGATGAATCAAAATTTGACTTTCTGACAGTTACTTTTTGGCAACCATAGGTGCTGCGTCCTCCGGACTAAATAAAATGGGGGCCCTCTGGCTTGTTAAAAACACTCAATTCAAAAGCCTGTATCTGATTGTATGGGGATTCAATGGATTTGCACAGAGCAGCCCAGGTCATCTTCTGGGGCCCCCGGCTGCCCATCATGGCCTCCTTTTCTCCGAGTGACCCCATAGCATGCCACTTGCCGTGGGAGCATTCGTGCAGGCTTGACCCCGAGCAAGTCTGTGTGCAGGCATAGACACACACAGTGTGGCTGGGCCCTGCCCCGCTCCCTCATCACAAGATTTGACTGACAGCAGTGGGAGCCAGCTGCTCCCACTGCTGCTGAGTCTCCTGTGAGAAAGGGGAGGATAGAAGAGCTGCTGCAGACAGGCAGAGCGCTGGATCGAGATAAATGTTTAAGGGGAGGCTGAGGGAAGCCGCTTTTTGAAAAGCTTTTACTTTAATAGCATGCATTAAGGTAAAAAAAAAAAAACTTTTGCCTTTTTACAATCCCTTTAAAAGCAGTATTTGAATTGTCTTTATAGACTTTAAACTTTGCAGATAGGGGCAGATTTTTTTAGTGCCAAATGAGTCTGAAAGCTTGCAGCACAAACCTACATTTCAAGAGAAACCAGTGGCTCTGCTAAGAATTTACCGCTGTTGGAAGAAATATTTTATTCAATGGAACATGGACCGCTAGCCCTTTAGCTGTTAAAGGGGTTGTTGTTTATATCTGGACCACTTACTCACATAGTATATCTTCTGCTCTCTTTAGGAAAGAAGAGCTTTGGAGAGACGAATATCTGAAATGGAAGAAGAGCTTAAAGTAAGTATTAAGAATGAAAGAAAAGTCTAAATAAGTAATAGCATACTTTCAGCAGACTGCTGTACATTTCTGTTCAGTATAAATATTTCTGAAGTATGTAGGGTTATACACTGTAATCAGTGAGAAGTCGTAGTGTCTGTCCTTGGCCAGAAAACTTGAGGAGAGCGACACTGCAAGTGTACACCCACAGTTAAGATACTTAAGTAATTTGCTTCCCCCTCACCCCATGATTCCACAAGCAGTGATTAAAAAATCTATAAAATTGGTGTCCAATATAGTCAATTATTAACATAATTTCGTACTAAATGCACTTCATTTCAATGTATTGTTCAGATCATTGTTCTAAAATTGTACAACACTAGGTAGTGGGGCATAAAGTGCATAGTATATGTAAGACTTAAAATCTTCCATTGAAGGGGTTTTCATAATTTACAGGCAAGTGCTAGAAAAGTAGATTGTAGTTTGTAAAAAGCAGACCATTTTTAGTTTGTTAGTTGAATTGTATAAATAGCTTTTCTTAATGTGGTACTTCAGGCAAAATAAAAAATATGTATATGGTGCAGTCTTTCAGTAGCATTAAAAAGGCAATCTTTGTTTTTCTAAGCCCCCTTTAACTTTTTTTTTACCTGTTGAATATGCTGTTATTTTTCAGCCTCCGTTAACCGACCAAACTGTGCTGCAAAAGTGGCTTTCCTGCACATATGCAAACCATGCCAGAGTCGATCTTTGTACATTTTGGAGCATGGGTGGGATATCCCCGTACATGCACAGATGTGCCGCAGGGCTTTACTGTGTTTTCTGTTCTAAAAACCTGCGGCACATCTGCACGCATGCACAATCCAGAGCTGCGAATACGCCTTATTGTAACACTGTATCCTGGGATGACTGACATGGACATCTCAGTGGGTGCAGGCACAATGCCATTCTCTCCCGGGCAAGAAACAAACAAGGAAATCCAGTTGTGGGAGGGGCTGTGATGAGCAGCCAGGAGGAATAAAGTTTTATATAGTTATGTATAATTTCAGTGGCTGAAGTTTTTCTGAGGATATAGTGTTAATTTTCCTTTGTCTGGGTCCAGGTCACCCCAAGGTTATCTTTCTCTGTTGCCTGGATATGGTAAAGTCTGTCAAAGTTTTATCTCTTGCTCGCTGCTTCTTTTGGGCTGACCGATTCCCTGTTTATAGATTTCAAAAGGGCCTAAAAGAGGTTCTTTGGTTTCCAGGTTTCACGTCTTCTACGTCTAAGTGGATTTGACCAATTGAGTTGCATAATAAACTACCTTGTTTACTAGGGGTCACCGATCTGTGATCTGAACGGTTCAGCCTGTACGGATCGGCAAACATGCGCTCCGCGGAGCTTCGGCCTAGCTCCAGAGCGACGGCCATCTTGGTACACCCGGCGGCCGTTTACCACGTGATCGCTCCGTCAAATGACGGAGCGATCACTTGTAAACAAACCGACGTCATGTCATGACGCCGGTTCCTCTCTCCCCTCTGTGTACTGATCTGTACAGTGGAGGGGAGAGATCAGATGGCAGCAGTGCCAATACTCTGCCATACCCTGCTAATACTCTGCAATGCCCTGCCAATACTCTGCGATACCCTGCCAATACTCTGCGATACCCTGCCAATACTCTGCGATACCCTGCCAATACTCTGCGATACCCTGCCAATACTCTGCGATACCCTGCCAATACTCTGCGATACCCTGCCAATACTCTGCGATACCCTGCCAATACTCTGCGATACCCTGCCAATACTCTGCGATACCCTGCCAATACTCTGCGATACCCTGCCAATACTCTGCGATACCCTGCCAATACTCTGCGATACCCTGCCAATACTCTGCGATACCCTGCCAATACTCTGCGATACCCTGCCAATACTCTGCGATACCCTGCCAATACTCTGCGATACCCTGCCAATACTCTGCGATACCCTGCCAATACTCTGCGATACCCTGCCAATACTCTGCGATACCCTGCCAATACTCTGCGATACCCTGCCAATACTCTGCGATACCCTGCCAATACTCTGCGATACCCTGCCAATACTCTGCGATACCCTGCCAATACTCTGCAATACCCTGCCAATACTCTGCAATACCCTGCCAATACTCTGCAATACCCTGCCAATACTCTGCCAATATTCTAGCAATACTCTGCCAATATATTATTACAGTGGGGGAGATTTTTTTTTTGTTCCGAAAATTATCCGAACCATGACTCCTGATCCGAGGAACGATCCGAACCGTGAGTTTTTTGATCCGTTGCACCCCTATTGTTTACCTATTAAAGCCACCAGAGCGATGAGTACTTCTTGGGCTTTTCCTCATCAAGCCTGTCTCTCTTCTGTAAGGATGCAACCTTGTCCCTTGTAATTCGATTTACAAGTTCCTTAAAGCGGAGTTCCACCCAATTTTGAGAGGTGGTCTTAAATGAAAGACCACCTCTCCACCCCTCGTTTATTTTTTTTCTTGTAACTTACCTTACAGCCTGTACTTCTGGCCTGTGCCGTCGTCGTGAATTTATATGTTATATCAAGAGTTTGTGCTGTATACTATTACGTTTGCATTAGTACAGTCACTTTATAGTATTTTAGGATATTTTGATCTGAAGACACCAGCACTGCCACTTTGGTTTTATATTTTTTCATAATTTATGTATCATTCTTCAGATTGGATTAGCGCAGCACCACATTTTTATCGTTTTGTCATTTATTAATAGGGGCAGGGTGTACCCTATCCGGTGTAGGCAGCTTCCCCAGTCTATATACATATATATTTTTCTATTTTCTTTCCCTCTTCCACACATGGTAGCGCAGGAATAACTTTATTTATTTGCATAAAGACAGCGGTAAAGTTAGCCCAATTTATTTTTTTTTTGTGAAAGATAATGTTACGCCAAGTAAATTGATACCCAACATGTCACGCTTTAAAATTGCCCCTGCTCGTGGAATGGCGACAAACTTTGACCCTTAAAAATCTCCATAGGCGATGTTTAAAATTTTTTAAAGGTTACCAATTTTGAGTTAAAGAGGAGGTCTAGTGATAGAAGTATTGCTCTCGCTCTAACGATCGCGACAATACCTCACATGTGTACTTTGAACAACGTTTTCATATGCAGGCACTACTTAAGTATACGTTTGCTTCTGCGCACGAGCTCGGCGGGACTGGGTGCTTTACATTTTTTTTTCCTTTTTTATTTTACTTTATTATTTTTACACTATTCAAATTAATAAATTAACAAATTGTAAACATCCCTTGTAATAGAAAATAAAGCATGACAGGACCTCTTTAATGTAAGATCTGTGGTCAAAAATACCTCAGCTCTCACAATTACATTAAAATGAAAAAAAAAAAAAAAAATTTCCCCATCAGACCATTTGGTGGAAGTGACGTTTGATGTCGCTTCTGCTATCCAATGGTATGGAGCCGAGTGGGGGCCATCTTTCCCTCGCTTGGCTCCAGGCTGTTGAGCGGAGAGGGCGCGATTGTCTCCGCCACTACCGACGGCTCCGGTAAGCTGTATCTCGCGACAAATCCGCTGCAGAGACCACTTTTATCTGAAAGCTGACCGACCACTGTTGAAGAGAATACCACTTCAAACAGCTGACGTACAACGACGGAGGTCGGTCCGCAAGTAGTTAAAGTGGAACTAGTCATAAAATTAAGTCCTGCTAGATCACTTCAGGCTGGCCCCTTTTGCAAGTATAGTTATGTAAAACATTTATAAATAATTGCCTATATTGTTTAAAATTAATTCATACTCGCCTTACTCTGCACATGCTCAGTTGCTCTCCATTCTTAGGCACTGCTGAGTTTGTAGAGGCCTTAAAGTGGAATTAAACCATTCTATCCTTTTATAGGCAAGAAAGCTGCTTCTGTTTGATCTGCAACTGCCATGGGGCTGCTCATGGGATCAGTTAAAACACCAGCCATTTGATGGTTTGACAGTTTGGTTGAGGACACAAGCAAATTTGACAGTTGGCAATCCTGGCAACTTTTTTTTTTAAACTGTTAAATCGATGGGTTTACTTCTGTTTTATTATCTTCTTCTGCTCAGGGGATCAAGGCTTCAGCAAAATGGTGGCCTCCAGCAAAAAGAAACGGGAACAATGCTGGAGGCAATTTACTGCACACACTGATTTTGGTAGCATAAATATTAATGTGAAATGTATGTTCCTTGCTAATATTTTTTATCAAGTTGTTATTGGTAAAGTTCTGCTTTTAAGGTTAGGGTCTGATATTTATATTTAAAGTAATACTAAAGTCTTTATTTTTTCTTTAACCACTTCATCCCCAGAAGAATTTACCCCCTTCCTGACCAGAGTACTTTTTGGGAATCGGCTCTGCGTCGCTTTTACTGACAATTGCGCAGTCGTGCGGTGTTGCACCCAAACCAAATCAACGTCCTTTTTTTCCCCACAAATAGAGCTTTCTTTTGGTGGTATTTGATCGCCTCTGCGGTTTTTATTTTTTGCGCTATAAACAAAAAGAGCAACAATTTTGAAAAAAACACAATATTTTGTACTTTTTGCTATAATAAATGTCCCCCCCCCCCCCCCCCCCTTTAAAAAAAAAAAAAAAAAAAAAAGAGCAAATTTTTTCCTCAGTTTAGACCGATATGTATTCTACATATTTTTGGTAAAAAAAAAATCGCAATAAGCGTACATTGATTGGTTTGCGCAAAAGTTATAGCGTCTACAAAATAGGGGATAGATTTATAGCATTTTTATTTATTTATTTTTTTACTAGTAATGGCGGCGATCTGCGATTTTTACCGTGACTGCGACATTAAGGCAGACACATCGGACAATTTGGACACATTTTTGGGACCATTTGCATTAATATAGCGATCAATGCTATAAAAATGCTTTGTTTACTGTAAAAATGTCACTGGTAGTGAAGGGGTTAACACTAGGAGCGATCTAGGGGTTAACTGTGTTCCCTGGGCGGTGATTCTAACTGAAGGGGGAGGGGACTGACTAAAGGAAGTGACGGATCGTGGTTCCTAGCTAATAGGAACACACGATCTGTCACTCCTGTCAGAACAGGGAAGTGTGTGTTTACACACACTCGTCCCTGTTCTGTCTCTCCTGCTCACGATCGTTCGTGGCCGGCAGTCATCGCGACAGTCGGCCACGAGCATCGGCGCGCCTGCTATCCCTACCCCGCGAGCCGACGTATAGCTACGGCGGCTCGCGCAGGGGAGCCAACCTGCCGCAGTATAACTGTGGCAGCTGCTCGGGAAGCGGTTAAAAATAACACATACTTTACACAAAAAACATTTCACAGAGCAGCCCCAATCCTCCAACTCTCAGGTCCCTCTTCAGTGCTCCTGGCCCCTCCCTCCTGTCAAGTTCCCCCACAGCAAGCAGCTTGCTATGGGGACACCTGAGCCGAGCCGCCGCTCTGTGTGTCCATTAGACACGGAGCCCTGGTTCGGCCCCGCTCCCTCTCTCCCCTGATTTTTGACTGCAGCCGGTGCCAATAGCGCCACTACTGTGTCTCAGCCAATCAGAGGGGAGAGTCCAGAATAGCCGAGGTACATCGCTGGATAGAGAGGGGGCTCAGGTAAGTATTAAGGGTTTGCTACACACAGAACGTTCTCTTAATGCATAGCATGCATTAGGATAAAAAAGCCTGCCTTTACAACTCCTTAAGAGCCCTTTCACACTGGGGTGGTTTGCAGGCGTTATTGCGCTAAAAATACCGCCTGCAAACCGACCCAAAACAGTCGCTGCTGTTTGTTCAGTGTGAAAGCCCGAAGGAGTGAAGCGGTGCGCTGACAGGAGAAGAAAAAAAACTTCTGCCAGCCGCATCTTTGGAGCGGTGAAGGAGCGGTGTATTCACCGCTCCTAAACCGCTCCTGCCCATTGAAATCAATGGGGCAGCGCGGCTATACCGCTGCAATACCGCAGCTATAGCCGCGCTATACGAGCGGTTTTAACCCTTTTTCAGCCGCCAGCGGGGGTTAAAACCGCACCGCTAGCAGCCGAATACCGCTGGTAAAGCAGCGCTAAAAATAGCGCTGTTTTACCGCCGACGCCCCCTACCGCCCCAGTGTGAAAGCAGCCTTAATGGCCTTCGTTTCCCTTTTTCTTTTGGAGGTGATGTGGGGTCTAGTTATGCCTGTGTTTTGATTTGATGTGCCCACTCCTCAGTTTGGACTCCTTTTTGGACATTTAAAAGTTTCATCAAACTGTGTCCCTCAACAGATAACAGAAAATGTTTCTTGTAGTCACTGTAAAATCCTTTTCTTGGAGTTAATTGAGGTACACGGCTCCCTTCCCTCATATGCTATCTGAGTGGTTTGCTGCAATTAGTCAGGTGAGCGGGGGATTATAGCCTCAAGGGGGCCTTCAGTTAATGGGCCTAGCAACCATTTCTCCTGTAGACAACAGTATAAAGCTAGGTTTTCACCAATTTGCACAAACTTTGTCCTTTAGGGGACTGCAAGAAATTGATTTTATGGTATGTATTAAAAAAAAAAAAAAAAAACTTTTTTTGATTGGTATACATCCTTGATTTTTCCCGTTTATTGTTTATAAACTTTTCACTTATGCCATGTCTGTTTAAATTTACAGAACCTCCATCAAGTAAAACAGATACATACTTTGAGGCAGTTAAATGAACGATTGATGGCTGAAAACAGAGCTTTGACCAGAGTTGTTGGCAAGCTCTCAGAGTCCTGTAGGCAGCTACAGTCTGTGGACTTGTAATTCCTTCTCCTATCACTAGTCAGGCAGGTGCCCTGTTTGAGCCAATGCATTGCTATGATCTGCTGTTAGTGCATAAGTATGCCTGGGGATTTGCTTGATAATTAGTGTGGCTTTTTGCATGCAGTGCTTAATGTTTGAAGTAATGATCCTCAGTGCAAACGCTCAACATTGATCATTTCCCCTCATTTGAATCAAAATCCTATGTAGTCCTCAGTCTTCTAAAGAAGATGCTCTCTAGTCATAATCTAGCCCAGTGTCACAGATGTCTTTACAATCCACTGTTTAATAAATTAAAAACCACGTAGTGTGTGCTTCTATCTTGCATAAGAAAAAACTCCTTCATGTGTCCAGGATACTCACAACAGGCTATGGGGTGCTGGAAACTTGAGCAAGTAGTACTTTGTGTTTTTGTAGGTGTCCTCATTTTGAGATGTATCTTAAAAAAAATTAGCCCGATTTTGTTAGACAAACCTATTGCATCTGTTAAACCGAACAGTTCGGTAATAAAGCTGTTTTAGGAATTAAATATGGTTGTTGTAATGAACGTCAGGGTCTAGAATTGCTTCAGAGTATTTTGACCATTTAGATGTCTGTTGCTTTGTGTTTTTTTTTTTTTTCGCTTCCTAAATGCTTAAGTTAGAGGAAGTAAACCCTGATGGCTTTTACTTCCTCTTTTTTACCCTGCAAGTTAAAAGCTTAATGGGCTGGAATGCATCGCATACTAGCCCATTATGTGCCAGTTACCGGCAAACAAAGCCCGCAATGTCCCCGCTGGTGGCTGCATCCATCTTCACCCCCTACTATCCGGGCCTGTAGATTACGGCTCTGTGACTTGCCGGAGTCGTGTGACGTCACTCGTGCGCAAAAGCCCCCAGTTACTGCACAAGCCCCTTAGAAACTATCTCTTCTTGCCCTTTCTTCAGTGCGCATGACGTCGGCGCAATCGTATATGGTAAATATCTCCTAAACCATGCAGGTTTAGGAGATCTTTCCAGTACCTACAGGTAAGCTTTATAGGCTTACCTGTAGGTAAAAGTGGCGTAACTAGGTTTACAACCACTTTAAACACTTAAGAACCGAGCCTCTTTCTGAGATTTGTTTATAAGTTAAAAAGTTTTTTTTGCTAGAACCCCCAAACATTACACATTCTTTTTCTAACACCCTAGAGAATAAAATGGCGGTCGTTGCAATACTTTCTGTCACACCGTATTTGCGCAGCGGTCTTACAAGCGCACTTTTTTTGGAAAAAATACTTTTTTGAATTAAAAAATAAGACATGTAAAGTTAGCCCAATTTTTTTTTTTTTTAGATAATGTTACGCTGAGTAAATTGATACCCAACATGTCACGCTTCAAAATTGCGCCTGCTCCTGAAATGGCGACAAACTTTTACCCTTAATCTTCTCCATGGGCGACGTTTAAAAAAATTCTACAGGTTGCTTGTTTTGAGGCCATCTTCCCCTCACTTGTCTCCATACCAAGCCAGGAAGAGGACATGATCGATTTGACGGCTCCGGTAAGCGGCAGAGGGCACCGTAGAGCGGCGGGAGGGTTCCTTTCCTGCTGCTGATTAACCACTTCCCGCCCACCCACTGTCATATGACGGCGGGACGAAGCAGCTCCTGTTCTGGGCCGCCGTCATATGACGTGATTTCCTTCTCGGGCCACTAGGGGGCGCTGGACCCGCGATTGCCCAGTAACTGAGCAGGACCGTAGATCTGTGTGTGTGTAAACACACAGATCCACGTCCTGTCAGAGGAGAGGAGACCCATGGTGTGTCCCTTGTACATAGGGACACCGATCGGTCTCCTCCCCTTGTGAGTTCCCTCCCCCCACAGTTAGAATCACTCCCAGGAAACACATTTAACCCCTCGATCACCCCCTAGTGTTAACCCCGTCCCTGCCGATCACATTTACACAGTAATCAACGCTTTTTCATAGCACGGATCGCTGTATAAATGTGAATGGTCCCAAAAGTGTCCGATATGTCTGCCGCAATATCGTAGTCACAATAAAAATCGCAAATCGCCGCCATTACTAGTAAAAAAAAAATAATGCTATAAATCTATCCCCTATTTTGTAGTCGCTAAAACTTTTGCGCAAACCAATCGCTATACGCTTATTGCGATATTTTTGGTAAAAAAAAAAAAAAAAAATGTAGAATACGCATCAGCCTAAACTGAGGGAAAAATTAGTTAAAAAAAAAAAAAATTTGGATATTTATTATAGCAAAAAGTAAAAAATATTTTTTTTTTTTTTCCAAACTTGTCACTATTCTTTTGTTTATAGTGCTAGAAGTAACAATCCCAGAGGTGATCAAATACCACCAAAAGAAAGCTCTATTTGTGGGGAAAAATGATAAAAATTTCATTTGGATACATCGTTGCATGACCACGCAATTGTCATTAAAAATGTAGGGCAGCACAGTGGTGTAGTGGTAGCACTCTCGCCTAGCAGTAAGAAGCGTCGCTGGTTCGAATCCCAACCACGACACTACCTGCCTGGAGTTTGCATGTTCTCCCTGTGCCTGCGTGGGTTTCCTCCGGGTACTCTGGTTTCCTCCCACACTCCAAAGACATGCTGGTAGGTTAATTGGACCCTGTCTAAATTGTCCCTAGTATGTATGAATGTGAGTTAGGGACCTTAGATTGTAAGCTCCTTGAGGGTAGGGACTGATGTGAATGTACAATGTATATGTAAAGCGCTGCGTAAATTGACGGCGCTATATAAGTACCCGAAATAAATAAAAATAAATGCGACAGCACTGAAAGCTGAAAAATGGCTTGGGCAGGAAGGGGGTGTTCGTGCCTGGTAGGCAAGTGGTTAAAAGTGATCTCGGTGGCAAATCCGCCGCAGGGACCACTTTTATCGGACACCTTAGATGTCTGGGCGATGCATAACACAACCAAACCTACTGTGTTGGGCAAGAACAGTTGTCAACTGCATTTTAGCGGATGGGCTGGTAGCTCTACCTGAGATACGTATATACCCTGTGCTTTTTTTTTTTTTTTTTTAATATTGATTTATATGGAAGCTGTTTATTTTTAACCCCAATTGACAATAGGGCGGGCGGGGCATTTGTCGTTCCAGGTGAACGTCATATGACATCCTCCCAAAATGCGCCTCGTGTGCGGCCCAATCTGTCACCTGCTGTGACGCAGTGTGCCGGCTCTCTGCCGATACTTTTAGCTGTGGTTGGTCAGTAATCACATAGTACACAGCCCATCTGTACCATGTGATCAGCTGTGGCTAATTCCTTATACTTTCATATATTCAAAAAAATGATGTAGCGCAACAAACTAAACACAATATGATAAAAGGGCAAACAATTGTCCAAAAAATGTGTGCGCAAAAAAATAGTCTATTATTATCAAAAATTTTCAAAGGAAAAATCCTATCCAATTTGAATACACTACAATCACCAATGTGACATATAATAGGACGTGTGAATCCTCCACCCTTGTAGATGAGCCTCTCACCTCACAGCCCCGACCCCTGTATTTACCAGTAGGTCTCACCACAGGTTTTTCCATTTCTGGGGATGAAGACAAACAGCTACTGCTTCAAATGCCTCTTACTCGAATGGATGGATTGATAGATTTCCAATCCTCACAGCATAAATGCAGGAAGAAAAAGCACACAGATCCAGTGCTCTCCGTTTAAAACTTAGGACAAGATCTCACGTATATGAGGTCATCCCGCGATCATCTCTGCATCTAAGGATCCTTGTATGCGACACACACACACTGTTCATGGTTGGCACTGCCTATAGTGCCATTTTTGTAAGTGCAATAATTTTTTTAATTGAAGTTTTAAACGGAGAGCACTAGATCTCCATGTCACATTGGTGATTGGAGTGGATTCAATTTGGATAGTTTTTTTTACTTTGAAACTTTTGGATAATTATTGGACTTTTTTTTTTTTCACACACACATATATATATTTTTTGCACATTTATTATATTGTGTTTATTTTTTGTAAGTTGCGCTACATCATTTTGTTGGAATATATCAGTTTAACCACTTCAGCCCTGGAAGGATTTGCCCCCTTGACATGCCATTTTTTGCGATGCGTCACTTTAACTTACAATTGTGCGGTTGTGCGACACTGTACCCAAACAAAATTGACGTCCTTTTTTTTCCCCCCGCAAATTTAGCTTTCTTTTGGTGGTATTTGATCACCTCTGCGTTTTTTATTTTTTGCGCTATAGAGTGACAATTTTGAAAAAAAAGCAATGTTTTTTACGATTTTCTATAATATCCCCCCAAAAAAATGTAAAAAAAAATTTTCTTGGTGCAGGACGATATGTATTCTACACATTTTTGGTCAAAAAAAATTGCAACAAGCGTATAGTGATTGGTTTACACAAAAGTTATAGCGTCTACAAAATAAGGGGTATATCTATGGCATTTTTATTGCTTTTTTTTTTTTTTTTATACTAGTAATGACAGGGATCTGCGACACCGCAGCGGACAGATCGGACACTTTTGCCACTTTTTTGGGGGGAGGGGGAACATTGTCATTTATACAGCGATCAGAGCTAAAAATAGCCACTGATTACTGTATAAATGTCATTGGCAGGGAATGGGTTAACACTAGGGGGTGATCAAGGGGTTAAATGTGTGTCCTAGGGAGTGATTCTAACTGGGGGGGATGGGACTGCCTGGAGGAGGAGACCGATCGCTGTTAATACCTTATATGAACAACAGATCTGTCGCCTCTCTCCTGACAGATCTGTCTGTCGTCGCGCTGCAGACGGCCACTAGTGATCTTAAAGCGGCTGACATACAGCTATGGCGATTTGCCCAGGGGAGCCAACCTACCGCAGTATAATTGCGGTGGCTGGTCCTCTAGTGGTTAATAAGGTTAGAATCACTTATGGGTGTTGGCTAGCAACCTTTATAGTTCATTTGATTGACATATTATTGGATTGCGCAGATTGATTAATTATACAATGCCTGATACTTCTAGCTGTGGTTGGTCAGTGATCGCATGGTACAGATGGGGCCAATCACAGCCCATTTGTACCATGTGGTTAGCTGTGGCTAATCACAACACACACTGAACGAATCAATTTCATTCAGTAAAAATGGTTGCTTATACCAATGAAATTCACTGGTATAAGTTATCATAATGTGTTAAAAAAAAAAAACAAAAAAAAAAACCCTGATCACTTCTCCAGAGTAGTTCACTGTATTACTGTGGCCACAGTGTGTTAAATATTGCAAAAGGGGGGGGGGGGGATGTAGTAAAAGAGAAAAAAAGTATATAAATTATCTCATGATGACTTCGATCTTCAGCTTGTTCAGTTAAGCTTTTTAAGGCTGGGTTCACACTGGAGAAAGCAGCAGCTCACAGCAGAAGTCCGGTGTGTCTCCATTTGCTGTTTCAGGTCTGAATTTATACCGAATTTTGGGCTGAATTCGGACCTGAAACGGATCAAAAGATGTACAGGACTCCTGTGCAATCCGCATCAGAGAGGCTGCGTAGATGTGTGAACCAGCTCCATAGGGAGCTGGTCACAATCTCCTGACATGCGATTTAGATGCGGAGAAACCTGCATCCAGTTTTCAAAAGTATGAACCCAGAAAGATAAAAGCTGATGAGCAGACTGCAAGGTATCAAATAAGAGAAGGTCACTGAGTTTACATACCCTTTCAGAGACCTTTCCTGCAATGGTTGCCTATAGCTTGATTAAATCGTGCTCTGTACTTGCGCCTATTTATATTTTGGTAACAGTGTGCACACTGACTTTTAGGCCCCTTTCACACTGGGGCGGTAGGGGGCGTCGGCGGTAAAACAGCGCTATTTTTAGCGCTGTTTTACCGCGGTATTCAGCCGCTAGCGGTGCGGTTTTAACCCCCCGCTGGCGGCCAAAAAAGGGTTAAAACCACTCGTATAGCGCGGCTATAGCCGCGGTATTACCTTGGTATAGCCGCGCTGTCCCATTGATTTCAATGGGCAGGAGCGTTTTAGGAGCGGTGAATACATCGCTCCTTCACCATTACAAAGATGTGGCTTGCAGGAGATTTTTTTTCTTCTGCCAGCGCACCGCTTCAGTGTGAAAGCCCTCGGGCTTTCACACTGAACAAACAGTTCAGTTCGGAGGCTTTTAAGGGGCAGTATTTTTATCGCAATAACGCCTGCAAACCGCCCCAGTGTGAAAGGGGCCTAACGCATCTATAGTCATACAGATTGTTTTAAAGCAGAAGTTCACATTTCTTCCTGTTTTGACAGGTACCTGGTCTGCCTAGGCAATCCAAGTGTAAGTTTTACCCCCCACCCACCGCCAGTAGTTCTGGTTCTTGTTAGTATGAGACCTGGAGCTGCTTGGTCTCACTGCTGGGATTATCGAGCATGCTTCCAGCACAAACACAGGAACACACATGCGGCATCCAGGATTAAAGTGATTGTAAAGTCATTTTTTTTTATTTTTTAATGCAACACACATGATATACTTTCCTGTGCAGTAGAATTGCACATAGCGGCCCTGATCCTCCTCTTAGGTCTCCTGCCAGAGCTCCTTGCTTCTCCTCTTGGCAAACCACCGAAGGAAGCTGCTTTCTATTGTGCCTGCATCCATAGAAAGCGCAACTCTGCCCCCTCGTCACAGAATCTAAAAGAAACAAGTGGTTCCTGATGCTTCAAGCAAAGCCTGTGGGAGTGGAGAGATCCAATGCAGACAGGGATAATGAGATCTGGTGACTCTGGAGGCCGTTGGAGTACAGCGAATTTATTGTCCTTTTCAAGAAACAAGATTGAGAATATTTGGACCTTGTGACATGGTGCATTACCCTGCTGGAAGTAGCCATCAGAAGATGGGTACACTGTAGTCCTAAAGGGATGGATATGGTCACCAACAATACTCTGGTAGGCTGTGGCGTTTAAATATGGGTATTAAGGGGCTCAAAGTGTGCCAAGAAAATATCCCCCGCACCATTACACCACCACCACCTGCCTGAACCATTGATACAAGACAGGATGGATCTATGCTTTCATGTTTGCGCCAAACTCTGACCCTATTATCTGAATGATGGTTGTGCATGAAAATCCCAGTAGATCAGCAGTTTTTGAAATACTCAGACCATCCTGGCACCAACAACCATGCCACATTCACAGTCCGTTAAATCCCCTTCAGCAGGTCGTCTTCACCACATCTAGATGCCTAAATGTATTGAGTTGCTGGTATGTGATTAACTGATTAGCAATTTGTGTTATCAAGCAATTGAACAGGTGTACCTAATAAAGTGGCCGGTGAGTGTATGCGTCTCATATGTATGTGACTGTGCCTCCATGTTCCAGCTGTCTAAAAAAAAAAAACACATTAGCGATCACGCTTCTCGCAACAGCAGTGCTCCCATATAATGTATACTTCAGCAGGGACTGGGCAAGTTTTGATTGCGCTAAGAAAAAACACGAAACATCCATCGCCAGCTTAACCACTTGCCGCCTAGTTACATACCTGGTACATCATTGGTCTTCAGGTTGTTGTACCGGGATGATGCCTGCAGCTATTGCTGGCTAGTCGGGTCTCCGCTATGGTAATGCGGAAGCCATGACATGACCTCACTTCCGGTTTACCCGGATTCCATCGGCGTCATTTTCAAAAAATCTAATGGATTAAAAAACACCGATCTTGGTGTTTTGAATGCTTTTAAGTGCAGAGGAGGGATTTGGGGGACTTATTGATCCTCGATCACTCCAAAAAGAGTACCTTTCACATGCCTATTGCTGTCACAAGTATGTTTACATTCCTTGTGACAGCAATAAAAGTGATTAAAAAAAAAAATTATAGCAACATTGTAAAGAAAAAAAAGTGCCCCTGCCCTCCCCGTGCTTGCGCACAAAGGCGAACGCATGCTTTAGTCCCGCACAGCATCGCCTATGGATAGCAAAATAGATGTAGTTTGTCGCCTCTGCAAGGGCATGCGCATTTTTAAAGCATGACATGTTTGGTATTTACTCAATGTAACATCTTTTATATTTTACAAAAAAAAATTGGGTTAGATTTTGTTTTTTTGTAACAATTCAAAAATGTTTTTTTTCCTTCAAAAACTGGCATTTTGAAAAACCAGTGCGCAAAATGCTGTGTGACATACAAAAATTGCAAAACCCACCAATTTATACTTTAGGGCCTCTGCTTTTTTTTAAAAAAAATATGTTTGGGGCTTCCAAGTAATTTTCTTGCAAAAAAAAGATTTAAATGTAAACAAAGTGCCAGAAAAAGCCTGGTCCTTGAGTGGTTAAGTATGATATGCTATTAGGGCTCTCCAATACCGTATATACTGGAGTAGAAGTCGAGATTTTCAGCCCTTTTTTTTAGGCTGAAAATGCCCCCCTCGACTTATACTCTAGTCACCGCCGTCTGCCTACATGATCAGCGTGTCATGCAGACAGACAGCGGCCAGCGTGTGATATTACCATTCGGCGGCCATTCCACTGTTCAAAAGCTGCGCCGCCTCCTCGTCTGTTTCCCAGCAGTCAGTGTACAGCCTATCACGGACCTTCTCTCATCCTCGTCCATGGTATGAGGATGAGAGAATGTCCGTGATAGGCTGACCTCTGACTGCTGGGAAATGGAGTGCTCTGCCTATCACAGACGAGGAGGAGACGCGGCTTTTGAACAGTAGAATGGCCGCCGAATGGTACTATGACACGCTGATCGATGCAGAGCGACACACGGAGGATGGAGATTGCCACAAGGAGGCATGCACAGGACATGGGTAGGATGCACACTTACACAGGGACACTTACACAGGGACACAGGTAGGATGCACACATACACAGGGACACAGGTAGGATGCACACATACACAGGGACACAGGTAGGATGCACACATACACAGGGGCACAGGTAGGATGCACACATACACAGCGACACAGGTAGGATGCACACATAGGGACACAGGTAGGATGCACACATACACAGGGACACAGGTAGGATGGACACATACACAGGTAGGATGCACGCATACACAGGGACACAGGTAGGATGCACACATACACAGGTAGGATGCACACATACACAGGGACACAGGTAGGATGCACACATACACAGGTAGGATGCACACATACACAGGGGCACAGGTAGGATGCACACATACACAGGGGCACAGGTAGGATGCACACATACACAGGGACACAGGTAGGATGCACACATAGGGACACAGGTAGGATGCACACATACACAGGTAGGATGCACACATACACAGGGACACAGGTAGGATGCACACATACACAGGTAGGATGCACGCATACACAGGTAGGATGCACATATACACAGGTAGGATGCACACATACACAGGGACACAGGTAGGATGCACACATACACAGGTAGGATGCACACATACACAGGGACACAGGTAGGATGCACACATACACAGGTAGGAGGCACACATACACAGGTAGGAGGCACACATACACAGGGACACAGGTAGGATGCACACATACACAGGTAGGATGCACGCATACACAGGGACACAGGTAGGATGCACACATACACAGGTAGGATGCACACATACACAGGGACACAGGTAGGATGCACACATACACAGGTAGGATGCACACATACACAGGTAGGATGCAGAGGGACACAGGTAGGAGGCACACATACACAGGGACACAGGTAGGAGGCACACATACACAGTGACACAGGTAGGAGGCACACATACACAGGGACACAGGAAGGATGCACACATGCACAGGACACAGGTAGGATGCACACATGCACAGGACACAGGTAGGATGCACACATGCACAGGACACAGGTAGGATGCACACATGCACAGGACACAGGTAGGATGCACACATGCACAGGACACAGGTAGGATGCACACATGCACAGGACACAGGTAGGATGCACACATGCACAGGACACAGGGAGGTATGCACACATACACAGGGACACATGCACAGGACACAGGGAGGTATGCAGCTGCAGATGGGCATTGTTGACCCTCTTTTTCCACTTACAGTAGCTGCTGCATTTCTCACCCTCGCCTTATACTCGGGTCAATAAGTTTTTCCCAGTTTTTTGTGGTAAATTAGGGGCCTCGACTTATACTCGGATCGACCTATACTCGAGCATATACTATATAGTTTGTTTATGTCCATGCGTTGGGTAAATTGAAGCTAAATCTTGTGGACAACAGAGGTCCTGCTGCTGGCATTTGACCTCTATTGCCAGTCCTGCCCAGCTGCCCTCATCCCTGTAACTTTACTTTTTTTTTTTTTTTTTTTAACCCATGTAAATTTGTTTGCAATGAGATACTGTGGTGTGGTCACAAAAATAGGGACACACACACACACACACACACACACACACACACACACACACACACACACACACACACACACACACACACAATCACACACAATCACACACACACAATCACACACACACACAATCACACACAATCACACACAATCTAGTTACCAGAGATCTTTTTGTCCCAGGCAGAGCACCTACCGCTTTACCCTTTAAACTGCACATAGTTGGAAATATGCCTTTCTTGCCCTTGACTAAGAACTCAGAAGGCTGTCTTCGCTCCTTGAGTTAATGTCAATATAATGCATCTGTCCTGAGAGCATCCAAAGTTTTTATAGACAAGTGATGAAAATTTAGAGGAAGAATGGCTTGAGTTTTTGGGGATGGGAGGTGGATACAAAGATTTGAATTATTACTGATAGACTGAGTGACTGACCCAGTTATTGGGTACAGTTGAGCTAAATGGTGGAGGTTTAAAAGTTGAGACCTATAACCTAGGTTTGGACCCCAAGTGTTCATGTTTAAGCTGATGTTAAAATGTTTTAGTGGCGACAGATTGAGGTTTGGAAGAATGAACAGCATATTGAGGTGTGTTCTAAAAGAAACACTGCTCCGTCTGCTCTCCTTTTTTTCTGTATGGTCACTGGGCACAAAACTGCATTGCTTCAGACCTTGGTGTCTTGGTTTGCAGACCTTCCCTCAAACTAATTTGAGTGCTGCTGTACAGAAGATTACAGAAGGCTGAGTATCATGACATATTAAGGGGTTTATACTAGTTGCATTAAAAAAAAAATACATTCTATGTTTTTTTTTTTTTTTCCTGGCATTGAATTCATAATGGCATTAGTTGGGTATTATATATTTACCTGATATTGAGCATTAAGGGAACGTCCATTACAATCGATATTTAAAGTGATTGTAAATCCTTACATATACCCAGTGAAGTTACTCATTTAAGGTGATGCACAGATATGAAACAAATACTCCTACGCAAGTTGTACCAGTTTATCTGCAGCCACCCTCGCAAGTTGTTAGCTGCAATGGCTGACAGTGCTTGAAGTCTCTTCATTCACAGAAAACTGAACGATGTGGCCATGTGTGTGGAGCCCCGCACACACGCATGGTTTACAAATTGTGACAGCGGGTTCAGGGAGAGAATCCCGCCACCCACTGTCACGGGCTTTGGGGGAAGAGGGGGAGCGTTCTGAACATGTAAAATGTAACACCCTAAATATGGGTGTAACATGTTCAGAAAGGTTAACGGCCTTTAACCACTTCGATACAGGGCATTTTCACCCCTTCCTGCCCAGGCCAATTTTCAGCTTTCAGCGCTGTCACACTTTAAAAATTGTGTGGTCATGCAACGTTGTACCAAAATTAAATTTTCTTCTTTTTTTTTTTTCCTCCCCCACAACTAGAGCTTTCTTTTGGTGGTATTTGATCACCTCTGCATTTTTATTTTTTGCGCTATAAACAAAAAAGTGACAATTTGAAAAAAAAAAAAAACACTTACTTTTTGTTATAATAAATATCCCAATTTAAAAAAAAAACAATTTCCCTCAGTTTAGGCCGATGTGTATTCTTCTACATATTTTTGGTAAAAAAAAATTCCAATAAGCGTATATTGATTGGTTTGCGCAAAAGTTATAGCGTCTACAAAATAGGGGATAGATTTGTCATTTTTATTTTTTTTTTTTTTTTTTTTTTACAACTAATGGCGGCGATCTGTGATTTTTATCGTGACATTGCGGCGGACAGATTGGACACTATTTTGGGACTATTGACATTTATAAAGCGACCAGTGCAATAAAAATGCACTGATTACTGTATAAATGTGTCTGGCAGGGAAGGGGTTAACACTAGGGGGCGCTGAAGGGGTTAAATTTGTGTCCGAGGGAATGATTCTAAATGGGGGGGAGGGGACTGATGAGAGGAGACCGATCGGTGTTCCTCTGTACAAGGAACATACGATCAGTTCTCCTCTCCCCTGACAGGACGTGGATCTGTGCGTTTACACACAGATCCATGTCCCTGCTCTGTGATGAGCAATTGCGGGTGCCCGGCAGACATCGCGGCTGCCGGGCACAGGCATCGGGTCTCCAGTGATGCGGCGCGCACGCTCTTCAAAATGCCGGGAAGCCGAGGACGTCATATGATGCCCGCCCGGAGGGACGTACGGTTCCTGCCACCATCATTTTACTATATGGCGGTAGGGAACTGGTTAATGGGGTTGTAAACCCGCATGGTTTTTCACCTTAATGCATTCTAATTTTTCTGTTCTAATGCATTAATGTGAAAAACCTTCTGTGGTGCTGCAACCCCCCACGAGCCCCTGTTTTTTTACTTGACCATGATTTTTCTCTGGTCGGGAAAGAGCACACCAGATCTAGCTGGTGTCTCGTGTCCTGATTGGATAGATTGATAGCAGCACAGCCATTGGCTCCTGCTGCTGTCAATCAAATCTAATGGCGGGGGCAGGGCCAAGTCCTGCATTCTGTGTGAATGGACACAGATGGCAGGACTCGGGGGCGCGCCCTCACGGGTGTCCACCAAGGAGAGAGCTTCTCCAACGTGGACACTCGATGCGGGGAGGAGCCACCGGCGCCGCTGTGGGACCCCAGAAAAGGAGGACCGGGGCCACTCTGTGCAAAATGAAGTGTACAGTGAAGGCAAGTATGACATGTTTGTTTTTTTTTTTTTAAACGAGGGTTTACAACCCCTTTAAGCTGACCATACACATTAAGATGACTTGTTCAGCCATGCTGGCTGAATGAGGGAAATCATTTGCTTATCACTAAAACAGAAAAGATGGTCTAATCTGCAGTGCTAGTTATGTTCTGACAGTAGGCACATCTGTCAATACACAGTGACTGGATCTCCTTCGCTCCTTCAACAAAGATCGATTGAAAATAGACCTTTGTCAAGCTTGGTGGTTCCAACAGGGCCACCCATAGAATGCATTTTGGATGATTCAGCAGGAACTGGCCAAAAGTCTATCCCCGTTTGGGCAAAACCCAACTCCGCATGACTGGATGAATATTATATTTTCTTTTGGAAGGGGATATAAGGCTTTAAGCATGTATTATAAGGCTTGATGCTAATGGTTGTGGAAATGTTTCTGTGCATTAACACCATCTAGTTTTATCACCTGATATCATGTACAGCTTTTCCTGAGCTTAAAAAAGGTTACATTTTATCATGTTATCCATAAATGGAGGAATTTGTAGTATCCTCCTCCTGTCTACATGGTAATTTTCCTACTACCGGACACTGCAATGCAGTACTATTGATTATGTCCTAAAGTGACAATATGGTTTAATTTTAATTCCATATGCAGGTATTCCTCCCTGCAAATACACAGTTCCATAGTATAGGATTTCATGCACAGTTTTTGCTAAATTGCCCCGCTATCTGGGAACTTGGAAGACTGTACATTTGGCTGTTTAGATTTGAGACTTTAAAGTGATTTTCAATTAATATATTCTAAACACCAATCCTTTTTTCTTTCTCCAAACAGATGTTACCTGACCTGAAAGCAGACAACCAGAGGCTAAAAGATGAAAATGGAGCCTTAATCAGAGTTATAAGCAAGCTTTCCAAATAGAAAATGGTTTTACCACAGCAGCAGTTTAATGGCATTGCACATATGTAACTCCAGTGGACCATAACGTGGCAGTCACTGGATACATGGGGGAAAATTCCTTGGCAACTAACTTTCAGAAATCCTGCCAAACTCCCTTTTTTTTTTTTTTTTTCTTCATTTTGTACAAAAAAGATTTTGTATTAAAGTGCGGCTGCTGAGGAGAGAAAGTGACTATGAATTCTTGTTTACAGTTACAAAGTGCAAGAAAAGTGTTCAAGGCCAGAAGCCTCCTATATTTAACCAGTAAGCCTTAGTTGTACATATGCCTTTTTGCTATCAAAAAGCTTTCTGCTACCACAGACAAGTTACCACACAGTTTATGTTGTGCCAGACATGAAATCTTTCAGTTCACTTTATTTTTACTTTTATATAATATTCTCTTGAAATTTTAAGTCGGTGAGTGCCAGCAGTTCCTTTATATAGTTTGTAGACCTCTTATTGAAGAAGTACTGTATGTAGCCTGTAATGGTCATGCTGATGTTGTACTGACAGCTTACTGTGATGTCAGCAACAGAAAAAGTTAGAGGTTGACCAGGCATAATGTATAGGTTTACAAAATATACAAGTTTGATCATTAGGAAATCACTTTTAATGACTTATTTGACTACTCAGACATTAGTGGGGAAATTGCATTTACCACCTGTGCTAAGCTAAGCTCTGGAAAAGAAGGTAAAACCTTTCCTTTCTAGCCATCACTTTTATAAGGTTTGAATGAGATGTTCAGTACTATAGCCTCCACACTCATTTTTAGCAGATACTGATTTTTTTTTTTTTTTTTTTTGCATGTGTATATATTTGTGTGCGTGTGTATATACAAAGGTATATAGATATGCTAGCTTATATCTATATATTGGTATATATGGAGAAGCTGTATCGTTCCAAAACCACTGTGTGGCATGCTCAGATCCACCTCCTTGTCCGCAATGTCTGTTACTCAAGGTTAGATTATTCCTAAGTAGTAAGTGATCTTAATAAAGTTTGGTCATTTTATGGTATATTGTCTATTTTATGGAGGCGTGACTTTAGTTATAACTGTAAAATATTCTGATTTTGTTATTTTTCTTTTTAAGTCACAACTATTAAAACTGTTATTATTTCACTACATTTCATGTTTCTTTTGAGTGCTGTCAATATCATTTGTGCTAGTCAGAGTGAAGTCACTTAGAATTCTAACATGCACTCTCTTGTGTAAATGCACTGTTACCATGTCAGAAGGCATGTAATTTAATACCACCGTCATATCTATTTTCTACATTTCAGTGGCCTTTTTGCAGAAAGTAACAAATATTATAAATATGTATGTGTATACAGCTAAGTGAGAGTTGCTGCTTTTTTTTTTTTCTTTCCTTTTTTTTTTTTAAAGCTTTTATATTTTCACTGACCTATGAGAATGACAGCGTAACAATGGCACATTAATTATCTAATCCACTGAAAACAGCTTGGTCATTAAAACAAAGTTGTAAATTGTAAAGCTTTCAGCAGCTATTGTATTGTTGACTATAATGTATACTATATTAAATGTGAATTTGTACCCCTTTAATTTACAAGAAGAGGTCATTGTGATCTACTGCCTATTTTTGGGGGTTTTTGATTATCCAGACTTGATGTCCTTTTTGTTTTGGTTTCTAAGTTTTATGAAGATACATTGTCTTGCTCTTACTGCCAACCTCAGGATTCTTGACTTTTTAAGGTACAAAGATAATTGTGGGGTGTTGCTGTTCATTTATTGTGTATGTGAGGTTCTTAAAGCTTTGCATCTTGAGGATGCAAAGAAAAAAAGAACTACTGCAGACGAAGCTGCACGATTGTGGAGATGCTAGATTGCTTAAATTATGGGTTGTACTTGGCAAAGTTTGGGTGTCTGTGAAGAATGATTAAATATTTCTAATTTAGTATTTTATATTTAGTTTATTTATTCTTTATCTAAACAGATTGGATACTGTGCTACAGTGATTTTATTGGTGGTAATGAGCAGGCTGTGTATCTGCATGAAACTCATAACAAACCTAGTCTCTTGAGAAAAGTGTATTTTGACATATACAAATAAAAACGAATGAAACTATTTTCCCTGTGTGCGTAAACATGTTAAAGGAGTAATTGCATTGAAGGCTTTTTAGCGCTGGCATTAACAGGTATGTTATACCTTGGGTCTATACCATAGCCTTTTGGGTCAGATGTCTGCATATTGCATTTGCACATGTTTAAAATGCTTTGCTGACTAGTTTGGTTGAATCATCCAAATATTTATACTGCTTGTGAAATAAAGGTCATTAAATACAAACTCGAAGATTAACAGCGTGACTTCTCCCATAGTCTTTACAAAGTCGCACAATGTTACAGAGAAAACCTTTAAATCCGATTTACTGCAATGAGTATTACTAATGTTTTTCCTAGAAGAGAAGTATGTTGGTTATTAAGTTATTCCCACACTGTAAATACAAAATGGCACTTGTTTGTACTTTTTCAAAGATTGCTGTATCATTTTGTCATTTACAAGGGGTTTATTTTAACAGATAGAAATTGTTTATTGAAAAGTACAATGAAGTACAAACAATAAAGTATACATACAGGTAATGAGCAGGGGAAACACAACTATAGGTAACCATGTACAGTGAGGGGGGGAATATTTGATTCCTTGCTGATTTTGTAAGTTTGCACAATGACAAATGATCAGTCTATTATTTTAATGGTAGGTTTATTTTAACAATGAGTGACAGAATAACAAAAAATCCAGAAAAACACATTTCAAAAAGTTATAAATTGATTTGCATTTTAATGAGTGAAATATTATTTTTCTATGGGATTAAGGTCTGGAGACTGGCTATGCCACTCCAGGACCTTAATGTGCTTCTTCTTGAGCCACTCCTGTGTTGCCTCGGCCGTGTAGTTTGGGTCATTGTCATGCTGGAATACCCATCCACGGCCCGTTTTCAGTGCCCTGGCTAAGGAAAGGAGGTTCTCACCCAAGATTTGACGGTACATGGCCCTGTCCATTGTCCCTTTTTAATGCGGTGAAGTTGTCCTGAAAAACACTCCCAAAGCATAATGTTGCCACCTCCATGTTTGACAGTGGGGAATGTGTTCTCGGGGTCATAGGCAGCATTCCTCTTCCTCCAAACACGACAAGTTGAGTTGATGCCAAAAAGAGCTTGATTTTGGTCTCCTCTGACCACAACACTTTCACCCAGTTCTCCTCTGAATTAATCAGATGTTCATTACCAAACTTCAGACGGGGCCTCTACATGTGCTATTTTGAGCAGGGGGACCTTGCGGGCGCTTCAGGATTTCATTCCCTTACAGTGTTGTGTTACCAATTGTTTTCTTGATGACTGGTCTCAGCTGCCTTGAGATCATTGACAAGATTCTCCCGTGTAGTTCTGAGCTGATTCCTCACTGTTCTCCATGATCATTGAGCCACAGACCGAGGGAGATTGATAGTTATTTTGTGTTTCTTCCATTTGCGAATAATCATCAACCTCTCACTAAGCTGCTTGGCGATGGTCTTGTAGCCTATTCCAGCCTTTTGTAGGTCTACGATCTTGTCCCTGACATCCTTGGACAGCTCTTTGGTCTTGGCCATGGTGGAGAGATTACAATCTGATTGCTTCTGTAGACAGGTGTCTTTTATACAGGTAAGAAGCTGAGATTAGGAGCATTCTCTTTTAGAGTGCACCAAATATCAGCTCGTTACCTGTATAGAAGACACCTGGGAGGCAGAAATCTTGCTGATTGATGGGGTGGATCAAATATTTATTTCACTCATTAAAATGCAAATCAATTGACTTTTTTGAAATGTGTTTTTCTGGATATTTTTTCTTCTGTGTCTTACTGTTAAAATAAACCTACCATTAAAATTACAGACTAATCATTTCTTTGTCAGTGGGCAAACATACAAAATCAGCAGGGGATCAAATACTTTCCCCTCACTGTATCCTATCCTAATGGACTACATGCGAAATACTTAAGCTTTCATTCCAATATAAAAGTCAGGAGCAAAATTGTAGCCAATCAACAGCATTAAGCAAGCCTAGAAGAAAAAATGTCAATCTGCATGGAAGGTTAAGTGACATCAGGACTTTCTCAAAGCTGCATGAGGAAGGAGATGCACATGATAGGGGGAAGGAGAACGTCAACGGAGGAATGACACAATGTTCACCAGTATAAGGAGGTGATGGCCTACATAGCCCCACTGCCCTATCTGAGGGGATTGGCTGAAACCCCAACGGTCAATCCAGGTGGACCAAATCTTATCAAACAATTTTGGACAGCTCCTACTTGCGTAGGTTAACTTGTACATCAGTAAAGCAACATCCAACAACGGCACACAATGAAGACCAATTAGGAGTGTGAGGTATTTTTCAGTCCAAAACAATCTCAAACTGGCATAAAAAGCAGCATAAAGGATAAACAATTTCCCATACAGACCCAGTTACCTCATCTACGATACCCAGCAAGATCACCTTGGTGGTACAGTAACAAATTCTATTAGGTTCAGCTACTACTGCCTTCCCAAAGGACCTAATTGAGGGGTTATGTCCATGCTATTAGTAGGAAGGAACATACAGACAAATGGCAGCATGTGCAAGAAAGATTTGCAGAGTGTAAAAAGGCAGCCAACCGTTGCAGGCTAAAATAGGCCCTATGGAGAAATTTAAGCAACATGAACCTATCGCCAGCTAAAATCCTATGCGTAAAATAATGGCTTGGGTTGACTTGTTGCCATCAGCAAGGAAAAGTCTAGAGTACAGAGAGGATAACTGTTTCCCCCAGCATGCTCAAGGTGAGCAGCCTCCCAAATGGGGTCAGACTCCATAAGAAGAGTAGGGAATTGTGCCTGGATCGTGTGTCAACGGAAAATACCTAAAGAGCATACTGTTGGAAAGATACTTGGTCCTAAGGTCAGAAAATACCATCAGCCTCCCTCCTGATATAATATGCTTATATATATGTTACCTTTTTTAGTTAATGACCGGGCTTGAAATACATACTGAAATTGTAACCTGTTTTAATTGGTGCATGTTGCAAGTCACATGGACACTTTCCCAGGAACTGAACTCGCATAAGATGCAGCTTGCATTGCGTTACATTATCATGAAACATTAAAAATGTGCCAAAAAATGCATTATGCGCTTTGAGGGAAATGTATGTGTGTTTTCCAGCTGGTTCCCCAATTTAAGTGATTACACCAGAATCTGTAATTAGTAGGTTCAGCCTTATGGCCACACAGTGTAGAAGAGGTTTGTGAATTACTACAACCCCTGGCAAAAATTATGGAATCACCAGTCCCTGAGGATGTTCCTTCAGTTGTTTATTGTTGTAGAAAAAAAAGCAGATCACAGACATGGCCAAAAACTAAAGGCATTTCAAATGGAAACTTTCTGGCTTTAAGAAACACTAAAAGAAATCAAGAAAAATAATTGTGGTGGCCAGTAACAGATTTATAGAACAAGCACAGGGAATAAATTATGGAATCACTCAATTCTGAGGAAAAAATTTTGGAATCACCCTGTAAATTTTCATTACAAACACTAACACCTGCATCAGATTAAATCTGCTTGTTAGTATGTAGGTAAAGAGGGTAAATCATCACGCAGTGTTGCACAGGATGTTGGTTGTTCAGTCGGCTGTGTCTAAAACATGGACCAAATACAAACAACATGGGAAGGTGGTTAAAGGCAAGCATACTGGTAGACCAAGGAAGACATCAAAGCGTCAAGACAGAAAACTTAAAGCAGTATGCCTTGAAAACAGAAAATACACAACAAAACAAATGAGGAACAAATGGGAGAAAACTGGAGTCAACATCTGTGACCGAACTGTAAGAAACCGCCTAAAGGAAATGGGATTTACATACAGAAAAGCTAAAAGAAAGCCATCTCTAACACCTAAACACAAAAAAACAAGGTTACAATGGGCTAAGGAAAGGCAATCGTGGACTGTGGATGATTGGATTAAAGTCATATTCAGTGATGAATCTCGAATCTGCATTGGGCAAGGTGATGATGCTGGAACTTTTGTTTGGTGCCGTTCCAATGAGATTTATGCAGACGACTGTCTGAAGAAAACATGCAAATTTCCACAGTCAATTATGATATGGGGCTGCATGTCAGGTAAAGGCACTGGGGAGATGGCTGTCATTAAATATTCAATAAATGCACAGGTTTACATTGAAATTTTGGACACTTTTCTTATCCCATCTATTGAAAGGATGTTTGGAGATGATGAAATCATTTATCAAGATAATGCATCTTGCCATAGAGCAAAAACTGTGAAAAAATTCCTTGACGAAAGACACGTAAGGTCAATGTCATGGCCTGCAAACAGTCCGGATCTCAATCCAATTGAAAATCTGTGGTGGAAGTTAAAGAAAATTGTCCATGACAAGGCTCCAACCTGCAAAGATGATTTGGCAACAGCAATCAGAGAAGGCTGGAGCCAGATTGATGAAGAGTACTATTTATCACTCATTAAGTCAATGCCTCAGAGACTGCAAGCAGTTATAAAAGCCAGAGGTGGTGCAACAAAGTACTAGTGATGTGTTGGAATGTTTGTTTTTCATGATTCCATAATTTTTTCCTCAGAGTTAAGCGATTCCATAATTTATTCCCTGTGCTTGTTCTATAAATCTAACCGTTACTGGCCACCACAATTATTTTTCTTGATTTCTTTTAGTGTTTCTTAAAGCCAGAAAGTTGCCATTTAAAATGCCTTTAGTTTTTGGCCATGTCTGTGATCTGCTTTTTTTTCTACAACAATAAACAACTTAAGGAACATCCTCAGGGACTGGTGATTCCATAATTTTTGCCAGGGGTTGTAGATTGGTTAACCTCTTGCTTAGTGGGCACTTGATTTCTTGCAAAAAAAAATATTGAAAGAAAAAAAGTTTCATAGTTTGTTATAAAATTTTGCAAACAGGTAATTTTTCTCCTTCTTCTTCTGCACTGATATGTGGCACTGGTAAGACGGAACTGATAGGCAGCACTGATAGGTGCCATTAATGCTGACGCACTGATTGGCAGCACTGATATGCACTGGCAGGCACTGCTTAGCAGCAGTGGGTCTCTGTGTGTGGGACCGATGTCCCTCTGACAGAAGCCGGTAGTCGGCTTTTTTTTTCAATAGCGTGGGGGGGGGGACTATAATGGGCTTCTGTTTGCATCACATGGCAAGGGGCCGGAACTGATCTGTGATCAGCTGAGACTCGATCACAGAGCGCACCCTAGAGGCAGCTCATGCTTGGGAGGACGTACACTTACATGGATACCCTCCCAGCGTGAGGAGATGCATACAGTCATGAAAAAGCATACCTACTTGGATTTTCAATCAGTGCCTACAGATAAAGGTTATGCTTCAACTAATGACACCTTGATATGCTGTACATTCAAACTCATCCCCTCAAAATTAGCAAAAATGTAACAGATATGAAAGTGCTCACACCTCAAAATTTACCACCACTTCAAATCCATGAAATTAGAATTAGGTGTTCTAGATCAGCTGCCAATGATTAGAGACTTCTTCGGAAGTATGTAGATGGAACCTGTCTTTTTAATCTTCACATTTTTAGGGTTTGGTGTTCACTTTGCTAATGTGTGTAGTGTCCTTAAGCGAAAGTCAAAAAAAGGCTCTCAGAATGAAGGTTGCAGATGCCATAAGTCTGGTTAAGGATTTAAAAGGTGAAATTCCACTGTTAAGAAAATTATCCAGAAGTAGTGCCGATTTAAAACACCTAACTTGTGCCAGGACTGGTCACTGTGACAGTAGAAGTGTTTTTGCACAAGCCAGGCAGCGGTTCATGAGAACCTCATGTGAACTGTGAAGCATGGTGATGGAAATGTTATGGCTTTGGGTTGCTTAACCCCTTCCGGCTGCCATCTCCTGGCCCTTTCCAAGCTTTTAAATGCCTGGAGGTGGGCATTTGGATCATGTGGCCGCTGTGGTTTGGCTGTTACAGTGGTCACATCAGAAAGCTCCCGATCACAAGTATGCAGTGGGAGCTTTCCAGCCCCTGACTGCAGCTGTGCTGGGAGTGTGCAGTGCACGCACTTGGCACAGGACCGAGTGCATTAAAACCCACCTCCTGAGAGGCTGCATATATGCATACGGCCAGTGGGAAAAGGTTAAGGAATTTTTCATAGTCCAATGTCATATTATAGTACCTACCAGAATTTATGCTAAAGGGAACAACCAGCTTCTGAATACAAATGTAATTAAATTAAATATACTTAATTATCTTAATTTTACGGGACACAAGCAGAGTATTCATACGCTATGGGTTATTGCAGTGTACCTTCAGGTGGTTGGACACTGGCACCTCCCCTATAACCCTACCCCACTCTGTCCTGTTTCAATTTTCTGCTAGTGTCTTAAGGTGAGGGACCTGTTTGTCCTTCAGAGAAAATCACCCTTAGCATAACTAGTTTGATTTTATCTTTTGATTCTTCAATCAAGCTATCATGGTCTTCTAATGCTGAGGAAGTGTATCCAGATCAGCACAATCTTGGTAAAACCTTGGGAGAGGTACCCAGACCCCACACTGCGGGCTGGGCCTCTAATGTTGCTTTTGGGCACTGGACCCTGCATGGGTGCTCACCTTGGTACTTGGAGCAGCACGCTGTTAGCTGCAGGGTGCTATACAGGTCCAGGACTGTGGTCCATTGCTATGGAACCCAGTCCCTGAAGATCCCTTTAGGGGTATGCCCACCATGACGGGGAAGCCTGGATTTTATTTCAAAGTCCATTGTCTTGGACAGGTAAGAGGGTCACCCCCTATATCTCTGACTTAATCTTGAAAACGTGGTTATGTTTGGAATGTATTCACCTTACAGGGTAAGCTTTTTAAAGTTGGTGCTAAATTTCAACCACCAAACCCTCTTTCAGGTAGATGACCAGGTGTTGCATCACTGGCCGCATACTTTGTGGCCACTTTCACCTAGAGCTTTTGGAAGGTGCTTGGGTGCTTTCTCCTGCCCTTTCTTCATGAGGATTTGTTATACGATAGTCTACAGCTGCGTTATCACTTACCCCTCATGAACATGCTCATCTTATGCTGCGCACCACGTTCTGTGAGTAACCCACAAGGAAATACCCTAATTTTTATCTACGTCGGAGACCAAGCGCAAGGGAGTCAATTCAAAACATTTACTCTGCCGAAGGTCCACACAACCCTCAGAGTGACAGTGCATGCCCTGCATGGAAGCAAGATCAGATTTGAACACTGGTTTTGGCATTCAATTCTAGTTTAATTTAAGGATCGCAACAGGAGGCCTAGTTGACCAAAGCAAAATTCTCTGCATCTGTCACATTTCCTCAGACAAATTACTACCTCATCTTTGTCCAGGGCTCAAAAACGCCATGCCGCCTCTTCTATGCCTTTTCTCAAGCTGAGTCAGATCGCAATATGTCAGTCGTGGAGGACACAGACATGCATGAAAACCGCCTCTAGTCCTGGGGCGTCATGCCTGTACTGCCACAAGATAGGTTCAAAGGATTCTAATCAAACCTGTTCACAGTATCAAAGCCCAGAAGGGGAATTTCCCCAGTTTTGGACTTAAAATCCCTCAACTTCCTTAACCACTTTCTGCCAGGGCAGTAGCTTTCTTATCTGGAGTGGACGTCCTATAACGTCCTCACCGTAAGCGCTCATCCTGAGGGGCCACACAGTAGCGTAATCTGTTACCAGCCGTGTCCACGAGACACAGCCAATGACTGATCAGTGTACTGGCTTGCTGCTGGTACCATGTGACCGTTATGACCAATCACAGCAAGTTACATGACTGTTGTAATCAGTGGATGGCTTCCTTTCATGTCATCCATTGTTTACAATTGTGTTGCTCCTTTTAATTTGATCACATGGTATAGACAGGGCCAATCAGCCCATCTGTACCATGTGATTAGCTTTGATCAACCACAGCTAATCACAACAAAACAGATTGATTCCATAAAATGCTTCAATGGAATTCACTGCTATAAGCAAACAATGTGTTAAAAAAAAAAACATGCTGATCGCTTCCCCAGAGTAGGACAATGTCACTATAGTAACATTATATTGGTCTGGTCAGTGTGTTTAAAAGTAATAATTAATAATTATTTTTGTCGTACTGCCACACCAGTTATGTGTTGACGCTGTACTGCACTGGTGACAATATTTTTAAAAAATTGTGAACTTTTTTTTTTTTTTTTTTTCATAAAAAAAAAGACAAATTATAACTTCAAGAAACCCGCTATGCCTCTTACTAAATACCTTGGACTGTCTACTTTTCCAAAAAGGAATCATTTGCGGGGTATCTCTACTTTCCTGGCATTTTAGAGAAAAGGCTATCAGTACATCAGGATTGATATATTTTCAGATATATACCATAGTTTGTGGACTCTATAACTTTCCTACAGCCTAAATATACACTGATTTGGGTTATTTTCACCAAACGTAGCAGAATTAATTTTGGGCTAAATTTATGAATAACAATTTTTTCTGTAAAAACTCTTATAACAAACAAACATGCTTTTTTTTCTTCTAATTTTCGGTGATGAAAATTGGCAAAAGATAAAAACCCCACTGGTGATTAAATACCAAGAGCTCCATTTGTGTTAACAAAACGATAATGTATTTTGGGTACAGTGTTGCATGACCGCGCAATTGTCATTCAAAGTGCAACAACACTGAAAGCTGAAAATTGGCCTGTGCAGGAAGGGGGTAAAAGTGCCCTGTATATAAGTGATTCAAATTCCAAAAAATTGCATGAAATCCACAAGGTCAGTAATTTGCCTCTCTGAGACAAGGGGAAATAGACATTATTATCTGCATGTTCCCATTTCCCCACCTCATCAGCACTTTCTGTGCTTCACATTGGCAGACAACTATCTCCAGTTTGTCACTCTCTAGAGTGTTCACAAAGGTCTTGGCACCTCTACTTACCCTTCTCAGAACTCAGAGCATCCAAGTCGCAAGCCATATAGACAACCTTCTTCTGAAGGACTCTTCTCCTTACAGCTATCGAAAAATGCCCACAAGACAATTCAGATACTCCAATCCTTTGGCTTAGTAATCATCTTCAACAAATCTGCTCTCCAGCCTTCCCATTGCCTGCAATACTTGGGTCTGGTCCTGGACACATCCCCAGAAAAAGTTTTTCCCCTAGAAGCACATGCTTGAGAATAGAGAACCAAGGGCCATCCCACATTGAGATTTACCATGAGAGTTCTAGGCCCAGTGGTAGCATCTGAGGCAGTATCATTCATGCACTTAGTTCCATTCAAGAGCTCTCCAATAAAACCTTTTGTTAACCTGGAAAAAGCAGTTTACTCCTCTCCATTTACCCATTCTCCTGTCCAGCCAAGCAAGGAATGCCCATTTTAGTGGATTACCACCGCAGCCCTAACAGCGGGGAAGTCCTTCCCTATCACTGGAAAGTTATCACAACAGATGCGGATCTCAGTCCGGGAGGAGTGTTCCAGTTCCTAACAGTCCAAGGAACATGGTCACTGGGGAAAGCCAAGCTACCTTTTGGCATCTTGGAGCGCAGCACAGTCAGGTTGCCTCTGCTGCACTGAACCCCTGTTCTGAAGGGGGAGCTTAATCAGGATGCAGTTAGACAATGCCATGGCGGTGGCCTACATGAACATGAAAGGGGGTACCAGGAGTCTGGCTGCCTTGATCAAAGCACACTAGATCGTCTCATGGACACACTGTCCAGCAATCTCTGTGGTCCACATCCCAGAAGTGGACGACTGGAAAGCAGATTATTTTGGCTGCTTTCACCTGGATCAATGGGAATGGGGCCTTTATCCAGATGTGTTCAATCCCATATTTAAAAAATGGGGGATTCCAGATGTGGACATTTTAGCTTCCATAATCAACAACACACTACCTGTATTTGTTACCAGAACCAGAGATCCCCTAGCTCGGGGGTCAGCAACTGATAGACAGGTGACTGCTCGACGCTCTGGGATGGCAGGTCAGCAAGCCCAGAAGGCGATCTACCAGAATGTAATGCAGAGGGACTACTTGTAAGTTGGAGCTTTAGTAGGGTGCAAGAGCAACATAAGCTGATGGCTCCTCTGTAGTGCTGGCTCCTGTCCCATGCAGAGTGATACCAACTGCACTCCACCTCTTATCCTAGCTAGTGGTGTCAGCAGCAGGAAAAAAAGATCTTTAGGTCAGTGTGAAGCAACACACTGGGCATAATAGTATAGGGCTGCTTTCATATTGATGCGCTGCTGTTTACCCACACTGCAGGTGCAGTGTACCTGCAGCTTTCCTGCGCTTAGCCATAGACTTCTATTGTGAGTTTGGTGCACTTTTCACTTTACATGTGAACGAGCCCTAAGGGCGCTGCTGCCGAATGCAACTAAGGGCTCATTCACTAATGCAGCAGGCACCACTGCTCCTCTGCAAAGCGATCCAAGTGTGTTTAACAGGTGGTGAGAGGGCAATATGTTGCCTCCTCACCACCTCATTTAAGACCATGATTGCCGTGCAATGTACACAATTGTGACACAGTGCATCAAAGGTTAAAATTGGGTGTGAGCAAGCGACACTGTGCCTGGTTATCTTTGACTCCCATGTTGTTCAGGTAGATCTCCACCTGTTTAAGTTTGCCTACCCCTGCTCTAGTCTCAGATTTTTTGATAATCCCCTGGTCTCAGTTCAGGCTAATTGACACCTTCCCTCCCGTGCGAATCCTACCTAGTCTGCTTTAAAGAAAAAGAAAAGTACCAAATTGGCCCAGAAGAACCTGGTACACAGGCATATTGAGACTTCTAGCATTTGACCCTTGGCTTCTTCCCAACAGGCTAGATCTGCTATCTCAAGGCCCTCTTTTTTTTCATCCTGCTTCTCAGTCTCTGCCTCTAACGACATGGCTGTTAAAACCCAGGTATCAAATAAGAGGGGTTATTGAGTCTGAGATTCCCACCTTGCGAAAAGCAAGAAAGATCTCTTCCAGGAAGATCTACTATCATGCCTGAAAATCTTTTTTTTGCCTGATGCGAAAATAGGCACTTTGTGACTCGCATTCTAGCCTTCTTTCAAACTGGTCTTGACCAGAACTTTGGACTTGAGCACTCTTAAGGTCAAGTCTTGCCTTAAATACTCCTTTTTAAAAGTCTCTGACTTCACTTTCGCTTGTAACCACCTTTTTTCAAGGTGTATCTCATGCTAAGCCCCATGGCAGCACCCTGTGCTTACTTGGGATCTAAGCTTGGTTCTCACTGCCTTGTAGAAACCACCCTTTGAACCTGTCAGTGATATTCCTCCCAGAGTATCTCACATGCAAAGTATGTTTTTTTTGGGGGGGGGGGGGCTTTTTTTTGCTGCTTTTGCATCTGCCAGACGTATTTCTAAACAGGCTGCCCTTTCCTATAAAGAGGCTTTTTTTCATACTACACAATGACAAGGAAGCCCAAGGCCATCCTCTCTTCTAAAGATGGTTTCAGCATTCCACCTCAATGAAGACATTGTTCTCCCATCCTTATGCCCTGCTTCTAAGCATCCCAAGGAAATCTCTCTACATTGCCTGGATATTGTCCGAGCCATTAGAGTAAACCTTAAAGCTATTGCTGTGATGAGACTGACGGATTACCTATTTGTCCTGTTCTCAGGGCCCTTGCCTGGAACACTGCTTCAAAGCCCATTGACCAATGGATAAGAAATGTGATCACAAGAGAGTACACTCTAAAAGCACTCCCCCTGTGCTTTTATGCACACTTTCCTGGGCATTTTGGTGCCAAGCCTCTGTAGCTCAGTTGTCTAAGGCAGGGCACACATTATACAATTCTCCTTTAGGTTTGATCTCTGATTACATAGTTTTGGTAAACACTTTCAATTTGTATGAATTTAGGCAGGCCCTTGCACTGCATAGTTGAAGGTAAGTCTAAAGGAAATGGAATAAAAAAAAATGTATAATGTATGGCCAGCTAAAGGCCACCATCTGGCTTTCTGTTCATACCTTTTCCAAGTTTTACAAAGGTCATCCAATCTTCTGCTGATGCAGCATTCTCCCAGCGGCACTCAAGTTGGGCCTTCTGCAGAGTTTTGTTTTCCTTTATTGTTGCCCACCCTTCACATTCATTGCTTAGGGATGTCCCCTGGTGTATGAATACTCTGCTTGTGTCCTGTAATGTACAACTAAGAGGAATTTTGACTTACTTGTAAACTCCATATCTTGGAGTACAGTACAACAGACAGGCAACTCTCAATTGCTTACTACAAAACTGGGAACTCATGCAGTTCGGTAGAGTAAAGCCGCGTACACACGGTCGGACTTTTCGTCTACAAAAGTCCAACGGACGCTGACGGACTAAACCTGGCTGGTAATCCGATCGTGTGTGGGCTTCTCCGGACTTTCAACTGACTTTTTTAGCCTCAAATCCGACGTACTTTAGATTTGAAACATGCTTCAAATCTTTCCGACGGACTCGAGTCCGGTCGAAAAATCCGCTCGTCTGTATGCTAGTCCGACGGACAAAAACCCACGCTAGGGCAGCTATTGGCTACTGGCTATGAACTTCCTTATTTTAGTCCGGTGTACGTCATCACGTAAGAATTCGACGGACTTTTGTGTGATCGTGTGTAGGCAAGTCTGTTCGTTAGAAAGTCCGCCGCAAGTCCGTCGAAAGTCCGCCAAAAGTCCGTCGAAAGTCTGTCGGACAGGCTGTCGGACTTTTGTAGCTGAAAAGTCCGACCGTGTGTACGCGGCATTAGAGTGGAGGTGCCCAGGGAGCATGTCCTCTAAAGTTTTGCTAGTGTCCAATCACATAAAGGTACACGCCTATAACGCATGGTGTAAGAATACTCTGGCTGTGTCCTGTATTGTACTCCAAGATATGACATGTACAGGTAAGACCCAGTTCACACTATGATTCACACTGCATTCCTGTGCAATTTCACCAAAGTAGTGCATACACCAATTTTAGAAATGCAGTGCAACCGAATTGCATGGTGGTTTTGTACCATGCCATCGAGTGCAGGCAAATGTGCTGTGTTTATGACGCTGTTAACATTGCACTGACACCCTCTGCAGATCACAAGAGCAGTGCAATTTAAATGCGGTGCGAGAAATGCTCATGGATTGCGGGTTTCCTGCACCACATTATAGTGCGAACTTGGGTTAGGTCAAAATTACTCTTTCTGACAGTGCACTATTGTTAAAATGTTCAAAAAGACACATTTTTCTTGTGCTTTTGTTAACACATATTACTGCTCTCTGTATGTATACTTAATCCTATTATACAAGACAGTCTTAGACCAAGAGTCATATTCTGCTACATTCAAGTGATTGGACTTTGGCAAAAAGCTGTACAGGGAGGCCCTCAATGCACGTGTAACCACACCAACTCCATGGGACTCCAGTTTTTGTTAGCATCCTTAAGTGATGGATGTCTTCTACAGAATATTTTTCACAAACCTCATTTGTTTTTCACTGCTTTGACTGAGACTTCTATCAAGATAAAATTGCTTATTGTATCGGGGCTCACTAGAACTTTCTGCATCAGTTATTCCCAAGATGCATCAAGGAAACTATATCCAGACCTCGCATGAACAAGGATGGCCTGTAATGTTTGCATCAGGCACTAGATTCTGTGCTCAACGTTCATCTTGGCACATGGTGCAACAAGGGTAGTTAGCCACAGGGTGCTAGATATGCCCAGGGATGTGTTTATTGCTATGGGGCTCAGACCCTGGACACCCCTTCCCGGAGGGAGTATGCCCAATGTGATGGAAGTTTGGCCTTCTCTGGGAGCGTGATTTTGTACAGATCAAAAGGTCACCAATGTAAAAAGCAGAAAAATGCCCAAATCTGCTCGATTTGAGCTACAAAAAAAGCTCCAGAACTTTTTTTGAGCTTCAGGCGATTTGGAGTGGCGATGTGGACCATCTCCATAAAGAATAATTTATTTTTTTTCTCCTCCAGCATTTTGGAGCTTCAGGTTTCAAGCTACAAAACGCTGAGGTGTGAAACGGGCCTAATAGTGGGGAAGAGGGTCTTAAGGTGGGAGTCACAATTTGGGAGTGCATATTTCACAGGCCAGTTTACAACAAAAAAAATGACCCCTCATCCCACTCTGTACAGAATTCTCTCCCTAAACTTCCCCACTACACAATCCTAACTGCTGCATTACATGATCACTGAACTCACTCAGTATGCTGTGTTTCTCCTCCCCACCAAGTAAAAAAAAATCTCCTCCAGGGACCTTAGATTGTACATTTATATCCAGCCTTAGAGCTGAGTAAAGCCTTCCTCCATTGGTCTGGAAGATTCTTACAATGGAGGTCAGCTTGCAAGTCCGTGGAGGAACCCCGGACAACTTCACAGTGCTGAGGACACGGTTGCCAAAGAGGAAGCTCATCTTTCATTCCTGGAGCTACAAGTGATTCAGTTGTCGTCCCCCCCCCACGCTGGACCTCTCAACTGCAGTCATTGGATCTGGATTCAACGGAACAATGCCAAAGCCATGGCATACAGCAATCAATCATCAGGGAAGAGCCAGAAGTCTCGCAGCTTACTGAAGAGCTGACCTAATTTCGACTAAGGCCCCATGTACATGGGACGCTGTTAAAAATACATTCAGAGGCAGTTGGACGCTTTTTTCAACTGCCCCTGAACTCATTCAATGTTATTCTATGTGACCATGTACACAGTCTCGTTTATTGCCGTTTTATGCAGTTGCGTTTAACAGCGTTTCTTTGGAAGCAAAACAATGGGTTCAGGTGCCGAAGATTTCCACGTTTGATGCCAAACACGGTTAAACGCAGTACAGGCGTTTAGACGCGTTTTCGTTTATAAGCGGTTTTAAAGGTGCCCTATATTTTAGACCTGAAATGACTAAAATATGATGGAAAACAATGAAAAAAACATAAATAGTTAAAATGTTTTAATTACTTGCGATGATTCATAGACCATATATAGTAGGTACGCAGCTGTACGTACATGTTTAGAAAATATCCTGCCGACATTCGCTGCGCAATCAAAGGATGGGTCTAATAGCGACGAACTCTGACTCTGGACCTCTCACGCAATTTTCTATGTCGTTCTAGCCTCATCAAGAGCAATGTCAGGAGCATTTCCTCAAATACAAGTAGACAACTGCTCTCTCTGCTGCTGCTACTCACTCTGGTCAAAATGGCTGAAATAGTTAAGTTACAATGTTTTTTGAGCTTGGGGAGGGTCAGATAATCTTAATAAACGCTTCTAGACGCAAACGCCGCTAAACACGGCATGCAAACGCGGCTAAACGGGCGTTTTAAACGCCGGTTTCAAGGTGTCAAAAAAATTTGTTCAGAGGACTTTGCCTCATGCAGTGGATGATCTGGGGGGCAATTCACTAGGAATAAATAACTGCTCATAAGATACCGCATGCGGTAACAATTCTGCAAGTGTTCCATTCATTAAGAATTTTGCGTTTCAATATCGAAGCTGGCCACCATGTCTTTAACCACTTAGGGACCGAACCTCTTTCTGAGATTTGTTGTTTACAAGTTAAAAACAGTTTTTTTTTTTTGCTAGAAAATAACTTAGAACCCCCAAACATTATACATTTTTTTTCTTTGTAATACTTTGTCACACCGTATTTGCGCAGCGGTCTTACAAGCGCACTTTTTTTGGAAAAAATACACTTTTTTTTTAAATTAAAAAATAAGACAACAGTAAAGTTAGCACAATTGTTTTTTATACTGTGAAAGATAATGTTACGCCGAGTAAATTGATACCCAACATGTCACACTTCAAAATTGTGCCCGCTCGTGGAATGGCGACAAACTTTTACCCTTAAAAATCTCCATAGGCGACGTTTAAAAAAAATGTACAGGTTGCATGTTTTAAGTTACAGAGGAGGTCTAAGGCTAGAATTATTGCTCTTGCTCTACCGATCGCGGCGATACCCCACATGTGTGGTTTGAACACCGTTTTCATATGCGGGCGCTAGTCACGTATGCCTTCGCTTCTGCACGCGAGCTCGTCGGGATGGGCGCATTTAAAATATTTTTTTTTTTTTTATTTTTTTACATTTTTACATTGTTTTTTTTTAGGCATAAAAGCAAATTGTTGCTTTTATGCCTAACATCCATTGTAATAGAAAAAAGCATGACAGGTCCTCTTAAATACGAGATCTGTCAAAAAAAAAAAAAAAAAAAAATAGATCTGGGGTCAAAAAGACCTCAGATCTCATATTTACATTAAAATGCAATAAAAAAAAATATTTATAAAAATATATATTTTGTCATTTAAAAAAAAATGAAAAAATAAATGGCCCTTTAAGAGCTGTGGATGGAAGTGACGTTTTGATGTCGCTTCCGCCCTGCAATGATATGCAGACGGATGTGGGCCATCTTCCCCTCACTCGTCTCCATATCAGGCCACAAGAAGGACGCAGTCGGGTCTGCTGACGGATCTGGAAAGCGGCGGAGGGCAACGGATCGCGGCGGGGGGGGGGGGGCCTCTCCCACCACCGATAAAAGTGATCTTGCAGAGAATCCGCCACAAAGACCACTTATCTTAAACCGGACCGCTCACTGAAGAAGAGCATACCAGGGTTATGGCAGCTAGCTGCTCCCATAACAATGGTATCCTCCAAAGTACCAGCGTATGACGGTGGGCAGTCCGGAAGTGGTAATGACAAATTGTGTGTATAAAAATTAGTGCATCTGTGAATCAACTGCTAGATCCAATGAAAATGTCCATCCAAAACAATACAAGAGTAAAGGTTCAGTGCAAACATATCCAAAAATGCTTTATCACCATGCTAAGGAATATACAGATGGCAGCTTTATTCCTTAGCATGGTGATGAAGCATTTTTGGATATGTCTGCACTGAATCCTTACTCTTGTAATGGACATTTTCATTGGATCTAGCAGTTGATTCACAGATGGACTTAATTTTTATACACACAATTTATGTCATTAAGGTTGTTCTTAACACAACCATAATTTTGAACCTACCTATTAGAGTTTTTTTGCACTCATAATTTTATTTCATTTCAGGACTCTTGTTTTTCAGACATTGTTTCACTGGTTTGATTCAAGTTTTTTGTCTTTTTTTTTTTTTTTATCAATTGTTTACACACATTTGGTATTTGCATAGAAATCTATGAACTTATACATTTATTTTTGACAGTGCACTTTACACTTAATACCACATCAATCCAGGGATTTTTTCAGTGCTGCAGTCTTTCACTATATTGGCCAAGCGCACCCTTTTTTAAGTGGATATTTAGGAATGATGAAACAAATGGAGTGGGGTCCCCACTGCCAGTCCATACCAGGCCCTTCTGGTTGGTCAAATTGAAAAAAAAAAAAAAATGGCGTGGAGTCCCCCTAAAATCGATACCAGATCCTTACCTGAGCATGCAGCCTGACAGGTCAGGCCATACTAGGCCACATGTTGCTGGGGACAAGGGCTTCATCCCCACAATCGTAGCTGGTGCTTGTGGGGGTCTGCGGGCAAGGGGCTTATCGGGATCTGGAAGCCCCCTTAACGTGTCCAAAAAGTAATGAAAGAGAGTTTTTGACAATTCCTTTATTAACCACTTCAGGTAGGTAAGGAGCGGGGTTACCTGGTGGTCCCAACCCCTTCTGACGTGACGGACCAGTGCATGTTGGGTCGGTGATGTCTCAAGGGTGCGGTACCACCAGGCGACGTAGCCAGGTGGCCCTGCCCCTTACCTAAATAAAAAATGTCAAGAGATGGAGCCTGCAGTAGGTGGGCGGGCAGCCTTGATCAACGGGAGCAATTTTGTTTTATTTTTCGGTTGCGGTGGGCGGCGTGATTGACCATAGATTTACATTACATTTTGACACTTTTTGGTGAATGGGTAGGGGTACAATGCATCAGATACTCATTCACATAAGGGGGAGGGCGGCAGGATCTGGTAAGCCCTCTGCCCGCAGACCCCCACGGGCCACAGTTGTGGGGGCAGAGCACCCCTACCTCAAAGCACCCAACCCCCCATGTTTAGGGCATGTGGCCTGGTATGGTTCAGGGGGGGCCCCATTTTCTTGACCTGCCGGGCTGCATGCTTGGATAAGGGTCTGGTATGGATTTTTTTTTGGGGGGGGGGTACCTCATGCTGTGGTTTTTTTTTGGCATGGGGTTCTCCTTAAAATCCATACCCGACCCAAAGGGCCTGGTATACATTCAGAGGGACCCCCTAACAGCTGATGAGTCATGCGTTGTTAAGGACGTGGCGGCCGGCTTCCTAACCCACTCCTTGGCAACCAACTATTTGTCAAAAAACATCCTGCAAGGTAAAGCCATAATGTGCTAATATGCATCGCATACTAGCTCATTATGTGAAACTTACCTGAAAAGGAATCCCTCCAACTCCCAGTCGCTGAGAGGGCTTCCATCTTCACCCAGTCTTTCTTCTGGGTTCACGGACTCCGGCTGTGAGTGGTCAGAGCCCCGATGACGTCACTCCCACACTTTTGCATAAGAGCTGCCGCTTACAGCACAGGACTCTGAAGGAGAGGTCCGGGTGGCTGTTTCTTCAGACTGCATGCGCTGGTGACGTCACTGGCTGCATGTACAGTAAATATCTCCTAAACGGTGCATGTTTAGCAGATATTTATAGTACCTGTAGGTATGCCTTATTATAAGCTTACCTAAAGGTAAAAGTCAGAGATGGGCGTTTACTCCCACTTTAACAATACTCATAAGGGTAATCTTCCTGGCTTCACACTTAAAAAGTCAAAACAGTATGACAAAATGTGAGCAAGGCTAGGATAAAAGACTTCGGGCACCCTGAGATAGAAAGCAGAAACTAGTTCTGTGGCATGCAGAGAATGGTGGGAGTGGCTTGAAGGAGAATGAATATACTGAACCTGAGCCTATTCGCCGTGCACAATGCACATCTATGCCCATGTCTTTGTATCTACAAAATACTGCTAACTGTGGTGAAGGAAGAAATGTCCCTGCTACAGTGTAAGGAAACCAGGCCCTGTGTTAGTGGTGTCACTAGAAGAAGAAACAGCCGTATAGCTGTGGCATTACTGGAGGGAAACAAATAGTCTCTACCTTGGTGGTGCCACAAAAAGCAAAAAAAATTGGTGTCGATGTCACCGGAAGAAATTATCTGTGGGTCAGTGATGTCAATGGAAGGAAAAAAATGATGGTAAGGGAAGGTAGTACAAAGGAAAGCAATTAATGGTGCGGACAAGCCATTCAGTGGGGACAGTTAAAGGGGTTGTAAACCCTTGTCTTTTTTTTACCTTGTTGTTTTTTTTTGCATCCCCCCCGGTTTTACTTACCTGAGCCCCTTCATTCCCTCGGCGGAGATGCGCATTCCCTCCCTGCACGGGGTCCTGGCTCTTGATTGGATAGATTGATAGCAGCGCAGCCATTGGCTCCCGCTGCTGTCAATCAAATCCAATGACCCGGGGGGCGTGGCCGAGTATGGCATTCGTGTCTATGCATGCAAATGCTGGACTCGGGAGCGCGTCCCCAAGTAACCCCCCGGCAGAGTGCTTCTCCTAGGGGGTTATCTGATGCAAGGAGGAGCCGCGAGAGCAGCCGAGGAACCACAGAAGAGGAGGATTGGGGCCACTCTGTGCAAAACGAGCTGCACAGTTGAGGTAAGTATGACATGTTTGTTATTTTTTTTAAAAAGACAAATGTAGACAAGATATAGGAGTGGGGGGGCAGTTGATGGTAAGGGCAGGTAGTACAGAAGAGGGCAGTTGATGTTGGGGACCCTCCAATATTCCCACCAAGTCTCAGTTTCCACTTTCATTATGCACACACTAACCTCATTCTTATGAACAACCCTTACCCATTATACTCTTTATTTATAGTAAAGACCCCATATATATATATATAGACCGAAGCTCGCTGTCTCCTTACCCCCCCACCCCCCTCCCCTTTCTATTTTCTTTCTATTCTATACCCATTCCGCCTTTTTCTACTCTGTCTTTCCTACCTTTCCCCTTTTCTAGATCTCCGATATCACCTTTATAGATGCAATATAAATATAGGATCTCCCATGGAAATGGAGATCCAAATCTTTGATACTGACCATACCGATGTAACCTATGCACACGTTGATTATTCTAGACTACCTATGTTTAGGGGTGCAGCAGGCTCCCAAAGGGGCATCCCAGCATAGAGTAGTTAATGCTTATATGTCAACATACACCTGTTGTACGGGTTTAAAGTATTACTTCACCTATAACAACCATGATACCTGTAAGCGTTTGCACTATTTCAATATTTAAAAGATATAACTGTTTATTAGGAGACTATATGTCAGGTAACTGACACTGTTTACACTCCTTTATTTTGTCCTTTTTTTTCGATGTTTATACTCTTTATATTCTTGCAAAAAAAATCAATAAAAAACTTATTGAACCATAACCTCATTCTTATGTTCAGGGCCCCAGAATTAGGTAGCTGATTTGGCACCCATTTCCAGACTCTGGGGCTTCAATCTCTCCAGCCCTGGGTTACATCGGTCTGGGGACAGAGCTAGAGTCCTCAACAGCTGACCCAACAAATAACACAGATTCTTTCCCCTTCTCCTCTACCAGGCCATGCTGTTCAGTCAAGTGGTGGGGAGGAGAGGGCTCTAGTGTGGCAAGCACTATGGTTAGTCTTGAGTCCATTTATTGCAACATCTCAACAATAATCCACACAGGACAGTAGTAGGTACAGAAGGTGAGGCGTTTCACACAAATACGCTGTGCTTATTCATATGGTTATGAACAAGCACAGCTTATTTGTGTGAAATGCATCACCTTCTGTACCTGGTACTGTCCTGTGTGGATTATTGTTGGGATGTTGCAGTAAATGGACTGAAGACTAACCATGCTGTGCAGCCATTTCATCTTCAGCCGGGGTTAGCACCCATGAGTGGAGTCCAATCAATATAATTATCTAACCTGGAGCGGCATACCTCCTGCTCCACTGGCAAGCACTATGCCTGGGCTGAGTGGCTCCCATCTATATGCTGATTTCCTTTAAACTACAGCCACAAGTGACAAGTGCAGCTGCAGCTCAGGAATCAAGACAGCGTCCATGTGTGCAATGAGTCAGTGCACAGCGGACCCAATACCCCTGTCCTGCACACGTGGAGGATGGGCAACTGGCTCTCCAGATCATCTGGATATCTTGTCCCAAGGATCAGTTTACCACCCTGCTTCATGGTTGCGGTCTTTAATGACAGAGCTGTTAAAGCCCAGGCAGTGGTATATTTAGGTTTTGTGCTGCCCTAGGCCTGACTAAACGTGTGCACCCCCTAATTTAAATATGACCCACCCCTTCCTGTCAAGGCCACACCCCTTCTTTTTTAAGACCCGCTCCTGTCATCTTCATGGGAGGAAGACAGAGGGACCTGGCATCTTTTCATTTGGAGGGGAAGGGATAAGGGGATGTGTGCTGGGTGCTTTGGGAGGGTAGAGGACATGTGCCAGTGACAGGGGGGAATCAGACCCCCCCCCCCGGCACATAGCCCCCCCCAAAGCACCCCCCAGCACATATCTCCCTACCCCCCTCCCATCACTCCATGTGTGCATTTGTTGTCTGCCCCCCCTTCCTGCTTACTGTGTGCCCCTCCACTGTAAACTATACACAGACCTCAGACCAGCAGCCCGGCTCTTGCACTGCATTGGAGCCGAGGAGGAGGATGAGCCGAGCAGTGTGTGCAGCTGTCAGTGGTGAGAGATACCGGAGCTCAGTGCCATAACTGGGCAAGGCCCAGCATTGGAGCTCGTGGCTGTCAATAAGTCCTAGAGGATAGCAGGTTAGGCACTTCCTAATAGCTAAGTCCCTAGGAACAGTAATGGATAATGGCCAACAGGCCCTCTTACCAGACCCAGCGAAACCGCAACAGTGATCCCTCCGGCTGGACGTTCGCTCACTCTGGGTTGCACAGGCTGACTGTAGTCAATAGTGTAGCATGTCTGTACCCTGGCAGTGGCTCAGTCTTTCTCCCCCTTTGGCGGTGCAGATACAGAGTGGCTCTCTCTGGTGATGCGGGTACAGTGCGGCTCTCTCTCTGATGGTGCAGGTACAGCATGGCTCCCTCTCTGGTGGTGCGGGTACAGCGTGGCTCCCTCTCTGGAGGTGTGGGTACAGGGGTAAAGCATGGTGCTCTCTCTGGTGTTGCTGGTATAGCGTGGCTCCCTCTCTGGTGGTGCGGGTAAAGCATGGCTCCCTCTCTGGTGGTGCAGGTACAGTGTGGCTCCCTCTCTGGTGGTGCTTGTACCGTCCTAGCGCCGCTACCGAGCTGGCAAACGCTTTGCCAATAGGGGGGGTGTTCGCTCGACGGCACCCACTATTTCTGCATTCTGGTGTAACCCGGGTGCGATCCGCCCCCCCCTCCCCCACACCCCCCACAAAAAAAAAAAATCAGCCGCCACTGCTTCTTTGTCTAAAAAGTGTAAGCAGAAAAGCTTATGAGTTTTTTTTTTTTTAAATGATGCTTTAATATGTGTCTGTGAGACTGTCGCTTGTGACACTGTAATTAAGGCATAGTATGGGCGTACAGATACAGTGGTGAATACAGCAAATAGGCTCAAGCTATACAAGCTGCAGACAAAATTACTGTACTCATGGGACGCTGGGTCTTTCACGGTCCTATCAACACCCCTTCTAACTGAATACTATTTTATCAATTAATATAGTTGGAGGATAAACATAACAGCCAGGGAGCACCTGTATTCTTGTCATGAAAGGGTCACAAAAAAACTTGCAAGCAGAATTGTAGTTAAATCTTTTTACTAAAAAGATTTAATTCCTGAATTATTCTGTCGCTATCTTGTATATTTTCATGATTGTTGCTTTTTTATTTCCAATTTGTTCTTTATATGTAATGTTTTAGTTGTGCATTTATTTTCATTGTTTCTTATAGTAAAAAACAGTTATTTTATATTAAAACACCAGTCAAACTAAACCTAAATGGAAGACTTTAGCATTCTGAAACATTGAGACTGGTAACTTGTGTTTTGCATCCAGTAGATGGCGCTACAGAATTCAATACCACAGACTGGATTCTTGACACTGATATACAGTATACCAATGTAACTTGATGCATAGTCTATCTTAAGTAAAACCAGAATGTAGTGTATTTTGCACAAAGATAGTTCTACTAAATAGCAATATGACCACTCTTAAGCAGGTCTCACATATAAGCTCCTGGTTTTAATTGTATTGTAACTGTACTGACTGCCCTTATGTTGTAAAGTGATGTGTAAACTGTTGGCGCTGTATAAATCCTGTATAATAATAAGCTTTTGAATTTCATCAACTAACAAACTATTGTTTGTTTGTTTTTGGAGCCAGTGACTTTCACCCCCCCCCAGTATAAGTACATGTACAGTACATTACAAAGGATTCATTATACCTGACATGAATGGATTTCACAATTTTGCTGTTTCAGTTAAAGGTAGACTATAATGCACTTCAAGTGGGTATTTTTTTTTTTTTTTTTAAGTTTACCAGAGAATTTTTTATTTTACTTTTACATGCTTGCTTGCACCATTTTTTGGTGATGGTATTTGATATATGGATATATGAATTTAGTAGGCTAAATTCACAAAGCTTTAACCCAAGGTTAAATGATAATAAACCTTAAATAAATAAATTTTCAGCTTTCAGCGTTGTCACATTTTGAATGACAACTTTTTTCACACAGATAGTGCTTTCTTTTGGTGATATTTAATCGCCACTGGGTTTTTTTTATTGTTTGCTAAATAAACAAATAAAGATTCAAAATTTTGAAAAAAAAAACATTTCCATAGTTTGTTATAGAATTTTTCTCTTTCACTGATGTGCGCTGATAGGCTGCACTGATGGGCACTGATAGGCTGCACTGATGAGGAGAGACTGATTGGCATTGATAGGCTGCACTGATGGGCACTGATAAGGCTGCACTGATTGGCAGCACTGGGGGGGGGGCACTTATCTGTGTATACCAATAGTTCAGGGAGGAGCACAAAGAGAAGGAGCCAACATTGAAAGTTGTTAACTGCAATTGCTGTGGTACCAGTTTAACAAATAGTTTGCCAGGGAATGTTTATTTTATTGTGCTTAATGTGTTAAACTAAAAAATGCTGAGGGTTTAATAGTACTTTAACCACTTTTACTCCCTTCCTGCCCAGGCCAATTTTCAGTTTTCAGCTGTATCGCATTTTGAATGACAATTGCGCAGTCATGCAACACTGTACCCAAACTAAATTTTTATCATTTACCCACAAATAGAGCTTTCTTTTGGTGGTATTTGATCACCACTAGGTTTTTTATTTTGTGCGCTACAAATAATTTAAAAAAACAGCTTTTTTTTTTTTTCTTACAAATTTTATAATTTTTCAGGTTCAACAGACTTACAAAGACCCGAACAGTCGCTTTGTAATAGCCAGGGGCTCCATCCAGGACAAATTGATAACCTTATGCCGCGTACACACGAGCGGACTTTCTATCCTACTTGGTCCGGCACACTTTCCGACGGACTTTGTCCGCCAGGTGCGCCGGACTTTAAAACGGACGGACTTGCCCACACACGCCGGGACTTTCCGGCGGGCTAAGTCCGCCCGTCTTTCCGACGGACTTTCGCCGGAGTTCCGGCGGACTTTCAGAATGAACGGACTTGCCCACACACGGACAAGTCCGTTCATTTTGAACGTGACTCAGGTGCGACGGGACTAGAAAAGGATGTCAATCTTGCCGCTTTTATCGGCGAGATTGACACCTTGCGAGCCCCGTCGCGGGGCATACCAGGCCCTTAGGTCTGGTATGGATTATAAAGGGGAACCCCTACGCCGAAAAAACGGCGTGGGGCCCCCCTAAAATCCATACCAGACCCCGATCCGAGCACGCAGCCTGGCCGGTCAGGAAAGGGGGTGGGGACGAGCGAGCGCCCTCCCCCCTCCTGAACCGTACCAGGCCGCATGCCCTCAACATGGGGGGTGGGTGCTTTGGGGGAGGGGGGCGCCCTGCGCCCCCCCCCCCCAAAGCACCTTGTCCCCATGTTGATGAGGACAAGGGCCTCTTCCCGACAACCCTGGCCGTTGGTTGTCGGGGTCTGCGGGCGGGGGCTTATTGGAATCTGGGAGCCCCCTTTAATAAGGGGGCCCCCAGATCCCGGCCCCCCACCCTATGTAAATGAGTATGGGGTACATGGTACCCCTACCCATTTACCTAGGAAAAAAGTGTAAGTAATAAAACACACTACACAGGTTTTTAAAATATTTTATTAAACAGCTCCGGGGGGGGGGGGATCTTCCTCCGGCTTCGGGGGTCTTCTTCCGGCTTCGGGGGTCCCTCCGCTTCATCTTCTCCCGGCGTCCGGTTGGTTCCTCTCCGCTCTCCGGCCTCTTCTCCCGGTGTCGCAGGTCTTCGGCCGGCCCCCTCCGCTGTCTTCATGTAGCTCTATTGCAAGCGGAGGTCCGGACTTCTTGGCTTCTTGGCTTCTCTTCTCTTCTCTTCCCCCAGATGTTGACACGACGCTCTCTCCGGCTGGACTGGTCTCTGAGGGCTGCGTTGTGACTTATATAGGCGGAGACCCCGCCCCCATATGATGTCACAGTCCCTGGGCATGCTGGGACTGTGACGTTTTAGGGGGCATGGTCGACCACGCCCCCTAAAACGTCACAGTCCCAGCATGCCCAAGGACTGTGACATCATATGGGGGCGGGGTCTCCGCCTATATAAGTCACAACGCAGCCCTCAGAGACCAGTCCAGCCGGAGAGAGCGTCGTGTCAACATCTGAGGGAAGAGAAGAGAAGAGAAGCCAAGAAGCCAAGAAGCCCGGACCTCCGCTTGCAATAGAGCTACATGAAGACAGCGGAGGGGGCCGGCCGAAGACCTGCGACACCGGGAGAAGAGGCCGGAGAGCGGAGAAGAACCAACCGGACGCCGGGAGAAGATGAAGCGGAGGGACCCCCGAAGCCGGAAGAAGACCCCCGAAGCCGGAGAAAGATCCCCCCCCCCCGGAGCTGTTTAATAAAATATTTTAAAAACCTGTGTAGTGTGTTTTATTACTTACACTTTTTTCCTAGGTAAATGGGTAGGGGTACCATGTACCCCATACTCATTTACATAGGGTGGGGGGCCGGGATCTGGGGGCCCCCTTATTAAAGGGGGCTCCCAGATTCCGATAAGCCCCCGCCCGCAGACCCCGACAACCAACGGCCAGGGTTGTCGGGAAGAGGCCCTTGTCCTCATCAACATGGGGACAAGGTGCTTTGGGGGGGGGGGGGGCGCAGGGCGCCCCCCTCCCCCAAAGCACCCACCCCCCATGTTGAGGGCATGCGGCCTGGTACGGTTCAGGAGGGGGGAGGGCGCTCGCTCGTCCCCACCCCCTTTCCTGACCGGCCAGGCTGCGTGCTCGGATCGGGGTCTGGTATGGATTTTAGGGGGGCCCCACGCCGTTTTTTCGGCGTAGGGGTTCCCCTTTATAATCCATACCAGACCTAAGGGCCTGGTATGCCCCGCGCTCGCCGCAATAGGAAGATTTGTTTTTCCTATTGCAGCGAGCGCGAGATGCAATACCCTGCCCTCGTGTCGTATTTGGTCTGTCGGACCAGCCTACACATGAGCGGGCTTTCCGTCGGACCAGCACACACACGGGCGGACTTTCCGCCCGAAACTGAGTCCGACGGAAAGATTTGAAACTTTCTTTAAATCTAGGTCCGGCGGGCTTTTGGGAAGAAGTCCGCCGGAAAAGTCCGCCGGAAAAGTCCGCCGCCGCCCACACACGGGCGGATTGTCCGGCACACTCTGGTCCGCCGGACCAAGTATGCCAGAAAGTCCGACCGTGTGTACGCGGCATTAGCCTCGGTGTACGCCCCTAATGTATCACAAAAAATTTCAGGTCCTAGACAGATTCCACTCACCCCACATACTGATTGGAGGGGATTTCAACCTAGTAGCCCACTCTGTTATGGATAGAAGTCACACAGGTGCCTTCTCTAATGCCTTCCCAAAATCCTTTCAACACTCTTCAAGTCCCAACAAATGATAGATGCCTGGAGGGCTTACATTTTCTGCACTCCCTCCCTAATTGAAAACTCCACCTCAGCGAACATACATGTCTGCCTGTGGTCGGACCACCACATTGTATCCAGCCACCTTTCTTGTATAGGTCTCCCATACACTACTAGAACCTGGCGCCTCAATGATTCACTACTTACGGACCCTATAGTATTGACCCAACTGTCTGAGCGCCTCACAGACTACTTTAGACACAACGACATAGACAAGATATCACCCATATCCCTCTGGGCAGCTATGTTTACACAGAAAAACAAGCAGACCACCCAACCGACGCACCTTTACAAACTAAGGAACCGGTGAACTAACTTCACCACTCACCTCAAAAATGTCCTGAGCATCTTTTCCTCCTACTACCAAAAGCTATTTTCTGGCCCTAGCTCCCCACTCCCACCTTCCCCCCCAAACCTGGTTAGACACCCTTACACTTCCCCAGCTTTCGGAGGCGCAATTGCAAATCCTTAATGCCCCATGTACAGCAGAGGAAACTGCCACCATTATTTCATCCCTTAAACCCTCTAAAACCTCAGGCCCAGACGGATTCTCTACCACTTATTACAAAAAATTTGCTGGATTCTTAATCCCCAAATTGACCAAACACTATAACTATATCCTAAAAGGAAAACACTTCCCTAAAGAAATGCTATTGGCTATTATCTCCCTAATACCAAAACCAGGGAAAAACCATACCCTCCCCCAAAATTTCCGCCCCATCTCCATCATTAACAATGACTTAAAAGTCTTTGGACGGATCTTAGCAGACCGCCTAGCCTCAGTTATTACAACTTTGATGTCCCCTGACCAAACGGGCTTTATACTATCCAGACAAATCACCGACAACATTTGCTTAGCAACAAACATTCTCCAGGATGTTGACATTCACTCCAAGCTAGTATTACTCCTGAGTCTGGACATTAATAAGACCTTTGACAGTGTCCTCTGGCTCTATTTGGACACTCTTTGAATCCAAATTTGGATTTAACGGCAAATTCGTACACGGATTTAAGGCCCTGTACCACCACCCCTGTACGCGTATCAAACTTCCAGGATGCAACTCTGAATACTTTCCTCTAAACTGCGGAACCAGACAGGGCTGCCCCCTTTCCCCCCTTTTATTTACCCTTGCTATGGAAGCCCTGGCCTGATCCATCTCCAATAACCCTAACATTAAGGGATATAAGAACGGTGATCAGGAATTTAAAATCAGTCTATATGTGATGTCCTCTTATTTATGTCTGACCCCCTAATTTCCCTTGCCAACCTTATGACCTCTCTAGACTCCTTTTATCATCTCACAGGCCTAGGAGTAAACCCATCCAAACGTACGGAATTGCCTATCCACCTCCCCCAACCTTTAATGACTACTCTTAAAGACAATTGCCGCCCAATGATGTATGGGGCCCATGTGAGAGGGGCTTGGGATGCCCAGGTCTATGAAAATACTTCCTGGCATACCGCCTTGTCCAACTGGCGCAATGGCATGCTTCCCCTACATCCATACCATGGCTGCAATTTGAGCGGATCTCAGTGACTCCATACTACCTCCCAGGTCTTCTCTGGTCGCGCTCAATATCCCCAAAATACATCACTCTACTTAATAACATTGTGGGTCAGTCTCTATCGCTGGTCTCTCTACTGGAAGAAACTTAAATTAAAATCCAACCCACCACACCTGTCTTCTTTCATGGGAGAACCCTCATTTCCTCCAGCCTTTAACACAGACACATTGTTTAATGACTGGACCGAGCATGGGCTGGTAATCTTAGATTCTCTGTTACAGGGCACATGCTTTTGCTCATTCGCACATTTACAGCAGACTTTTGCCCTTAGTAGATTGGATTTTTACCAATACTTACAGATAAGACACTTTTACTCCACTGCCTTGGTTGGCGGAGTAGAATTGACAAAATCACCATTTGAATACCTATGTGGAGAGGCCTTCAGAGATGGGGCAACTCTATACCGATACATCAATGACTACAATACTACTCTAAAATCTGTAGAAACGGTGGACTGGGAGGCTGAGACGGCTCAGGAATTCTCAGGGGAAGACTGGCAAGACATGATTAACAACATGCACAAATGCACACGCTCTGTATCCATTAAGGAATCAGTCCTCAAACTACATACCCACTGGTACTATACCCCAGACCGCCTACACAGGATATACCCACTGGTTCCTGACACATGTTTTAGAAGATGTCAGGACAGGGCACGCTCCTACACACATTCTGGAGTTGCAAAGTATTAGGACCCATTTGGCATAAAACTGCCTCACTGATAGTCCAGCCAACTGGTGCGCCTGTTACCCTGAATTACCATATGTGTATATGTGTATATTGTATGCAGAACTCCCAGGAGTTCCCCCCACCACAAAAGTTAGCTCACACACTCTTTAGTGCTATTCATTTGGCTGTCGCACTGAATTGGAAACGCCCCTCTGTGTCATGGTCCCAAGTGCTTCTACACATGGAGTCTATTAGATTGATGGAAAGGGTGCACCATACTCTCCTGGACTCCATGCACATCTTTGATCGCAAATAGGGCATTTGGACATCCCACATGCTTAGCACAGGACTCGAGGATCCCTCCGTCCCAAATCACAACCCCTACATTTGTGTTATTTGAATATCACAGTTTCCAGTTTTTCTCTGTTCTTTTTCATTTTTCTTTTTTTCTTCAATTATCGGGTTCACTGTTTATTTCATTATCCTGTTCTAAGGCAACATGAGAGATGTACATATATGCTGTTTTATCCTATCTCACAAATGTACTTATTGTCCTCTCGGTGCCAGTACACCCTGTTTTTATGTTATACCTTAATAAAAAACGTTTGTAAACAAAAAAAGCAGAAAATTTTGAAAAAAAAGTTTTTGTTAGTTGCTGTTATAAAATTTTGTAAATAAGTTTTCTCCTTCACTGATGAGCAATGATAAGGCACTTATATGCAGCACTGATGGGCACTCGTAGGCGGCACAGATTGGCATCCCTAATGGGCACTTATTGGCTGCTCTAGTGGGCATCCTCGATGGGTCTGCACTCATAATCAATGCGCTGATTATTAGCACAGACCCCCCCTATCAGGAGATCTACCGATCGCCTCTCCTCTACCCATGCCTTGTCAGTGCGAGTAGAGGAAAAGCCGATAAACGGCAGTTCCTGGTTACCATGTAATCAGCTGTGATTGGACACAGCTGATCACATGGTAAAGAGCCTACGTTATAGGCTTGTTACCTAGATCGGAGATGCAGTGTGTCAGAGCGGCACAGCACACCACTGATTGCTGCGCTGCGTGCCCCCACTAGCAGCTTATCCTGCTGGATGTTATATGATGCCCAGTCAGTATAATACAACCACTTTCCGGCTGTCATTCTTCTATATGGCGGGCTGGAAGTAGTTAAAGTGCATATTATTGCGACACTTATCATATTGTAATTGTCATTAAAAATTACCTTTCCTTTTCGATCTGCAGCCAATGTGATTTTCTGAGATCGCATTGCAATATGGCTACCTGGAGTTGTTCTGTACACAGAGTGTGTACTGACCATTCCCCAGACTTGTGCAATAATAATGCTATCTAATCAGCATCTTGATATGCCATACCTGTGAGATGGATGGATTATCTGGGCAAAGGAGGAGTGCTCACTAACACAGATTTAGACATATTTGTGAACAATATTTTAGAGAAAAAGGCCTTTAGTGTACATAGAAAAAGTTGTAGATCTTTGAGTTTAGCTCATGATAAATAGGGGCAAACACAAAAGAGTTTATAATTTTGCTCAGTAAGAGTATATATATATATATATATATATACATTTTATTTAACTTGTAGGGTTTCTTTAACCCTTAAAATAGAATGCACTCCTATTTAAGTTCCTATTATCTCTTAGTTGAGCTTAATCAGCTCTAACTATTTCCTGCCCTCCTCCTTTAGCTTTTCTTTTTTTTCCCCCAGTGTTCTATATGATCATAATTTCAAAGTAATGTTAAATGGGAAAAATTATAGGATAAAAGGCATAGTCCATTTGTTAAATCTACACAGATAAATATATGGAGAACTTTGGGGCAATGTAGAGACTCGAAGGGGGGGTCTGGAAATCTATGGCATGGGGTAGCGGAGGAAGTGGGGGGGGGGGGAAATGATAAAAGGATTAATGATGTGAAATCATGTCAGTTTTTTTAAGATTTATACATTGTAAAACAATAAAGTTTAAATAAAAATAAATAAATAAATAGATAAAATAAATACCTAATATAGATGAGAACATTGATTGTAAAAGCACTGGAGTAATACGAGACCCCCATGGAGAGAACTGATCCACAAAATTCAAAGTGTTTTGTATAGTTGAAGGAGGTTGAATAAGGTCAGCTTTCCACTATATTCGGAGGAATATAGCTGCAAAAAATTCATACAAATAAATTATATACCATGGGATAAGTGAGGAATAGATCACATAGCATAATGTAAATGGAGACATTGTAATCGACCCATATAATCCAAACTGTGCCCCTACTCCCCAAATGTATACATGTGTTACGATATAAGCATTACTCATAATGCCACATTTAATTATACACTCACCTGCTACTTTATTAGGTATACCTGTTCAGTTGCTTGGTAACACAAATTGCTAGTCAGCCAATCACATGGAAGCAACTCAATACATTGAGGCTGGATTCACACCATTGCGAATTGGATGTGGATTCCCCACATCCAATTCGCAATAGCAGATTTTGACCGGCTCTCTATGTAGCCGGTTCACATATCTCCACTGCGGCTCTGCTGCAAATTTGCACAGGAGTCCTGTGCGTCTTTTGGTCCATTTCAGGTCCGAATTCAGCCACAAATTCGGGCTGAAATCGGACCTGAAACGGTGAACCAGGACACACCGGACCCCTGCTGGGTGCCGCATGCGGCAATGGTGTGAACACAGCCTCAGGCATCTAGACCTGGTGAAGGTGAAACTGTTCAAACTGAACATCAGAAAGGGGATTTAAGTGACTTTTATTATGTCATGGTTGTTGGTGCCTGGTCGGAGTATTAAAAAAAAGAAATGCTGATCTACTGGGATTGTCACGCACAACCATCTCTAGGGTTTACAGAGAATGGTTCAAAAAAGAGAAAATATCCAGTGAGCGGCAGTTGTGTGGATGAAAACGCCTTGTTGATGTAAGAGGTCAGAGGAGAATGGGCAGACTGGTTGGAGATGATAAAAAGGCAACAGTGACTCAAATAACCACTTGTTACAACCAAGGTATGCAGAATACCCTCACTGAATGCACAACACATCGAACCTTAAAGAAGATGGGCCACAGCAGCAGAAGACCACACCAGGTGCCACTCCTGTCAGCTAAGAACAGGAAACTGAGGCTACAATTTGCACAGGCTCACCAAAATTGGACAATAGATGATTGTAAAAACGTCTGTTCTGATGAGTGGTGTGGGTGATATTTTCTAGGCACACTTTGGGCCCCTTAGTACCAATAGCATCATTTAAATGCCACAACCTATCTGAGTTTTGTTGCTGACCATGTCCATCCCTTTGTGACTACAGTGTACCTATCTTCTGATGGCTACTTCCTGCTTAAGCTGTACACTTGGAAATACTGCACTTTACCTGTGGAGCATAGCCTTATGCAGACACAGAAGATATCTTGTTGGAATACTACTATGTATCTCCACCCAGTACCACATGGAGACCCTATCTTGTTTGTGGACAACCATTGTGTATCTGACCTTCCCAAGGGTTTACCACAGCTGCGGGACAAACATTTTAACGGCCTTTGTCTTTCAGTATCGTATATTGTTGGAACGTTAGCCTTATATGTCATGCATACGCTCCTGAGGAAGTGGAATCAGTCCATGAAACACATAAAGCATTTAGGATGCAGCCATGTTCATATTACATGGCATTTTGAGTACATTATGCAACTTTTGCTATTCTAACTGATCCTATGACATGAAAATGTGCTAAAATGGATAATAGATGCGCAACCAAAAAGACCCAATGTGTATAAAACACACAAAAAAAGTGCAATAAAATGCCCCTTAAAACTAAATTTAAGAAGAGCAAAAAAAAGCAAAAATACAAACCAAATAAAAACAGAAATGGGTATCAAAATAAGTATAAAAAATTTGGTCAGCATACACACATTAGCCTGAAGTAAACCTGTGCTGAAACAGAAAACAGGAGAAAAAATCCTATGCTAAACAAAAACACAGGAAAAAGTCCATAATGCATTCAATACAGTCCATTAAACATAGGTTATTCAAATGGAAAGCCCAATGCATCCTTTTTCTGAATAAAGTCCCACACGATAGCCAAAGAATACATATTGTTTTTCACTTACCCACTGGGGGTAGCACGGATTGTCCACATAACACATGAAAATGTGCTACTATGCCATTCGTGTATCTTTATGAACTGCAACAGAATTTTGGTATGTGCATATTTATATGAAATTAATTTTATCTGGCTCTGTACCATCTGCAATATGTTATGATATTGTTTGTCAATGAATATGTTAAAGAATTTTTATTAATTTGTCCGCCACTGCCTCATTTAAAGTCCCAAAAATCTCTCCATTTATTACAGGTAACTAAAAAAAACTGTTTTTGCTTGCACAGTGAGCTTCACCTCATTCACTAAGCTAAGTGAACAGCCTTTAGTAAATCAATCCCACATTAAAGAATGTGAAGCAGATGTCTTTCTTAATGTCATTCCTTCTCTGGAATTAAAAAAACAGATGGCAGAAAAGCCCAAACTAAGCAATTCTAAGTTTGCTCTTGCTTGGGCCTACATTGACAACTCTCAAAATACAAGTAAAGAAACTGTGAGGAAAAGTAGCCTTCTGTTCCTGAATATTTTAAAAGAGCTAAGGTGTTTTAAATGTACAATTATTATTTAGTATTGTTAAAACATAAGGTAATCAGTTAATTCAGGGTATTATAGTTGGTTATACAGAATGTCTACGCAGTTTTTTAAAACAAGCAGCCACTTGCTGACCATAAAATCACAAGTATAGCAAAAAGAGAACGCCAAATTTCAATACAGGATGGATCTGTGGAAATTTATTAGATAGGGCAGTGCCACGTCCTAGATATATGAATAATTAACAAAAAAGGAAGTGGAAAAATGGACTTTATAGGCACCAGTCATAAAATTACATATAAATATTTTATTAATCTAATAGTACACAGAACTAAAAAACACAAACATGTTAAAACATTGCAATTAAAGTGCAAAAGCCTAGCTAGTTCTCTCTCAAAGGGGTCAAAGACTCCAGAGAGGCATACCCTTGGAACAGGGACATATCCCTCTAATTAGAATAAAAGACATCAAACTTAAGAAAGCTCTACATGTTTCGCAAATGTATGCTTCTTCAGGAGCTCGTTTGAATAGTCTGTAGAGGAGAAGAGAGAGAGAAAAAACGCACAAACAAAAAAAATATATATACAATTAATATTGGCTTATAAACCTTTTGCTAGTACGTCTCAAACAGTAGCAGGGAGTACCATAGAGAAGCCAGCGGGTGGACTCCGCATAAGACATGCACAAGGTGACAAACGTTCACATGTGGGGACGTGCCTGGTAAAGAAACCGTAGGAAGTGTAGAAGGACACAACAAACAAAGACAGCAGAGAGACAAAAAGATTGTAATGTCGAATGCCTAGAATAAAAGAAAAGTACTGTATATAACCATACCAAGCTTAAAAGGTGGTAAAATAAAGAGTATCACTCCATGCAAGAAGGGGAAAAAAATAAAGATCATTGTCTTGTTATATTTATTTGTTGCTTCTCCCTTCGTTTTAATTGTTTTCAATCTCCTTCTGCTAAGGACTCATTTTATCTCATGTTGTTTTCTGTGTTTTATTCCCTGTTTGTATACCCTGTAAGAACGTCTGTACCAATTCCTCTCCCCATTCCCGCCCATAGTCCCACCCACAGCCCGCCTACAGATTATAAATAGTTATACCAGAGCTAGTGTGTAGTCATTGACTTGATGAAGGAACCAATCAGAAGTTCCGAAACTTGTCCCATTTTGATGACTACTTCCGGTTTCCGGCTTGCGGTCCACGCTGGTTGTCGCCCCCCATTGTTGATGTCACTTCCAGGATCCTCTGTTCCTCGCTGATCCTGGCGGCTTGATTGTTCTATCAGTGTCTCCAGAGCCCTCAGACGTCCATCTGCTGGTCACCCTGGGATCTTCCGCTGCCACACATTGACATAATTGACAGTTTACAACATACTGGGGACCTGACCTATGCCGAATCACTCGCTTTATGTACATGTGATATGCCTTCATTCATTGCAGATCCTGTAAGTGTTTTTAACCCTTTTTGGGGACATTAAAAGTTTTAAATTCTGCACTTAGAGGCGCCTTTCTGTTTTTGTCTGTCTTTTAGAGATCGCTTCTCTCTGCAAGTATAGCCCTGAGTGCCGAAGAGACACATTTATACACACATTGGATCATCTTAATTGTTTTTTTTATACAGATTATTTTAGATAAAGACATTTTCTGCCTGGTCCATTCACTCAGAGCGCCCTTATATATACTTTCATCACCAGACATCCACACAAGTCCCACAATAGAGCAACAAAGGATAATGCACAGATGGATCTACCCCTCAGTGTTCCTAGCGGCTCTCCACAATGTGGGATCTAATAAAAAAAGGTAGGGAAATTATCTTAATTCAGCAGCAGATAATAGGCTGCTTCATGTCCAAAGGATTCCTCCTTTTAGCAGACACAGATAAAAAATTAGAAGCAAAATACAGTTCCATGAATATACATGAAAATGCATCCTACCTTAAAAGAATCCACAGTGGGGATAATGCAGAAAAAACGCCACAGCCAGGGGATGCTCACCATACCAGGACCAAGCGGGCATCACTCCAGACAAAACCTACTTGCCACCGAAGTGGGGGGGCTGTCGGCCAAGAGGGACACGGCGACTCGAGCTGAGACCCGGTCGCATGCGACCTCGTGAGACGTTTAACTCGCAGGGCCAGCCCCCGTCCCGTGGTGCTATGTCGCGGCAGACCTAGCTCATAGCTGCGGTCTGCACGTGCTCGCTGGCCAGACTGGGGAGACCACTGGATTTAATGTCCAGCCTGCACCCAGCCCGGCAGTTGATTGTAGATCTCACTGGAAAAATCCAGGGAAAATAAATAAATAAATAAATAAATAAAAATTGCCAGGACAAGAGATCCCAACAGGGAACTAGGTCCTTACTCCTGACTAGGCAGAAAAAACTGAAAGCCTGTAGCAGAGAGAGGGGTGTATATCACCTAGGACTGCCCATGGGCGTAGCCAAGTCTTTTGTCTGCCTAGTGTCCTACTCCTGTAGGGGACGATATAACCCTATGGTTCTGAATAAAGAAGGCTGTGTCTGTCAATGAAGGAAAGAAAAAATGCCTTGGTCATGACAGGGGAAAACCCTCTGGAGGTCCAGTGGTTAAAAGAGAAGTGCTGGCTTTAAAAATACAAACACACACACATACTCACCTGGGTGGATGCAGCATTGGTCCCCCGCCTCTAAGACTGAGAACTGAGCAATCCTAAAGCCTCATACACACGATCGGATTGTTGGCCAACAAAACCGTATAATTTTGTCTGAAGGGTGTTGGCTCAAAATTGACTTGCATACACACAGTCACACAAATGTTGGCCAACAATTACGAACGTGGTTTTTCAGCTCTTTAGCGCCACCCTTTGGGCTCCTTCTGCTAATGTTACGTTTCCCAAGTCTAATTTTAATTCTGTCCTCTGTTAACTATGGAGGTGTTTCCTGTGATGTGTCACGAGGATAAAAACTGCAGTTTTGGGTACTGAAGCCCCTTGATTGCCTCGTGAAGGCTGAGGAGAAGAATAAATTCAATACCTTCGCCATCTCCCCATCCTTTGTATACAGATGTCCTTCCTCATTCTTTATGGGGCCAATATAGTCTGTCCTCCCTTTTTTACTGTTTACATACTTAACCAGCTTAACCAGCTGTTTGAAGGAAAATATTGTTAGTATGGCAGCAGTTAGCTGCCATAACGCCGGTATCCTCGTCTTCAGCGGGCGGTCCGCCACAAGATAAAAGTGGTCTCTGCGGTGGATTCACCGCGAGATCACTTTTATCGGTGGCGGGAGAGGGCCCTTCCCCTCCCGCCGCGATCCGGTACCCTCCGCCGCTTACCGGAGCCATCAGCAGCATCGGAGGCGATCACGTCTGTTCTTCTGTCAGGTATGGAGACGAGTGAGGGGAAGATGGCCCCCAACCATCTCCATACAATTGCTGGGCGGAAGCGACGTCAAAACGTCACTTCTGCCCACAGCTCTTAAAGGGCCATTTTTTTTAAATAATTCTTTTAAAAATGTACATTTTTTTTTTTTTTATTGCATTTTAGTGTAAATATGAGATAGGAGGTCTTTTTGACCCCAGATCTCATATTTAAGAGGTCCTGTCATGCTTTTTTCTATGTTTACATTCCTTGTAATAGGAATAAAAGTGAGAATTTTTTTTTTTTAAAACCGTGTAAAAATAAAAAATAAAAAGGTAAAATAAATAATAATAAAAAAATTTTAAACGCACCCTGTCCCGACAAGCTCGCGCATACGAGAGGAGCGCCCGCATATGAAAACGGTGTTCAAACCACAGTTGTGAGGTATAGCGAGAGCAATAATTCTAGCCCTTGATCTCCTCTGTAACTTAAAACATGCAACCTGTAGAATTTTTTAAACATCGCCTATGGAGATTTTTAAGGGTAAAAGTTTCTGGCCATTCCACAAGGGGGCGCAATTTTCAAACGTGACAGGTTGGGTATCAATTTACTCAGCGTAACATTATCTTTCACAATATACAAAAAAAATTGGGGTAACTTTACGGTTGTCTTATTTTTTTTATTTTTTAATTCAAAAAAGTGTATTTTTTTTTTAAAAGTGCACTTGTAAGACCACTGCGCAAATATGGTGTGACAGAAAGTATTGCAATGACCTCCATTTTATTCTCTAGGGTGTTTGAAAAAAAAATGTATAATGTTTGGGGTTTCCAAGTAATTTTCTAGCAAAAAAAACACGTTTTTAACTGGTAAACAACAAATCTCAGAAAGAGGCTCGGTCCTTAAGTGTTTCTTGGGATTTTTTTTGCTCTCCTCCGCTATGTGTCTTTCATGTTCTATCATAGCCATCCTTATTGCACCCTTATATTTCTTGTTGCATTTTTTATAAAGTCTGAATGCTGAAGATGATCCCTCAACCCTGTATTTTTTGAAGGCCTCCTCCTTTGCTTTTATATGCATTTTTACATTGGCATTAAGCCATCCAGGGCTTTTGTTTTAAATTTATTACCCAATGGGATGCATTGGCTAATGCCCTTATTTAATATGCTCTTAAAGCAAACCCATCTCTCCTCCGTTTTCTTTATTCCTAAGATTTTATCCCAATTTATGCCTTCTAACAAGGTTTGTATTTTTGGCAAGCTGGCTTTTTTGAAGACTCTGGTCCGGCGGCACCTACAGTATGCTGTCCAGTTCTGGGCACCAATCCTCAGGAAGGATGTACTGGAAATGGAGCGAGTACAAAAAAGGGCAACAAAGCTAATAAAGTGTCTGGAGGATATTAGTTATGAGGAAAGGTTGCGAGCACTAAACGTATTCTCTCTGGAGAAGAGACACTTGAGAGGGGATATGATTTCAATATACAGATACCATACTGGTGACCCCACAATAGGGATAAAACTTTTTCGCGGAAGGGGGTTTAACAAGACTTATGGCCACTTGTTAAAATAAAAAGAGGTATAACCTTAAACTACGTAGAGGGTTCTTTACTGTAAGAGCGGCAAGGATGTGGAATTCTCTTCCACAGGCGGTGGTCTCAGCGGGGGGCATTGATAGTTTTAAGAAACTATAAGATAAGCACCTAAACGACCGCAACATACAGGGATATACAATGTAATACTGACATATAATCACACATAGGTTGGACTTGATGGACTTGTGTCTTTTTTTGACCTCACCTACTATGCAACTATGTAACAACTGTGGTCATTAAGCCTACCATCAGCCTGTTCTGCAAAGGTAAGGAAATTAGTGGGGGGGGGGTAATGTGGGATGTGCAGATGTAGGCAGAGAAGGAATTACAGTTTGGGGTGCACAGGTGAGCAAGGAGGGGATGTATGGAGGTAAGGAAGGTGGGTGCAAAGATGAGCAGAGGAGGCAGTTAGAGGGGAGGGGGGATTAGAGTGGAGAGGATGGGGAGTTTTGGGGTGCAGAGGTATACTGACAGGGTGGATAAAGGTGTAGATCATGTGTAGGGCAGCCCAGCTCTATGCACTACAAATGCGGAAGAAAGTCCCAAACCCTTTTTCAAAATAACATGGTGCCAAGGCACATGTCAGCAGATGCGTGAGGTGTCAGTAACAATTAATGGCACTGCTGTGGATCTGCTAAAGGGCAGCACATTTCTGTTGTGTCAGGAAAGCAATTTTGCATGCGTTCCCAACACACACAAATGTGAGCACAGACTAAACGTCTCAGTTACATTGGTGGTCAGTGTAAATCTTCTCATTACATTGATTCTTGGTGTAGAATCCTTTCATTCACACTAGTGGCCAGTGTGAATGTCCCCCTTACATTGGTGGTCAGTGTAAATCCCTCCTTACATTGGTGGTTACTGTGAATGCTTCTATTACATTTGTGGTCAGTGTAAATCCCTATTACATTGGTGGCCAGTGTTGAAACTCTTCTTTATATTGGTAGTCGGTAAAAAAAGAATCAGCATTGCTATTGATCACACCCTCCCCCCAGCACTGCCACCAATCCCAGGAGTCCTAGGATCCCTCTTTTTCTGCCTATTAATGGGTCCCCTCACCTCCCTAGTCCATGGTGTGCAGGCAGTGAGGAGATGATGTGCTATAACCTCTTGCAACCAATCAGTAATGATGTGCAGTAACTTCTAGCAACCAATCAGTGAGCGATATTGATGTATAGTAATCTCTAGCAACCAATCAACAAGCAGAAATCATGTGCTGTAACCTCTAGCAACTAATCAGTGAGCCGTAAGACTGTAACCTCTAGCAACCAGTCGGTGAGAGGTAATGATACACTGTAACCAATTGCAATCGTTGCCTGATATGATTCAGTAAATGGATTTTGAGTCTAGCTGCTATTTATTGCATGTCTCAGAGCAGGTGGAGAGCAAAACCGCATGGGGGGGGCAAGAAAATGTTTGCTCAGCGTCCAATCAATATTAAAGACGGTCCTGGTTTGATCCTGATAAAGTATAGTTCTGTCACTGACAATTAAATGCATATTAAAGTATATGTAAAATTTGTAATTGTAACTGTGAAAGGTTTTTATACTGGTGCATGGTAAATGTTTCACAAATAGTTGTTGATCCTACCAGTTTCTGCTCTCTTTCAACCTTTTTTTTTTTTAATATGGTGACTGTGAGAAGAGCACTTTCAGCCTCCCCTGCACAGAGATTCTCCTCCTTTAGAGACAACAGTCAAAGCACTAGCAGACAGGGTAATCCTCATTGGGGCAGGTCAATGCTACAGTTAACCCCTTTACACACAAACAGAAGGACTGCCATATTTTTTAACAAAAACACACACCGTTCACAGAATCTGCTGTTGCACATCTGACTATTAAGAAACATCTGACATAAATGTAACAGAGTTTTAAAATAGGGTAGCTCTGCAGTCATGGGTAGGATGCTATTTATTTACATGCAAGTTTTTCCTGCTTCACCTCTATTAATTTTGCCTACTTATATGCAAGGTTTTTTCTCATATTCCCAGATAGCCCAGCTCCACTCTCCTCTTCCTTTTTCTTTCTACTCTTGCTTTCCCCTTTCTTTCTGGTTTTGCCCTGGTTTTATTATGTTTTATATATTTGGTATATTTACGTGCACTTCTCTTGATATATTTTTGTTCTTCATAAAAGCATATCTCCATGACAAAACACAAGTGGGCTTCTGTAGAAGCTTTCGTATATTGTTTTTGTAAATTCTCTAAAATGGACAAGATTGTTTTCTCACTCTTGTGACGTAGAGATTATTGTCCAACAATACACACATAAAAGATATATTTAACCTAAAATATGGTAGTTATTCCCAGAGGCAGATCATTTTTTAAGTTTCTGATTACAGCATTCAGAGATTCAGCTTAACAATTTCAAAATATCGTTTTAATGAAAGAAATGAAAAAAAGATATGCATCTAAACATAAAAAAACAATATATTGCAGTTTACTAGTCTTTAGAGGTGTTGGCTGCATAATATTTTTTTCAGGCTTTCTTTCCTTAATTTGCACCTGGTGACTGGCTGCTAGCAACATACTTCCTGCCCTAGAGTGAGAAGGCTCACTCACTGCATGTCAACTGTGGAGTATCAGCACTGTCACCTTGGGACAGGACGTATGTTAGGCCTACAGAAAACATCCCCCTCTTATATGCCACAAATCGGAGGGGGAGAGTTTTATAGTTATCTGAGATACCTGGGGACAGTGATAAACCAGCAGCACAGGCATAGGAAGTGACAGCTGACAAGATATCAGGTATTTTTGCAATATCAGGTATTTTTGCACTTATTGAGTAGATATAACAAAACACTTTCAATGGTATATTTAAGAGATAAAAATAAGGCAAATAAGAGAACTTCACTGTTGCGTTCCACAGTCTTTTAATTTCCCAATTACATAGGAGATTTTAGAAACCATTAAACACTAGGACCAGTTGGGCACTCTTACCTCTATAATATATTACCTCTATAATTTTAACAATCAGAGTAGCGTATGTGGATCCTATCCCTGAAACAATGTCGTATTTCTATATAACTGTTTGAACAACATGTGAAAAGATCTTCTAGCAGAAGGAAAACTATCATTCTATTGTTCTTTTACATTTGGACCATAAAATACATACTAGAATGTTAAAGCTCAACGTCTGGAAAAAAAAAAAGACACGTTAACTACTTATTTGCCTGGGTGAAGATGAATAGGGTGATATACTTACCTGATTCCTAGCTTCCCCAGAAACCAGCACTCTCCAACGCTTCAAAATTTGGGCAGGCCCTTGTTGTCCTCCCATACAATGCAGGACTGCCGATAATGCATGTTTTCCCCCAGAATTCAGCTTTAAAAAAAAGACAGACTCACTTCTTTCTTAAATCATCCTTTAGGTAGTCTCAATAGCCTTTCAACAAGCTAAGAAACACCCAAAGAGCTGTGGGCATAGTGGAAATCCTTAACAAGTCCAGAACAGCATGGCATATGCTAAACCTGGAAGCTGAAAAAAACATTCAACCCATTCAGCACATTTAAGATGTCCACATTTCAGCATACTGAGATAATTCAAACAAGTCCACACATTCAGTTATTTACTGGTTTTTGCTTTGTGAAATAGAATTCTCAATTAGAGTAAACTGCCTAAACTAAATTTAGATGTACTATCTAAATAAAGTGCATAGAACAAATGTTTCTGGTTATACTTCTGTTTTTATTCCACAGCCTATTAAACTAGGAAACATTAAGTGCTTAAGAGAAGAAATACAAACAGAAATGTTTTGTTCCTGTTGCTGAGATGCAGCAGTGAATAGTGGGGCCAGAAGATGGCTCTTCCACCCCCCAGCAGACTGAACATGGCAGCTGTCTAGAAATATTTAAATGTCCTGCTGGCTATAGGATTTAAGCAGGATTTTTTCTCTTGCATTGCCAGGACTATGACTCACACTTTAAGTTTTTGGAACTTTTAAATCCCTTCACTATCATTAAATAAACCACATAATGCACAAATGCTTAAGTAGATTAACTTTATGTGGAATCACTCAGACAATGCCGTAAAATATACTAACATGATTATGTAAACATCTGAAGTTGATGTAAATCCTACGTAAATTTTATTTGGTTTGCCATCTTTATTTTTAATAATATACTTGGGAGACAGGTACAAAGTGTTGTCACCCTATCATGGAAAATGCCCCAACAAGAACCTTCATGGCAGGATCAACAGGTTTTCATTTAATTAAAGCTGCAGATTTACAACATTTGAAAATTACTTTTGAAATTATACATTATCATGTTAAAGTTTATATGACATTTTATCTATTGGATTTACATACACTTTAAACCCTGCCTTATAACAAAGAATTTGAGAAACATATGCTTGCATAGGTACATGCGAAACGTTAGGATGGCAATACACATACATTCGTCAAATTAAAAAATGGGCAGCAGTACATGCCCAGCCTCCCTTGAATCATGTTCTGCCAGAACCCAACTCAAACTTCCTTTTTTTAAGATGGTCATAGATGGTTCAATAATAAATAAGCAATTTTAATGAAGATTCAGAGCTCTGATGTATATTGGGCTGCAAATGCGTTTGTAGGGCAGAAGGGTTTGAGTTTGATTTCACACAGGGAGATTTCCAAAAAAAAACCTGAGCAGACCCTGATCATGTACTCTTCTATGAAGAATCACTCCAGCAGTCAGTGATCAAAGCAGGTTCTGACACTCAATTGCTAGCCAAAATGTGCTCCAGAATTGTAGCCAGTGTGAGGCTGGGTTCACACTAGTGTGAATTACATGCAGGTTTCTCCGCATCCAATTCGCATGTCAGGAGACTGTGACCGGATCTCAATGGTACCAGTTCACACAACTCCAGGATGGCTACAGAGCAAATAGCACAGAGGTCCTGTGCATCTTCTGGTCCATTTTAGGTCCGAATCCAGCCAAAAATTCAGGCCTGGTTCATCCCTGAAATGGAGAGCAGGGACGCACTGGACCCCTGCTTTCAGCAGCTCCACACTGCAGTGTGAACCCAGCCTCAAGAAACTGTGGCTAATATTGCTAGGCAATGGTACATACACACCATGGTCATGTGTCCCAATGGCTAAAAGAGGAGAAATCCCATTCCTAAATTACAAACACTGTGTAAAGCAGTTCCAACCTAAATGGGAAGAACTAGGACTCAAGAAGATATGCTTATAAGCTGTAGTAAAGACAGCCATAGCTAATGTTTTAGGGACCTGCATGGTTACATATTTAGTGGTACTGTTTTTGCCATGTCTTATTTGTGTTGTCCCTGTATTGGCCATATTTTTTACAATGACCCATCATAAAACCACCATTTCCATCTCCCCTTAACTAGTTGTGGACACTGGATGTACTGCACATGTCCAAAAAACATAATCCAAGTACTCAGTCATATATCCTGTCCTTTTGACTTGCTGCCGGTCTTCCCTCACACTTGTCCGCAATTCCAGACTATGAAAATGATAGCCAGGAGTTGCTGGGTACAGTAACTGTAAGACCCCTTTCACACTGGGGTGGATTTCAGGCGCTTTAGCGCTGGAAATTGCCTCTGCTAAGTGCCTGAAAACCGCCTCCAATTTATTCAAGTGGGACTTTTCACACTCGGGCGGTGCGCTTGCGAGACGTTACAAAAAGTCTTGCAAGCAGCATCTTTGGGGCGGGTTGGGAGCACTTTATTTAGCGTTCCCAAAATGCCCTGCCTATTGGAATGAATGGGCAATGTTTCCGAATCGCCTGAAAAGTGATTCAGAAGCGACGCAACACAGGATTTTTTAACTCCTTTTTGAGATTAAAAGCACCCTGCTAGCAGCCGAAAAGCACCACTTAAATAGTGGTAAAGTGCCGCTAAAATGAGCTGCACTTTACCGCAAATGTGGCCCCAGTGTGAAAGGGGTCTAAAAGCTGCTGCTGTCAAAAAACGGACAACCATACACAGATATAGAGATACAAGATAACAGTGCTGAGTTCCTATCTAACCTCTTCTTAACCCTTATTTTACCTTAATCAACCTCCTTTTTCCCTTCTCCACTTAACTCTTATTTTTTTTGCTGATTTTTTTCCATTTTTCTTAGTATTAAAGTGGTTCTAAAGGCTTTAGATATTTTTTTTTCACCTTAATGCATTCTCTGTATTAAGGTAAAAAAAACCTGTGACACAAGATCCCTCCCTCCTTTATACTTACCTGAGCCCAATCTCGATAAGGCGTGGTGCTGCTCTCTCTCTCTATCTTCACAGGGCAGATTGATAGCAGTGGGAGCCATCGGCTCCTGCTGCTGTCAGTCAAATTCTGTGACAAGAGAGTGGAGTCAGTAGCGAGCCATGCTGCCTCTGTCTGTAGACACAGGCAGCGCAGCTTAGGATTGAGGGGGTTGGCAACTCCTCAGTCACGATCTACCTGTCGAACGTGGGCAGATGACGGATAGATTATGTCCCTTCCTTGCCGACCTCTGACGCTCCTCCCACACATGCAGAGCGACGCCAGGAATGAACAATTTAGTATGCTGCGCCATGACAAGCAGAAGGAATGTGAACCTGAGCAAGAGGGGCGGCATTTACTGGAACCAATCACCTGTTTTTCCCCCCTGCAACATCTGAAAGGCGGCTCCTCCTCCTCTCCCTCTCGTCATCTTTCAGTTGCTGCAGGGGGAACTACAGGGGATCAGTACCAGTAAATACCACCCCCGCTGCCCCTCCTGTCCATGTTCCCTTTATTGCTGTTGCCTTCCCACCCCCCCTCCCACCCCACCACATCGTTTCCACCTTTGCCTCCTTTTATTCCCACTGGCTGCTGCAGGGATCGTTTCAGGATAGAGAGCAAAAGAAAGGGCCGGTAAATATGTTGTTTACCGACCCCTTCTTTTTCTGAATCAACACACTGAGTGATCAGTACCTTTCACTGTGTTTATAAATAACCGAAGCATAATAAAATGTGTTTACTATGCTTTAGTTTGTGAATGAACAGGGAGATTGTGCAGAGCGCTTCCTGTTCATTCCTTTTGTGCAGTCCTCAATCTCCTTTCTCTGTCTCAAAAATGAGACATCAGGGGTTGGTTTAGACTCTTTATATTTCACCAACAGGACTATTAAAAAAAAAATTATGAAAAATAATAAAATTGTAAAAAAAAAATAAACATAAAATAAAAATAAAAAAACTACTGACACTGTTCACTACCCTTTTAAGTGTATGTAAAGTGTACCCTTTAACCCCCTCCCGACCAGCCGCCATAGTTATACGGCGGCAGGTTGGCTCCCCTGGGCGAACCGTCGTAGCTATACGTCGGCTCACCTATTGACCACTAGGCGGTGCGCTCACACCGCCGAGGTGAGTGCGCATGTCCATGGTGCCATGCCGGAGCTGATGCAAATGCTCGGCGGTTGCGATGACCGAGGGGGACCCGTGATCGCTCCACACTGAGACAGAACGGAGATCTGTCAATATAAACAGACAGATCTCTGTTTACATTGACAGATCTCAATGTAAACAGAGAAGGGAGGTAGAGGAGAGTAGTAGGGCAAGTAGGGTAAAGGAGGAACACCAGCAGCCTAGGTTAGTGAACATGTTTGAGCTTTATGTTATAACAGTACATTTGGGATATCGCAGCCAATTTGACCACACTACTATAAACTTCCTTAGTTTCAAGCCTTTCCTAGCGACAATTTTTTACATTTCGCACTGGAAGTTGAGGTCAGCAACAGTGCTATAAATAGAAGGGGTTTCTGAGGTTTTCCACAGCCTAGTAATAGCAAGTTTGGCAGCGAACAGTAGATGTACAAATATATATGGATTGGGGAGGGTATATTTCTATACCTACATGCAGAAGTGCTAGAGTAGGGGACGGTGGTGCTGCTACAGTTCCTCCAACAGTTAGTCAGTAGGGCGTTAGGTACCATCTGTGGATGGTTTTCTGGTATGATTCCCAATGGTTACTGCAATGGGACACTTTATATGCTTCCTTGAAGGCTCTAATGCCGCGTACACACGGTCGGACTTTTCAGCTACAAAAGTCCAACGGACGCTGACGGACTAAAGCTGGCTGGTAATCCGATCGTGTGTGGGCTTCTCCGGACTTTCAACGTACTTTTTTAGACTCAAATCCGACGTACTTTAGATTTGAAACATGCTTCAAATCTTTACATCGTAACTACGACGGACCCCGAAGTCCGCTCGTCTGTATGCTAGTCCTACGGACAAAAACCCACGCTAGGGCAGCTATTGGCTACTGGCTATCAACTTCCTTATTTTAGTCCGGTGTACGTCATCACGTACGAATCCGTCGGACTTTTGTGTGGTCGTGTGTAGGCAAGTCTGTTCGTTAGAAAGTCTGCCGCAAGTCCGCCGCAAGTCCGCCGAAAGTCCGCCGAAAGTCTGTCGGACAGGCTGTCGGACTTTTGTAGATGAAAAGTCCGACCGTGTGTACGCGGCATAAGTCTTGAGTGATAGGAGCGTTGAGTTCTTCTACCTATTTGTGTAGGGTACATATTTGGGAGCAGGGGCGGTCTATACTTAGGTTAAAGTACATCAGGGATATTCCTTTCCTAGGGTAGGGAGTATTAAAGTAAAACTGGTAGACAGGTGCAGGTATGGATACATTGGGTGATATTTTAGAAGAGTAAGGCTTCTGACCTTGGGAGGTTAAATTCGTCCTGGACTTTGAATGTTTTTTCTTTGTTAACTTTGTTGTGTATTATGTCGCCTATTTTTAAAATGCCAACAGAGTGCCACTTAGATACATTTAGGTTGGGAATACAAGAGGATAGTATAAAAAAAGGTTTTAACAGTGCCAAAGATGTATATATAAAAACTAAACTGACTGAACCACAGCTTTATCAATATTGATATAAGTCAATAAGGGTTGGATGAGAGGTTAATAAGGTTAATATTTATTCAGAAGATTACATATATGTTGTAGAATACTATGAACCTGCACTAATCTCGACTCTCATCCATACAAGAGGAGAGAGCTGAGAGTGGTATCGGAAGCGGTTGGGTAGGTGAGCCTGGGGGGTATGCAGCTAGCAGTTTTTCCCAGGCCAAGAGAGGGGCAGAGAGGGTTGGTATTGCAAAGGAGAGGAGGGGATCCTGCTGCAGTTATCAGAAGGTAGTCTGTTAGGGTAACGAGGTGGGCATGCAATGGTTCCATGGTTGACCAAATCTTTTCGGAGGTGGTCTAAGATTGAGGCATAGTAGTATGTGCTAATGTGAGGACGCCCAACCCCACCCTTACTGTGTGGTCTATTTAAAATGTAGTTAGCACATCTGGGTGGTTTAGAGTCCCAAACAAATTTGGTTAATTTTTTCTGTATCAAAACTAGGAGGGATTAGGAAATAGGGACGATTAGTGGGCAAAATAGGTGGAGAAGTTTGGCTAAAACTATCATTTTGAGGGTGGCTATGCACCCAAGTTTGGAAAATCCTATACAAGGTAGTGACTTCAAAAGGGAGGGTAAATTTTGCAGGAATGTATAGTAGGTCTATCAATTGGTTCAGTTAGGGGGAAAGCTGTATTCCCAGGTATAGAATGGATGTTGTAGCCCATGTATAAGATAGAGAGGATTTCAGTTGGGAAGATGACTGGGAGAGAGATGAATGGGTAAAACTAGGGATTTTGTGGTATTACGCTTATAGTATAATACAGAGGTAAATTGGTATAGAGTTTCTTGTATAATTTTCAAGGAGTGAGGAGGGTTATAAACCATCAGAACCACATCGTCAGTGAAGAAGCTAATCTTGTGGTCAATACCATTATGGGAGGTGCCCTGATATATACGCAGGTCAGATCTGATTTTGGAGGCCAAGGGTTCCATCAATATGGTAAATATAATCAGGGAGAGGGGACACCCCTGCCTTGTTTCCATTGGAAATTTTGAATGGGATGGAGAGGGTCCCTCCAATAAGGCCCTTGGCTGATGGGTTGGAGTATAGGGACAGGATAGCGTCCTGAAACCTGCCCATTATGCCAAATTTGGTGAGCACCGCTTTAAGAATATGCCAATGAACTCTGTCAAACTTCATCCAGGCATAGAAGCAAAGAAGGTGTTTGAGTACATACAGCATGGTGGATGATGTGGAGTAGGTGTCTGGACGTGTCTAGTCGCGTCAAGTCAGGGGCTTGCCTGCCTGGAATGAAACCGACTTGGTCGGGGTGTACTAGTTTAGGGAGGATTGTTATCAGTCTGTTGGCACTGACTTTGGCTGGTAATTTAATATCTGTATTTAAAAGGGAAAATCAGTCTGTAATTGGAAGTCAGAGAAGGATCTTTCACTGGTTTGGGAATAGTAGACATTATGGAACGCAGCATATCTGTAGGCAAGGAGCCAGAGAAACCAGCAGCATTAAAGAGGTCTGTAAGTCTAGGTGCCAAGATGTCAGCTAATTTTTTACAAAACGCATTTGTGATGCCATCTTCACCTGCAGATATGTGTAATGGGAGGGTCTTAATTACATGCAGTATTTCATTCGTTGTGAATGGTTGGGAGAGCTAAATCAATTGGGGTTCAGAGATTGAGGGCAAGTTAACTGAGGCCAAGAAGTCATGGATATGCTCATCAATAGCTTGGGGAATAAGGTGGTCATTTTTTAGGTTGTATAAGGATGCATAGTATTCAATAAATGCATTGGCAATCTCTTGTGGATTGGTTAACAGTTGCTTTGAAGTGGGGTGGGGTAGGAAATGTAAAAATATAATTATAAAATGAAAAAAAAAGTAAAAAAAACAGAATGTGTATATAATGCTTCAGAGATATTCAGGTGTACAAGAACACCCTCTCATGTTTCCCCACTCACCGGATCCGGACGACCCCTAGCTTTTCAGTCTAGGGGTCACTTTAGACTTGATAATAATATCCAAGAATGGCGGATTTGATGTCAGGTCATCAGATCAAAACTACTTTGTGAAGGTTCTCAGCCCAACAGAAAGGTACCCGAGATCTAAATCCTTTTTAAGCACTCTGCTCCAATGACAGTCCTCAAAGTCACTTGATTTCAGCTATATACTCCTTACTTTTCGGTGAATCAGACCACAAATCTAATACGGTAATCGGAAATGGGAGATGGAGCTACACCTGGACCTTCCTAAAGAGGAATGGGAAAATATACATACACATATACATAAAGGCTCTATTAACATTTCAGCACAGGAAAACAATTATAAACTGTACTCAAGATGGTACCGCACCCCCAAACGAATCCATCTATTCCATCCAACGATATCACCACTATGCTGGAGATGAAACTCCGAAGTAGGCTCTCTTCTCAATATCTGGTGGGACTGTGCTCACATTAAACCGTTCTGGGAAAAAATACACAACCTGACCACTCACATCACTACTTACACACTAGACTTCACTCCTGCTCAATATTTATTGCACCACACATCTCTACCTCAATCCACTTACAGGAAATATCTAATGCTTCACCTCATCAACGCAGCCAAACAATGTATCCCTTTAGATGGAGGATTTAATACACCAAGCTACGGACAACCCAACAAAATATTGCCAGACATGGGCTTGTTGGATACACTTTAGAGACTCCTCAAAGTTCCAAACACTAATACCCGACCCATGACCTGGACTCCCACTTAGCAACAATCGACCCATTCAACAACATGCTTACATAAGACTGTGGTTGGAGTGTCCGCCATTTCCATTTCCAACTCGATCAGTTCTAGCGCCAAGTCCAAACACACTCGCTTTAATTTCCTTCCCCTCAACGACTTATCGCAAATACTTTTGATACTCCTGTATTCTGTTCTCATCCCACAGGAAATTGATTCACTTCACACCTTTCACACTTAACCTCAGACCCCCCTTTTAATTTAAAACTGACACCGCCAACATCTTTGGCCTTCTCCCCCCCCCACCCCCAATTTAAACTCCTAAATATCGATGGATACTAACATTCGACACGCCATATAAGAATTAGAGGGAATACCACCCCACAAGTTGGACCACCATCCACAATCTCTCTCATTAAGTAACTATTACCCTCCTCCCTCGCACAGTTTGATCCCGTTAGGGTGCCCAGGGTGGGAGCGGTACTGCTACGGTCCGCCGTTTACTACTACATACACCCTCTAATCACCATCATCTACAATTGTTCCATTTGTTCTTCAGCCACCTTCCACTCTCGTTAGATGATTCCAGACTATTCTAGGTTACTCGTTTTTACACATACCTAGTAATGGTAATGGACATTATAATCGGTTTATGGATTGACTTTTTCTTCACACATTGTCCATCCTGAATTTGCAATTGGACTGCATTAAACCGGAAGCTTAAAGATTTCCTTAATATGTTTATGGTATAATGTTATATCTGTGCAAAGATTACTATGTATTCTTTTCTCGTTTGTACTCATTATTCTATTTTGCATTTCTCTTGAATAAAAATTTATGGAATAAAAAAAAAAAAAGAAAGGTACCCAAAAATGAAAAAGGTTGGATGGATCCGGATGACCCCCAGCTTTCAGTCTAGGGGTCACTTTAGACTTGATAATAATATCCAGGAATAGCGGATTTGGTGTCAGGTCATCGGATCAGACAGGTACCCACAAATGAAAAAGGTTGGACTGATAGTGAAGCACCATTAAAAAAGTCTTTATTGCACATGGAAATGGATACTTACAAAAGGTAAGATAAAAACAGGCACAAACATGGAGCTGGGAATGCAAAAAACGCTGCTGGAATGGACTTTGGCTTTTGTGCGTTGGGCTATGACTTGCTTGGCTAAAAGTGCTCCTGCTTAGAGTATTTAAAGTTGTGTTCAAATTTATGTAGCAGAAGGGTTTGTAGCCTTTGTCTCAGCTCCAACAGCTCAGGTGCTTGTTTTTGGGAAGGGGATGCTTTATTTAGTTGCATTCTGATCTGTGCTGTGTTCTCCATACATCAAAGAGATCTGATATTTGGAACAGGGGGTTTAAAGCCAGTTGGTTGCAGTGTTGGTTTGTGGAAGTGTCCATTGAAGGGTCACCGACGATTAGGTAAGGTAAGGCGTAGGTAAGATGGTGCTGAAATTGTAGGGTGTCCTTGACAGCCATCAGAACATTCTTTTTATTTTGGCCAGACGTGAGAAAGATAGTGTTGTAGCCCTTAAGCCAGGGTATCAGAGTTTTTTCCACAGCAAAGTGTGTCTCCTGGATAAATGCAATGTCATCGCTTTGCTTAATCAATTCCTTTTGAAGGCTAGCTATTTTTTGTGGGCTATTCAAACCCTTGGTATTCAAGGAGATCAGTTTTATCGGCATGGTGGAGAGATCGGTTCAGTCACTAGGGGACAGGAAGTGTCAATGTTTCAAATAATGTATTCTGTATTTGGTGTTCTGATCTTTGTTGGGGCGCATCTTTTAGTTTGGTTTAGTATTGGTGTTCATTTTGTGGTTTATTCACTCGCTGCCATGGAACGCATTAATTTTCTATCAAGTAGAATATTTGATGCCAATACCATTTTCTCCACGGAGCAATCTGGACCCATTGGGACCCAGTTTCTCGGTTGGGAAGTCACTGTATGATGCCAGGTGTTTTCTGACAACCATCAGACCATCACCACCCCTTGGAGTACTTACACCTCCTGTGCGGTTGGACATTCACATCCATCTATGGACGTTTGTGTTTCAAGGCACCTGTGGTTAATTAGTGATTTCTTTACTGTTTCACCATTATAAAGACCTATGTTCCTTTGTACATGCGCTGCATTTTTCTATATGCCTAATCTGTATTGGAGTGTGAGGAAGATTATGCATCTATATTTAAGACTTTGGAGAACACTTTCGAGAAACAGGTGAAGACACGGTGGGATGTTTTCACCTTTGAGCACTATCTAAGGGAGAAACTCCTTTTCAGAAGTATGAGATGAGAGATGGCTCCCCAGGATGGTCTCTCTGATAAGCAGTTTATGGATGAGTGGCTGGAATTCTTTAATAATCCTGGATGAGAGCTTCAGGCATTAGTCCTTAAAAGGAAAAGGATTAAATTGGATAGACTTTATAGTAAGACTATTGACCTACAAGCTAAATTGGAACCTAATAAGGGGTCCAAGGAAATGCAAGATTTCAACATTAGCATTAAGAAAAAATTAGAAAAAGTGGATAGAGACACTCAGAGAAAGAAAGTAAAGAAATTTAGGAGAGATCTCACTGATTCTAATACTAATAATATGTACCTATGGCAAAATTCTGATGGTCAGGCTATAAACATTCCACCTGAGGAGATGGAAGTCACTGGACAAGTTAACAAAATACAGTCATCGAATAATGTTAGAGCTAAAGACCCAAAGTACAAAATACAGTAAAATACATTAATACGCCGAAACTGATGTATCCATATAATAACACCCAGGGCCCATCTGGTAGAAGGACTTTACAATCACCCAGACCACCATCACAGGGGTTTAGAAATCAACAGTGGGATCAGGCTACACATAATGAACAGCAATGGTATCAACACCCTCCCTCTAGTTCCTATAATGAGTCTGCAAATTTTGAATATCGGGTTCCAATACAAAACCGATTTCAGTCATTGGCTCATCAAGGATATAATCACAGTTACCCCCAGCCTAACACTAGTTCTTTTTTAGGACAACAGGGGAATGGATAGAGAGGGGGCAGAACGCCGAGACGTAGCTTTCGTCCCCCAAACAAAAAGACAGAGAGGATGTAGGGCAGGGTGATGTAAACAATGCAAAAAAGAGAAGGAGGGATACCTAAATAAGGGGATATACAACTTGAGCAATGTAGTATTAAATCACGAATTAAACATAATCGGATCCTGTCTAAATTGTCCCTTGTATGTATGAATGTGAGTTAGGGACCGTATTTTGTAAGCTCCTTGCGGGTAGGGACTGATGTGAATGTACAATGTATATGTAAAGCGCTGCGTAAATTGACGGCGCTATATAAGTAACTGAAATAAATAAATAAATACTCAACAAATTAAACATACTCAATCTGGGACTTAAATGTGCCTCAAGGAAACCTCTTAATAAGTTTAGGGCCTATATAGATACACATAAGTATGGGCGCAATTTGAATATGAAAAAATATTTTCTTAGCCACCCTGCTTTTCCTAACGATGGATCAGCTGTGGTGCCTGACCGTATTGATAGTTGATTATGTAATAGATCAATTTTTAACCCTCAAAGCAATTTTAACCAAAATAACTTAGTGTTGAAAGATATAGAAGGGTTAAAAGTAAAGAACGGGATTAACCCAGAATATATTACGAATGGCATTAAATCACTGGAAGGTAGAAATAATGTTGTTATACGCCCAGCTGACAAGGGGGGTGGTATAGTAACATTGGAGAAAACATTCTTTTACAATATTTTTATTTAGAATTTTTTTTTAAACAAGTACAATATCAACATTTACCATCTTAGTACGAAGTAGTGGTACATGTGACAAATCGGTTATGAGTTGGTTACATCACAAATTACTTTGTATTTATTGTAAGGTTTTTTATAGCCTTGTCCTTATTTTATGTTTATATAATAAGGTCAGACCTAAACCGAAAAAATTAAACAAAGAAAATAAAAAGACAAGACCTCCTCTTAGGTGATGCACAGGAGTGCTCCAAGTTGCACGGGGAGCTGTGGGGGGAACCCCATCTCCCTCTGTCACCTCCACTAGGTGTAACCAACTTGTTTAACTTCTAAGTAGACCCAGGGGCCTTAATTGGTCCATGGGCCCTTAAAGGCAAATTCCGGTTGAAAGAAAAAAAGAGAGAGAAAAGGAATGATAGAAAGAAGAGTAGAGGATAGTGGAGTGGGGTGCACTCTGGCCCTGGAGAGAAGGAGAAAACATTCTACACCATAATCAGCTTATGGAAATGCTGAATGATAGGGACACATACAAAAGACTTCATAGTGACCTTACAGAATTAAAGATATTTGGTCCCTAGTACATGTAGAATTCCGTTGATTTACACATTACCGAAAATCCATAAAAGCGCAACAGTACTTCGGGCACAACCTATTGTAACTGGAACAGGCTCGGTTACTGCTAGGTTGGGTGAATATATCTTGATAAATTCCTTCAGCCAAGTGTTCAGGTCACTAAGGCCTATCTCAAGGACACTAAGGATCTTTTAAAGTCCCTTAAAGAAATTCAATTGATTTTTGAGGAGCCTGTGTTTCTGGTTACTGTGGATGTAGCATCGCTTTATACTATCATCCAACATGGAGACGCATTGTTACCCCTAAATTGGGTGTTAAGTAAATGAGATGACATTCCGCATAATCAGAAATGTTTTTTAGGTAAAGCTTTGGACTACTGTATTTCACACAAGTATTTTTGGTATCAGGGTGGTTTTTTTCACTCAGCATGTTGGTGTTGCCAAGGGAACAAAATTTGCTCCCAGCGTTGCCAACCTGTTTATGGCTGAATGGGAGGATAAATATATTTTTAATACCCATAGACCGAGACTATTATTTTATCGTAGGTATATAGATGACCCAATATTCATCTGGATAGGTCTTAAGGATACCGTTGAGGAATTTATTTTCCATATAATTTAGAATAATAGTAACATCAAATTGGATTTTCAGACTAGTGACGACACTATTAATTTCTTAGATGTCACTATTGAATGGTCAGGACCCAGGTTGGACACAAAAGTCTATTTTAAGCCTACAGACCAAAATAGTTACTTGTCTGTGAACAGTGGCCATCATCCGATATTGATCAGAAATATCCCTAAGGGACAAATAATGAGTCAAACGTAATTGCAGTAAATATGAGGATTTTGTTTTACAATCTGGTACTTTGAAAAAAAAATTTGTACAAAAGGGCTACAGTGGTAATACACTAGAAAATACTATTTTTGAAATAGGAGCTATCCCTAGGAACCAATGCCTCGCAGACAAGGTAATAACCCTCAACAATGGGGTTTTATTTCAGATTTCCATTGCACATATAGGGATGTTCAGGAGATTTTTAAAAAAACACTGCCATATCCTATGTATGGACAGACATTTGGGCCCTGTATTGCCGGATTGACCCAAGTTCATATATAGGAAAGCATCTAATTTTGGTGATCGAGTAGTTAAAAAAGTTTTGGATGCCCCTGGACAACAAAAAATACATATAGATAAAAAAGGCTTTTTCTCTTGTAGAAAATGTATTGCCTGAAGGACAGTGGAAGTAAGTAACAGGGGACGCACACACTTCACCAATCGGGAAGGCAAGTCATTCTCAATAGATGAGTTTATCACGTGTAATACAACACATGTGGTATACCTGTTATGGTGTCTGTGTGGTCTGTTTTACATAGGAAGAACAAAAAGAATGCTTAGGATTCATATTGCTGAACATCTCACCAATATTGGGAACGGTTTTAGAAAACATAGTGTGTCACTGCATTTTAGAGAAAAACATGATAGGGATCCATCTTTACTGCAATTTTGTGGGATAGACTGTTTTTCATCATGGAGGGGCTCCAACAGAGTGAGGGATTTCTCCCAGAGGGAGACGTAATGGATATTTCTCATGTAATGTCTAACACCTTTTGGCTTGAACATAGAGCTAGATCTAAACTGCTTTATAAATAACTTCTAATCGGAGTAGAGTAGTGGATGTATAATATATAATTGTAGTATACATATTTTTTTATATATTTTTAAAAAAATTTTTTTAAATGATTCTGTACTTAATGCAATTATATTGATTTACGTCATTAAGTGTATTACTATATTTGGTTGTATGCTATTTTGATTAATATATTTATTATTCTAATTTTAATTTATGAAAGTATATTCATTTATAGTTTATATTTATTTATAGTTTATGAAATGTTGTTAGAATGATCTTGTAACCTGATTTATGTGGGTCAATGCTTTTAATGTAAATTTGGGCGGGAGTCGTTTCTCTGTCATTTGCATAAAAGGGTGTATTTAAATGAGGTTGCCGTGCTGTACAGCCAATCCCAGGACGAAGTCGGTATGACGAAACACGTCGGGACGTGGCTGTAGGGCAACCGAAAGTGACGATCACGTACCACCAGAAGTGACTGAGTGTTTGGATGAGAAAAAACAAGCGGAATTTGAAATTTCATATGCTCGCCACTATTTTTTCATATCTCTGGCATCCTACATGATACCAATGCAATTATTTCACACCTTCTGGTAAGTGCATGACCATTAGGCCAGTGATGTAAGGAATGTTTGCTTAATAAACGTTTTAAATGTTATCACATTATTTGGAGTTTATTCTCTCTGCATATCACGATTATCTTTGGATCATCATCGATGGGGATATCGCTGTAATTTGATTTGCCGACTGCTCTTTTTGCCAAAACACGAGAGTGTGAGGCAATATTAGCTGGTTAGTGTACATCTGACTGGGGAAGTGGGACCACGTATGTTCACACGGTGTGGTGACAGTTGGAAACTCGATATCATAAGTCTGAATGTGAAGTTGCTTATGGACTAGCGATATTTTTATGCATTCCTGTGCATTCTTTCACTGAGGGGATTTCTTTTAGAATGTTTTTATCATTTACTAAGCGCTACTTTTTACCTCTATTATATATATACTTGTAGGTAATAATGTTCAAATAATTTATTGTTAAGGAGCAGTTGTTCACAGAGAATCGTGGTCTGGGGTGGTCGTTCTATGTTGGAGCAGTGGGTGAGAAAGAGCAAGTTTGAGAGGCTGGTGCTGGTGTGGAAGGGACGATGAATAAAAAAGGGAACCCGGTAACAATATGGGCTTAATGTGCAGAATATTTGCTGATAGAATCCAAGGAGGGGGGGTTATCTCCAACGGTGTATATAAAAATTAGAGCCAATGGAGCAAACTTAGACTAAACAACAATAGGTCCGCTCTGACCTGGCAAATTGGCTAGTCGAGGTCATGAATGCTGACGGGGTATGTTAGACATTCTGGAGGGACCAGTCAGCGTCCATTTGGGTAGAAGGTGGAGAGGGTGGCCTCAAGCTTTCCTCAGTGAGAACCTGCCAGGATCTCAGTAATTGAGGGCCAGCTGAGAGCATGCGCATAGCTCGGGTTCTTCCTTGATAGGGGAACGTCAGTTTGGAAGGGATCGCCCATTTATAGGGTATATGATGGTTGTGGAGTGCTTTTGTGATGGTTGATAGTTGGCGGCAAATCCCCATGGTTGCCTTGGGCAAGTCCGCGTAGAGAATGATCACAGTGAAGGGTTCTGGTAGGTTCATAACACATTTGGCAGCAAGCATCACTTTCTCCTTGGCATTGTAAAAGTGAAAGCGTGCTAGTACATCCCTAGGTTTTTAGCTGGAATTTGCAAAGGCTTTGGCAGCCTATGGGATCTATCAATTTCTAAGTTTCTGTCAGTTAATTCAGGAACCAGTGTATGCAACAAGGATTTCAGAAAATGCACTATTTCAGACTGCTGTACTGATTCAGGTATATTACAGAATTTGATGTTATTCCAGCGAGACCAGTCTTCAAGGTCCGCCAGTTTAAGGTTGATTATTAGCCGTTAATCCTCGTGCTCTGTACAGGTGTCTATCATGTCATAGTGGGCAATGAGGAGGTCAGAGACTTTGTTTTCAACATGGAGGATACACTTATCCTGTTGATGCACTACACTAGCCAGGAAGGATACTGCAGTTGAGAAGTCCGAGTACAGTGTCTGCTTTAAGGAGATCAGCATATTTTTCATGGTCTGCTCAGAGATGGGCTGGTCAGAGGCAGGGGAATTGTCTATGGCTGATGGATGCTGAGTGTGAGGAGAGGGCAGAGTAAAGAGGAGGTTGTGTGTCTGCCCTGGGAATCCCTCATCCCTTCTAGGTTTGGATATAGTGGTGTTAGTGAAAAACGATCACTGTATAACTACAGGACAGTGAGATTAATAAACTCTAATTGCTAATAAATAAAAAAAATATGTCACAATATTAGAAAAAACATTAATCATGTGAAGAAAAGTAATAAACTTGATGTGTCCATATAAATGGTTAATAATGACAGTTGAACAGTCCGCAAAGTGAAAAAAGTGTTGTAGTTTGATCCAGACAGAAAGAAGTAGTCCTTATGGCATCAATACAAATAGGGAAATAAGTGGGTATGGAAGATAGCCACCACCAGCTATGGGAAGGCTTATCGGAACTATCAGACTCAAAAGGGCGTACGCCCGATGAGTCTTCAAGGCTTGTGGTGTAACATCCACGCCTACAGCTTCTGGCCAGAGTGGGAGATGATCCCTCTGTCCTTTGGATTGCTCAAAGTAATAGTACCCAGATGCATATGGTGTTTTCAAACCAAGGTGGACCAAATCTTCCCCATAAACTCACACAGTGTAACCAAAATGAAACAAATGCTCCACATAGTGTAAACCTGCAGGTATAATAAAAAATATATTAATAACTGGAACACTCACATTTGGATGTATAAAAAGCGCTTGTAGCAGTAACAGTACATATAACGCAATGGCATCAGCAAGGCTCGTCCCAACGCGTTTCATCTTGCATTAGGCAGGCCATCTTTTCATGAAATCCACACGGTCCTGTAGTCATACAGTGATCGTTTTTCACTAGCGATGCACATATCCTTATAAGTATTTGCCTGCAATTGTCCTTTGCTAGGCTGGCTTCTGCATAATATTTAGGGCGTCAGCGCAATATTTGGCTGTAGCCAGTTCCCACCGGAGGGAAGAAATTTGTTAGCTTTTGAGGAAGTTTAAGGGGTTTGCTTCAGCTTTGAGGAAGTTTAAGGGATTTGCGCTCCGTCAGTGCCCGATCCTCAGAGAAGAAGCCTAGGTAGTGTATACCCCGTATGTCACTGGGTATAGCCGGGTGGATCACGGAGCAGCGGGACTAAGTCGATCCGCGTTGTCAGCAAGCCACGCCCCAGTGACAGGGTCTTTTTAAAGCATTTAGCACCGCAGTAGTGAGTACAAGACCGGAAAAACATGCAATGCAAGGCACAATATGGACTCTTTTCTCTAAAAAAAAATTATAGCTTACTGCCAGAAGTAACTTATATAGTATAGAAACAGAAAACCTAAAAAAAAACATGTATTATCTAATTAGAAAGTCTATTGTAATTCTTTAGATAACCAACATAGCCTTTATTAACATACAAAACAGACAAATGCCCCCTAACTTACGCACATTGCAGTTTTAGCATCGATTATTAGTGAATACGACCACATAAGAGTAAACACGTCTAGTTAAAAGAAATCTTTACCTAAGCATGAAATAACTACACTATTTTCCAACATAGTTCACAGGTGTGAAGTGTCACATTCACAATACAGATACAGCACCTACTCTGTTGTGACCACAGGATCATTCAAGGAAACAACCTATGATTAACTTGGAAATTTGAAGATTATCAAGGCTGTAGAACTGGATAGATTACATTCATGACTGTTTGGGAACAGAAGCTATGGTGAAATCTACGTCTTTATTCTTTATATTCTGCAACTGCCCCTTCCCCCAACTGCAATCAGAAATATAGATACATTGCATGGAAGGTATGAAGGATAGGCAGAATAGGACATAGTAAAACTGGTTTGTTCCACATATTTTTACAATATTTGAGCCAAAATTTAACAATCCTCTTACATAACAAAACACCTTAGGACAGGCTGAAACTGTTAAGCACAGAAACCAGCTAAACAGATAAATAGCATTTTTTTTTTTTTTTTTTTACTGAAATCTTTTTGTACTATGTTTGATATACAGTAAGTGCTGACCAGAAAGGAGGTACACATACCAGCCATCTCCTTTAAGAAAGGTTTTATAATATATATATAAATATATATATCTATACACACACACACACACTGTATATATATATATATATATATATATATATATATATATATATATATAAATAAAATATCTTTTCAAAGTAGAGGAAAGCTGCACCCAGTCTTCAATTAGTGCAATGCGATCTGGTCATCCCACTGACCAAATATAAGAAAAAGTCCAGAGGATCGCTGCACTTAAAATTTCTTTATTGAACCAAAGTTCAAATAAACATTACATGATATGTAAGTTCATTATGTTTCGGGCTCACAAGCTTATGCCCTTCTTCAGATCAGACACACATCTAAAGTCAAAGTTATACACATGGCTTAAATACCATCATTTTACACATTTGCAATCAATTATGTGATTACTAATTGATCGAATACAAATTAGATTCTTTTCTTATAAATCCTTATATCACAGGTGAGGAAATGGTTAGCAAAGCGTAGAGCCCTCCGATATTTCAACAGAAGCCTTCAACTCATTTAACCACCTCAATACAGTGCACTTACACCCCCTTCCTGCCCAGACCAATTTTCAGCTTTCAGCGCTCTCATGCCACGTACACACAAGCGGAATGTCCGACAAAAAAAGTCAAACGGAAGCTTTTCATCGTATATTCCGTATGTGTCTTATGCGTATTTCATCATATATTCTGTGTGTATGCCTCATCGGACTTTTTTTTTTCGAAAACTCTGACGGACCTAGAAATGGAACATGTTCTAAATATTTCCGACAGAACCAATTCCTATAATGAAAACCGCTCATCTGTATACTGTTCCGACGGACCAAAAACAACGCATGCTCTGAAGCAAGTATGAGACGGAGGCTCTCGGTGTGGTAAAACTAGTGTTCGTATTGGAACTAACACATTCCTGACGCTGTTAACTCTGTGATCTTTTAATGCAGCACATTCTTTTCTTCTTTATAATGCTAGAAGAAGAAAGTTGTTTTGCTGCTCATATTCACACAGAGTTCTCACAAACTTATTTCTTCATTATTTATCCTCATCTCATGAATAATATTCTATTTTTTAAAAGCCCGATCTCCATAATAATGTTTACAATTATTTTTTATACTCATCTTTTATAATTTTTTTTTATTCCATCAAGATTTATTTTACGATTACTTAAAAATTATTTCCTAGTGATCTCCATATAATTAGTTTTTTTTGTGTGTCAAGTTACCACAATAACATTATTATCTTGTATTTTTTATTAACCTCAAGGAGGTTTGTGTCCCTTGTTAATTTGACATTGTCTTTTTGAAATGTACCTGCCTACTCACAAACAAACTGTCCTTTTTGAAGAAAAACACATAGGAAAATATTTATTGAAAATAAAATATCCATTTATTCTGGGTAACAAAATAAAGAGAAAGTCAATGCTGGAGAAACGTTTGAAATTTTTGAAGCCTTATGGCCCCCAGGGCACACATCAAGTCTGTGGAGAAGAAAATTGTTATCTTGAGGAGTCCATATAATAGGGAGCACAATCTGGTCCAGGAATCCCAGAGATCAGGACCAGCAGCAAACATATCTGTCCCTAGGCTGTGGTACTACACCAGCCTGCGTCTTCTGTCAGACCAGACTGAACCCAGGCCATCACTTTCTTGTCTTCCCTGCAGACTTCCCTCCACGCTTCCCTGCAGCCTTCCCTGCAGCCTTCCTTGGAGGCTGTGGCTCTGGTGGTGGACTTGTGGCAGGAGGAGGAGGAGAAGGAGGATGGGCTTGCTCATATATGTTGCTGTTCTCAGTCAGCTGGCCCCTCAACCCCTTCTGAAGGGCATAAAAAAAATTCTCTCACAGAGGAGGCGTTGTCCCTTCTCCAATTCCAGCAACCTGGTGGCTAGAAAGCAGCCATAGGACTCTTCAGCGTTGGGGGGATCCTGAGAAAATCGCTGGCTTCCCTAAAGGGGAGGCACCTGGGATTGGGTGAGGCTCCTCCTGGCTGCCACTGGGCACGGCCTCCTCCTGGCTGACGCTTTCCAGACCCTCCTCCTGGCTGAGCTCATCCTGTGTATAAAAAAGGGACATAGTTGTAGTTTTTGCTTCATCAATCACACACAATTTTCACCTTATGACTTGCAAATTGAATGTTAATAAATAGAAAAGACTATCATTCTGACCCCAGCATTTTTCAAGCTGGTCACCAACATTTTTGGCCACTACTGTCTAGTGATATGTATACATAATTTTTTGTATAAAATCATTGATTTGTAAGCAATTCTAACATCTAATTAACATCATTAATATTAGGGCAATAAATATGTCTAAAAAAGAATATACCTGACTGCAGCTGGGCGCATCCACTTTTTCCAGGATGGAAGGCCCAGGTTGTTCCTCGTCAGCTTCTGCTGGGGTTGAGGGAACAGTGGAGGGAAGGCTGCAGGGAAGGGTCGAAAGATATTCCCTGGCTTCAGTCTGGTCGTCCAGTAACGGCAGTTTGTTGAAGTACCACAGCCTGGGGAGACAAACATTCTCTGCTGATGCTCCTGATCAGAGTGATTTCTGGATCTTATTATGCTCTTTCTTATACATGTTTCTCAAGATCCCAATTTTATTTTCCAAAAACTTCATGTTTGCATTGGGGTCCCGAGTCTTCACAAATTCCAGAAGTTTCTCCAGCCATGACCTCCTAGCTTGTTTATTATAATATAAGCTGTGTTTCACCTCCCACAAATTCCTCATCTCCCTGTATCTGTCTATTAAACTGGCCATAAATTCTGGGTCCTTAAAGTGATTAATCTTTGCTGTAAGACAATACACAAAACAAAAACACTAATGTCAGCCTAAACTCTCATTATCATATCCCAATATAGGCCTCAATCTTGAAGCAGTTTAGGCCACTGTGATGGGCCAAGTTCAAATTTTACCTTTGTTTAGGACGCTCGCCACTTCCGTTCATCCTTCCTCCACACACACACAAATCAGACTACGACAAATGCGTGCTAGCTTGATATAGACTGCGCATGCATCGCCCGCCCCTGACGTTCTTTCTCGAAGATTCCCCGCCCCATCTCTTTCATCGCAGTGGGAGAGGAACATGGCGGAGACACACCAGGTGACTACTAATAGTAGTAACGAAGACGAAAGCCCAGAGGCCGAAACGTCCCAATCCAGGAGGAGGTTTGAGGCCTCCAATATGGCCTTTGAGGAGATGGTGGAGATGGTTCACATATTAAGGAGGGCCGACTATGATGCTAAGAATAGGTCGTACCCAAACCCCAATCTGCGTAAGGCCAAAATCATGATGAAAGTGGTGAAGAGTATGCATCACAAATTTGGGTTACGACGATCAATGGAGCAATTAAGAAAACGCTGGTCAGACCTAAAATTAAGGGAGCCGGATCAGTACAGAAGGATAAAGAAAGTGCTTAAAAAAAGTAAGTACTTGTCGTGTGTTCCTATTATGATTATTAACTTGCATGCTGCTCCATGTGCTTTTCTTTACTGTTGTACTGTTTTAAATGGCTACTTTCATGTTCGTGGGCACAGTAATCGTTCGTAGGAAACATTGTTTGTTTGAAAATAAATACAATGTTTTTAGCTGATACAGGGTTAACTACATTTTGGTCATGCTAATTTGTCTTAAAAGAAGTTTAGGACATTGTTGTCTAGATGTCTTTGAAACTAGAATGAATTGCAAACTTGATTCAGTGGAATGTAAGGAGAGGACACTCAGCAGCTGTTTACACATCGTTGGACTCAGGAGCACTAGTGAGGGACACCAGAGCACATTTTTTAGGGTGACCCACACAGGTGCTCCAGTGTCTCCATCTGTGAAACTTGTTCAAAAAAGGTAAGTATTCCAGCTTGGTTAAAAGGGAATTAATCATGTCTTCAACTTGGAACTCTGCCCAAACAGACAATTGTACACCACTTCCAAGCAATGTTTCATATTCCCATTTCTGGACTCAAATATCTGTGTGCTAAGTATACCTTTTTTGTTTCATTCTCATAGGAGAGAAAAGACTCAGAGGACACCCCTCAGAGGACACCAGGGACCCCCCAAATCACCGAAAATGGGAAAACAGCCCAAGCCCCCCCAGAATCTGGAGGAAGGAGAGGTGGAGGAAGTGGGCGAGATGGTCACCCAAACAGGCGAGTGTCTGACACCCCAGCTTCAGGTAATCTATGTATGCCTGCATATATCTAATACATGTTTCTTAACCAATTTTTAGGTGATGTGCTGGTTGTGGAACAGGAAGCTGAACCTTTCACTAGTGACAGCACCCAAAGGCTCATCCACGACATCATGATGTGGAATGGGGAAATCGGCATTATTCAAAATAAACTGAATGTTATGGAACAACAAATGAAGAACATGATAGATGTGTTGGGGAGAATATACATTTATTGCAATTCACATCCATTTTCCCATTAGTTGGAATCAACAAACAAATTGTTTTTTTTTACATTTTAAAAGCAAAATTTTGAAGATGCAAACGGTGTGTCCACATGTGCCATCTGCCATCAGGGGATGACAATGTACGCGTTTTGTGGGTGCAACCCCTTCCTCGTAACTCTAGTAGATGAGAGGAAGGGGTTGCACCCCCAAAACACGTCCATTGATCCCCCATGATGGGAGATAGCACATCTTTTACAGGGGTGACATCACCCCATCTGATGAAGGCAATATCAAGACATTTTTGACACTATAATGTCTGATATTGCCTTCAGTTTTTATACGTTGAACTTTGTAAGTTCCAGAGTTGTGTATGCTATGTTTTAAAACATGCCTGTTTGTAAAAAAAAAAAAATAAATATATATATATATATATATTGAGAAAAAATAACAAATATTTTTCTAAAAAATTATCTAAACGCACATGTGAATGTGCACAGAGTAAAAATTTTGACAAACAACAATGTGTGGCTTCTTCTTTCAATGCTCAATACCAGTTTTGTAAGTAATTTTGTGTTTACAGTGACAATGGGGCTTATTTACTAAAGGAAAATCCACTTCGCACTACAAGTGCACTAGGAGAACCTAGGAGACAGCCAAAAAGAAAAGCAAGCAATAAATAAATTTCAAGATTTTATCTGATCATAATAAAAACTAGACATTGTCTGGCATTGCAATGGCCCCTCTACCTGTAAAATAATTAACATATTTCTCCCTAACTTCACGGGTGCTTTGGGGGGCCAAGCCAGTACGGTCAGTATCCAGGCCTGTCAGGGAATTCTCTGTAATAAGTCCGGCCACAAGCCCAACTGAGGCTATATAATTCTGCGATTTTTTTCTTAAATAATTGTGCAGTATGCAGCAGCATAGGATGATATGGTTGATTTTGTAGCCCGCCATATGGATTGCTGTCAGAAACAGGCTGAACCGGCTGGCCATTATCCTGAAGGTATTCTCAATGATTCCTCAGCCGGTAGTTAAAAACCCTCCTCTCCAGGGTAAGGGTCCTTTGGGGGAATGGCCTCATCAGGTGCTCGCCCAGACCGAAGGCTTCATCTGCAATAAAGACGAAGGGGAGTCCTTCCACGTTATCCGCATCAGGTGGCAATGCCAGGCCACCAGTCTGGAGACGCAGATAAAACTCCTTCTGAGCGAAGACTCCTCCATCTGACATCCGGCCATTCTTCCCCCACGTCCACATAGAGGAACTCATAATGTGCCAACACCACTGCCATTAACACTACACTATTAAACCCCTTATAGTTATAATAGTAAGACCCCAAATGGGGTGGTGGCACAATGTGGACATGCTTCCCATCTATTGCCCCTCCACAGTTGGGAAAGTCCCAACGGTCAGCAAAATGGGAGGCCACAGTCTGCCATTCCTGTGGCGTTGAAGGAAACTGTGGAGTCAAACAAGAAATAAAATATAAGTACTTTTGCACATAACATTGCAAGCAGATTACACAAAAAACATTCTTGCACAACATCAGTATAACATTTATTTTAAGGAGTATTTAAAGACAAAAATATAAGGTCCACTTATCAGATTCCTTACCCCCTCTGATGGCCCATTGATAAAATTCTATGGAGGGGAAGGGTTTGAGGTGACTTTGGGAGCCAAAAAAAAGCCTCCAGCACTCTGCCTGAATTTAAGGACACACATAACATTTGGACACATTTTAGGGGGTGGGGGATGGTTAAAAATGAATTGAAGGACACACATAACATTTGGACACATTTTAGGGGGTGGGGGAGGGTTATAAATGAATTTAAGGACACACATAACATTTGGACACATTTTAGGGGCTGTTTTCGGGAAAGCAGTACAATGGAGCTGACAATATACATTGTTAAGGGACTAGACTATAGGTGTATATGGGCCCAGGATAGCATGCTGGGGAGGTTAGTGAAGGCAAATATGCATGTAGGCCAAAAAAAGAGCATTAAAAGCTTCCAGCATGTATGAGGCTAAAGGGGACATTCACAGCATATTCCAATCATGGTAATTATGGAATGATGAAATAAATACAATACATTAGCAAACATAAATACATAGAATGTGATGTTAAAGGAGAAAACTTACCTTAATATAGTCCATCTGCAGGACCTGAATGATGGCAGAACAGGTCTCTGGAATAGAGCCTGGGGGGAGATGCCTGTAGAGAACTTGAGGTCCTGCAGGGTTCTCCCAGTCGCCAAGTACCGCAAGATGGCGACTAGCAAACTTCCATGCCCTTCCATGTGCTCCTTGCTGTGAAAGCCAGTTATAGGTGGGGGCAGGGGCCATTTGTTTGTTACTGGTGTAAAATATGGTCCGGGGACACACTGTACAGCTTTGCTGCCACTGTGCTCTTGCTGGGTGTCCAGTGTGCTCCTGTTCCTTTAAGGGGGATTGGGCTGCCTCCAGGCCCACCTGCCCCTCATCTATCCATTTAATGCATGTGCTTACATTGTGGAGACGCTTAAAAAATTTAGTAGCGTTAGGACTGCAAGCATACACAGGGTGCCGTGAAGAGGCCTTGCAGCTTATGCATGCGTTTGCAAATGCGTGCTAACTAAACCCCTGTTTTTAACGCAGACTGTTGGACAGGTTAATTTGGTCAGTTGGCAGACTGGTTGGTGAGTTGAGCTATGGAATGTTCTGTTTTTGTCTTTCACTCATATGAACTGTGACAGGTACTCATATGGACTGTGACAAGTACTCAGGTACTCTGGTACTCATATGGACTGTGACAGGTACTCGGGTACTCATATGGACTGTGAGAGGTGCTCTGGTACTCATATGGACTGTGACAGGTACTCAGGTACTCAGATGGACTGTGACAGGTACTCGGGTACTCTGATGGACTGTGACAGGTACTCAGGTACTCTGATGGACTGTGACAGGTACTCGGGTACTCTGATGGACTGTGACAGGTACTTGTGTACTCTGATGGACTTGACGTGGTTAACAGTTGCTGGCCAATGGCTGTTTTCCAGTGTCGGTGACAAGCAGTGTTCCCGGGAACACGCTGCCACCGACGTGCACGTGCGGATCGCGCGCATGCGCCGTTTTATAGCGGGGCGGTACCAACTGTGATTGGCCGTGATTTCATCACGGCCGATCACGTGGTAAACAGCCATGCCCAATGTCTGTTCACCCCCCTCGATGGCAAGCAGTGTCTCCGTGACACGCCGCCACCAAAGGAACAGGGATGCGTGCACAATCACGCCATTTCCTGTTTAAATGGACGGACATCATATGACGCCTGCCCAGAACGAGAGCCGCGCTGCCTGGCCGTCATATGACACCCGGCAGGCGGCAACAGGTTAATCTGTCAAAAAGGAACATGTACACAATGTTGCAAATGACAGCTGGGCCGTGCGGCTCTCATTTTGGGTTGACGTCATATGAAGGCTTCCCAGAACGACCGCTCTGACGTTACGCGGTGGGGGGAGGAAAGTGTGGTGATCACGGCCCCACAGCGCAACCCCGATCTCTGTAAAGGGCTGCGGCTGCGGCTCTTTAACCACTTCCCGCCCGGTCAATAGCATATTGACGTCCAGGAAGTGGTTGCGTTATCCTGACTGGGCGTCATATGATGTCCAGCAGGATAACATGCCGGCACGTGCCTGCGGGGGCGCGTAGCGCGGCGATCGGGGGCGGCGTGTGTCCCTCGGACACAGCGCTTCCCCGATCTAGGTAAACAGCCAATTTTATTGGCTGTTTACCCCGTGATTGGCTGTGTCAAATTCACAGCCGATCACCTGTCACAACAAACTCAGCGGCGCGCTCCGTGCGCGCCGCGGAAGGCATCCAGGGCTGGGATCGAGGAAGGCGAGTGTCCCTTGGAAACAGCCAATGAAATTGGCTGTTTACCATGTGACCGGCTGTGTCCAATCACAGCCGGTCACAAATGTAAACAATCAGTAGCTGTTACTATCTGATCCCTGCTCTCTCCTCCCACACCGATCGTGAGAGGAGAGAGCAGGGATCAGTGAGTGAAATCAGTGTGTGTCTGACATTATTGTATTGTTCTGTACTGTGCACAACACGGCCCCCCCCCAATAAAGAGGACCTGTCACACAGCCCAGCCAATCAGCCCATCTGTCAATTAGCCCATCTGTCAATCAGCCCATCTGTCAACCAGCCCATCTGTCAATCAGCCCATCTGTCACAGGCCCACCACCATTGGTACTGCCACACAGGCTACCAGTACCGCCATCGGTACCACCACCATTAATGCCACTAGTACCTCCATCAGGCCCACCATCTATACTGCAACACAGGCCGCTACCAGTATCGCCACTAGTGCCGCCATCGGTACCACCACCACCCGTACCACCGTCAGTACCGCCACCTGTACCACCATCACCACCTGTACCGCCACCACCACCCGTACCGCCATTGGTACCACCACCTGTACCGCCATCGGTACCACCACCACCCGTACCGCCACCGGTACCGCAATCACCACCTGTACCGCCACCCCCACCTGTACCGCCATCGGTACCACCACCACCTGTACCGCCACCGGTACCGCAATCACCACCTGTACCGCCACCACCACCTGTACCGCCATCGGTATCACCACCATCCGTACCACCACCGGTACTGCCACCACCACCTGTACCGCCAACAGTACCACCACCACCTGTACCGCCACCGGTACCGCAATCACCACCTGTACCGCCACAACCACCTGTACCGCCATCGGTACCACCACCACCCGTACCGCCACCACCACCCGTACCGCCATTGGTACCACCACCCGTACCACCATTGGTACCACCACCATCCATACCGCCATCTGTACCACCACACAGGCCCGCCACTAATACCTCAATCGGTACCATTACCACCAGCAGTACCATTACACAGGCCCGCCAATAAGCATTGCCATAATGTCCCAAAAGGTTTACACACCTGAGGAGGCATATGAGATTCTTGCCATGTCGGATGATGAGAGCAGTGGGGAGCTCACATCATCTGGTTCAGAATACGAGCCAGTGGAAGATAGTGGATCAGAGTCCGAGTCCGCGGAGGAAACCATCCCTCCCAAAAGAATAAGATCAGTACCAAGATCAGGAGATCTGCCCACCACCAGCAGCGCCAGACCCCAGGAAGAGGAGCCCAGTACAAGCACTGGAATTACCCGCCCAACCCGAAGAACCCAGCCACAGTCCTACCTTCCCGATGCCCTGGCAAACCCCTTATGGTTGCCTGCCAACTCAGGATCCGCTATCATCCCCCCTTTCACCACACAGCCAGGTGTGCAGCCCGACACTACAAATTTTTCTGAATTCGATTATTTTTCTTTATTTTTCCCACAAGATTTTCTGCAGAATATGGTGGATAAAACTAATTTGTATGCATCCCAATTTATTGCTGCCAACCCCAATTCTTCCTACGCGCGCATGTTCCAGTGGCGATGTGTCACACTGGATGAATTTAAATTGTTTTTGGGCCTAACATTCAATATGGGGCTTACAAAAAAGAACGAAGTCCATGCATATTGGTCCACCCACCCCTTCCAACACATGCCCATATATTCCGCTGTCATGTCCAGGACAAGATACGACATGATTATGCGTTTTCTCCACTTCAATGACAATTCACAGTGCCCTCCCCGAGATCATCCCAACCATGACAAATTGTACAAGATACGCCCTCTAATCAATTCCTTTTCCCAGCGATTTAGAGAAGTTTTCATCCCAGACCAAAAAATTTGTGTGGACGAGTCCCTCATACATTTCACTGGCCGACTGCACTTCAAGCAGTATATACCAAGCAAGAGAGCCAGGTATGGGCTGAAGTTAAATAAATTATGTGATCGAGCCACTGGATATGTCTTCACATTCCGGATCTACGAAGGCAAAGACTCCCAGCTCCAGCCCCATGATTGCCCCACATATATTGGAACCAGTGGGAAAATTGTCTGGGAGCTGGCATACCTCCTATTCGACAAAGGATACCATTTATATGTCGACAACTATTATACCAGCCTGCCCCTTTTTTGTCACCTTTATAGTAAAAAACCCCGGCCTGTGGTACCTTAAAAAAAAAAACGTAAGGGATTCCCACAAAATCTGTTGGCAAAAAAATTACAAAAAGGGAGAATCGGCATTCATGAGGAACGAGGAGGTGTTGGCCATGAAGTGGAGGGACAAGAAAGATGTCCACATCCTCTCTACCATCCACAATGACACCGTGGTGGAGATCCAAAGAAGACGCGGCCCCATTGTAAAGCCCGAATGTGTCCACGACTACAATATGTATATGGGGGGGGTGGATTTAAACGATCAGATGCTACAGCCCTATTTATCAAACAGAAAGTCCCGTTACTGGTACAAGAAAGTTGCCTTTCACAAGGTCCCGCCCCAGGAAGCATTCGCTCGGATAATGTGAGTCGACTTCACGAGCAACACTTTCCCTATAGCATTCCCCTCACAGAATCTGGAAGAAGACACCAATTGAAATGCCGTGTATGCAGCAGAGGAGGAGTAAGAGGAGATTCCAGCTATTATTGTCCCCAATGTCCCTTCCAACCTGGCCTGTGCATCGGAGATTGCTAAAAAAATTATCATACTTCCATCCAATATTAGTTCCCTGTATTATTACCAGACTGCCATTTCCCCATTTGCCTGCTACCATGTTAATTAACTGACCCTGGCCTGTTTACCGACGATGTCTTTGCTTGCCGATTTAAACCACGTTTACCAACCACGTGCACCAACCTCAGCCTGTTTACCGACGATGCCTCTGCCTGCTGATTTAAACAACGTTTCTGACTTCCATGTGTACCGACCTTGGCCTGTTAATCGACCATGTTTTTTCCTGCCACTTGGACTGATCTTTTGGCCATCTACTTTAGTACACAGGGGTCTCACATATGTGAGGGGCTTCAGAATAGCGTTCTGAGCAGAGAAAACCAGTTTTTCGTTTTCTGTGCTCCCAGAACAGGGTCTGGTTGCCCGGAGGATTCAAAGCGATTTGGGTGGGAGAAGCCTCTACCCCTGTCCCCCTGGCCCTAAGCTTGATGGTTCTTCCTGCTGCCTGGACCAATACTTTAGCTGTGCTGACCATATTGTTGCCTGTAAAGACCCATGACATTATGGACCATGTTTCTTCCTGCTGTTTGGACCAATACTTTGGCTGTGTTGACCATATATCTGCCTGCTGCCTCTACTGACTTTGGACAGTATTTCTGCCAGGACACCTCTGCCTGCTACCTGGACCTGTGCTTTGGCTGTGCTCTGGCTGTGCTTTGGCTGTACTCTGGCTGTGCTGACAGTATCTCTGCCTGTACGAACTATGGACAGTATTCCTGCCTGCTGCCTGGATGATTGCTTTTGCTGTCGCTGACCTCATTCCTGCCTGCTGCCTGGACCGATGCTCTCCTCTGTGGACCACTGCACTTCTAAAACCACAGGTAATCTTTTGTTATTTGGTATGTACCTGCTTTGTGTTAGAAATATGAAGGGCCTTCAAAAATGTGATCGGTAGTCAGAAAATGATATGTGTAATTAATGCTGCTAGAATGCCTGGAGGTGCTACTTGGATTTTGGGCCTCTGTATGTGGCCAGGCTGTGTAAAAGTCTCAAACATGTGGTATCGCCATACTCAGGAGTAGCAAAATGTATTTTGGGGTGTCATTTTTGCTATGTACATGCTATGCATTATAAATATCTTATAAAGGGACAACTTTGTGTAAAAAAATGCATTTTCATTTTTTTCCACATTTTCCAAAAACTTCTGGAAAAAAATGAACCATTCAAAAGACTCATTATGCCTCAAAGATTATATGTTGGGGTGTTTTCTTTCCAAAATGGGGTCATTTTGTGGATAATTCCATTGTTCTGGTGCTCCAGGGCCTTCAAAACTGTAATAGGTGGTTGAGAAAGGATATGTGCAATTTATGCTTGTAAAACGCATGAAAGTGCTACTTCAATGTTGGGCCTTTGTATGTGGCCAGGCTGTGTAAAAGTCTCACACATGTGGTATCGCCATACACAGGAGGAGTAGTGGAATGCATTTTGGGTTGTCATTTTTGCTATGTACATGCTATGTGTTAGAAATATCTTATAAATGGACAACTTTGTGTAAAAAAAAATGCATTTTCATTTTTTTCCACATTTTTCAAAAACTTCTAGAAAAAAATGAACCGTTCAAAAGAATCATTTTGCCTCATAGATTATATGTTGGGGTGTGTGCTTTCCAAAATGGGGTAATTTTGTGGACAATTCAATTGTCCTAGTGCTCCAGCACCTTCAAAAGTGTAATAAGTGGTTGAGAAAGGATATGTGCAATTTATGCTTGTAGAATGCCTGAAAGTGCTACTTCAGTGTTGGCCCTTTGTAAGTGGCCAGGCTGTGTAAAAGTCTCACACATGTGGTATCACTATACTCAGGAGGAGTAGCAGAATGTATTTTGGGGTGTAGTTGCAATTATGCATATGCTGTGTGAGAGAAATAACCTGTTAATATGACCAGTTTGTGTAAAAAAAAAAAAAAATCTTAATTTTCCCAAGAATTGTGGGAAAAAAATACAGCTTCAAAAAACTCACCATGCCTCTTAGTAAATACATTGGACTCTCTACTTTCCAAAAAGGGGTCATTTGTCATGGAACCCCTCCACATTACCTTGGTTTGGACGCATTAATACATTGAAAATGGACACCCTACCAAAATTACTATACTTATTTCAAACCGTTCCTATTCTGGTCCCTAAACAATTTTTCACGTCTCTTCGCTCTATGTCCATAAGATTCATATGGCACAATGGCATGTCCCGCATTCGCCACAACTTACTCACATATCCCAAAATACAAGGCGGAGTGGGCCTACCGGACTATGAGCAGTACCATAGAGCTGCATTGTTATCCCGGGTCCTAGAATGGTTCCCTCGCCCTTTTCCCCAAAGCATCCACCATGATGGAACAGGATTTAGCCACTTTAGATCTCAGGGCCTTGCTTTGGGGATACGGAAGACATTTACATTTACTCTCCTCTACTTCCCCACTGATGATTGCAGCTTTACATTATTGGTACAAGAAAGGCATACAGACCCTCCTATCCTCAGACCCCTCTCCACTCACTTCCCTATTTGACCACCCCGCACTCCCTCAGGATGAAGGCTCTACCACAATCGGCCCATATTTACGCTCTATATGGCCTGTGGCGAGATCATTTGTAAACCCTACCTCTGGTGCACCCATCCTCCCAAATACACAAGGTAACTGGCTCACAGCCCTCCGTATATCCTCCTATTGCTCCGACCTGTTCTCATCTAAAATCCACAGACCCTTAACGGAATTTGAACAACTATGTTCCCTCTCGGAAACCCCCAGACATTTCCACCCTATACACGATACAAATTACACTACTACATAACCGACCCCCCTCATACACCAAGAAGTGGGCCACGGAACTGAGAAGGGAACTTCATTCAGAGGATTGGCAAAAATCATATTACTTTACGCATAAATCCTCAATTTCCTGTTATACACAGGAAAAAAATGTTAAGCTTCTTTCCCGATGGTACAAGGACCCCCAATCCCTCAACAAAATTTTCCCCTCGGTCCCATCCTCCTGTTGGAGGTGTGGCTCAGAAGATGGAAGCTACCTACATATATGGTGGGACTGCTCATCTATTCAACCACTTTGGTCCCAGGTTTTCTCCATTTATAGTAGTCTCTATGATCAACCCCTGCCACCCTCCCCAGAAATAGCATTACTGTCCATACTCACTGGTTCCATCACTTCACAGAAACGCTCCCTTTTATGCTTCTTTTTATCGGCTGCCAGGCAGATCATACCCTTATTTTGGAAAACCCCCACTAGACCCCCACTTACTTTGTGGGTGACGACGATGAATGACATTATGCGCATGGAGGAAAGGTTGGCCTTGGATAACGATACTTTTGATAAATTCAAAACTCTATGGCTTATCTGGATTGAATACTCAACATCAGACGCCTTGAAAACTTTATTGACTACTTGAGATTGGACACAATTGTTCATTCTTAGTACTTCTTGCATATGCTGCCGTGCCGAGGTCTGCTCCACGCCCCTTCCCTTCCTCTGTATCCTATCCCTCTTTCTCTTTTTCCTACCGCTTTTCTTTTCTTTCTCCTTGCTTTTCTAAACTCCGATATGACCTTATAGTCAGTGATTACAGTCTCTCCTAGACTAATTTATAAGTCTTTATAGACAGTTTCTTACTGTATTATATTACCGGTTGATGATAGTCCCCTTTCACGCAAGATTTAACCAAACACTGTACGCTGGACTAAGAAAGATTCAATGATGTCTTTGTCATTAATAACTGACTACCAATGTTTGTGTATAAATATTCTTTGATATTGTTAATAAAAAATATATTTGACACCAAAAAGGGGTCATTTGGGGGGTATTTGTACTTTCCTGGCTTGTTAGTGTCTCAAGAAATGAGATAGGCCTTCAGGTGAGATAGTACATCAGGTGTGATCAATTTTCAGTCATTGGCACCATAGTTTCTAGACTCTATAACTTTCACAAAGACCAAATAATATACATTAATTTGGGTTATTTTTACCAAAGATATGTAGCAGTATAAATTTTGGCACAAATTTATGAAGAAAAACTTGTAAAATTTTACAATAGAAACTAAAAGAAAGTACGTTTTTTTCAAAATTTTCGCTGTTTTCTTGCTTAGATCGCAAAAAATGAAAAACCCAGTGGTGATTAAATACCACCAAAAGAAAGCTCTATTTGTGAGAAGAAAATGATAAACATTTTGTTTGAATACAGTGTAGTATGACTGAGTAATTGTCATTCAAAGTGTGAGAGCGCTGAAAGCTGAAAATTGGTCTGGGCGGGAAGGTGCATAAGTGCCTCTTATTGAAGTGGTTAACCATGTGATCGGCTGTGTCCACACGTATCGGCTGTGTAAACATGGAGATGCTGGTAATCGGCGCTCCTCCCTCGCCTCACACTGACAGTGTGAGGAGAAGAGGGCCGATCGGCGGCATCTCCTCACAGGGGGACATCTAGGTATGTAATCAGGGCACTGATCATCAGTGCCCTGATTACAATTAGGTGCCATCAGTGCCCACCAGTGCCGCCTATCAGTGCCCATCACAGTGCCACCTATCAGTGCCTATAAATGCAGCATATTTGCGCCTCATCAGTGCCGCATCATCAGTGCCCATAAGTGCCGCCTCATCAGTGCCCATCAATGCAGCCTATCAGTGCCCATCAGTGCCGCCTCATCAGTGCCCATCAGTGAAGGAGAAAAATTACCTATTTACAAAATTTACGGACAGATACTAAGAAAACTTTTTTTTTTTTCAAAATTTTCGGACTATTTTTTTAGGAAAAAATAAAAAACCCAGAAGTGATTAAATACTACCAAAAGAAAGCTCTATTTGTGTGAAGAAAATGGTAAAAAATGTCACATGGTTACAGTGTAGCATGACCGCGCAATTGTCTTTCAAAGTGTAACAGCGCTGAAAGCTGAAAAATGGCCTGGGCAGGAAAGGGGTGTAAGGGCCCTGTATTGAGGTGGTTAACCACTTGCCGACCGCCTAACGCAGATATACTGCGGCAGAGCGGCACGGGCAGGCAAAATCACGTACCCGTACGTGATCTGCCTCCCGCGGGCGGGGGGTCCGATCGGACCCCCCCCCGGTGCCATCGGCGGTCGGCATCTGACTGGGAGCGTCGGGAGGCGAGGGGGAGACCATCCGATCGTGGCCCCCCCCTCGCGATCGCTCCCAGCCAATGGAAATCCTCCTCTGCCTGTGTGTCGTTTCACACAGGCAGAGGATGTGATGTCATCTCTCCTCGGTCTGGCAGTTTCCGTTCCAGCGCCGAGGGGAGATGACATGTAAGTGCACACAACACTCACACACACAGTAGAACATGCCAGGCATACTTTACACCCCCGATCCCCCCCCGATCGCCCCCCGATCCCCCCCCAATCACCCCCCCCCCCCTGTCACAAACTGACATTAGCAGTATTTTTTTTTTTTTTTTTTTTCTGATTACTGCTGTGTCAGTTTGTGACAGTTAGTGTTAGGGCAGTGAGTATTACCCCCCTTTAGGTCTAGGATACCCCCCTAACCCCCCCTAATAAAGTTTTAACCCCTTGATCACCCCCTGTCACCAGTGTCGCTAAGCGATCATTTTTCTGATCGCTGTATTAGTGTCGCTGGTGACGCTAGTTAGGAACGTAAATATTTAGGTTCGCCGTCAGTGTTTTATAGCGACAGGGACCCCCATATACTATCTAATAAATGTTTTAACCCCTTGATTGCCCCCTAGTTAACCCTTTCACCGCTGATCACCGTATAACCGTTACGGGTGACGCTGGTTAGTTTGTTTATTTTTTATAGTGTCAGGGCACCCGCCGTTTATTACCGAATAAAGGTTTAGCCCCCCGATCGCCCGGCGGTGATATGCGTCGCCCCAGGCAGCGTCAGATTAGCGCCAGTACCGCGAACACCCACGCACGCAGCATACGCCTCCCTTAGTGGTATAGTATCTGATCGGATCAATATCTGATCCGATCAAATCTATACTAGCGTCCCCAGCAGTTTAGGGTTCCCGAAAACGCAGTGTTAGCGGGATCAGCCCAGATACCCGCTAGCACCTGCGTTTTGCCCCTCCGCCCAGCCCAGCCCACCCAAGTGCAGTATCGATCGATCACTGTCACTTACAAAACACTAAACGCATAACTGCAGCGTTCGCAGAGTCAGGCCTGATCCCTGCGATCGCTAACAGTTTTTTTGGTAGCGTTTTGGTGAACTGGCAAGCACCAGCCCCAGGCAGCGTCAGATTAGCGCCAGTACCGCTAACACCCACGCACGCACCGTACACCTCCCTTAGTGGTATAGTATCTGAACGCATCAATATCTGATCCGATCAGATCTATACTAGCGTCCCCAGCAGTTTAGGGTTCCCAAAAACGCAGTGTTAGCGGGATCAGCCCAGATACCTGCTAGCACCTGCGTTTTGCCCCTCCGCCCAGCCCAGCCCACCCAAGTGCAGTATCGATCGATCACTGTCACTTACAAAACACTAAACGCATAACTGCAGCGTTCGCAGAGTCAGGCCTGATCCCTGCGATCGCTAACAGTTTTTTTGGTAGCGTTTTGGTGAACTGGCAAGCACCAGCCCCAGGCAGCGTCAGATTAGCGCCAGTACCGCTAACACCCACGCACGCACCGTACACCTCCCTTAGTGGTATAGTATCTGATCGCATCAATATCTGATCCGATCAGATCTATACTAGCGTCACCAGCAGTTTAGGGTTCCCAAAAACGCAGTGTTAGCGGGATCAGCCCAGATACCTGCTAGCACCTGCGTTTTGCCCCTCCGCCCGGCCCGGCCCAGCCCACCCAAGTGCAGTATCGATCGATCACTGTCACTTACAAAACACTAAACGCATAACTGCAGCGTTCGCAGAGTCAGGCCTGATCCCTGCGATCGCTAACAGTTTTTTTTGTAGCGTTTTGGTGAACTGGCAAGCGCCAGTGGCCTAGTACACCCCGGACGTAGCCAAACCAGCACTGCAGTAACACGTGGTGACGTGGCGAGTCCCATAAGTGCAGTTCAAGCTGGTGAGGTGGCAAGCACAAGTAGTGTCCCGCTGCCACCAAAAAGACAAACACAGGCCCGTCGTGCCCATAATGCCCTTCCTGCTGCATTCGCCAATCCTAATTGGGAACCCACCGCTTCTGCAGCACCCGTACTTCCCCCATTCACATCCCCAACCAAATGCAGTCGGCTGCATGAGAGGCATTTTTATGTCCTCCCGAGTACCCCTACCCAACGAACCCCCCCAAAAAAGATGTCGTGTCTGCAGCTAGCGCGGATATAGGCGTGACACCCGCTATTATTGTCCCTCCCCTCCTGTCCTGATAATCCTGGTCTTTGCATTGGTGAATGTTTTGAACACTAGCATGCACTAGTTGAGTTTTAGCGTAGGGTACAGCATTGCACAGACTAGGCACACTTTCACAGGGTCTCCCGAGATGCCATCGCATTTTGAGAGACCCGAACCTGGAACCGGTTACAGTTATAAAAGTTAGTTACAAAAAAAAGTGTAAAAAAAAAAAAAAAACACAAACAAAAATATAAAATAAAAATAGTTGTTGTTTTATTGTTCTCTCTCTCTCTATTCTCTCTCTATTGTTCTGCTCTTTTTTACTGTATTCTATTCTGCAATGTTTTATTGTTGTTATGTTTTATCACGTTTGCTTTTCAGGTATGTAATTATTTATACTTTACCGTTTACTGTGCTTTATTGTTAACCATTTTTTTGTCTTCAGGTATGCCATTCACGACTTTGAGTGGTTATACCAGAATGATGCCTGCAGGTTTAGGTATCATCTTGGTATCATTCTTTTCAGCCAGCGGTCGGCTTTCATGTAAAAGCAATCCTAGTGGCTAATTAGCCTCTAGACTGCTTTTACAAGCAGTGGGAGGGAATGCCCCCCCCCCCCCAACATCTTCCGTGTTTTTCTCTGGCTCTCCTGTCTCAACAGGGAACCTGAAAATGCAGCCGGTGATTCAGCCAGCTGACCATAGAGCTGATCAGAGACCAGAGTGGCTCCAAACATCTCTATGACCTAAGAAACCGGAAGCTACGAGCATTTTATGACGTAGATTTCGCCGGATGTAAACAGCGCCATTGGGAAATTGGGAAAGCATTTTATCACACCGATCTTGGTGTGATCAGATGCTTTGAGGGCAGAGGAGAAATCTAGGGTCTAATAGACCCCAATTTTTGCAAAAAAGAGTACCTGTCACTACCTATTGCTATCATAGGGGATATTTACATTCCCTGAGATAACAATAAAAATGATTTAAAAAAAAAAAAAATGAAAGGAACAGTTTAAAAATAAGATAAAAAAACAATAATAATAAAGAGAAAAAAAAAAAAAAAAAAAAAAAAGCACCCCTGTCCCCCCTGCTCTCGCGCTAAGGTGAACGCAAGCGTTGGTCTGGCGTCAAATGTAAACAGCAATTGCACCATGCATGTGAGGTATCGCCGCGAAGGTCAGATCGAGGGCAGTAAGTTTAGCAGTAGACCTCCTCTGTAAATCTAAAGTGGTAACCTGTAAAGGCTTTTAAAGGCTTTTAAAAATGTATTTAGTTTGTCGCCACTGCACGTTTGTGCGCAATTTTAAAGCATGTCATGTTTGGTATCCATGTACTCGGCCTAAGATCATCTTTTTTATTTCATCAAACATTTGGGCAATATAGTGTGTTTTAGTGCATTAAAATGTAAAAAAGTGTGTTTTTTCCCCAAAAAATGCGTTTGAAAAATCGCTGCGCAAATACTGTGTGAAAAAAAAAAATGAAACACCCACCATTTTAATCTGTAGGGCATTTGCTTTAAAAAATATATATAATGTTTGGGGGTTCAAAGTAATTTTCTTGCAAAAAAAAATTATTTTTTTATGTAAACAATAAGTGTCAGAAAGGGCTATGTCTTCAAGTGCTTAGAAGAGTGGGTGATGTGTGACATAAGCTTCTAGATGTTGTGCATAAAATGCCAGGACAGTTCAAAACCCCCCCAAATGACCCCATTTTGGAAAGTAGACACCCCAAGCTATTTGCTGAGAGGCATGTCGAGTCCATGGAATAATTTATATTGTGACACAAGTTGCGGGAAAGAGACAATTTTTTATTTTTTTTATTTTTTTTTGCGCAAAGTTGTCACTAAATGATATATTGCTCAAACATGCCATGGGAATATGTGAAATTACACCCCAAAATACATTCTGTTGCTTCTCCTGAGTACGGGGATACCACATGTGTGGGACTTTTTGGGAGCCTAGCCGCGTACGGGACCCCGAAAACCAAGCACCGCCTTCAGGCTTTCTAAGGCCGTAAATTTTTGATTTCACTCTTCACTGCCTATCACAGTTTCGGAGGCCATGGAATGCCCAGGTGGCACAAAACCCCCCCAAATGACCCCATTTTGGAAAGTAGACACCCCAAGCTATTTGATGAGAGGTATAGTGAGTATTTTGCAGACCTCACTTTTTGTCACAAAGTTTTGAAAATTGAAAAAAGAAAAAAAAAAATTTTTTTTCTCGTCTTTCTTTATTTTCAAAAACAAATGAGAGCTGCAAAATACTCACCATGCCTCTCAGCAAATAGCTTGGGGTGTCTACTTTCCAAAATGGGGTCATTTGGGGGGGGTTTGTGCCACCTGGGCATTCCATGGCCTCCGAAACTGTGATAGGCAGTGAGGAGTAAAATCAAAAATGTACGCCCTTAGAAATCCTGAAGGCGGTGCTTGGTTTTCGGGGTCCCGTACGCGGATAGGCTCCCAAAAAGTCCCACACATGTGGTATCCCCGTACTCAGGAGAAGCAGCTAAATGTATTTTGGGGTGCAATTCCACATATGCCCATGGCCTGTGTGAGCAATATATCATTTAGTGTCAACTTTGTGCAAAAAAAAAAAAAAAAAAAAAAAATTTGTCACTTTCCCGCAACTTGTGTCAAAATATAAAACATTCCATGGACTCAACATGCCTCAAAGCAAATAGCTTGGGGTGTCTACTTTCCAAAATGGGGTCATTTGGGGGGGTTTTATGTCATCTGGGCATTTTATGGCCTTCAAAACTGTGATAGGTAGTGAGGAGTAAAATCAAAAATGTACGCCCTTAGAAATCCTGAAGGCGTTGCTTGGTTTTCGGGGCCCCGTACGTGGCTAGGCTCCCAAAAAGTCCCACACATGTGGTATCCCCGTACTCAGGAGAAGCAGCTAAATGTATTTTGGGGTGCAATTCCACATATGCCCATGGCCTGTGTGAGCAATATATCATTTAGTGACAACTTTTTGTAATTTTTTTTTTTTTTTTTTTTTTTTGTCATTATTCAATCACTTGGGACAAAAAAAATAAATATTCAATGGGCTCAACATGCCTCTCAGCAAATTCCTTGGGGTGTCTACTTTCCAAAATGGGGTCATTTGTGGGGGTTTTGTACTGCCCTGCCATTTTAGCACCTCAAGAAACGACATAGGCAGTCATAAATTAAAGGCTGTGTAAATTCCAGAAAATGTACCCTAGTTTGTAGACGCTATAACTTTTGCGCAAACCAATAAATATACACTTATTGACATTTTTTTTACCAAAGACATGTGGCCGAATACATTTTGGCCTAAATGTATGACTAAAATTGAGTTTATTGGATTTTTTTTAGAACAAAAAGTAGAAAATATCATTTTTTTTCAAAATTTTCGGTCTTTTTCCGTGTATAGCGCAAAAAATAAAAATGGCAGAGGTGATCAAATACCATCAAAAGAAAGCTCTATTTGTGGGAAGAAAAGGACGCAAATTTCGTTTGGGTACAGCATTGCATGACCGCGCAATTAGCAGTTAAAGCGACACAGTGCCGAATTGTAAAAAGTGCTCTGGTCAGGAAGGGGGTAAAACCTTCCGGGGCTGAAGTGGTTAATTCCCTCCAGTACCATGATTTTTAATTGGGAAATCGAATGTCCTTTCTCCAAAAAATATCTCGCTAAAGGCCACTGTACCAATTTGTCTCTGATTGAATATTTGTGCCTTGCTATCCTATTTTTAACTTTCTGAATGATCTCTCCTATGTAAAGAAACCCACATCGACATTTTATTGCATATATTACACATGACGATTGGCAAGTGTAATACCCTTTTTGCTATTTTAATAGCATACCCCTTATGTGGATGGGATATACTCTTGCCTTTTATCATGGAGATAAATTGTATACACGATAGACATGGGTATGACCCTGTATTAAGGGGCTGGGAGGGATATATTGGTTAGATCTGACCAATCCCTTAGTGTTCTACCTTTTCTATGTGAGGATAGGGAGGAGCTTGGAAATCACTAATATTTCATATAATTCTCTCCTAACCACTTCAGCACCGGAAGGATTTACCCCCTTCCTGACCAAGCCCTATTTTGTGATACGGCACCGCGGCGCTTTTGCAATTGCGCGGTCGTGCGACGTTGTACCCAAACAAGATTGACGTCCCTTTTTTCCCCACAAATAGAGCTTTCTTTTGGGGGTACTTGATCACCTCTTGATCACCTCTGCGGTTTTTATTTTTTGTGCTATAAACAACAACAACAAAAAAAAGTGATAATTCTGAAAATAAAGCAATATTTTTAACTTTTTGCTATAATAAATATCCCAAAAAAATATATAAAAAAAAAACAAATTTCTTCCACAGTTTAGGCCAATATGTATTCTTGTGAAAGATATTTAAATGCAACGCTAAGTGACATTTAACATGCGTTCAGTGAATACAGAGATATATCAACTTTCATAAGTGATATAAGTACTCATCAAAAAGTGTAGTGATAATTAAAAAAAAAACACAATAAAACTTTTGCAGCAGAATAGAATCTTTGACAAGAACCCTATATTACAAGGGAAAAAAAACTAACATATGTTCAGTGCATACAGGGATGTGTCATCTTTCATAAGTGATATGTGTCACCTTTCATAAATGATATGTATGTTCATCAAACAGGTATGTGGTAATATATAAAATCAAAGTAAACTCATAAAACCAAAATATAGTCCATAAGTGAAAAAATCTGTAACAGCAACACTATGTAGTATATAGCAAAGAGGGAATCCAGTATATATTGCTACATCTGGTGAATAATCCTCATGCATTCAGATTTCATATAGGAGTGGTGGGGTAAATGCGCTTACCAGAAGGGATGGACACTCTCACCGTACGGCGGGGTGTCATACGAGCTTACGGATCCAACTGATCCTAAGGGTGTTTACTGAAGACTCGTTGGAACATGCCAATGGAAGATACCGATAAGTGCATCCAAAACGACTTCAGGAGCAGGATGGACCGTGAATTATCAGGTGGATGGATGGATTCCCCTCTCACAGTACACAGGTGGCCAAAGAGATGTAGTTCTCATCACGTCATATGGCATTCACATAAGGAAAAAAAGGGAATCTGGACTGGATTAACTGCAGTCAGCTTTATATTGATTCAGAGAGATGTAAAAAACAAGCGATGTAAGCGTGTAGAACAAAGGCTCAATCAATGCATCCAGTTGGCACACTTCATCAGAAATAGATACAGTTGTCACGTATCACCAGGTCAACAGCATAGTTCCCAATAGAAATATGTATTCTTGTACATATTTTTGGTAAAAAAAAATCACAAAAAGCGTTTATTGATTGGTATGCGCAAAAGTTATCGCGTCTACAAAATAGGGGATAGATTTATGGCATTTCTAGTAATATATTTTTTTTTATTAGTAATGGCAGTGATCTGCGATTTTTATCATGACTGCGACATTGTGGCGGACAGACACTTTTGACACTCTTTTGGGACCATTTGTATTTATACAACAATCATGCTAGAAAAATGCACTGATTACTGTGTAAATGTCACTGGCAGGGAAGGGGTTAAACACTAGGAGGCGATCAAGGAGTTACCTGTGTTCCATCAGCGTGTTTTAACAGTAGGGGAGGTGGGCTCACTAGAACATGACAGTGATCACTGCTCTCGATCACTGGGAGCAGTAGATCCCCGTCATGTTGCTAGGCAGAACAGGGAAATGCCTTGTTTACATAGGCATCTCCCCGTTCTGCCTCTCCGTGCCACGTTCGCGGGCCACCGGCGGACACCAAATCCGCGGGACCCGCTAGCTGTGGATGATGCAGCGATGTACGGGTACGTTGTTTTATGCACCCGTGCCACTTTTGAATTCTCCTATCATTTCTATAGTGATGCCTATTATCTGCTAAATGTATACATTCTGGATCTGGATTTAGATTTATTTAGGTGTTAATTCATTCAATGTGATGGCCAGATAGTGATACATTGTGTATATGTTTCTTTTTGACAGATTAAACGAGTTGAAGGCCCCTGTCACACGGACGGACCGTCTATCCGTTTTTCTTCCATCCGTCAACAGACAACAATGCATTCCTATGCACAAACAGATGACCATCCGTTACCATCCGTTAACCTCTGCTTCCGTTCTAAGATTTTTTTTTTAACGTACAAGGCTACGTCCAGATGCGTGAAAACGGATATTAACTGACGTTAACGGACAATGTCCGATCAGTTAAGATCCATTTTGAAGAAATAATTTTTTTTTGTTTATCTGTGAACTCAACCTATGACCCAGGCAGTAGTTGGACAATAGGAAGTACATCCCCAGTACATACCCAGTACATGCCCAAGGAGAAACATGGCAAGAGATGTCTCCTCATATAGGCAAATACGACAAACAATGTCACGCTGTCCCAAAAATTGTTGGAATCCATTGCACAATGCAGATAGCACACACGAGGACAAGGACAAAGGAAGGACACAGCAAGAACAAGTCACTCACTGAAAACTGCAATGCAGTATGGGAGGAGCAATGCTTTCTGGGTAATTTCCTTAAAGGCACAGAAACTGCTGTATATGGATCAAAAGGGATATAAAAACGGATGAAAAAACTGATGTAAACGTGTACATTAACGGATGAAAACGGATATTATTTGGAACAGAAGACGGATGAAAACGGAGATTAACGGAACAGAAGACGGATGAAGACTGATGAAGCAACGGATAAGAACTCATACATTTTTAATGTGGCTAAACTGATGGTGCCCGTGTGAATGAGGCCGAAGGCTTCTGTTGAAATATGGGAGGGCTCTACGCTTTGCTAACCATTTCCCCACCTGTGATATAAGGATGTAAAAGAAAAGGATCTAATTTGTATTCGATTGATTACTAATCACATAATTGATTCCAAATGTGTAAAATGATGGTATTTAAGCCATGTGTGTAACTTTGACTTTAGATGTGTGTCTGATTTGAAGAAGGGCGTAAGCTTGTGAGCCCGAAACGTAATGAACTTACACATCATGTAATGTTTGCTTGAACTTTGGTTCAATAAAGAAATTTTAAGTGCAGCGATCCTCTGGACTTTATATATATATATATATATATATATATATATATATATGTACAGTGTATATATAAACACACTATATTACCAAAAGTATTGGGACACCTGCCTTTACACGCACATAAACTTTGATGGCATCCCAGTCTTGTTGAGAGAAGTTGGCCCACCCTTTGCAGCTATAACAGCTTCAACTCTTCTGGAAAGGCTGTCCACAATGTTTATGAGTGTGTCTATGGGAATGTTTGAATTTTCCAGAAGCACATTTGTGAGGTCAGGCACTGATGTGGACGAGAAGGCTTCTCTCTAATGCCATTAAAGTTCATGTGTGTGTAGAGGCAAGCGTCCCAATACTCTTGGTAATTATATATATATATATATACACACATATACATATAAACACACACACATATATATAATTGATATTACTTAATGAACTGAACAGCCCTTCTAAAATTCCCAGAAGTTATGGCTCAGATCATTTTGTTTTGTCAAATCGGCAAGACATCAAATGATCCATATATAGCATACCTGCTTAAAATGTTATTGTTTTTTAACCACTTTACCCTCAGGTCAATTCTGACATTTCTCACATACATGTAAACTTCGTCATTTTGCTAGAAAATTACTTTGAACTCCCGACGGCTCCATGTCAGCACAGCTAGGTAAGGCCCCGCCCACCCCCTACGTAATCAGGACTTAACTATACATTTTTATCTCACCTCAGCCTCACCTCAGCCTCAGAGTTCCTTTTTCTTCCTCCTAGGTCAAGACTAATGGTGTGTCCCTTCCTAGATGGTATAAAGTGTCGGATTTGTCTGCTGCTGGACGCGGTCCCTGCTTCCTAAGCTGCTAAAAGCAACCTTATCAGGGAGCCCCGCTGATCCCCGGGGTGGCTTCATGCTGCCTTAAACAGTCTGCTTGTGGGCGGCTGGGCGCCGTGCTGTGTCTCTCTCCTCCAGAATGGCAGATTGCTGTGCCTGTTAGGGGCGAGCCACGCTCGTTCTCTACCCTTTCTGTTTTCCCCGGGTTGAGATGCGGGCCAGCGTGGCATGCACGCTGGTCTTTCGCTCTGAGCATGTGCGGAGCCACCCGGCCAATCAGGGGAGGGGGAGGCCTTGCAATTTCAAGGTTTACTCCTGAAGATTGCCTGCTATAACGTTTTTGTCCTTGACATAACATATCTTATATTTTACTCCAGCAGGATCAAAATGCCTACCCCCTCTAAAGATCAGTGCTCGCAAAGAAGGTAGGGGAGATACCAAGGAATATATTCTTTTAAATTCTCCAATGTTGGCAGACTAATTCCTCACGCTCCCTTAGGCATCGATCGATCTGTATTGATGAGTTAATAAGTGTATCCAAGGATTGGGATATCCCTACCTGTGCCAGTTCATCTTTTAGAGGATCTGAGAGGCCCATCCAAAATTGCTAACGGAGGGCCGCATCGTTCTAATTGGTATCAGAACTCCAACGCCTAAACTCGGCCACATAGTCCTCTGCCACTCTGCTGAAGGGAATCAGCAGTGGCAGTTTGCTCGGGGTCCTCGTAGAGTTGAGACATGGCATTAAAAAATGTGGTGAGGTTAGTTAGGGATTCAGTCTTTTGTTCCAGAAGGCGCATGGGCGCCACCCCCCCTAATCCCTGCCGCCACCTCCCGATCCATGTGCCCGGCCCCTTTCAGGTCGCATAGACTCCTATGGCAGCATGGGCGGGGGTGTTGTTTTTTAAGCACCTGATTAGAGCCCGAGGCTCTAATAGGCTTCTAAAAAGGGTGGGCTTGGGGCGCAGAGAGTGCGCCCTGATCCCACCCTGTTGTGTGACCATAACAAATTAAATTTCTCTATTTTTACACCACAGTGCCTCCGCGCCAATCAGGAGGCAGGTCAGTGAGATCTGTTTCCCGATTGGCCAATGTGCCGGGCATCCTATTTGATGCCCGGCACTTTGACGGAAGAGACACAATCACAGGGGAGGAAGCGCAAGGAGCAGACTAGCGGACTCCTCCGCTGACACTGACACAGGAGGAGAGGACAAGGAGTCAAGGACAAAACAGCCTGGGGCTGGAATGAAGGAGGAGACGCATGGGATGCAAGAGCTGTCGCCTGCCCATCCCCCAGCTCGCTGCTGTCACCCGGATGGGGTGTTGGCCTGATGGCGGGCAAGTGGGGGTGTCCAATACTGTCCAGTTCCTACGTACCTGACTGATGAGCCCGATAGTGCAGAGGAAGGCCTCCCTTACGTATCTGACTTGGGGCCCCTGGTAGAGCAGACAGGTGGCACGGGAGTGCAGAATGGTTTGAGTGCCTGGCCGGTTAGCTGTTAGAAGGGCTGCTCCAAGGTTCCTGATGCTGCAGAGAAGAGGACCAGCTGGGAGGAGGATCAGAACAGCAGACAGACTGGAGGCCGGAACACCCGATATCTGGACACACACACCCAGATGCCGGGTCTGGCACATAGTAGAATAGTCCAGAGGGGTGTGGATACAGGCAAGAGCAGACAAGCTAGGTTCAGCACAGACAGGGGATGCTGGAGCAGGTGCCAGAGGCAAACAGGTTGGGTCACAGACCGGGTCAGTAACTGGCGGGCAGCGTATTATCCAAAAGAGCAGGCAGATTCAAGGTCAGAGGGGAGCCGAGGTTAGGTGCAGGCAGAAAGCAAGAGTAGTCCAAAGGTCAAGCCGGGTCATTTAGGAAGTAGATCACAAGAGCAGATTAACAGGGGCAGGGGTCACAGGAAGCTGCAGATCAGACATCACTGGTCCTGTCTGAATATCCTGTTTAAATAGACTATTTGGCGCCGAGAATCGTGCACCAGCTCGGCCAGCAATGTTTCTTCCACTGAGCACTTCCTGACAGTATCATTAATGAAACAGGCGTTTGAAGGAAACACTGAAGTCGTTTGCAACGCAGACACAGGCTTCAACTGCTCCAGTTCCTTCTACCTCTCGCTCCCTATCACCTCAGATACCTCCGGCCGCTCAGGGGAACCCAGAGGCACAAGTGCCTTCGCCTTCAGATGCATCTTCTGCAGAAGAAGAGGATACACAGTATGATGGATTCGACTTTGTCTTAGTCCAACCCTTTGTGAAGAAGATTAGGCAGGCCCTGCTGTGGGAAGATGCGGCGGAAGAACCGCAGAAAAAGCAAAGGAAGCACTTTGCAAACATGAGGAGAGAGGCAGTGAATTTCCCCTTCATGGAAAAGATCCAGGAGGTGATCTATGATGAGTGGAAGCAATCAGATAAAAGGATTGCATTCAAGAATCGGTTCGCAAGGCTGTATCCGTTTAAAATGGAGAAGGTGAAGGTTCTGGAGGAGTCTCCAGTAGTAGACGCGGCACTCATGCGCCTCACCAGACATGCAACCCTGCCACTGGATGACACAGTATCCTTCAAGGATGTACTATATAGGAGAGTGGATGTAGATCTTAAAAAGAGCTACACACTGGCTGGTGGGGCATGTAGGCCGTCAGTGGCATTGGCTGCCATTTCTAAGGCCATGGAGGTCTTTAGCATTGTTTTATTGTCACTCTGATGTACCAATTAATGACACTTCAAGGATTACAGTCTTGCCAGGTCTTCTTACTACTGGAGAATGACCTGGGCAAAGGTCCTGGCCTCGTTAGCAAATTTAAAGCTAACAGCTTTGTTTATGGCTGAGGCAGCCATCGACTTGATCAAGATTCTGGTGAAAGTTATGCCAAATGCAGTAACTGTCAGAAGAGCCCTGTGGCTGAGGCCCTAGGTGACTGAGCCAGCATCCAAGCAGGGATGGTGTAGGATACCATTCGAGGGTCACTCCCTGTTTGGAAATAAATTAGACACGGACATCGCAAAACTGGTGGAAAATCGGGGTTTATCCCACGGGATCAGAGGTTGCTTCATAAAAAAAACACAACCTTCCGAAACACGGCAAGACCTAGAGGCAGAGACGCCAGGTCCTACAGGCCAGGAAGGGAGTTTCGCCGGCAATGGCCGAACTCTGCGGCAAACTGCAAATCTAGAAGACCAACCTCTTCCCTGGGGCAAGAACCTCAGAAGTCTTTTTGACTACCCACCGGCTCACACTTGCCAGGTATGAGTCAGGTTATTTAGGTTCCGTCAAGTGTGGGCAAGAAGGATAAAGGAGCCGTGGGTGATATCGACCATCAGGTACGGACACAGCTGAAGATTCCTCAAACAGCCCCACAGATCTTGGCACACCTATGTTTGCAGGGAATCTGAATACATCACTATTTAGACGACATTTTGCTCCTAAGCCAAGACAGGATAACGCTCCTGGCACACCGGAAGACAACCTTGTTGGCGTTGGAGAGCTTTGGTTGGCTGATCAATCAACAGAAGAGTCACCTTGTGCCTACTCAGTCTCTGGTGTACTTAGGCACAAAAATAGATACTCAGATAGCATCAGTGGCATTACCCAAAGACAAGATTCCTATATACTGTAATATATCCTCAGTAAAACTAATATTCCATAGACCATGTATGTTGACTCCAGCCATCAAGGAGATATACTCACTAAGCAATCGGTGCAGTTGATTAAAACAGTCTATCTTCCCCAGTCTTGGACCAAGGTGTCAGGAGTGATCCAAGGTCCAAAGGAAGATTGTATGACATACTACAATCACTTTGAACAAGCCGCGGAATTGGCTGGTGGGGACATTACTAACAGTGCACTATCACCCGTATTGATACATAGCTTCATTACCAGGTTGAGAGGCAACGTCAGGGAAAAATTGATGACTGCAAATCCAGACTGGAGAGATAAGCCCCTCTTCTCTTTGTTGTCACTTGCAACTGCTATTGAAAGGAATATAGCAGATTGGGAGTCACAGAAACCTTAAAGGATCTGCATTGTCACTGATCGGTTGAGCAGTGCAGATCTCGGCCAAAAACCAAAAGGGAAACCGGTTTGCTTCAACGGCCACAAACCCAGACACTTCAAGAGGGAGGGTAGAGCTCCAAGACAAAGTAGGCCACCACAACATGAGAGGGAATCTGAAAGAGACCTCAAGTGATGGGGAGAGCTCCCGGTGTTACCTGTAATCTGTAAAAATGAGCAAGGTAGTGCTTATGTACAAATGCAATTAAATAATCAGACCCTAAATCTATTGGTAGACACTGGGGCAGCTCGCACCATTTTAAAATCCAGTGAGGTGAATCTTCCCATTCAAAATACTGTGAGAGGAGTTGGGCTAGGGGATATATCATATCCCCTATTGGAAACCACTCCCACAAAAGTTTGAGTTGGACCCTTTCAAACTGAAGCCTCCCTGCTCTTGACCAATTTAGTTCCTTGCAATTTACTGGGAAAAGATTTGCTCTCCCAAATGAGAACACAAATACAATTTACTGAGGATGGAGTGAAAGTAAACATCCCTTCTGATCCGGACCAACACCAAATGGTAGAAACCTGGGATAGCATCATTGCCTTGTGTAAATTGGAACTGGACGCAAGTTTTGCAGAGAGCTTGCCCAGTAATTTATTCAAAAGCACCGATCCAGATGTTTGGGCTAAAGAGGGGAACACAGGACTTATGATCCGCTGCCCCCCTGTTAGGATCAAACTAAAACCAGATGCTATCCTTCCTACATTACCTCAGTATCCATTGAAATTTGGTCTCTAATTCCCTCCAATTGAGCCAAACACCTCTTGAAAGAGGGTATATTGGTGAAAGTGAGTTCACTAGCTAATACCCCATTGTACCCTGTGAAAAAAACAGGCTGAAACATTTACCGGATGGTACAAGACCTGAGGGCAATTAACAAAATCATCCAAGAGGATGCTCCAGTGGTACCAAACCCTCACACTATTCTGAGTACCATCATCCCTTCTAATCAATATTTCACAATTATGGATTTGAAGGTTGCCTTTTTCATGGTAACACTCCACCCTGACTGTCAATACCTTTTTGCCTTCAGTTTTGAATGGCAGCAGTATACCTGGAGTAGATTGCCCATGGGTATGGTATGTAACCCAAATAAGTACAGCAAAGCAATGAAAGAATGCCTGGACAGGTGGCACTTCCTGGAGGGTATCACTCTCCTGCAGTATTTGGATGACTTGCTGATTGGAGGCGACACGAGAGAGGCATGTAGAGATGCCACTATCTCCTTGTTGTATCACCTTGGAGAGGAGGGATGCAGAGTATCCCCCGCCAAGTTTCAATACAACGCGGACTGAGTTGTGTTTTTGGGTCATTGCATCCCCCCAGCAAAAAAAAAAACACTTGACACAAGACAGAAAGAAGGCTATTCTGAATAGCAAAATGCCACAAAATGCAAAACAATTGAGGGGATTTCTAAGGTTGGTTGGATATTGCCGACAATGGATACCAGAAATGTTTGTAAGCCAGTCTATGACTCTGTAAACATACAGGGGATTCTGGAACTCAGTGAAGGGCAAATGCATGCTATTCAGACATTGAAAGCTGCAATCAGTGAAGCCCCCATTTTGGGCCTTGCAGATTATACCAAGGGATTCCGACTTTACTGTCACGAGTCCAGAGGCCACACTGCTGGAGTCCTGACACAGTACCATGGAGGACATGGCAAGCCCATTGGCTACTACAGTTGTCAGATTGACACAGTTGTCAATGCAATGGCACCCTGCCTGAGGGCAGTAGCAACAGCTGCTGAAATGCTGACTAAGACTGCAGACATTGTGCTAGGGCACCCGTTGGAAGTTATGTACCCCATGAGGTTCACGTAGTCATGCAGAACTTGACCACAAAGCACATTTCGTCAGCGAGATTGACCAGATATGAACTGGCACCTTTAACACCCACAAATATTACCCTCAAAAGGTATGCAACATTAAATCCAGCTACATTGCTACCAGAGACATTGCAATATGAAATAGAAAGCCATGACTGCAATGCAGAATGGAGGATCATTATCTGGAAGCACAGAGAGTATGAGACACCCCCATCCACAATGCTGACCTCACTGTTTTTGTAGATGGGTCCCGCTTCTATACTGAAGATGGGCACCCTGTTACTGCGTATTCAGTAGTCACCGAGGATAAAATCCTTTTCCAAGGAAAACTACCTGGGCATCATTCCACCCAGGTGGCAGAGCTTATGGCTCTCATGCAAGCTTGCATAGTAGGGAAAGAAAAAAAGCTCAATGTCTACACAGACTCAAGATATGCTTTTGGCATATGTCACAATTTTGGCCAACCATGGAAAGTGAAAGACTTCCTGGCCACCTGTGGAAAACCACAAACATGGTGAACTCATTAAGAAAGTCCTTGAGGCACTTTGGTTCCCAGAGGAAATAGCAGTCCTAAAATGTGCAGCACACACCAAAGGCACGGATTAGGTTTCACTTGGGAATGCTAAAGCAGATACCACTGCAAAGGCAGCTGCTAGAAATGGTAATAAGTCTGTGGAAATCTTCATGGCCACACCCTCCTCCGACAGTCCTGATCAGGTAGATTTGACTATTTTGGAGAAATTACAAGTGCAAACCGATGAAAAGACAAAACAGAAGTGGCGAGACCAGGGTTGTAAAGAAACAGATGGACTTTGGGCCTATGAGGATGGATGGTACTGTGCCCCTCCAGCGCTGTATCCATATTTGGCTGAGGCATCGCACAGCCCCTCTCATCTGTCCAAAGGAGCAATGGTCTCCGAAATCACATCTCACTGGGTGGCCCCCAGATTCACCACTGTTGCGGAGAGATTCTGTCAAGGGTGTGAAACATGTCAGATACATCATCCTGGGAGGCTTTTCAAAACCCCAACTAACAATTTGCTCAAAGCACAGTATCCCTTCCAGAGGCTGCAGATTGATTACATTCAATTGCCAAAATGCCAACAATTCCAATATGTCCTAGTATGTGTAGACATGTTTTCAGGATGGGTAGAGGCCTGACCTGTTGCCAATGCTACTGCATCAGTCACAGCAAAGAAACTATTGCAGGAAATTGTGTGCAGTTATGGCCTAATGGAGACCGTTGAATCTGATCAAGGGAGCCATTTCACAGGCCAAGTGATGGCTGAGGTTATGGGAGGACTACAAATTGAACAAAAGTTTCATACTCCCTATCACCCGCTGGCGTCAGGGAAGGTCGAAAGGTATAATGGGACGATTAAGAATAGACTAGCCAAAATTTGTAAAAATTTGCGCCTTACTTGGGTGCAAGCTCTCCCTCTGGTGTTGAAATCTATGCAACATACTCCTAGAGGTCCAGAAAAACTATCTCCATTCGAGATATTGTTTGGGAGACCCCCAATGACAGGATTATTTCTCCCACAAGAGATGACATTAATGCATTGTTCATAAAAATGTATGTGCAGGAATTACACAAGCAGTTCACTAAGTTGCATGCCCAAGTGTTCTCTTCTATTCCAGACCCAAATTCTGACAGTAAATCTCACTCTTTACAGCCTGGAGATTGGGTGGTGATCAAGAAATTTCAACAAAGAGGACTGGAGCCCAGGTTTGAGGGTCCCTTCCAGGTATTGCTGACCACCCCCACCTCAGTTAAGATAGAGGGAAATATCTTTTGGGTGCACGCTTCGCATTGCAAACAAGTTCAGAAGGATGTTTAGGGAGCCTTGTGGAAGGGGCACATCTCCCCTATTTTTAGGTTTACTCAGCTGGTATGTTCTAGTTTCTGCTCAGGAACCACCAGCTCCTAGGAAGCGAATCCCACTCTACCATGGAACAAAGCCTGTACCCCTCCTGGACTGAGGGGTGGAGTCACACACAGATCCATAAGGCAGAGTGTAAACAAGGACAAGTACTCCCCAGATACCCAATGTAATTTCATGGGTATATACTTATTCATGCCATAGCAGGGATGGGTTTTGATGGGTCCTTCCTAGAACATACCACCGACCTCGATCCACACCCTTACAGATTTCATACAGCCTATGGGGACATTGATGCCGGGTATCTACTAAATAGGTTTTGCAGTCTTACATACTGGAATGAGCGGGAACGAATACAGTGGGTGGTGAAAGATAGCCCTGATACCATACTGTATGTAACATATCACATAGATTAGGACATTGCCTTGCGTGAAGGGGATTGGGACCCTAAGGATATGGAATGTCTAATCCCAGGAATTTTTCCTGAGAGATCAAATGACAGTCAATCTACCAAGAGAATGTTTGTAGATCTTGATACTGAGACCTATAAAATGTCCATGACAAACTTAATCAAGGGGTCAGATTTATGGAGGATAAAATGAAACCTTGAGATTCTGTTCACTGAACATCCCACCTATGATAGGAAGACACATCCACTAAACTACCTGTCAAAGAAAAAGGTTGTATTGCAGTTAAATTGTAGTAACGCCCCCTCAGGCCAAGTGGTATGAACAAGCAAATGTGACTCTCTCTGCCAAATTTACAAACACTGTAATCTTAAAAATTAGGACCGATGCTAAAAACATACAGTATGAGGTCCTGGATTTATAAACAAGACTGTCCATACATGCCTTTGTGTTGTAAGTAATGAGGGAGACTTGTGTCCCCGAAATAGAGGTTCACTATTTTATTGACACAGCTTATTGGCCCCTAAATCAGTCCTTGGCTTTCAGTCCAAACAGTCCAAACCCATGGAAGTGGGATGTCGTATGCAATAGGGTGGATCTGCCTAGTGTGAATGAGTGGATGAATGGAAGGCCAATGAATGAAGAAATGAGAGACGTGCATATGACTGTAGACTGGCAAGATCTCCAAGTATAGGATCTGGATTTAGACCTACATCTCTACATCTGGATGGCCCATTTGTGTGGCCATTTTGCAACGCATTTGATGAAGGCTGTTTGACCTTTATGCAAATGACAAAGTTTAAGAGTGATGACATGTTCCCTGGAATAAGTACCCCAGTTGTTGATCCTAAACGTTGGTATCCCTGGAAAGGGTGAGGAAAGATCTGTGTGACAGTTGTAAGGGTACCCAATGAGTTGGATGTTCTTGTGCCGGCAAAAATTAGTTCACACTCCTGTAAGGCTCCGATAGTGAAGGCAGCAGATCTAGTCATCCCTTTACTCTCCTCTCACTGGACAGTACTAACAGACACACTATTTATGTTATATACATGGAGTATAACCTTATCTGATTTCCGGGTTGATAAATGGGATCAGCGGTGTGGAGCCTTCATAAAGAATCAGGTATACATGTTGAAGGAGTGGCTGCAATCTGGGTATTCAGAATATTCCCACACTAGAGCAAATAGAGGCCTAATAGAGACTGCCTTAGGAGCAGGGGGTGTTACCCTGGGTAGCCTAAACACAATGGATTTAGAGGTACTCAGAAACAAGTTAGGAAGGTTGGCACAACATGTTGGGGAAGGGGTTAAGGTGCAGCTAGATGTGAATCATATCCTCTAAAATCTTCAACATGCTCATATCGATGCTACTGCCTCACTATCTAAAGGTAATGAATCAAAAATTCACAGGATTGATAGCGGGATTATCCAAGGTATCTTGCACCCTGGTACAATCAGAACTGTCCCAGGACCTCAGAGTAATGATTGCTTCTTTTTTAGCAGGACAATTTCCACAAAATTTGAGAAAACAAGCAGGTAGGGTAGTATCCAAGTTTGCTAGGAGTCATATGGTTCGGATGGTTTATGAGTCCGGACAACCTCAAATGATTGATACTGATGGGTGCTGGAGAAAGGAAGGGGTTGTGTTATGCCAAGGAAAACAGGACAGGATCATGAGACAGCAATGCTGGCACAAGGAAGGGTCATGTCTCAAGGATGCCGAGGAATTGTCACAACCGTATTTAAAACACTTTGGGCAAGGGTATTGGTACTAGTATCAAATATCCAGTGATGCCCTATATTCTGCATACAGGTTGAACTGTACCCAGCGCGGTACACTACCTCAGGGAGTCTACTGTATATCTTTCCCTGTCCTTGGAATAGATATAGCAGGGATCCAAGGATGGACCCCTATTACCCCAGAGAAAAGGCTTGATATCAAACCTGACACCCCCATGCACCTTCAGAAACTTCTTCTGGGATTTGGGGCTGTTAAAAGCTTGGCTATTAGATTTCAGGCAACAGGATGAAATTTTACATGTGTTAAGAGATGCTGAGAAACAAGCCACTATACGACTCACTCATGATCAAAATAGACTGATCCAAGTATCCCACGCTTTAGACGCAGACGCTAAGATTTCCTCTTGGGAAAGTTTATTCGGGTACAGTCCTAAGGCTATAGCTTTCCTAAACCTTTTACTCCACCCTGTTGTCCTAATCTGTGTAGCCCTATAGCTTTTCCTGATGCAAGTAATAATGTACATTACTATCAGGAGAATGAATGTCAAAGCTATGAGAATGTGCACCTCAACGAGGTATCTCCTCTCAAGGAACAGAAAGGCCACTAACTCAGAAACAAATCTCTAAAGAAGCCTGATCTAATCCAGACCAGTACAAAGAAATTGCGCATTTAAGAGCGGACCCTAGAAGTATATTTTTCTTGGTTTTTTTTGTTGTTTTAGGGATAAGCCTCTTCAATTTGTAATAAAGTGCAGTCAGGTTTACCTAAATTCTAAAAGTTTGAATCATTTTTTTTTTCTCTCTCTCTTTGTTAATATCTGTGTACCTGACCTGCAAAAATACTGCTAGTTACTAGTATGGGAGAGGGAATGCCCTTTTTGTTAAAGAACTATATATATATTTTTTCTCTCGCAGTCAGCAAAAGTTTTCAGGGCAACTAGGTATTCGTTTTTTGAATACAGATTCAATGCTCTTTAACAGTCTTAAGTGGAATGTAAACTAAAAATCTTGGTTGGAGCATTAAATCTGTAGTTTTTTGTTTTTTTCATTATTATTTTTACTATTCTTTTTGTTCATTTTCATTACTCACCTCCCTGTTCCTTTTTTTTTTCTTTAATATCATGTTCTCTAAGTTCTTCTTTTGGTTTCTATTGTCTATCTCCTCAAGATAATGCAACTAAGACATCAGTCATATAATTTTTGTTTTTACAAATTAGGAGGCGTGAGCATTCCTGCCCGCCAGTACCATATTTTACACCCAGTGAAACCAAAGTATCCCTGGACATCCAGGTCTTATGTCTTAATGTAATTCTACCTCCCAAATGTAATTCTACCTCCCCTAGTGTGCCTACTGCTTTAACCCGAGCCCTGTGAGCAAGTGTGGTGAACCCAGGGACCTGGCAAAGCAGGCAGTGTTGACTATCCCTACCATAAAGGGCCATGGATAATACTGGCTGTTGCTTGGGCTCTGTACCCTGTGGGGATCCCACTTTACTCGTCCACATTACACCCCTTATAAGTGTTTAGTCTTAATGGCCATCCCGCTGCTCCTGTCTGGCATCCCTTCAAAACCTGTACACTGACATTCTCCTTTATTTTTAATTTTTTTATATTCATGCACGACTGTCCGAAGGCCCATCCGACCACCACCTGAAGAAGCAACGACAACAAAGTCATTTCTTGAGACAAATGTGCAACGAATACGACTCTCCTGAACTTTCCTTCACCATGCTAAAAAGTGCTGTTGTCATGAAATGGTTCACCCGTTGGTGTCACTGTCGGTCTCCTGGATCGCAGTACCAGTGTCCACCAGCGGGTGTCTTCCAACATCCAGGACCTGTAGTAAGAGGACTCACCTGCTGGTGGCACTGTTGCATCCTTGGGCCGTAGTACCGGTGTCCACCAGCGGGTGTACTCCGGCAGTGTGGAGCAGACAGCACCCTCTGCGCTCAGGTGTAACATGAGATCAATTACTGCAGCCTTAGAAATACCCGGCAAGCCCTCTCATGCTTGCATTGGTATCTTTCTTCCTTGGGCCCTGACCTGTAACCTGTATCTGTAAACCTGAATCTGTATCTGAACCTGAGCCTGTATCCGATCCCATCCTGATCCTGTCCCTCCTGTGTTCCTTTTCCCTTGTATCCATATCCCATCCATTATCTCCCTCTCCTATCCTGCCCTTGTTCAGTTGATGATCCCCTGTGTATGACCCTGGCCTGGCTTTTGTGTTTGATTTAGGTACTTCCCTTTGGCTGTATATATTATCTGTTGTCTGTGGGTTTCTATTGGTTGGTTGAGCACTATTTGTATTTGGGGTGTTTGTTTATTTATATCACTTATCTTAAATAAACATTATTCTTATTTCACTTTACATGCGTTTTGGTTTCCTCTTTGCAGTCCACACAATCTGGCCACACCTGTTCATGACAGCTGTCTCCAGGTCCGATCCAACCGTTACAATCATTACACCATATTCCCAAGTTACAGGACTAGATATGCCAGGATCCCGCCATCGATGTTGGAATTCCGCTCTTCCAAGGCAGAGGAGCATGGCAGCACAGGCACTCATGGTCCGGATGTGGAGTCTCAAAGGCACCAGGATTTTTTCTTGCGGTCTCAAGTCTACCTTGATGGGTGTTCAAAAAAGGAAGAGGAGGCCTCAGTGGTGGTGGGGAAGGGTCGGGGCTTCTGAGCTGTTGTGTGTGGGTACAAAATTATTGAGGGGGGGGGAATACGTTGAAGAATGAACTTCAGGGGGAACTGATGTGAAAATATTGAGCTTCATATTTATATCAAGGAGTTTCAAGGGAACCATTGTGAAGACTTTTTTTTTTTAAATTCCTTTATTTTATTTCAACAATGCATGTTACAGTGTGATATACATGTTAATAAGATCTATAACATTTAGTGAGTGATAAAAAAAAAAAAAAGATAAAACAGAGGCATGAAGAGGACTTTAACAGAAAGCTACCGTCGACTAAAGACGTGAACACATATTCATTCCTCTAGTTTACACGGTCTGCATAATGAAAGCAGAGCCTGAGTGTATGGGAAAGTCTGATGTTATGATTGTCATACTATCCATTTGCAAGCAGTTCCCTGAGATATGCCTCGTTTAAACTAAAGGCTCGTGTATTTATCCTTAGACAACAGGCATATAGATAAACCAAGATAACAAAGAGAGAAGCTCTCCACTGACCGGGGGTGGAGATATTCCTTGCCGATCAGTAGAGTCCGGCAAGGGGCAACTAACGTAGAGTAATGAATACCATGATATTCAACATATCTGATCTAATCTTCCCTTAACCGAAAAAATATAGGGGGTTGTGTGAGAACCTAGGGAGAGAGGGGGAGGGGGGGGGGAGGGAAGGGGAGAAAAGCGGGAGACAGTAAGGGGGGAGAGGCCAGAGAGAATGAGAGGCGAAGTGGAGGGGGAGAGGAAGAGAGAGGTAAAGAGAGGAGGGTGGCGGTGTCACCCTCCAGCCAGGCAGGGTCCTCATATCAAGGAGTGTCCGCATTAAGTCATCTCTCGGAGGTAGGCCTCGGTGTAGATGAAGTGTTGCCAGGGGCGCCAGGTCTCCCGAAAGGCTTCCTCCCTGTCATGCAGGGTGGCCGTAAGATCTTCCATGTCCCGCAGATCATTGACCCTCGCATACCACTGAATCTTCCTTGGTGGGATTACCGATCTCCAGAATAGAGGGATGCAGGCCTTGGCCGCATTAAGCAGATGTATGGTGAGTGAGGCTTTATATTTCTTAATTGAACTTCTAGAAAGGTGCAGTAAACAGGCCCCGGGGTCTCCCCCCAGTGCGACACCCGTCAGATGTTTGACCGTATCCGTCACCTCTTTCCAGAACGGTTTAATCTTGGGACAGTCCCAGAAAATGTGCAACATTGTTCCCTCTCCTGCTCCACAACGCCAACATAGATCCGGCACCTGCGGGAGGAACCTGTGAAGAGTGGATGGTACTCTGTACCATCTGGTCACAATCTTGTAGCAAGTCTCCTGGACCCTTGTTCTCCAGAGAAGATTTTTGGGCAAAGTGTAAGATCTTTTCCCTTTGTGTTTCATCAAAATGCGCTCCCAGTTCCGTCTCCCACTTAGTAAGGAAGGGGGGAACAAAACCTTCAGCCGGGGCGATCAAAGAGAGGTAGATCAGGGATAAAGAGTGGCGTATGGGCTCTCTGCGGTGGCAGATACATTCCAATTCCGTAAGTGGGCGTGGGGGACCTAGAGTTCGGGCGCTTCGGCGCAAAAAATTACGCAGTTGGAGACCACTCAGGAAGTCCAATGGCCTGTCTAGGATTTCTATTCCCGCGGTTGTCTTGAGCTGGCCACCGGAATCCAGGAAGTCATGGAGGTGTGGCCCTCTATCTCCCGCTGATAAGGCTCTAAAGATCGGCCCCTGGCAGCCCGGCATGAAGTCAGGGTTACCCAGGATCGGCACCATAGGGGAAGGGATAGGTGAGATCTGGGTTTTGCGAAAGGTTTCTCTGATCACTCTCAATGTGTTTCCCAGAGTTGGGTGTTCGGCAATGGATTTCGGGATCGGAGTGGTAAGCCACGGCCAACTCCTGGCCGAACCGTCTGAGTCCTCCATCTCCATGGTGACCCATTGTTTGGCCTCCAGGTGACAGTACCAGTCTATCAATCTGGTAAGATGCGTTGCCCTATAGTAGGCTTTTATGTCTGTTAAACCCACCCCTCCCCTGCGTTTTGCCAAGTAAAGTAGTTGTAATTTTATGCGTGGCGGCTTGTGTGACCAGACAAATTCTCGGAGGAGTGCGTCGATTCGCTTGAAGAAGGAGGGCGGGAGATGTATGGGGAGGGCCTGTAGAAGATAAAGTATCCTTGGGAGGGCTGTCATCTTGATGGCATTACAGCGTCCAAACCACGTTAAGGTGAGGGCGTGCCAATGCTGCAGGTCTGTTTTAAGTCTGTGTAGGAGAGTGGCAAAATTTGCTTGGTACAGGTCGGCGGGGTCCGTGGTGATGACCACACCCAGGTACGGAATGGAATCGGTTGCCCAGTGGAACTGGTAGTTCAGGCGCAATTGTCGGGTATTTTGCGAGCTCAGTGTGATATTGAGCATGGAGGATTTAGACATATTTATTTTAAATAGAGACAGAGCCCCGTATTCCCTCAGAGAATGAAGCAAGACGGGGAGTGAGGCAATGGGGTCAGCCAAGAAGAAGATAAGGTCATCTGCGAATGCGGCGACCTTGTGGATTCCAGATGTTTTACGGAAGCCCTCTATGTGGGGGTTGGCCCGTATCTTACAGAGCAGGGGTTCTAAGGTGAGAATGAAGATTAGGGGAGACAGGGGACAACCCTGTCTGGTACCATTCCGAATGTCGAAATAACCGGACCTGGTTTCGTTGACCCTGACCGCCGCTGTGGGGCTAGAGTAGAGTGATAGGATCCAGCTGAGCATCGACGACCGAAGGCCAATGTGTTCGAGAGTAGCTCTAACAAACGTCCAATCTACACGGTCGAAAGCTTTCTCTGCGTCTGTTGACAGCAGTAGAAGGGGTCGTCGCGTGGTCCTAGCGGCATGTATGAGGTTCAGCACCCTAATTGTGTTGTCGCTTGGTTCCCGTTGAGGAACAAAGCCCGCCTGGTCTTTGTGAATTAGATTTGGTATATGTGGGAGCAATCTGTTTGCCAAGATCTTGGCAAATAGTTTCAGGTCGGTGTTTAGCAGAGCTATCGGTCGGTAGTTTCCACACCTAAGTGGGTCCTTTCCCTCTTTGGGGATGAGAGAGATGTATGCCCTAAGGGAGTCTATGGGGAAGGAGTTACCTTTCGTAATAGAGTTAAGTGCCGCCACCAACGGTTTGGAGAGCGTCTCAAAGAATGTTTTGAAGTAAGTTGAAGTGAGGCCATCAGGGCCTGGGGCTTTCTTTGGCTTGGAGCTCGCCATTGCCACCCCCAACTCCTCCACTGTGATGGGGTCTTCCAACCCCTCCACAGTGTCGGCCGGCAGAGATGGCATGCCTGAGGAAGCTAGATATTCATGTGGAGTGGATCCTCCAGTAGGGTTAGGGGCGCTGGGAGAAGTTTTATCTAGGTTATAAAGACCGCTATAAAATGAACGGAATTCCTCTGCTATTTCTGTTGAGGTAGAGACCCTCCGACCCGTGGGGGACAGAATGTGGGGGATGAAAGTTTTGGTGCGGGGACCGCGTAAAGCTCTGGCTAGGAGTGAGCCAGGTTTGTTAGAGAATTCGTACATTGTACGACGTGACCATGCTAGCCTCTCTTTCGTTTTATGTAACAGAAGCGAGCGAAGCTCTTCACGTGCTTTAAGTAACTCCTGGTATACGGAGCGTGCTAGGCTAGCCTTATGTGTGCATTCGAGGGTCTTAATCTGAAGTAGAAGTTCTTCAGTTCTACGGGTTCTTTCCCTCTTGAGACGTGCCCCAATACCTATCAAAATGCCCCTGATAACTGGCTTGTGCGCCTCCCACACCACCAAGGGATTGGGGACCGAGGCTACATTAAGTGCAAAATATTCCTGCAGTTTGGCTTTGATCTCCGCGCGGGTCTCTGCAGATTGAAGTAGTGATTCGTTCAGTCTCCACGAAGGTGGAGATTTAGACATTGGTCCCATATGGAGCGTCAAGTGTATGGGGGCATGGTCAGAAAAGGAAATGACATCTATGGATGAGTCCACCACCCTTGGCAAGTCCTGATGGGAAAGGAGCAGGTAATCTAATCTTGAGTACGAATGGTGAACTTGTGAGAAGTACGAGTAATCCCTATCCTTGGGGTGTAAGAGGCGCCAGGGGTCCATCAGACGAAGTGAGTGAAGATCGGACTTAATACGTTTAAGGCGCGCGTATGAGAGATGAGAGGCACCCCGTGAGGTGTCCAACAGGGGGTCCATTGCGAAGTTCATATCGCCTCCGAAAATGAGCATCCCCTCCGTGAACTCAAGTAGTATGGGTATCAGCCCGCGCAGGAACCGAGCATGGTCGGCATTGGGGAAATAGATATTGGCAAGAGTGACCTGAATGTCCGATACCTTGCCCTTGATCAGGAGAAAGCGGCCCTGAGGGTCCGCCTGCTGTGCCATGAACTCCCACTGTACTGACTTTGCCACTAAAATGCTAACCCCCTTAGATTTGGAGATAGGTGAGATGCTGTGGTATGCCGTCGGGAACAGATTGTTAGTCAGTTTGGGAATATGCTCGCCATGAAAGTGGGTTTCCTGTAGAAAGGCAATTTGGGTTTTAGTTCTGCGTAGGTCAGCTAGTAGCTGGGAACGCCTTTCCGGGATATTGAGGCCCCGTACATTAAGGGAGGTCACCTTTAGGAGAGCCATTGTGGCGGCCCGGGCGCTGAGGATCGTTGACAGAATGAGGAGGACAATCACCTCTGGTTTAGGTTCACGTCCCCTTCCAGCTAGAGGGCAACAGCACCAGAGAATAGAGAGGAATAAGGAAGGTGAAAACAGAGTCAGAGCAGGAAGAGGAGCGGGTAGGTAAGGGGGGAAGGGGGAGGGGAGGGAGGGAGCAATCTAAGTTAGTCAAGAGACTACGCTATGATCTCCCGGCCGAGGCACAAAAGGGATTGTGCAGCAATCGGGAGGTCGCCCTAAGGGGGGTGGTCGGTGCGTCAAAGTGCGCAACAATAAAAAAAAAAAAATTTTTGTTCACACTTAAGTGAGCAAGTCGAGCAATATGAGAGGGTACTTTTGGGAGTGGTAGGGAGATGCACTGAAGGGGGGGCCTTCAGAATCAGAAACATTAAGAAAAAACAATATATTAACCATCATAAGTAGGGTGTAATTTACCACAAAACTGGGCATAACAATCATAAACGTAACTGTGTTTAAGGCTAGTATGTGCAACTAAGTAAACCTCTAACAGCCATGATCTACTGGCGTTGACGCATTGCAGAGGCGGCTAGGGGTCGAGGACCCCGGGGGTCAACTCACCCCTCTCCTGGACAGGGCCAGGAGGGGGCCCCCGCCGCCCGGCTTTCAGTGTGCCAAGGCAGCCTGACCAGATTTGGCTCGTGAGAAGAATGTATGAGCCTCCTCCTTATCGTCTACGTTCATATCAAATAAACTCGGGTGGAGTGCATGAAGTCTGGCCTACAGCAAAAGTACCACGTTTAAACAGTTATAACAATGCGTCCCCCCTCCCTCTTCCCCCGTCCATATTTGAGAGTTAACCCATGGATAAGAGAAAAAAAAAAAAAAAAAAAAGGAGGGGGGGGGAGTCCTGGTGCATGGGTTTGAATGTTCCTGGAAAAATCGCCATAAGGGGGGGAAGGAGCGGGGCATCTGCCCATAAGAGGTACTGAAAGCCTTACCAAGAACCAAAAAGTGGTGAGCGTTTAGTCCTCAGATGATGTTGGATGGGCTCTTCTGCCTTCTCGGTTTGGCGGGCGGGATCTTGGGCGTCGAGCTCTCTGTTGTCTGGGTGGTGCTGAACCTTGTGAGTTCTGGGAAAGCAGATAGTCAAACCAGTTGGGCACCTCGATCACCGGCCTGGAGATGAAATGAAAGAGGGCAGGGAGTTGGTCTGGCGTGCGGAGGTAGAATTCCGCCCCCTGCCTCCTGACGATGAGATGGAAGGGGTGACCCCATCGGTAGGTGGCATCTGCTTCGCGGATGGTTTCCAGTAGGGGTCGCATGAGCCCCCGCATGATGCGAGTTTGTCTGGAGATGTCAGGGAATATCCTGATGGGAGCCCCGTCAAAGTCTATTGGGCCCTTTTCCCAGGCAAGGCGAAGAATGTCCTCCTTGATAGTGAAAAAATGCATCCTGCATAGTACATCACGGGGAGAGTCTAGTTCGGATGATGATCTCTGTGCAGAGGGTGGGGGTCTGGGACCTGGTATACGGTTCACCCTGTCTAGTTCCAGGTCAGCTGTCGGTGGTTTGCCCAGGACCTGGTTTAAGATGGCGACCACTGTGGATCTGAGGTCTGGGCCCATAGTGGCTTCTGGGATCCCCCTTAGGCGCAGATTGTTCCGTCTGCTTCTATTCTCGCCGTCATCCAGGCGTAGCTGAACGTCGACAAGATGGCGGCGGAAGGCCCCATACTCCGACTCAAGTGTAGTGAGGCGCGCTTCTGTAGTAGATTGGGAGGCTTCAATCGTGGTGACTCTTTCCTCGACAACATCCACTTGCTGTTTTAGGTCATGCAGTTCTTTGGTTAGTGCATTGACAATAGAGGTGGCCATAGCGTTTAAGTCCTGTTTGGTGGGGAGGCCTGACACTATGTCTCTTAGAGAGCTTTCAACTAGGCCGCTTAGGTCATCAGCGTTCTCTGGATGCAGTGGCGTGTCAGCGGTTGTGAGAGCCGGGGATACTATAGGAGAGGGTACTCTGTGTGGCAAGGGGGGAAAGTCCTCCTCCGCTGCAGAGGTAGTTGCCGGAGCGCCCTTCTTACTTGAGGGTGTAGCGCCCGCCGTGCTGACTCGAGGTGGCGCCATCTTGCTCTGTCTCGCCGGTGAGGGAATCTGCTGTTGCCGCAGAAAGTAGTGTGAGATTTCGGGTCCCCTCCGTTCCTCAGTGACCTGTGGGCGCCTGCGACCTCTTGGCATGAATGGATGGCTTAGCTGATCGGTGCTACGGGTGATTCACGGCCCGTTTCAGTGCAGAGCTCCCAACGACGCGTTCTTACGTTTCCATAGCTAGGTCACGACTCTCTCCTGTGATAAATTTTGAGTTGGAGTTTCTGTGTTTCATGCAGGCGTTAGGGGGCCTACACCAAGCAGTAGTGAGCAAGCGAGTGATGGAGCCTGTGTGCAGGGTCAGGGGTAATCAAGCAGTAAGTGTGGTACAGTGTGTGACCCCTTTTAAAGATTTATAATATTGGAGAGGACACAGGAAGGGTACGGGCCCTGAAAACCGCGGTTGTGTCACCCCCAGCAACAGTACCTTGTTGTAGAATCTGCAGACTGTTCTGTAGGATACAGGCTGGGAGGGAGAGGGAGGAACGGCTTAGCGATTTCACAATGGCCTTTTGTTGTTTGTTCCCTCTTGGGCAGACCCCAGGACGGGTGGCAACTCTCTCCCCCAGACCTCTGAACTCCAGGACAGTGTTATTAGGGCCCTGGCCTCCAAGATGGCTGCCGCTGCATGGAGCCCACCAAGGGCCTTTATGGAGTTTCCTGCAGCCCCCTCTCGTGTTCTCCAGGTCCCGCTGCCGCCTTCAGGTAGGTGGCTCTTATGGGAAACTTGCGGTGGCCCCCTCTCCGCCGATTGCGGCACCCGAGGCCGGGGATGGCGGGGGCTTCACAGGCCGCAGGATGGCGGGCCGCGGCCGGGTTGTGGTGCCGACCGGGGGTCCTAGCAGTGTGGTCGCCAGCTGCCCGTCTCCCCCGGTCCACTTCTCCTCTTACCTCCAGCCGCGACCGATGCGCGGAGCGCTGGGGTCCCCTCGCCGCCGAGCGCGGCACTTTAGGCCGGGGATCGCGAGGCCGCCGCAGGCCGCAAGATGGCGGAATGCCTTCAGAAGGAGATGCCGGCCTGTTACCTCGCTCTCGGGCTGCTGTCTTGGTCAATATCCTCCTCCCCTGTTGAGGATGGTTCCCTGCTACGCTTGGGGAGCCTTTTGCTTTTAAAAGAGCGGGTTTTAAGGGCTGGATGGCTGTGGATGGAGCCAGGACCGGCGGAGCTGCTCTGAGACACGTCCTGCTCCTTGCTGCATCCGGACACGCCCCCCTGAAGACTTTTTAATTAAATTACCATGCCCCATTAGATGTGTATGTGTGTGTGTACATTATATATGTGTGTGTGTGTGTGTGTGTGTGTGTGTGTGTGTGTGTGTGTGTATGTATGTATATGTTTATACAGGAGGATGATGTATATAATATATTTTGTGATATCATGATGAGATATGGGCCTGGCTTACAAGACTTCTTTTTTTCCTGTTTCTTAAAAGCTGTTTGATGTCTTCAATAGGCAGGTGATAACTAAGTTACCTTTTTGTTTGTAGAGAGCCATATCAGACTTTGTGTCACCACCTGGTCAGGGGTCCTTGACATGCTAATGTCGGAACTAGTTATGCTAGGATCAAAGAGGGTTGCTTACCTAACAACCATAAACATGGTAGACAGAGAGGCACCGAAGAGAGTCTAATGTGAGAAGCATGATGGCCAACTAGGCTTCAGGTACAGCCAATCAGAATTTGATGCAACTCTGAACCAATTTAAGTAGTCCATTTGTGTGATTGTTGGGGATGGGTAGAGAGGGAACATAAAAATCAAAGCTCCCATTGATGCACTCTCTCTTAGCCTCATGGAAGACAAAGCATGGTCACGTAAGATCTGTCTGTGTAACGTATCCATATTATCTTATTTCTCTTTTCTCTAAAATTTTCTGTCCTAGGATTTGCCTTAATACATTGATAGCAATTGTATGTCCATTGTAACTATATATCCTTTTTGCATGAATTACCTTTGTAGACTGGCAACACTGTATTTGTAACATCACTACGTTATATTTGGTAATATCGGATTTTTCTAATGTTTCTTTTCTGTATAAATAAATTTGTTATTATTTTTGCACCGTTATCATTCGTTTTTAATTCTATCCATAATAGCTGCAACCGCACTGGTTGATTCTTATATAGACAAAGGGTTTTAATCAGGGCTTTTTTTCTCTGAGAATAGGTGCAGGAACTCCCCCCATCTGAGTCACCCCTTGTCTCTACCCCTATCCACCTCTGACCACCGTCCCTTGATTCCACCCCCTACCCACCTACCAGTACTGCCCCTTCTAGAGAATACAGAACCAAGTATCATTTTGTGGTGCTAAATCATTTGTATGGAACATGTTAATGATAAAAAGAAAAGCAGTAAAATAGATCCCCTGCAGCCAGGATTAGAATCCCAGCAATAAAACCCCACACAACAATAGACTCCCCCAGCAACAATGGACTCCACCCCAACTACAATAAATTCCCCGCAGCAACAGTGAACCACCCACAACAAAATATCACACCCAGTAATAAAATATCCACCCAAGCAACATTAGACCCCCCCCCCCGAGCAGCAACAACAGATCTCCCAGCAGCCAGCATCAATAGATCCTCCAGCAGACAGTAAAAATAGACCTCTCCCTCAACAGTAGATCCCTTCCAGCAACATAAGATTCCCCATCAGAAACAATAGACCCTCACACAAAATCAGATCCCCACCAGTGACAATAGATCCCCCAGCAGCCAACATCAATAGACCCTCCAGCACACCCCACACCCCATGCTATTACATACATTCAGTGCTGGAGGTGCCTGAACCGCGTTCCGCTGCATTCCCACTGAAAAAAAGCCCTGGTTTTAATCAATTATTTTATGTATCATTAACCACTTCAGCCCCGGAAGGATTTACCCACTTCCTGACCAGAGCACTTTTTACAATTTGGCACTGCGTCGCTAAAATGGCAGGGCAGTATAACCCCCCCCCCCCCAAATGACCCCATTTTGGAAAGTAGACACAAGTAGACTAAAAGTTGTCATTAAATGATATATTGCTCACACATGCCATGGTTATATGTGAAATTGCACCCCAAAATACATTTAGCTGCTTCTCCCGAGTATGGGGATACCATATGTGTGGGACTTTTTGGGAGCCTAGCCGCGTACGGGGCCAGGAAAACCAAGCACCGCCTTCAGGATTTCTAAGGGCGTAAATTTTTTATTTCACTCCTCACTACCTATCACAGTTTTGAAGGCCATAAAATGCCAAGATGGCACAACCCCCCCCCCAAATGACCCCATTTTGGAAAGTAGACACCCCAAGCTATTTGCTGAGAGGCACGTTGAGTCCATGTAATATTTTATATTTTCACACAAGTTGCGGGAAAATTACACACTTTTTTTTTGCACAAAGTTGTCACTAAATGATATATTGCTCAAACATGCCACGGCATATGTGGAATTGCACCCCAAAATACATTCTGCTACTTCTCCTGAGTACGGGGATACCACATGTGTGGGACTTTTTGGGAGCCTAGCCGCGTACGGGGCCCTGAAACCTAGCACCGCCTTCATGATTTCTAAGGGCGTACATTTTTGATTTCGCTCCTCACTACCTATCACAGTTTTGAAGGCCATAAAATGCCAAGATGGCACAACCCCCCCCCCCCAAATGACCCCATTTTGGAAAGTAGACACCCCAAGCTATTTGCTGAGAGGCATGTTGAGTCCATGGAATATTTTATATTTTCACACAAGTTGCGGGAAAATTACACACTTTTTTTTGCACAAAGTTGCCACTAAATGATATATTGCTCACACAGGCCATGGGCATATTTGGAATTGCACACCAAAATACATTCTGCTGATTCTCCTGAGTACGGGGATACCACATGTGTGGGACTTTTTGAGAGCCTAGCTGCTTACGGGGCCCCGACCCAAGCACCGCCTTCAGGATTTCTAAGGGCTTAAATTTTTGATTTCACTCCTCACTACCTATCACAGTTTTGAAGGCCATAAAATGCCCAGATGGCACAAACCCCCCCCATTTTGGAAAGTAGACACCCCAAGCTATTTGCTGAGAGGCATGTTGAGTCCATGGAATATTTTATATTTTGACACAAGTTGCGGGAAAGTGACAATTTTTTTTTTTGCACAAAGTTGTCACTAAATGATATATTAACCGTGAAAAGAGGGGTTGGGGTAAGTGGCGCTCCCTATGACGGGGTATCCTGTAGGGTGTGTGTGCTAACCACCTAAAGGAATACTGCTACAACCATGTGAACCTACACCTTATAATAAAGTAAAACAAAGTAAAACAAAACAAAGCTAGTGAACACATTTGTGTCTCAATACCTGTTCAGATGAACATAGTAACACTACCATAATGGAAAGGTGTATAAAGTGACATAAAGGTCTAATTGCAGTAAGAGCCCTTGCACACTGGGGCGGCGTCGGCAGTAAGACGCCGCTATTATTAGCGGCATTTTACCGTCGGTATGCGGCCGCTAGCGGGGCGGTTTTACCCCCCGCTAGCGGCCGAGAAAGGGTTAAATACCACCGCAAAGCGCCTCTGCAGAGGCGCTTTGCCGGCGGTATAGCTGCGCCGTCCCATTGATTTCAATGGGCAGGAGCGGTATACACACCGCTCCTTCACCGCTCCGAAGATGCTGCTGGCAGGACTTTTTTTACTGTCCTGCCAGCGCATCGCTCCAGTGTGCAAGCCCTCGGGGGTTACACACTGGAATGAAAGCAGCGGCACTTTCGGGGCGGTTTGCAGGCGCTATTATTAGCGCAATAGCGCCTGCAAACCGCCCCAGTGTGCAAGGGCTCTGAGAGAAAATGTGACCATCAAAATCTTCCCCTGCTAACCCACAATAGATAAACAGGAAAAATTATATAAACAATATTAATATCTGATCGTGTGATAGTAAAACAGGTGTCCACTCCAGTGAGTATAAAATGCAAATAATGAATGGAAAATCAACATATAAAATGTGAGCAACAGTCCCATAAACAAGTAAAAAAATACATGTAAAAAATAAAGGTGAAGCTCCAGAATGGCAAAATGTTCATAAAAATTGTGACTCTTGTGCTGAAATTAATATCCGGTGACTTCCGTGATCCCCCTCAAGGGTCCCCACTCACCAGATCCTCATACCCCTGCAGGGGTAATAGGCATGTGGCGGCAAAAGATGAAGGGCTTGCCAGATCCAATGCAGGCGTCCACACATGTCTCCTATGCGACCCAGCTCCAAGCAATGTATGGCACACCAACTTCTTGCATCACAGCCTCATAGGAAAAAACAGGGCTCCCATAGTGTAGTAATTTTGAAAAGGCTTTATTAAAAAAAGGCTTACAATAAAAACAATCATGACTCCCCAAACAGGGGCGGCCAAAAACTCACACTAATACGTGGGATGCGTAAATTTTTGATTCACTCCTCACTACCTATCACAGTTTCAAAAGTCATAAAATGCCAAGATAGCACAACCCCCCCTCCCCCCAAATGACCCCATTTTGGAAAGTAGACACCCCAAGCTATTTGCTGAGAGGCATGGTGAGTATTTTGCAGCTCTCATTTGTTTTTGAAAATGAAGAAAGACAAGAAAAATGTATTTTTTTTCTTTTTTCAATTTTCAAAACTTTGTGGCAAAAAGTGAGGTCTGCAAAATACTCACTATACCTCTCAGCAAATAGGGTATATGCCACCTGGGTATTCCATGGTGTCCGAAACTGTGATAGGCAGTGAAGAGTGAAATCAAAAATTTACGCCCTTAGAAAGCCTGAAGGCGGTGCTTGGTTTCCGGGGTCCCGTACGCGGCTAGTCTCCCAAAAAGTCTCACACGTGTGGTATCCCTGTACTCAGGAGAAGCAACAGAATGTATTTTGGGGTGTAATTTCACATATTCCCATTGCATGTTTGAGCAATATATCATTTAGTGACAAATTTATGCAAAAAAAAAAAAAATAGTCTTTTTCCCGCAACTTATGTCACAATATAAAAGTGACTTTTTCTCTCCTTTTTTTCTGGTTTCTAGTCAAATTCGACCAACTCAAGACAAACGGCACAGAAACGACTTTGCAAGACTTGCAAGACGCGTATGTTCTAAAGTCGTTTCTGTGCCGTTTGTCTTGAGTTGGTGGAATTTGACTAGAAACCAGAAAAAAAGGAGAGAAAAAGTCGCTCTAGGGAGGGATATAACAACGCGTGGTTCGTTCCACACAACCCTCTGGGTTCTGGCATCGCTTTGAGGGATACAGCAACGTGTGGGTCCATCCACCATCATCGCCTTCTTGGGCCATCCCTAGCCACTCACCACCTAAGCCTATCCGACCCAATCCGGCGTATGCCCCTTTGGGTCCACTCCATCTGGTAAGCCTCTTCATGTTTGGTGGTGGTGTGTCTGTCTTCACCTCAGATGACATATATCTTTGCTTGAAGTGTTTTCTGAAGATTTCCCACCCATGTATATATTTATGACTCTTCCATACCATTTATATTTGGAACTTTTGGTTTAACGTTCTTCATACTGGACGTTTTTTCATTTTAATAGCGCTACACTTATTGTGTTTTTCTCTGTTTTACTTTGTTGGTTGTGTTAGCTGCTTGCCTTCTTTAGGGCAGCGCAGAATTGTTTTGTATATACTGTGTCTACTTTCCAAAATGGGGTCATTTGGGGGGGTTTTGAACTGTCCTGGCATTTTATGCACAACATTTAGAAGCTTATGTCACACATCACCCACTCTTCTAATCACTTGAAGACAAAGCCCTTTCTGACACTTTTTGTTTACATGAAAAAAAATATTTTTTTTTGCAAGAAAATTACTTTGAACCCCAAAACATTATATATTTTTTTAAAGCAAATGCCCTACAGATTAAAATGGTGGGTGTCGCATTTTTTTTTCCACACAGTATTTGCGCAGCGTTTTTTCAAACGCATTTTTTTGGGCAAAAACACACTTTTTAAAATTCTAATGCACTAAAACACACTATATTGCCCAAATGTTTGATGAAAAAAAAAGATGATCTTAGGCCGAGTACATGGATACCAAACATGACATGCTTTAAAATTGCGCACAAACGTGCAGTGGCGCTAAACTAAATACATTTTTAAGAGCCTTTAAAAGCCTTTACAGGTTACCACTTTAGATTTACAGAGGAGGTCTACTGCTAAAATTACTGCCCTCGATCTGACGTTCGCGGTGATACCTCACATGCATGGTGCAATTGCTGTTTACATTACATTACATCTTATTTTTAAACTGTTCCTTTCATTTTTTTAAATCATTTTTATTGTTATCTCAGGGAATGTAAATATCCCATATGATAGCAATAGGTAGTGACAGGTACTCTTTTTTGAAAAAATTGGGGTCTATTAGACCCTAGATCTCTCCTCTGCCCTCAAAGCATCTGACCACACCTAAAATGCTTTCCCAATTTCCCAATGGCGCTGTTTACATCCAGCAAAATCAAGTGATGAAATGCTCGTAGCTTCCGATTTCTTAGGCCATAGAGATGTTTGGAGCCATTCTGGTCTCTGATCAGCTCTATGGTCAGCTGGCTGAATCACCGGCTGCATTCTCAGGTTCCCTGTTGGGACAGGAGAGCCAGAGAAAAACATGGAAGACGGTGGAGGGGGGGGCATTCCCTCCCACTGCTTGTAAAAGCAGTCTAGAGGCTAATTAGCCACTAGGATTGCTTTTACATGAAAGCTGACCGCTGGCTGAAAAGAATGATACCAATATGATACCTAAACCTGCAGGCATCATTCTGGTATAACCACTCAAAGTCCAGCAACATACCAGTACGTTGCTGGTCCTTGTTGGGCATATATTGTAAACGTTTTTTTCATGCAGCCTGTGGGCTGAACGAAAAAAAGAGATTGATCGGTGGGTATGCCCACCATTAGAATACCTCCCTTCATCCACCCACTTCTAATGATGGGCATACATGCACCGTTTATATATGCCGAAGCATGGGGGCATCCACCCGCAAAAGGTAGGAGAAAATCGCTCCTACGCCCCTGCTGCTCCCATGCTTCGGCATTTATGCTCTTTTTTTTAACTGTGGTGGTGAAATCACCTCCGACAGCGCTGGAGTCACGGCTTTATGTATCGTTGGAGCAAACGCTGTTGCTGTCAAGATAAATAAATCCGCTCTGCAGCTGAATGGCGTACCTGAAAACAACAAATGGTTAACAATAAAAGACAGTAAACAGTAAAGTATAAAAAAATTGCATACCTATAAAGCAAACATGATAAAACATAATAACAATAAAACATTGCAGAATAGAATACAGTAAAAAAGAGCAGAACAATAGAGAGAGAAAAGAGAGAGAACAATAAAACGACAACTATTTTTGTTTTTTTTATTATATATATTTTTTTGTGTTCTACTTTTTTTTATTTTTTTTAAATTTTTTTTTGTAACTGTAACTTTTGTAACTGTAACCGGTTCCAGGTTTGGGTCTCTCAAAATGCGATGGCATCTTGGGGGACCCTGTGAAAGTGTGCCTAGTCTGTGCAGTGCTGTACCCTACGCTAATACTCAACTAATGTATGGTAGCGTTCAAAACATTCACCAATGCAAAGACCAGGATTGTCAGGACAGGAGGGACAATAATAGCGGGTGTCACGCCTATATCAGCGCTTGCTGCAGACACAACATCTTCTTTGAAGGGCTCGTTGGGTAGGGGTACTCGGGAGGACATAAAGAAAATGCCTCATATGCAGCCGGCTTACTGCATTTGCTTGGGGAAGGTGAGGTGGAGCACCGTCTGGAAACAGAAGGGCTCTGACGATCTCTTCCTGGAATTTAAGGAAGGATCCAGTCCGTCCTGGAGCTCTGTATAGCACATAAGCGTTCAGCAAAGCCAATTGAAATAAATAAACAGACACTTTCTTGTACCAGCGTCTGGCCTTACGGGCAATTAGGTACGGCGCCAACAACTGGTCGTTGAGGTCCACCCCTCCCATATTTTGGTTATATTCGTGGACACAATGGGGTTTCTCAACAACACCAGTCGCCGTAGTAATTTGGACCGTCGTGTCTGCATGAAGGGAGGTAAGAACGAAAACATTCTTATTATCCCTCCACTTCATAGCGAGCAAATTATTACACTGCAAGCAGGCTCTCTCCCCCAGCCTAAGAAGGGAATCTACAAGCTGCTGGGGAAAGCCCCGGCGATTAGGTCGCTAGGTGCCACATGCTCCAATCTGCTGATCAAACAAGTAACTAAACAGTGGCACGCACGTGTAATAATTGTCCACATATAAGTGGTACTCCTTTCCGAATAAGGGTGACACCAAGTCCCACACAATCTTGCCAGCGCTTCCTATGTAGTCAGGGCAGTTTGTCGGCACTACGTGGCTATCTTTTCCCTCATAAACCATAAAACTACATGTATAGCCTGTGGCCGTCACAGAGCTTATATATCTTGACCCCGTATCTGGCACGTTTGCTGGGAAGGTACTGTTTGAATGACAAGTGGCCAGAAAACGTAATCAGGGACTCATCAACGCAGACAACTTGATGGGGAGTAAACAAGTCTGCAAAACGTTGGTTGAAGTGGTTTACGAGGGGCCGAATTTTGTAGAGCCGATCATATCAAGGGTCTCCGCGAGGAAAACGGAGTTCATTGTCATTGAAGTGCATGAACCGCAAGATCTGCTCGTATCGTGCCCTGGTCATGGAGGCAGAGAACAAGGGCATATGGTGAATTGGGTCAGTGGACCAATATGACCGCAACTCACTCTTTTTAGTTATGCCCATGTTGAGGGAAAGGCCCAGAAAGAGCTTAAATTCGGAAACCGTATTTGGTCTCCAATCTCTGGCAAGGGAGGACTGGGGAATAGTGGCGATGTGTTGACCAGCGTACAAATTGCTTTGGTCCACAATAGATCTATAGAGATCTTTGGTGAAAAACAGCGAATAAAAATCAAGTAACGTAAAATCAACTGTTTTCACCTAAATGTCGGGTTGTCCAGTGAATGGGGGAAGTACGGGTGCTGCAGAGGTGGTGGGTTTCCAATTAGGATTGGCTAATGCAGCAGGAAGAGCACTATGGGCATGGCGGGCCTGTCTTCGTCTTATTGGTGGCTCCGGGGAAACTACTTGTGCCTGCCAACTCACCAGCTTGAACTGCACTTATGGGACTCGCCACGTCACCACGTGTTACTGCAGTGCTGGATGTACGACCAGGGTGTACTAGGCCACTGGTGCTTGCCAGTTCACCAGAAGGAATAGTACTGCGCTAGTACTGCTCTGCTCCATACGAGGGTTCTTGCACATCAACGACAGAAGAAGAAGTTCGGGGTCTGGTACGCCTGACCTTGGCAGGGACCACAACTCCGTCGTCAGAGCTATCTGTCATGGAGCCGCTGTCGTCTACAGGATCGTATTCTGAGCCTGAATCTGACAGATGAGTGACTTCCTCTTCACTATCTGTCATGCTCAGAAACGTGTAGACCTCTTCACTAGAGTACCATCGATTTGCCATTTTGGGCTCTAAATTTAGTGGTACACTAGTGAGACTAATGCCCTGTACACACGGTCGGACTTTGTTCGGACATTCCGACAACAAAAACCTAGGATTTTTTCCGACAGATGTTGGCTCAAACTTGTCTTGCATACACATGGTCACACAAAGTTGACGGAAAATCCGATCATTCTGAACGTGGTGACGTAAAACACGTACGTCAGGACTATAAACAGGGCAGTGGCCAATAGCTTTCATCTCTTTATTTATTCTGAGCATGCGTGGCACTTTGTCCGTCGGATTTGTGTACACACGATCTGAAATTCCGACAACGGATTTTGTTGTCGGAAAATTTTATATCCTGCTCTCAAACTTTGTGTGTCGGAAAAGCCGATGGAAAATGTGTGATGGAGCCTACACACGGTCGGAATTTCCGACAACAAGGTCCTATCACACATTTTCTGTCGGAAAATCCGACCGTGTGTACGGGGCATTACAGTTAGAAAAAGCTCCTGACTGTTAGCGACTGTATCAAAACGCTACCAAAAAAACTGTTAGCGATCGCAGGGATCAGGCCTGACTCTGTGAACGCTGCAGTTATGTGTGTTTAGTGTTTTGTAAGTGACAGTGATCGATCGATACTGCACTTGGGTGGGCACGGCTGGGCCGAGGGGCAAAATGCAGGTGCTAGCAGGTATCTGGGCTGATCCCACTAACACTTCGTTTTTGGGAACCCTAAACTGCTGGGGATGCTAGTATAGATCTGATCAGATCAGATATTGATCCGTTCAGATACTATACCACTAAGGGAGGTGTATGCTGCGTGCGTGGGTGTTAGCGGTACTGGCGCTAACCTGACACTGCCTGGGTTGACGCAGACCCTATATGACCCTAAAACCTAACTCATATCACCGCCGGGTGATCAGGGGGTTAAACCTTTATTAGGTAATAAACGGTGGGTGCCCTGAAACTATAAAAAACAAACTAACTAACCAGCGTTACCCGTAACAGTTATACGGTGATCACTGGTGAAAGGGTTAACTAGGGGGCAATCAGGGGGTTAAAACCTTTATTAGGTAGTATATGGGGGTCCCTGACGCTATAAAACGCTGACGGTGAACCTAAATACTTACCTCCCTAACTAGCGTCACCTGTGACACTAATACAGTAATCAGAAAAACGATTGCTTAGTGACACTGGCGACGGGGGGTGATCAGGGGGTTAAACCTTTATTAGGGGGGGTTAGGGGGGTATCCTAAACCTAAAGGGGGCTAACACTAACTGCCCTACCACTTATAACTGTCACAAACTGACACCAATGCAATAATCAGAAAAAAAAAATGAATGAATGACAATTGCGCGGTTATCTACACTGTACCCAGATACATTTTTTATCATTTTCTTCACACAAATAGAGCTTTCTTTTGGTGGTAATCACTGCTGGGTTTTTTTATTTTTTACAAAAAAAAACAAAAAAATACCAAACAATTTGGAAAAATGTATTTTTTTTTTTACTTAGTTTCTGTCAGTAAATTTTGTAATTAAGTCATTTTTCTCCTTCACTGATGTGCACTTATGGGCACTGATAGGCTGAACTGGTGGGCATTGATGAGTTGGCACTTATGGGCACTGATTAGGTGGCACTGATGATGAGGCACTAATATGTTGCACCCATGGGCACTGATGAGCACTGATAGGCGGCACTGATGAGCACTGTGAGGTGGCACTGGTGGGCACTGATAGGCAGCACTGGTGGGCACTGATAGGGGTACAGATAGGCGGTACTGATTGGTGGCACTGATGGGCGACACTGATGGGCATTGATGAACGACACTGATGGGCATTGATGGACAGCAGTGATGGGCAGCACTGATAGGCGGGACTGATAGCCAGCACACACTGGCATCACTAATGGGCACTGACTGGTGGCACTTGTGGGCAGTGGTGGGCACTGATTTGGGCACTGGTGTCGCTATTGTAATCAGGGCACTGATGATCAGTGCCCTGATTACATGTGTAGATGTCTCCGTTAATCGGCTCTTCTCGCCACACACTCTGTCAGTGTGAGGTGAGGAGTGCCAATTACCAGCATCTCCATGTTTATATGTGACCAGCTGTGATTGGACACAGCCGATCACATGGTTAAGAGCACGCAGCTCTTTACAGAGATCGGGGTCCCGTCGTGTCCTAGCAACATGGCGCAGCCGTGATTACGCTCCCCCGCCATCATATGACGGCGTCCCAGAACGAGAGCCGCACCGCCCCGCCATTTGACAGGGGCGGCAACAAGTTAATCTGCCCAACAACTAATTGGCCAAAAAAGAAAAGCATATAAAATTCAAAACGCATCAAAAAGACACTTGTGCAAAAATGCAAGACGCACTGCAGAAACGGATCAAAAGCAAAGGTCTTAACCGAGCCTAATGCTTCGTACACACAATGAGATTATCGGACGAACAATCATACTTTTTTTTTGCGTGCTAGTCTCATATCGAAAATGAAGAGTTTACTAAAGTTATGAAAATTCTTGTATGACAAAATAAAAATTCGGAAGTGATGTAATGTATTGTAAAAAAATAAAGGGCAATCAGCGCAAACTATACCCAAAATAATGATGCAAGCTGAACACTAAAGGATAACACCAACCTCAATAACAATCGAAAAACAAAATAAGTGCAGCGCAAAAAGAAAACTACAAGTAAAAAATTAAGTCCGAACATTATAAAGATCCAATCAAAGGTTCATAAATTCCAATATGAAATAAGCCTCTTCTGGGTACACCCACGTAAATCACTATCCAAGCGATACGGTACATCAAAGAATAAGATTGTGCTTACCAGATCCAGTTGACCCCTTAGTTACGGGGGGGGGGGGTGGATACAACACATTGGATAGCTGCAGGAGCATATAGTGAAAGACAACTCGCAACAGAATTGGACTCCCTGCCCACTTTCTGGATGGTGGACCACCGTGAGCATATCCTGATGTGTTGTGACGTTTTGTCTTTTTGCTCTGGCTATTTAAATATTTCTCATATCAAAAGTGCATCGGATGAGTGCATTTAGTAGATGACAGCTAGCCCTGCAGCGTGTCAGTGTTACACCCAGACCTGATGGGACCTCAGGGAATTAAGGAAACTACTTGATCTGCAGATGACAGCTAGCCCAGCTGTGTGCCACTGGTTCATTCATGCCTCCTATGACCCCCTGTAATTAAGGGGTCAACTGGATCTGGTAAGCACAACCTTTTTCTTTGATGTACCGTATCGCTTGGATAGTGATTTACGTGGGTGTACCCAGAAGAGGCTTATTTCATATTGGAATTTATGAACCTTTGATTGGATCTTTATAATGTAATGTGTTGTATTGCATTTTTGAACGACAACAGTACTGATTAAAACTAAAATCGTATGATCTGGTATCGTACAAGAAAAATTTTCAGGCTTGTCTCATTGCATAATTTTGCATGAATTGTCGATCGGATCTCGAAAGCTGTGTACTAACAATCAGATTATCGTACGATTGCTTCAAAAGCTGTATTCTTCGTACGATTTTCTGATTGTGTGTATGGGCCATTATGGACACATTCTTGTTGCCACACACCTGTCAGATGATTTGCCACATTTATCAGGTCATTCGATGGCTGGATTATACCTTTGCTCCTTGATTTTAGTCTTTTTTGCTACCATTTATCAAACATCTATAAATTCAGGTTACATTTACAAATTTGGCAAATGCTCCTATCACTTTTAATGTATTTACCATTTCCAAACTCTGGCAAATGAAAATCAAAGCCAGGCACTAGTATGACATTAGATTCAACAAATATGACCTTATGTTTTAGGAAGAAACCATTTCTATTTGCAAGTATGTAATTAGGTAAATGTGTAAATATTTTTACTTTATGTTGAAAATAAATGAACACTGATGTGTATATTTACTTTTTGGCCCGGTTCACACTGGTGCAACATACGTTCCGACTTTGGGAGCACAGGTCGCATGACGTGTATAAATTATTGTTTCCCTATGAGAGCCGTCTTAACATAACCATCGGGCAAGGCCATCCGGTGACATCACCCCACGCCATTTTATTTTGGCGTGGGGTCCCCCCCTCAAGACTCATACCAGACCCAAAGGACCTGGTATTGTCGGATCAAAGTCAGATCCTGTTCATTGAAGTCGCATGAAAGTCGGACATAAAGTCGTAGGGCAAAGTCAGAGCAGAAGTCGTCCGACTTCTGTGTCGGAGCAGTGTAAACTCGGCCTCTGAGATAAGAGAAAAAAAAAAAGAAAATAAATAAGTATTAAAGTCTGTCAGAAGACGAAAAAAAAACCCCATCATTTAATCAAGTAAAGCTGTAGTCCCTAAAATATCTATATCATGCAAAGAAGTGAAAAAGGAAAAAAAGGAATTTTCTCTTGTACATGCTTGGATAACTGTTACCTATGAGGCAGAATCTCAGTTCAACAATTTGATGCTGATTCTGGATGATACCCAAACAAAGATAGTGCTGTCTCTCTGGAGAGAAAAGCAAATAAAGGTCCTGTCAGGGATAACACTATGATCTCTGAGCGCAGTAATAAAGTGTTACGCATACATTTTTATTAATGTTAAGTGCAGTATAACTCATGTTAGATCATGATCTTCTTGCAACATTATTTAAATTTCCTACAACATAAGGGCACACATAGTTAAAGGATGAAATGAATCCAACTGTCCCAGAACAAATTACATTTGACAATTATCATTATCAGTATTTTTAATGACTCATTCCATCTGTCTTCTCCTATTTTGCCTACATCTTTCTCCCAGCAAGTTTTTACATTTTGAATAATATATTTTTCTAAAGCTGGTAACAATCTCACATACAGTTTAGAAATCCGCCCTTTACCAATATGCTAAGCCATTAAAATCTTAATACTAACTTTCTGAAATTAAGGAATAGACCATGAAAATTTAACACTGTGAGGTTGATGTAAGGCAGATAGACTGTTTACTTAGCAAGATAATTTTTCGCATAAAATAGCGAATGATGCGAAGCTCTGCTGACTTCTATCATCCAATCAGGGAAGCAAAATATAGGAAATATAACTTATGCAGGCCATACACAATGCAAATTTCGAATGGATACCCAAATCGAACGTAAAATCGACTGTTTTTTGTATCGTTAGTGTGGTATGTGCGACACACGATTTTCGTACTACAGCCCAAATTGACAGATCCAATATGTTGGGTTTTTTGAGAAAAATCGTCCAAATTTCGTATCGTTAATGGCAGAGTTGGATGATTTGACCTAAGAAACAGAACTGCGCGTGATCCCTGGAAAGTTCGACCCGGAAGGAAAACATACAGAAAAACACGAACAAATGTTCAACTACAACTATAAATGATATCAATACAGCAAAAACAATAGACCACAGCTGAGGTGCCATCAAGTCTGCAAGAAAAGTGAAATAAAAACAAATGCCTGTGCATGTATAATGGTCCTTTCACACCTTCTTTGACATGACAGGAAAAAAGATAAAGAAAGCAGGCAATATTGACCTATTGCATTTGCTATACACCACATTTGCTTAAAAAAAAAAAAAGAAGTGCTTCATCCAGGAGTTGCCCACATGTCTCCAAGCAAAGTGGAATAAACACAAAAGTGTGTGTGCATGTGTAATGGACATTTCAAATCATGTCCAACATCAAGTGTGGTGAATACAGGTGGTATCACATTATTCACATAATGATTGAAATAAAGACACTCCACACCAAATAGCAAGCATAGACTTATTGTGCCAAACCCAAAACAGGAATTGGGTTTCATGCCTGTACCCGTATGTATAAACATGTAAAAGTATTTCTTCATTAAAACATACATTTCTAAATACAAAAATATAACCTCTTCATATAAAATCACTATGCATTTTGTACAGTAATAGTGCAATTATGAAAGTAGGGATGCAGTGTGCTAGTGTCTGCAGGTGGACAACAATACCGGACAGCTACAAACATATAAAGTGTCCATATGTACAACATACACCATAGGTTTACAAAAACTATTAAAGTTTAACAAGTGTCCATATGAACAATATGTATTCATTGTGCTAAACTGTACATATAGTGAAAACATTGCCTACAACTGCTGTGCAATGTTTGTTGAAATGTTTTCAAGTCCGTTCCAGATAAGTGTCCATTTGTACAATCAGTAGTGCTGTGTGCTAGACTGTACAGATGGACAACATGATTGCAGGTGTAAAATTACAAGTGAAGTTGGACAAGGGCCTGCAAAATGTTTCCTTTGCACTAGACGGTACAGATGGACAAAAAAAGTGTAGGTTTTCAAGTCCGTTCTCAGATAAGTGTCCATTTGTACAATCGGTAGAGCTGTGTGCTAGACTGTACAGATGGACAACATGATTGCAGGTGTAAAATTACAAGTGAAGTTGGACAAGGGCCTACAAAATGTCTCCTTTGCACTAGACGGTACAGATGGACAAAAAAAGTGTAGATTTTCAAGTCCATTCCAGATAAGTGTCCATTTGTACAATCAGTAGAGCTGTGTGCTAGACTGTACAGATGGACAACATGGTGTAAGATTACAAGTGAAGTTGGACATGGGCCTACAAAATGTCTCCTTTGCACTAGACGGTACAGATGGACAATAGGTATGTATAACAAATGCAAAAATGAACCAGGGTATGCATGAAAAACAATCTAAACAATTCAAAATGTAGATAATTGCTCAACGATCTCTGAAATTCTGCGTGGAAAAGAATTCAGGGTAGTGCGAACATTCTCAATGTCAGGTTTTAATGACTTTAAATCTGCAATAATTCAGTTCGCTGATGTACTACTGTCATACGTTGAGCTGCATGAAGCAGATGATCGAACAGCTATAAAAAAAAGCCAAATGATTAATTAAAAATAATAAAAATAAACTTAAAAAATAAAGCAGATTAAAAAAATATAGTTAATTTACCTGAAGTGGACACATGGCTGCTCTCATCACTCCCTTCAACAGGCGTCAGTATGATTACAGTTGTGTCTGTTGCCATGTCGGACTGAGGACTTGTCTGCTCCAAATCCTGATGTGCTGTTTCCACCTCTCCATGTTGCTTTTTTATGCTTCCTATTAGATGCAAAAAATATATATATGACGTTTAGGTGCAGGTAAAGCTGCAATACCATTTTTAAATTTTCAAACATGAAACCTTTGTATATTTGTAAAGTCAAGCAAAATGTAGATTCCCAAGCAAAATGGGTGAAAGCAGAAAGGATGCACATATACAGATGGCATATACAAAACATAACACTCAGAAATGATGGAATAAGCATACAAGAACATAATAAATACATGCACACCTAAAATATAGTACTTACTTTTGTGGATTATTTTGTTGATCTTTCTAAGCTGATTGTCTTCTCTTAATTTCAGGTCAGACCATCGCTTTCTTAACTGGTCTTTTGTGCGTTCAATGCCATGGTGTTTGCATAAAACACGTTGCACCTTCTCTAATATTGCATCTTTGCGTATGTTCATGTTGCTGTATACTTGCTCATGACAATCATAATCCTTCTTTTTGCAGTATATTCACAATGTCTACCATCTCCTCCAAAGTCATATTGGTGGCTTTCTTTCTTCTCCTTCTGGTGACTGGACTTATTGGCTGACTTGCCTCCACCTCCACAATCTCCTCTCTTTGCTTGATCTGTGGCCCTGCACCTGGAGAATCTGCCATGTCTGCAACTGTGCACTGTATTAAAGAAGAGGCGTGGCTTGTACATGATACATCGCATGTAATTATACGAAAGTCCGCAGGTTCGTGACGTCACGTATGAAGGAATATTCTGGAAATATTCGTTCGGTAGACGATAATGCACACATAGACACCTGAGGTAAGTTTAATCTGGGGACTCTACGTTGATTATTTAATGTGTCCGCGGATGTGTGTGTGGTTGATGTAAGTACCTTTTATTGTATTATTGTAGCTGTCTTGTTATGGTATTCAGGCCTGGATGTTCTAGATGGCCATTTGTCCAATTCTACACATGTATTATAATACTTTAGAAATTTGAGATATATATATATATATATATATATATATATATATATATATATATATATATATATTTTTTTTTTTTTTTTTTTTTTAATTTAGTTTATTTTTTTATTTAAAGGACAATTTACATCTCCTGATTTCCTACTGCAATTTATTGACAAATACAGAGAATTATCCTGCTTACGGGATGTGAAGTCAAGGGATTATTCCAATCGCTATAAGCGTGATGAAGCGGTAAAAGTACTAAAAGAACTATGTAAAGCGGTTTGTGTTGAACCCACAGAATACTATATGAAGAACAAGATTGCTAACTTGCGCACTGTTTTCAAGAAGGAGTACAAAAAAATACAAGCCTCCAAAAAAATCTGGTGCAGTAGCTGAGGACGTGTATGTGCCACGTTTGTCAAAGACCTGATGTTTTTGTCTGATTCAGATGATCCCAGAGAGTCCCATTGTACTCTTCAAGCAAGGGGGGCATCAGACTCCAGTGCATTATCTGAAACAGAGGATATGTCCTAAACACAGACACAGGTAAATGTATGTTGTATCATGTTATATACTTTTTTTAAACAACTGCCAATAGAGTAGTGAATAATTAGTACACTACTATACTTTCTTGCATGAATATTGCTAAACTGAAAGTCTAACCAAAACCAAAATATTAAAATCACCATGCCATCTATATCCAGTAAAGCATTCTTGTTGCACTCATTGTGAAACAAGGGTTAATCCACTGCATTGTTTACAATGGCCATTTAATCTTGTCTTCTCTGTTCCCTTCTTCCACTGTCCCCAATCCATCTCCTGATAGAACAGAGGCTAGGGGACAAGGTGCACATGCTCTGTTTGATGTGTATTGCTATAGAGATTTTCATGTGTTTTTTTTGGGGGGGGGGGGGGATATTGAGTGCATGTGATCAGCACAGGGCTAATTAGCACTATGGAGACAGAGGGTCAGTGGTCATGTAGCTTCATAGGACAGTCAAAGTAGAATGAGAACTCCTCCTCCAATGTTTAACCGGACACTAATAGAAGTAACAAGACTGTTATGTACTGCTGATGGAAAAAAAATATTTAACAGTATATATTTACTAGAACATTTTCATTGCAATGTATTTTGAATGCAGAGTCATGGGTTATCAAATTAAAATGTTTTACATATTACCAGCAATTATTATATAATGAACCATATTATATATAGCTTTATACAGCCCTGCCATGCAACTGTCCCCCTGCCTACAAAATAATCAGTATAATTTTGTCGATTTTGACGTGCATTGGCAGTTGGTAGTCTAGGTCTTGCAGGAGCTAAATTTTGCAAACCAGTACTGTCATTTCGCCAGTGACCTGGCACAATTGTCCCACTGGTAATGTCTTCCTTATCAACTGCAGATGATGGCATGTATGACACTGTTGTACGTCGTAAAAAATTGTGTAGCATACAGCAGCACTCCACAATAATGTCCACTTTTTCCACTGCTACATTCATAGCGGTGTGAAGTTTCTGAATCTGCTGGCCATAATGCCAAACGCATTCTCAACCACCCGTCTTGCCCTAGACAGGCGATAATTGAATATCTTCTGTTGAGCTGTTAAATTACGTAAGGGATAAGGTTTCAAAAGATGTTCTTGCAAAGCAAACGCGTCATCCCCAATGAAGACAAAATTTAGTCCTTCCACAGTCTCACTTGAAGATACAAAACACCTCCTTTCAATCTGTTCAGGAATTCACTCTGCTGTATTACTCCTCCATCTGAGTTTCTTCCATTTTTCCCTATGTCCAGGTATATTCGTATTTTGCATTGACGATCACCATTAATATTATGCTAAAGAACCCTTTGTAATTGTAAAAGTAGGATCTTGAATTGGCTGGTGGGGTGATCCTTACATGTTTCCCATCAATTGCACTCCCACAATTAGGGGAATTCCACATATCCTGGAATTATTTAGCAAGGTCTTTCCATTCCTGGGAATAATGGGAAACTGTTGGTAAATAAAAGAAATAAGAATATTTAGCATTGATAGTACTTGATGATTAATTACTGTTTTAATTGTTTTCTATAGGATACTCCAAGCCCAGTAACACAGCAGCCAGGGCCATCAGGTCTGAGGACTCAGAGAGGAAAAAAAGAGGAGGAATGTAGATTATGATACTTCCACTTTACTGAAGGATGCATCATCTATTATGCAACAAAAGGATGATGAATGTGATGTTGTGGGTTACCTTGTTGCACACAAGTTTTGCAGGATGTCCATGCAACAGCGTGACTTGTTTGAATCTCTGCTACATAAAATGATTGGCATTGATCTGAAGGGACATCTTACAGCAAACACTGATATTATGGGGTATCAGGGATGTACATCTCACCCACCTGTACCATCTGTCCCAAATTGGCAGATGAGTAATATGTCCCAACAACAAGGAACCACAAGCTGGACAATGCACCAAGAACCACATCAAGGTCCTTGGTTTCGTGACCCACAATATACTAATCTGTGACTATAACAATATATTTTCTTTACGGTTCTTGTTCTTGTTGAATTTGAAAGGGTCATTGTTAAATAATACTAATGTTCAATAAAACATATATTTTGTTTCACAACGTCTCTCTTTGGTAATGGTGTACTTCTTAATATGGATTTTTTTGGAAAATGTCATTTTTGCCAACTTTAGACACATTGCTGAATTTTACCTATATCAACTTTATTTCATATGTTGTCATGTAATGGAAATCAGACAGTTCACCATATTTATTTACCTTTAAATACTGATACTGTGGTTGGAGAACCTTTATTATGGCCTTACACGTCTCTGGTACAATACGACCTAACGATTGGGCAGAAATTCCGGTCGTAAACTTCAGGTCTTCAAAAGACCTGCCTGTAGCCAGGAAATGGAGGGTTTCCATGAGCCTCTCCTCTGCACTGATAGCCTTTCTCATACAGAAGTCTTGTTTGGTGATATGTGGCTGCACATGCGATAACAGCATCTCGAATTACTCCTGTGTCATCCGTAAATAATTTTGATAATCCTCAGGATTATTTTCCCTCAGGTTTGTCAATAGATTTACATGTAAGAATTTCTCACACTGTAGGAGCCAGTTTTTTGTCCACACTCTGCTCTTCCTTCTGTTTCTTCTTTTTTTCTTCTCCTCCTCCAAGGCTATTATTGCAATTACCATGGCTGCCATTTTCTGCTTTCTGTTGTACCTCTTGAAAGGCATTTTCTCGGGAACGAATGTACGTGCGCTGCGAGGAATTGGTGCGACCCGATTTTGTACAGTAGGGGTGTGGTTAAAAGGTTACAAAACATTACATCACTTCCTCTATTGGCATGGAAACATAGTGTTTTGACATACGATTTTCATATCTAATTGATGGTACACTCGCATGCTGTATGTGAGTGCCGCTTTAGTTTATCGCTCGACAGATCGTTCGAAATTTGCATCGTGTATGGCCTGCCTTACTTACTTTTAAATCTCATATCTTGACTTAATTGGCATATGCTACCAAGAGATTTTTGTGGCTTGGTAGAATTAACACACTGAAAATGGATGCTCTCCCTCGTTTCCTATACCTGTTCCAAAACTATCAATATCCATCTGCCTACCTTGTACCTCCGGTCTCTGCGCCAAGTGTTCTCTGAATTCATTAGGCAAACGTTGCATCCCAGAATTCGATTCACAACTTTATCTCTCCCAAAACATCGGGGCGGGGCAGGAGTTAGAGTATAGTAGAGTATAGCTCTCTATCATAAAACCGCAATCTTCACACGAATCCTGGATTGGTTCCATCACCAATCTTCTAAGTTATGGGTTCAGTTAGAAAGCCACTTGAACCCACGTGATCTCCGCGCTCTTCCTTGGACCTTACCCATCAACCGACTTGGGTTTTCAAGCCTTCCCGGTCTCACCCGACAGACGATTCACCTTTGGAGATCGTACAAATTCTGCTCTTCACTTATCACTCTCTACAGGCCCTATGGCCCCCTTTTTTGGGACCCCAGCTTTTCCGCCAGAACTTCACACTCCGCGGTTTGGGAACTGGAACCTTCAAGACCATAGGAGACTAGTTCAAATTCTTAGGGCAGACTCATCTTTAACGACGATGCGTGCCTCCATGCCACCAGTCGCTAGTTTACTCCAATTGCTACAGCGTTGACAGGCCCTATCATATATACGTTTTTATTACCTCCCTTTCAGAGCTCCATGCTCAACCAATGGAATTCAAATCTCTGCTTTTACAAGATGACCCCCTGATACACGTGGTCTCCCAACTATACTCATTGATCCTGTCAGCATCATCACCAGATTTACCCTCCTGTGTCCAGGCATGGGAATCTGAGCTTCATCACCCTGTCCCCCCTTCCGACTGGATGAAATGTTTAACCTTAACACATAAACTTGCTTTAGCTACTAAACACCAGGAAACGGGATTCAAGGTTACCACTAGATGGTATAGGTGCCCTTTAGTCGACTCAGTGACCTGGAGCGGCTGTTGGCACCGTAAGCTAATAGGGAAGAACAGTTTTTGCTAACTTGGACCATCTCTTCTGGACAATGACAGAATATACTGAACTCCTCTTTCTAGATTCTAGACTGTACTATATACTCTTGTGCCACCTAACTTTCTTTTTCTGACTATTTACTCTTTATTTTTGCCATAAAAAGTAGTATCAAAATGTACTCTTCAATTTAGAGCTCCCTTCGACATACCCCTGCATACTAAATCGACTTCTTCAGGTTAACTGTTCTTTATGTTTACTGTGTGCACCAATTCTCCTTTATGTCATCTTAATCGTTAACACATATCCTGGCGGCTGTTGCAGTATACTTCAATACTTGTTTATCGATGAATATTAGATTATATCTTTTAAAGTTTAAAGTTCTTTGTAATCAATGTTATTACACTTTACAAACATCTTTGTATTGATAATTGATATGTTATTGTATGCTTTTCTTTGATACAATAAAATTGAGATTGAACTAAATCTCATATCTTGGAGTACAGAACAGGACACAGCAATTTTATTCTTAAACCAAAGGTTAAATGCTGCTACCTTCAGGTGACTGGACACAGGAAAAGCTTTGCAAGAAATGCCCACTAATGTATCCACATAACCCCGCCCACTCCGTGAGGCTCCAGTTTTGTCAGCAAGCAATAAGGAGATCACAGAAAAAAAGCCAGGAACTTGTGTCATGTGCTGTAATCTAAGATATGGAATTTACAGGTAGGTCAAAATTCCGCATGAACACAGAAACATTATTCTCGGACCATGGGATATCTCCAAGCAATACGTCTAGAGGTGGGAAACATGAAGGGCCAAAGGACCAAGATAAACAGAACCCTCTGGCTGAAGCATGCATCAACAGAAAGCCTACTGGTTACCTAGCAAAAAAAAAAAAACTTGAACATGAACAGGATTCAGTGGTGGCTTTGCAATCTATGAAAAAAATAGGTGCTTGATTCTTGAAGACATAAGAGTTAATCAATAAATAAAAAGTGTACTGAAGCGCTGATATGAACTAGTAAATAAATAAATAAGTGGCAAATACTAGAAGATAACAACAGATAATCAGTTGACACACTTTTAAGTCCAGACTTAAGTAGGGAGAGTAAGCACACACCCCCCCCCCCCCCCCCGAAAGGTGATAAAAAAAGGAGCCTCAGGGAAGCAAATGTAACTGGCTTCCAGGATCTTTCATTCTCCTGTAGCTTAGGAAAAAAGGAGAGGGCTTCCAAGTAGTGAGGGAAGTCTGGGCAGCAGTACAGCCGACAAGGCCTACAAGGGAAGAAGACCCCATAATATATAGCAGGGAGACCCCAAAGATCAAAGCAGGGGGTTGGAGCTCTGCTTGGGCAAAAGCACTCACAAAATGTCCCCAAAGAGCAACCTTGCAAAAGTGGAACATAGAAGTGCGAAGCCAGGGTATTAGAAGAAATACCAAAACTAATAAAATAACTGCAGGGGATCCAGGGCTAGGGATTTGGTAAACAGAAACAGGAGCCATTCTGGGGAGGAGTCTTTTTCATTTTACAAGGCAAAGGTCAATTCCCCTGTTAGGTTTGTACAATGGAGTGTGTGTGTGTGTGTGTGTGGGGAGGGGGGGGGGGTAGTTAGGAGATATACAGTATGCATGCTCTTTACTAAAAATGTTCTATTACACAGACCTTAAAATGTTTTACAGTAGAGTATTAGTAAGTTACAGATACAAGAGGATCTCAGGAAGAGGCTATATAGAGCAGCTGTACAGCTGAAGGTGCTTTGTGGGGGAGGTAGCCAAGTGTCAGGCACCTACAGACTACATGTTGTTACAGAAACAAAAACCTAAAGGTAAGAATTTGACAAAATTCAGGGACAGTGTGACCCTTACCAAATTTACCAAGTCAGTGAACAGAGTTGAACAGTCAGAAGAAACAAAACAAAACACATTTTTTGGAGGATGCAAGAGCAAAAAAGGATTTTCTCCCCAGAAGGCAAGCGATTTAATAGCCCGCAAGGCTCAAAGCCTTTTTTTTTAAACAGAGATAAGGGCTTATTTCAAGATCAGTTGTAGAGTCTGAGGATTCATTAGCTATGGGAATGTGAGTAAATACTGGGACCAAACAGTAAAACAAACCTTTTTTGGAAAGATTGATAGGCATCTCTAAGATGCAGCGTGATTTAGTAGGATTTTTCAGGTAGGGGCAACCAGGGGATGCCATAAAAGCATGTTCTTGAACTTGAAGTCAGCCATAGACTAAAAGTTGTGCTGAAGGAAGCCTGAATGAAAATGATGTACAGGGTAGAATGAAGGAGTCTGAGAAGGCTGATTTTTGCTGATTCTTTGTAGGGCTTCAATAAGGAATAGTGATGACTTTATAATGCACCTCTCCTGGTAAAACTTTAGTAAGGGCTAAAGATTTTTTTAATATGGTAAAGATGTGAGCATACAGTCACAGACCTAGACTTAGGCCTAGTACACACGATCAGGTTTATTTCGTTCAACCCAGCGGGTTGAATGAAAAAAAAAAAACCTGACGGTTCAGGTTAGAGCCGCTGTAATAATGAGTACAGTGATCTCCCCTGCTGAGCTATTGTGTTATGACAGGGGGACACCCCCTCCGTCAGGTCACTCTGGCTAGCGCTTTCAGCCATTGGCTGAGAGCGCTGATTGGGAGCTGGGTGGCTGCTGGTTTTCCAGCATGCTCGTCCAACAGAAGCCGGCTGCCATTCACATGGGCCAAATGTCGATGTTTTGTTTATTGAAGCGGCTGATGTCGCTTGACATTTGGCCTTTGTGTACTAGAATTTAGAGCCAGGTCTCAGAGATACCTTGAAATCTGAATGATTAAGCCATTACCAGGTGTCGAATAATAGAGCACTACAGATTGCTATGACTATTCCACACAGCAAGGACTAGCCAGATGATGAAGGAGATGGGGTTATAACCCTTTTAGATGCATTTGTAAAAAAAAAAAATATATATATATAAATATATATAATTTAAGTGAGAAATATACTGTAATAATAGGCCTAGAAGAAACCAGACAGAGGCCTAGCTACTGCAAAAAACCTAATGGCTGGATCACTTGTGACCATGCCGAAGTAAATTTACTGTAGTAATTTTTATATCCTTTTATGGATAACAACGGGACATGTATACCTAACAGAAAAGGTTCTCTTTATGAGTCTTTTTTAGGGGCACTAAGAATAAGGCTGCTCATAAGGCGGTAAGTTTATAAAAAATTGTTAACAGAAGGCATGGAAGAGAACACACCAAGAGAGGCTCATTTTGTACCTCCCAGAAAGATAAGGTGAAACTGAAAAAACCTTAACATTACTGAATTTTGGCTTGCCAGTAGACATGCTACAATCTACATGGATGAAGGAAATCCATAGTGATTATTAGGTTTTTTAGCTTTTCTGGTGGACTTAGCTTAAAAGATATGCCATGAACAGATAAGCCTGCTGTAAAGGATGATGCCTGGAGGGGGGTGCACAAATTGTATCTTCCCGACCGCTGCACGCCGATGTATGTCTGCAGAATGGCATGGGTGCGCAAAAGGGCGTACCCGTACGTCCCTTCGTAAGTGTCTGGTTAAAGCTTGTAGAAGTAGTTTTCATTTTTCTCTGACTGTCCTATAAGGCTGCAGGACCCCTGACCCTCTGTCTGGATAGTGCCGATTGGCCCTGTGCTGATCACATGAACCCTTCCAGGAAAAAAAGAAACTCTAGCAACACACCCCAAACTGAGCATGTGCCGAGTGCCCCCAAGGCTCTGTACTATCAGGAGATTGTGGGACTGTGGAGGATTAGAGAAGACAGGATCAAACAGCCTTTTTACACAATGCGTAGGATTAACCCCTTAGGTTCCACAGTGAGTATAACAAGCATGCTTTGCTGCACATTATTATTATATATACAGAATATATATAGCGCACTCGTTAGAGCTTACAATCTAAGAGGGAGGGTCATGCATATACAGACTGATTTTGTTGTGGGTTTAGTAACACTAAGTATTTTAATCTTAAAAAAGATTTTGTAATACCGTATATACTCGAGTATAAGTCGTTCCGAGTATAAGTCGAGGCCCTCATTTACCACAAAAAAAATGGGAAAAACTTATTGACCCGAGTATAAGACGAGGGTGAGAAATGCACAGCTACTTTAAGTGGAAAAGAGGGTCAACAATGCCCATTTGCAGCATCACTGTGCCCATTTGCATGCCTCACTGTGCCCATTTACAGCCATAGGTCCCCTGAACTTCAAACTCGGTATTTAAGGGTTCCTAGATGCCCCCTAGCTGCAGCCAAAATTTGGGGTCTCTGAACCCAAAGGGTCCCGAAATAACATTGCTGCAGATAGACACAGTTGACCGAATTTGGGGCCCCGTATCTCGGGGCCACCTAGTGCTAAGAACCCCAAATTTGGTGTGCAAACCCAGTGGAACTAGCACCATAACATTTCCAAAGCTGGGGTTTCTAGCACCAAGTGGCCCCGAGATACAGAGCCCCAAAAATCAGTTCAGAAAATGTCAAGCACTTTTCTGCAGCAGAGAATGACATTTTCCGAACCAGTTTTGGGGCCCCGTATCTCAGGGCCACTTAGTGCTAGGAACCCCAGCTTTGGATATGTTATGGTACCAGGTACACTTGGTTTGCATACCAAATTTAGGGGTTCCTAGCACCAAGTGGCCCTGAGATATGGGGCCCCAAAGTCGGTTCAGAAAATGTCAAGCACTTTTCTGCAGCAGAGAATGACATTTTCCGAACCGATTTTGGGGCCCCGTATCTCGGGGCCACTTAGTGCTAGGAACTTCAGCTTTGGATATGTTGTGGTACCCGGTCCACTGGGTTTGCATACCAAATTTGGGATTTCAAGTGGACCTGAGATACGGGGCCCCAAAGTCGGTTAGGAAAATGAAATTTTTTGCTGCAGAAAAGTGCTTGACTCGAGTATAAGTCGAGGGGGGCACTTTCAGCACAAAAAAATGTGCTGAAAAATTCGACTTATACTCGAGTATATACGGTATGTAAATTTAACCCAATGTGCCTAATGTTTGTGGTTCATTTTGAATGCTTTTTATTGTTAGAGCCCTGCTCTCCTGAAGAAGCCCTTCTGTGCGAAACGCATTGAGACAATAACTGCCCACCCATCAGTGATCAATATGTATTTTGGAAGATATCGTTTAAAATAAGATCCATTTATATGGCACGTTACTATGTTTTGGGTGTTGCTAGGTTATATGCAGGGTAGTCTTTTTTTATACATTTGTGGATAAATGCGTATATTGCACAGCAGAGTGCATTTTAATAATTGTTTACAATAAATGAATTGACTTTGTGTTTTTTTATGTTTCTTTTCCATGAAAGTCCCAAATCTTGTATTTTTATCGGTTTCTGGAGTTATACTTATGTGGGATGTGGTGCACTATTTATTCACTCACACCATCTTTTTAGTAATATTCAGTTTTAGCCAACTTAAGGTCGAGAGGGACCACCTTCTATTGTGTGCAGAGTCTTGTTCAGAACTGAAATCCAAACTGTCATTGACCATTCGAACTCTATGGAAACTAGAACTTCATGTTCACCTACTGCATATTCACAGGTGCTCAACCATTCAAAAATGCATGCAAATTTTGGGTCTCATGTTAGTCCCCCCGCGGATCAGTTCTTTATGTGCAACACTGCATTTAGAATTTGCAGCATGGATCCCCATTCTGCCACTGCTAGTTGGAAGTGCTTCTTTTCTCTTTGCTGGAAAATAGTAATGAGGGACATGAATTTGTGTGGCTGGTGAGGAAGCAGGAGGAAATTCTGCTTCTCATTACTGTGCTGGAGCTTCAAGTGATTACATGGCTTTTCTTCTTTGAACGCATTTCCTGGAGGGACACCTAGTGCGAGTGCAATTGGAAAACGCCAAGGAAGTAACGCATTTAAACCAGGAAGAAAACAAGAGCTCGGCAGCAGCGCTGGAGATGTCGTACATCCTGAGTTGGCTGGAGCGTCGCATGCCAACTCTGTCTGCAGTACACATACTAGGCGACTAGTCTATCTCAGTTTAAAGGGTCTGGATCAGGGAGAGTGGGCCCTTCATCCAGATGTTTTCCAATAAATCTTCATGTAAAAGGGATCACCAGATGTCTCTTTAATTGAAAATTTTGTAGCAAGGCAATGACCAACCTCACTGCTTCTCTATTGCCTGCCACTTGGCTTTGCTCCAGCATTGGATGGAACAGCAGTGGGCCTTAAGCACAATTAAGGATCAGGTGTCAGCGTTGGAGATCCTATTTCTGTGTCCCCTTGTGTTGCTGCCACTTATCCACACCTTTATTCAGATGCATGTAACCCATCTGGTTAGGCTGCTGTTGTTGCCGTATGGCCTTAACCTGAGAATAATAGAGAGTTACAACTACTAGCACTCTTTTACAGAGTGGCTCTCCTAGTAGCCATTACTTCAGCCAGTAAAGTATTGGTAGTGGTGTAATTGTCTTGCAAGACCATAAGGATATGGTCATTCTGCGCCCTAGGCTCTACTTTCTGTTGAAAGGAGGTTTGGACAAAACTCACCCAGAACTAGGGGCCAGCTTTAAAATCCAGGCAACTTGCATATGACCATGACCACTACACCTTTATAATAACACATTGGTATTACAAGCATTGCAGTATAAGGCAATCTCCATAGAGAATATGAACATAAAGCTACACAGATATAATCTAGGGTAACTAAGAAATATTTAATAACAAAATTTTATAACATTGAATTAGATGTCCTTCTTCTAATACCCATGATATAGTATCTAAAAATTGAAGAATACCCTGTCATTGCTGCATCCATAGAACAGGAGACTAATCTTATTGACAGAAGCAGCACAGCCTGCCCTGTGCACACTGTATCCTGCCAGAATGATGTCTAACACTTTCCCTCAGGTGAATTAAATGTCCGCCACATATACGCCACACCTCCCCTGATCCACAAGCATTTGTCATACCTGCTTATACTAGTTCAAATCGGCATTCTTTTTATCTCCACCCTCGCACAACACCCTGCCTCTGATTGCCAACAACACATTCACCCTCCCAATTAGGACACAGTTCAGTGGAACTGCCCCCTGTGCCAAACACAAATCGAAGGGCTGGTCCTTCCCACCCAAAAACTGTCTGCTTTGCTTTCCAGCTGGGCTTGGATTGGTTACACACAGAAAATAGACTGGGTGGGAAATAACAGAGACTGCACAAACCAATACACATTCATAACTACTGCCTCATCAATAGCTCTCAATGACCTGTCGCCAAAGAGTTTTTTCAATTGCCATGGTGATCGGGTGACCAGGAATTGTCCAGCCTTTGCCTAAGGTGGTGTCAGCTTTCCACTTGAATGAAGACATTGTGCTCTCGTCTCTTTCTGAAGCTAGTCCATCCTAAGGAAATTGCTTTACATTCTTTGGATGTAGTCAGGATGATTAGTGTGTATTTTAATGCCAAGGCTGGGTTTGCAGGTCAAATTCCCTTTTTGTGGTTGTAGAGGGTTCACATAAGGGCCTTGCAGCATCCACTGAACCTAAAAACAGGCAGATTCTGTGCTCTACATAACTATACCCACCATAATAATAGCTGTATCAATATCACCAAAGATATTAACAGTTTTGTATATAAATACCTATATATAAATATAAAATTACAGCGCTTCCCAGATACTGAAATATAAATACCGGCAGTGTATTGAGGAGATGGAGAGCAGAGAAATGAGTGTGATTCTTATATTTATCCATTTTTAAATGGCTTTGAATAAATGTGGAAATAATTAGTCCTTGTGCCGGAGAGGAGATTGAGGAATCTAGGTCCCCAGTTTTCAATTGTAATACACATAGGAGACATTTGAGATCTAGACCTTGAAGACCTATAGAGAACTTTTCTGCTTTCAGATTATCAAAATAAAAACTGCATAGTTAAAATGGTTGTGATCTTCAGACCTGAAATGTGAACAAAGAATATTCCTCTATAGCAGCCGTCATTAAATGGCGGCCCGAGAGATGCTCCTGCCTAGACCATCAGGCATCCAGTGTAGTGCCACATCTCTGCAGCCATTGGCTGCTAGGATCATGGACGTCCCAGCAACATCACGTGTGCGCCCCGCCCCCTGCTGCTAACCGTGGCTCCTGGCTCTCACTCTCTGCTGGGATGCGAGTTGAGGCATGATGTCATGCGTGTGCACCGCCCCTCTGCTGCTTGCAGCTCTCACAACCTGCAGCTTGCCACCTCTGCTGCGTCCTGCCCTCAAGGTATGTGGGGCACACTTTTCTGTTAAGGGGCACACTGATGGGCAAATTTTACATTAAAGGGCACGCTGATAGGCACAACAAAATGTGCCCATATCAGCAAAGAAGCCGACAGGAGTCCTGGGGGAATTGTGCACATATACCAGGATATATACAGTGGGGACGGAAAGTATTCAGCTCTGTGATCGTTTTTTTTCTCCTCGCGCTGACAGCGCAAGGAGAAAAAAAAGCTGATCACTGGCTCATCAGCAAGGGACATCGGTCTCGAAGAGGAAGAGGCAATAATGCCTCATATGTGCCACCAGTAACCCCTGCCAGTGCCACCTGCCATTGCCACCTGACAGTGCCCACCAGTGCCACCTATCAATGCCCATGAGTGCCACCTATCAATGCCTACAAGTGCCACCTATCAATGCCATGTGCCACCTATCAATGCCCACCAGTGGTGCCAATCAGTGCCACCTAGCAGTGCTGCCTATCAGTGTAACAGATCAGTGCCCATTATTGCCACCCATCAGTGCCCATCACTGCCACCTATCAGTGCCCATCAGTGCCACCTCATCAGCATACATCAATGAAGGAGAAAAATTACCTTTTTTAAAATTTTATAACAAAATATAAAAAATAAATAAATTTTTTTTTTTAAATTCGGTCTTTTTAAAAAAAATAAAAACCGAAAAGGTGATCAAGTACCATCAAAAGAAAGCTCTATTTGTGGGGAAAAAATGATAAAAATTTAATTTGGTATACATACAGTGTTGTATGACCGCGCAATTGTCATTCAAAGTGCGTCAGCGCTGAAAGCTGAAAATTGGTCTGGATAGGAGGGGGGTTTAAGTGCCCAGTAAGCAAGTGGTTAAAAGGTACCTCCAGCAACAAAGTCCAGTTGCAGGTGCCCCTAAGTTTGGTCACAATGCAACAGCCATCTTGTAGACAGAATCATTGATGATGGGGAGATCCTCCAGCTGTTGTCCAACCAGTCAGGAACACAGCTTATCACCTACAGAAACACTGCTTCTTAGGCTGGCCATACACTATAAAATTTTCTTATTCAATGTCCTTTGGATTTACCTTCAACTATGCAGTGCAATGGCCTGATTGATTGCATACAAATTGAAAGGGTTTAGGCTTGACCTCACATTATATGGTTTTGGTAAATCTAAAGGAAAGTTGAACAAGAAAATTGTATAGTGTACGGCCAGCCTAATGCTGGCTACACATTACACAATTTTCTCGTTCAATTTTCCTTTATATTTACCAAAACCATATAATATGAGCTCAAACCTAAACACTTTAAAACATTTTATGCAATCAGGTAGGCCCTTGCACTACATAGTTGAAGGTACATCTAACAAAAATTGAACAAGGAAATTGTATAATGTGTAGCCAGCTTTAGTCCCTAGTATATTCTAATCTTTCTAATCTGCCATGCAACCAGACCTCTAACTAACTATGGGCTGTCAGATGCCTAACCTGGCTTTAGCCTAGCCTATGCTGATTACTGAGCCCTGAGCTAACACAAACTATAGAATCCCAGACCAGAAGAGACAGGGTTTACTAGAATAACAGGAGATGCATATGGACTCTATTGCAATAACAAGGTTCAACTGCTAACATACAGCAAGGTGTCCACTACACATGCACACTGTGCCACATACTGAATTACTTAGTATACTGCTTAAGAGATAACAACAAGGGCACAGGTATGTTTCAAATATACAGTGCCTTGAAAAAGTATTCATACCCCTTGACATTTTACACATTTTGTCATGTTACAACCAAAAAGGTAAATGTATTTTATTGGGATTTAATATGATAGACCAACACAAAGGGGCACATTACTGTGAAGTGGAAGGAAAATGATGAATAGTTTCCAAAATTTTTTACAAATAAATATCTGAAAAGTGTGACGCACATTTGTATTCAGCCCTCTTTACTCCGATATCCCTAACTAAAATCCAGTAGAACCAATTGCCTTCAGAAGTCTCCTAATTAGTAAATAGAGTTCACCTGTGTGTAATTTATTCTCAGTATACATACAGCTGTTCTGTGAAGCCCTCAGAGGTTTGTTATAGAACCTTAGTGAACAAACAGCTTCATGAAGGCCAAGGAACACACCAGACAGGTCAGGGATAAAGTTGCGGAGACATTTAAAGCAGGGTTAGGTTATAAAAAAATATCCCAAGCTTTGAACATCTCATGGAGCACTGTTCAATCCATCACCCAAAAATGGAAAGAGTATGGCACGACTGCATCCTACCAACACATGGCCATCCATTTAAACTGACAGGCCAGGCAAGGAGAGCATTAATCAGAGAAGCAGCAATGAGGCCCATGGCAACTCTGAAGGAGCTGCAGAGAGCCACAGCTCAGGTGGGAGAATCTGTCCACAGGACAACTATTTATGGAAGAGTGGCAAGAAGAAAGCCATTGTTGAAAGAAAGCCATAAAGAAGTCCCGTAGTTTGCAATAAGCTATGTGTGGGACACAGCAAACATATGGAAGAAGGTGCTCTGGTCAGGTGATGAGACCAAAGTTTAACTTTTTGTCCGAAAAGCAAAGCACTATGTGTGGCAGAAAACTAATACCGCACATCACCCTTGAACACACCAACTGTGAAACATGGTGGTGGCAGCATCATGTTGTGGGGATGCTTTTCTTCAGCAGGGACAGGAAGCTGGTCAGAGTTGATGGGAAGATGGATGGAGCCAAATACATGGCATTCTTAGAAGAAAACCTGTTAGACTCTGCAAAAGACTTGAGACAAAAATGTCATTCTAGATATGCAAAGACTTTGTTCTGTAATTGCAGCAAAAGGTGGTTCTACAAAGTATTGACTCAGGGGGGCTGAATACAAATTCATGCCACACTTTTCATATATTTGTAAAAAATGTGGAAAACCATTTATCGTTTTCCATCCACTTCACAATTATGTGCCACTTTTGGTCACAATTATGGTATATTATGGTATATTAATGGTATACTATTAATATGGTTAGAAATATACCTTTTTCATTTATATCATATTTTTTACAGCACTATATCAAGAATGTTATTATTCTTTTTACATTTTATTCTTTTTTCTTATTTGCTGACAGAATATATTTCAATAACCCTTTGATTTTATGCATACAATGTATTTTTCATGTGCAATATTCTCTTGTACCACTATATTTTTCTTAAAAAAAGTTTGTAAACAAAAAATCCTAATAAAATACATTTACACTTTTGGTTGTAACATGACAACATGTGGAGAATTTTAAGGGGGTATGAATACTCTTTCAAGGCACTGTGTGGTATATATATATATATATATACATACATACATATACACACACACACACACCTATATATATATATATATATATATATATATATATATATACATACACACACACATATACATACATATACACACAGTATCTCACAAAAGTGAGTACACCCCTCACATTTTTATAAATATTTTATTATATATTTTCATGTGACATTACTGAAGAAATGACACTTTGCTACAATGTAAATTTTTTGAGACGTGTATGTATGTTTGTGTATGTATATGTATGTATATAATGTATATCTCTCTCACAAAAGTGAGTAGACTTTGCTACAATGTAAAGTAGTGAGTGTACAGTTTGTATAACAGTGTAAATTTGCTGTCCCCTCAAAATAACTCAACACACAGCCATTAATGTCTAAACCGCTGGCAACAAGTGAGCACACCCCTAAGTGAAAAAGTCCAAATTGGGCCCAAAGTGTCAATATTTTGTGTAGCCACCATTATTTTCCAGCACTGCCTTAACCCTCTTGGGCATGGAGTTCACCAGAGCTTCACAGGTTGCCAATGAAGTCTCTTCCACTCCTCCATGGCGACATCAAGGATGTGGATGTTAGAGACCTTGCGCTCCTACACCTTCCGTTTGAGGATGCCCCACAGATGCTCAATAGGGTTTAGGTCTGGAGACATGCTTGGCCAGTCCAACACCTTTACCCTTAGCTTCTTTAGCAAGGCAGTGGTCGTCTTGGAGGTGTGTTTGGGGTTGTTATGTTGGAAACTTGCCCTTAGGCCCAGTCTCCGAAGGGAGGGGGATCATGCTCTGCTTCAGTATGTGACAGTATATGCTGGCATTCATGGTTCCCTCAATGAACTGTAGCTCTCCAGTGCTGGCAGCACTCATGCAGCCCCAGATCATGACACTCCCACCACAATGCTTGACTGTAGGCAAGACACACTTGTCTTTGTACCCCTCACCTGGCTGCCGCCACACACCACAAGCTTGACACCATCTGAACGAAATTCGTTTATCTTGGTCTAATCAGACCACAGGACATGGTTCCAGTAATCCATGTCTTTAGTCTGCTTGTCTTCAGTAAACTGTTTGCAGGATTTCTTGTGCATCATCTTTAGAAGAGGCTAACTTCTGGGACGACAGCCTTGCAGACCAATTTGATGCAGTGTGCGGCATATGGTCTAAACACTGACAAGCTGAGCCCCTATCTCCTCAACCTCTGCAGCAATGCTGGCAGCACTCATATGTCTATTTCCCAAAGACAATCTCTGGATATGACGCTGAGCATGTGCACTCAACTTCTTTGATCGACCATAGCGAGGCCTGTTCTGAGTGGAACCTGTCCTGTTAAACCTCTGTATGGTCTTGGTCACCGTGCTGCAGCTCAGTTTCAGGGTCTTGGCAATCTTCTTATAACCTAGGCCAGTGATGGCGAACCTTGGCACCCCAGATGTTTTGGAACTAAATTTTTCCATGATGCTCAACTACACTGCAAAGTGCATGAGCATCATGGGAAATGTAGTTCCAAAACATCTGGGGTGCCAAATTTCGCCATCACTGGCCTAGGCCATCTTTCTGTAGAGCAACAATTCTTTTTTTCTGATCCGTAGAGAGTTCTTTGCCATGAGGTGCCATGTTGAACTTCCAGTGACTAGTATGAGAGAGAGAGAGCGATAACACCAAATTGAACACACCTGCTCCCCATTCACACCTAAGACCTTGTAACACTAACGAGTTACATGAAACTGGTGAGGGAAAACGGCTAATTGGGCCCAGTTTTCACTTAGGGATGTACTCCCTTTTGTTGCCAGCAGTTTATACATTAATGGCTGTGTGTTGAGTTATTTTGAGCGGACAGCAAAGTTACACTGTTATACAAGCTGTACACTCACTATTTTACATTGTAGCAACGTGTACTCACTTTTGTGAGAGAGATATACATTATATACATACATACACACACACACATACACATACATACACATCTAAAAAAATTAGAATATCATCAAAAAGTAAATTTCAGTGATTCCATACAAAAAGTGAAACTCATATTTTATATAGATGCATTACATAGAATGATAAATGCTTGAAATATCTTTGTTTTAATTGTGATGATTATGGCTTACAGCTAGTGGAAACCCAAAATTCAGTAATCTCAGAAAATTAGAATATTACATAAGACCAATAAAGGAATTTTTAATACAGTAATGTTGGCTTACTGAAAAGTATGTCCATATACAGTATAGTATGTACTTTACCAATACTTGCTCGGGGCTCCTTCTGCATGAATTACTGAATCAATGCGGTGTGGCATGATGATGAAAAACAAGGCATTGGTACTTTTAGTTACATAGTTAGTCAGGTTGAAAAAAAGACACAAGTCCATCTAGTTCAATCATAAAAAAATAAATAAATAAAAATTATCATACAATCCTATACCCACAGTTGATCCAGTGGAAGGTGAACCCCCCCCCCCCCCGAAAAACAGGATCCAATTTGCTACAGCAAGGGAAAAAATTCTGTCCTGATCCCAGAGAAGCAATCGGATTTTCCCTGGATGAACGTTACTGTTAATACCCAGTTATATTATGTACATTTAGGAAAGAATCTAGGCCTTTCTTAAAGCAATCTACTGAGCTGGCCAGAACCACCTCTGGAGGGAGTCTATTCCACATTTTCACAGCTCTTACTGTGAAGAAACCTTTCCGTATTTGGAGATTCAATCTCTTTTCTTCTAGACGTAAAGAGTGTCCCCTTGTCCTTGGTGTTGACCGTAAAGTGAATAACTCAACACCAAGTTCACTATATAGACCCCTTATATATTTATACATGGTAATCACATCCCCCCTTAATCTCCTCTTCTCAAGAGTGAATACATTCAGTTCCTCTAATCCTTACTCATAGCTGAGCTCCTCCAAGCCTCTTATCAGTTTGGTTGCCCTTCACTGCACTTTCTCCAGTTCCCCGATATCCTTTTTTGAGAACTGGTGCCCAAAACTGAACTGCATATTCCAGATGAGGTCTTACTAATAATTTGTACAGGGGCAAAATTATATCTCTCTTCTCTGGAGTCCATACCTCTCTTAATACAAGAAAGGACTTTTCTCGCTTTGAAAACCACAGCTTGGCATTGCATGCTATTATTGAGCTTATGATCTACCAAAACCCCCATATCCTTCTCCACCATTGATTCCCCCAGTTGTACTACCCCTAGTTTGTATGATGCATGCATATTCTTAGCCCCCAAGTGCATAACTTTACATTTACCAACATTAAACCATCTGCCACATAGTCGCCCAATTAGACAGTGTATTGAGGTCAGCTTGTTCCACTGCATAGCTTAGTGTCATCTGCAAAGACACAAATGTTACTTTTAATCTCAGACCCAATATCATTTATAAAGATATTAAAAAATAAGGGTCCCAGCACTGTACCTTGGGGTACACCACTGATAACCTTAGACCATTCAGAGTAAGAATCATTAACCATTACTCTCTGAATTCGGTCTTTTAGGCAGTTTTTTATCCATTTACAAACTAATATTTCCAAGCCTGCAGACTTACACATGAGCCGTGTGTGGGGAACTGTGTCAAACGCTTTTGCAAAATCCAAGTATACCACGTACACAGCCACCCCTCTGTCCAAGGTTTTACTTACCTCATAAAAAGAAATCAGGTTTGTTTGACAACTTCTGTCTTTCATGAATCCATGCCGTCTGTTGCTTAACATATTTTTTTCCAGCAAGAACTTGTCTTTGTGGTCTTTTATTAAACTCTCCAGTATCTTCCCAACTATAGAAGTTAAACTAACACGTCTATAGTTATTTAGTAAAGTCTTTGTTCCCTTTTTAAATATAGGCACCACATTGGCCCTACGCCAATCCAGTGGTACTATTCCTGTCATTAATGAGTCCCTAAAAATTAGATACAATGGCTTTGAAATTATAGAGCTCAATTCTTTTAGGATCCGTGGGTGGATGCCATCTGGTCCAGGTGCTTTATCCACCTTTATTCTGTCTAAATATTTCTGGACCATATCCCTTTTGAGCCATTGTGGATAATTTGGGGCTGCGTCACTACCACTCCCATTATGGACATGAGCTCTCCCATGCTCCTTTGTATACACAGAGCTGAAGAAAGTATTTAATAAATTTGCCTTGTTTTTGTCCCCAGTCACCCACTCTAGATTATTTTGTAAAGGGCCTACATGCTCAGACGTTGGGGTTTGTCCTACTATCTTTTGCAATCTGTCGTTCGTTTTAAATTTTTGCGTCCTTGATTTGCTTTTTCCATATTCTGTTATATTCTTTGTGACATTTAAACTAGTGTTCCTTCATTTTTTTTTTAAAGCTCTTTTCTTATTGTTTATAGCTTTTTTAACTTTGGCTGTAAGCCACATAGGTTTTATTTTTAGCCCTTTTAAACTTATTGCCCATGGGAATATACTTTGCAGTTCACAAACAGTCACTTTGAAGAATTCTCATTTCTGTTCTGTGCCCATTGATGCCAATATTCCCTCCCAGTCCAAGTCCTGGAGAGCAGCCTTGTAAAATTTGCTCTCTTGAAGTTAAAGTGGATGTAAATCTAATGTTATCCTTTCTAAACTACTGCCATAGGGGTTAACTATAAGGATATACATGCCTCCTGCATGTATCTTTACCAAATGTCTCCCCTCTGTCTGTTACGAGAGCTGAAAAACTGCAAATTCTGTGGGTGGGTCTGTTGTCTTGAGCTTGGTGGGTGGAGTCGTGATGTCAGTAGACTCCCCGCCCACCTCTACACTCCCCTTTTCAATATGCATTTTCTCCTGTGTATTTCTTACACTGAACTTCTGCTATGATCTCTAACATCCAGTGAAAAGACAGGAAAGTAACCACATGACTTCAGCATGCCAAATCATGCTGAGGTGTGGAACAGCCAATCCTTGCAGAGCTGCCGAAGAAAGGAGTGGGAGGGAATTAAAAAATAACGCATGTCTTTGGCTAGTGCACGAGATATGTAAATCAACTGTCACTCACAGCAAGGGGGAGGATTTGACAAAGTTTTTCTCTGTTTGTCAAGTTTTATCACACTGAACAATAAAAAAGGATTGCTCAGAGCTGGATTAACTCTTTGTGGCAAGACTGAGCTCAAATGATAGGAAATCTTATACTCTACATTATGACATAAAAAAAAAACAGGTTTACATCCACTTTAAGTGTTTTTATCTTTCCCATATGTGTTTTTTGCTTACAGCTAACATCAAATGAAATCATGTTATGGTCACTGCTACCAAGATGTTCCTTTATATGAACATTAGTAAAAAGCTCTGCATGGTTTCAGATTAGCGGGTCCAACAGAGCATCATTCCTAGTTAGGGCCTCAATAAACTGTACCATAAAATTGTCCTGTAATAGGTTTATAAATTTTTGCCCTTTAACTGTCCAAGCAGTGCCGTCAATTTCTGGGTAGTTAAAATCCCCAATTATTATCACCGCCCTAGCCCTTTCCATCTGTGCAAGGAGCTGAGTCTCCACCTCCTCATTAAAATTTGGGTGGTCTATAACAAACCCCAATGATTAACTTTGAACTACGCACATCTATATGCAGTTTCACCCATAATGCTTCAGACTCATCACACTCCATCAATCAGGTCCCCTTTCACACTCGCTTTGAGATCACTTCTCACATAGAGACAGACCCCGCCACCTTTCCTTTTTACCCCGTTTCTCTGAAAGTGTGCATAGCCAGCAATTTTAGTAGCCCAGTCATGTGAGGAATGAAGCCAAGTTTCAGCAATACCGATTACATCATAGCTCTACAAAAACAAGGAAGAGTGGGATCAAGGGGACAGTGGCCGATGTTGGCCCAATCATGCTCCCACCCTGGAAAAGACTGGACTATATCGGTACAGATAAATAACAATGAACAGTTGAGTAAAAGGATTTATTACAAAGAAAGAAATTACATAGTGTACTTGTTAAAACTGCAAAAACAGAGGCTCAGAATTGCCCAAGAGGCATCTGTTGTTACAGGGTATAGAATGGTCTGGTTCTCGACTAGTTTCGCGGTATTACCACTTCCTCAGGAGGACCAATCTATGAAAAAGATAGTACATAATAATGCAGACAATATGCAAACAAAAATCATAATACAGCATGTCCGCCGCGGGGGAGTTATGTTTGGGCAGCTGGGTGCCACACATATTCACCTAGATATAGGGTAAGCCACTTCTTTATTTACCTCTTATGTTGTTTCTTCTACATGCTGTATTATGATTTTTGTTTGCATATTGTCTGCATTATTATGTACTATCTTTTTCATAGATTCTATGCCCTGTCTGTCCCATCTCGTTCCCTTTCCCCCCTCTTTCCCCCCCTTCCCCCCTCTCCCCCCCCTTTTCTCCCCCCTTCTCGTTTCCTTTTTCCTGATCCCCCCCGTCCTTCCCTTTCCCCCCCCTCCCCTGGTTTCCCTCCCTTCCCCTTCCCCCCTCTTCCTTTCCCCCCCCCTTGCCCCCCCCTTTATTCTCCCCCCCTACTACCCTCTTGTCCCTTCCCCTCTACCCTCCTTTCCTGTAGTTCCCCTCCCCCTTTCCCCTTTCTTCCCTCTTTTCCCCTCCCCCCCTCCTTCCCCCCCCCATCTCATTTCCTTCCCTATTTTCCCTCCCCCATCTTACCCCCCTCCTCTTTCCTACTTTCCCTTTTGCCCCTAATTATCTCCCTCCTTTATACTAACGACTATCCTCCCCCTTTTTTCCCCCAACCTGCTAACATACTAGACCCCTCAATTGCCATTTTGTTATCCATTCAGGGAATTTCGCACAATCCCCCTTGTCCGCCGCGGGGGAGTTATGTTTGGGCAGCTGGGTGCCGCACATATTCACCTAGATATAGGGTAAGCCACTTCTTTATTTACCTCTTATGTTGTTTCTTCTACATGCTGTATTATGATTTTTGTTTGCATATTGTCTGCATTATTATGTACTATCTTTTTCATAGATTGGTCCTCCTGAGGAAGCGGTAATACCGCGAAACTAGTCGAGAACCAGACCATTCTATACCCTGTAACAACAGATGCCTCTTGGGCAATTCCGAGCCTCTGTTTTTGCAGTTTTAACAAGTACACTATGTAATTTCTTTCTTTGTAATAAATCCTTTTACTCAACTGTTCATTGTTATTTATCTGTACCGATATAGTCCAGTCTTTTCCAGGGTGGGAGCATGATTGGGCCAACATCGGCCACTGTCCCCTTGATCCCACTCTTCCTTGTTTTTGTATTATAATTTGGATGATGGTACGTTTTTAACAAATTATTACTTTCGATTACATGAGGCTATACTCAAAATTTGTGCATATTCATTGGGTGGATAACACACCCCTTTTTCTTTCCCCTGAGTGCCTCTAATTTTAAGTTTACTACTCTTTATGTGTATCCATTATCGATTACGTTGGTAGTTGCCCCTCTTACACGGTTCAGACATGTGGACCTTCCCATTACGGTTCAGGCGGACCTACCATCTCCATACAGCCATTCTTCTAGCCATTTTATTATATCAAGGTTGGACTCTAGGTCTCAACTTACTATGTTTCATTATTTGGGTCATTCAGCTTTAACTCACTACCTTTACCCAAGAGTATGTGTTTTATGGACCGGAAACTTCCCGGCCCAACTGTGATTGTTTATGTTACCCACATTTATAATCCTTAGTTATATTTTACCCACGGTAACTACTCTTCCTTTACATTCAACTCATTATATTATTTTATCTTGGCATCATTTGCAACTATATTTGTATACCAACTTCAATGTAGCACTGTATGGTGATACCTGCCTCCTGTGCCATTGCATCCCCAATTCAATCTCTTTGAGATACCTTTCACCAATCAAATCACATGGCCTCCCCTTTGTGGGTCGTCACTACACTACATCACCCTTATTATCGCTCACGTTCACGGCACACCCTTTCACCCCTAATGCACCCGTTCTATAATTACTGTCCTTCACTCCCCACTATTCCACTCACCTTATTACCTTCCCAACTGTTTCGTTCACATATTTCCCATCATCCAGAATGTGCCCGCAGTCCAGTGATCATCCATGGCTGCGGCTCCTCACTCTTTCACCTACTAACAACCATTCCTAGTGCACTATCCCCTTCACCTTACACAATGGCCCCCGTCAGTGGGTTCCCCTTGTTATCTGTGCCGTTTATGGAATGTCAATTTCCTCAGTGTTTACCAAACACCGTAATTGTTATTGTGGCATTCACACTGCCACTTATACCCAATTTTATCTGTAATTGTCTACATTATTTATGTTCTTCTTTATCTTTATTTTATTGTTGTTTTACTTTTGTGGCGTTCCCTGGGTGTCTGGTGCGGTTCCTGGCTGCCTATGCCTCCCTCAGCGGCGGACTTGTGTCTCTCCTGGCAGGGATGACGTCAATCGTTCATTCCCTGCTTGCTTTCGTCGAGCCCAGGGCTCTCCGCCCATTGGCTCGCCTTGAACGCGCTTGCGCAGTAGCGCTGGTTGCGCACCTGCGCAGTGCGGAGAAACTGACCCGGCAACGTCGGGCACCGCCAGATGGTGACGTCAGACGCCGCCGGACGGCGGCGTCATGGGCGTTTCCGGGTTGGGGAGCTCACTTAATGGGCCCTCGGGCCTTCTGGGTGAGCAGTGCGGCTCTCCCCACTAAAAGTTGCACACGTGGGCTTGGATGGAAGGGACGCCTCCGTTGTCCTACCGGGGATCCTTTCGGGTATGTTTGTCCTTAATTTTACCCTCGGATACTATCCTTTACCCCACGTTATCTATAATTGATACCGTCTCACGGATACTACCCTGTATCTCATGTTATATGCGATACGTTTTTATTGACAGACTTCCATATTACCCTGTGGATATCCCCTTACACTGTTGGGCTCCCACACCCGTGTACCCCCTCTGATGCCCCACCTGGTGGACATAGTGGGTGCTCCTGCTCCCTACGGGCCGTCCGACCCCTGCGCTATCAAGAAGCCTTTATGTGGCTTGGTACTTTATCACCCCTTACCATGGTAAGCTACAAGGTATGCCTTAATGTCATAGCGGGTGTGCGGGTAATTTTACCCCTCCCTTCCTCCCCTGGTTCTATACCCTGTCTGTCCCATCTCGTTCCCTTTCCCCCCTCTTTCCCCCCCTTCCCCCCTCTCCCCCCTTCCCCCCTCTCCCCCCTCCCCCCCCTTTTCTCCCCCCTTCCCGTTTCCTTTTTCCTGATCCCCCCCGTCCTTCCCTTCCCCCCCCCTCCCCTGGTTTCCCTCCCTTCCCCTTCCCCCCCCCTTCTTCCTCCCCCCCCCTTGCCCCCCCTTTATTCTCCCCCCCTACTACCCTCTTGTCCCTTCCCCTCTACCCTCCTTTCCTGTAGTTCCCCTCCCCCTTCTTCCCTCTTTTCCCCTCCCCCCTCCTTCCCCCCCCATCTCATTTCCTTCCCTATTTTCCCTCCCCCATCTTACCCCCCTCCTCTTTCCTATCCTTTTTCCTTCTTTCCCTTTTGCCCCTAATTATCTAAATTTGTGCATATTCATTGGGTGGATAACACACCCCTTTTTCTTTCCCCTGAGTGCCTCTAATTTTAAGTTTACTACTCTTTATGTGTATCCATTATCGATTACGTTGGTAGTTGCCCCTCTTACACGGTTCAGACATTTGGACCTTCCCATTACGGTTCAGGCGGACCTACCATCTCCATACAGCCATTCTTCTAGCCATTTTATTATATCAAGGTTGGACTCTAGGTCTCAACTTACTATGTTTCATTATTTGGGTCATTCAGCTTTAACTCACTACCTTTACCCAGGAGTATGTGTTTTATGGACCGGAAACTTCCCGGCCCAACTGTGATTGTTTATGTTACCCACATTTATAATCCTTAGTTATATTTTACCCACGGTAACTACTCTTCCTTTAAATTCAACTCATTATATTATTTTATCTTGGCATCATTTGCAACTATATTTGTATACCAACTTCAATGTAGCACTGTATGGTGATACCTGCCTCCTGTGCCATTGCATCCCCAATTCAATCTCTTTGAGATACCCTTCACCAATCAAATCACATGGCCTCCCCTTTGTGGGTCGTCACTACACTACATCACCCTTATTATCGCTCACGTTCACGGCACACCCTTTCACCCCTAATGCACCCGTTCTATAATTACTGTCCTTCACTCCCCACTATTCCATTCACCTTATTACCTTCCCAACTGTTTCGTTCACATATTTCCCATCATCCAGAATGTGCCCGCAGTCCAGTGATCATCCATGGCTGCGGCTCCTCACTCTTTCACCTACTAACAACCATTCCTAGTGCACTATCCCCTTCACCTTACACAATGGCCCCCGTCAGTGGGTTCCCCTTGTTATCTGTGCCGTTTATGGAGTGTCAATTTCCTCAGTGTTTACCAAACACCGTAATTGTTATTGTGGCATTCACACTGCCACTTATACCCAATTTTATCTGTAATTGTCTACATTATTTATGTTCTTCTTTATCATTATTTTATTGTTGTTTTACTTTTGTGGCGTTCCCTGGGTGTCTGGTGCGGTTCCTGGCTGCCTATGCCTCCCTCAGCGGCGGACTTGTGTCTCTCCTGGCAGGGATGACGTCAATCGTTCATTCCCTGCTTGCTCTCGTCGAGCCCAGGGCTCTCCGCCCATTGGCTCGCCTTGAACGCGCTTGCGCAGTAGCGCTGGTTGCGCACCTGCGCAGTGCGGAGAAACTGACCCGGCAACGTCGGGCACCGCCAGATGGTGACGTCAGACGCCGGACGGCGGCGTCATGGGCGTTTCCGGGTTGGGGAGCTTACTTAATGGGCCCTCGGGCCTTCTGGGTGAGCAGTGCGGCTCTCCCCACTAAAAGTTGCACACGTGGGCTTGGATGGAAGGGACGCCTCCGTTGTCCTACCGGGGATCCTTTCGGGTATGTTTGTCCTTAATTTTACCCTCGGATACTATCCTTTACCCCACGTTATCTATTATTGATACCGTCTCACGGATACTACCCTGTATCTCATGTTATATGCGATACGTTTTTATTGACAGACTTCCATATTACCCTGTGGATATCCCCTTACACTGTTGGGCTCCCACACCCGTGTACCCCCTCTGATACCCCACCTGGTGGACATAGTGGGTGCTCCTGCTCCCTACGGGCCGTCCGACCCCTGCGCTATCAAGAAGCCTTTATGTGGCTTGGTACTTTATCACCCCTTACCATGGTAAGCTACAACGTATGCCTTAATGTCATAGCGGGTGTGCGGGTAATTTTACCCCTCCCTTCCTCCCCTGCTTCTATGCCCTGTCTGTCCCATCTCGTTCCCTTTCCCCCTTTCCCCCCTCTTTCCCCCCCTTCCCGTTTCCTTTTTCCTGATCCCTCCCATCCTTCCCTTCCCTTTCCCCCCCTCCCCTGGTTTCCCTCCCTTCCCCTCCCCCCCCTCTTCCTTTCCCCCCCTTGCTCCCCCCTTTATTCTCCCCCCCTACTACCCTCTTGTCCCTTCCCCTCTACCCTCCTTTCCTGTAGTTCCCCTCCCCCTTTCCCCCTTCTTCCCTCTTTTCCCCTCCTTCCCTCTTTTCCCCTCCCCCCCTCCTTCCCTCTTTTCCCCTCCCCCCCTCCTTCCCCCCCCATCTCATTTCCTTCCCTATTTTCCCTCCCCCATCTTACCCCCCTCCTCTTTCCTATCCTTTTTCCTTCTTTCCCTTTTGCCCCTAATTATCTCCCTCCTTTATACTAACGACTATCCTCCCCCTTTTTTCCCCCAACCTGCTAACATACTAGACCCCTCAATTGCCATTTTGTTATCCATTCAGGGAATTTCGCACAATCCCCCTTGTCCGCCGCGGGGGAGTTATGTTTGGGCAGCTGGGTGCCGCACATATTCACCTAGATATAGGGTAAGCCACTTCTTTATTTACCTCTTATGTTGTTTCTTCTACATGCTGTATTATGATTTTTGTTTGCATATTGTCTGCATTATTATGTACTATCTTTTTCATAGATTGGTCCTCCTGAGGAAGCGGTAATACCGCGAAACTAGTCGAGAACCAGACCATTCTATACCCTGTAACAACAGATGCCTCTTGGGCAATTCCGAGCCTCTGTTTTTGCAGTTTTAACAAGTACACTATGTAATTTCTTTCTTTGTAATAAATCCTTTTACTCAACTGTTCATTGTTATTTATCTGTACCGATATAGTCCAGTCTTTTCCAGGGTGGGAGCATGATTGGGCCAACATCGGCCACTGTCCCCTTGATCCCACTCTTCCTTGTTTTTTGTACATTAATTTGGATGATGGTACGTTTTTAACAAATTATTACTTTCGATTACATGAGGCTATACTCAAAATTTGTACATCATAGCTCTCCTTGTGCACCAGAGCTTCCAACTCACCTATTTTGCTTGGCAGACTTCTGGCATTGGTGAACACTTTAATGCATTATTACATTTTTCTCTGGTGTTTTTCATATCTTGTTTAGTAACACAAATGGCACTATAAATTCCAATGGTTGATTGCAACATGGGAACTTTCTTGTCACCTGCCATAACCCTCCCCCATCTATCCCCATTCCACCCTCCATTAATGTCTGACCCTTAACTGACCTGTCTGCCCGATGGAATTCTAGTTCACCCTCTCCCCTTAATCCCAGTTTAAATACTCCTCTGGCCTTCCCATAAACTTCTCCCCAGGACACTTTTGGCAGTGTCCTGGTGGAAAATGAAATCAGCATCACCATAAAGCTGGTCAACAGAGGTAAGTGTGTAGTGCTCTAGAATTTCCTAGTAGAGGTCTGCGCTGACTTTGGACTTGATAAAACACAGTGGACCAACACCAGCAAATGACATGGCTCCCCAAATCATCACTGTGGAAACTTCACACTGGACCTCATGCAACTTGGATTCTGTGCCTCTCCACTATTACTCCAGACTCTGGGACCTTGATTTCCAAATGAAATGCAAAATTTTCCACAGTCCGTGATGATTTGAGGAGCCATGTCATCTGCTGGTGTTGGTCCACTGTGTTTTATCAAGTCCAAATTCAGGCAACAGCCCTCTACCAGGAAATTCTAGAGCATTTCATGCTTCCCTCTGCTGAATAGCTTTATGGAGATGCTGATTTCATTTTCCAGCAGGACTTGGCACCTGCCCACTTTGCCAAAAGTACCAATATCTGGTTTAATGATCATGGTATCACTTTGCTTGATTGGTCAAACTCACCTGACCTAAACCCCATAGAGAATCTGTGTTGTATTTTCAAGAGGAAGATGAGAAACACCAGACCCAACAATGTAGATGAGCTGACGGCGGTTATCAAAGCAACCTGGGCTTCCATAATACCTCAGCAATGCCACAGGCTGATCGCCTCCGAGCCATGCTGTATTGATGCAGTAATTCATTCAAAAGGAGCCCAGACTAAGTATTGGTATGCTTAGCCAACATTTCTGTATGAAAAATACTTTTTTTTTATTGGTCTTATGTAAAATTAAAATTTTTCTGAGACACTGAAATTTGGGTTTTCACTAGCTGTAAGCCGTAATCATCAAAATAAAAAAAAAAAATATAAAAAAAAAAAAAAAAGGAATCCTTGAAATATATCACTCTGTGTGTAACACATCTATATAAAATATGAGTTTCACTTTTTGAATTTAATTACTGAAATAAATGAACTTTTTGATGATATTCTAAATTTTTTGAGATGCACCTGTGTAATATATATATATATATATATATATATATATATATATATATATATATATATATATATATATATATATATATATTCAGAGTTTTCCCGAGCTGAGGCAGACACAGATACAATTAACACAAGACGTCACATGACTTTCAAACATGTGCCCTGGTCAGCACGCCAAAAAGTGTGCATACCCATGATAAGCAATTCATTAATTGTTGAGAGAGGTGTTTGAAAAGGAAAGAACTGAAGTGATGACTAAAAGGGAAATGGGTGGAAGGGTTTCACGCACCAGAACTGACACGGTGATAGGAGAGTGAGCGGAATATATACCTCAAACTCCTCCGATAAAATTCAGGCTACCATGCTGGCCTTCTTATTTATGATCAGAGTTTTTGGAGCCGCCATTTTCCCCTCATTTCACGGTGGAACGGGTTCACAGAATGCCGTTGGTTCCAGGCCCGCCAGGTGCCTCGCCGTGCACATTTATTTTCCGCCTCTTAAATTTCAGGGATCAAGACCTTGTTCTGAGGGAAGCAAGAAATCTGGGAGAACTGCACCATGAGAACGTGAAGATCATGCTGTTTCCTGACTTTTCGGTGGAAACGCAGAGGCAACGCAGAACATTTGATCAAGTCAAGGCCCAGCTGCGCACTAAAGTGCTCAAATATAACATGATGTTCACGGCGCGACTCAGAGTGGTGGATGGCGAATCCACTAAGTTCTTTACTACCTCAGAGGAGGCATCTAGATGGATCGAGTCCCTACCTTGGCACCGCTAATTCCCTGTGTGGTGATTACTGCAGTTATTTTTCTACTCCACCAGATGTGTCCAGTGGTAAGCACAACAGTCTTTGCTTTATACTATCTTTCCCTCTACATGTGTCCAGGAGGCCTGATAGTCTAAGATCCCCTGGAACCCCCCCCCCCACTCTCCCCCCTGGATATTAGGAGACTGTGCACCCCTCCATTGGGGCAATTCAATGTACTCCCCTGGTGTAGATGGGGGGGAAGCATAGATCCTTCACCTGTTGTTTGTTTGACCAGAAGGGGACTGTGGCGGCTTCCTAATCCCCTCCCCGGCAGGACTCTAGAGATGCAGGACTGATATAAGCACTTATCCTTCTGACAGGTATGTCTGGGACTGGGCTCCTGTACTGTTTCGCCACTGGAGACTCTGGACTCAGCCAAGAGATGGGGAGAGAAGGTTTACCCTCCCAGCTCTGTTAACTCTATCTTTCTTCCTACAGGTTTTAAGGTTTAAATTGTTGTAACTAAGTCTGGGCCCTTAGAATACTCTAAGTGTAAAATTGTATTCAAATTTGAAGGTATGACTTGTTTACTACATGAGCCCTCAGTCATAAGATGCCTTTAGGAATGGTTCACGGTGGTGTCCCTGTGCTTCAACGTAGTGCACTGTGTCCTAGGTGTGCCTAGGAATAGTGCCTAGATATAGAAATGGCCAAGGAGATAAAGGGATTCTGGATATGCAATGCTAACACTTCCACAATGGGGGCAGTTTGGGATATCTTTAAGGCCTACATAAGTGGTTGCTATCTTTCATCCATAGCTCGGGGACGCAGGAATGATAGGGTCACACTAGAAGAGGCGGAGGCTAAAGCCCAAGAACTAGAATCTCGGTTTGCCCTTACTTCTAATCCTATTACAGCCCAGGATCTGAAGGTAGCCTATCGCGAAGTGATGTTGCTCAGGGTAGCCAAGGCAAATAAACGCCAGTTGGCCAAAACGCAGAGGATCTTTGAGCAAGGGGACAAACCAGGCAGGCTATTGGCCTGGATCTCTAAGGAGCAGTCCCCGGTCTCTACCATAGCCCGTCTCTGCAGGGACCAAAGGACTATTGTGACAGATCCTGTTAACATAAATGTCTGCTTTGTCGATTTTTATGCAGCTTTATACTCCTCTAGGGCGCAGTACTCACCTGAGGACATGGGCAATTTCCTGGATGGGGTAACGCTCCCGGTCCTCACTACGGCAGCAAGGGAAAGTTTGGACGCCCCGATCACACTGGTGTAGGTCCAACAGGCTCTGGGTTCCATGCAAACAGGGAAGACCCCAGGAGTAGATGGGCTTCCCCCTGAATTTTATAAACAATACACGGAGGAGGTGGCCATTAGAATGCATGACATGTTTACAAAGTCCCTACAGGATGACGATCTCCTACCCTCTATGGCACAAGCCATCATAGTGGTGTTACCCAAGCCCGGGAAGGACCCCCAACTATGTTCTTCTTACCATTTCCCTGCTCAATTCAGATGCAAAAGTACTGACTAAAATTCTTGCCAAGCGGTTGAATGAAGTAATACTCACCCCAATTTAAGACCAGTCAGGCTTTATGCCAGGCAAGGGGACCGATATTAATCTTCGCAGGCTGTGTGCTGTCTTGGCCTCTGGAGACGGAGATAGCAAGGAACAAGTGGTGGCCTCCCTTGACGCGTAGAATGCCTTTGACTCCGTAGAGTGGGGCTATCTCTGGGAGGTTCTCTGCAGATTTGGATTTGGTCCGGTCTTTGTCTCCTGGGTTAAGGCAGTGTACAAGGCCCCAATAGCCAGAGTGCGTACTGGTACGGTTCTCTCCCCATCCTTCTCTTTGAGTAGGGGAACCCGACAGGGGGGCTTTTTGCACTAGAAATTGAGCCTATGGCAGCTCTACTCCGGTCCTCATGTGAGGTCAGGGGGATTACTAGGGGCCCACTCCAGGAAAAAGTGTCGTTATATGCCGACGATACCCTGTTGTATCTTAAAGATGATGGGACCTCATTGCAGATAGCTCTACACTCTGGAGCTGGCCCCTCACAGGCGGGGGGGCAGCTCCGGAGGGTCTCTCAGTTCAGGTATTTGGGAGTGGATATACATTGGCATCTAAAATAGTTTGTCCCCCTTAATCTGAGCCAAGTGATCAATCAGCTGTCTCTGAGATGCAATACGTGGAAATCCCTACCCTTAACACCGGTAGGAAGGGTTAATTTAATTGTCGGTTGTGCCCAAGCTCACATATCTTTTCCGTCAGACCCCTGTGCCCATACCAAATAGCTTTTTCAAGCAACTGGACGGAATCGTTATCTCCTTTGTTTGGAGTGGGAGGGCCCCCGGAATAGCCAAAACAACTCTAGTTACCTCTTACACTAGGGGGACTAGCACTATCATGCTTTTTGAAGTACTAATGGGCTGCGGTCCTCGTGACGGTTAAGTCGAGAACCCAGCCAAACCCACTTCTTCGTTGGAGGCGGCACTGCTGGGCTCATATGCGGAACTCAGAAACCTGATCCATAGAGGGCCCCGATCTAATTCTCGGATAACCCTTCCTATGCGTGCGACCCTTAAGGTGTGGGATACTGTTACCAGGCAGATTGTGGGGTCTGGGGTGTGGTCTCCAATGACCCCCCTGTGGGGAAATCCTCGCTTGCCCCACTTCCGCTCCATCCCTGATCCAATCGTGTGGGCCAGGCATGGGGTCATAACCTTGGGTGACATAGTGTCTCAGGGACAGCTGATCTCCTTTGATGCTCTGAAAAGAGATCGAGGCCTACCGAACCATATGTTCTTCAGGTTTCTCCAATTACGGCATGCTTACCGTTCTCAATTCCCCTCTCTGGTTACTCTTGAGATGTCAGCGGTACAGGGTGAGCTCAGATCCCCCGATGGTGTGAGAACGTTATCCACTTTATTTGCTATGCTAGCTACGCTCGACACGTCTAAGGTCTCCCAGCTGTTCGAACTCTGGCAGAGGGATATTCCAGAACTGACGGGTGACGATTGGGAGGAGGGTGTCCAGCAATACCTGCCCCTTGTAATTTCAGTAAGGGACAGGTTCATACAATTGAAGTTCCTTCACTGGGCATATTAATCCTCAACACGCTTGGCAAGAATATACCCTGAAATAAAAAACAGAATCTGTTGCGCTTAATATAACATTAAGTAAAAAGCGGCTGGCACAAAATTGCTGGGTACAATTAAAGAGATATGAAGGAGAAGGTACAGCACCAGAAAATAATAAATGATAGGATAATGTCCCAAAAAAATTATTCTACAGGATTTATATAGCGCCAACAGTTTACACAGCGCTTTACAACATTAATGATAAATGATATAATGATGTCTCAAAATATGAATAAAATGTAGCCAAACGGAGCCTTCTCCGTCAAGAGGAAATAAGGAACCCTCTATTAACTGAGATCCACCATGAAGGAAAACTCAGAAAGGGATACGAACACCATCACCCAAACAAACTGACCCTTACCATAAGTGTATGGGTTATACACGTAAGTTGTAAACAGATAGCAAAGGCAATCTTCTAATGCCCCGTACACACGATCGGACATTGATCGGACATTCCGACAACAAATTCCAAGGATTTTTTCCGACGGATGTTTGCTCAAACTTGTTTTGCATACACACGGCCGCACAAAGTTGTCGGAATTTCCGATCGCCAAGAACGCGGTCACATACACCACGTACGACAAGGCTATAAAAGGACAGTTCAGAACCAAGCGTGGCACCCTTTGGGCTCCTTTTGCTAATCTTGTGTTAGTAAAAGTTTGGTGAGAGACGATTCGCGCTTTTTCAGACTCATGGTTTTCAGATCGTTTTCTGCTGTTCAGTTTGTGCTTGTGGGTTTGTATCTGGTCTTTAGTGCGTGCAGCGAGTTCCCCTTAACTCTGTCATTGTGTTCTTGTTCACAGGCCTTGCTGTTCTTCAGTGCGTTCTGTTACTTTGTTCTGAGCAGCTGACCGTTTTCTAGCCATGTTGCGTATACGTACTCCTCATAGAGTTCGTGCTGTGCGGGGGCTTGGTGTTGGGGTTGCTCCAGCGTAACCAGTTCTGTCATATGCCTTTGCTCCGTGAGATCCGTGAGAATAATCCTGATGATTTCAGGAACTTTCTCCGGATGACGGACCCCGTATTTCACCGTTTGTTGGCTTTGCTGACCCCCTATATTAGCAGGCAGGATACCTGCATGAGGCAAGCCATCACTCCGGAGCAGAGGCTAGTCGCCACCCTGCGGTACTTGGCGATGGGGAGAAGCCTGCAGGACCTCAAGTTCTGGACAGGCATCTCCCCCCAGGCTCTGGGGATCCTAATCCTGGAGACCTGTTCTGCCATCATCCAGGTCCTGCAGAAGGACTATATTAAGGTAAGATTTTTATCCTTTAATATCAAATTTTATTGTATTTAATGTTTGATAATATATTGTATTTCTTTCCTTATTCCCTAATTACCATGATTGTAATATGCTGTGAATGTCCCCTTTGTCCTCATGCATGCTGGATTTTTAGGTAATTTTTTTTTTTGACCTTCATACATATTTGCCTTCACTTACCTCCCCAGCATGCTTTCCTGGGCCTATATTCACCTCATGTAGACACTTAACCACTTCCTGACCGGTGCACGCCGATGTACGTCGGCAGAATGGCACGGCTGGGCAAATGGACTTACAGATACGTACATTTGAATTCCCCGCCGTGCCATTGCGTGCGCGCGCCGGCCGGGAGCTCCGTGAGTTGGGTCGCGGGTCCCACGGACTCGATCACCGCGGGGACACCCACGATCGCCACACGGAGAGGATGAACGGGGAGATGCTGATGTAAACAGCATCTCCCCGTTCTGCCTAGTGACAAGTGTCACTGATCACAGCTCCCTGTCATTGGGAGCTGTGATCAGCGTAGTGACACACACAGACAGTTAGACTTACTCCCCTAGGACATACTTAACCCCTCCCCGCCCCCTAGTGGTTAACCCCTTCACTGCCAGTGTCATTTACACAGTAATCAGTGCATTTTTAATCACACTGATCGCTGTATAAATGACAATGGTCCCAAAAATATGTAAAAAATGTCCGACATGTCCGCCATAATGTCGCAGTCACAATAAAAATCGCTGATCGCCGCCATTACTAGTAAAAAAAAAATATTAATAAAAATGCCATAAAACTATCCCCTATTTTGTAAACGCTATAACTTTTGCGCAAACCAATCAATAAACGCTTATTGCGATTTTTTTTTTGCCAAAAATATGTAGAAGAATACGTATCGGCTTAAACTGAGGAAAAAAAAATGTTTTTTTATATATTTTTGGGGGATATTTATTATAGCAAAATGTAAAAAATAATGCGTTTTTTTTCAAAATTGTCGCTCTTATTTTGTTTATAGCGCAAAAAATAAAAATCGCAGAGGTGATCAAATACCACTAAAAGAAATCTCTATTTGTGGGAAAAATTTTGTTTGAGAGCCACGTCACACGATTGCGCAATTGTCAGTTAAAGCGACGCAGTACCGAATCGCAAAAAGTGCTCTGGTCAGGAAGGGGGTAAAATCTTCCAGAGCTGAAGCTGTTAACAATGTATTTTGTCAGCTCCATAGTAATGCTTTACCCTAAACACCCCCTAAAATGTGTAAAATTATGATTTGTGCTTTAAATTCAGGCTGAACGCCAGAGACTTTTTTTTTGTGTCCCAAAATCATTTGGAACCCTCTCCCCAACTGCTAACTCAGCTGATACCAATCCTCTATCTGCTGATCTGCTGCCAAACCCATACACACTATACCCACCTCTTTAGTGGTCAGATTTATGGATGAATTCCCCAAAGCATGTAGTGCAAGGGCCTGTCTGAATACTTTCAAATGGTACTGTTTGAAGTTTTTGTATCCTAATATTATCTTGATAGGTAATAGCAGAATGTCAAAATGTTCCTAAATGTGTACAGTGTGTTTTTATATCTTTGTATTATGACACTTCTTACCTGTCTAGTGGGCTGCCAATAGTGTAAGTAAGGAGGGGCTGGCCAAACTAATAATACACATTATTTAGGCATTCATCTCTCAATGAAGTAGAGAGGGTTACCTGTCCAAAACATATCCCCCTCCCCCCATAACATTTTACAAATGGCCCATGAGAGGGAGGGAGGAGGAATCTGATAGGTGGACCTTATACCTTTGTCTTTAAATACTCCCTTAAATTAAATGTTATACTGATGTTGGCCAAGAATGTTTGTGTCTAATCTGCTTTCCATGTTTATGTGCAAAATGATTCATTTATTTTTCTTGTTTGACTCCACAGTTTCCTTCCAACCGACAGGAATGGCAGACTGTGGCCTCCCACTTTGCCCAGCGGTGGGACTTTCCTAACTGCGGAGGGGCAATTGATGGGAAACACGTCCACATCGTCCCACCACCCAACTCGGGGTTATACTATTACAACTATAAGGGGATCAATAGTATTGTGATGTTGGCGGTGGTGTCGGCTACTTATGAGTTCCTGTATGTGGACGTGGGGAAGAATGGTCGGATGTCAGATGGTGGAGTCATCGCCCAGATGGAGTTCTACAGGCGTCTCCAGAATGGCAGCTTGGACTTGCCACCTCCTGAAGACAAATGCGGAAGGACTCCCATTCGTCTTCATTGCGGATTAAGCGTTTGTGCTGGGGGACCATCTTATGTGGCCATTTCCTATGAGGACCCTCACCCCGGACCAGAGGGTTTTTAATTACCGGCTGGCCAGAGCCAGAAGAGTGGTGAAGAACACGTTTGGAATCATGGTCAGCCAGTTCCGCCTATTTCTTACACCCATACACATGGCGGAGTATAAACTGAATCAAATCATCCTGGCGTGCTGTGTTCTCCACAACTTTTTAAGGCAAAATTCTGCCAACTATGCTGCCTCAGTGGGGCCTGAGGCCGGAATCCATGGAAATTAAACAAACCTGACGGCACTTGAGGCTGGCAGTCCTGGCTTGCCCCCCCCCCCCCCCCCCGAGTGCCCGCGAGGTCCGTCTAAGATACCTTGAATACTTTGCGAGTAGGGGGGCCATCAATATGCCAGACAATGTTTGAGCCTTTTTTTTCAATAAAAAAAATTAGTTTACCTACTAAAATATTTGCTGACATTTATTACTGCTTGTGTTTCTTTTAGCTGTCCCTGACTGAAATGTGGGTAGTCCTGAAAATGACGTCATTGTGTAACATTCGAAAGCACTGTTGGGTGTTATTTACTAAAGGCAAAGACACTTTGCACTACAAGTGCACTTAAGAGACTGCACTGAAAGTTGATTTGCCCTTAGGAAATAACCCCCTTTGTCACAGAAAACCACAATTTTACCACAACAAAAGTTTTCGAGCATTGAAACAATAATCCACACATTCTTGATTATCAATCTTTTTAATACCAGCACAATCACATGTGCATTTAGAAAAGGTTTTTAAAACAAACCAACATGTTTGTTGTATAACAATTTTTTGGTCACATTAATAAAAGTAGAAATGTCCATTTAAGGTAAAACAGGCATGTTTAAAACCAACAAGAAATACACAAATCTGGAACTTACAAAGTTCAACTTTGTTATAAATTGAAGGCAATATCAGACATGAGTATTTATAAACTGTGTTTGATATTGCGTTCATATGGGATGAAGTCACCCCTGGAAAAGCCAAATTTTGAAGATGCACACAAATTGTCGAATGTCAACATGTGCTAGCTGCTATCACAGGGGATCAAGGGACGTGTTTTGTGGGTGCAACCCCTTCCTCTCAGCTACTTTATTATTGAGGAAAGGGTTGTACCCCCAAAACGCATACATTGATCTCCCGTGATGGCAGATAGCACATGTTGGCACACTGTGTGCATCTTCAAAATTTGGCTTTTAGAGAATATGTAAAAAAATGTGAGAAATTTTTAGATTCCAAAAAGCAAAAAAAAGGGAAGGGATTTGGAGTTGTTTTAAACTCTCCCTAAAACATCAATGATGTTCTTCATTTTGTTTTGAACATCATTGATGTTTTTCTGGATGTTTTCCAAGTCCTTATTACACCCCATGATCTCCCCGATCAGGCTCTGGGCACTTTCACTAGTGAAATGTCCTTCATCCACAACATCACGATCACCTAAAAATATAGAAACAAAAAACATATATTATAAATATGCCGGCATACATCTCTTACCTGAGCCTGTGGTCGCAGACACTCACCTGTTGTGGTGACTATTTCGATTACGTCTCCTTCCTCCTCCTCCTGTTGGCTTTGGGGGATTTCACCTTCTTCCTGAGGTGGGGGGTCTATAGTCTCCTCGGATGAGTGGTGTCCTCCGAATCTTTTCTCCCCTATGTAAAAAAAAAAATTGGTATACTTAGCACACAGATATTTCATGGCAGAAATAGGAATATGAAACATTGCTTGGAAGTGGGGTACTATTTTGGCAGAGTTCCAAGATGAAGAAATATATTTATCCTTTGTCAAGCTTGAATACTTACCTGTTTTGTACAAGCTTCACAGATGGAGACACCCCTATAGTTTACACTGGAGAATCCGTCTGGGCCCCCCTAATAAAAAGGGTGTTCTTGTGTCCCACAATAGTTCTCCAGCGTCCAGATGTGTAAACAGCTGCTGAGTGTCCTCTCCTTACACAGAATCTAGTTTGCATTTCATTCTAGTTACAAACCCATCTACACAACAAAATTATTTTAATGCCGTGTACACACGGTCGGACTTTCCGGCATACTTGGTCCGGCGGACCAGAGTCCGCCGAACAATCCGACCGTGTGTAGGCTCCGGCGGACTTTTCCGGCGGACTTTTTCCCAAAAGCCCGCCGGACCTAGATTTGAAACAGGTTTTAAATCTTTCCGTCGGACTCAGTTTCTGGCGGAAAGTCCGCTCGTCTGTGTGCTGGTCCGACGGAAAGCCCGCTCGTCTGTATGCTGGTCCAACGGACCAGATACAATGCAAGGGCAGGGTAAACAAATTTTCCTATTGCGGGGAGCGCGGGGCATACCAGGCCCTTAGGTCTGGTATGGATTATAAAGGGAAACCCCTACACCGAAAAAACAGCGTGGGGTCCCCCCTAAAATCCATACCAGACCCCGATCCGAGCACGCAGCCCGGCCGGTCAGGAAAGAGGGTGGGGACGAGCGAGCCCCCCCCCCTCCTGAACCGTACCAGGCCGCATGCCCTCAACATGGGGGGGTGGGTGCTTTGGGGGAGGGGGCGCCCTGCGGGCCCCCCACCCCAAAGCACCTTGTCCCCATGTTGATGAGGACAAGGGCCTCTTCCCGACAACCCTGGCCGTTGGTTGTCGGGGTCTGCGGGCGGGGGGCTTATCGGAATCTGGGAGCCCCCTATAATAAGAGGGCCCCCAGATCCCGGCCCCCCACCCTATGTGAATGAGTATGGGGTACATGGTACCCCTACCCATTCACCTAGGGAAAAAGTGTCAATAATAAAACACACTACACAGGTTTTTAAAAAAATTTATTAAACAGCTCCGGGGGGGTCTTCCTCCGGCTTCGGGGGTCTTCTTCCGGCTTCGGGGGTCCCTCCGGTTCCTCTTCTCCCGGCGTCCGGTTGGTTCTCCTCCGCTCTCTCCGGCCTCTTCTCCCGGTGTTCCAGTTCTTCGGCCGGCTCCTCCGCTGTCTTCAGGCCGCTCTCTTGCCAGCGGAGGTCCGGACTTCTGGGGTTCTGGGCTTCTTGTCTTCTTCCCTCTTCTCTTCTCCAGATGTTGACACGACGGTCTCTCCGGCTGGACTGCTCTCTGAGGGCTCCGTTGTGACTTATATAGGCGGAGACCCCGCTCCCTTATGATGTCACAGTCCCTGGGCATGCTGGGACTGTGACGTTTTAGGGGTGTGGTCAGTGATGTTGACTACACCCCCTAAAACGTCACAGTCCCAGCATGCCCAGGGACTGTGACATCATAAGGGGGCGGGGTCTCCGCCTATATAAGTCACAACGGAGCCCTCAGAGCAGTCCACCCGGAGAGACCGTCATGTCAACATCTGGAGAAGAGAAGAGGGAAGAAGACAAGAAGCCCAGAACCCCAGAAGTCCGGACCTCCGCTGGCAAGAGAGCGGCCTGAAGACAGCGGAGGAGCCGGCCGAAGAACTGGAACATATGGGAGAAGAGGAACTGGAGGGACCCCCGAAGCCGGAAGAAGACCCCCGAAGCCGGAGGAAGACCCCCCGGAGCTGTTTAATAAATTATTTTAAAAACCTGTGTAGTGTGTTTTATTATTGACACTTTTTCCCTAGGTGAATGGGTAGGGGTACCATGTACCCCATACTCATTCACATAGGGTGGGGGGCCGGGATTTGGGGGCCCTCTTATTATAGGGGGCTCCCGGATTCCGATAAGCCCCCCGCCCGCAGACCCCGACAACCAATGGCCAGGGTTGTCGGGAAGAGGCCCTTGTCCTCATCAACATGGGGACAAGGTGCTTTGGGGTGGGGGGGCCCGCAGGGCGCCCCCCTCCCCCAAAGCACCCACCCCCAATGTTGAGGGCATGCGGCCTGGTACGGTTGGGAGGGGGGCGCTCGCTCATCCCCACCCCCTTTCCTGACCGGCCAGGCTGCGTGCTCGGATCGGGGTCTGGTATGGATTTTAGGGGGGACCCCACGCCGTTTTTTCGGTGAGGGGGTTTCCCTTTATAATCCATACTAGACCTAAGGGCCTGGTATGACCCACGACGGGGCTCGCAAGGTGTCAATCTCGCCGATAAAAGCGGCAAGATTGACTTCCTTTTCTAGCCCCATCGTACCCGAGTCACGTTAAAAATGAACGGACTTGTCCATGTGTGGTCCGTTCATTCTGAAAGTCCGCCGTAACTCCGGCGAAAGTCCGTCGGAAAGACGGGCGGACTTAGCCCGCCGGAAAGTCCGGTCGTGTGTGGGCAAGTCCGTACGTTTTAAAGTCCGGCGCACCTGGTGGACAAAATCCGTCAGAAAGTGTGCCGGACCAAGTATGCCAGAAAGTCCGATCGTGTGTACGCGGCATAAGAGAAGTAGGCTAGCAAAAATTTATTCAAATGCATATGCCCAAAACAATGGCGTTTTCTAGGCCGAACGAACAATGTTTTATACGAATGATCAATGTGCCCATGAACATGAAAGTTGCCATTTTAAACTGTACAGCAGTTAAGAACAGGTGTACCTAATAAAGCGTCTGGTGAGTGTACATCGTACATTCATATCAGTCCCTGCTCTCAAGGAGCTTACAATCTAAGGTCCCTAACTCACATTCATATACTGGGGCCAATTTAGACAGAAGCCAATTAACCTACCAGCATCTCTTTGGAGTGTGGAAGGAAACCGGAGTACCCGGAGAAAACTCACGCAGGCTCAGGGAGAACATGCAAACTCCAGCCACGCAGTGTCGTCGTTGAGATTTCAAACCGAAGACCCCATCGCTGCTAGGCAGAAGTGCTAACCACTGTGCATTTTTTTCATTCTTCTATACTGCACTGGGGTTTGATATAGAGCAGTTCAGTCAGTCATTCTCAACAAGGGTTCCTTGGAATGCTAAGATTATCCAGAAATTGGTAGGGGTTCATTGAGCTATGGCTGATACACCTCCAATCTCATGCATGGTTCTGGTGTTACCACCATTTGGCACAGCCAGCAACCATTGATCTTTTTAAAGAGGTGTTCCGCTGATTTTTTTTTTTTTTTTTTAAAGTCAAATAATGTAGCTGCTGACTTTTAAAATATGGACACTCACCTGTCCAGGGCGCCAGCGATGTCGGCACCCGAAGCCGATCTGTCCCTAGGCTGTTGGGTGCTGCCACTGCCATCCTCGGTAAGGGAATCAGGAAGCAAAGCGAGGTGGCGTAGATACCCGCGGGTGGCTCGGGTATCTATGCCCAGAAGTGGGAGCAAAATTCCTTTATTAGATCCCCCCTCCCCTCTGAAAGGTGCCAAATGTGACACCGGGGGGGGAAGAGACGACCGGAAGTTACATTTTTGGGTGGAACTCCGCTTTAAGCTTTCTGTACGGGTGCCATTCTGACAGCCAGTGTAAGGGGGCACTCTTCCCCACTAGACACCAATGTAAGGGGCTATTTTCCCAACTGACCACCAATGGGTTGGTTTTTAGCAAAAGATTCCCTAAAACCTGAAAGTTGTTTGAAGGGTTCCTCTGTGGTAATAGGTTAGAGAAAGGCTGAAGTAACCGATTTTTTGCAATGGGAACCCGGAATAATTCTACACAGCTGAATAAAACAGAGCCTAGAGTTTGTCAGAAGGGCCAGAGTGAGGACCGGTGTAGTGTAATTACCTTAACATAAGGAAGCAGCAGCCAGGCTTTCCACTTAGGCCCCTTCTCGATCATGCAGTGCCCCACCAGATGCAGGATGTTGGGGTGGTTGAACATTCGGTGCATCTCCACCTCATGAAGCGCCTCCTTACGATCCTCCCGGTCATGGCATAGTATGCGTTTTAGGGCATAAAAGTGCCCGTCATGCACCCATTCAACCAGATCTACATAACTGAAACCTCTGTTAGGAAAAAAAAAAAAACAAGATTAACACCCAGTTAAACTTTCACTTTATATTAGCTGAATACATTCCACATGTCTTAATGCAAAAGGTGTGCAAAGTCTTAGGCCGGGTTCACACATGCCACGGCTCACAGCAGGGGGTCCTGTGCGTCCCTGTTCACTGATTCAGGTGCAAATCAGTCCTGAATTTTTTCCTGAATTTGAAACCAGAATTCGGAACCAAAAGACGCACGGGACCCTTTCCAAATGCAGACCGCGGCCACCCCGGAGGTGTGTAGACCAGCTCCATTGAGAGCCAATCACACTCTTCTGTCATGCGAATTGGATGCAGGAACCCCACATTAAATTTGCGTAAGTGTGAACCCAGCCTTACAGTTTCTTTTCCTCAACCCTTTACCACTGGCTGCACACACAGCACTGCCACATACAATACATTACCAAAAGTATTGGGACACCTGCCCTTACATTCTAATGAACGTTAAAGATGTTATAAACCACTGGATGTTGTTTGTTTTTTGTTTTTTTTTTATACTCTGCAAGATAATGTGCTTGTATGCATCGCATTAAGTTAAACTTACCTTAAAACAAAGCTCTTTCAGCGCCGAGATTTCAGAGCTGCAGGCGCACCTATCTTCACCCATCTTGCTTCCATGTTCGCGGACTCCGGTTCTGTGACTGGTCAGAGCCACGATAAGGTCACTCCTGCCCATGCACGTGGGAGCTGCCGTTTTATGGCACAAGGCTCTGAAGGAACGGCACTTGTGGCTGTTCCTTCAGAAGGCATATGCCAGTGATGTCACTGGCTGCATGTACAGTACCGTATATACTCGAGTATATACTCGAGTATAGGCCGACCCGAACATAAGCAGAGGCACCTAATTTTACCACAAAAAACTGGGAAAACTTATTGACTCGAGTATAAGCCTAGGGTGAGAAATGCAGCAGCTACTGAGTAAACATTGCCCATCTGCAGCCTCACTGTGCCCATCTGCAGCCTCACTGTGCCCATTTGCAGCCGTACCTTTGATTACTAAAACAGCAGGTGTCTCCCGCTGTGTTATTCAGTCTGTTTGGCACTGTCTATTGTAACAAAGCCCTGCCTCCTTTTCGTCCGTGATAGGCGGAACACTGATACAGTTTCCCAGCATTGTATCAGTGTTCCTCTATCACGGACGAGGAGGAGGCGGGACTTTGTTACAATTGACAGCACCAAACAGACTGCATAACACAGCGGGAGACACCTGCTGTTTTAGTAATCAAAGGTACGGCTGCAGATGGGCACAGTGAGGCTGCACCCTCACCAGGGGGGGTTTCAGCCTAAAAAAAAATGGGCTGAAAAACTTGGCTTATACTCGAGTATATATGGTAAATATCTTCTCAATGCAGCCTGACATTGGGGTTGGGGTGAGGTCCATAATTCCCGTCATAGTTGGCCCTCTTCAGGATGTCCACCATCTCCAACATCTCCCCAAAGGACATATTTGAGGCCTTAAATCGTCTCTTCCGGGATCGAGATATTTCTGGCTCTGGGCTTTCCTCCTCCTCCTCCTCGTTGCTGCAATTAGCAAGCACCTGTTGTATCTCCGCCATGTGCTCTTCACCACTGCGCCGAACGAGAAGGGGCGGGGAATAGACTAGAAAGAACTTCAGGGGCGGGCGGAGTTTCACGCATGAGCAGTGTATATAAAGCGTAACACACGTGCGTAGTACGTACGATCTGTGAGCGGAGGAAGGAGTATCGGAGGCGCCGATCGTGATAACGAAGGTAAGATTTAAACTTGGGCCTATACTGCTTTGAGGCCTATATTGTGACAAGATTAGGAGAGTTTCGCCTGACATTAGGGTTTGTCTTGTGTCATGCAGATAAAATGGATGGCTTCAATGACCACAATTTCCTCCCCCTGTTCATAGACAAGTACAGGGAGCTGCCCTGTCTGTGGCAGGTGAAACACCCGCAGTATAATAAACAAAAGAGAAAGGCAGCGCTGGAGAAACTTCTGGAGTTGGTGAAGCCGGTGGTCCCCACAGCAACCATCCCCTATTAGAAGCCAAAATTGGTGGCCTGAGGAGCACTTATCTTAGGGAGCGCAAGAAGGTCACGGATTTCCAGAGATCAGGAGCTGCAGCAGATGACGTTTATGTCCCCAGGCTGTGGTACTATGAGAGACTGCAATTTCTGTCAGACCAGACTGGAGTCAGGGAATCCCTCTCAACCCTTCCTTCCACTCTTCCTTCCACCCCAGCTGAGGCTTCTAATGTCCAACCTGGGCCTTCCAGCCAGGAAGAAGTGGAGGAGCCCAGCTGGAGCCAGGTATAGCATTCTTCTACAGATTTCTTGTCAATAAATAATGTTTACTAGATGTTATTATTGATCACTAATTGCTGATTTCATAAAGTGTTTTACATATCAATAGACAGTAGTGGGCACAAAAAATTGGGACAAGAATGAAAAATGCTGGGCTCAGAATTATAGTCTGTTATATTTGTTAACATTCAATTTGCAACAGTCATGAGATGAAAATTGTATGTGATTAATGAAAAAAAAAACTAAAACTATGTCCCTTTTTCATTCACAGGAAGACCTCAGCCAGGAGGAGGCTGTGGAATGTGGCACACAGGAGGAGGCTGTGGAATGTGGCGGGGCTAAGTGGCAGCCAGGAGAAGGCCGGGCCCAGTAGAAGCCTGACAGAATCGCAGGTTCCTCCCCTCCGCCTTCCAAACAAAAGACCTAGGAAGGGGAGTAACGTGCAGGATTCAGCACTCAGGCTGATTCAGGAGGCTTCTGCGTCCCTCAAAGCCTTCCCCACTCCTGAAGAGGCCTTTGCCTCCATGGCTGCCACAAAACTCCAGGGCATGCAGGAGGGCCAACGCCTCCTGTGTGAGGACCTTCTTTACAAAACACTAACTAAGGGGGTGAGGGGTGAAATCACACACAAAACCCACCTGTGTGAGTTGGACCATTCTCCTCCTCCTCCTCCTGCCACAACCCCACCACCACAGACACAGCGTGGAAGGAAGCGTGGAAGGAAGACCAGAGAGTGATGACCTGGGTTCAGTCTGGTCTGACAAAAGATGCAGGCTCTTGTATGACCACAGCCTGGGAACATACATGTCATCTGCTGCTGTTCAGGATCTCTTGGAATTCTGGACCAGACTGCACTCCCCTATATATGGACTCCCCAGGCCACCAATTTTGGCAGGAAATAATTGATGTGTGCACTGGGGGGCAAAAGGCTTCGCCAATTTCCGCTGTTTCTCCAGTATTGCCTCCCTCTTTGTTTGGATATGAGCCCTTAATAAAGCATTTTTTGTTTCAATTATACTCGCCTATGTGTGTTTTCCTTCAAAAAGGACAGTTTGTTTGTGAGGAGGCAGGTACATTTCAAAACTACAATGTGAAATTAACAAGAGACACCAACACCAAACAATCTACTTGAGATTAAATAATACAAGATAATATTGGTGTTGTGGTAACTTGACACACAAAACGCACCCAAAAATAGTCTGGAGTTTAAAAAAAAAAAAAAAAAGAAGATCAGGCTTGAAAAAAATACAAACAACAAAAAAAAAAATTTTGAATCAGATGTGACAAATACAAATATTATATTGATGAAATCACGATAAATAATAAAGAAAGAAGTTTGTGAAAAAGCCTGTGTGAATATCAGCAGCAAAACTACTTCATTCTTCTAGAATTATAAAGAAGAAGAGAGTGTGCTGCATTAAACTATTTAAAACATTGCAGCCTGACGAAAGTGCTATATCCATTCCGAACGCTAATTTTACCAGACCGAGCTGTTCTGTCTTGGAATTTATTGTGAGCATGGGTGGCACGTTGTGCGTCGGAATTGGCCACACATGGTCGGAATTGACACGATCGGATTTTGTTGTCGGAAAATTTTATAGCCTGCTCTCAAACTTTGTGTGTCGGAAAATCCGATGAAAAAAGTCCGATGGAGCCCACACACGGTCGGAATTTCCGACAACAGCTCCGATCGCACATTTTCCGTCGGAAAATACGACCGTGTGTACAGGACATTAGGGTAAACCAACGATCCTCTGTTAAAGTAGCATCAACATATTCATCCCCCTCTAGACCAGATGGAGAGCTTAAGGGTTCCTCTTTACAATAAGATATTGAACCAAGTGTAAAAAAAAGAACATTTTTTTTTTTTGGTCTGCTTCAGGCCACCTGTGGATAGCAGTGGTTGCTCACGCCCACTGGATCACACTTGGTTTAATATCTTATTGTAAAGAGGAAACCTTAAGCTCTCCATCTGGTCTAGAGGGGGATGAATATGTTGATGCTACTTTAACAGAGGATTGTTGGTTTACCCTTAGAAGATTGCCTTTGCTATCTGTTTACAACTTACGTGTATAACCCATACACTGATGGTAAGGGTCAGTTTGTTTGGGTGAGGGTGATGGTGTTCCTATTCCTTTCCGAGTTTTCCTTCATGGTGGATCTCAGTTAAGAGAGGGTTCCTTATTTTCTCTCGACGGAGAAGGCTCCGTTTGGCTACATTTTGTTCATATTTTGGGACATTATCTTATCATTTATCATTCTTTTGGGACATTATCCTAGCATTATTTTCTAGCGCTGCACCTTCTCCTTCATAAGAATATACCCTGACCGAACGGCAAATTGCCCTAGATGTAATTTTAACGGCGCTGACTTCTTCCATACAGTCTGGTCCTGTCCTGGGGTGATGGAATTCTGGAAAAATGTCCTAACTTACATTAATGCTATTGGAAAACTGACAGTCCCATACAGCCCGATCCCTCTCCTGTTGGGTATCTGTGACTTTATGGAGCTCTCCTGGCGAAAAAAGTTTTTCGTTTTCTATACCACATTCTACGCTAGGAAAGCAATATTACTGCAATGGAGCCAGCCCTTACCACCCACTAGACAACTATGGAAATCTCTAGTGAATGCAGCACTCCCGTTATACAAATTAACATATTTGGGCAGAAATTGTCCCAAAAAGTTTGGGAAAATCTGGGCAGCATGGGTGAAGGCGAAGCATTTGACCATTGAGCAGTTAGTATCGGGCAGTCGGTGGTGACTGCCCCCCCCCCCCATGTGTTTCTTCATCCTCATGCTCGTGGTGGCTTATGAGATAAACGAAACAAGAAATGTGATAACCTACTAATATAATTGCTGCTAATAGCTGCAACTGCAAAGTTATGTGAGAGAAAAAAATTTTGCTTTCTGTCTGTACGTTTTTGTAATCTGGTAATGTATGTTTATTTTTGAAACTTTAAATAAACTTCATGTAAAAAAAAAAAAAAAAAAAAAAAAAAAAAAAAAAAAAAAGGTCCAGAACTGCAACTGGGCACCACTCGTTGAGGGTCTGAAACAACTTGATATCCATGCCCCCACTGGCCTGATGCATCTTAAATACTGTCAAATGTAATAAAAAAAAAAAAAAAAAATCCCGATGATGGGATAGGTGGTGCCTGCATAATATCCCTGAACGCCATATGTAACTTGCCTGGACGCAGAAAACCGTAAATAGCCAAGTAAATGTCAGCTTTGATGACTAGACAGAAAACCAAAAAAAGGGGGCAGAAAACCAAAAAGAGGACTGTGAAAGGATGGCCGACATATCCATGAACATTGTACTAGATACGGGTAACCGTTTAGCCCCAGCCACTGGTTGGCACTTACGAATGCCTCGAAGAATAGCTTTGACCATGTGGGCCACAAACAGGGAAGGCTTCTCGGGGTTCTGTCAGGACAAGTGTTGAATGCCGGCTAGGTATAACCTGATTGTATTATGGGACAATGCCAAATCTGTGTGACAATATGACACAAAAGCCAACACATATTTAATGTCGTGGGTGGCCTGTGGAATGGTGATGAGACCAGTGTTAAACCCGAACAAAAAAAACATGTACCAAGAAGTGCGCAAGCGAGGGAGACGTGTGAGAGGAGAGATAGTCACCTAACCATTGCACGCTTAGTCAGGTGGTGTTGAGATGTTTGAGAGAGTGCAGCGATTTTGGGGCGAGAGCTGTAGCAGATAGCACGGATGTGTAGCAAGCGACATTGGCTGTAAGTCCAGGAAGTGTAATTAAAATTCGTACAAATCTGTGCTTTCCTGAGTAACTAAATAGGCCGCCCTAACTTATCCATCTGAGGGCACTGTGCAGGCATGGGAAGAATGCCTTGTGCAGCCCTGTAGATTAAAGAGAGAACAGGGGAGCTTCTAGGATCTGCACTGGGACACCAATTAGCCGTGTGTGTGTAAGACTGGCAAACAGAGCAGAGCGGAGAATGTAAGCCGGCGAAATGATGGCAGAAGAGCTCTATGTCTATGTTGCTCCAGGTGGTAGTAATTTTAAACTGCGTGAGCTTGGCTGCTGCTTTGGCTACAAATGACCGATGATAGTCATAAAATGTGTAGCCCCCATATTTGTAACCCAAATCCACCACAGAATGAAGATACAAATCCCACTCTTCCCTCCTGATGGGACTAACTGAACAAAAGCACATCTCGGAAGATGCCAAAAGGCCAGAACATATGTCGGGATGGACAACTTCCGATTGAGTCTAAGGTCTTTGGACTTAACTATGACTGATACATCCCCACAATCATAAGATGTGTTATCAGCAAAGTATTTTACAGAAATGAGGAGAGGAGAGGACAGGGGCCAAGTTTACATCCTTGCCCTCTAAAATGTCTTTCCTGATGTTGGCTGGGATGAAATGTGTTGGATTAACAGTGGGGTTGAGATCCGTTGTACCTATAATTGGGACTGCTGGTGCTGCCACTACATCAGGTGTGGTGGCTGCTGGACGAGTCTCTAAAACCTCCACTCTTGCCTGGATATCATGGATAGATGTGGATAAACGTGTTGATCATGGTGTGTAATTGAGTGAGTGCAGTGGAAATAGACTGCAAAGAAACTGCTTCTGTGCTGGCTCCGGCTACTGATGTTGGTGGAAAAAGTAATTTAAACAGCTTTGCCGAGCTGTGGTGGAGTGGGGAACGCCTCTACCATGTAGCTCCACAGTAAGTTTAGGGATGGTCCAGTTCCTTAGGGATTGAGCACTGCCATGCTCCAAGCCCCTGGTACGTGTAGGAGGTGCAGAAGCGAAATTGTTGCTGTTGGCCAGTGACTTGTAACTAAAAAACAGGGGGTATGTGTTAGCGAATGTCAAGAGTATGCATTGTTAGAAAGAAGGGAGAGAAAAAACAAAACGGACAGAAAGTAATGCGAGTGGTTGCACAAGTGAGGATATGACTATTTTGGAAGATTCACTAGGGTGTGGGACTACCAAGATTTGCCAGGGGTGACTGGCAATGGTATACAGATTACTCAGATTGCCCAGTGTGTGACGTGCGCAGACCAACAGCATTAACCAGAGCCCCAGAGCGTTCTGGGACGAGAAATCCAATGTCTGGTTTATCAAACTAAGTAGGCAATCAAACTAAATTGCAACTTATGACGTATGATCAATGGATGCTACAGCTTGTACTGCCCACAAGCTAACCATTCGCAACCATACTACCTGTAGAAGGCAACCTAAATGAAAGTAAAATGAAAAGAACACAACAGTACCTAAACTCCGACGATCAACCAAATAGTATGTGTGAAGAAAGCAAGGTGTGAGCAATGATGTTAGAGTAATATGCAAAATAACAAAGAGAGAAGAGCTAGAAGAAAAATGAACTGTGAGGGGATTTATACTACACACCTGAACCACTGTGGAATGGTTGAGAATTCCTGGTTCCTAGCTGGGATTGCTCAGACAAGCAGTAGAAAGTAGCCTAAAACAAAGATGACATGAAGACCCAAGGTCAAGCCTAAAATAAGTTTTTCTATAACAAAACATGGGTACCTGTGAAGGCAGTGTCTGTGTGACCTTGTGCTAGATAACTGTAGCTAACATCTAAGGGTCTGAAAAAGAGGAAGACAGAAATTCAAATGACTGTCTGTGAAATGTTTGCTAGTAATCGATGCAAGTTGTGATTGAATAATGTATGAGTTTGACCATTAAGTCTCATACAGGAAAGGCTGTCAGAAATCGAAGAAGAAAAAGAGATTGGAAACTCAGACAGAGGACAAGTGTGAGTAAGAATGTGTGTAGAAGTAAAACCGTAAGTCGTGACAAAAAGAGGAGGGAGACCATGTGTCAGTGATCGAACGAAAGTGGGAACATAAAGAACCTTCAAACCAGATGGCACCACATATGGAAAACGAGATTCAACTCTATTGCTGGTGTTGTGAGTGTAATTGAAGTTCACGCACGAAATCTGAACCAGACGACCAACATTGGAAAAAACACGAATGGGACTGGAACTGCAATGTGCTAAGATCCACGAAATGAAAGGCAAGCATCAACTACAAACACAAATTCTAATGACTTACCCACAGCAATGAGCGGGTTCAAAACGAAGACAAGCGACGCCTCTAAGAGAAGGCACGAATGGAACCTGAACTGCCATGCTAAAACGAACAAACGACGAAGCAACATCAACTCCTGACAAGCAAATTCGAATGGCTTACCAACGATGACGAGCGGTTTCCAGAATGACGACGAGCAGCATCTCTGGAAAGAGGCTTGCAACAACACAAATGGAACTGGAACTGCGATATGGTGAACAATGAACGAAGAAGCAACATTGACTATCGAGCAGGGAAGAAATTTGAATGCTTACCAACGATAAAGAATGAGTTCCCAAAACAACGACGAGCGGCGTCTCAGAAAAGAGCTTTTGTGAGAATACGAATGGAACTGGAACTGCGATAGGTGAAACAACGAATAAAGACGTCACATCGAATATCAAACAAAATTTTAATGGCTTACCAATGGTAACGAGCGAGGAAGTGTCGGCTTTATATATACCCTGTTTCCCCGAAAATAAGACCTAGCGTGATTGTCAGTGATGGCTGCAATATAAGCCCTACCCTGTTTCCCCGAAATCAATCCCTACCCTGAAAATAAGACCTACAAGGACTTTAACTAGGGCTTATATTGCAGCCATCACTGACGATCACGCTAGGTCTTATTTTCGGGGAAACAGGGTGTATGTATGTATGTATGTCTATCTATCTATCTATCTAAATAAATAAAACACATACCAAAACTTACACTTACCAAAAGTATTGGGACACCTGCCTTTACACGCACATGAACTTTAATGGCATCCCAGTCTTATGCCCCATACACACGGTCGGATTTTCAGATGAAAAATGTCCGATCGGAGCGTGTTGTCGGAAATTCCAACCGTGTGTCAGCTCCATCGGACATTTTCCATCGGATTTTCTGACACACAAAGTTTGAGAGCAGGATATAAAATTTTCCGACAACAAAATCCATTGTCGGAAATTCCGATCGTGTGTACACAAATCCGACGGACAAAGTGCCACGCATGCTCAGAATAAATAAAGAGATGAAAGCTATTGGCCACTGCCCTGTTTATAGTCCCGACGTACGTGTTTTTACGTCACCGCGTTTAGAACGATCGGATTTTCCGACAACTTTGTGTGACCGTGTGTATGCAAGACAAGTTTGAGCCAACATCCGTCGGAAAAAATTTAAGGATTTTGTTGTTGGAATGTCCGAACAAAGTCTGACCGTGTGTACGGGGGAATGAGTCCGTAGGGTTCAAATGGAGTTGGCTCATACTTTGCAGCTATAACCACTTCAACTCTTCTGGGAAGGCTGTCCACAAAGTTTAGGAGTGTGTCTATGGGAATGTTTGAACATTCTTCCAGAAGCGCATTTGTGAGGCTAGGCACTGATGTGAATGAGAAGGCCTGGCTTGCAGTCTCTGCTCTAATTCATCCCAAAGGTGTTCCATCGGGTTGAGGTCAGGACTCTGTGCAGGGCAGTCAAGTTCCTCCACGCCAAAGAACAGGAAGGGGCCATCCTTTAACTGTTCCCACAAAGTTGGGAGCATGAAATTGTCCAAACGGTCTTGGTATGCTGACACCTTAAGAAGTTCCCTTCACTGGAATGAAGGGGCCAAGCCAAACCCCTGAAAAACAACCCCACACCATAATCCCCCCTCCACCAAATGATTTGGACCACTGTACAAAGCAAGGTCCATAAAGACATGGATGAGCATGTTTGGGGTGGAGGAACTTGACTGGCCTGCACACTGCACCTGACCTCAACCCAGTAGAATACCTTTGGGATGAATTAGGGCAGAGACTGAGAGCCAGGCCTTCTTGTTCACATTAGTGCCTGACCTCCCAAATGGCCTTCTGGATTTTTTGATGTTTAATTTTAGTTTAAAAGTCCTGAGCCACTAGCCAGGCCTTAAAAGTTACTCACCACCAGTTACCCCACCCAACCTCTACCCTGTCCCGCCCCTAAACAAGCCCTCTTAAATTATCTCATGAAATTACACTTTTAAGTGTTTTATACAGAATTAAGTTCCAAAAATAAATATTAACAACCACTTTAACAATATTAACATAAAGCATATCAGTACCCATCAGTGCAGCCTCATCAGTGGCCAGCAGTGCAGCCTATCATTGCCCAGCAGTGCAGAATATCAGTGCCCATAATTGCATTATATCATTGCCCAGCAAAGCAGCCTGCCATTACCCTAAAGTGCAGCAGGGAGGATCTGGCGGCCGGATCACGCAAAGCTGGGATATCCCCCTGAGACACATCTTCTATATGAATAGACACGCTGTAAAACCAAATCCTGCCTCCTGGACCGGCCACTCGAATAGACAGCACACTGGTCCAATGCTGGTCCAGGAGGTGGGACTTTGACAGCGTGGCTATACAAATACAAGATGTGTTTCAGAGGGAGATTCCCGCTTTGCGTGATCCGGCCGCCAGATCCTCCTGTCAGTTTCCTGGCTGATCGCTTTTGGAAGAAGCGGTGCAGCCTTTTTTTACAGGACATCGAGTGGTCTGGGGGGCAGGGAGTTTCTGCCCTGGGCCGATCTGATGGCAGAACCGCTTCTGCCCGAAGCGATCAGTCAGGAAACTGTCAGCCCAGTCTGTCCCTGCCCCTCACTTGCTCTCCGCTAAATTCCACTTGCCAAATGCAAATGTGAGCAGGCGAGTGGAAATTTTGAGGGCTGTGTCTGTGTGTACATATATATAGTATCTCACAAAAGTGAGTACACCCCTCACATTTTTGTAAATATTTTATTATATCTTTTCATGTGACAACACTGAAGAAATGACACTTTGCTACAATGTAAAATTGTGAGTGTACAGCTTGTATAACAGTGTAAATTTGCTGTCCCCTCAAAATAACTCAACACACAGCCATTAAAGTGGAGGTTCACACAAAAATTGAACCTCCGCTTTTCTGAACCCCCCCCCCCTCCGATGTCACATTTGGCACCTTTCAGGGGGGAGAGGGGTGCAGATACCTGTCTAAGACAGGTATTTGCACCCACTTCCGGCATAGACTCCCACGGGTGTCTACGCCCCCTCCCGTCCCCACCGCGCTGTCTGCTGGGACACACACGGGTCCCAGAGACAGCGGGGACCAGTTAGGAAGCGCAGCGCGACTCGCGCATGCGCAGTAGGGAACCGGGAAGTGAAGCCGCAGTGCTTCACTTCCTGATTCCCTGACAGAGAATGGCGGCAGCAGCACCCGAGGAACGAGGGACGATTTGGTCTCAGGTGCCGACATCGCTGGACCCTGGGACAGGTGAGTGACCTTATTTTAAAAGTCAGCAGCTGCAGTATTTGTAGCTGCTGACTTTTAAATTTTTTTTTTCGCGGGACTCCCTCTTTAATGTCTAAAACGCTGGCAACAAAAGCGAGTACACCCCTAAGTCAAAATGTCCAACTGGGACACAAGGTGTCAATATTTTGTGTGGCCACCATTATTTTCCAGCACTGCTTTAACTCTCTTAGGCATGAAGTTCACCAGAGCTTCACAGGTTGCCACTGAAGTCTTCTTCCACTCCTCCATGACGACATCATAGAGTTTGTGGATGTTAGAGACCTTGCGCTCCTCCACCTTCCATTTGAGGATGCCCCACAGATGCTCAATAGAGTTTAGGTCTGGAGACATGCTTGGCCAGTCCATCACCTTTACCCTCAACTTCTTTAGCAAGGCAGTGGCTGTCTTGGAGGTGTGTTTGGGGTCGTTATGTTGGAATACTGCCCTGCGCCCCAGTCTCCGAAGGGAGGGGATCATACTCTGCTTCAGTATGTCACAGTACATGTTGGCATTCATGGTTCCCTCAATGAACTGTAGCTCTCCAGAGCCGGCAGCACTCATGCAGCCCCAGACCATGACACTCCCACCACCATGCTTGACTGTAGGCAAGACAAACTTGTCTTCGTACTCCTCACCTGGTTGCCCCCACACACTTGACACTATCTGAATCAAATAAGTTTATCTTGGTCTAATCTGACCACAGGACATGGTTCCAGTAATCCATGTCCTTAGTCTGCTTGTCTTCAAACTGTTTGTGGGCTTTCTTGTGCATCATCTTTACATGGCTGTCATCCCAGAAGGAAGCCTCTTCTAGACCAATTTGATGCAGTGTGTGGTCTGAGCACTGACAGGCTGACCCCCCCACACCTTCAACTTCTGCAACAATGCTGGCAGCACTCATACGTCCATTTCCCAAAGTCAACCTCTGGATATGACGCTGAGCATGTGCACTCAACTTCTTTAGTCGACCATGGTGAGGCCTGTTCTGAGTGGAACCCGTCCTGTTAAACCGCTGTATGGTTTTGGCCACCGTGCTGCAATTCAGTTTCAGGGTCTTGGCAATCTTCTTATAGCCTAGGCCATCTTTATGTAGAGCAACAATTCCTTTTTCCACATCCTCAGAGAGTTCTTTGCCATGAGGTGCCATGTTGAACTTCTAATGACCAGTATGAGAGAGAGAGAGAGAGAGAGAGCGATAACACCAAATTTAACACACCTGCTCCCCATTCACACCTGAGGCCTTGAAACACTAACGAGTCACATGACACTGGGGAGGGTAAATGGATAAATGGGCCCAATATGGACATTTTCACTTAGGAGTGTACTCACTTTTGTTGCCAGCAGTTTAGACATTTTTTAGACATTTTGTCATTACTCAGACATGTACTCATTTTTGTGAGATACTTAAAAAAATCGGAGTTACTTACCGGTAACGTCCTTTTCCAGGAGTCTTTCAGGACAGCACCATAGAGAGACCTTGGCTCCTCCCCTTCTGAGGAAACACCGCCTTCAACTTTAAGCTTTAAATCTCACCGCTCTCCCCCGGCCCCTCAGTTCTTCAAGAGGACCTCCGGTTAGCTGGGGAGACACAAGAACACGTCATAATAACTCTGATCTTACCTGACGTTCTTCTGCGATGAACTCCTTCACGAATATCCCTAAAATAGGGTGGGTAACTGTGCTGTCCTGAAAGACTCCTGGAAAAGGACGTTACCGGTAAGTAACTCCGATTTTCCCATTTACGTCTTTCAGGACAGCACCATAGAGAGGATGAGCGAGCACCTTACCTTAGGGTGGGACTACTGCCTGCAGAACCTTACGCCCAAAAGCCTGGTCTTTTGCTGACAGAAGGTCCAATCTGTAGTGTTTCACGAACGTGTCGAATCTAGACCACGTTGCCGCTCTACAGATCTGCTCCGGAGACGCACCAGCCCACTCGGCCTGAGAGGTCGCCACTGCCCTTGTGGAGTGTGCCCTGATACCCCTAGGGGCTTCCAAGCCGCTAATTATATAAGCCTGACTGATAGCTAACCTTAGCCACCTAGCTAAGGTGCGCCTCGAGGCTTTGCCTCCCTTCCTGGTTCCTGAAAATAACACAAAAAAGGAATCCGATTTTCTAAATGGTTTTGTATCCTCCAAGTACTGTAGGACACACCTTCTTACATCTAGTTTATGAAACCTATGTTCCTGTTCCCTCACAGGATTCAAACAAAAGGTGGGCAAAACAATTTCCTGTCCTCTATGAAAAACCGAGGCTACTTTCGGCAAGAAGGCCGGATCGGTTTTAAAAACTACCCTGTCCAGGAAAACCTGAAAAAAGGGGGCCCTAATAGAGAGGGCCTCGAGTTCACTTACTCTTCTTGCCGTAGTGATTGCCACCAAAAACACCGTTTTGAGGCTAATCCATTTTAGTGTACACGTCTCCAATGGCTCAAAGGGTTCCCCTGTAAGCGCTTGTAAGACCAAGGAAAGATCCCACATTGGGAAGGGGGGGACCTTCAGAGGTCTCTGCCTACTCAATGCTCTAAAAAATCTAATGATCCAAGGATCGGAGGCTAGTTGTTTCTCCAGAAACACACTCAAGGCAGAAACCTGTCCTTTCAGGGTGCCAAGGGCTAATCCCTTGTCCGCCCCTGCCTGCAGGAACTCTAAGACCGCTATAGAGCTGTGAATATCAAAAGAAGTCTCTGTGCACCAGCTATTAAAACGCCTCCACGTTTTATGGTAGATGACCTGGGTTTCTTTTTTCCTGCAGTTAAGGAGGGTCTTTACTAAGCTATCTGAGAAACCTCTGTTCTTCAACAATTCTTCCTCAGTAGCCAAGCCGCGAGGCTCCATCTCCCCACCTGGGGACAACAGATTGGTCCCTGGGAAAGGAGATTCTCCTGAACTGGCAAAAGCCAGGGGGGTTCCGCTGCCAGACTTTTCAGGATGGAGAACCAAGGCCTCCTGGGCCAATGTGGCGCAATAAGAATGAGGGTTGTGTTTTCCAATTGGAATTTTCTTAGGACGGCTGGGATTAGTACAGGTGGGGGGAAGGCATAACACCTGTCGAAAGCCCAACTCTGAGCCAGAGCGTCTATCCCTAGAGCTCCATCCCACCTGTTTAGGGAGAAGAAGAGATGCACCTTCCTGTTCTCTCTCGAGGCAAAGAGGTCTATGCATGGCCTTCCCCATTTCTGGGATATTGCTTCGAAAACCCCCTGATTCAGAACCCAGTCGCCCTCCCTCAGCCGTTTCCTGCTGAGGTAATCCGCCACCAGATTTTGTTCTCCCTTCAGATGTACTGCCGAGAGGGATAGGATGTTTACTTCGGCCCATCTGAGAATGCTTTCTACCAGGGTCCACAAGGGTCTGCTCCTGGTACCCCCTTGCCTGTTTATGTAGGCTACAGCTGAAGAGTTGTCCGACCGGACTCTCACATGCTGTCCCTGAAGTTCCTTTTGAAAGGTTTTGAGCGCCAAGGCTACTGCCTTCAGCTCCTAACAGTTGGAGGATCTTCCTGCGTCCTCCTTCCGCCAGCCTCCCTGAGCTACCCGGTCCTCCATATGCGCCCCCCAACCCATGCCACTTGCATCGGTCGTGACGCACCTGGACACCGGCAGAACCCATTCCAGACCCTGTGAGAGATTGGCTTCTTTCCGCCACCACCATAGGGATCTCTTGACCTGGTCCGGTACAGTTATCAGGGAATCCAAGGATTCCTGACTGTGGTCCCAACTGCTCAGGATAAATAGTTGTAACGGGCGAAAGTGTAAACCTGCCCACTGGACTGCTGGAAGTGCTGCCGTCAGTAACCCCAAGGCAGACATAGCCTTTCTTACTGATATTTGTTGGCTGCCCTGGAGTAACAACATTGCCCTGTCTACCTTCTGGATTTTCTCCATAGGCAGGAAGACCTTCTGTTTTGTTGAGTCCAACAGGAAACCTAAAAAGATTACCCTTTGCGAAGGAATCAAATTGGACTTCTCCAGATTTAAGAGCCAACCTAGACCCTCTAGGATGTTCCTTGTCAACTGCAGGTCATGCGACAGTTGTTCCGCGGAAGGGGCAAAAGGTAGTAGATCGTCTAAATAAGCGATCACTGAAATGCCCCTGATCCGTAGGAAAGCCAAGACTTCTACCATGACTTTGGTGAAGATGCGGGGGGAAGAGGATAGCCCGAAGGGAAGGGCCCTGAACTGCCAGTGAAAGGTCCCCTCTCTGGTATTTATTGCCAGTCTGAGGAACCTTTGACACTGATCTGCAATGGGAATGTGCAGGTAGGCATCCCTCAAGTCTATCGATGCCATGAAGCAGTTTGGAGGAAGGAGCGTCTTTACCGAATAGACTGAGTCCATACGGAACCTCCTGTAGGTGAGAGAGACGTTCAGAGGCTTCAGGTTCAGGATGAGCCTGAACTTCCCCGAGGGTTTGCGCACCACAAAAATGTGGGAATAAAAGCCTCTGCCCGTCTCTCCTTCTGGCACTCGAACTACCACCTCCTGTTCCTCCAACTCCTGGAGGGAGGAAAGGAGAGCCGCTGACCTCTCTGCACATTTCGGTAGCGTGGTTACCAGGAGTCTGCATGGTGGAGGTTCTGCAAACTCCAACCTGTAGCCTCTTCTTATGACTTCCAAAATAAAATTGTTGGAGGTGATCATCTCCCACTGTGGAAGGAAGGCCCCCAGTCTTCCTCCCACCGTTATTCTGTCACTTTGTCTTTTTGGGCTGTTCAGGAGGGCGAAAAATAGCCCCCCCACGCCCCTTCCCTTTTTGTCCCCACCCCTTTTTCTGTTGGTCAGATTTTGGGGGGTCCAATTTCTTCCACGGCCGAGACTTTCTTTTAGTCTCTGCCGGTTTTCTTTTAAAAGGAAATGCCTTTTTTCTGTCAGCCGTTCTATCCAATACAGCTTCCAGACCTGGCCCGAAAAGCAAGTCTCCCGTGAGAGGAATGCCGCAAAGTTTAACCTTGGATGCGGTATCTCCCTGCCATGTTTTAAGCCATAAGGCTCTTCTTGCCGAATTGGACAATGCGGCTGATCTTGCAGACATACGCACCGATTCAGCTGAAGCATCTGCCAGGTAAGCTATTCCTTTAAGGAGCATGGGAAAAGACGATAGGACTGTTTCCTTAGGCGTACCCGCCTCTATGTGTGCCTTAATTTGCGTTAGCCAATACTCCATGTTTCGTGCCACCACCGTGGACGCCATGGCGGGTTTAAGGTTCCCTATGGAAGAGTCCCAGGATTTTTTCAGGAGGGAATCTATCCTTTTATCCATGGGATCTGGGAGTGCCCCCATGTCCTCAAAGGCCAAGTCAGTGTGTCTGGAGACCTGCGAAAAGGCTGCGTCTAGCTTGGGCGATTTGTTCCATACCAGCGCCTCCTCTTCAGCAAAGGGGAACCTACGTTTAAGTGCCTTTGAAAGGAAAGGCTTCCTTTCGGGGTCTTGCCACTCCTTTTTTATGGCGTCGACTAAGACCTCATGGACCGGGAACACCTTCCTCTTATGTTCCCCTAGTCCTTTGTACATCTGGTCATGGAGTGAAAGTTTTTTCCTTTCCTCCTGGATTCCTAGGGTGGTATGAATGGCTCCTAGGAGCTCCTCCACCTCCTCCAGGGAAAGTTTATAGCGAGAGGATCTTGTGGATTCCCCTTCCACCTCCTCTCCCTCTGACTCCCCTTGGGGATCTGAGGACCCGCTATCAGGCTCTTCCTCAACCTCGAATCTGGCACCTCCTGGATTCTCTCCACTTCCCGAGGGAGCATCCATTAAGGATTGAGGAACACTCTGCTGTGCTGGTGGAGAAACAACCTGCGGCTGTGGCAACTGAAGACTGGCAAATAATGTTTTAAAAGTCTGCACCGTATTGGAAAGTTCCTTAACGGATGCTGCTAAATCTGAAGACTGTTCTCCAGACTGCTCCCTTACTAGCCCTTCTATACAATCCCTGCAGAGGGGTTTAGACCAAGATTCCCCCATTGTGATTCTACATGAGGGGCATTTCTTCTTGGTACTGTGGGGCGACTTGCTTTTCTCTGTAGCTTTGCCCTGGAAAACAAGTTAAAAGTAGGGAGCAATCAGCAAACTTTCACCAGCACTACCACGGAGGGCCACCAGGGGTGCACTTCCCGGGACCGACCACCACCAGGGACCCAGTCACAACCCTTTCCCCCCCTTCACCACCAGGGGGAGTTCTACACCTGTGGAGCTTTACAGGAAGCGGTAAGGGAACACCACCCCAGGGTTCCTCTTACCTTAGAGTGGCTGGTGCAGGATTCTCCTGGAGCGGTTCTTGAAGCCTCTGCTTCCGACATCTCCTTAGAGTACAGTGGTGATCCAAGCCCCTGTGCGCTGTCCCCACAGCAGGTCAGAGGCAGCACCAGCCGAACGCGCGGTCCGTTTTCATCACCGCGACCGGAACCGGAAGTCACGGGTCAGACGGAAACACTGACCTCCGCCGGAAATGACGTCGCCCGTCCTCCGACCCAGCGCTCAGAGCTCCCATGCTGGCTGCAAGAGCAGGGCGGTCTTCTGTGCTTCCGCCTATGCCACCGCTAGGCACAAGAGAAAACGGACCCCCCCAGCTTGCAACTTCGCTAAGAGAAGCTGGGGGAGCGTGATGTGCAGTCTTCTAAAAAGGTACTCAGCCACACTAGCCCCTTAGACTGCAACTTTCCTAGAAAAAATGAGCAGGAGAGAGCTAGAGAGAGCGCGCCCCCTTCTGCTCAGCCTGAAATTTAGCCTCAGCCTCCCTAGCTGTGCGGCCCTGGTTCCTTGCGATGTCTCCCCACCGGAGGAAACACCAGAACTGAGGGGCCGGGGGAGAGCGGTGAGATTTAAAGCTTAAAGTTGAAGGCGGTGTTTCCTCAGAAGGGGAGGAGCCAAGGTCTCTCTATGGTGCTGTCCTGAAAGACGTAAATGGGAAAAATATATATATATATATATATATATATATATATATATATATATATATATTTTCAGTATCTCACAAAATGAGTACATGTCTAAGTAATGAAAAAAGGTCTAAAAAGGTCGTAGCTCTTTGAGTTCAGCTCATGATAAATAGGGGCAAATGCAAAACTGTTGTGTTTTTATAATTTTGCTGTGTGTGTGTGCAATATATATTTTTTTACACATACACACACACACACACACACAGCAAAATTATAACAACACAACACTTTTGCGTTTGCCCCTATTTATCATGAGCTGAACTCAAAGAGCTACGACTTTTTCTATGTACACAAAAGGCCTATTTCTCTCAAATATTGTTCACAAATCTGTCTAAATCTGTGTTAGCGAGCACTTCTCCTTTGTCAAGATAATCCATTCACCTCACAGGTGTGACAAATCAAGATGCTGATTAGACAGCATGATTATTGCACAGGTGTGCCTTAGGCTGGCCACGATAAAGGGCCACTCTAATATGTACAATTTTACTGTATTGGGGGGGGGTCCAAAAACCAGTCAGTATCTGGTGTGACCATCATTTGCCTCATGCAGTGCAGGCACATCTCCTTCGCATAGAGTTGATCAAATTGTTGATTTTGGCCTGTGGAATGGTGGTCCATTCCTCTTCAATGGCTGTGCGAAGTTGTTGGATATTGTCAGGAACTGGAACATGCTGTTGTATACGCCTATCCAGAGCATTCTGAACATGCTCAATGGGTGACATGTCCGATGAGTATGCTGGCCATGCAAGAAAGGAGATGTTTTAATCTTCCAGGAATTGTGAACAGATCCTTGCAACATGTGGCCGTGCATTATCATGCTGCAACATTAGGTGATGGTCGTGGATGAATGGCACAACAATGGGCCTCAGGATCTCATCACAGTATCTCTGTGCATTCAAAATGACATCAATAAAATGCACCTGTGTTTGTTGTCCATAGCATATGCCTGCCTATTCCATAACCTCACCACCACCACGGGCCACTCGATCCACAACGTTGACATCAGCAAACTGCTCACCCACACAAGACCATACATGCTGTCTGCCATCTGCACTGTACAGTGAAAACCGGGATTCATCCGTGAAGAGAACAGACGCCATTGAATGTGAGTATTTGCCCACCCAAGTCGGTTACAATGACGAACTGCAGTCAGGTCGAGACCACGATGAGCATGCAGATCTTCCCTGAGACGGTTTCTGACAGTTTGTGCAGAAACTTTTTGGTTATGCAAACCGATTGTTGCAGCTGCTGTCCGGGTGGCTGGTCTTGGAGGTGAAGATGCTGGATGTGGAGGTCCTGGGCTGGTGTGGTTACACGTGGTCTGTGGTCGTGAGACCGGTTGGATATACTGCCAAATTCTCTGAAACGCCTTTGGAGATGGCTTATGGTAGAGAAATGAACATTCAATTCAAGGGCAACAGCTCTGGTGGAAATTCCTGCAGTCAGCATGCCAATTGCACGTTCCCTCAAAACTTGCGACATCTGTGGCATTGTGCTGTGTGATAAAACTGCACATTTTAGAGTGGCCTTTTATTGTTGCCAGACTAAGGCACACCTGTACAATAATCATGCTGTCTAATCGGCATCTTGATATGCGACACCTGTGAGGTGAATGGATTATCTCGGCAAAGGAGAAGTGCTCACTCAAACAGATTTCTGAACAATATTTTAGAGAAATAGACCTTTTGTATACAAAAAAAAAAAAAGTCATAAATCTTTGAGTTCAGCTCATGACAAATAGGGGCAAACACAAGTGTTGTGTTTATAATTTTGCTCAGTGTGTGTGTGTGTGTGTGTATATATATATATATATATATATATATATATTTATCGGCGCATAACACGCACATTCATTTTAAGAGGGAAGTTTCAGGAAAAAAACTTACATTTTAAATAAGGTACTTTGAAGCAAAATAAGGGTCAGTGCCCATCTGCAACCTCACCATTGCCATCAATGCCCATCTGCAGCCTCACATGCAGCAGCCCCACCATTGATGGCAATAGTGAGGCTGCTACATTGATGGCAATGCAGCAGCCTCACCATTGCCATCAATGCAGCAGCCTCACCATTGCCTTCAATGCAGCAGCCTCACCATTGCCTTCAATGCAGCAGCCTCACCATTGCCTTCAATGCAGCAGCCTCACCATTGCCTTCAATGCAGCAGCCTCACCATTGCCTTCAATGCAGCAGCCTCACCATTGCCTTCAATGCAGCAGCCTCACCATTGCCTTCAATGCAGCAGCCTCACCATTGCCTTCAATGCAGCAGCCTCACCATTGCCTTCAATGCAGCAGCCTCACCATTGCCTTCAATGCAGCAGCCTCACCATTGCCTTCAATGCAGCAGCCTCACCATTGCCTTCAATGCAGCAGCCTCACCATTGCCTTCAATGCAGCAGCCTCACCATTGCCTTCAATGCAGCAGCCTCACCATTGCCATCAATGCATCAGCCTCACCATTACCTTCAATGCAGCAGTCTCGCCAATGCCATCAGTACAGACTGATCAAAGTCCATCTGCAGCCTAGAGGATACAGGGAGGGGGGCGGGACGAGCACCGACAGATTACATACAGAGAGAATCTCCTATGATAGACAGAACAGTAGTCCAATGGCAGCCCAGAAGACGGGACTTCTTATTACAGAGGCTGCCAAGTAAACAGAAGATTCTCGTTGTATGTAACCTGATGGCATGCGCTATTTGCATCCGATTTTCATGGTGAAAAAGTGAGTGTTATACGCCAATAAATACAGTATATATAAATAAAATAAAAAATCTCACACACACACAGTTCCTCATCCTCCAGGAACTGGCTGCATACTCTAGCCACATGAGGCAGGGCATTGTCTTGCACCAGGAGGAACTCAGAACCCATTGCATCAGCGTAGGGTCTGACAATAGGCCCAAGGATTTCATCCCGATACCTAATGGCAGTCAGGGTGCCATTGTCTAGCCAGTAGAGGTCTGTGCATTCCTCCATGGATATGCCTCCCCAGACCATCACTGACCCCCACCAAAATGGTCATGCTGAACGATGCTACAGGCAGCATAACGTTCTCCACGGCTTCCCTTTCACGTTTGCTCTCATCTGTGAAAAGCACAGGGCGCCAGTGATGGATCTGGTGTTCAATGGCAAATGCCAATCAAGCTACACGGTGCCGGGCAGTGAGCACAGGGCCCACTAGAGGACATCAGGCCACCCTCATGAAGTCATGTTTCTGATAGTTTGGTCAGAAACATTCACACCAGTGGCCTGCTGGAGGTCATTTTGTAGGGCTCTGGCAGTGCTCATCCTGTTCCCCCTTGCACAAAAGGAGTAGATACCGGTCCTGTTGATGGGTTAAGGAGCTTCTAAGGCCCTGTCCAGCTCTCCTAAAGTAACTGCTCTTGAGACCGTGCTGGGAGACACAGCAAGCCTTCTGTCAATGGAACATATTGATGTGCCATCCTGGAGGAGTTGGACTGCCTGTGCAACCTTTATAGGGTCTCTATAGGGTCTCCATAGGGCCTCATGCTACCAGTAGTAGTTGCCAAACGCAAAACTAGTGAAAAAAACAGTCAGAAAAGATGAGTTGGGAAAAAAATGTCAGTGGCCTCAACCTGTAGAACTATTCCTGTTTTGCAGGTCATCTCATTGTTGCCCATCTAATGCACCTTTTGTTAATTTCATTAACACCCAAGCAGCTGAAACTGATTAACAACAACCTCTGCTACTCAATTGACCAGATCAATATCCCGGGAATTTAATTGACTTGATGATATACTCTGATTAAAAAGTGTCTCTTGAATTTTTTGAGCAGTGATTATATATTTTATTATTAATACACACACTTTCCTGGAAGCTATGGTCAACAACAGTAACTGATTAAACACTGGAACACTTGTCTATTAATCCCTGCTTCTGGTCAGGATCAGAAGTGGCTCCTCTATGGCAGGACATGTGGTCTCAGGCTCTCTCTTTCCACTTCCTCACTCAGGCATTTCCAATCTGGTCACCCAGAGAGAGGAAGTGCTTTGTGATATTAATTTTTATTTTTTTTCTTTAAACAGTATACAGGTCATGCGCATGTGCAGCAAAGAGGTAGTACAAAGCGCACAAACCCGAACCTTGCCTTACGCCTGAAAATGCCCATAAATGTGTGGATAACACTTTAAGAGCACCTTAAAGTGGAGTTCCACCCAAAATGGAACTTCCAATTTTTGGAATCCTCCCCCCCTCCGTGTCACATTTGGCACCTTTCAGGGGGGAGGAGGGAACAGATACCTGTCTAATACAGGTATTTGCTCCCACTTCCTGGCGTAGATCACCTCGGCGTTCGCGGTGACCTACGCCACTTCCAGTGCCTACTCTGTCCTCCCCCGCTGTCTCCTGGGAGACAGAGAACAGCAGGGACCAGTGAGGATGCGCAGCGTGACTCGCGCATGCGCAGAAGGGAACCAGGAAGTGAAGCCGCATGGCTTCACTTCCTCTTTCCCTTACCGAGGATGGCAGATGGCATTAAAAGTCAGCAGATGCAGTATTTTTTTTTTTTTTTTGGCGGACCTCCGCTTTAAGAACCAACTTGCAAAACATAAACCTTATCTAATGAAAGCAATGGAAACATCCACACCTGTGTAGAACCTCCCATGAAACGTGTGTGTGGCCCCTCAGCAGCATACACCATACCCAAACTACCAATAGGAGATCACTCTGTACCCGTACAGATTCGCCTTTCCCAGCTTGTGGCTCCTCAGCAGCATACACCATACCCAGACTACCAATTGAAGTGCCCTGTGTACCTGTGGCCCCTCAGCCACTTCACACAAACTACCAATAGGAGAGCTCTCTGGAATTGTGCCCTAGAGCTGCACGATTGAGGCCAAAATGAGAATCACAATTTTTTTGCTTAGAGTAAAAAGATCACAATTCTTGCGACGTAAAAAGGGTTGTCCCGATACTAGTATCGGTACCGAGCATTTGCCCGAGTACTCCAAAGCTTCCCCCGATACCTTGAGAGTCAGCAGTGATCAACGCGTGGGGGAGTTACAAGCTTCTCCCCCAGCGGCCTTCAGCTGCTTTAGTGAAATCTATACAGCGGGATTGGTGCTTGTAACTCCCCCACACGCGATCACCGCTGATTGTCACCGCATCCTTCATGCCCCCTCCGTTCCGCTGGCCCCCTCCGTTCCGCTGTCTCTCTCCATGTCCTCCTCCTTCCTTTGTGTATGGACAGAGGCAGCTGACTCTGTCCATTCACATAACTGAAACATTGTAATCTCCTGTGATTACGATGTCTTAGTTTATGAATGGAGAGGAGCCGCTGTCTTCTCTCCATTCATTTTCAGTGCAGCTGAGGCTGCAGAGAAAGGGACTGGGGAATCTCTATCCTCGGTCTCTTTCCCTGTCTCAAGGGGGAGATATCAGGGGTCTGTTAAGACCCCTGATATCTCACCAAAGCCCCCCAACAGGGCTGATTAGAAAAAAAAAAATAAAAAAAAAAAAAACACAAAGTATTGCAATAAATAATAATTAAAAAAAATATTGTAAAAAATAATAAAAATGTAAATAAAAAAAAATAAATAAAACACACACAGACAGCGTCCACCCCCTCCCCCCCTAAAAAACAGCAACAAAACACTGCCATTTGACATTAAAAATAAAAGTATCGGTAATCAGTATCGGCGAGTACTTGAAAAAAAGTATCGGCACTTGTACTCGGTCTTAAAAAAGTGGTATCGGGACATCCCCAATATATATATATATATATATATATATATATATATATATATATATATATATATATATATACATACATATATACATACATACACACACACAATTTTTGGGGGTTCTAAGTAATTTTCTAGCAAAAAAAAAGATTTTAACTTGGAACCAACAAATGTCAGAAAAAGGTTTAGTGTTTAAGTGGTTCAACTTTTCTCATTTGCACACAAGTCTATTCCTTTGACAAATTGTTACAGTGTTTATACTTAAGTTCTATTGAATGTTGTGATTCTTGGCAGACTGCCCGTTTTTTTTCTTCCTTTCTTTTAACAGCTGTGGCTTCAGCAGAGCAGAAAGAATTCTCTGCATAGAAAAAAAATCGGTAAATACTTCTGTCAAGACTGCAACGGGAAAAAAAATTGTGATAACGATTCTTGACGATTAATCATGCAGCTCTATTGTGGCCCCTCAGTGGTTTCACATTGACTACCAATAAAATAGCTCTCTGTACCTGTGCAGAGCAGCTTTTTCCAGCTTGTGGCCCCTCAGCAGCATACACCACACTTAAACTACCAATAGGGGAGCTCTCTGTTCTTGTGCAGATCCACCTTTCCTAGCTTGTGGTCCCTCTGCAGCATACATTGTACCCTGACTACCAATAGGAGAGTTCTCTGTACCTATGGCCCCTCAGCCGTTTCACACAAACTATCAATACAAGACCACTCTGTACCTGTGGCCCCTCAGCGGTTTCACACGGAATACCAATAGGAGCGCTCTCTGTACCTGTGGCCCCTCAGCGGTTTCACACGGGCTACCGATATAAGCACTTTCTGTACCTGTGGCCCCTCAGTGGCTTTACACAGACTACCAATAGGAGAGCTCTCTGTACCTGTGGCCCCTCAGTGGCTTCACACAGACTACCAATAGGAGCGCTCTCTGTACCTGTGGCCCCTCAGTGGCTTCACACAAACTACCAATAGGAGAGCTCTCTGTACCTGTGGCCCCTCAGTGGCTTCACACAGACTACCAATGGGAGAGCTCTCTGTACCTGTGGCCCCTCAGTGGCTTCACACAGACTACCAATAGGAGAGCTCTCTGTGGCCCCTCAGTGGCTTCACACAGACTACCAATAGGAGAGCTCTCTGTACCTGTGGCCCCTCAATGACTTCACACAGTACCGATAGGAGTACTCTCTCTGTGCCTATGTGGCCCCTCAGCAGCACACTCTGTACACACAATACCAATAAAAAAGTCTCCCGCAGAGCAGAAAAGCCGCCAGTGTCTCGGCAAGTTCCGGAAGGGCTCGGAATGCGATTGTCACCACCCTCGGGCTTGCAGAAGTTCGTCGACTTTCGGAATCCCTCGAGAACTTTCGGCTTCTTCCGGGAAGGCGAAGTGAGCGAAGCGAGAGGTGAGTGTACGATTCCTCCCCGCACCTTGTCCCGGGAGCCCGGAGGGTGACAGCTGGCTGCGGCTCAGGTAATGGTCAGTGGCCGGGATTGGGGGGGCTGGAAAAGTGCAGTGTGAAGCTGGTGATTAGTAAGCGGGGTGTGTGCAGATAAAGGTGGAGCGGCTGCTCTCTTTATCACTCTGTACTCTGCTAGTGATGTGCAGGCGCAGCGCCTCTGCCTGGGAAACTTGTTCATGGGCTTCGGACTTTTCCCAGCTACAGGAGCTGGCTGGCTACCCAGGGATCATCGGCCACTCAGGGATAATCAGCCAGTGATCAGGGATAAGTGATCAGGTATAAGTGATCAACCACCCAGTGATCCGAGATCCTCAGCCACCCAGTGATCAGGGATCCTCAGCCACCCAGTGATCAGGGATCCTCAGCCACCCAGTGATCAGGGATCCTCAGCCACCCAGTGATCAGGGATCCTCAGCCACCCAGTGATCAGGGATCCTCAGCCACCCAGGGATCAGGGATAAGTGATCAAGGTAAAAGTGATCAGCCACCCAGTGATCAGGTATAGGGGTTTAGCCTGCCAGTGATCAGCCACCCAGTGATCAGGGATCAGTGATCAGCCACCCAGTGATCAGGGATCAGTGATCAGCCACCCAGTGATCAGGGATCAGTGATCAGCCACCCAGTGATCAGGGATCAGTGATCAGCCACCCAGTGATCAGGGATCAGTGATCAGCCACCCAGTGATCAGGGATCAGTGATCAGCCACCCAGTGATCAGGGATCAGTGATCAGCCACCCAGTGATCAAGGATCGGTGATCAGCCACCCAATGATCAGTGATCAGCCACACAGTGATCAGTGATCAGCCACCCAGTGATCAGCCACCCAGTGATCAGCCACACAGGGATCAGTAATCAGCCACACAGGGATCAGTGATCAGCCACCCAGGGATCAGTGATCAGCCACCCAGGGATCAGCCACCCAGTGATCAGGGATCAGTGATCAGCCACCCAGGGATACGTGATCAGTCACCCAGGGATACGTGATCAGTCACCCAGGGATACGTGATCAGTCACCCAGGGATAAGCGATCAGTCACCCAGGGATAAGCGATCAGCCACCCAGGGATAAGCGATCAGCCACCCAGTGATCAGGTATAAGCAATCAGCCGCCCAGGGATCAGTGATCAGCCGCCCAGGGATCAGTGATCAGCCACCCAGGGATCAGTGATCAGCCGCCCAGGGATCAGTGATCAGCCGCCAAGGGATCAGTGATAAGGGATCAGGGATAAGTGATCAGCTACCCAGGGATCAGGGATATATGATCAGCTACCCAATGATCAGGGATAAGTGATCAGCCACCCAGTGATCAGGGATAAGTGGTCAAGGGATAAGTGATCAGCCACCCAGTGATCAGGGATAAGTGATCAGCCACCAGTGATCAGCCACCCAGTGATCAGGGATCATTAGCCACTCAGGGATCATCAGCTCCTAAGTGATTAGGGATAAGTGATCAGCCGCCCAGGGATCAGTGATCAGCCGCCAAGGGATCAGTGATAAGGGATCAGGGATAAGTGATCAGCTACCCAGGGATCAGGGATATATGATCAGCTACCCAGTGATCAGGGATAAGTGATCAGCCACCCAGTGATGAGGGATAAGTGGTCAAGGGATAAGTGATCAGCCACCCAGTGATCAGGGATAAGTGATCAGCCACCAGTGATCAGCCACCCAGTGATCAGGGATCATTAGCCACTCAGGGATCATCAGCTCCTAAGTGATTAGGGATAAGTGATCAGCCACCCAGTGATCAGGGATAAGTGATCTGCCACCCAGGGATCGGTGATCTGCCACCCAGGAGTGATTAGGGATAAGTGATCTGCCACCCAGGGATCGGTGATCTGCCACCCAGGGATCGGTGATCTGCCACCCAGGGATCGGTGATCTGCCACCCAGGGATCAGTGATCTGCCACCCAGGGATCAGTGATCGGCCACCCAAGGATCAGTGATCGGCCACCCAGGCATCAGTGATCGGCCACCCAGGCATCAGTGATCGGCCACCCAGGCATCAGTGATCGGCCACCCAGGCATCAGGGATCATCAGCCACTCAGTGATCAGCCACCCAGTGATCAGGGATGATCAGCCCCCCAGTGATCAGGGATCATCAGCCACCCAGTGATCAGCCTGGAGCACATCAGCAGCAGTCCCCATTAATCTGATCTGAGACAAGGATCGTGTGGCTGCCCTTTAGCTCTCTTAGGCTAGGGTTTCCATGTTGTCTGCCTGGCATATCCAGCAACAGAAAAGGAAAACGTGTCACCTGTACAGCAAGTCCTGGCATGTACAATACTCACATCTTTTCTTTTTTTCTTTGGGATACTAATTGCATATACTTGTTTGTTAAGGTATCCAGAAAGCAAGCCAATAGAGACCTATTGGAATTCTCTAGGTAAGGGAAGTAGGCAGGTCACGTGACCACCAAAAATGACAAGAGGGATTCACTTTGAATTATTGGCAGAGCTTATCCCCTTTGCTGCCCTGGTTCAGAATGAAGGTTTGTTGTAGCGCTCTGTTAATTTTTGTTAAACATCAAAACATTGTGGAAGAAAGGGCTGATCACACTCGTTTCCTCACCTGTGATCCTGATGTATTTAATCTTTGTTAATAAAGAGTCAGCGCATGTCTGTCTGTAGGTAGGGCATGCCTGTCTAATCCTGGCAGTGTCAGTGTGAGTGGATGTGTGCACAGGCTGATTAAAGAGCCGTGTCAGTATGTCTGCAGAGAGCTGGAGAGATGTCTCTCTAATAAGCAGATTAAAGCCAAGTTGGTGTCAGACTCCCTGGCACCAGATTCTTTCTGGATGCCCAGGTGCAGTGCACTAGATTAACTTGTCAGTCTAGGCGTTTGGTGTTAATAATGATACACTTGGACTATCGTTCACCCCCACTGCTATTTGCTGACTTATAAAATCTATAAATTATCATTAGGTTCTCCGGTTGCCTGTCTTTACTGGTGAATCCCAACAATTCATGTCCTGAATATCTGGAGAAGATCTTCTTAGAGAAACTCCAGGAGAACATGGCAAGTGGTGGCTACAGGGCACACAATCCGTCTTCGTCACACACCACCGATTTCCTTGAAGAATGGAAAGCAAAGCGGGAGAAGATGAGGGCAAAGATGCACGCAGCTGAGATGGCCACAGCAGGGACTGCTGGAGCAACTAACAATAGCAGTAAAACTAGCAGCGAAATGAACAATAACAGTAGTAGTAGTAGCAGTAATAATATATCCAATATTTCCAACATATCCAACAGCAATAGCCAAGCATCTGCATCGGCAACCAAGGTCCCAGCTATGAGTAGGACTGTGGAGGAACAGCAGGTTACCGCAGTGGTTGCTCAGCCGAAGAAAGCGTCAGCGCCCTTACAAGATGGCATCACAGGAGGAACAACGCAGGAGGAACCTCCACCACCGGCGTCCCAGGAGAGTTCCAGTAAAGCAAAAGATAAAGGGAAAAGTTTCGGCCCAAGTGCAAGAAAGGGTAAAGGGCAGATCGAGAAAAGAAAGCTGCGGGAAAAGAGGAGGTCCACAGGAGTTGTCAATATACCCTCTGCAGAGGTAAGTGATAAGGAAATGTGTCACTATATTACTTGTCTTTGTGAATTTAATGATTTGTATATACATAAAGATACAGAGAATCATTTTAGAGTTGTTTGCTCTGTTTAGTCCTTTTGATATCATACCTTGAATGCATGTTCATATTTTACAATCAGGCTAATAGGACCTGGCTAGACCTTGTTCTCATCTTGGTGGGCCATAAATGTTCAGCGTTCAGGAGGGAACTGCAACATTTCAATCCACAATTAGCTGTTTGCGTTTGGCAGAAGCTGATTGGTTGATCTACTTCTGTTGAACGGGAATGTTGGAAAACTTTTGCCGATCAGCAGTTGCAGCCTCTGTTTAGTGTGTATTCTGACAGCGGAGAGTTCCACTGTCAGAACACAATGTCCTGATGGGGGGGATAATGAAGTTATTTCTAAGCTGTTAGAAACCTAGGTATACATAGTTAGTACGAAAGTTCAACTTTAATAATATGTAAATACTTAAATGTCTAAAGATTGGGCATGTGCAATTTAACTTCTTTTTTTGTAATACTTGACTGGTTCATGGCTGTAGGTGTACCTGGATACTTCCTTTACAGTAAGTGAGGGGAAAGGTCTCTAATGGTTCCCCTGAAGTAAAAGAAATTAGCCAGGGCTTCTAATCCTTCTACCTTCAGTTAAAAAAAGTTTTGCCAGGACTTACGCTTGTAATTATTTTATTTATTAATTTCTAGCCACTGTCAGCCCTGTATAAACGTATGTAGAATCAACTACATACAGCACTGTGATTCGTCAGTGCTACGGGGACTTTCCGTCTGCTGACGTACAAAATAAAGCAGGGCTGACCGCTGCTCAGCCATTCACTTCATTTTATCAGTAAATACTAGGCTTCCTCTGATTATCTGAGATGGAGAGGTGGGCAGATGACATCAAAATCTCTACCTTAACCAATCAGAGGAAGCCTTGTATTCACTGGTAAAATCCAAGGCTTCCTGTGAATGGCCGAGCAGCACTCAGCCCTGCTTGTGTTTGTTCCAGCAGCAGAAAAGAGGCCTCTGTACTTCTGTCAGAACACAGTGCTTCATAATTTACGTAGTTGATGCTACATACAGTTATACAGCGCTGACAGTGGGTGCAGAAACTAGTAAAGGAAATTGAGCCAGCTTGGTCTGAATGAACAATTTAAGGTACAAGTAAACATGGGCTTTAATGTCCAGAGAGCACTTCACTACACAGTTTAGTTTTAGCAATAAAATGGTCACTCTTAGGAACTCGCAGTTAGTCTTCTATAACATCTTTTTAAATCTCACTTTTGCTCCCCTGTTTATGCTACTGCATTCTTTCTTGTCTTTTCTTGCCTAAATCTTGCTCTTTTCTGTCACCTTCAACGCTTCAGTCAAAAGGGTATGTCAACCCAGGAGCCCTCCCCTGTCTGTGACTGGACAGTGAAAGAAGAATCGGCACAGTGATGAGCTCATCTCTGTCACTCTGCTTTCTTCTCCTGTCAATGTGCTTTTTTGTCAGCACACAAAGAGATAGGCTTCTTCCTCTCACACACCATCCCCACTATACAAAGACTGCAAGAGGTTGTTACCAGGTCATATTCGGGTACTTACACTGCTTGCAAAAAAATACATTTAATGATGCATCAATGATTACAGAGCTGCACAGATGTGTGTCTTTTTATCTGTCTAGAGTTCACTTTTAATAATAGAGCTCTTTTATTTTTCATATGCTTTATGCACTCTCAGAATGTGGGAGACATTGTGTTACAGCAGACAGCAACTGTCAGACTTCTGGTGACTCATTATTCATGACTCTCAAATCGAAAAGTCAGACAAAGTAAATAAAGCTACATATAAACAAAATATAAATCTTTTATAAGTAAGCCTACACTTTAATAATTTAAGGCAAATATTCAGATTCTAGTATAGGCTCAACTCTGGCATGTTCTCCACTTTTGTTTGAAAAAAAAACACAATCCCCTCTGGGTGATCAATGTACATTGCAAGGATTTACCAAACTTTGTTGCAGAGCCGTACCTGTTTCTGCTCTGAAGAAAAAGCTATTTGTTGTCTGCAGAGCAAATCTTAATGGGAGTGACTTTTCCTTTATTAATCAGCTGATACACTTTCAGTGTTCTACTGAGGAAAGCTGCAAGGTCTGCCTCTCTTCAGAAGTGATTATAACCCTTTGGAAGTATTTCACCGAAAACGAAATGCTTGTTGCAGAGGATGCCTAAAATCTATCTTGGAGCAGACTTCTGGGAAAAGAAGTGAGCCAGTCACACAAGCAGGAAATGACAATTTCTTGGCGTGTTCTGGACACCAGTGGTGTGTGGAACACCTCCGGGTTGCCATATTGCATTGAATTTTATAGAAAAATACAGCTCTTCAGCTTGAAAAGGAAAGATAATTTCTATAACATTCAATTACAATATGGCTTGTGTAGAGATGGTATATGCTATATTTTTAATAGTAGTATTATTATTAACAAAAAAAAAAAAAAATATATATATATATATATACAGAAGCCATTGTATATTCTATTGTAGGTTCCACTATCCAGCTTGCCCAAACTCTCTCATATTTTTCCTCGCATCCTCTATTACAATATGTTTCTCTATACAGCGGCAAGTTGTCATTTACTGATTTTTTCCAAAAGGCTAATGAGGGAGCTTCTGTTTTTTTCCAATTCGGTACTATTGCCTTTCTTGCGTAGAAAAGCAACAGACTTACTTGTGTTCTCTTTGCCGTAGTGGGGATGTTATTTCCTACCAAACCCAAAAGACAAATCTATGCATCCTGTTTTAAAATCACTGATGTAACTGCAATGATTACCCTTATAACCTCTCCAAAATACCGCTATAGCAGGACAAGACCAGAATTTATGGATAAAATCTCCTGGAGTGTACCCACATCTCCAACAATTCTGAGGGTTTCTATAGGCACATTCTATATAATCTATACGGTGTATAATATATTCTATGTTATCTTGAATTGTATAAGCTTGTCTCAAAGTGACTGTATCTGGAAAGGGAATCCCCATATTTCCTCCTCTAATTTTGGGACATCTCTCATCCAAATATTCCAGAGTTCTATCATTCCTGCAAAGGATATCATTGTTTCTCCCTGCACCACCTGGGATAACTTTTTAACCTTAAATTTAGTCCAAGCTCCTGGAACTTGGATAGAATTTAAATGGGGCAACTGGGGATTCCTCCACAGGGGAGTATTTGGAGACCAAATCTCCTTAATATATTTTTCCCCCACTAAGCCGGCTCTCCATACCTTCTGAAGTGCCTGAAGTGCTTCAGTAGAGTGTACCACTGCCGCCTGTAACATTGTCGCAGGGTTTTATTTATCTGAGTTTAACCAATGACCTGCCGTTACCAGCTGTGCTGCTAAATAATATTTATTAAAGTCTGGGAAGGCCAGTCCCCCCAAGGACGCATAAGTGTAGTTAATTTAATTCTAGGTAGTTTATTTCTCCATAAAATTGAGGAAAAAAATACTGCTTAATTGTAGAAAAACGATTTTGGTAACCATTGTGGTGAATTTCTAAACACATATAAAAATCTAGGAAGAATTTTCATCTTTATTAAATGTATGAGTCCTAGTAGTGAAAGGGGCAAGGTCTCCCACACCTTCAGTTTACTCTTATGCCGCGTACACACGGTCGGACTTTTCAGCTACAAAAGTCCAACGAACGCTGACGGACTAAAGCTGGCTGGTAATCCGATCGTGTGTGGGCTTCTCCGGACTTTCAACGTACTTTTTTAGCCTCAAATCCGACGTACTTTAGATTTGAAACATGCTTCAAATCTTTACGTCGTAACTACGACGGTCCCCGAAATCCGCTCGTCTGTGTGCTAGTCCGACGGACAAAAACCCACGCTAGGGCAGCTATTGGCTACTGGCTATCAACTTCCTTATTTTAGTCTGGTGTACGTCATCACGTACGAATCCGTCGGACTTTTGTGTGGTCGTGTGTAGGCAAGTCCGTTTGTTAGAAAGTCTGCTGCAAGTCCGCCGAAGGTACGCCGGAAGTATGTCGGACAGGCTGTCGGACTTTTGTAGCTGAAAAGTCCGACCGTGTGTACGCGGCATTAAACTCCTGTACTGCTGGATTTAAATTCAACATAAAGAAATCCCCAACCTGTCGTGAAATTATTATACCAAGGTATTTAAATTCTGTTACCCATTGTAATGGCAAATCTGAAAAAGCCATTTCCTGCGCTCCTTAATTGATCGCAAACCGTAGGGATTTATCCCAATTTACTTTAAGCCCTGTAAATTGTGAATAAGTATTTAGCAGATCTAAAGCTCCTTGTAGTTATGGACCCTCATCCCCAAGGAATAGCAGCATATCGTCTGCATATAGAGCTACCCTCTTCTCCAGCCCTCCAGTTTGTAATCCCCGAATGTCAGGGGAAGTTCGGAGAGCCTCTGCCACTGGCTCTATTGCTATAGCAAAGAGGGCCAGAGAGAGAGGGCAGCCCTGCCTCGTTCCTCTATATAACTGAAAAAAAGTTGACAGCCTTCCTCCCAGCTTAACAGCTGACATAGGTTTATTATATACTGTTTGTATCCAATTAATAAACACTAATGGAAATCCTATCCTTCTAAGTATTTCCCGTAGAAGGGGACATTCGATAGTATCGAAGGCCTTCTCTATATTCATAGAGGCCTCTGTTCTAGATGCCTCATCAGCATGATGAGCATGTATATTAGTATGTAACCTACATAGATTAATATCTGTCGTCTTTTGAGGCATAAATCCCGTCTTATCAGAATCTGTAATGGTTTTTAACAAAGGTTGTATTCTTGATGTTAATATTTTAGTCGGCATTTTAATATCTATATTCAATAATGCTATTGGCCTGTATAAAGCGCATAATTTTGGATCCTTAATTTCTTTATGTATAAGGGTTATATGTGCCTTTCTAATTGAATCTGGAAGAGTCCCTTTTGACAACCCATTTGTAAATATTTCTGCAAATTTTGGGGCCAAAAAGTCCCCGTATTTTATATAAAATTCAACAGGGATTCCATCAGGGCCTGGGGCTTTTCCCCTCAAAGTATGTATAGTTTTCAAAATCTCACTTGTGATCGGGCTAACCAATGTCTCTCTTTCCCTATCCGGCAGCCACCCGAGGGCTATCCGGTCCAAAAGCTCCGATATCTTCCCCGGGGGTAGGTCGGAGGGGAGGGAAGAGGCATATAAGGAACCGTAATACCTCTTGGATATTCTGGAGACTGGAAAGTCTCCAGAATATCCTCAGGATTGACTACCGTTTCTCCTTCTGAAGTTCTAATTTCTGGTATAAGTGTAACATGATCTTCCTGTTGCGCCAACCTTGCCAGAAATCTTCCGCTTTTATCCCTTTGTTCAAAGATGTTTTTTCTATTTTTATATAGTTCTAATCTAGTTATTTACATCATATGCAGGGATGCTGCCATCACTGTATCAAAATTGCTTATACTAGGATCCAGGCTGTATTTTTCCTTCTGTAATGCTACCTGCGTTTGTAATACCTATGTATCAATCTTTTGTTTCTTATTAACTGCCGCAATGTTTGAGATATATTGCCCTCGCACATATGCTTTAAAAGCATCCCAGACCATATCTAACAACGATGATCCAGCATTATTTTCCCATTATACTACTAGTATTAATGACATTTTCTCTGCTATCTCTGGGTACAACACCCACTGAGGAGCCAATCGCCACAGTGATGCATTTTTACCAACACTGACACCCCTCTTGCGTAGGAGGAGTAGGTAGCGTGATAGGCTTTTTGAATTCACGTGTTTTTTTTTTTTTTTTTTTAGAGTCATTCGTTTCCCTCCCACTAGATGTGTCTCCTGAAGTAAAATGAACTGTGGATTGTACTTTTTTGCATATTGAAACATTATTGCTCGTTTGAACTTAGAATTCAACCCATGAATATTCCATGATATTATAGAGTGACAACTATTTTCACCTGACATCATATATAAATAGCGAGACAGACAGACGGCTCCACACTGACCTGAGCCATGTGGCTCCTAAAAAGAACATCACCTGACATCATATATAAATAGCAAGACAGACAGACGGCTCCACACTGACCTGTGCCATGTGGCTCCTAAAAAGAACATCACCGGGGCAACAACACCACACCATCTCTGGACCCTCAAACACCAAACCTCTACACTTCCCTTTCCTCCCCCTCCCACCCCACCCTGTCCTTTTACACTCCCCTCCCTACTCTATATAACCCCATCCATCCATGGGTGGGAGCAAAAAGGACCTTTTCCTTACCCTTAACCTCGCTGACTATAGCTTCTATTCTATACCCAGTCTTTCCACCCAAATTTGTGAATTAGACTCTCTAATGAACAATTTACCTAAGAGACACATTTAGGTCAAAGTTGTGCTTACATATTACATTACTCATATTGAGTTCATAATTGATTAATTTAATTGAATTGAATTTAATTGATATTGAAGTCATAATTCTATTTCCCTATACCCCCCCCAAAAATAAGGGGGGGGGATCTGCTTCTTCTCCCCTACATCCTTGCAAAAGTGACAAGGAAAGTACGGGCCTTAGTTTCCTCCCCTTTCTCTCTCCCCCCTCCCCATGTGCTAAAAAAAAAAATTCTCCATTACCCTTTATTCCTATTATCTTCATGATCAACAACTTCAATCGTTTATTTAACTATTACCTAAATATAGTCCCATATCAATTATTATGTGTATTATTATAGATATTTAGTGATAATATACATATAGTATTACCTTTTTATCTCCCTCCCCATCTCAAAAAGGAGAGAAAAAAAATATATATAAAAACAACCAAATAAAAATATGTATAAACCTGCATATATAGTAGAAAATCTAGAAAGTATTAAAAGACGTATATATAAAAAAAGAGAGAGAAAAGGGGAAGAATAAAAAAAAAAAAGTGTAGAGATAGTATTTGCTATATTATTAATAATAATATTATTATTATTATTATTAATCCTAAAATAAAATCTCACAAAAGTGAGTACACCCCCAACATTTTTGTCACATGAAAAGATAAAATATTTACAACACTTAAGAAATTACACTTTGCTACAATGTAAAGTAGTGAATGTACAGCTTGTATAACAGTGTAAATTTTCTGTCCCCTCAAAATAACTCAACACACAGCCTTTAATATCTAAACCGCTGGCAACACAAGTGAGTACACCCCCTAAGTTAAAATGTCCAAAATGGGCCCAAAGTGTCAATATTTTGTGTGACCACCATTATTTTCTAGCACTACCTTAACCCTCTTGGGCATGGAGTTCACCAGAGCTTCACAGGTTGCCACTGGAGTCCTCTTCCACTACTCCATGACGACATCACAGAGCTGGTCGATGTTAGAGACCTTAGGCTCCTCCACCTTCCGTTTGAGGATGCCCCACAGATGCTCAATAGGGTTTAGGTCTGGAGACATGCTTGGTCACCTTTTACTCTCAGCTTCTTTAGCAAGACAGTGGTCGTCTTGGTGTGCTTGAGGTCGTTGTCCTGTTGGAATTCTGCCCAAAATAGGCCCAAAGTGTCGATATTTTGTGTGGCCAACATTATTTTCCAGCACTGCCTAAGTCTCAGAAGGGAGGGGATCATGCTCTGCTTCAGTATGTCACAGTACATGTTGGCATTCATGTTTCCCTCAATGAACTGTAGCTCCCCAGTGATGGCAGCACTCATGCAGCCCTAGACCATGACACTCCTACCACAATGCTTGGCTGTAGGCAAGACACACTTGTCTTTGTACGTCTCACCTGGTTGCCGCCACACACGCTTGGCACCATCTGAACCAAATCCTGTAAGTTTATTTGGTCTCATCAGACCACAGGACATGGTTTCAGTAATTCATGTCCTTAGTCCACATGTCTTCAGCAAACTGTTTGCAGGCTTTCTTGTGCATCATCTTTAGAAGAGGCTTCCTTCTGGGACAACAACCATGCAGACCAATTTGATCCAGCGTGCGGCATATGGGCTGACCCCTAACAGGCTGACCCCCTACCCCTTCAACCTCTGCAGCAATGCTGGCAGCACTCGTACATCTATTTCCCAAAGACAACCTTTGGACATGACGCTGAGAACGTGCACTCAACTTCTTTGGTCGACCATGATGAGGCCTGTTCTGAGTGGAACCTGTACTGTTAAACCGCTGTTTTTACCACCGTGCTGCTGCTCAACTTCAGGGTCTTGGCATTCTTATCATAGCCTAGGCCATCTTTATGTAGAGCAATTGTTTTTTTAGATTCTCAGAGTGTTCTTTGCCATGTTGAACTTCTAGTGACCACTACGAGAGGGCAAGAGTGATAACACCAAATTTAACACACCTGCTCCCCATTCCCACATGAGACCTTGTAACACTAAAGAGTCACATGACACCGGAGAGGGAAAATGGCTAATTGGGCCCAATTTGGACCTTTTCACGTAGGGGTGTACTCACTCACTCACTACTACACTAATACACTCACTACTTTACATTGTAGCAAAGCGTCATTTCTTCAGTGTTGTCACATGAAAAGACGTAATAAAATATTTACAAAAATGTGAGGGGTGTACTCACTTTTGTGAGAAACTGTGTGTATGATTTTTTATATATATATATATATATATATATATATATATATATATATATATATATATTACACACACACACACACACACACACACACATATATATTTTATTTTTTGCTATTTTTTTCCCCACAACAGTGCAGTTACCCTTTTTATAAGCAGTTGTACCAGCTGATTCTTTGAAGTGTTAGCTCTTGCTTCTAAGAGACTGTAGTGCTGCTGTCATGTTCCATCACACAGCTGGATTGTGAAGGTTCAAACCATGCAATACCACTTCACCATAAATCACAAGTTAAGGGTTTCACCTACTAATATACTGTGACTAGATTTACTGGCTATAATCTTGTAGTGCTTTCTGAGTCAAACGAATTTACAGTTTAATAATATGGATCCTAAAAGTCATCACAAGTCATTTTTGTAAGCTTCACTGACGTCAGTGTGCAAAAGCAACAGCCTATGATATATAAACGATACTTCATCTTGTTTGACATGACTGTAGAAGTTATATAGCTACTTACAACTGTGTAAAATTTACAAGTAGGTGAGAATGTGTAGCACTGTGTCTGCTGTTTGTCTTTTACAATTTGAACCCTGCTTTTTACTGACATTTTCCCAGGTTGTATGTAGAGTGTGCCACCTAAAACAACTGTTTGCAATGCAGTACTATTCAGGCCTTTGTGAGTGAGAAAAGTCAATGTGACCTGCCAGTCTGCATGTTCTCTCGGTCATGTGACCTGTGTTGTATATGGAAGATTGACATTAGTTTATGTAATTTTGCAAATATACACCAGGAGTGGTATTAGTTCATTTTCACATGGATGTTTTTCAAATCTTATTTTGATTCCAAATGCAAAAGAAATAAAGGTCAAAATAAAAAAAACACATGTACAGTTTGTAAGGAGTTGGATTACTTAAAGTAATTGTAAAGAGGGGAAAAAATGTTTTTTTTATTTTTTTTTTGTTTTTTTTTAACTACTTCAGCCCCGGAAGGATTTACCCCCTTAATGACCAGGTCATTTTTTGCAATACGACACTGCGTTATTTTAACTGACATTTGTGCGGTGCGTTTATAACCAAACAAAATGGAAGTAATTTTTTTCACTCTAATAGAGCTTTCTTTTGGTGGTATTTGATCACCTCTGTGATTTTTATTTTTTGCGCTATAAACAAAAAAGACCACCAATTTTGAAAAAAGAAACAATATTTTTTACTTTCTGCTATTAAACATATCCAAAAAATAAATATATATATATATATATATATATATATATATATATATATATATATATATATATATATATATATATATATATATATATATATATATATGTTCATCAGTTTAGGCCAATATGTATTCTACATATTTTTGGTAAAAAAAAAATCCCAATAAGCGTATTTTGATTTGGTTTGAGCAAAACTTATAGCGTCTACAAAATAATAAAAGAAAAACCGGGCTAAAGAGCCAAAAAATGCCAAAAAGAGCTGCAGCTGCAACAAAAACCCCAAATATCAATGTAGTGAAAACTAGGAAGAATATATAAGTGTGCTTGCAATAAAGTGACATAAATCAGTAAATAATTGCGTGGCAAAAAATGATCAAAAAGTGTGATTAAAGTTCATAAACTCCTTAGGAAGTATATGATAGAGTCCATTAATAAACACAGAGAGCCAGCAAGTCCAGTGGGGAAGAGTCACACATCCAGATTCCATCCACCTTAACCCGCATAAGAGGAGAGGGGAAGAGGAATATGTAAAGGGAACATCCAGGCTGAAGGTGAATCCAGATGACAATAAGATTATGCCCTTATTGGAACCGGTGGGCCTCCTTAGAGCAAGGTCGTACACACAGGCAGATACAGCCCTCTGCGGGGACCGATGGACTCCCATGTTCCTCCGTGGGGACAGATGGACTCCCATGTCTGGATCCTCAGATGTCTGTGACGTTCCAGGGGCGAGCAGATCCGAGATGTCAATCTAGGAAGAAGCACTCACTTCCTTTTTTGTGCTGTCTGTCCCCCATTTTCTATTGGTCCTGTTTTAAGAGCACATTCACATATGAGCAAGACCGAAATATCAGTGAGTTCCAAGGCAGTATTAATCAAGTTCCAAAGGAAAAGGGAGTAACGAAGCACCTGCGCTGGTTCCCTGTGCTTCTCATACACCAGCCCCCGGACCGCCGAACTTGGCGGTTACCAGTTACCGGCTCTCTTATCATTGAAGATTGAGAGTGATCAGTGGTCTTTGAACGCTCAGTTCTCAGTCTTAGCAGTGGTGGGGGACAGATTTAGCAGTGGTGGGGGACAGATGTAGCATCGGGTTGATGCTGCATCCACCTAGGCGAGTATAAATGTTTAATTATTTTTTAAAAAACCCATACTTCTCTCTTAGAGTACAAGTTCAGCTTTTTTTAAAAGTTACATTTGCCTTCTCTATAAGCCCATCAATACATTTAGCTGTCTATAACCCCCCCCCCCCCCATCCCACCTGCTCATACAATACCGATATATCCTATTCAAATCTTTGGGATGTTGGTGAGCAGGAGTGGGCAGCTCGATACTAAGCCACAGCTGTTTAGGTAGTTTCCCGCATCGCATCAGCGGGGTTGGGCTAAATTTGTGAAATAAGTATTTCAAGTACCACATGCAGTATACTTACTTTTTATATGCTCCTTTGCTTTCCTGTCTGCCTGAGCCAGGCAAAGAAGTCTAGTTGAAGCCCTACACCAGAGGTTAAAACTGGCTGGGGACCCTTCTGGCAACATGTGACAGTGGTCAGTGTTATGTGGTTGTCTGCTCAGACACCCTATGGTATTTCAGTAGAGGTAGGAGAGAGAGTTACATGGTCCCCTTTTATACCCAGAAGTATTTAGTATTTCACATGACTTTGGCAAGAGGGAGCACCGAGAAGGTAGTTTTGACCAGCAGAGGGGATCCTCCAAAGCCTTGTACACACAGTTATTTTTTTTTTTTTTTCATTGAAGCCAGCAGGCTGAGTGAAAAAAAAACAAAAACTGAGGAGCTCGCTGTACTAACTATACAATGTTATCTCACCGCTAAGCTATTGTGTTCTCACAGAATTGCCCACCCTCACCAGAACACATCGGTCACCAAATGGCTGTGGACAGAAGCCGGACAGGCTGCTGTACACATTGGCTAATTGTTGGCTGGTTTCTGTTGAATGGGCCGATATTTGGCCCGTGTGTTGCAACTTTAACCCATCCTGCGAAGCTTTTATTTTTCCTTACCTGTGAAACAATTTATACTTCTCTAAGTACCTTCTTCAGGTGTCCATGTCACTGCCTTCCTGATGTAGACAGTTCCTATTGTCACACCAGTGGCAGGATTCTTTCAGGATTTAGAAGAGGTCCAAAGTCAGCATGGGGAGAGTGAAGGGGACTGGAGATTTTGGGCATATCAGTGGTGCTGGATTAGGGGTGGTTCCCTCAGCCAGAAATGGCATCAGCGGGGGAGCTGGATAGGGGGATTTAGGTCAATATAATTTGCTTCACCAGGTAGGAAAATAAAACACCTTGAAGTCTGCATTAGGTTGGGAAAATTTTGCCTTGACTTGGGATTTAACTGAATCTGAGTAGTTCACTTTAAACCTACAGTTGATTTTTTTTTAATGTCCTCCTTTTAGAAAGTATTTGAGATACTTGTTACAGGAGAACTGGCCTGACTTAGATTGAAAAAGTTATTTTTTGTCTTGAAATGAGGTTTACTTTGTCCTTTCACGTTTGATCAAATGTTTCATTGTGCAATCCACTTATAATTAAGAACAGTCTGTACCAGTGAGAGAAATGCCTTCTAATTGCTGTTTCATCTAAATGGCCAAGCATGAACTTTTTTTTTTTTTTTTTTTTTTTTTGTGAAGCAGCTTACAGTAGAGTATCTGTCAAGGTTCTGGCAAACTAACCCATCTTTTCACAAGACAGTCTTATCAAGACAGTATTTCTGTTCTTTGAAGTGTTACAGGCTACTCTGTTCTAACAGCTTTATTTGTAAACCTGCTCACTGTCTCGGATCCTTTAATAGCAAGATTGATGCATATTTATAATACTACTAAAGGCCTGCCACACACCAAAGAATCCCAGGCTAGTGAAAAGATCTCTTTACCCACACTTGGTTCTCCATAGTCAAATAAATATAAATTGGGACAGAACTGGGAAAACATATACAGTACTGTACAGTGTCTATCTAGATATTGTTACTTTAAAGAGCACGTATGCATTTGGTTGGATATGATTAGCTTGAGCAGGAAAATAAAGATGACTCGTCTACACCTCCAGAACTGGATGGACAAAGAATACTAATCCTTTGGCAGGTAGAACAGCTCCCTTATGTATTTAATTTGTAGATTGGGCTGTATGCCTGGAGTTGAGCTTTAGGGCTTGTTCACATGAGCGGTCGCAGTGTAACGCACGGCTGCTGGTGTGCCCTGCGAGGAAAAGTTCCAATGCACTGATTACAGTGCATCACACTGTTTTTACTTTTTTTTCTAACTTGATTGAAATGTCACAAAGTCTCATTTAGTTACCTTCTATTCACTGCAGCGTGTTGTAGTGTGTCGCAGTACTTTATGTGCTACTTTTTTCAGTGCATACCACTGCAACGTGGTGAACTGAGCTCATTAGACACAAGGCAAATTGTCTTGTCTATGCAGTGGGCTGCATTGGGCCCAGATACCTAGCGCAACACAGTACAGATGGCGTAAACTGGCCCGTAATGTAAGAAAATGGCAACACTGAGAACGAAGAGAGAGGGTGTAATATCTAAGATGATTTTAAATATAAAACAAAATGATTAACAGGTACTTAATAACAAATACATAATAAGGGGAAATCCTCAAGTAGTAAGGATACAGCATTGCATGTAGGGCTCCGTAAATGCTGTGGCTGTGCTTCTTTTAAAAAATGAAACAGTCTGTCATGTGCAGAAAAACTATTCAAGCTAAAGCCATGGCACAACCACCCTCCCACTTCATGGTTTGTCCTATTAAGGTTTAAAACTGGTGCAAAGGAGGTGACAGATCACATCCCTACCACCTGTCAACCGCCGATTCACGATGGATTGCTTTTGAGAGGGGCAGCAAGGGCTAACAAATGTCTGAACGAGCCCTAAAGGAGACAATTGCACTTTGCAGACAAAATATCTGCAGATTCAAGTTGTAGGTGTGGAAATACCATAGTACCATACCATAGTATAAAGTATAAAAATACCATAGTATAAAGTCTATTACACATGGCCGAATGTCAGGCAGCATCGGTCGGTTCAATAGAAACCGTCCGACGTTTGGCCCGTGTGTACTGGAGTTTGACTTGCAGAAGCTGGCTTCTGTTGAAGGGGCATGACCGAAAAAAGGTCTGCAGATCAGCGCTTTTAGCCAATGGCTAAGAGTGCTGACCGGAGTGTTCTGGCATGGTGGCCGTCCCCCTGTTGGAACACAATAGAACAGCAGGGTAGAATTGTACTAATGCCGGATAGTTAGTACAGCGGCTCCTCCTGAGCTGTCATATATTTTTTTTTTTTTTTTCCTTCAGCACTGCTGCGAAAAAAAAAAAAACTACTAATGTGTACAGGGCTTAATAGAGATCAATGTAAGGTGTATTATCCTGGCTGTCTTTTGGGGCAACCAGGGGGCAATTGTACAAGCATTAACGTTTTTTTTTCATTCATTTACAGCTTGTGTTACCAAAATTACCTGGCTACATATATTGTTTAAAGTAAGGCCCCTTTCACACAAAGGGTGCGCTCTGGTCCACCTGTCAGTTTTTCAGATGGACTTGATTGTACACTCTATTCACCCTTATGGATCAGTGGGTGTTAAAACTCTTGTGTCTGTTTACATCCGCCTACCCCCAATCCGATCCGGTCCAGTAAAAAGAAATGGAAGGGGATCCGTTACCCTCTGTCTAGGCCAGTGTCGGGGCCAGATGTGGCCCTTTGCTTGCCACTATACCGCCCTTGGGGGCACTACTCCTCCAACTGACACCAATGATAGGACACCATTCCTCTCACTGATAGCACCAATGGGGGACTATTCCTCCCACTGATAGCACCAACAAGGGACACTATTTCTCCAATTAAAACCAATGATGGGACACAATTCCTCCCACTGATAGCCCAACAAGGGGCACTATTTCTCCAATTAAAACCAATGATGGGACACTATTCCTCCCACTGATAGCACCAACAAGGGACACTATTTCTCCAATTAAAACCAATGATGGGACACAATTCCTCCCACTGATAGCACCAACAAGGGGCACTATTTCTCCAATTAAAACCAATGATGGGACACTATTTCTCCCACTGATACCAACAAGGGGCAATATTATTCCCAATAAAACTAATGATGGGGCATTGCTTGCTTCCACTGACCACAGTTCGGCCCACCCAAAATATGAAGGACAGTAAACTGGCCCTTTGCTTAAAATGTTTGGAGACCCCTGGTCTAGGCAGATCAGATTGGAAGGCAGTCGGGGGGTAAATGGAAAGCAGAGTCCATTTACAACTGCCCGTTCATAGAGCAGAGTGGACTAGTTCCGTGTCCACTCTGCAGAAACTGCGGGCACGGGCCTTTCCTTCACCCGCTATGCTCAGACCAGTGGAAAGATCCCCTATTGATCTAATTGGAGTCTGCCCTGTGTGCAAGGCGCCTCAAGGAAACTTTTAATTCTAACTATAGCAATAGGATACCAGTGATATTTAAACAGTGTAAAGTTGATTTTTGCTTTACTAAATAGTGTTGCTAATTTTCATTTAGTGTTGAGGAAGGCCATGCCCAATCTGCCTGTCTTATTATTATGATTTCATTGCGTTTTTTTAAACTACTGTTTAGCTGCGATCTAAGGCCTGCTGCCACTCCTTTGTATATAGAGCACTGTTGTCAGCGTATACAGTGCGCATGTTAGGCCATCCTTTCCCCCAGGCAGTGCCGTGTAGATTAAATATTTTGTCACGCTTGGACACCAAGCAAAGTGAAGGTTTTAATGATCTTTGTGAGCTCTGAATACGGGGAGATTCTTGTGTGATGTAATGTCGTATTTGCACCATGCAGTAGAGAATGACTGACTAATCTGTAAATGTTGTTGCTTTCCTATGTGGAAATGGGAATAGGATTCAAATAGAAATGTGTCCATAATTGGTCTAATATCATGAGCTGAAGTTTCTTTTTATCTATGTGTTACCAAACCGATACAGTTTTTGTAAGAAGATGCCACAATTTGAAGAATTGATACAAGGAGTTAATGGTGTAGTTAAGGCAGAATTCCAGCTATTCCACACCAAATGCCTCCGCCACCCTCAAAAGCCCCTCTGTCTTTTTTTGTTTTTGTGGTGAAGGGCTAGTCCCTCTGTCAAGTGTTTATTTTTATTTTTAAGAAACTTTTCATACAGATAAGAATGCTGAATGATCGTATACAGACTTAAAGCAAACACAAAAGCCATATGAGGTAATAAACTACAAAGAAAACCAACCATTCTGTCTATTTGAAAAGTTGCTCATCATGGCCAAAGTCCAAATTAAAGAGCACATTCATATCATCTGTGGTTTTTAACAAAAACAAAGAACAAAAAAAAAAAAAAATATATATATATATATATATATAAGCATAGCATCACTCAAACATGAAAGACAAGGAAAAGATTAAATAGAAGAATAAAAAAAGGGGGGGGGGGGATCTCACTCCCCCACTTGCATGACCGAAGCATATTCCCTTGAGCAAGTAAATGGGGTCCAATAGAACCACTTATGGTTGAATTTTTCCTCTTTACCCCAAAGTGAGGCCATGATGTTTTCCATGGGATAAATTTAATTACCGTAATTTTAGTGAACCACATGGAGAGCGATGGGGAGATATCCTGTCTGTCAAGTTTTTTATTGCTGTTTGTGTCTTCATTGGGGGGGATTCACCTCTGCACTGGTGACTAATGTCACTGAAACAGAAAGGGATGGGAAAGCCACATTTTTGAGTTTTCTCCAGAACAAAAGGTAAAGGGACCCTTCCAACAGGGACAGCTTTTTTGGGGGACAGCTGTTAAACAGGGAAATTCCCCTCACTTTGGGAGATTTTCTTTTAACTTTGTGCTCTGGGACAGGAAGTGAAGAGAAATTTCCCAAAGGATACACATACACAAAAAAAACAAAAAACTAAAATGAGTTTTACCCTTCCTTACACTATCCAAATCTGCTCATTTCTTTTACTTTTTAAAATGGTCCCTCTGGCTGCAAAACTGGAGCTGTCTGGAGCTGGGCTTTAAAGGTGATCTCCACATTTAATGTCCCTTTTTAAAATAGTTAGTTTGTTTGGACCAAGGCGTTTACCTGGCGTGCTGTATTAACTGTATGTAGTCTCATCTACATACAGCAGTATTGGGACTGCCCATCTCACTCCCAGAACAAAATAGAGTCGGGCTGAGCACCACTTTGCCATTCACAGGAACTTTGTAAACGAGTTTAGGAGCTTTTGTTATTTTTTTTTTTTTGCCAAAGCTTCTAAACTCAACTCCATGAAAGCCTGTATGTCCCTCTCCTGGATGCAGAAATGCACAGACGCAGATTTTGGTGACCTGGAAGTGTACTTGAAAGTAGGTGGGGTAGTAGAAGATTGGGTGTTCTTGGGCATGTTTCATTTCTTTCACAGTGGAGTTTGATAGATGCTCGGAGAGACCTAATTTGTGGAGAGCAAAATCCATGGGGTACATTATAAATTCTTCAAGCATATATTTAAATAGGCAGGTTAAACTGGGCATACATGAAGGAATGCAATTTCAACTGCTTATTTTATGTTTTGAGAGCTTCTGAACTGATGACAATTGCTGTATGTGCATGCATGTAACATGGGCTTCATTCATTTTCACATGTGAATGGTACATATTGTATATTTTAACATTTATGTAGAATACGTGTCGCATGAAGGATACATGGTACATTGAGGAGTGTAATGACCCGTACACACGATCCGAAAATCGGACCGCTTTCGAAGCGATCGTACGATAATCAGATTGTTTGTTATTGCAGAGCTTTCGAGAGCCGATCACGATAGTTCATCCGATTATTATCCGATTGGACAAACACGAAAATTTTTTCGTTCAATTTTCGTTTAATCAGTACAGTAGTTGTCCGAAAATACAATAGAAATACACTACAACATGTGACATAACTTCCGATTATTATTATTTTTTTTTATTCTGTCATACGAGAATTTTCGTCACTTTAGTAACCTCTCCATTTTCGATATGCGACTAGCATGCAAATAAAAAAACGGACAATCTGTCGTCCGATTTTCAGATCGTGTGTACGAGACAGAAGTCACACAAGCAGAACAGATAGGAGTAGTTTCTTCTTTATAGGACTGCCTAAGGCTCGATTCACACCTATGCATGTTGCTTTTGAGCGTTTTTGGAGTTTTTTTTTTTCATGCTTGCCACATTTTTACAGCGTTTTTGCGGCGTTTTGCGTTTATTTATTTATTTTTTTAGTTTAAAAAAAAAAAATGCCAAAAACGCATCAAAAACGCTGCAAAAACGGTACACATGCATTTTTGATGCTGGTCCATTGAATTGTATTACATGCAAAACGCTGCATTTTGCATGAAAAAAAGTCCCTGACCCTTTCCAAAAATGCAGAGGTACAAAAAGGCATTGATGTGAACATGTTCCATAGGAACCCATGTTAAAAAATTCCCATGCAAATGCATCAAAAAACGCGCTAGTGTGAATGGAGCCTAAAACTGAAGGCAGTTTTAAGACTTGCATAAGTATCACTAAAAATATAAGAAAATGTAGAGCAAAATCATTAAACAAAGATAAAAATTTAGAAGAAATCTGGAGAGTAAATGTCTTCAGCATGTAGTCAGGAAGTCAAATGGATCAATTCTACCTAAGTGGATCAGTTTTAAAATACGCAATTTGCATTTAAATGCATAATAAAAATTTGTATTGTGTATGTTGTGGCTAATAAAGAGAAGTCGATTTTTTAGTAGATTGTTTCTCGTACATGGGTGTAAAGTTCTTTGATCTTCACAGTGATTAGAGGTTTCTGCAGGGCATGTCGCACATCTGCTGCATTTTTGTTACACTGATGCGAGGATATGCGCTGACTTGCGTCGTGCCCTGCAGTAAGTTCTCTCTTCATTGTGGAAATAAACTGAGGTCCGTGAACAGCTTCTGGGGGCTGTCATGATTGTTGGATGAACGTGAGCATGTTGATTTTGGATTTTTACACCTGTGTAATGGTACCCTTAGTGTATTTCTGTCAAAGTCAGATCTATACTCTTAGTCACAGACTTCAGTCAAAGTGTAGGCAGTCTGTTACCAATAAATAATGCAGCTCATTGTGTCTAATTACCAGTCATACTTCAAAGACCACATGCTTGAAGGCTTTTTAACTCTTTTGTAAAAGTTTACATACTGGAAATTGCGATTTGCTTTTTGTAGATGTGTGTATCATTTTATTTTTTTTATTGTGGAGTTTGCAGTGCGCAGTCTTGCTCATTGATGTCTGTACACTTTCTTTTTTGCTAGCAGTGGACATCCAAATGCTCTTTGTTGTCCAAAAGTATATGTCAGGGCAAACAAAAAAATAAATGGTATATAGTACATTTCTGCTATACATACCTATTTTCCTCTGTTAGGAACATTTGTCCCCTAATTTCTTGTTGTGGGCTGGCAGCACCGCATTTTGTGGACTAAACAGTGTCAGCCCTGCCCAGATGTGTTTTGCTAATCTACTGAATCCCTCCTATTGCTCCAATTTCCACAACATAAGGTCTAATTCAGGGATATGCAATTAGCGGACCTCCAGCTGTTGCAAAACTACAAGTCCCATGAGGCATAGCAAGACCCTGACAGCCACAAGCATGACACCCAGAGGCAAAGGAATGATGGGACTTGTAGTTTTGCAAAAGCTGGAGGTCCGCTAATTGCATATCCCTGGTCTAATTTTTCTGAAGTCCAAAATATGACTCTGGACTACTCTGGATTACTTGAGATGACGCAAAGGGGGAGATTTACTAAAACTGGTGGACACAGAATCTGGTGCAGCTGTGCATAGTAACCAATCATCTTCTATGTTTTATTGTTCAAGCTCAACTAAACAAGTTGAATGGTTGTTATGCACAGCTGCACCAGATTCTGTGTGCCCCAGTTTTAGTAAATCCCCCCCCCAAAAAAAATGTGCACAGGGTATAGACCGCTCTAAATTTGCGACTTGATCAGTGGGTATTATTTTTACACTTATCAAACAAATATAACAAGTAATAGACCAAAAAGGGGGAAATAGGAGATGTACACACGGTCGGACTTTCCGATGGAAAATGTGCGGAGTTTGTTGTCGGAAATTCCGACCATGTGTGGGCTCCATCAGAATTTCCGACACACAAAGTTTGAGAGCTGGCTCTAAAATTTTCCGACAACAAAATCCGTTTGCGTAAATTCCGATCGTGTGTAGACAATTCCAATGCACAAAGTGCCACGCATGCTTAGTACCAAGCAGAAGAGCAGCACTGGCTATAGAGCTTCATTATTCTCAGCTCGTCGTACGTGTTGTACGTCACCGCGTTCTTGACGTTCGGAATTTCCGACCAACTTTGTGTGACCATGTGTATGCAAGACAAGTTTGAGACAACATCAGTTGGAAAAAATCCAATGAATTTTGTTGTCGGAATGTCCGATCGTGTGTATAGGGCATTAGAGTTTACATACACTTTAAGGGGTCTGCACTGCATATAGTGTATGCTATCTACAGTTGCCAAATGCAAGGATACTATTTAGATTGGGTGAAAGCATGTGCGAATGTAACACTCCTTAACATTCAATCCATAGAGGGAAAAAAAAAGCCTTAAGAACATTTGACCTAAAAAGTTAGAGCCTTTTCACACTCAGCCGCTCTGGGCATCGGTGGTAAAATGCCGCTATTTTTAGCGGCCCTTTACCGTTGTTTTTGCGGCACTATTCAGCCACTAGCGGGGTGCTTTTAACCCCCGCTAGTGGCCGAAAAAGGGTTAAAACCGCCTGCAAAAAGCTGCTACAGTCGCGCTTTGCCGGCGGTTCAGCAGCACTGCCCATTGATTTCAATGGGCAGGGGCACTTTAGGATCAGTGAATTCACCGCTCCTAATGCACTCCAAAGAAGCTGCTGGCAGGACTTTTTCTGACGCCCTGCCAGCGCACCGCTCCAGTGTGAAAACCCTTGGGCTTTTACACTGGAGTGAATGGAGCTGCTGTTTTAGGGCGCTTTGCAGGGGCTATTTTTAACGCTAACGCTAGGGCCTGCAAAACGCCTCAGTGTGAAAGGTGTCTTAAAGAGTAACTTCACCAATTTTATAAAAATAAAAAATTAAGTTTTCAGCTACAAATACTGTAATTTCTGAAGCCAATTACCCCAGCACTGCAAATGTAGATGAATGAGGAGATCTGGACAGCCGCACACCGAGATAAACAGATTTAATTCTTCTTTATTTGTAAAACAGGATCATAGAGTGCATGAGACACCACTGGAGTGGTATAGCTCAAACAGCTGACGCGTTTCACACTTATACAAAGTGCTTACTCATACCCCAGCACTGCAATTTGGATTTGGGAGCCGGTTTGAACTTCCAGCTCCCCGCTGTGCATACGCGAGAACGCATGGTGCAGTGAGACTAGTCTTACAGCCTCCTGAGACATGTGACATGTCCCAGGAGACAGGGGTAGGGGCTGGCCAAGTGAATGTCATTCTCACCTAGGTGAGAATTGGGGGAGTGTGAGAGAGTCTCTATCAAATAAATAGCTCAGATGTGTAAACCTTAGTACACACTACTAGAGTTGTTTTTTGTTTGAAAATTTTTTGGGTTTTTTTTTTTTTTCATTCAACCCAGCGTCAGATTGAACAAAAAAAAATCTGACCGCTAAGGGGAGGAGCCACTGTACTAATTATGCAATGTTGGCACAGCAATTTGACCCCGCTGAGCTATTGTGTTCTGTCCGGAGGGACGGTCTGAGAGCGCTGATTGGCAAACCTTTCTCAGTCATGCCCCTTTGGTAGAAGCCGGACGAACGTCAGACCGGCTGCTGTAGAAACGGCCGAACGTTGACCGGTCTCTTTTGAACCTGCCGATGCCGCCCAACAATCAGCCCGTGTGTACTAGGCTTAAGGGGCAGGGGTGGAGAAGAGGATAAGCGGTACTTTAAAATGATGGTCCGTTAAGAACATTTGACCAATAGAGAAAATGGCTAACAATATGGGTTAAGAACCTTAAAACAGAAGAGGAAATAATATGAGACTTATGCACTGATCCACTACTCCATATAGTGAACTTCTATACAGAATTGATACAATGTTGCAGAGACGGAACTCCAATGTTTGCCTTAGGTGATCTGTTGCTTATCTTTGAAGGGTTTGGTAAAGTTGTCAAACAGAGATCTGTCTGCAACACTGTGTCATTTCTGTATAGCAGTCAGGGGCGGATCCGGGTGGGGGCAACAAGGCATGTCCGCAAGGTAACCCCCTCGGGGAAGCGCTTCTCCGAGGGGGTTATCAGATGTGGGGAGGAGCCGTCGGGGGACCCCCAAAAGAGCAGGTTCGGAGCCACTCTGTGCAAAACGAATTGCGCAGTGGAGGGAAGTATGATATGTTTGTTATTTAAAAAAAAAAAAAAATTACCTTTTTACAATCACTTTTTAAATACAGTTCTGTAAGTAACAACTTTTTTTCTGGCAGTGCCCCTCCCGAGACTAGACTCTGGATCCGCTCCTGATAGCAGTTCACTCTCTACAGTAAATGAAATGAATGGGCAGCACTGCTGAAGTGCCTGCAAAGCCACAACACAGGCGCTTTTAACCGTTTCTTCAGCCGCTAGCGGGGGTTAAAATTTAAAAGTGCCCCGCTAGCGGCTGAAAGCGGCACTATAACAACGGTAAAGTGCCGCTAAAACTAGCGGCGCTTTACCGCTAACGCCGGCACCGCCTCAGTGTGAATGTACCCTAAGTTTTTTTGTTTTTTTTTTTTTTTTTTTTTTTTTTTTTTCCTCGTTTTTCTTTCTCTTAGGATCAAATGTTAGGGAATTTTGCAGTGGCCTTGTGAAAGGCAACAAACTGAAACTGATTTTGCGCACATATTACAAACACTACAAGTATTATTTCTGACTTTTGCAGGAATGCTAAGACATTCTCAAAGCAAATTCTATAATAAATGCATTTTTATGCATAGACCCTGATGTGTTTTGTATGACCTGCAGAATTCTTTTTCGTTCTGTGAAGGAGCATGACTCTGCGTAATGCTGATTCAAAAAAAAGCTACACCCTTCTAAAATACACACACTTTTTAAAACTGATAAGGTGTTACTAAGACAAACAGTAATTAAATTCTAATTAGTCATTCTTTGTTGATGCTAGCTACAGATGAGTTACTGCCCTTTATAAATTCATATACTGTCATTTCCTCATCTCTCTCTATTTTACTTGAAATTTGCATCCAGGAAAAAGCCGGCTGTTCATGTCTAGTTACTCTACATCTGAAGAAAATGTGAACGCTGCCTTCTGAATGTATGTTCTCTAAATGTCATAATGTTAAAAACGTCAATTACCTAGAACAGGGTTCTGACCTTATCCTTCCTAAAATATATATTTCTATGCATACGGTAGCTTTTATTTTATTTTTTTTTTACTTTTAAATAGAGTAAGTGTAGGGAGGATTTAAAACCTACTTTTTTTTTTGCCCCCTACTGTGTCTCATTGGGGAGAACTTCCTTTACTTCCTGTTCTGGTGGCACAACAGGAAGTAGGTGAAGTTTCTCCAATTTGTCCTTGTTAGTTGTTACCAGAACAAGTGTAGCACAGTAGTCCTATTTCTTTAGGTGGCAGAGGCAATGCGGTGGCCTTTTTTTATTATATTCTTTTCTTCCCCCCCACCATCATTAAAAATGCAGTTATTTCAAATTGGCCGATTTACACTTTATTTATTTTTTTATTTAGTTAACATGACCGGCTAACTGAACAATAGAACAAAGCCTTTTTAACCTATTTTCACCGTGGACATATGAGTGGCTGCTGCACATTTAAAACCCACATTTCTTGCAGCACCATATTATATGCATTACGCGGCTGGAAGAGGTTATATAAATATCCTACAAATTGCCAATCCCAAACTGCTAACAAGAACATAGCATTTCAAAGATGGTTCTTGTAGGGTTTTACCAGTTTAGACTCCTTAATATTTACTGACTGCACCAGTTTTATTCTTTTTTTTAGATATGTTGAATATAGAGTAAAAGCTGATTCCACGGAAGTGTCTGTGAGAAGTAGCAGATCTAGAGCAGGATGAAATAGATTGATTTCTGTGATTAGTTTAAAAAATGTAAGCACCCCTTTAAGGGTCTTCGCACATGGTGCTGATGTATAAATGCTAGATCCTCCTGGCAGAAAGTGCCTGCGCAGAAAACGCATGTATGGTTCGCATAGTGCATCCACTTACTCCGGAGTAGACATGTAAAAATGACAGCTTCCAGAATGCCAAATAATTGAATTTACTATTCAAGGGGGAGGTGTTATTTATGTGCTTATTCACGTAAAATACTGACCAGTAATGTAGATTTTTTTTTTTTTTTGTATTGTCTTTTGCTAATTTTGGTGCTAGTTTACTGATATTAAAGTGGTGTTCCACCCAAAAAAAAAAAAACTACATGAAAAATCCTAAAAAAAAAAATACAAAAAAACATTTGGATATTTTTTTTTTACTCACCTCTAAATGCCTGTTGCTAGGGGGTCCCTCGTAGTCTGCCTCTTTCAGTGCCTGGGCTGGTGACATCACTTCCCCCTCAGCACAGGAAGGGCTCAGCTCTGCTCCCTCCCTCTTGTCAATCATCTGGGACCCATTACAGGTCCCAGGTGACTGAGCGGCCAATCATGGCGCTCGGCGCCGCTCGCGCATGCGCAGTGGGTGCCAGGCTGTGAAGCCACATCCCGGCGCCCACAGTTGCAATGCCGGCGCCGCCGAACGGAGGGGGGGGCGAGCGGGGCTTCGATTCCCCGCATCGCTGGACCCAGGGACAGGTAAGTGTCCAATTAAAAGTCAGCAGCTGCAGTATTTGTAGCTGCTGACTTTTTACATTTTTTTTTTTTTTGATGGGCCCTCCTCTTTAAGCACGTGTGTACTGACCTATTGGAGACAATGGTCTGCATTCAGATCAGAGAAAAAAAAACACCTGAATGCCTAAAACATGGCGAGTGTATTCCTATGCCCTGTACACACGATCTGACTTTCCGACGGAAAATGTGCGATCGGAGCTTGTTGTCGGAAATTCCGACCGTGTGTAGGCTCCATCAGACTTTTTCCATCGGAATTTCCGACACACACAGTTTGAGAGCTTGATTTAAATTTTCCGACACCAAAATCCGTTTGCGTAAATTCCGATCGTGTGTAGACAATTCCGACGCACAAAGTGCCACGCATGCTCAGAATCAAGCAGAAGAGCCGCACTGGCTATTGAACTTCATTTTTCTCGGCTCGTCACACGTGTTGTACGTCACTGCGTTCTTGACGTTCAAAATTTCCGACCAACTTTGTGTGACTGTGTGTATGCTAGAGTTTAAGCCAACATCCGTCGGAAAAAATCCAAAGGATTTTGTTGTCGAAATGTGCGATTGTGTGTACAGGGCATTAGACTGATCTCGCACTATGACATTTTCAAAACTCTCCAAAAACACTTGCAGTGTCATTCATTGTTTTATGGCACCCTAAATGTGGCAAATAGATGAACTTTTTAGATGAAAAAAAAAAAAGTGCGACAAACACGGAAAAATACGCAGGTAACCACAGCTCAAAAAGGTGAGCTACTTTGCAGCATGTAGGGCATCCCATTGAAGTGAATGGACTGTCTTATGTGGTTAGTGTGATACAAATCAATGCACATATGTTCCTTGGTGCCGCCTGTCATAGTGTGGATGGGGCCTAAGAGAAACTGTGTATTTTAATTTTATATTCGCATTTTAATTTACTTTCTGGGTAACTAATTTTTTTAGGTTTGGTGTATGCCTGCATTGTACTTAATTTACACTGGTCTGTGGATAAAGGCTTTATTATAAGTACTGCCAGACTTGTCAGTTTACTAATTGTCCGTACAAGAAAATGTAGACAATGAAGTGATTTTGGTGCATTCTTTAAAGGGTTATGCAGGGCTCCTGTGTGGAAGTGAAAAGTGACATGTAAGTATGCATGCCCTTTGGGATCAAAGTTTCATTGTATTGAGTGAAGGCTTGCAGCTCTGTCCTCACCTTCAAATGATAAGGAACATTGTTTAGCAAACCTAGTTGTTTGGATGCATGGTTTTGTTTATTTCATTTTTTATTTATTATAGGTAGCGCTGTCAATTTTTGCAGCGCTTTACATATACATTGTACATTCGCATCAGTCCCTACCCCCAAGGAGCTTACAGGCAAAGGTCCATTATTTATATATATATATATATATATATATATATATATATATATATATATATATATATATATATATATATATATATATATATATATATATATATAAAATATACAGGGCTTGACAAATTTGCTTTGAATCTAGGAGCCAGCTAAAAAAGTTAGGAGCCAGTTTTTTTTTTTTTTTTTTAACCTTTTGCCTGGTTACTTTTCTTGCCCAGGCCAATTTTTAGCCTTCAGCGCTGCTCTTGCACTTTGAATGACAATTGCGCATTCATGCAATACTGTATCCAAATGACATTTTTTTATCTTAGACAGACAGAGCTTTCTTCTAGTGGTATCTAATCACCACTGGGGTTTTTATTTTTTGCTATATACATGAAAAAAGGCCACATATTTTGGGGGGGGGGTGGAAACAAAATCCTTTTTCTTAATTTTTGTTCTTCACTAATGTGCAGTGATGAGGCTGCGCTAATGGGCACCAATAGGCTACACTAATAGTTGGCACTGATGAGGCTGCACTGATAAGGCAGCATAGATGGGCACTGATGAGGCTGCACTGATAAGGCTGCACTGTTAGGGCACTGATGAGGTAGCATTGATGGTCACTGATAGGTAGCCACACCAGCTGTCCAGGGGGTAGCGAGCGCTCGGGCTGCCCAGACCCGACTCTGAGCCGCAGTCGGAGCCCATCCAGGTGGGGAACCAGAGCGCCCGAGGGATCCCCTGCAAGGTGGTGTCCGGCTTGGGGCCATTGCTGAGCCCATTCAGAGCCACCAGTTCCTGCTCCATGGAGTCTCCCCAGACAGCTCGATCTTGACCCACACCCAGCGGAAGGAAGGAGAGAGACTCACAGGGGACACTTCCTGCCAGAGGCTCCGCTCCACCCCTGACTCGCCCCTACTACTACCCTACCTCCCCGCATCTGCCCTAACCCACCCTTCACAGTCCCAGCCCTCTCCTCCTTTAACCCGCCTTCACAGCGCTGCCCCTACCCCGGCATCAGAAAAACCCCCGTTACACATGCCGGCCGCCCGGCAATGGTGTGCCCCCCCCATGCTAGCCACTGGGGCTGACAACGACCTGGTGCCTGGGATATATCGAGATATATGGATTACCCATAGCATTATGACCACTGACAGGTAAAGGGAATATCTTGTTACAGTGGCGTCTGAAAATTGCCATTGGGTATATATTAGGCATATATATTATTATATATTATTTTAGCCTATGTATTCATGCACACATAGGTGTTTAGAGAAAAATAAAACCCCAGGGCCAGCATGTTCAAGACAGGAGCGTTTCAGCATAAAATAATGCTAAACGCATCTAAACATTCTTTAGTGCTAGGCTTTCATTCACTCCAATGTCCAAAATAAATTCTGGTGCCTAAATGCTTTAATGCGCATAAATGCTTTGCAAAACATGAATTTAGGCACGTTTTTTAACATTGCTTACAAACATTCAGTTTGCATGAGGCCTAATGCTTTCTGGATGACTGGAACAAGTAGGCATGTCAGGAATTCTGACTCTTTACTACAACCGTATTTCCATGTCTGTATCTCTGAGGGTCAGCATGAATGCCAGGTAACTAGCATTTTTAGAAGCAGGTCCGGAAAGTCGGCCTTCACATTTCTCTGGTTCCCATAGTGTATATGCATTTATGTTGTTTCAAAATGAAAATATAATTGCTTTTTCTTCTTTACACAACTTTGTTGCAGTACACATACTAGTAGATACCAATAGAACAAATAAACTTTATATTACCTCCTTTCAGTATTGCTTTTTCCTTTACAAAACACCACTGCAATTAGTGCTGTAGATAAAGCACTGTTGAACTTCTATCAGTGTCAGGAGAGAAACGTCTAGAACAGCACTGACCTGTAAAGAAAGTTAGTTTAGTTTTTGGAAGTTCATTTGATGAACTTTACTAGTCATGGCAATTTCCCGAATGAATTCACTTTTCTAGCAAATAAAAGGCGATGTTAGATAAGCATGACTGAATACCAACCTCTGGAAGCATTTCCCAACATGAGCGAGGAATCGCCTGTTTGTTTCCTCAGTAGCATGTATTGAGTGTGACCACCATCACATTTCTTCTGTTGGTTGACATGTGGCTTTAGCATGCACAGTATGTGTCACTGAGAACTTTGGATTACTTTAAAAGTCATCTGTGAACCATAGTTTTGCAGTCTTGGATTTTTGATCATTGCATGCTTCATGTAACAAAGTAACAGTTGAAAATCCAGTGTGTCTATAAGTTGGCCTTTCACTGTTTGAAATCTGTTCAGTTCAGCAGGGACTAGCAGAATTTCAATTAGTGTGTGGCAGTCTCCACTAGACAGAAGTCAATCGTTTTGAAGGCACATGCTGAAAACATTTTCGCAATCACAGAATTACAATGTCCCATTTGTGTGGATGGAGGAATCTTTTCCGTATTTTCATTCATCCACTGGCTGCTGAGTCGCATTTACTGCCCCCCCAACCACTCCCCCTTAAGCTGCTGCAGGCAGTGGATTCAGGTTTACATATGCACATTTTATTTCCACAGTCCAGCTCAACCCAGGTCTATATTGCATCTGCTCCTGATGAGTGGAATTATTCCACGAAACACGCCAAGCTATCTAATGCTACCTACGTGTTTACATCTTAGGGCAATTTTAACAATTTTATACTGTACTATGCTGTAACCATTGTGTATGTTTTATATTCCTGGTATTTATATGGATCAAAAGAGTCTGACATTACCATGTATTACTATGCTATGTTGCATGTATGTATTACATTATGGAATAATTTTTTTAAATTTTATATAAAATAATTCCTTGTTTATATTGTACCATGATATACCGTAGTATTTTTTTATACCACTACTAGTTATGTCCCAGGCATATTTGTAGCCATTCTACACCGCATGCTTCATACAAAATCTCAAATCCCCCCCCCCTCTTAGTTAGTTTCGTAATGAAGGGATGGCGGCTACGGACTCTCTTGTCCTATGCTTCATACAAAGTCTAAAATTCTCCCCCCTCCTAGTTTGTTTCGTAATGTAGGGATGGCAGCTACGAACTCTCTTGTCCTATGCTTCATACAAAGTCTCAAATTCTCCCCCCCTCTTAGTTAGTTTCGTAATTTAGGGATGGCGGATACGGACTCTCTTGTCTTATGCTTCATACAAATTCTCAAATTCTCCCCCCTTCTTAGTTCGTTTCGTAATTTTGGGATGGCGGCTACGGACTCTCTTGTCCTATGCTTCATACAAAGTCCCGATGTTCTTAATTCTTTATCGGGTTGAGCTCAACCCCTGCAGAACATGACCCAGTCGACTAAATGGGGCCGACACGCAGTGGTATGAGGGTTTCTAGGGGTTAAAACCAGTGGTGAGGAGGTGACGCAACACCTCTTCACTGCCTGTTAACTAACCTGTGAAGTGTTATCCATCTCGGATCCCTCTTCAGAGGGCAACACACGTTTAAACGATCCCAAAACAGTGTATGGCTAGCTTTCCATACAAGTTTTGACATCAGATGTGGTATTTTGGCATTGAAATGGATGGCTCCTCTATTTTGCTGTAAAATACGTTTTTTTTTGGTAGAGTACTTTGTAAATGAAAATATATACTTCTTTTAATTTTGAAGCTCAGGCGTACGTTGATTGGCCAGTGGCTGTGATAAACTCACATAGCCAAGGCTGCAGCAGTGAGTACTGAGAGAGGAGTGCCAGTAAAAACTCGACTGTCTATAAGCTTCAAAATTTAACAGTAAGCTTGTAGACAGGATTATAAAAAAGAATCATCTTCTGGCTCCTGTAATTGAATTTCTGCCCATCCCAGTAATCTGCACTGAGCTTTTGAGGTCAATTACCACTAGCATGAACTGTAGAACCATTTTGAGGTTCTTGAGTTTGCTGTACTGAGAGTAATACTTGCAAAATATGCCGCACATCTCGGGAGATGCTGGAGGAGCAATGTTACTTTTTAAAGGGCAGACCCTTTAAAAAGATTTGAGCAAGCACAATGGAATGGCTTATCTGATGTTTTATAAAGCAGCAACAGGATCTTCTTTTGCGGAAAAAACCCTGCATTGTGTAGTTCAACTAGAGGATGGGGGAGGGGAGTTGAAATAAGCTGACCTTTTAGTGTAAATGGGGAATGAACTTATTATTTTGGATTTGTGATGGAAATCATGAGCTCTAAATAGCTCCCGTTCTAACATGGTGATCCTGTGTTTGTTTTTCATGGCTTTGAAGGGCTTTTTACGAAAGATTCTGATAATTTTTTTTTTTTTTAGCATTCATTTTCCCCCTATCCTTCCTTACCTGTTTATGCTGGGTTCTCTTTAAAAAAACACACTCACCTGTCCAGTGGATCCAGCATTAACCTGCAGCGATCTATTGTTCAGGTGTGGCAGTCTGTCCTGTGTCACCATCTTAGTTCTCTTCAAATGGCTGCCTCTTCTGGGTTCAGACAGCCTGCTCCCTGATGGCGTAATGCAGCTCGGCCTCCCGGTTGTTTTTTGAATAGGCTCCTGCAACCTCCTGGGGTATGTGATGGGAACATGCCAGGGGGCTGCAGGAGCAGGACACGTCATTCTTCTAGGCAAGAATAGACTTCTGCAACCTACTGGGGTATGTGATGGGGACATCCAGGGGGCTGCAGGAGCAGGACACGCCATTCTCCTAGGCAAGAATAGACTTCTGCAACCTACTGGGGTATGTGATGGGGACATCCAGGGGCTGCAGAAGCAGGAAACGCCATTCTCCTAGGCAAGAATAGACTTCTGCAACCTCCTGTGGTATGTGATGGGGACATCCAGGGGCTGCAGAAGCAGGACACGCCATTCTCCTAGGCAAGAATAGACTTCTGCAACCTCCTGGGGTATGTGATGGGGACATCCAGGGGGCTACAGGAGCAGGACACGTCATTCTTCTAGGCAAGAATAGACTTCTGCAACCTACTGGGGTATGTGATGGGGACATCCAGGGGGCTGCAGGAGCAGGACACGTCATTCTTCTAGGCAAGAATAGACTTCTGCAACCTACTGGGGTATGTGATGGGGACATCCAGGGGCTGCAGAAGCAGGACACGCCATTCTTCTAGGCAAGAATAGACTTCTGCAACCTCCTGGGGTATGTGATGGGGACATCCAGGGGGCTACAGGAGCAGGACACGTCATTCTTCTAGGCAAGAATAGACTTCTGCAACCTACTGGGGTATGTGATGGGGACATCCAGGGGGCTGCAGGAGCAGGACACGTCATTCTTCTAGGCAAGAATAGACTTCTGCAACCTACTGGGGTATGTGATGGGGACATCCAGGGGGCTGCAGGAGCAGGACACGTCATTCTTCTAGGCAAGAATAGACTTCTGCAACCTCCTGGGGTATGTGATGGGGACATCCAGGGGGCTGCAGGAGCAGGACACGTCATTCTTCTAGGCAAGAATAGACTTCTGCAACCTACTGGGTATGTGATGGGAACATCCAGGGGGCTGCAGGACACATGATTCTTCAGGGCAAGAATAGACTTCTGCAACCTGCTGGGGTATATGATGGGGACATCCAGGGGGCTGCAGGAGCAGGACACGCCATACTTCTAGGCAAGAATAGCCTTCAGCAACCTCCTGGGGTATGTGATGGGGACATCCAGGGGGCTGCAGGAGCAGAACATGCCATTCTTCTAGGCAAGAATAGGCTCCTGCAGGCCCTAGCTTATGTGAGTGGACCATCCCAAGGGGCCACGGGAGCAGAACACACCATTCTTCCTAGTCAAGAATGGAGGTTAAGCCGCCAGAAAAAAAAAAACAGAAATGGCCCCTACATACTGTATAAAGGCTATTATTATGATTTGAGGAGGGGAATACTGGCAGAGTTGAAGTTCTGCTTTAACAGGTGCTAATAACCTTCTTTTCCATTTGCATAGACTTGTAAACAGTGACAGACAGTACTGACCTGAACAAAACCCATCAACTCAAAATCAGCCACAGATGTTTTTGAGACAAACAAAAATTGGTTGGTGTATTATTGACCTTAGTGTGGCCATATAACCTGATAATAGTGATTTGATGTGACTGTTTTAACAATGGGGTAGTTATTTCACTGTGGAAATCTCTAGGGCACCGCATGCTGTTGTTTTCTTTTCTATATAGTAACTTGCACAGTTTTGTGGTCATTGGTTGAGTTGTTAAGGGTGAAGCCTTTCTGTTTTCATTCCATATCTTATTTTAGACCCAGTGATGTCATCACTAGATGTCTGTGCTTTTCTGTTCAATATAGGCAGACCATGAATGGTGGGATGGGTTGCTGTTTGTAGATTCCTGAAGACCGTAAAACACCCTACTCAGTACTCCTCTCAAGAGTTCTTAGTCCTGATGCAAGTAGTTGGATGGCTCTAGGGAGATGTTTTGCAAATATCAAATGCCACGTGTGATTTTTGAGCCTCCATGATTTAAAGAACTGAAACTTAATGAATGAAAGGGGTAGGCTAGGGTCATCAAGGCTTGGAAGAAAGAGCTAGATGATGCAGGACATCTTCCAGCCAGGAAATGAGGGTGGGGGCTATGTGACTTTCTACAGCTTCTAATGCACACTGTGAAGATATCAACGTGTACAGTGAAATCAGAGTAAGTCATTTCAGTACAGGAGAGGAGTACAACTGTACAAGACATAACGCCCAACAACACAAAATCTGAAAGTTCTCCTATGTAGTGGTTCTACACCTGTATGGGGCTCTTGCATACTGAAACCTAAAAAATGCCATGTTCTTAGGCATTCAGGCGTGTTTTTTTTATTTATTTATTTTTTACAGATCTCAATGCAGCCCATTTGTTTTTTATGGGCTTGTACACACAGGCATGAAAACTTATGCTGCGTATAGTAAAAAAAAAAATGCAAAAATCTGCTTCGCTGGACAGTTTTTTTTATACACGTACGTATGTGTGTATATGTACACTCCAAGAAAAGCTAGCAGAATATATATGCATGGGAAAACGCGTAAATACAGCACAGCCTTGTTTTTTTTTATGCAGGAATTTCCTGCCAGGAATCCATTTATAAATCAGTACCATGTGCAAGTACTTCAGGGGTTAGCTGCTCATTTAGTCCAGGGGAGAGAAATGGTACTTTCACTTACCAGATCCTACGCTCCCCTGGCAGACGGCACTCTCCCATGCTTCAGCAGTAGACTGTCCATTGGCATCCTCATGTCCACTACAGTTCTAGGGACCCTGCATCATTCTTGATGATGTGGGGACCTTAGATTGCTGGAGCAAAGCATGGGGAGAAGACACTGCAGTGACCGGTCTAGCAGTGTGGGGATTTGGTAAGTAAGGCTAGCCATAGACGGCTCTAATCTGCATTGATCGATCGATCAACTTGGTACATTCAGCCTACACACACATGGTTCAAATCCCGGCCTGTTCCTGCTGAACCGTGTGTGGGCAGGCTGAATGCACCAAGTTAATTGATCAAATTTGGTACAACCAGCCCACCGGATTAACTTGCAAATATCGCTAGCCGCTAGCAATAGTCACTGTCTTCTCCACCCCCCCCCCCCTTTTCCAGGAGCAGAGAATTGCTCGGCAGGAGGGGATCCCCTGTCAGCACTGAGGAAACATGCAAATCTCTTTCCTGCAACCCGTGGTGATGGGAAAGAAATTTGCACCATTTATGGCCGGCCTAAATCTGCTTCCCAGATTTTCTCAGATTCTCTGCCCTCTGGTCCGGTCCCACACTGAGCTGTCAGCGGTGGCTTCAGCGTGTGGGTGTGTGCGGGAAAGGCAGCCAACAACGAAAGCCCCATATGGGTGATGTCATTTCCCAGGCATTTCCCAGCCATCATCGGCTGGGGTACAGAGGGTGGCGCTGACAACTGGGCAGGAGCAGCTGCAGAACAGGTAGGTATAGTGATTTTTATTTATTTTTTATTTTTTCTTCTTTCTATAGGGGGATACACAGATTAGGCTTAGAATGTGGCTGAGAGTAGATTTAGAGATAGTTAGGTTCTGCCTTTACTTCCACTTTAATTGAACAAGCTGAAGTTAGAAGCTGATTGGCCACCAATCACAGTTGCATCAGATTTTGCACTCTCCAGTTTAAAGGGTAACTCCACTTTCATGGGAAAATGACACAGCGACACAATTCATATTGTAATTGAATGTCCTTACAAAATGTACCTTTTCCCCTTTTTTAATCTGCAGCTCCGTAATTTTCTGCAAAATGCAATATGGCTACCTGGATGTACAGATATGAACACCCCCCCACCCCAGATATGTAATTTCCTACTTGTGTGATTGGCTCACTGATTTTCTCATAAGTCTACACTATAAGACACAAGTCAGATTTCAGGCATGCCCTGCAACAAAGACTCCATTTTTGGTAAGATACTCCCAATAGGTAAGGCTCGTCTAAAGGGAGGCAGACCCTGCAATTTTCCTCATCAGAACCCTGCAGGTGTGGCAGCTGGTTCATAATTATGAAACAAATCCCATTAGACTCGCTCGGCACAGGGAAACAAACAGTGATTTCTTCAGGATAAACAAAGGTAGGAATCCGTAACAAAGTTTGTTACAATCCTTGCAATGTACATAGATCACCAAGGGGGGAATGTTTTTTTTTTTTTTTCTCAACAAAAGTGGAGTTACTCTTTAAGGTAATCCCCCCCCCAATGTGAAATATTTTAAATTCAGCACAAACCTGTGGATTTCCATAGTGTGTTGTCATAAATGCTATTGACAGGCTTTGCAGAAGCCGCCAGGACATTAGGGAAGTTGTATTACTATTTTCGGAAAGCTCGGAGTCCATGTTTTTCATGAATAATTTACCTGGGTGGTTTTGAACATTGATATTGTTTTCTTTGCTGGCCTGCGATAGTTCTTGATAGTTGTGAGCTGGGTGTGCACCCACACTCCTCTTTGTGTTGTATTGCCGTGCGGTTGCTGAGCATACTCGAACACAGCACTGTATGTAGTGACCTTTAATGGAATTATAATGCCTGACATTCCTGAGCCCGCACCTGTGTTTGTCTAGCCTGTTCATAAACATTACATGTAGGTGTTTGGTTTCTCATTGCACATGATTGCCAGACTACAGTAACCTCGCACATTCCTCAGGAGCACTACTCCTAGATAAAGAGTCAGGACAATAGGAATTTCAGCCAATGCCGATCTACATTATCTCTTCTTTTTTTTTTTTTCTTGCCATGAATTGTAACCTAAAGGCAAATTGAAGTCACTTTGTTAATTGTAGAGATACAGACAGGACGACCTAAAGGGTAACTCCACTTTTGTGGGGGGAATTGCAAATGAAAAAAAATAATAATATAGCATATACAATTGCTACACAGGTCATATTGTAATTGAATGTTATTAAAATGACCTTTCCTTTTCAATCTGCACTGCTCTCATTTTCTGTAAAATGCAATATGGTACTTCAGACGGTGTACAGAACAACGCCCCCCCCCCGAAATGTGATTTCCTGCTTGTGTGATTGGCTCACTGGTTTTCCCAGAAGTCTACACTAAGATACCAATTCAATTTTGAGCATCTCCTGCAACAAAAATGTCATTTTTGGTGAGATACTCCCAAAGATAAATCACTTCTAAAGGGATGCAGACCCTACAGCTTTCCTCATTAGAGCCCCGCAGGTGCAGCAGCTGATTGATAATTACAAAACCACTGCCATACGGATTCATTCTCAAGACACATACAAACAGTTATTTCTCCAGTCCAGAATAACAAAAGGTAGTACGTTCCTTGCAATGTACGCGGATCACCAAGAGGGGAATGTCTTTTTTTTTTTTTTTCTTTTTTTCTTTTTTCTCAACAAAAGTGAAGCTACTCTTTTTAAAGTGCATCTAATCCCTAGGACTAAAATGTAAAATACTGCAGCTTACCATTCATTGGATGCGGTGGCTGCATTAGAGCCCTTTCACACTTTGGCGGGCGTCGGTGGTAAAGCGGCGCTATTTTTAGTCGTTTTAGCGGCTCTATTCGCCCTCTAGCGGGGCGGTTTCAACCCCCACTAGCGGCCGAAAAAGGGTTAAAACCGCCCGCAAAGCGCTCCTACAGCGCTGCAAAGATGCGGCTTGCAGGACTTTTTTTACCGTTCTGCAAGCGCACCGCCCCAGTGTGAAAGCCCTCAGGCCCTCACACTGGAGAGACAGGAGAGGCTCTTTACAGGCGCCATGCAGGCGCTATTTTTAGTGCTGTAGCACCTGTAAAGCGCCTCAGTGTGAAAGGGCTCTTAGTGTTCTTTTTTTTTCAGGCGTTTTCCTAGTGATCTTGCCAGTAACCACTTTCTATACTAGAGTGACAACACTCTCTTACCTTATTGTATCTGTGGAGGCATGGCGTTGGCATGTTAGATCTACAAAACGCCTCCCTTCTTCTCTGCTACATAACATTGGTGGGGCGGTGGGGGGGCTTTGGTCCTATAGTTCAGTGATTCTCAACCCTGTCCTCAAGTACCCCCAACAGGCCATGTTTGCAGGCTATTTTATCTAAAAGAAATTCCCAAAACATGGCCTGTTAGGAGTACTTGAGGACAGGGTGGAGAACCACTGTTGTAGTGCACAGACTGGACCTGGCAGGGCTAATACTATTGTTTCAGAGATTTCAGTCCAGCACAGGCAAGAAGTTTTGAGCTCACTGGCTTTTTGGCAGGATCAACAGCATCTTTTGCACTTACATAGATACATAGATACATAGATAGTAAGGTTGAATAAAGACACCAGTCCATCCAGTTCAACCTGAGTGAGTGTGGGTCTACAACCCTGACCCTTGTCCCTAATGCTGAACATCGCACACTCACATCAATCCCTACCCTCAATCCAAGGTCCCCATTCATATACTAGGGCCAATTTTGGACAGAAGCCAATTAACCTACCAGCATGTCTTTGGAGTGTGGGAGGAAACCGGAGTACCCGGAGGAAACCCACGCAGGCACAGGGAGAACATGCAAACTCCAGGCAGGTAGTGTCGTGGTTGGGATTCGAACCAGCGACCCTTTTTTACTGCTAGGCGAGAGTGCTAACCACTGCACCACTGTGCCGCCCAAACAGGTAAAACACTCTAAGGGCCGGTGTTCTGCTGAGAAAGTTCCCCTCGGCGGATAAGGACCCCCATCTACTGCGCAGGCGCTGCGCCTGCACAGTAGGAGCTGGCGGAAATAGCCGAAGCGGAATAGTTGGAAATCAGCTGTACACGACGCCTGTAAGAGGGCTCCTCGCGGGCTCGCTTTGCTCGCCACGCTTCGGGCACGGCCTCGCTGCACTCGGCACTTTTTTATTCTCCCTCTAGGTCCACTTGGATGGTGGGGCTTGAACCTGGACCCAGGGCGCAGGCGCCGTGTACAGCTGATTGAAGATTTTCAGCTTCGGCTATCTTCGGCGGCTCCTAGTAGTTCGTACTGCACAAACGCTGCGCCTGCGCAGTACGGGGGGGATCCTTATCCACCGGGGGAACTTTCTCGGCAAGACACCGGTTCACACTGCTGCGTGGTGCGAGATCACATGTGATTCGCACCGCATTGCAGTGCAAATTACATGCGATGTCGGTGTGATGCAAATTCAGCCATACAGATAGTATGGCTGAATTTGCATCGCATTCGGACCAAACTCGCACAGGACCCTTTTTTTGATCCGCAGCAGAATCGGATTGCATGGGTGTTCACACCCATGCGTTTCGATCGCTATCCAAATTTGCAGATCGCACTGCGATATGCGAACTGATTTGGCGGTGTCATTAACTTTTAATTGACACTCCCAGCAGTTCGCATAGAACTGCCGCCGGGAAGCATACAATGCAGGAATCCGCAGTGGATTCGCAGGATTCCCGCATCGCTGCGGTGTGAAGCGAGCCTTAATGATACAAAGGAGCTAATAGGAGTTCATTGTTTGGCTTTACATTCACATGTGTGGTTGACCATAGTAGCACCTCTGAAATGCGATACACCATGGATTGCTTTTCAGAGAGCATTTGACAGGTTGGGAGAGGGCGATATGTAATCTCCTGTTTTAACCCTCAAAGTGCCAAACCCCCTAGCCGCAACTGCGCGTGTTGCACTCAGTTGTAGGGCAGTTGCAGCACTCCCCAATTCACTTGAATGGGTTGCGTTCGGCACTGGTAGCACTAGCTAAAAGCAACATGCTATTTCATTTTTTCCCCCAGCTGTGAAGCAAGGCATCACAGCCACGGCATGCGTACAGCCATGAGTGGTTTCATGCCCTTGCTCAGGCAGGTGGTTCAATTTGATTTTTACCCCCCCCCCCCCTCCCCTCTGCTCTGGTGAATGAGCCCTAAAGTAAATTGTGTGTTATACCTTTTTTTTGCTATGTGCTTATCCTGCAGCCTTTCATAAAGTCCCTGTGCTGGCAGTGCACAGGAGATCCAGACTGCTGCGATCACACAGAAGTCCGACACCCCCTGCACAATACGCCAGTCTCATGGCAGGGTTCCTTTAAAGTATATCTGTACTTTGAAATAGGCACAAATGCTGAAATCCATCTACGATCCTTATTAACTTTTATTTGGTTAAAAGGCAAGTTATCCATCGTATTCAGAAGATCAAAAAGACGCTAACATGTTTTATTAATCATAGCTCAGGGCCGCTCATCTGTCCGGATGTAAACGCTTGGATGTTCATACAGCTGCGGCATCTGTCAGACTACCATAGATTTGTACAGGCTGTTGTCTGCGGCTGTAGGCAAACTCCTGAAACTATCGACTCGCAAATCGTGCTTTTTTGTACTGTGTATGACCCTCTTCAGCTGTGTGAATGAGGCCAGACTTTTCAGATAAAGTAACTCATCATATTAGTATTCTTCTCATAGATTGCAAGCACAAACACAAATGTATTATGTTTAGTGAGTTTACAGTTCATTCTGCACTCCTGTGACCCATTTTTAGCAGACAGCCTGCTGTTCAATGACGTCACAGAGCTGATCCAGGCTTATGGTCGGGATCCGCCCACATGCCTGGACCGGCACCCAGCTCAGCCTCCTAGTAAGCCCCTGAGAGCCTGAGCCCCTTCCACAGCTCAGCGTACCAATGAGCGAGGAGGGGGCAGAGCAGAGAGCTGTGACTGACAATCACCAGCTCCCTACTCAGGGAGCCCTGAGAACCAAGCGATCGGCGGCGTTTGATCGCTCAGTTCTCTGTCTTAAAGCTGGTGATGGACAGATGATGCATCCAGCTAGGTAAGTATGATTCTAAAAAAAACAAAATTCCAGACTTCTCTTTTAAGCTTTTTCAAAAACATCTGTTCTGCAATTCTGGTCTTAAAAAAAGAGTTCCAGAGCCCAATTCAAACATATTAAGCAATAGAAAGCTGTTGTAAAGAAACATGTAGCTTCTGCATTGCCAAAGGCTCATTTTTTTTATTGCAACTAGCAGGTGGAAACTGCAGAGTAAAACATTATTTGCTGAGAATGAATGCATCCACCTAGGTAAGTGTGATTTCCCCCTCCCAAAAAATTCTCATACTTCTCTTTTAAAAAAGCAGATCTGCAACATTTTTCCACATTACACCGCACTTCACACCAGCATTGTAATGTCAACAAGGAACATATAAAGCATTTGATTTTTTTATAACGTGCGTTTATCCAGTGCAGAAAAGTGCAGGTCACCACTCAGAGTGTGAACAAGCCCACACTGCTGCAATAAGATTTTGATCCGACCTTCAGTGTGATTATGTATGATGCTTGGATACAACTTGGATGCAACTTTGATAAGGTTTCTATATTCTTTGGGGCCAAAATCACACTGGAATCGCACCAAAGTAGTACAGAAACCTTTTCCAAAATCGCTTCGTACTGAGCCGCGTTTGATGTGAACAGACACCATTGAAAACAATGTATTTTCCCTTTGTCATGCGGTTCTATATGACTCAAGTCACATCTAAAATCGCACTAGTGTGAACCAGGCCTTATACTATGAAGGGCCAATAAAACTAAAATGAAATAGTTTGCACTACCAATACCTTTTGCAAACATATGTATAAAAATGTAACACTTTGGGTTTGCTAGGTGCTCTATGTTAGCTGCCATTTTGGGATAAACGAGGCTTTAGTGGAGCACTCTTGTATGGGAATTCCAGACAGAAATTGACATGTTTGCTCAGAAGTAGGATTCCCCTATTCGAGATATTTGTTTATACCTGTATGCATTTCTTGAAATTGTTGCCTATTTTGAGAACTTTTACCTGTGAGTTATGTTTATTGGTCTTCTGCTGTGAATTTCACTTGCACTTTCCTGTAATCAGGCTTGTGGAGGATGTGCCTGTTTATTATACAGAAGACAAGCTTTATTAGATTACATGGTACAATGTGTGCATGGAAACATTTAGTTTAAGTAGCTACTTTCCTCTGGAGAACTGCTGCCATCAAAACTGCAGTTGTTGGACGTGGGCCAGGTTTTGTGGAAATGCTATGTAGGCCATGGCTAAAGGCAGCAAGGGGTTTTTTTTAGAAGAGGGAATTGTTCCATTATCTTAAAGTTAATTCCTTTGTAAAATTCAAGCATAAAACATTTTTCTATGTACTTATTGGTACAGTGTGCTGGGTATGAACTCTTCACAAACATTTGCGTCACAAGAAAGGCAAAGTTGGGGTTCATTGTTAAGTTAACGCTGACTAAACACGTACTCCATTATCAATAATTCAAAAATCTATTTGATTTCCTGGTTGAACACAGTCACCAAATTACTTGTTGGGCACAATACACAATGTTCCTTTGCTCCTTCCTTTTTTTTTTATTAGACACTCAGTTCTTGGTAACTGTTATCTGAAAATCATTTTCCTTTTCAATAGATTTTTATTAACTTTTTCGAAGAAGAAATAAATGTTAGGCAAACATAGCTCCAGCCAGTATGTAAAAAAAAAAAAGAAGATAATAGAGGTACATTATGAAAATCTCCTCATGGGCTGTAAAGACACAACCTATTCAGGCAAACCCAACTAAAAATAATTTTTAATGTGACTGTTACATTAGAGCTTACTGCTGTTCCATATTTTAGTGATTTTATATTTCATTTTCAGATTTGCACAATCTTATTTCAAAGCAGCATTGTTAGCCAATTAGAATGCTCCTAAACGTCCCTCCTGACGGGGTACGTTTAGGAGATTAAGCTCCAGGGATTTCTAAGCCCCGGAACCGTGAGGCGGCTTTACCGGGGCTCAGAACGGGAGATCGCCGTGCTGCAGGTCAGCGGTACTGGGGGCGGGGGGTGTGAGGAGAGGGTCCTGTGTAAGGGTTCTGTAAAGGTGAACTTACTCTTTAAATAGAAGTCAGTACACACCTGCCATCATTTAAAGTGCCTCTGAATAACCCCAAATAAAGTTCAGCTAGTAGGTCTTTCCTACAGCAAAAGCCATGGTCCCCAGAGAGCTTCTCATTGTTAAAAGGTATCAGTCAGGAGAAGGGTACAAAAGAATTTCCAGGGCATTAGATATACCATGGAACACAGTGGTGAAAGTCATCAAGTGAAGAAGATATGGCACAACAGTGACATTACCAAGAACTGGACACCCCTACAAAATTGATGAAAAGACGAGAAGAAAACTTGTCAGGGAGGCTGCCATGAGGCCTACAGCAACATTAAAGGAGCTGCAGGAATATCTGATAAGTACTGGCTGTGTGGTACATGTGACAACAATCTCCCGTATTCTTCATATGTCTGGGCTATGGGGTAGAATGGCAGGACGGAAGCCTTTTCCAAATACAAAATACCCAGAGGAAACCCATGCAAGCACAAGAAGAACATGCAAGTTCCATGCAGATAATGTCTGCTAGTTGCCTGGCTAGGTCACTGAACTTATCAGCGTGGTAAGTTAAGCCAGCCATAGATGGATCAATATTCGGCTGATTGAGCAGAGACTGGCTGTATTTCCATCTATGTATGGGCAGGCTGGTTGTAGAGAAGTCGATCTACAGAACCTTCAGCCTGCTGGAAAATTTTCACATGGCCGTAGCCGACAGCGTTGATCAATGTATTCTGAAGTTTCCCCACCATCAGAACACAATAGCTCAGCAGAAGTGATTCCCCCATCCACCTTGTGTGTGTGCATGGGGGGGGAATCAGGTCTTTTTTTGTTTTTGTTTTTTCAATATGCTGGTTATATGAATAAAAAAAGACAAATGTTTGGGCTGCATTAGTGTGACGCTGGACTTCTTTATCCATATACTTGTTATGAGTCAGTGATTAAGAAAGTGGCACAGCAAGAGAATTCGCTTGGCAGCCAAGCAGCTAGAATTTTGAAGAGGACAACTGTGGTAAAATATGCATTTCCTTCATTACTGGTGGTTATCTTAACCCATGCACTATAAAATAAAATGTACACATACTTGATCAAAAGCTGTTCTGTTTTACCCTTTTGAAAAACTAGAAGAAGAAAATCTTCCTAACAGTTCTGCTTATAGTGTAACTATTGCCTTGCAGGGCTTCCCTGGAGCCACCCTTATGCTCCGCCCGTACACACGATCCGAAAATGGGACGACAAATCGTCCGACTTTTTTTGCTTACTAGTCGCAAGCAGAAATTTTATAGGTTACTAAAGTGACGAAACTTCTCGTATGACAGAAAAAAAAAATTGTGATGTGTATTTGTATACATGTGCATTTTGTATTGTATTTTCGGACGACAACTGTACTGACTGAACGAAAATCTTACAATCTGGGATCATACGGGGAAAATTTTCGTGTTTGTCCGATCGAATAACATCTGAGGAACTGTCGTGATCGGCTCTCGAAAGCTCTGTACTAACGATCCAATTATCGTACAATCGCGCCAAAAGCGGTATTTTTTGTACGATTTTTGGATCGTGTGTACGGGCCATAAGGCTACATTTTTAGATATGTGGCTGAATTTCTGTGCCTCTGAAAAACGATCCGTGTTTGGATCCATTTGCAGTTGACAGGTGGTGAGGAGGCGATATGACAGTTCGGCCCCTTTCACACTGCCGCGACTTGAAAGTCGTGCAATTTTACCATGATTTCGGGGCCATGATTTTGAATGCCTGTGTAAACTTGAGGTCTATGGACCTCAACTCGCATCAAAGTCGGACCAAAGTAGTACAGAGACTACTTTTGAAGTTGGTGCGACTTGAAGTCACCACAGATATGAATGGTACTCATTGGAAATCACGCAGTATGACTTGTCATGCGACTTTGCAGTCTCAAGTCGCAGGACAAGTCGCACAAGTATGAAAGGGGCCTTCCTTACTGCCTGTTTTAACTCCATAAATGCTGTAGCAATACGGTGCCTCCCTATTCACTTGAACGGGTTGCTTTCAGCAGCTCTATTGCCAGGCAAATATGGCAGGAGCAATCATTTTTGCATCACCACTGTGGCATGTAAACACATCCTTTGCTACCTTTTCCGCTTAAGGGAGCTTTTTTTTTTCTTGTTTTAACTCCACCAACTGCATGTCTAGATAAACCCTTACATGCGCGTTCCCAAGACTATAGCTGTTTGCAGAAGCTGACACAGAGGCAGCCACCCGCCTCTCTAAACCACAGCGCTGCTCCACCCACCGGCTCTTTTATTATCACCTTAATTATGTTGGTTGTAAACAAATATTGCATTATTGTTTCAATGCCTGCATGCCTGGAATAAATTGAGTTTTTTTTTTATTTATTTTTATTTTTTTGATACATCTTCACCCTCCTCTTGAGATTGCTTAGATGTTCAAGGGTAAGCTGCACATTGGTGTAAGGAACCCAGAGATATAATAGGTGTCCTCTCTAAATTCATAGAATAGTAAACTGAAACAAAAGTAAAAATTACAAAAAAAAGTAAAAATTATTTTAGTTCAACTCTGACTTGTAGGGCAGTGATGGTTTTTAATGCATCATCTATTTACAGTTACTGGGAATCTTAGTTTTTCGACGTTTTGCACGCACATTCAGTTATCAGCCCACAAATATTTATTAACTAAACATTTCTTTTTCTTTAACCTCTCTTCTACTTTTCTAATTTAACCTCTTTGTCACAGCTTTACTGTAAGTGAATGTCCTCTAAGGCAAGTTGGGGAATTTATAGACATTGTACTTGAAAATGCCTAATGTCTAGAAATCGAAAAGATAAGATTCTGATATAGTAATAAAAAAAAAAAAAAAACTTTAAATATAAAACTTTGGTTTGGTTGTGAAGGTTTTGTTTACCCCTGGACATGAAAGGGTTGAGTATTTGGCTGAATAAGATGTACACATGGGAGTTTTATTATGGGATGTGGGCTGCTGTCATTGAGTTACTTAAGTGTATTTCCACTTTTGCAGTCAAATTTAAGAAAGCCTCATTATATGTTTGTGTGTTCCCATTGATACAGCATTGCTTAATCTCTTACCTTTTGGGTGTTCAGCAACCCATAGATTGTTCATTTTCTTTTTCCGTTCAACCAGCAGGTTGAACGAAAGAAAGTTCCCACGTCCACACATTTAATGTGGATGGGGGAATCCTTCCCACTGTGGTATTGTATTTTGACTGTAGGGAGCCTTCACCACAGTCAGAATACAATGATCAGTGTTGCTAGCTATAGCCGGTGGCACTGATTGTTCGGGAGAAACTCGACAGGCTGGTTGTACCCAATTTGATCGATAGATCCACTTGTGTACAACCAGCCTGTCCATACATGGATGAAAATGTGGCCGGTCCCTGCTGAAACTGCCGAATTTTGATCCATGTATGGCCAGCTTTTTAGAATGAGCCAGGTTCCAAGTCTGTCCTCATTAAGATATAATGCAAATAGCCCAGCATCTACACCTTTAAACCTTTTGCTAGGGCAGACATTGTTCAAATCTAGTTATAATCAATAAGATCTGTCTACACACTACAGACAGGGTTAATTATGGAGAACACAGCTGCCCAACACCCTCATAACCAAAGGACATACTTTTTTTTTTTCATGCTGGAGGGTCCATAATAGATTATCTAAAAAAAAAAGTAAGTTGGCTAGTGCACATCGCTGGATGGAGATGGAGCTCAGGTAAGTATAAGGGGGGGAACTGCACACAGAAGGTTTGTTACCTTCATGTAGTGTTGCACCAATACCACGTTTTTAAGACCGAGTACAAGTACCTATACTTTTTTTCAAGTACTTGCCAATACCGATTACCCATAGGTGGCACTGATGAGGCGTGGACTGTGTCAGTAATTTATTGTCAGTAATTTATTTATTTATTTGTTTACAATTTGGCTTTTCTTATATTTTTTTTACAATGCTTTTTTTTTGGGGGGGGGGGGGGAGACAGTGCCAGTATTTGTGGGGGGTTTTTGTGTTTTATTTAAAATTACAATTTTTTTCATTTTTATTTTTTTATCAACCCTGTTGGGCTAAATAGGCCCGTGACCTCTCCCCTTTGAGTCAGAGAAAGGAACCAAGGGCACAGATTCCCCAGTCCCTTTCTCTGCAGCCGCATCTGCACTGAAGATGAATAGACAGGAAACAGAGGCTCCTGTTCATTCATAAACTGAAGCATTGTAAACATCGTTTTACTATGCTCAGTTATGAATGGACACAGTCAATGATCACTGACTGTGCATTCGGTAAAGGAAGGGGCCGGTAAATGACAGATGGACACGGAGGGGAGCGGAGGGGGAGCGGGGGAGGACATGGAGGGGGAGCGGAGGGAGAGTGGCGGAGAACACGGGGGGGGGGGGGGCAGAGGAGGACACAATGGGGGAGCGGTGGGAGAGTGGAAGAGGACAGGGGGGAGCGGAGAAGGACACGGAGGGGGAGCGGAGGGAGAGCAGAGGAGGGTAAAAAACCTTTAGCCTTTAGAACCACATTAAGCTTCATAGATGTGAGAGTCCCTAAAGTTTTGGTTCATAAGGTTTTCAGCCTCCAATTTATTGTATATGCGAAAAGTGTAGCGCTATAAACCCCCCAAAAAAAAGTCATTAACCACAGTAAAAGTAGTGTAACCAACATCTAGCATCAAGTACTATGATGTACTTCCAAACAGTACAATAATTTGTGTACAAATAACACAATATAAACAGTGAAAAAATGCATAAAATTATATACAATGTGATATATATATATATATATATATATATATATATATATATATATATATATATATATATATATATATATATATATATATATAATAAAATACATATATTGAAATAAAAAATGTGGTGATGAGAAAGTCCACCTGAAGTTGACACCACTCAAAATACAAAAAATAAATAGATCCACCAATGTTAATAAGAGCAAATAAGAGTGAAAAAGCCACCACCAAGGATCTTAGGGGGCTTACCAAAAAAAGTTGTTTAGTAATAATAAAAAGAGCCAATGTCCACCTAGGCATTATGGATAGGCAACCAGCTGGACCAAAACAGGAAAGTGGAAATATAGCAGCAGCGAGGATGAACAGAAGAGCAGTTAATGGTTCAAGAGCCGTCACCGAAGGTACAAGAGGCTTACCAGAGGTAATTGACTTGAAAAGACTTACGTCATCCAAGTAAAAAAAAAACTTAGTGACCACCTGGTCAGGATAATGGACCTTCCTCAGATATCCTCAGTGACTTATGTTTAGAAGATCATCAAAGGTAACAGGTTAAAAATAGCAGTAAGTATGAGGGGTCCACCCAATTTATTAAAAAGGATGGCACATTCATTTGTTGCTTCTTTTGAAAATTCAGAGGTTGGAAAACTGTATAGAATGCAGGTTTAGATTGTGGTGGAGGACACGGGGGGGGGGGGGAGCGGAGTAGGACACGGAGGGGGAGCAGAGGAGGACACAGAGGGGGAGCGGTGGGAGTGTGGTGGAGGACGTGGGGGGGGACGGAGAAGGACACAGAGGGAGAGCAGAGGAGGACACTGGGCGGGGAGTGGAGGAGGACAAAGTGGGACTGGAGGAGGACATTGCGGGGGGGGGGGCCTTAGGAGCACGGAGGAGGTCACAGGGGACAGTCAGGATGATTAATGCGGCGGTGGGGGCCGTTACAAGCATCAATCTCTCTGTATAGATTTCAATAAAACAGCTGACGGCCACAGGAGGGAGAGGAGGAGAAGTGTCTGTCAGTTGCTTTATTGAAATCTATACAGGGAGAACGGTGCTTGTAAGGGCCCCCACCGCCGCACCGATCGTCCCCTGACTGCCCAGGTATCAGATTAGGCATCGGAGCATTTGCACGAGTACAAGTACTTGTATCGGTATCGGTGCAAACCTACATAGAATGCACGAAGGTAAAAAAACCTTCAGCCTTTAGAACCACATTAAGCTTCATAGATGTGAGAGTCCCTAAAGTTTTGGTTCATAAAAGGTTTTCAGCCTCCAATTTATTGAAAGAATGGCATATTCATTTGCTTTTTTTGAATATTCAGAAGTTAGAAAACTGTATAAAATGTTTTTAAACCGATACACACTATCATTTCAGATGGCAGCCTTCACTTGGTTATGTGCTGTTAGGATTCCATAGCATTTTGGCCGATCAAGAGATGTTTTTCCAGCTGGGAGAAGGTGTAACATAGATAAATGCTTTCACTGCAATGCACAGTCTACTGTCCGTAACCTGAATAATTCATTAGCAGATTGTTCTGCTCATGAATTATAAACCTACACCCTATTCTTCCTGTGCTACTGACATTTCTTACACACACTGTATGCAATTTACTGCAGATTCAAAGAGGTCATGATCAATGAAAGCCTAGGCCAAGGCAAAAAAAACACATATTTCATACATGTCTGCAATACATGAACATTTCTCTGTGTTTTGTCCCTTTTAAACATGCTGCAGAACAGGAAAATAGGAAAATGACTATGCCTTCCTTATTGACTTGACAACACCATATTTCTGGCTCTGACTTTCTTAAGTACATGTTGTCAGCCCCGCCTACTTAATATCTGATAGATTATATAGAGCCCTGCTCACCTCCTCCCCACCATAACCCTTACCCGAGGAAGTAAATAAGTAAACGGAATAAAGTTCAGGCTCCGTTTTACTTGATATCTGCTCTGTGTTAAACATAAAATATAGTAGACGTGTAGCATGCATGCATTTTGAATTGAAGTCCGTGTGACTAGTTTCTGTTCACTTTCAGCAAAAGAAAAGAGGTTGCAGGTCTGTACACATTTGTCACTTTCCAGTAAAAAGCATGTTAATGACCCAGTGACATTTTTCAGTTGGGCCACTTAAAGATTAATTAGACACTTGGCCTTTTTATCATTCTTGCTCTTGTGAGAGACTTACGTGAAGTGAATATTATTTTCAAAGTCCCTTAAGCTTTATAGGCTTGGATGCAATGCAGAATGTATTAAAAATGTTACGTTTCTCAGTTTAAAAAATAGTTTACGCTTTTGAAATGATGAAAATCGTTTTATTTATTTAAAGGGATTGTAAACCTTTTGTGGTTTTTCACCTCAATGCATAGAAAAAGAACCTCTTGCAGTGCAGCAGCCCTGCCAGTGTCCCTGTTTTACTTACCTGAACCCTCTTTTTCTCGCGCTGGGGACGAGCACACCAGCTCTAGCCGGCGTCTCCTGTCCTGATTGGCTAGATTGATGGCAGCGCAGCCATTGGCTCCCGCTGCTGTCTATCAAATCCAATGACGCAGGCGCCGGGGGGGCGGGGCTGAGTCATACATTCGGCGGCTATGGACGCCAAATGCTGGACTCGGGAGTGTGCCTGCAAGGTAACCCCCTCAGGGAAGCGCTTCCCCTAGGGGGTTATCTGATGCGGGGAGGAGCCTCCGGGGGACCCCAGAAGAGCAGTTTCAGGGCCACTTTGTGCAAAACGAGCTGCACAGTGGAGGTATGATATGTTTCTTATTTTAAATTAAAAAAAAAAAAAAACTCTTGCAATCATTTTAAAACGTATCTGTGTCAAAATTTTAAATCATTAAAGTAAAATGATTATGTAATCTCCGCAATGTGACACAGATGGTGAAAAAACAAAACTCCGATGCTCTATCGAAAATGAAAAAAAAAAAGTTTTGTCTATATTTCTATTTTAATTTGTTCCCACATTGTATTTCAATTATTTCTAGCCTACTACTATTAATCTGAATGATCTTGGAAGTGTAAACCTTCTTTGTGAAGGTCCCCACACATTTACTTTCTTGAATTCTTTGACACGTATTTACTATGCACTTTGAATAGATATTGCTGTGTCACACATTTCATAGCGCCTGCCTTCTGAGCTACAGAGGTGCTGAGGGGAGGAGTGTCAGGTGTCAGAGTCGGTACAGGAATCACTGATTGTAGGCAGCAAGGTACCATGGGATGTGTAGTCCTTAGAAATGAATAGTAAACAGTAGAGGAGAAGCCGAAAAGCATGCAAAGAATCCAGGAAGTTGTAGAAAGATGGCCAGCAGACTGGCAGCACTAACATGAAAGGAGATTGTTCAAGTAAGCTTATATTGAACTGTCAACAATAAGTATTGATTATATTTTATTACAATGCTGATGTTATAAAATTAAAGTGTGTGCTGTGACCATAGGTTTCCTTTAAAATGTTTGTCCAGCCAAAGTTCTAGGGTCAGGTCACACCACGCAAAGTGCTCTGTTCACGCCACTGTGTTACAGTGGTGCGCAGGCCACGTGCGCTGAAAAAATCAGTCCACTGCCTCGCACCACTCGGCAGTAAATTGTACTTAATGAAATATAATTGTGTAACATTTTAATAAAATTTAAAAAATGTATTAAAAAAAAAAAAAAAGAACAGTGCGATGTGCCGAGATCCCGCTAACCCGCTCCTCACACTAGCTGGTGTGAATTAGCCCTTAGATTTCAATATAGTAAGAAAAGTTAAAGTGGGCTTTTGCCCCTTTTTACTAAAATAACATCAGCATGCAGCTCTGCATGGTGATATGAAATTCTCTTACATTCATCAGTTAAAAAAAAATTTTTGTTTTAATCAGTTGACGTCCAGAAGGTTTTACCCCTTTCATGACCAGAGCATTTTTTGCTATTCAGCATTGTGCTACTTTAACACTTTTCACACAAATAGATCTTTCTTTTGGTGTTATTTGATCACCACTGGGGTTTTTTTATTTTTATTACATAAATGTAAAAAGGCCCAAAATTTTGGGGGAAAAAACTATATTTTCAACTTTCTGTTATAAAATATATCCAGTGAAAAACTAATTTCTACATAAATTTGGGCCCAAAATGTATTCTGCTACTTGTCTTTGGTAAGAAACAAACTATATTTTTGAGGACACTATACTATTGGGGATACTAGCATAGTTCTGATCGTGATCAAGATACTGATCCATGCTCTATACTAGTAATGGCAGTGATCAGCAACTTATAGTGTGACTGTGATAGTGTGGCGAGCAATCTGGTGCTAACAGATGCTGGGAGTGACACTGACGTCGCTAGTGACACGAATACAGTGATAATACTGTACTAATGATACTGATAGGGAAGGGGTTAACTGTGTTCCTGTAATGTGTGCTGCTTTTACTTACAGATATGGCTACTTTTTCTCCCTGAACTCAGAGATGATTTCAGAGAGAAAAACAGCCAGATCGCTGTCTGCTTACAGAGTTCTGTGAGTTTGTAAAGAAAGAACTCTGTGCTGTAATTGGCCACAGCAGGGGGCGTGCGCATGCCTGCCCAAAAAGCCGGAGACAGGCGGTGACATACAGGTATGTTGCCTAGCCTGTAGCTGCCGCCTGCCCACAGTAAATGTACTGGCGGCAAGTGGTCAACTTACAATTTCTATTTTTCTTCTTCCTCATTCAGGAAGGCACTGGTGATGTAACCGGGGCCTCAAGGCTGAATCCTGGGATAGCTACAAATGATGTCCACAGTCACATGTTCCAGGAAGTAGACCAAGAGTTTCAGGTAGAGTTCCAGGAAGTAAAGGGCGATGGCTTTATCTGCCCATGGTGAAAAAGATTAAACATTTCTAAAGGTGCTTTTGTTGCAATTTTTATGATGTATGCATGTGAATTAGGGACCTTAGATTGCAAGCTTCTTGAGGGCAGGGACTGGTGAATGTAAAACATACATGCAAATTGATGGCGCTGTATACGTTCCTGCAATAAATAAAAATAAGCAAATAAGGGTGAAGTTCCTCTGTAACCACTTCCCATCCTTAAGATGTACCCGTACACCCACAAGAACAAGCGGTGATTCCAGGATCATGGGCTGCATTCGGACATAGGCTTTCCCGTAGAAGTGATCCCAGCAGCTCTACAGCTGCCTGATCACTTCCAGGTTGTGGAAGTGGGACCCCCCTTCCAGTGCCGCACACCGCTGTACCTGGGCTCTGTGGTGCAGTCAGAGAGCTTGGATACCTTGATTAATTTAGCCTAGTGGAAAATTTAGAATTGAAACATTACTGTCACTTCTAGTACATGCAGGGCGTAAGCTATCAAATCTTTGTCTTTTCTAATTTGGGTCAAAAATGCTATTTAAGAGCGGTCTCCTGATTAAATATGCAGCAAAGGTTGTATCTCTTTGACACATCACACCCGACAAAGTGTCTCAGGTGGCTTTTGGGACAGAACAAGGTCATTATGTAATAGAATTTTTATTATTTATGAGTAGCTTTGTCAAAAATCTATTATAACTACAGTTAAAAAAAAAAAAACCCTTCTGTTTTTCCATTTAGTGTTTACACTTGTGATAAAGATGAAGTCCTTAGGAATTCTCCTGATTCCTGCATGAATGGCTCTCCAAAATGTGAACTGATCTTCATAAGTTATATTAAGAAGTAACAATAGTCTTAGTTAACAAACAATACACACAACATTTTACATCGCTATATTCTGTGTTTTATGAATAAATAGTTTCATAGAACGGAATGCCTCTGGATGAAAGTCTAAACATGTAACAAATTCAATTACCATGTCCTGCACAAGCCCTTATAAAGTAAATAAAGACTTTATTTTCCCTACCTGAGCTAAATCCTCCCTCATTTGAGTCTCACATGCTCCCCCCTCCCAGACACTGCAGCCCATGTTGGGAGGATTTCAACAACAGAGGCTAGGGGACAAGCTGCACATGCTCAGTTTGGTGTGTTGCTAGAGAGTTTTTTTTTTCTTGGGAGAGTGCATGTAATGGACACAGGGCCAATCAGCACTGTCCAGACAGATGGTCAGGGGTCCTGCAGCCTCATAGAACAGTCAGAGGAGAATGAAAACTCGTCCTACAAGCTTTAACCAGACACTCATAGAAGTCACAAGACTGCTCTAACTTCTAAAGAGAAAAGGTATTTAGCAGTTTATATTTACTAAAACTATTGCAGTTCCATGTTCTGTGTACTTTGGGAGACCAGGTATAGTGAATGCAGGGTCCTGGGTTTAGTAACACTTTAAATCTTCCTTCATACTAGTATTTCCTCCAGATTGTCTGGTTCAAGTGTTTTGTACATGTTACAGCAAGAGGTAAAAAAACTGATAACGTTGGATAATTGCCCACTTCCAGCATTGTGCATAGTTTGGTGAAACTTCTTGGTATAGCGTGCCTGTGCCCCTGCCCCTTTGCATAATTCCCATAAAGAAAAGCTTTGGTGTGGAGGGACTCCAGTGACCTGCACACAGCCCTGACCTCAAATCGGTTGAACACTTTTTGGGGTTAGCTAAAACTCAATTTGTGAGCCAGGTCTTCTCATCCAACATCCATATCTGACCTTACAAAGCAAGCTCTTTCTGTGATTCAAACCCCCTCACATGTGCTTTCTCTTCCCTGACACGGGAGCTCTGAGAGCTTGCTCCTTTGATGGTGGGGGTGAATAGTAACATCTGGGAGTCTCTTAGCAATGTCCTTGCAACAAGACAGGACCGGATGATGATGATATCTCTGGGAGTTTTTTAGTCAGGCTTCGGGAGATACATAAATGGCCTACACCTATAATAAGGGCATTATTCAACTTTGGTCAAAGCCGCACAGTTTGTTTTTATCTACACACACCTCAGCATAGGCCGTTTTTTGGTAAAGGTGAGTTATGCCTTTAAGCAAACTCCTGTGTGAGAGTCTAAACAGGTTCCAAATCCAGTACTATGTGATGCACAAACTTCATAAAGTACAAAGTAAGTAAGTAAGTAAAACTGTCCATTCGTAGAGTGCTTTGTATTCTGGGAATGGGTTCACAGAACACAGGCGTGTAGTAAATGGACGAGAAAAGAGTGCGGCCTATGTGTAGAAAATCCCAAAATCTTTTGTCAAAGCAGCGGAATTATAGCAAAAACTACACTTCCCATCCTGTATATATGTATAAATTGTAAAAATCAGACATCGATCCAAGAGGTGGCATACAAATCATTACACTTTTACTGTTACCCAGCAGATTTTAAATAAACGTTTTTTTTTTCCCTGGAGCAGAGGCACGTATGATTAAATGCTGCACCACATTATTTTTTGGTGACCTTGGTAAGATAATGAGGCTAGATATGCTAAGTGCAATAAAAACATAATAGACATTTCCACTTTAGATCAAATGGTAATAATGCTATAGGCTCATTAGTGCAGTGTCAATCACCCTAATAACTGTATTCTCAACATTACAAAATCTCTAAAATAGACTAGAGCTGCATGTATCTGGCCAAAATGAGAATCATGATTTTTTTTTTTTTTGCTTAGAATAAAGATCACGATTCTCGTGGTCTAACATAATTTTTCACATTATACAAAAAAAAAAAGGCTAACTTTACTGTTTGGTTTTCTATTCATTAACCACTTGCAGGGCGATGTGGCTCTTGTTCTGGGTGGACGTCATATGACAGCGCCCAGAGCGGCCGCTCTTGTGCGCCCTTGGGGGTGCGCAGCGCGGCAATCGCGGCCACGTTGTTGCTAGGACATGGCGCAACCCCGATCTCTGTAAAGAGCCGCGGCTCTTTAACCATGTGATCTGCTGTGGTCAATCACAGCCGGTCACATGTAAATACGGAGATGCCGGTGATCAGCGCTCCTCGCCTCACACTGACAGAGTGTGAGAAGAGGAGAGCCGATCAGCGGCATCTCCTCACAGAGGACATCTAGGAATGTAATCAGGGCATTGATAATCACTGCCCTGATTACAATAAAGTGCCCACCAGTGCCACCAAACAGTGCCAGCAATCAGTACCCATTAGTTATGCCAGTCAGTGCTGCCCATCACTGCTGCCCATCAATACCCATCACCTCTGCCCACCAATGCTACCCACCAGTGCCGCCTATCTGTGCCCACCAGTTCCCCCTAACTGTGCCCATCAGTGCTCATCAGTGCCACATATCAGTGCCACCTATCAGTGTCCATAGGTACGGCATATTCGTGCCTCCTCATTAGTGCCACCTAATCAGTGCCCATAAGTGCCGCCTCATCAGCGCCCATCGGTGAAGGAGAAAAATTACTTATTTACAAAATTTACGTTACGTATTTAAGTGATTAAATACCACCAAAAGAAAGCTCTATTTGTGTGGAAAAAAAAATGATAAAAAATTCACATGGTTACAGAGTAGCATGACCGCGCAATTGTCATTCAAAGTGTGACAGCGATGAAAGCTGAAAAATGGCCTGGACAGGAAGGGGGTGTAAGTGCACTGTATTGAAGTAGTTAATGTGTGTTTTTTCCCCAAAAAAATTGCGTTTGAAAGACCGCTGGGCAAATACAGTGTGACATAAAATATTAATAAATAAATGACTGCTGCGCTTATAACTGGCGCCGCGCTGCTGTCTCAGCCAATAGGGGGGTGTCCTGGGCAGCCGAGACACTCCTGCAACCAGGGCCGCTGACAGGGGAGGGCCACCGGTCCCCTTGTAGGGGGGCCAAGCACACAGGGTGGCCCACACATGGAGGTGGATTAGTAATGGATGACACTTGTGTCTCTCTTCCTCCTGCAGCTGAAAGCTGGTCTCTCCCCCTCTCTCTGTTGCCAGCTTTTATCTGCTGAGAAAGAGACAGTCTTCCCTCACCAATCCTCCTCCCTGTGTGGGCCCCCCCTCTCAGCACTAGCTCTAATGTTAGCTGTGCTCCTGAGTTTTTTAAATCCAAGGCTCCATGCACACTGGCTTATAAATCGCTGCTTCTACAGGAGTTTTGTGTTCTGCCTGTAAAACCAGCTCAATGTTATCTTATGTGTCCGTGCACATTAGGAGGATTACAGGCATATTTTGAGCTCAATGTTTAGAGGCAGAAAAAAAAAAAACCCTTCTGGTTTGTGTTTCTGATTGGAGCTTACTGGCAGAAAAAAATTAAAACTTTCCTAAACTCGTCTAAACTTTGTACTAAAAAATTTTCTATATGAGTATTTTTTTTTCTGCCAAGTGAACTGGAGTTTTTTTAAACCCAGTGTGCATGAAGGCTATCTTTGTTTCTCTCCCTCTGTCTCTCTGGTCCCAGAGCCTAAGGCCCCTTTCACACTACCGCAACTTGAAATTCACGCGATTTTGCGGCAATTTCAGGGAGACTTGAGGTCTATGGACCTCAGCTCGCATCAAAGTCGGACCAAAGTAGTGCAGGGACTACTTTGAAGTTGGCAGGACTTGAAGCCGTACTAATATGAATGGTAGTCATTGGAAATCATGGTGAACGACTTGTCGTACGACTTTGCAGTCCCAAGTCATAGGACAAGTCGTACAAGTGTGAAAGGGGCCTTAAGATTTAGCAGGAATTCTGTGAGTTATGTTGTATTTGTGTCTGCTATTAATTGTATTGTATTTTTAGTGAAATGTAGCTTTAATATTTCCTTGGGGTGCCCTGTCAGGTAGTCTGTATGGGCCCCGCAATTTCTGTCGGCAGCCCTGCCTGCAACATCGCTGGATCTAGATGGGGCTCAGGTAAGTATTAGGGGGTGCTGGGGGCACTGCTGCACACAGAAGGTTTTGTATCTTAATGCATTAAGATGCAAAACCTTCTGCCTTACCAACCACTTTAAGGAAAATTACACTAAAGTGAAAGAAAATCCCAAATTTTGAGTGGTCACCAGAATGTTAATAGAGGGGAGGAGATCTTTCAATGGGGACACTACTTCTCGTGACTACCAGGTATTCTCTTACTCTCCAAATCTACTGGCAGCCATATTCTAAGACTAACCCTGTAAAGCGAAAATCGCTATACATACCTTTCTGCAGACGCTGGTCCAGTCTCCAGCGGCAGATGCTGTGTGGAAGAGACAGCCGATAACGGCTGGGAAGTGACATCACTCATAGACATTCAATGGGGCTTCTGTTGTCGGCTGCCTCTTCTGCACTGAAAGTTCAGTGTGGGACCGGACCAGAGCAGCTGCAGAAAAGGTATGTATAGCGATTTTTCTTTACAGGGCTAGATAGGTTAGTGTAAGAATGTTGCTGCAAATAGATCTAGAGTTAGTTTTAAGCTGAATTTCTACTTTAAAGCGGAATTCCAGCCACTAAAAAAAATTAAAAATGTAAAAGTCAGCAGCTACAAATAATGTAGCTGCTGACTTTTAATATAAGGACACTTGCCTGTCCAGGTATCCCGCGATGTCCATCGGCTCGGGTGCAGGCGCCGGCATTACAGCTAAGGGAAATCGGCAGTGAAGCCTTCAGGCTTCACTGCCGGTTTTCCTTCTGCGAATGCACGCGTTGTGCTGCGCTTTCTGAATGGTCCCCATCGTCTTTTGGGACACACACAGGCCCCAGAAGGCATCGGGGGGGAGGGGGGGGGGACCAATGCAAATCCGAAGATGACATACCTTGCCGCAGCGAGGTAGGACGGAAGTCCTGCTGGAAAATCGTCAAAAAAAAAGACCATACAAAAACGAGGGGTGGGGGGTGGTGGGTTGCTTGATTGATTTAAACCTAGTTTAATTTTAGCCTGGAACTCCGCTTTAAGAATCAGATCCTAATAAGAGCCATTCCTACAGATCTGACAAAAAAAAAAAAAAAAGTAGCTCTACCTTGAAGTACTGGGTATCTCATAATGAAATTGTTATTGTATGTATATCTCTATAGTAGATAAAAGTAGTGGACAAACGTGTGTCACAATTCATTAGGAGAGCTACAAAAAACAAGTCTAATGTAGCTCTAGCCAGAGGCTAGTTATATATTTCCAGATTATTATCTAATCTTTGGAGCCTGTAGACCATGCAGTCTGGAGGGAGATCCCTGATGTTTATTTACATTAAAGTTAAGAAACGCTAAAGAATGTGTTTCCCGGAATTTTTCAGATCACCGCTGACTTTACAGATGGTTTTTTTTTTACACCAAGCTGCTACTTGAAGAGTGTAAAACAGGCACTTAAAGCCAAACTTTCCTACAAAAATATTATTTGACTGCATGGACAGCAAATAAAAATAATGTACAAAAGAGAAACTTCAGTTTGAAACTTCAGCAGCTGACTTTTAAAAATCCGGTGCTTACTAGTGCCTGGGGTCCAGTGTCTTACCGCAGATGGTTCTTCCTACCGCTGTGGGTTGCTGATGCCTCCATCTTTGATATGGGAGCTGGCCATGACTTTTTGAGGAACAACAGCTGTAATTTAGTTACAGGCTGGGGGGGAAGGGAGAAAGCCAGTGGGACTTTATTTTTTGGCTCCATGCACACTGGCTTGGGCTTCATGTACACTAGCAGCCCCTAAACGTGAGTTTAGGAGCTGTTGGCATTTTTTTGCCAAAGCTCCTAAACTCAACTCCATAAAAGCCTATGTGTCCATGTACACATAGGCTTTTAGGATCGTTTAGGAGCTGCCACGGTTAGGGGAGGTTCAGCCTCCCCTAATCTCCTTCCGGCCGCGTGAAAACGCAAAACATGGCAAAAACTTGCAGAGGTCAAAACTTTCCTATCCTGAACGCGATTATTCCACATTCAGGATAGGAAAGTTTTGGCCTCTGCTCGATTTTGCCGCGTTTTGCGTTTTCCCGCGGCTGGCAGTCAAAGTAGTTTACATGAAGCCTTAAAATGTGTTGCTTCTACAGGAGTTTTGTGTTTTTGCCTGTAAAAGCAGCTCTGTTTATCCTATGTGTCCATGCACATAGGACGATTAGAGACATATTTTAGAGGCAGGAAAAAAAACCTTCTGGTTTGCATTCTTGATAGGAGCTTTCTGGCATAAAAAAAAAGATAAGCTCTCCTAAACTCGCCGAAACTGTGTACAAAAATGCTTAACATGAGCATTTTTTATTCTGGTAAGGAAACTGGCATTTTTTTAAAGCACAGTGTGCATGAAGCCCTAGAGTTCCTATTTTTAAGTGGTACTAAACACCAAAACAAAAATGTGATGTATTGTAGCTTACCAATCCTTAAAGTGGTTATAAACCTTTGAAATGGAAAATGAACAAAGCATATCTTTCTATAGTGTGTTCTTGCCTCTATCTACACTGATCAGCCATAACATTATGGACACCCAGCTATTACTGAGTAGGTCCCACTTTTGCCACCAAAACAGCCTTGAAAGCATGAATGTGGTATTTGGCAGCAAGTCGCCAGGAGCAGATCCTTTTAAGTCCTGTAATGCCGCGTACACTCGACCGGACTTTCCGTCAGAGTAGACTCTGACGGGAGTTCCACTGAAACGGACTTGCCTACACACGATCACACCAAAGTCCGTTCATTTAGAACACGATGACGTACGACGGGGCTAGAAAAAGGAAGTTCAATAGCCAGTAGCCAATAGCTGTCCTTGCATCGTTTTTGATCCGTTGGATTAGCATACAGACGAGCGGTTTTCCCGATAGGAATTGAGTCCGTCGTAAAGATTTGAAACATGTTCTATTTCTAGGTCCGTCCGAATTTTAGAAAGAAAAAGTCTGATGAAGCCCACACACGATCGGAATTTCCGATGGAATGATTCCGTTGGACCTTTTCTTTTTTTTTAACAGAGAAAATTTTTTATTGAACAAATCAGCATTACATTACAAGATAATTTAGTACCTTCAAAGTAGAAAGGATAATAGCAGTAGAATCTACCTTCAAATTATAGTCTCTGTTTATCAGATATTCCAGTTACATAGATGACAGAAATATCACAGAATAATACCCCCGTTGGACCTTTTCTGCCGGAAAGTCCGGTCGTGTGTACAAGTTGCAAGGTGGGGCCTCCATGGATCGAACATATCTTCCCACACCATCCCACAGATACTTGGTTGAATTGAGATCTGACAAATTCAGAGGCAAAGTCAACACTTCAAATTCACCACCTTCTTTCATTGGTCTGTGGTCTAGCTCTGATGCCCATTGTAGATACTTTTGGCTGTGGATACAGGTCAACAAGGGCACCCTGACCGGTCTGCGGCTATACAACCCCATATGCAACAAACTGCGATGCCCTGTGTGCTGTGATGCCTTTTTATCGGTACTAGCATTAACTTTTTCAGTAATTTAAGCTACAGTAGCTCTTCTATTGGATTGAAATACACGGGCCAACCTACGTTCCTCACGTGCATCAGTGAGTTTTGGCCGCCCATGACCCTTTTGCCGGTTTGCTTGGTTTTCTTGGACCAATTTTGGTAGGTCCTGATCACTGCAGATCAGGAGCATCCCACAATAGCTACAGTTTTCATTGTCTAGCCATTAGACTTTAGCCCTTGTCAAAGTCTCTTGAATCCCTACGCTTGCCCATTTTTTTTTCTCTGCTTTAAACACAACTTCAGGGACAATGTGTTCACTTACTTTTTCTTCCAATTATCAGCTTTTATTTATTTATGTAAAACTTTTGCCCCAAAAGAAAAAATAAACTGTTTGCTGTAACTGCTTATAAAGTATTAGCTGGAGTTTGGCTTCAATTTGTTGGCATATTTAAATCTGCTAGTACATCTAACACTCCCCTCCCCCCAGACTGACAATACTGCTGTCCAAATGTGTCCCTGTGCTCATTTATCCAGAGTGGGGGCACTCTAATACAGGAGGTGCATTACTGACCTGTTTACCAGGGGAAAACAGAGGAAATAAGCCTATACAAAAACAAATGCAACCACCACATCTAATGTATGGCAAGCTGCAAAATATTACATTTATGGTCGTGGGTTTAATACTGCTTTAAAACGGTTGTATACCCGCTGTTGTTTTTTTTTTTTTTTTTCTACACCTGCAAGGGAAAAGGCATAATGAGCTAGTTTGCACTGCATACTAGCTCATTATGAGATACTTGCCTTAGAACGAGGCGCCGGCATCTCACACGGTCCACGCCGAGGGAGCTGACATTTCCCCTCGGCGTGTCTTCCGGGTATCGTGGCTCCGGCGCTGTGAGTGGCCGGAGCAGCGATGTCGTCACTCCCGCGCATGCGAGCGGGAGACTTCTGTCCGGCAAGCTCCGGAGTTTGCCGGGCTGTCTGCCGAGAATCCCCTGTGCGTATGCGCCGCTGCAGTCAGCGGCTCATTGTGAGGGGAATATCGGTTTAGGAGATATTTTTTTTACCTACAGGTAAGCCTTATTATAGGCTTACCTGTAGGTAAAAGTAAAAAAAAAAGGTATACAACCACTTTAAGAATACATAAGTGATTGACAGCCTCAGCTGTGCATGTTTCCTTATGAGACTATGCAGAGGGGGGTGTTTCCATTCCTTTCACACAGGTGTCAGATTACACTCAGCTATGTGCTAAGCAGTGTGTGATGTCAGATCCCCGCTCGCCACCTTCTGGAAGCTTAGAAATACCCTTTGATTTGTGTCCTATACAAGACTGTAGAGAAGAGAGGGTTGCAGATAAACAGGTACAGCTTATGTGGGTGGATTTGCTTTATCACTGTGTATCTCCTGAGGCTAGTCATGTAAAGTGATTGTAAAGGCTAAAGGTTTTTTTTACATTGAATGCATTCTCGGCAGTAAGTTAAAAAACTATTTATGTGCTGCCCAGCCCCTCTAAATACTTACCAGAGCCTGATCCCAATCCAGCGCTGTGTCCGAGAGCAGCAGCGCTGCGCTTTCTTTCCCTTCTCACTGGACGTAAAGGATAAATCCACCTTTTGGAACATGTTACATGTTCCACCTGTTTTAAGGTTACTTTCACACTTCTCTGTAGCAAAATCGCAGTAAAAACACGTATGCATTTTTACTGCGATTTTGCTGTTTCAGATGTATTTGCTGTGCGTTTCTGGTGCATTTTTGGGTTGCCTGCACGTGTGAAAAATGGACATTACTCAAAAATGCACCAAAAAGCCAAATTGTGGTGCATTTTTACAGCAATTTTACTGTGATTTTGCCGCAATTTTTATTCATTTCAAATGGAAGCTGTGTTTTTTGTGCATTTTTCAAAACTGCACCAAAGATTCAGCATGCAGGAGTTTTCAAAACGCACTGCACTTGTAACACGGTGGTGTGAAAAGTCCCATAGGATTTAAAGGGAAACATTTTTCTTGTGTTTTTCTTGCAAGGAAAGGGCCCTAAGGGTGGAACATGGAGCATGTTTCCAGCAGCTGCAGCCATTCCCCCCTCTCCCCTTTCTCCCCAGTGACAGCGGACGGACATCTTCTTTGGGCCCGCTGTCACTCTTTGGCTCCGCCCACCCGGCCGCGTCATTTATTCACAGCCCTCTGTGAATGGGAAGCTATAAGTCCCGGCAGCCTTTGTGGCTGTCGACTTGTAGTTCTCAATGAACTACCAGGGCACTGTTGAGTGCTTTGGTAGTTCATTCATTCTTCCTGTCAGTGAGTATCTGCTTGTCCGTACGAGGTACACTGACAGGTCTGCACTGTACCAGCGATCTGCTGATTACTGGTGCAATGCTTTACAAGCTCCCAAAACAACAGAAAATGCATATTTTTTTTACCTACAAACAAATCTGCGTTTATTATTTTTTTGTTTAAAGGTGAACTTATCCTTTAAAGAGGAAGTTTACCCATAACACCTTTATAAAATTGATTATTCTTTAGCAAGGAACATACATTCCACATTAATAATTATGCTACCAAAATTAGTGTGTGCTGTAAATTGCCTCCAACATTGTTCCTGTTTCTTTTTTCGCTGGAGGCTGCCATTTTGTTGAAGCCCAGAGGCCCTAAGCAGTAATAAATCTTTAGGCTGTCAGCAGATCGGCTTCTACATTTACGACACCTTAACGAAGAAATAGAATCTCAGCATGTGCAGATCAGGGTGCGACAACATATTACTGGATTTTAAACAGTAGAGACACTTATTTTTAATGTTTTGCATAGCTATAGCTTCAAAAGGGGCCAGCCTGTATGATCTAGCAGGACATAATTTTTTGACTAAAGTTCAACTTTCAGCAACAGTTTTTTCCCTTTTGGGATAAACATTTTATCTAAGGCCCCTTTCACACTTGTGCGACTTGTCCTGCGACTTGGGGCTGCAAAGTCACACAAGTCGTACCCCATGAGTACCATTTTATATCTGTGTGACTTCAAGTTGCAGCTATTTCAAAGTATTCCTGCATTCCTTTTGGTCTGACTTTGATATCCATAGACCTCAGTCCCGGTTCACATATATGCGATGTGGGAACCAGTGTCATTTCAGTGTGGGTTCCTGTATTGCATGTCACCTGTCGGCGGTTCACACTGACATCTGCAAAGTTAATGACACCCCCAGATTGGTTTGCAGATTGCAGTACGAGCTGCCAAATCGTGCAGGAATCAGGTGTGAACACCCATGCGATCTGATTCCAGTGCGGACCAATAAAAGGGTCTCACATCGCACCAGTGTGAACCCAGCCTCAAGACTACACTGGCATTGCTTCAAGTCCTGGCAAAACCGCGCGACTTTCAGGTTGCGCATGTGAGAAAAGGGACCTAATTGGGAAAAATACTGACCAACGCAAGCACCCCTGTCAGTGTTTAATGGTCTGTCTGAACTCTATACCTGCCACTTTACCTTGACAGCTTGGTCTATTAAAAAATAAAAACTTTTTTTTTACTTTTTTTTAAAATGGAGTTTAGTGTCACGTTTAGTATCCATTTTACTGTATATGTTGTGCATGTACTTTGACTTTCATACGTAAACCCCCAACTATCTTACTTATTAAACATTTACTTTACTATGTCTCAACCAGTTACATGGGCCTCACAAATAATTGCCATATTGTTTGTACTTTAATTATCTCCATTGATCGTCCGCTCCATCCAGTGACCATAATGCTGTATTTTCAGTATATTCAACATCCTGTGCATTATAGTGGCACGGATTCAACATACTGTGCATTATTTTGGCATTGATTTTAAAATACTTTGTAGTATAGTGACATATATTCAATATACTGTGCATTATAGTGACAGATGCAATATACTGTGCATTATAGTGACATAGATTCCATATACTGTGCATTATAGTGGCATAGATTCAATATACTGTGCATTATAGTGGCATAGATTCCATATACTGTGCATTATAGTGGCATAGATTCCATATACTGTGCATTATAGTGACATAGATTCCATATACTGTGCATTATAGTGACAGATTCCATATACTGTGCATTAAAGTGACATAGATTCCATATACTGTGCATTATAGTGACAGATTCCATATACTGTGCATTATAGTGACATAGATTCCATATACTGTGCATTATAGTGACATAGATTCCATATACTGTGCATTATAGTGACAGATTCCATATACTGTGCATTATAGTGACATAGATTCCATATACTGTGCATTATAGTGACAGATTCCATATACTGTGCATTAAAGTGACATAGATTCCATATACTGTGCATTATAGTGACAGATTCCATATACTGTGCATTATAGTGACATAGATTCCATATACTGTGCATTATAGTGACATAGATTCCATATACTGTGCATTATAGTGACAGATTCCATATACTGTGCATTAAAGTGACATAGATTCCATATACTGTGCATTATAGTGACAGATTCCATATACTGTGCATTATAGTGACATAGATTCCATATACTGTGCATTATAGTGACATAGATTCCATATACTGTGCATTATAGTGACATAGATTCCATATACTGTGCATTATAGTGACATAGATTCCATATACTGTGCATTATAGTGACAGATTCAATATACTGTGTAGTGCAGTGACTTACAATCAACATACTTTGCTATGTAGTGACATAGGTTTAATAAATATATTGGGCAATGTATTGACATAGGTTCAATGTATTGTGCATTCTAACATTGAAGGTAGTGATCATGTATATGAATATTTCAATGAATTGAGACACTATTTTAGGTATCATATTGATTTTATTCTTTACACACATACACCAATCCAGACTGCAGAACCATGAGAACACACTGCTGCTTTGTACCATGTGAAGATCTGAGCCCCCTCTCTTCTATTGCCTTGGTTTTGCATCTTGGCACTGTGTTTGCATGGTACAAGTATAGAATAATAAATGTACCATGAATGCAAAGCTTGTCTGTGGATTTGTCATTTCTTACTTGTCCCTGTGTTACAGTTCACAGGGGGTAGCAATTGTGGACCATAACATTTTAATCACTTCTATTGGTACAAGAATTCCTAGTTTAAAATGAAGATCTCATTTTTTCATCTTGGGGGAAAAAAACAAAAACTGATGTGTGTTCATTACTGTGCATTTATTATTGATGGAACACTAGAAGACTTTCTCATTGAGTTGGACCTCTACCCACTCCCAACTCTAAACCACACATGGTGCTCTGTAATCACAATACATGCATATGTAAAATAAATGCTTTCTTTGTGGATTTACATTTTAATTTATTGCACTTCCTCCTTTGCTTAAAGTGGTTCTGAAGGCAGGAGATGTTTCACCTGTGTGCCTTCTGTGCATTAAGGTAAAAAAAAACTGCTAGGTGCAGCTCCTCCCCCCCCCCTTATACTTACCTGATCCCCATCTCCTATCAAGCGATGTGCATGAGAGCAGAAGCTCTCCTGGGTCTCTCTCTCCTCATTGGCTCACGCAGCAACAGGAGCCATTGGCTCCTGTTGCTACCTTTCCCAGCCAGTGAGTCAATGAAGAGAGTGCGGGGTCAGTGAGCCAATGAGCCCAACGTGCCAGCTTGAGTGCCCCCATAGCAAGAGGCTTGCTATTGGGGGCACTCGGCAGGGGGTAGGGGCCGGGACCACCTGCAGGGGACCTGCACAGAGCAGGTAAGTATAACATGTTTCTTATTTTAGATTAAAAAAAGTTAATCCTTTAGAATAATTTGAAGCTGGCCATAGCTGGTTCGATTCTCAGCCGGTTCAGCAGGGACCGGCCAAGATTTGAACCACGTATGGGAAGGCTGGCGGATTTTTCATGCGATCACAGTGTGTTATATGTGTGCGCCAACTTCTTTATTCTCTAAGATTGTAATCATGCTAACTTCTGCAATCCAGCCATGTATTCTTATGGAAAGATTTAGAAAATCTGGCTGGATTGGGCTCACTCCTATGGTCTCTCCATGAATAGTATGAGTCACCTTTAAATGGTAAAGGCCATAGTGGAAATTGATAATGACAGCTAAGTATAGGTTTTATGGTTGATTTTTTCCATCGCTTCCTTGGTCATTATCTATCTACACAATACTGAATTCTAACATTTGATAGTCAGAGATATACAGTACATTGGAAGGATTGATGTAATTTGATTTGAATAGAGTATGCTTTTTCCAGTCTGAAATGTTCCTAAAGTGGATGAAAAAATAATATCTTGGTTGGTGTCAACCTTTATACAAAAATAAATACAATGTTGAATATATCAAGTTTTGTAGGCATCTGAAGCTTTTTGTATGTTTTATTGCTTGCATTACATTTATAGGTTTGATGGCTTTTTAAATCAGCATGATTTATTTATGATTTAATAGTGTGATATGATTATAGAATATCTGTTTAGTAGCATCTCTAAATGAGTAATTCAGAGACCGCACTGTTGTCAGTCAATTTATTGCCGATGCCTGCCTTTAAATCGTAGCTGGAAATGTGACTACATAGAGATTCTCATATGAAGAACTTCGCTGGATATGTACACACATTGGGGGATTGTAGCCATTTGTTAGGGTCTGTTTGCACTTATGAGTTTGAAAACATGATTTATAAAGCAGTGAATGTGACATTCACCAACTAGTCACTGCAGCTGAATCAATCATTGTAATTTAAAACACATTCCCTTACGGTAGGTGTGAATGTTAAACTCATTGCTTTTTAAGTATACAACCTACATTTTTACTATGGGGTTTGTAAACAATCGCCTTGCAAAACAACCTATTAAGTTTAAAATAGACATTAAAGGGAAAACATTTTTGTATAAATAGCCTCCTAGTGGCCATAGAGAAGGTCAACCCGATGGAAGCAGTGGAGAAGGTTTCATCAAAGAAGTGGGAAGGGATAGCTCTCAACAGGAGGCAGGTGGGTAAACAGAGAAGTTATTTTAGCATAACTTGCAGGTATGCTATGTGAAAGTATAATAAAAGTACATCTGCTCTTATCTCTTTTGTCTATAAAGCTAAGACAGGCACGGATATTATGTGCATGAAACTCATATAATTTTGTGCCATCAATATAACTTTATTACATGAGGTCGTATAATCATGTGAACAAAACCATGCTTTGTCATCTTTTTATTGCTTACCTGGCAATATTATTGAGATTAGCAGTAGTGTTTTTGCTATTTATCAATGCTTTTCTTTTCTTGTAAGGTAATATATACTGTGTGTGTGTGTGTGTGTGTGTATGTGTGTATATATATATATATATATATATATATATATATATATATATATGTATGTATGTGTGTGTGTGTGTGTGTGTGTGTGTGTGTGTATATGTATATATATATATATATATATATATATATGTGTATATGTGTGTGTGTGTATGTATATATATATATATGTATGTGGCCCCTTTCACGTGATCCATTTTGATGGTCTCCGCTTGCTTAGTGGGGAACTCTCCGCTGATGCCAAGTCCGTCTCCTCTCACTGTGCAGAGACTGACCTGTCAGAGTCCAGCACTCCTCTGTGGGGAGATCGGAAGAAAATGGACAGACTGTCCATTTTTATCCAATCCCGACCTATCCGACCCGCTGGACGGATGGCACAAAAATGACCATCCGTTTTCAGTGGATTTTGTCAGATCAGATGTCAGCGGACACGTCAAATTTTTATTTTTTTTGCCATTTGTGTCCCATTGTGGAGATTTCCCTTCATTTTCTGTCCCATAGCCAACCAGGAAGTGGGAGAAAATCTCTGCAGATTAAGGGAATGTCTTGGGGACTCCCAGGTCACCAGAACTAGAGTCCCTATTGAAAGATTTCCTATCTATTACTTTTCTGGGGACAACCCAAAATTTAGGAACTCTATCCAAAACTAAAAAAAAAGTTTTGCAGGTTAGGCTTTCAACTTGACAGGCTAGGGAAGTATTGAGGACAGAGAGCCAAGCAACTTGTATTTTCAGTAACGTATTTATGTCACCAACAGACGTTACTACTCTCCGGTTTCCTCCAAGTATATTATATGGTGTGAAGTTTGTGGGTGCCTGACTCTCACACCTATATGAGATTATTAGAAATCTGATTCCATGATCAAAAAATGGGAGTTACACGTCACCACTTCCTCTTCTAAATCCTTTGACATCTCATCTATACCAGCCTCTACTATTTTGGGAAGTCCTTCTACAAGATTTTAAAGTATGTCTGTGGGAATTTGTACCTGTTCAAATTACAAAAAGAACATTTTTTTAATGGGTTCAAATCCAATAAATCCCAGAGGTGTTCAGTAAGCTGAAGTCCAGACTTTATACAGACCCTTTGAGTTCTCTAACAATAAACTTCTAATATCACAATTCAATGGAACTGACTTCCTGTTGAGCCAGAAAAGGGACTTTCCTACGCTGTTATCACAAGGTTGGGAGCATGGAAATGTCTAAAATGGCTTTTTATGCTGTACCATTACCAGCACTCTTCACTGAAAATGTATTAAGAAAAACATTTGGAGTGGTATCCACATACTTTTGACTTTATCATTTTTTTTTTTTTTTATAAGGGACCACTGTGTACATTGTCAATATGCCTAATGCAAGACCACCTTCAAAAGTAATAAATGAACTTGGCAATAGAAAAAAATATAACAAAAACCTACTTTATCCATAGTATGTTTTTATCTTGAATTTTTCATTTAAGGTTTCTAGCCAAAAAAGTGAGATCTACAATGCCTTGAAAAAATATTCATACCCCTTGAAATTTTCCACATTTTGTCATGTTACAAGCAAAAACGTAAATGTATTTTATTGAGATTGTATGGGATAGACCAGCACAAAGTGGCACGTAATTGTGGAGTGGAAAATGCTAAATGGTTTTCAATTTTTTTTACAAATAAATGTGTAAAAAGTGTGGCATGCTTTAGTATTCAGCCCCCCCCCTCCCCCCCGAGTCAATACTTTGTAGAACCACCTTTCGCTGCCATTACAGCTGCAAGTCTTTTTGGGGATGTCTCTACCAGCTTTGCACATCTAGAGTGACATTTTTGCTCATTCTTCTTTGCAAAGTAGCTCAAGCTCTGTCAGATTGGATTGGAGAGCGTATGTGAACAGCAATTTTCAAGTCTTGCTACAGATTCTCTATTGAATTTAGGTCTGGACTTTTGACTAGGCCATTCTAACACATGAATATGCTTTGCACTGAACCATTGAAGCTCTGGCTGTATGTTTAGGGTCATTGTCCTGCTGGAAGGTGAATCTCCACCCCAGTCAAGTCTTTTGCAGACTCTTAACAGGTTTTCTTCTAAGATTGCCCTGTATTTGGCTCCATCCATCTTCCTATCAACTCTGATAAGCTTCCCTGTCCCTGCTGAAGAAAAGGCATCCCCACAACATAATACTGCCACCACCATACTGCCACCACCATGTTTCATGGTGGGGATGGTGTGTTCAGGGTGATGTGCAGTGTTTAGTTTTCTGCCACACGCGTTTTGCTTTTAGGCCAAAAAGTTCCATTTTGATCTCACCTGCACCTTCTTCCATATGTTTGCTGTGTCCCCCGCATGGCTTCTCGCAAACTTCAAACTGGACTTCTTATGGCTTTCTTTCAACAATGGCTTTCTTCTTGCCACTCTTCCATAAAGGCCAGATTTGTGGAGTGCACGACTAATAGTTGTCCTATGCACAGATTCTCCCACTTGAGCTCTGGATCTCTGCAGCTCCTCCAGAGTTACCATGGGCCTCTTGGCTGCTTCTCTGATTAATGCCCTCCTTGCCCGGCCTGTCAATTTAGGTGGACGGCCATGTCGTGGTAGGTTTGCAGTTGTGCCATACTCTTTCCAATTATTGGATGAGCTTGGAATTTTTTTTTTTTTTTTTTTAACCTAACCCTACTTTAAATATGTCCACAACTTTACCCCTGACTTGTCTGGTGTGTTCCTTGGCTTTTTTTTTATGCTGTTTATTCACTGAGATTCTCTAACAATCCTCTGAGGGCCTCACAGAACAGCTGTATTTATACTGAGATTAAATTACACACAGGTGGACTCTATTTACTAATTAGGCGACTTCTGAAGGCGATTGGTTCCACTAGATTTTAGTTAGGGATATCAGAGTAAAGGGGGCTGAATACAAATGCACGCCACACTTTTCACATATTTTATTTGTAAAAAATGTTGAAAATCATTTATCATTTTCCTTCCACTTCACAATTATGTGCCACTTTGTGTCTATCACATAAAATTCCAATAAAATACATTTATATTTTTGGTTGTAACATGACAAAATGTGGAAAATTTCAAGGGGTATGAATACTTTGACAAGGCACTGTAAATCCATATTCTCTTTCTCTTGGTTTCAGGAAAAAAAAAAAACATTTGATAATATCTAAGCAGTAATGCATAGCTTAACATTATTTATCAGTTTTTCTTTGAACAATGCTGTATTTAAACCCTCCAGGTTCCAGTTCTGCAAGGCATGTTAATTGTACTTTCCGCAGCAGTATGGACAAAGCCAGCTCTAAGCCTTTTCATTAGTTGATGAGTCATTCTCACAAGTTCACCTCTGCTAATGTCAGAATTAGAGTCCTGGATTAGAGGACAAAGAAGGCTATCCTTTTAATTTATGGGTCAAAGGGACTATGATTACATAGTAAAATGTAAAATGTGCAAGCAAGGTTAGGCAAAGTGTGAATATTTTCCAGGCATATGTCATTTTGTAATGTAAATATACTGTGTGTGTTTTATTTTTATATATATATATATATATATATATATATATATATATATATATATATATATATATATATATAATATATACAGCAGAGTCAAAATATTCCTGAAAGTTTGAACTTTTGTTTTTTTTTCACTGCATTTCTAAACTTTTACCAGTCCCAATTATTACTAATATTGTTAAATTTTCTTTGTGAGGTCTACTTTCAATACTTTATACACAACATATAAAATTATTGATTTTTGTTAAAGCTTTGAAAGCTATTTAATTGGTTATTCATGTTTGCACAGCTATTTCTTTAGTCAGCAATGCGTGGAAATGCTGTGATCTGCTTTTTAGAGATGAATATGTCACCAGACATAATGAAATCTAATTTCTCGTACTTTTCTTTTCCCCGTGTGAAGTATAAAAGCCAGAAGATGTTAGAACTATGAGATCAAAGGCTTGTAAATACAGGGAAAATAAAACTTTGTTCTGCTTGTGTGAAAGACTGTTGTAGCTTGAACATTCTTAGAGTCTTATTGTAAATACGGCATCAGCTGAATCTTCTGCAGACTGCCATTTTAATGAGCTGAAATTTACTGAAGCTTACACTTGGTACCCAATGTAAACAAAGTGGAGTGTCATATAGTGGCCAAAACTAATGTTCAGTTTCAGACCCGGCTTTTTTTCCCTTTGATGCCAGCCTGCAATGAAATGTTATCTTGAAGACTAACTTCTGAAACTGGATACCACAAATACTGCGAAAACTCCCTCCTCCCCAAAATGACTAACCCATTATTCCAGTTCACTGCTCTACTAGCATCAACATTGTTAGGGGGGTTAGCAAGACCTTCTTGTATCAATTGAAAAGCATCTCTGTGACCATGAAGAGATCTTATTACCTTGAATTCAATTTTCCCATCTGAGAACATCAGTAAAGTATGAGTCACTATTTGAAAACGGCTTCTAGGAACGCTCTAGGTCAGCTTAATAGTTGAAGGTTTGTTTGAAAGTTTGTCACACATGGGCACAAGACTCTTTCACTAGTTGTTTGAACTAAATAAATGCTTATAAATCTCTGCAGCAATTAGCAAGAGTTCAAAAGGTTGTAAACCAGCTTCAGATGCAACTGCAAGCCTCACTATGGTACTCATTCATATATTATGAATTATCAGCTGGAAACAGAAATAACTTACTTAAATTAAAGAGTTACTGGAAATGAAAGTTTTTGGAGGCACTAAGGACTTTCATGGTACCACTATAATCATACTACCGTAATTATAATTTAAATAAGAAACATGTAAGAAGCCGCGCTAAGTGGTCAAATAATAAATTGCGTGAATAAGTAGTAAACCTCTTGTAAGATATAAGCAAAATAATAAGCATAAAAAACATATAGGTTGCGCTAAACAAATATAAACACAAAACAACTGTGATCACAGGAGGAGGAGGAAGGGAAGCCTTTCTGTCCCACCAGGTGCACTGTCAGTTCCCAGGCTGGAAACTGACTGTCAACTTCCCAGCCTGGGAACTGACCGTAGACCTGGAGGGACAGAAAGGATTTTAATGCCTCCTCCTCCTCCTCCTGTGATTGTTTAGAACTTAAAAAATACTGATATTTTGAACTTCCTTCCATCCCCACTGCTTCCCAGGGATCTGAACCTGGCGGACCATGCAAGAGTAAGGGCCCAGGACATCCTGGCGGACGAGCCATTACACGATAAGCTCATTTTACCTTACCTGTTGAGTTATTTTACCTTACCTGTTGGGTGGAACAATAATCATAATGTACTCTGGTCTGCTGCACCAGCTACTTGGTCAGTGAAAGCCAATCATCAATGGAGAAATCATCATAAGTCTTTGGTGCCAAGGAGTGATCCCGTGCAGGAGACCATCTGGATAAGGAGAAAGGCCTGGGCTGGGTTAAAGCCACAAGCGCATTTGATCTCTTGTAAATTAATGAGGGATCATTTGAAGTTGGTAAGTGGGCATTTCTGCTGATGGATGAAGTCATTGATTTTTAAGGATCACTATGGTGGTTTAGCGCAACCTATATGTTTTTCCTAAGTTTAAATTATAATTATAAAATAAAAAATAACATATTTTTTTTACAAAAGTCTATAAAAGATTATAAATACAATAATCAAACATAAAAACAAGGAATTGTTTAAAAAGAAGATTTTCTGTTTCAAATTATTTGGTCGATGGGGGATTATGGTGTGGGGTTGTTTTTCAGGGGATGGGCTTGGCCTCTTAGCTCCAGTGAAGGGAACTCTTAAGGTGTCAGCATACCAAGACAATTTTGACAATGCTCCTAACTTTGTGGGAACAGTTTGGGGATGGCCACTTTCTGTTCCAACTTGAGCACCAGTGCAAAAAGCAAGGTCTATAAAGACATGGATGAGTGAGTTTGGGGTGAAGGAACTTGACTGGTCTGCACAGAGTCCTGACCTCAGCCAGATAGAACACCTTTGGGATGAATTAGAACGGATACTGTGAGACAGGCCTTCTCGTCCATATCAGTGCCTGACTTCACAAATTCGCTTCTGGAAGAATGGTCAAACATTCCCGTAAACACTCCTAAACCTTGTGGACAGCCTTTCCACAATAATTGAAGCGGTTATAACTGCATAGGGTGGGCCAACTCAATATTGAACCCTACGGACTAAGACAAGGATGCTATTAAAGTTTATGTGCGTGTAAAGGCAGGCGTCCCAATACTTTTGGTTATATAGTGTATATGTATGTGGTTGAAAATGCAGAGAAGTAGGTCAAAATGCAGTTGTAAAATGTACATCTATACATTTAGGTTTACCATCATCGATCCCACTAAACTGACTCATTAGGTGAACTTTGGACTGGGATGCCAAGGTAGGCATCCCAATACTTTTGGTAATATAGTGTATAGACATCTCATAAGTATATATGCATAGATTAGTACAAAAAAACACACACGTACACATGCATATAAAGAGTGCACACAAGTAGTCAATTCATCAAACAAAATATTTATCTCCATACACTGTGCAGAGGACTCACAAGGCTACTGTAAAGGAAGGCACAATACTCACCCAGCAATCTACCCCAACCTATCAGCGAGAAAATAGCGCTAATTGGCACCCTCCCCGGCGAGTGTGGAAGCCAGGTGTAAACAGGGCTGAGGGGCTCTGTTCAAAAAAATCTATGCATTAGACCATTGTATGTATTATAAAACCAATACTATACACAGTGCCCTGCATACGCTCCACAAAGGTCTCTAGGATCTGGTGGTGTGTAAGGATGGAAAGGGGCTTGAAAACTAGCTTCCCCAATTTAATTGGTCAAAATCATTCACCTATATAGGTATGCAAGAAATAGTCCGCATACTAATCAAAATATCCAGAGACCCCAAACTCCATGAGCAGAACTTTATGTTCACCTCTGAAATTGGCCCCAGACTGCATCCAATGATAACTAGAAAGTTTTTATATATGTATACTGTAGCTATAGTTCCAAGTATACCCAGTTTCAACCATCCATATAGCAGGTAGGTTCAACTCCATTTAAAGCAGATAAATGTGCAGTTCATATTATGGGGATTATCACCTGGTGGACAATAAGGCCAATTATACAGATGCCTATAACAAGAGACCATAAAAAAACTATAGTAGGTTAATTGGATCCTGTCTTAATTGTTCCTAGTATGTGTATGTATGAATGTGAGTTAGGGACCTTAGAGTGTAAGCTCCTTGAGGGTAGGGACTGATGTGAATGTACAATGTATATGTAAAGCACTACGTAAATTGACGGCGCTATATAAGTACCTGAAATAAATGTAAAAATATATAAAGATTTTGCTGATCAACCAGCTCAAGTTACTGCCATGTAGTACAGGTATAAAGCTGTGTCTCACCAATGGAGTCATAGGATTGCACGGCATCACCAGATAATTCACCTCCCCCCCTCTTATATATTTCTTAAAGAGTTGAATTTTTTTGCAGATCATATGGACAGCAACCTTTGCTAAACTGAAGCAGTTTAAGGAAGGGGCCAAAAGTGACAGTGTGGATCTCAAAACACTGGTCTGATTCTGAAGCCAGGTACACACGGGCCGAATGTCGCAAGACATTTGCCGTGAGGGGAAGGTCAGTTTGTCTGACAGAAGCCGGACTGCATGCTAGAAAACCAGCAGCCGACCAACTCCAGATCCGGGCTCTCAGCCAATGGGGGGGGGGGGGGTCGCTGGGCTGAACGGAAATAAAAATAATAGTGTGTACCAGGCTTAACTGCTTGCCACCCGCCCCGCCATCAATGGCGGAGTGGTGCGGCTCTCGTTCTGGGCCGACGTCATAGGACGGCGTCCCAAAACGGCCACGCCGTGTTGCTAGGACACGGCGCGACCCCGATCTCTTTAAAGAGCCACGTCCGTGGCTCTTTAACCATGTGATCGGCTGTGTCCAATCACAGCTGGTCACATGTAAACAAGGAGATGCCGGTAATCGGCTCTCCTCACCTCACACTGACAGAGTGTGTGGCGAGGAGAGCTGATCAGCGGCATCTCCTCACAGGGGGACATCTAGGGATGTAATCAGGGCACTGATCATCAATGCCCTGATTACAATAAATACAGTGTCACAAATCAGTGCCCACCATTGCCAGCATACAGTGCCCACCAGTGGCAGCAATCAGTGCCCACCACTGCACACAAGAGCCACCAATCAGTGCCCATTAGCGATGCCAGTCAGTGCTGGCAATCAGTGCCGCTTATCAGTGCTGCCCATCACTGTTGTCGATCAGTGCCTATCCATGCCGCCTCTCCGTGCCGCTTATCCGTCCGTGCCCACCAGTGCCACCTATTAGTGCCCATCAGTGCCACCCAACAGTGCTGCCTATCAGTGCCATCTATCAGTGCCCATAAGTTCAGCATATTAGTGCCTCCTCATCAGTGCCACCTCATCAGTGCCCATAAGAGCCACCTCATCAATGCCCACCAGTTCAGCCTATCAGTGCCGCCTCATCAGCGCACATCAGTGAAGGCAAAAACCTACTTAGATACAAAATTTACTGACAGAAAAAAATAAGAAAACTTTTTTTTTTTTTAATTTTTTTTTTTTATAAAACACCCAGCAGTGATAAAATATCACCAAAAGAAAGCTCTATTTGTGTGAAGAAAATGTTAAAAAAATTTGTTTGGGTACAGTGCGGCATGACCGCGCAATTCTCATTCAAAGTGCGACAGCGCTGAAAGCTGAAAAATGGCTTGGACAGGAAGGGGGTGTAACTGCCTGGTAGGCAAGTGGTTAAAGGACGTTGGGTGTGTCCACATATTTATTTGCACAGAAAGGAATATAAAATGTTGGTAGGTTCGTAAGCAAGTTGCCAGTCTCCAATAGACCGATAAGTAGTTAACCTTGTATAAAGGGGTCCTTTATTTTATGTTGAAAAAATTATTGAAACTATCCAGCCACATTCTCTGTTGTGCAATATATGTCCCATCACCCAAAAGAAAAAAGAAGGTAAGGGTTAGAATCCAAGGGCAACAGATACCTGTGCCTGGATACCAGGGTGGATTTGATTTAAATCAAGTCGATTTAAAATCACGATTTAAATCATAATTTCAATCGCTAGTAAAAAGGCTTGATTTAAATCATCATTTTTAAAGAGCAACTGTCATCTCTGTCCTGCAGCAGCTCCTCCTCTGACCCGCTGTTGACTCACCGACAGTCCCATTCACTTTAATGGGATGGCTGGTGATGCGGCAGTGACACAACAAGGAGAGGGACGTGGTGGCAGCAGGTGAGTGGATGCCCGCTAACAGGTGCTGCCATGATGAATCTCAAATGACAGTTGCTCTTTTTAAATGTAAGGCTTTAATCTTGCTGGTAGTTAGAATTTTTAATATTTGCAAACAAAATTAAGGTTTTCTATTTAGAATAAGCTGTTGGGTTACTAAAACAGTGATATCAGAACCAATTCAATCATACAGTTTGTAGTATACATAGATTTGCCAAACGATGGGATAAAGGAATATTCCTGAACTTTGTTTATCTCATGGTTACTGTGAAATTTTGTAAATGCATCAATGCAGTGCATGTTATCTCAGCTTGCAGTGCTTGTATTCATTGTAAGAGTTTACCAAAAATCTAAATATTGCAGAATATACAGCCTCATGCTACATAATTAAGCTCCATTTCATGCTGAATAAACTAAATTATTAATCTATCCTAAATTGAAAACTATCTTTGGATAGATTTTTTACTCCAAAAGAATTTTATTGAAATAAATTTGATAAAAATCAAAAAAATTGATTTTAAATCAAGAAAATCTGATTTTTTTTTTGATTTTTTTAGTTAAAAAAAAATCTTTGATTTATATCCACCCTGCTGGATACTGCACTTGCTCCAGTCTCTTTCTGTGGGGATATCAGTATGTATGTCTTGAGGACACTTTTCTTACATGTAACTTCTAAAATTGAGAAGACCAGATTAGATTGTTCAACTCAGAATTGGTCATTTTCCACGGATAACTGCTACCTGTTAGGTGGCTCAGTTTGGGTACAGTTTTTTTTCGGTCCCCATGGAACGGTTCAAACTTTTACGAAGAGGTATGTTATACTGTATAATAAAACTGATACTTTGCCCTTGAACCTCAGATCACATGATGGCTTGCAGTAGCTATCTCGGAGTGCAGCTGAGATGGAAAATAAATACTATAGGAGGGTTATTTAATGGAACAGGGCGGAGAACAATGGCTTGTTCTATAGTAGTCCAGTCGGTTTAGAGTCATGAAAGTTTGCTTGGACCTTGAAGAAGGGGACATACCCCGAAAGCTTGTCCTGAAAAATTGTATGTTAGTGCAAATAAAAAAAGTATCACGGACAGTACTCAATTTTCTCTGATTCATGAAGGCAATTTGGTTGCGACTGTAATTTCTGTTTTTTGGTTTCTATTTTATATAGTATAAATCTTTCTTTTTTTTTTTTTTTTTTTTTTTTCTAGTGGCAGCACCAACATTTTTCATCTCAATTTACATATGTGCAATTTTTAATTTTTTGTTTTTATTTTTGTTTTTTTTGTTTTTTGTATAAAGAAGATTTTAGTATATAATGGTATTAAAGTGTAAATGAATGTAATTGCTTTGGTAAACTTTTTGGTTGATTTTGTGTGCTGGACAGAGGTTATCCTATTAGGAGTCTTTGTTTCCTCACATTCAGGAGAATTTTATCTCCATGTAAGGAAGAATGTGAGCTGGAGCCGGTGGTATTCTGATTGTGCTTGTGAAAACATTCCTCCTTAGCCTCAGTTGCTCGCTCAGCCTTCTCTATTACTAGCACCATCATTATGGCTTTTTAGAGTCTCTGAAAAATTAAAAGCACATTTTCATAGGAAAGTAGGGCACATCAGGAGCCGCTAGGCTTTGCAGCTCTCTTCTTTAATTCAGTAACATAGATTATTTGTGAAAGGCATAGCTAATTTTCTCTCCACCTTTCTTTCCCTAGAACTAAACAGATTAGAATAGTCTTCAAAGAGATGGCCCAAATGTCTATGCTTTATTCACACCTGCTTTACAGAGCTTCTGCTACACCAAAATTCTATCTGACAGGGAGGGTCATAAATAAAGAATTTTGCAGTATGCCTCCCATCCTATTCAGCTGTTTTTCTCCCAGTTTAGCTTTAATAGCATATAAATAGAAATCCACAGTCACTGATCTGATTACATACATTAGTGGATACAACATAATGATTTTTTTTAACAATAACGTACTTTTCAAACAATTAATAAAGTAGGTTCTCCATTAATCCATGTTAGCATCTACAATGCTTTGAAAAAAGTATTCATACCCTTTGATATTTTCCACATTTTGTCATATTACTTCCAAAAAACGTAAATATATTTTATATGGATTTTATGAGACAGACCAACACAAAGTGGCACATAATTGTGAAGTGGAAGAATAATGATAAATGGTTTTCATTTTTTTTTTTTACAAATATCTAAAAAGTGTGGTGTGCCTTTGTATTCAGCCCCCTTTACTCTGATACCCCTCGCTAAAATCTAATGGAACCAATTGCCTTCAGAAGTCACCTAATCAGTGAATAGAATCCACCTGGGTGTCATTTAGTCTCAGTATAAATAGAGCTGTTCTGTGAAACCCTCAGAGGTTTGTTAGAGAACCTTAATGAAGAAACAGCATCCTGAAGGCCAAGGAACACACCAGACAGGTCAGGTATAAAGTTGTGGAGAAGTTTAAACCTGGGTTAGGTTATAAAAAAAAATATCCCAAGCTTTGAACATCTCACGAAGCACTGTTCAATCCATCATCTGAAAATGGAAATAGTATGGCACAGCTGCAGACCTACCAAGACATGGCCGTCCACCTAAACTGACAGGCTGGGCAAGGAGAGCATTAATCAGAGAAGCAGCTAAGAGGCCCATGGTAACTCTGGTGGAGCTGCAGAGATTCACAGCTCAGGTGGGAGAATCTGTCCACAGGACAACTATTAGTTGTGCATTCCACACATCTGGCCTTTATGAAAGAGTGGCAATAAGTAAGCCATTGTTGAAACAAGACCATAAGAAGTCGCATTTGCAATTTGCGAGAAGCCATGTGGAGGACGCAGCAAACGTGGAAGAAGGTGCTCTGGTCAGATGAGACCAAAATGTAACTTTTTAGCCTAAAAGTGTGGCAAAAAACTAACTCTGCACATCACCCTGAACACATCATCCCCACCGTGAAACATGGTGGTGGTAGCATCATGTTGTGGGGATGCTTTTCCTCAGCACAGGAAGCTGGTCAGAGTTAATGGGAAGATGAATGAATCTTTTAAGATTGGAGGCAATCTTAAAAGAAAACCTGTTATGCCCCGTACACACGGTCGGATTTTCCGACGGAAAATGTGTGATAGGACCTTGTCGGAAATTCCGACCGTGTGTAGGCTCCATCACACATTTTCCATCGGATTTTCAGACACACAAAGTTTGAGAGCAGGATATAAAATTTTCCAACAACAAAATCCGTTGTCGGAAATTCCGATCGTGTGTACACAAATCCGACGGACAAAGTGCCACGCATGCTCAGAATAAATGAGGAGATGAAAGCTATTGGCCACTGCCCCATTTATAGTCCAGACGTAAGTGTTTTATGTCACCACGTTCAGAATGATCGGATTTTCCAACAACTTTGTGTGACCGTGTGTATGCAAGACAAGTTTGAGCCAACATCTGTCGGAAAAAATCGTAGGATTTTGTTGTCGGAATGTCCGAACAAAGTCCGACCGTGTGTACGGGGCATTAGTCTGCAAAAGACTTAAGACTGGGGCGTAGGTTCCAGCAGGACAACCCTAAACAAACAGCCAGAGCTACAATGAAATGGTTTAGATCAAAGCATATTCATGTGTTAAAATGGCCCAGTCAAAGTCCAGACCTAAATCCATTTGAGAATCTGTGGCAAGACCTGTTCACAGACGCTCTCCATCCAATCTGACAGAACTTGAGCTATTTTGCAAAGAAGAATGGGCACATATTTCACTCTCTAGATTTGCAAATCTGGTAGAGACATACCCAAGAAGACTTGCACCTGTAATTGCAGCGGAAGGTGGGCTGAATACAAATGCACGTCACACTTTTCACATATTTATTTGTAAAAATTATTAAATCATTTATCATTTTCCTTCCACTTCACACTTATGTGCCACTTTGTGTTGGTCTATCACATAAAATCACAATAAAATACATGCATGTTTTTGGTTGTAACATGACAAAATGTGGAAAATTTCAAGCCGTATGAATACTTTTTCAAGGCACTGTATTTACCTTCTACTCCTTCCCTTACTATGGCGTCCAAGATTCCTGTGTAACCTGTAGGTTCCTGGATAAGTCAAAACATACTCGCCTTTCTGACCTTGGGTTTACACTAGTGCGATGCGGGAACCAACGATGCGGGTGCACGAAGCCTCGCTTCTCTCCCCCTAGTCTCCGCGGTGCCGGCATTCTAACTGTGGGCGTGCACTGCCTATTTATGAGCCGCGATGTGCGCTGTAATTGGCCGGGCAATCTTCTGAAACATGTGACGTGCCCCAAAAGATTGCAGAGAGGAAGGGGGGAGAGGTGAACTTCCTTCAGGTGCCAGGGGAGGAAGTGGAAGCTGGGTGCCTGTAAAACCTGGATACCCGCTCCCCCCCCCAAAAAGAAATGACATGCCAAATGTGGCATGTCAGGGGGTCACCAGCACTTAAAGCGGAAGTTCCATTTTTGGGTGGAACTCCGCTTTAATTGACATGTTTTTATATGTGTAGATGTGTTTGTATCTAATATCCCATAGTTCTATTAAGTAAGAGTGATTGATAACCCCGCCACATCCTTTTGCATCAAAAAGTTTAGTGTGACGTGCTGCAGACAGATTTATACTATGATACTAGCAAAATTTTGTCCATTTTGGCTGTGCTTGCGTATATCATTTTGTTAAACGTCCTTCTATTTATACGGTGTTGTATGTGGCATACTTTAGAATACCCCATCCTATTCTCTGTGCAGTACGTTACACACATCACACATTTCCATTTTTTTTTTTTTAACACGGTATATACCGTATATACTCGAGTATAAGTCGTTCCGAGTATAAGTCGAGGCCCTAATTTACTACAAAAAAAATGGGAAAAACTTATTGACCCGAGTATAAGACGAGGGTGAGAAATGCACAGCTACTGTAAGTGGAAAAGAGGGTCAACAATGCCCATTTGCAGCATCACTGTGCCCATTTGCATGCCTCACTGTGCCCATTTGCAGCCATAGGTCCCCTGAACTTCAAACTCGGTAGTTAAGGGTCCCTAGATGCCCCCTAGCTGCAGCCAAAATTTGGGGTCTCTGAACCCAAAGGGTCCTGAAATGACATTGCTGCAGATGGACACAGTTGACCGAATTTGGGGCCCCGTATCTCGGGGCCACTTAGTGCTAGGAACCCCAAATTTGGTGTGCAAAATTTGACATTTTCTGTATCGGTTTTGGGGCCCCGTATCTCAGGGCCACTTGGTGCTAGGAACCCCTGCTTTGGATATGTTATGGAACCAGTTCCACTGGGTTTGCACACCAAATTTGGGGTTCCTAGCACCAAGTGGCTCTGAGATATGGGGCCCCAAAGTCGGTTCAGAAAATGTCAAGCAATTTTCTTCAGCAGAGAATGACATTTTCCGAACCGATTTTGGGGCCCCGTATCTCGGGGCCCCTTAGAGCTAAGAACTTCATCTTTGGATATGTTGTGAAACCAGTTCCACTGAGTTTGCACACCAAATTTGGGGTTCCTAGTACCAAGTGGCCCTGAGATACGGGGCCCCAAAGTCGGGTCGGAAAATGAAATTTTTTGCTGCAGAAAAGTGCTTGACTCAAGTATAAGTCGAGGGGGGCACTTTCAGCACAAAAAAATGTGCTGAAAAATTCGACTTATACTCGAGTATATACGGTACATCATTTGATGTAGTGTATATATCAAATAGTTATGCTATTTTACACAATAAATAATTACTAAGACCTGTGTTCTCCTGCTGTTCAAGCTTCTATTTTATTAGGAGGGTGGGGTTCTTGAGATTTAAATAATGAATCTGTCTGAAGAAAGGTGGTCTGTGCCCTGCCGAAATGTCAACCACAATACCTACTGGTCAGTGTATATAATAAAGACTGTGTACATAAAAATTTGTGATGGCTATACAACAGTGTATGCACCAATTTATTAGGCCAGTACAAGCATTACTGATTGAAGACTAGGTTCATACGGCCATCCTGTCATCTATGTGCTGTCACAGTTTTGTCAAAATCAGGGGAACCACAGGGCATAATAGGACAGCAATAGAACAATAGTAATCCTCGATGCATTGACAGATGAGCTGTAAACACAGGGCTGTGATTAAATGTATTCCAAAATAATGTCAGAGAAAAGTGTATTTTGCTATGCTTTTCCCTAGTGTTTCTACTCTGTTTCACTCCAGTCCTGTGTGTACAGCTCATCTGTCAGCGCAGAGAACTATTGTTCTCCAATGATCTTTTGTACTGTAAGCTTCCAATTTTACTTCATTTTTTTTATGTTTACAGCCCTGTTTGCAGTATCTCTTTTCTTGGCACTCTCTCCAAACCGTGGATATTGCTAGATGGTGATAGGCAGTAAGTCCATTGTTTTGCAAGAGAAACATTTTAATTAATTGTTTCTCCAGTAGTTCATAATATTGTTTTACAGTGCCTTTAAATTTTCCACATTTTGGCATGTTACAACCAAAAACGTAAATGTCTTTTTTGGGGGGATTTTATGTGATAAACCAACACAAAGTGGCACTTAATTGTGAAGTGGAAGGAAAATGATGAATGGTTTTCAAATTTATTTACAAATAATTGTGTGAAAAGTGTGGTGTGCATTTGGCAAGACTTTGATACCCCTAACTAAAATCTAGTGGAACCAATTGCCTTTAGAAGTCAACTAATTAGTAAATAGAGTCCACCTGTGTGTCATTTAATTTTAATATAAATACAGCTGTTCTGTAAAGCCCTCATGGGTTTGTTAGAGAACCTTAGTGAACAAACAGCATCATGAAGGCCAAGGAACAGGTCAGGGATAAACTAGGATGAACTTCTGCGCTACTACATAAAACCGTGTGAAAAATAACTGTGATAGTAAATGATATTGATGCTGCAAAATCAAATATAGCGAACACCCCTCACTATTGATAAAACTGAAAAATGCACAATCGTGATAAATTGTGTACGTGATTCTGCGCAACAATTGATCAATACATAATGCTACTGCATGGAAACTGCACACCTTAAAAATGAAATTAGAGTCCCCAGTAGTGAACCACAATAAATACAAGTGTGAGTCAAAAGTGAATGTCCTTCAATAATAAGGAACAACATAAAACGTGAATCAAAGTGACCAGGTGCTGTTCAATCACATAAATCGCATGATAAAAACATAAAACATATCAACTGTGACTGATAAGTGAACATGCGTTGCTGGGTGATCTGGTGACTGTTCGTGGCAATGGATACCCACTCGGGGCTCCCAGAACTCTCACCTCAATGACACTAAAAAAGTGCCTGTGTGCTTTCAGTAGGTCTGTACTCGTTCTGGTCCAGTGATGGTGGTGGCGTCCTAGTCCGTCTTAGGGGAGACGACACTTCCTCCGATGGGTAGGCTCCATATAGGGGTAATTAAAAGCAAAGGACTCCGATAGTGTAATAAGGTTAAGCCAAGGGATTTATTAAAATAAAGTAGCTGCTTACATTAAGGTAAACGACAAAGCGCCAAACAACAGTGGAACCAGCGTGTTAGCGGTACTCGCTACGTCACTTCCGGTCCGCACTAACGTATTTCCGGTTGCGTCCTACGCGTTACGTCATATCACGTGACTTCTTCAGGGCACCTCCAGAACCCCCCGGGAAGACCAATTGTTAATGGGATTAATTCCCTAACAGCAAGGATTGGCCAATACATAGATTACTAGGTGAGAGTTCTGGGAGCCCCGAGTGGGTATCCATTGCCACGAACAGTCACCAGATCACCCAGCAACGCATGTTCACTTATCAGTCACAGTTGATATGTTTTATGTTTTTATCATGCGATTTATGTGATTGAACAGCACCTGGTCACTTTGATTCACGTTTTATGTTGTTCCTTATTATTGAAGGACATTCACTTTTGACTCACACTTGTATTTATTGTGGTTCACTACTGGGGACTCTAATTTCATTTTTAAGGTGTGCAGTTTCCATGCAGTAGCATTATGTATTGATCAATTGTTGCGCAGAATCACGTACACAATTTATCACGATTGTGCATTTTTCAGGTCAGGGATAAAGTTGTGGAGAAGTTTAAAGCAGGGTTAGGTTATAAAATAATATTCCAAGCTTTGAACATCTCACGGAGCACTGTTCAATCCATCATCCGGAAATGGAAAGATTATGGCACAGCTGCAAACCTACCAAGACATGGCTGTCCACCTAAACTGACAGGCAAGGAGAGCATTAATCAGAGAAGCAGCCAAGAGACCCATGGTAACTCCGGAGGAGCTGCAGAGATCCACAGTTCAGGTGGGTGAATCTGTCCACAGGACAACTATTAGTCATGCTCTCCACAAATCTGGTCTTTATGGCAGAGTAGCAAGAAGAAAGCCATTGTTGAAAGAAAGCCATAGGAAAGTCCCATTTGCAGTTTGCAAGAAGCCATCTGGGGGACAGAGCAAACATGTGGAAGAAGGTGTTCTGGTCAGATAAGACCAAAATTGAACTTTTTGGCCCAAAAGCAAAACGCTATGTGTGGCGGAAAACTAACACTGCACATCACCCTGAACACACCATCCCCATCGTGAAATGTGGTGGCAGCATCATGTTGTGGGGATGCTTTTTTTCAGTAGAGACAGGGAAGCTGGTCAGAGTTTATGGGAAGATGGAGCCAAATGCAGGACAATCTTAGAAGAAAACCTGTTGGGGTCTGCAAAAGACTCGAGACTGGGGCAGAGGTTCACCTTCCAGCAGGACAAGGACCCTAAACATACAGCCAGAGCTACAATGAAATGGTTTAGATCAAAGCATATTTATTTGTTAGCATGGCCCAGTCAAAGTCCAGACCTAAATCCAGTTGAGAATCTGTGGCAAGAGTTGAAAATTGCTGTTCATGGACACTCTCCATCCAATCTGACAGACCTTGAGCTATTTTTCAAAGAAGAATGGGCAAAAATGTCACTCTCTTGATGTGCAAAGCTGTTAGAGACATCCCCAGAAAGACTTGCAGCTGTAATTGCAGTGAAAGGTGGTTCTACAAAGTATTGACTCAGGGGGACTGAATACAAATGCACGCCACACTTTTCACATATTTATTTGTAAAACATTGTAAAAACCTTTTATAATTTTCCTTCCACTTCACAATTATGTTTTACAGTGTTACAATTACAGATGTTCTCAGTTTCCCGACTTTTTTTTTTTTTTAATTAATTTTACATAGGGCTCCTTTCACACTTGAAAGTCGCATGACAAGTCGTACCCCATGACTTCCAATGAGTACCATTCATACAAGTCATACCCCATGACTTCCAATGAGTACCATTCATATCTGTGTGACTTCAAGTTGCACCGACTTCAAAGTAGTCCTTGTACTACTTTGGTCCGACTTGATGTAAGTTGAGGTCCATAGGCCTCAAGTTTACACAGGCATTCCCTGAAATCGTGTCAAAATCATGGCCCCGAAATCATGGTAAAATTGCACGACTTTGAAGTCGCAGTAGTGTGAAGGGGGCCTAAGTCAGAACTTTTGCCCTGTTCAAGCTAAACTAGGCCAATGAGCAAGTTGGCCTGGCCTGGTAGGGTTGGTAGGATTGATGGTGGTAAAGAACTTTAGATGGCAGAAGGTAACTTTAAAAAAAAACCTTCTAAAATTCTTTAGAAATAATAGGAGTGTCTGTAAAAAAGAAGAGGCATCCTCGTGATGATGTGTCCTTGGAAAAACGATGGTGACTGTGGCTGAGAGGAGCTACCTTTTTGAAATTTTGTTGTTCATTTTATTTGCAATGACAATAAATCTGTTATCTTACCTTATCCTACCTATCTTCTAGTAAAAAATCCTTGTAGAGTACTCAAATCTACCTTTTTTAGTTCTTTGTGGAAGCGTCCTAAATACCTAGTACAACATCAAAATGTCTAGAATGTGTGTTGTTTTTATATTAATTTGAGAAGACTTGAGATAAGGCATTGCATTTACCTAAATATTGGAGGCAAGCCATGGATTTTGTGTATTCTCTTGAAATAATAGCACACTTATCAAGTTTCATCATACTTATTTAGCAGTAATTACAGTTTATTCTTATTTTATGACTAGTGTAGTCCTAGCTTTGTGCAACATTATTACATTGGCTGAATTCCTAATTTCCTTTTTATTTACGGTCTTGTTAACAGTAACATATGTAAAATATCCCCTTGACGCAGATAAGAACAGCATCGGTACTTAAAAGTACAAAGCTTTAACCTTATAAGGAAACTGCTCAGCCACAGATTTGAGAAACATTCTTCCAATAAATATTCAAGGAATGCTTTTTCACTTCCTAAAATCCTGTGCGTAAAGCAAGTACATGGTTTTAATTTCAACATTTTGCTCAACAATCCAAGTACAAATTCTATGCTTTAAAAAAGGCAGAATTCACACTATACAGCCTTGTTCGACATAGCCTGTGACTTTGAAGTCAACTTTGCGATGTTTTAGTATGCATTTTCCAGCTTTATGTCAGTTTTTATTGTGTTTTAAAAATACAGCAAAGCATGCATTTTGAAGACCTGTGCAAAATGCATATGCAGTGTTTATTTCTAAATGCTGTTGTTTGAATCCAGCAATACTTTATGGCTGCATTCACACCTGCGAATGGGCCCAACAAATATTATACCCGAGAACCCCAGTAGGGGTTCCTGGCATTTAGCCCCATTGAAAGAAATGGGAGGCTGCCTGGTCCCACAGCTAATGTTGCCCACTCACAGGTAATCTCTCATGCAGGTATCACCTGTGAGTGCCTCTGCAGTGCTACCCTTTGCTCCATATACAGTTTGTAATACGTTTCATCATAAATACCTTTTTTTTTTTCTTTTTTTTTTTTCCTTGCGGACACGTGACTACTAAGCTCATTTCTCACTGAGGCTCCATTCACACATGGGCGTTTTGAATTGCGAGCAGAAATGCCATCATTTCAAAACGCCCATTTGTGAATGACAAATCGCACAATGCACATTTCAGATGCCATTCATTTAAATGGCCACTAAAAACACGGTGCTGTTCTGGCACGATTGTCGCTCGATAAATCGCGCTTCAACCAAAGGGATATACATGCTGTTTTATTGTTGTGCACCAGAATAGTGCATTCATTCAAGCTGCTACTATTTAAAGGGAAAGAGCGTGCCGTTGTCAAGCAAAGGATTTATAAGAACGGAAGGAGGATTTGAGGAAGGATCAAATGGTTGAGACCCCTTAACCACTTCTCGCCCGCCCTATGGCGGATTGATGCCCGGGAAGTGGTTCTGTTATCCTGACTGGACGTCATATGACGTCCAGCAGGATAACATGCCGCAGCGCGCCCCCGGGGGCGCGCATGGCGGCGATCGGTGGAGCGGTGTGTCAGTCTGACACACCGCTACACCGATCTTGGTAAAGAGCCTCCGGCGGAGGCTCTTTACCACGTGATCAGCCGTGTCCAATCACGGCTGATCACGCTGTGATTGGATCTGACAGACGCGAGTAGAGGAGAGCCGATCGGCGGCTCTCCTGGCAGGGGGGTCTGCGCTGATTGTTTATCAGCGCAGCCCCCCCCGCAGATCACCACACTGGACCACCAGGGATCGCCACTAGGACCACCAGGGAGAGGGGCAACATGTTGATGGCCAGGTATGTACCCCATGGCCATCCACATGTGCCCAGTGTGCCAAATCTGTGCCAATCAGTGCCCACAAATGGGCACTGATTGGCACCATTATGTTGCAGTGATGCCCAGCAATGCCACCCTTAGAGGCATCACTGCAAATAAGCAGTGCCATCAGTGCCACCCATCAGTGTCCATTCATGCCACCTGTCAGTGCCCATCTGTTACATAGTTACATAGTTAGTAAGGTTGAATAAAGACACCAGTCCATCCAGTTCAACCTGAGTGAGTGTGTGTCTACAACCCTGACCCTTGTCCCTAACCCTGTACATCGCACACTCACATCAGTCCCTACCCTCAATCCAAGGTCCCCATTCATATACTAGGGCCAATTTTGGACAGAAGCCAATCAACCTACCAGCATGTCTTTGGAGTGTGGGAGGAAACCGGAGTACCCGGAGGAAACCCACGCAGGCACAGGGAGAACATGCAAACTCCAGGCAGGTAGTGTCGTGGTTGGGATTCGAACCAGCGACCCTTTTTTCTGCTAGGCGAGAGTGCTAACCACTGCACCACTGTGCCGCCCAATCCATCTGTGCCCATCTATCAGTGCCCATCCATGCCCATCTGTGCCAACTATCAGTGCCACCCATAAGTAAACATCAATGCCACCTACGAGTGCCCATCCGTGCCACCTATGAGTGCCCATCAGTGCCACATACCAGTGCCACCTATCAGTGCCCATCAGTGCCACCTATCAGTGCCGCCTATCAGTGCCACCTCATCGGTGCCCATCAGTGCTGCCGTATCAGTGCCCGTCAGTGCAGCCATATCAGTGCCCGTCATTGAAGAAGAAAACGTACTTATTTACAAGAAGTTTTAACAGAAACAAAGAAAAACTTGTTTTTTTTCAAAATTTTCGGTCTTTTTTTATTTGTTGCGCAAAAAATAAAAACCGCAGAGGTGATCAAGTACCACCAAAAGAAAGCTCTATTTGTGGGAACAAAATGATAAAAAATTTGTTTGGGTACAGTGTAGCATGACCGCGCAATTGTCATTCAAATTGCGACAGCGCTGAAAGCTGAAAATTGTCCTGGGCGGGAAGGTGTCTAAGTGCCTGGTATTGAAGTGGTTAAAGGGGAAATTGCATTTTAGACCTATAAAAGAGATGTTATGGGTCAAATCTAGCGGTGAGCGTATTATGAGCAGAGAGGTGGCGCACGTGGATGGATATAAGTTTACAACACAAGAACACTTTTCATGAGCACTCAAGCTGGATTTGTTAATGTTTTTTGCACAGTTTATTTGGATGCAATATTGAGAGACATGTTCACAGTATATAATTTATGAAATTCTGTATGAATTTTATATGTATCATTGTGATTCATTTCCAACATGCAGGATATTTTTTTATATACATTTAAGTAGGTATAATTAAATTCCAACGTGCAGGATATTTTTTGGTGATTTTGATTTTGAGGTTTTATCTTTATAGCAGTGCTGAATTTTTTGTAAGAGTTTAAGGGGTGTGGGAACACATGTCAGTGCTGGCTAGCTGCTGTTATTTTTTTTTTGTTTGTGTAATTGATTAGATGTCACTTTTTTATGCACTGAAGTTGGTGAGGGTGTAGCGAAACAGTAATTTGGTCTTTATTGGCTCATAGTAGCTTTTTCTTCCACGTTAAGGAAGGCTGATGAGAAAAAAGTCATTTCTAAAAAAAAACATACCATTTTGAGGTTGTCAAAAAGCATGTGGGAAAATACTGCAAATATGTAGACAAAGACTCTCTGCTAAGATGAGACCAAACATTGACCTTGGTTTTAACACTTACCTTTTCTATGAAAAACAAAACCTTTTTGCATGCTCCAGTTTTAGTAAATCAATGTGTATCAAAATCTGGTGCAACTCTGCATGGTAGCCAATCAACTTCTAACTTCAGCTTGCTCAATTAAGCTTTGACAAAAAAAACTCGAAGCTGATTGGTTTCTATGCAGAGCTGCACCAGATTTTGCATTCTCCAGTTTTAGTAAATCGACCCCAATGACTTTTTAACTTGTATGTTTTTGCAGTATTATGTAGTTTGTGTACATCAAGACTAAAAATCCCAATTAAATTCATTTAAATTCAAAGTGGTACTACTAAAAACAGTGGAAATATCTTAAAGCTGCAGTAAAGTTAGGGAACAAAGAAATGGGCACCCAAGCAGGTTTTAGCCATAATGTACTAGCGACAGACTTGCCGACAAATGGAGCCTTCCAGTGCTGCGCTGTCATGGCTTCCCAACGCTTCCATGTTCACCTTGTCTTCCTTCCGAGTTTTGTATCTTCATTCGCTTGAATGGCCAGGAGGTGGTTACCTCACTCCCACGCATATGCATGGGAGTCACATCAACACGGCACAGGGAGCAGGCCATAAATGTGCTCTGAGCTGCGTATTTGTGGTTCAGATCGCATTAATCGATGTCAGGCAGAGAGCACATTTATGACCGAAGAGACCTCTAGGGTCTCTTCTGTTATAAAACCCAGCCTGTCAGCAGCTTTTCTAATTCATGACTTTACTACATCTTTAATTTGATATACAGTGCCTTGAAAAAGTATTCATACCCCTTGAAATTTTCCACATTTTGTCATGTTACAACCAAAAACATAAATGGCGTAATGGCGGTGATCACCGATTTTTAGTGGGACTGTTACATTGCGGCGGACAAATCTGACACTAAGTGATGCTTTTTGGGGACCAGTGACACCAATACAGTGATCAGTGCTAAAGAAAATGCACTGTCACTGTATAAATGACACTGGCAGGGAAGAGTTTATCAGGGGCAATCAAAGGGTTAAGTTTGCTCCTAGGGAGTGCTTTCTAAGGGCTCTTTTACACATGTGGACCGTGCAGGTCCGTCTGTCAGTTTTTCAGGCGGACTAGAACGGATGCTCCATGCACCTCCTATAGAGTGATGGATGTCAGCGGTGGCATGTCTGCTGACATCTGATCTGCTCCGATCTGCTAAATTCAGAGGGATGGAAAGCCTATTTTTCATCGTCGATCGGATCATATGAAAACGGACAGGCGGTCCATTTCATCCCCTCGCCCATAGAAAAGAGCGGGGTTTTGACAGGTCTGTCCCTGCACAGTGAGCAGAGACGGACCTGTCATCCGCCAGCTCAACGGGGATCAGCGGATCGATCCCTGCTGAGCAAGCGGTGTCCGTCAAAACGGACAGCCCCCTGTGAAAGGGGCCTAACTGTGGGGCGAATGCTGTGACTGGAGGAAAACGAAGATCTCTATTTTCCTCCCTTACAGAACGGCGGTCTGCCTTGTTTACATAGGCAGACCGCCGTTCTACCTTTCCTCTGAACGATCGCAGGTGGCCAGCCGCAATCACAGCGGGAGCAGGTCGCCGCCGGCACACGCGTGTGCCCCAGACCTCGTGCACCAAATCTCGTACAGGTACATGATTTTGCACAGCCCGGCTGGCCTGCTGAAGTTTGTTTATGGTGGGAGGCCGGAAGCAGTTAACCAAAGCATCTTTTTATTTGTGTGTTACTTTGCAAATGCAAAAGAACAAAAACTGCACACAGTTGAGTGCAGTACACTGAAATACTTATCTTTTGTGATGTTTTTTTTTTTTCAAAGCTGCAAAACTGAAGTTTGTTTTTCCTGTTAGTTTGTTAGTGGAGCAAAAATTATAGGATTCAAAATAGCTGAAAGATGCTGTTTGCATGCTTTTATTTAATCTCGGTGCTTTGTTAGAGTATATCTAAAGCCAAAACGTTTTTTTTTTTCTTTATGGAAAGTGTAGGAAATGGTTAAAACCAGTCAGATTTTTTTTTTTGTTCAAGTGAGGGATTTCCCTTTTTCTTCCTGGCCCGTAGACACAACAGAAAACTGGAGGAAATCCCCCCCAAAGTGAGAAAAATCTTCTCATAGACAGACAGTTGTTATTCCTATTCTGCTAACAACCTCTAGTTTTTGGATTTTCTCTCGCTTTCACTCCCTGTCACTCCCTGTAACAATGGTTGAATTTTCCTTATAGGTTCACAGAGGCAATTAAATCTTAACAGCAGTTTAACTTAAAGCGGGAGTCCGGCGACCAATCTTTTTTTTTTTTTTTTTTTAGGTCATTTAGACACTTTGCTAACCCCAAAATAATACTCACAGTTTGGGTGTAATATTTCCACCTCTGTCTGTTTTTGTACTGAAGAATAACTTAAAAAATGTGATGCTGGCTGTTTCCATCTTGCTTGTGGGCATATGAAGCCCACAAGCATTGATTTCCTGGATGCGATGAATGCTGTTCATTCACAGCTTGTTCACACGCATGATCATTGTTTCCGCACTGAATCTTGGGAAGCCTGACACTAAGCTCCCAGGAGACAGTGCGGGTCCGGGGAAAGGCAATAAACACGCCTACTCCCATGGGAGGAGAGACAGGAAGTGCCACAATAAAGTACAATATAAAGGTAATTACAGCGATAAAAAAAATTTTCGTGCAGCATTTGAACATCTATGCAATTAACTGAAGGGGGTAAGATTAAGTTAAAAATTTGAGTGGAACCCCGCTTTAACTTGAGACTTTGTTAAAAAAACAAATATAAAGTTTAGGCTCTAATGCTGGCCATAGATGGGTTGATATCTCTTTTGAGAATCATGGATGGTGGTTCATCTGGTGGTCTGATTTCTGTCGCAGTGGTCAAGTTCTTGATCCCATAGGCATTTTTAGGAAAGTCAGAAATCAATTACAGTATACTTGTGTTGGGTTAGTAATTCAACGTATTGAAACTAGAGGGTCAACATAAGAACTGCTTAACTAGCATTTAGATAATGAGAAGTGAACAATGTTTCTTTAAAACTTTAGGAAGTTTTTCTTTACCCTGCCACTTGACTAATAAGTGTCACTCAAAATTAAAATGGACTTCCTTTGTTTAAATTAGGAACGAGAAGGATCAGCCCCTTAAAGTGGAAGTAAAGGGTTGCTGGTGCACAGCATACTTGCACATTATGACACATTTACTTCTGGGTGTGTTCTCCATCAATGTGAAGTCTATTCTCCCAGCTTCCACTTCTCCCCCCATTGGTTCCATGTCTTTCTCCTTTTTCTTTTGGGTAAACCGTCTTCTTGCTTCCCTTATGAAGCAGCCTTTGGGATGTTGTAACTTCCACGCATGCAAGCTGGAGTTACATTATGTTGGCACTTGGCTTCATATCCAAAATCTGTAAGATGTCATGACGTGAAAGGTACTGCCCTCATGCTGCAGTCAGTGTAAAGATTACAAAACATTGCTAGGGGGAAAGTAAAGGGGTTATAAAGTTTCTTCTACCGAAATACATTACCAGGTGGCTCATTTTTGTTTTCAGGGCTTACTTACTATTTTTTTCCACTTTTTATATAGATTGTTTATTGGGATTTTACTTTCTTTGCTCTTTGGACAGGGAACAATGAGCTAGCCCGCGCTTGATCATGGCTTAGATTGAGCTGTGCTTTTCCCATGTGGCCCATGCTTGATAATAGCTTAGATTGAGCTGTGCTTTGCCCATGTGGCCCACGCTTGATCATGGCTTAGATTGAGCTGTGCTTTGCCCATGTGGCCCACGCTTGATCATGGCTTAGATTGAGCTGTGCTTTGCCCATGTGGCCCACGCTTGATAATAGCTTAGATTGAGCTGTGCTTTGCCCATGTGGCCCACGCTTGATCATGGCTTAGATTGAGCTGTGCTTTGCCCATGTGGCCCACGCTTGATCATGGCTTAGATTGAGCTGTGCTTTGCCCATGTGGCTCACGCTTGATAATGGCTTAGATTGAGCTGTGCTTTGCCCATGTGGCCCACGCTTGATAATAGCTTAGATTGAGCTGAGCTTTGCCCATGTGGCCCACGCTTGATCATGGCTTAGATTGAGCTGTGCTTTGCCCATGCAGGGCAAAGCAACAGATACACTATAATGTCTACCCCCACAACCTGCATATAATACCTTTACTTTTCTACCAATACCTTTCCTTTGGCATATCACCGAACTAATTGCCACCAGGCCTGAATAAATACCAGTACTTCTGGTAGGAGCATTTTACCTAAAGCTCACCTTTTATGTGAAAAATCTAGTGCTTGGTCTCGCACTATCCCATGGGGCCTGTGAAAGAGCCTTGTTTAAATGATCAAACGGGTTAGAATAAAGCCCAACTCCAGGAAAAGTAACAATTCTCAGGAAAAGCATTACCTCCGTTACCAAAAAATGGGAAGAATTTCTGCTGCTGTTTTAAAAAAAAATAATATTAAACAGGCGGTTCACAAAAATATCCATGTGTTAACATTTTTTAGCATGGATCTAGTTTAAGATCTTTACCAACATTAAACACTGGACCTTTTTTATTTGTCTGTGTTTATACTGAGTACTGTAGGTGGAATTCATATAAACACAATACTAAAGGACACAGGATTTAACATATCATAATAAAACCAAGAAAAGACATGTACTTAACAGGAATAACCCCCTTCCTGGAAACCTCCTCTTTCTAACACTAGCCTGTATAAAAGCAATATGTTGTCACAGAAACAGTCATGCAGTGGTTTCTGGGAAGTGGCATTCACATTAATAGCAATACTAACCCCCCCCCCCACCCTCGTTCATAGGTGCCAGTATGGAATATGGTTTATTAAATAATACATATACAAGTGCGCTAATAATTAACTTCCCATTAAATGATGTTGTATACAAATGTAACAAATGTTCACTTAATATTCAGATATGTGGGAACCGATTTTCTTCAATTAATCAGCAGGGAGCTGCCCAGATCAGCCCTGCAGCTCTGAGGCTGATAGCTGGTTAAATAAAAATCCTCCCAGGGTAGCTACCCTTGATAAAGTCACGTGACATGTGACGCAACGCGTCGGGAGGAGCCAGTGACGTCGCCTGACACACAGTGTTAGCGGTGAGAGGAAAATGACACAATACTGCTCCTGATTGCTTCTCAAGCGCTGTTTATTTTCCTACACAAGATGAGTGAATATTGATGCTGATGCAGATTACAGAAGTTTGTTTTCATTGCGCAATGATCTATTTCTTTTTTATCCTTTTTCTGCAATATCTATTATGAACTGGGAGGATTTTTATTTAACCCGCTATCAGCCTCAGAGCTGCAGGGCTGATCTGGGCAGCTCCCTGCTGATTAATTGAAGAAAATCGGTTCCAACATATCTGAATATTAAGTGAACATTTGTTACATTTGTCTAAGGACTGAGTTTTAATTGCTGGTATAAATTTCTATACCTTGAGTCTGTTTAATATTTTGTGTACATTTTATGAAGTTATCCAATTAAGTGCTTCTTATATTTTGTACACCAATATTATGGCTTTGTATTGATTAGGGATCACTGATATATTATATATTTTTTTTTTTTCACGGATACAACATCATTTTAATGGGAAGTTAATTATTAGCGCACTTGTATATGTATTATTTATTATTCTTTAGTGGTTATCAGAGCACTTTTCACAAAAGAGCAGCTTTTAATTATTTGGTTTATTTCCATTTTTTTTACTTAATTTATTCACCAAGGATTATTGATATATATTTGAAGTCTTCGATATTTACACAATTTTTTCACCATTTTTTCACTACCTTTTCCACCACTGTTTGGATTGTGTATTGGATTTTTTTAACACCATTTTACTACTTATCAGCATATCAGGGCTTTAGTATATTTTTATTTATAAATATGGAATATTAACCACCCGTCATTGGTGTCAGTGACAGTTGCAACAGTAATATCCCCACCCTTTTTTGGTTTCAGTAATTCATTAATGCCCCTTCATTGCTGGCAGTGGCATTGATGTCTGTGGCAGCCATATTAACCTCCCAGTATTGTCATCTGTGACCGTGGCAGCAATAATCCACCTCCATACCCATTCATTGGTGTTGGTGTCAGCAATAATAGTGTCAGCAAATTAATAATTTGATTAACCCCCCCCCCTTTCACTGGTGCCATTGTCGAAACTTTACTTCAGTGATGTCTGTGACAGTGGCAGTAATAATAACCCCCCTTGTGTAGGGGCAGTGACAGCAATAAGTTAGGCAGTTTTAATATTTTTTATATCCGTAATTGTTTTATTGTGAAGCATTTATGAAAGAATGTGCTGGATAAAGTTTGTTTTGGCAAAATTAAGAAATTCTTGAGCTTGCTGTTAGATTCTCAGCAAAATACACATCCCGTGTGACCTAACATGTCAACTTATTCAGCTAACAGGTCACCACTTATTTACAGAACATCCTCTGGTTCACACTGGGAAAGGAAAGAAGGATATTGTATTCTGTTTAATACATAGTCAACTCTATGCCTACCATAAGACTAGATTGTTGTCTTTCTCATCCCTAGCGTATCAGTTTGAGGACATTGATGAAGAGTGGAATGTAACCATGCTTTAAAGAAAACGTTTTTCAAATCTAATTTAGTCCTATTAAATTACCATAGCTCCATGTGGTAATTTCCAAATTAAAGGAAACGTTTCTCAGTGTTAACTGGTTTTGAGCTATAAGTCATTGCCAATAAGTCATGCCATGGGATCAATGATTTCCACAGTAAACACCTGTACTTTGACGTTTTGTAGGCAACTGGTGAGGACACCTCTCTGCATGCTCTGTTAAAAACTTGAAGATGAAATTAAGGTACTCAGCAGAAACACATCGCCACAATAAAATTATTTACATCTTTTATCATCGAACCCATTTATAATGTGCTAGTCTTATTAAAGTAATATTGTAGCTCTCACTGGTAGCGAATGTCATTATTTGTTGAAAAACTGAAACATTCCACCTTCTCACTAAGCATAATAAACAGTGGATAATCTAGAGATACTCATATGACAAACCAATGTAAATCTATGGATAGTATAAAATAAAAATCTGCATGGTGGTATTTGCATCCGCCAGGATAAAGCAGCTATTATGCAATTGTGATACCATGAGCCAATATAAGAAATGTGAACCCTCAAACATTATATATATATATATATATATATATATATATATATATATATATATATATATATATATATATATATATATATATATATATATATATATATATTTTTTTTTTTAGCAGAGACCCTAGGGAGTAAAATGGCGGTCGTCACACAGTATTTGTGCAGCAATTTTTCAAAGTTGTTCTAAAAACACTTTTATGAATTAACAAAAAAAACCAGAACACTAAAGTTAGCCCAATTTTTTTGTATAATGTGAAAGATGATGTTACGTCAAATAAATAGATACCTAACATGTCACACTTCAAAATTTCGCACACTCGTGCAATGGTGCCAAACTTCGGTACTTACAAATCTCCATAGGCTACGCTTTAAATTTTTTCACAGATTACTAGTTTAGAGTTACAGAGGAGGTCTTTCGCTAGAATTATTGCTCTTGCTCCAGCATTTGCGATGATACCTCGCATTTGAACGCCGTTTATATATGCGGGCGTGACTTACAAATGCATTCGCTTCTACATGTGAGTTTTTTTGATCACTTTTATCCCTATTACAAGGAGTGTAAACATCCCTTGTAATAGGATAGGGAATGACAGGTCCTCTTTACAGAGAGATCTGGGATCTATAAGTCCCCAGATCTCTCCTCTATTCTGGGAAGCCTGAGATAAAAAAAAAAAACGATCTCAAGTTTCCCAGCAAAAAAAACCGGCAGTGTTTACATGTGACAGTGCCGGAAGTGACCTCATGACGTTGCTTCCAGCCTCCGAGGGTCAGGATCCACGGCCAGTTCTGTGGTAAACCGGCGGTGGCAGCGGTTTCATTCTTCGACACAGGTGAGCCAGGAGATGCATCGGAGGGTGGCGGGGGGGTTGCTTATAAAAGCAATTAAGTGGCTAAGCGGCCGCTGTGATGGATTTTACATTGCAGGGAATCGCTGGCTGAAAAAAAGATATCGGAATGATATTCAGATATCACCACTTAAAGCCCAGGATGTCATATGACGGTCACCCTGCAGGAAGTGGTTAATGACCACATGCTAGTTTCATGGGGGGACCACATATTAGACGCTGGCCCTAGAGCCAGTAATGAGAACCTATAAAAATGCTTGTCAGGGTGAGCTACCTATACTACATAGAGCCAATGGCTCAATAGGCACACTGTTCTACCAGGACCTTAGTTTGGGCAACATGTACCAGAAGGTGTGCATTTTTACAAAGTGGTCATTTCTATTCTATACTAAAACAGAATGGGGGTTATTTACGAAAGGCAAATCCAATTTGCACTACAAGTGCAAAGTGCACTTGAAATTGCACTGTAAGTGCAGTTGGAAGTGCAGTCGCTGTAGATCCGAGGGGGACATGCAAGGAAAATAAAAAACAGCATTTTAGCTTGCACATGATTGGATGATAAAATCAGCAGAGCTTACCCTCATTTCAGATCTACCCCTCAGATTTACATCGACTGCACTTCCAAGTGCAATTTCAAGTGCACTTTGCACTTGTAGTTTGCAAAAATATAAACAAAGAAATAATTTCTCCTGCGCTTGTGAAGGCGTTGCTAGTATAGAGTGGTAGTACTTTCAAAGGGAGGGAGTTAAAAGATGATCATGCGTGTCCCGCTGCCTAAGCTGACCAGGGGTGGTCCGAAGAGAGCCAGGTGAAGGAAAGAGGTGGAAGGCGCGTGATCTGATGCTTTGATCAAATTGATATAGTTTATATACAGAAACAAATGCATATAAAAAGTAGCTACGTATTCAAAAAACAGGGTTACAAATAATACACATTACATTTTTTTGAAATTGGACATGCCCATGCAAGGGCAAGTACTAAAATGTGGCTGACGCGTTTTGAGGGGTTCCCTCTTCATTAGAGCCTTGAAGAACAACAGGAGAGGTCTGTTCAATATGGTGGACCAACATAAAAGAGAGTGGCTAGTTGGGAGGCATATCACATGGTAAGTGATGGATTCTCCTTAGCTTTAAAGCTGTCCACAACCCATCGCTCTAAATAGAATAGATACCAAAAGTATATATAATACAGAGCACATATAAAAAGGTGTTGGAATCATATATTACACATTGCAGACCAAGAGACGTGTAAAAAAGTAATTCATTTAAAAAAAAAAAATATTGAAATGTTTAAAGTATAATCATGTTAAAGTAGTAAAATAGTTGAAGTGTTAAAACATTAAAAAGCCTCTCCTGTTGTTCTTCAAGGCTCTGATGAAGAGGGAACCCCTTGAAACGCGTCAGCCACATTTTAGCACTTGCCCTTGCATGGGCATGTCCAATTTCAAAAAATTGTAATGTGTATTTTTTGTAACCCTTTTTTGAATACGTAGCTACTTTTTATATGCATTTATTTGTTTCTGTATATAAATAAACAATATCAATTTGATCAAAGCGTCAGATCACGCGCCTTCCACTTGTAGTTTGCACTTGTAGTGCAAAGTGGATTTGCCTTTCTTAAATAACCCCCTATGCATTGCACACAGTTCTTTCTCCCTATAGATGAGTTAAAAAAAAAAAACAGTCAGACCTGAAAAAACTGAGTAAAAATAAATGGTATCCGCATAGATCAGTGGTCATCAACTCCTGTCCTCAGGGCCCGCTAACAGGCCAGGTTTGCAAGATAATTGAAATACATCACAGGTGATATCATTTGCTGCTCAGTGATTGCAGTATTCTAGTCTGCATCTCCCCAAGGTAATACATAAAACCTGGCCTGTTAGTGGGCCCTGAGGACAGGGTTGATGACCACTGGCATAGATGACTAGTTCCAGTTTGTGTACCATCTCTTTCGAATATTTTAATCTATAGATTTGGGAGAGGGTGTTGCAGATCCTAGCTTTGAGAGCCACTGATGTCAAATGATTTTTAAAGGAGGAACTGCACTGCTCTGAGAAAAAAAAATCTAAACACTTGCATTTCTGAAAATAATTATGTATATTTATGTGAATGTAAGCGATGCTACAATGTGCTCCTCTGCATTTAAAAGGTACTACAAAACTGTTATTTGAAGTATTCATAGACCTCTCACATTATAGAAAGGCACCTGCACACTCCATTTTAAATTGCATATACTCCCTGCAAGCTTTATTCGGAAATTGCCTTTGAAAGCAGCAAATACATGGTAATGTGACAACCAAATTGCAGTGTGTAAGTGTATGGCTCGCGATACAGTATAAGAGTATGATGGTGAGATAAGATGAGTTCTTAGCTGATTTTCTATAATAGGCGGTAGGGGACCCTTGCCACTAGACATTACTTCCCCATAAACGTGGATTTCAGCTTTCTTTTCTTTCATTGGAAATAGAAGTATGATTTAGTCAAAAGTCAAATCTGTTCATGCTAAGCGTGCTTTATTGGATATCAGTATATCTGTAATAAATCGGGGTTGGTGTTCGTACATATGCAGGTTTTAGGCAGAGAAGGCTTGCATCTTTTGAGAATAAATTATATATTAGATTGTAAGCTCTTCTGAGCAGGGCCCTCTTAATCCTCTTGTATTTTGTTGTATTATAACTGTATTGTCCCCCTTTTATATTGTAAAGCGCTGCGTAAACTGTTGGCGCTATATAAATCCTGTATAATAATAATAATATGCACAGTATTTGCAGTAACTGACTTCACAACATAATAATTACCTGCTGGAATATTGTTTGGTGAGCTGTCAGTTGAGAATCTCATCGGTGTATAATTACAGCTTCTGGGTGACCAGTCCTCTACTACATTACATGTATAGTTGACTGCTGCCTGTGCCACCCTTATCTATCATATTTGGCAATCACAGTAAATAAGCAAATGAGAAAGCTTATGCAGCCCAGTTGTCAATTGTGTGGGCAGCTTTACATTCTTTACACTAAGGGGAAGCAATATACATAAAGTATGTACCACACTACATGAACCCTCTGCTATTTCCCAGATGCCTGTGGTGCCATCCATAAAAAATTTACATAAAAACGGTGACCTGTAGATTACCCCCAACATTAATCACAAATCCAGCCGTGTCCAGGGTTTGTAACAGTTTCTTGCTATTTGCATCTAAAGTGATCCAACATGAGTTCAAAAATATCTTTGGCTCAGTTCAAGTCACGTTATCTGACTGATGCAGGTGTCTTCTGCTATTTGTCCATTGTAGTTTCAGCCAAAGTAAACACGATGGCTACTTTGGGAAAAAGATGTCAGTATTGCAAATTCTGATTTCCATCAACCACTACAAACTACCTCTCAAGCACCGTGTAGCATTTCTCAACCATGGCACCATTTTTCTGGATTTTGGGATCTTCGTGTGGGACTCGCAGGGGTTTGAGGTAGGACAGCTGAGAGATACTCCTACTTCCAATAATGCTACCATGAAGTCTTGGACCACCCTGTAGCCTTATCTAACACCAGTGGTTATGCTTTGAGGGTAAATGGTAAAATCTAAAGAGTTCTGATTAAATGGGAGGGAAAATTCTGGGCTTGAAGTAGTTAAAGTGACAAACTCTAGTTTAAAAAAAAGATGCGTTCTTAACGCAAAAACTACCTTATATTGCTCTCAGCCTCCTGCAAATTTCCAAACTCCTTTTTATTTTGCAGCTGTGACTGACATCCTGTTACAGGGTAGCTGTGTTTTGTTCTCCATGGTCTCTCCATATGTAGGAATCTACCCCTCCTCTCTTGCTCCCTCCCGAGGTGGACTATGGGATTTGTAGTGAACATAGAGCAGTGCACATGACGACAACTAATTTACATTGTTCTGTATCAATGCAAGTGGGTGGAAAAGGAGGGGTTCAGGAGCTCATGAAGGACATTGAATGGAGGCAGAAAGACACAGTAAAAACGATTTCATGAAACAAAATACAAGATGATTAAAGTGGGAGTAAACTCCCATGTATGAATTTTACCTATAGGTAAGCCTATAATAAGGCTTACCTATACAGTGCCTTGCAAAAGTATTCACCCCCTTGGCATTTTTCGTGTTTTGTTACCTCACAATGTGGAATTAACATGGATTGTTTGAGGATTTGCATCATTTAATTTACAGAACATGCCCACAACTTTGAAGATGTTTTTTTTTTTTTTTCTTTTATTGATAAGCAAACAACAAATAGGACAAAATAACAGAAAAAGTCAATGTGCATAACTATTCACCCCCTTAAGTCAATGCTTTGTAGAGCCACCTTTTGCAGCTATCACAGCTCCAAGTTGCTTTGGATGAGTCTCTATGAGCTTGCCACATCTTACCACTGGGATTTTTGCCCATTCCTCCTTGCAAAACTGCTCCAGCTCCTTCAAGTTGGATGGTTTATGCTTGTGAACAGCAATCTTTAAGTCTGATCACAGATTTTCTATTGGATTGAGGTCAGGGGCTTTGACTAGGCCATTCCAACACATTTACATGTTCCTCCTTAAACCACTCAAGTGTTGATTTAGCAGTGTGTTTGGGGTCATTGTCCTGCTGGAAGGTGAACCTCCATCCTAGCCTCAAATCACACACAGAGTGGTACAGGTTTTGCTCAAGAATATCCCTGTATTTAGCACCATCCATCTTTCCCTCAACTTTGACCAGTTTCCCAGTCCCGACTGCTGAAAAACATCCCCACAGCATGATGCTACCACCACCATGCTTCACTGTGGGGATGGTGTTCTTTGGGTGATGTGATGTTGGGTTTGCTCCAGACATAGCGTTTTCTTTGATGGCCAAAAAGTTCAATTTTAGTCTCAGCAGACCAGAGCACCTTACTCCATACATTTTGGGAGTCTCCCACATGCCTTTTCGCAAACTCAAAACATGCCATTTTTTTTTTTGCTGAAAGTAATGGCTTTCTTCTGGCCAATCTGCCATAAAGCCCAACTCTATGGAGCATTTGTCGTTCTATGTACAGATACTCCAGTCTCTGCTGTGAAACTCTGCAGCTCCTCCAGGGTTACCTTAGGTCTCTGTGCTGCCTCTCCGATTAATGCCCTCCTTGCCCGGTCAGTGAGGTTTGGTGTGCGGCCATCTCTTGGCAGGTTTGCTGTTGTGCCATGTTCTTTCTATTTGGTAATGATAGATTTGATGGTGCTCCTAGGGATCATCAAAGATTTGGAAATTTTTTTATAACCTAACCCTGACTTGTACTTCTCAACAACATTGTCCCGTACTTGTTTGGAGAGTTCCTTGGTCTTCGTGGCAGTGTTTGGTTAGTGGTGCCTCTTGCTTAGGTGTTGCAGCCTCTGGGGCCTTTCAAAAAGGTGCGTATATGTAATGACAGATCATGTGACACTTAGATTGCACACAGGTGGACATCATTTCACTAATTATGTGACTTCTGAAGGTAATTGGTTGCACCAGAGCTTTTTATGGGCTTCATAACAAAGGAGGTGAATACATACGCACATACCAATTATTGTTTTTTTATTTCTGAAAAATAGTTTTATGTATATATTTTTCTCATTTTACTTCACAAACTTAGACTATTGTGTTGTGATCCATCACATATATTTCAGATTAAAAAAAACATTGAACTAAAGGCTGTAATGTAACAAAATAGGTAAAAAGTCAAGGGAGTGAATACTTTTGCAAGGCACTGTAGGTACTTTAAATATCTCCTAAATGTGCAACGTTTAGGAGATATTTACTTTAGATGCAGTTGGTGACGTCACTGGTGCATGCTTTCTGAAGGAAAGGCAGAGCCGTGCCGTAAACAGCATCTCCTAATCAGATAGCCGAAGTCCGCAACCCGGAAAGAAGACCAGATGAAGATGGAAGTGCCTTTAGTGGTGACAGCGCACCGCTGGAGGGTTTTGTTTACAGTTAAGTCTGTCATAATGTGCTAGTATGTGATGCATACTAGTACATTATGACTCAAACTGCCCAGTGCCCAATTGTTTTGTTTTTTTTTGGATGCGGTTTACTACTGTTTTAAGTAGTGGATGTGTATGGTTTTTTTTTTGTTTTTTTTTGGTGAATAAGGATATTGTATAGTGTTACTTTAGTATAAAAATGTTACATTACATGCTCCTTAAGACTCCATTTACACAGGGGCAACTTTGGCTCCGACTTCAAGTCGCCCCAAGTCACCTCTAGTCGCCTCAAGTCGCGCTACATGAAAAAATGAATGTAAGTGAATGGATCCGTCTTAATGCACACTACTGCAGTCGCTCTGACTTCAGAAAGGTTCCTTTACTACTTCAATCCGACTTCTAGGCGACTTGTACCCATTGATTTCAATGGAAGTCGCCTCCAAGTCGGATCCCCGTTCATAGTGAGGCAACTTTACAGGAAAAAGAATTTACCCAGGAAGAGTGACCGCAATATGCCAGCGCCGAGCTGGCTCGCCCATCGGGAAAGGAAAAATGTTTTTTCCTTTCCCAATGAGCGACAAGCAATACTGACATGTGTTTGGTGTGAATCATGAGGGGGAACTCCACGCCAAATTTTAAATAAAAAAACGGCATGGGTTCCCCTCCAAGAGCATACCAGGCCCTTAGGTCTGGTATGGATTTTAAGGGGAACCCCTATGCCGAAAAAACGGCATGGGGTCCCCCCAAAATTCATACCAGACCCTTATCCAAGCATGCAGCCCGGCCGGTCAGGAAAGGGGGTGGGGATGAGCGAGCGCCCCCCCCTCCTGAACTGTACCAGGCCACATGCCCTCAACATGGAGGGGTGGGTGCTTTGGGGAAGGGGGCGCCCTGCGGCCCCCCTACCCCAAAGCACCTTGTCCCCATGTTGATGAGAAAGGGCCTCTTCCCTACAACCCTGGCTGTTGGTTGTCGGGGTCTGCAGGCGGGGGGCTTATTGGAATCTGGGAGCCCCCTTTAATAAGGGGGCCCCCATATCCCGGCCCCCCACCCTATGTGAATAAGTATGGAGTACATCGTACCCCTACCCATTCACCCGGGGGAAAAAAGTGTTACTTTAAAAACCTGTGTAGTGTGTTTTTTTATTAATTTATTAGGTAGCTCCGGGGGTCTTCTTCCGACTTTGGGGGTCTCTTCCGACTTCTCCGCTCTCTCCGGCCTCTTCTCCACTCTCTCCGGCCTCTTTTCCAGGTTCTTCTCCCGCTCTCCGGTTCTTCTGCCGGGCTCCTCCGCTATCTTCTGCTCTTTTGCTAGCGGTGGCCCAGTCTTCTCCATCATCGTCTTCCCTCTTCTCTTCTTCTGATGTTGACACGACGCTCTCTCCCGCTGTAATGCCGTGTACACCCAGTGACCCCCCCCCCTTATGGCGTCACAGTCTCATCAGGCTCCGGGACTATGATGTCATAAGGGGCGGGTCACCAGTGACATCACCCGGTGACCACGCCCCATTACAGCGGGAGAGAGCATCGTGTCAACATTGGAAGAAGAGAAGAGCGAACAAGAGGATGGAGAAGACTGGGCCAATGCTAGCAAGAGAGCAGCAAAAGAACAGAAGATAGCGGAGGAGCCTGGCAGAAGAACCGGAGAGCTGGAAAAGAACCGGACACTGGGAGAAGAGGCCAGAGAGAGCGGAGAAGTCGGAAGAGACCCCCAAAGTTGGAGGAAGACCCCCGGAGATGCCTAATAAATTACTTTAAAAACCTGTGTAGTGTGTTTTTTTTATTGACACTTTTTTACCCCAGGTGAATGGATAGGGGTACGTTGTACCCCATACTCATTCATATATAGGGTGGGGGGCCGGCATCTCTGGGCCCCCTTATTAAAGTGGGGTTCCTGGATTCCAATAAGCCCCCCTCCTGCCGACCCCGACAACCAACGGCCAGGGTTGTCGGGAAGAGGCCCTTGTCCTCATTAACATGGGAACAAGGTGCTTTGGGGTGGAGGGGCCGCAGGGCGCCCCCCTTCCCCAAAGCATCCACCCCCCCATGTTGAGGGCATGCTGCCTGGAACGGTTCGGGGGGGGGTGCTCGCTCATCCCCAGCCCCTTTTCTGACCGGTCGGGCTGCGTGCTCAGATAAGGGTCTGATATGGATTTTGGGGGGGACCCCCACGCCATTTTTTTGGCATAGGGGGTTCCCCTTAACATCCATACCAGACCTAAGAGCCTGGTATGCTCAGTTCCCTGTCCTGGAGGCGACTTCAAGACGTGTTGTAAGTCGCGCTGAAGTCGCGCTGTGATTCAAACTCAAGTCGTGTCCAAGTTGCCTCCCAAAGTCGCGCTGGAAGTCGTGTTGCCCCTGTGTGAATGGGCTCTAAATGTATTTTTGGTAAAGTCTTTAATTAAATACAATATTTAAAATGGGTTTACAATTGGGAGGAAACCATCTACTCAAGTCTCTTTCCCCTGTTTACGAGCAGTCCTGAATCTAATATAGCATGAGAGAAACCTTTATATTTTCCATTGGCTTGTCTTATTTGTTGTTTTTCCAGTGGAAATGATCTTTTCTATTTATATATAGAATTAAATAATTCCGCCAATTATATATTCAGTATTTGTTTTCTGGGACATTCCCAAATATTAAAGATTTAGCTGTAAAAATAACTCTGTATAATAACATCCTTTTTCTCCCTAAAATTTATATTCAGTTTTCATGCTCTGTAAATCTTAGCATTTATAATACAGAAAGCCCCTCTTCTTTTTTTTTTTTTTTTTGGGATGGAACTACAAATTGCAGTTGCTTAAGGCTCGGTTTACACTGGGGCGACCTGTCAGACGACTTGGCCGCCTGACAAGTTGCGCGCCATTCAGTGCAATGGAACCATTCTAGTCGGAGTGACTCAAGACACTCTGACTTAGAAAAAAGGTTCCTGTACTACTTGGGAGCGGCTTGCATTGACTTCTATTACAGAAGTCGTTTGCAAGCCCCGCTGAAGTCGCGCTGTGTGGGGCGACTTCAAAGTCGGACAACTTTGAAGCCGCCCCAGTGTGAACCGAGACTTGAGGTCAGAGTGTGAATGGAAATTTTAGCCCATTGTTTTCTTCCTCTGAAGTAACTACACCGATTGGGAACTATTTTAGGGCTGTTAAAAAATGAAATCCCAGCTAGCACATAACTTTCAGTTGCAGAATTATTCTATAACACCGCAGTACTAGATGGGCATCTGGTTTTTGATTTACCTTTTAAGTAAGCAACAAACAAATTAAAACCTAGCTCCAGAAAACACTTCTAAACTAGTTAAAGCAACAGTTTATTTTTTTCTTTTGGAAAAATGTTTTTAAACTATGTGAATAAAAGCTGACCATTGTAAGAACCACTGCCAGTATATTCGTTGTTCCAACTCCTGTAACTGTCACATTTGCTGCACAACATATACATATAAATAAAGGCATGTACAAAAAAGAGGAATTCATACACTGCAGGCAGTCTTTATAGGTGTTCCCTGCATACAGTTGACAGAATACAGTGGATCTTTAAAAATTTGGGATTAAGGCTTAACCGTACACGGTTCGAATCTCGGCCGGTTCCTGCTGATTCGAACCATTAATGGGCAGGCTGAATGTGCAAAGTTGATAGATCAATCAACTTGAGTATAACCAGCCTGCCAGATTCACTTACGATAATGCAGTAAAGAAATTTGCACGGTGTATGGTCTGCCTAATTCACTAAAGGCCAATAGACACTTTGCAAGGGAATTGTCCCCAAAGCTTAGTAAATGAGGTGAAGCTCTGCTGATTTCCAACATCCAAACCTGTGAAAGCAAAATGCTGTTTCCTTGCATTTGATTGGGTAATCTTTGCAAAGCAAAATTACATCACATTCGCTACGCTCTGAGCATAATTCTCTTGCAAAGTGCAACTTCCCTTGCCAAATTAACAGTCTTTTTGACTTTTTAATAAGTAAATCTATAGAGTTTACCTAAAGCAACCCTTTGGTCTAAATGGACAGCAGACACCTAGATGTGTCTCCACGTGTGTCTAAACCTTGGATATCCTTCCTATACAGATGCCTACCAGCTCTTGTGGCAGAGAACTTAAGCCACTCTGTCCTGTCTTCCATATCTCCCTATTGAGGCTGTCCATCAAAGTTATAGGACAGTAGGGAAGCACAGGAGGTTGTGGGGGGGGGGGGGGGGTGTAATGACCCTTGCCCACAGTTTTTTTTTTCCCATAGCTATGTACATTTGACATTTTAGATGTCGCTGCATGTCTCTGTGTCCTTATCCCTTACAGTATTTGTAGTAAAAAAACCTCTTTGTCCCTAATTATATTGTTTAAGAACTTGCTAGCGCACCCTTTTGCATTCTTTAAGATGCTTATTTTTTTTTTATTTACATAGAGCCCTGATGAGTTTGATGATGAAGCTGGACAGAAGGAATGCAAGACGGAAGATGCAGTTACCCTTCAAAACACAGCACAGAATGAATCCTTTTCTATAGAGCCAGCTGAATGGCAGATGGTGAGAATGTTTTTTCATTGCTTTAAGGGTGGCATGCTTATGCCATGGTGGGAGCTCCATACTATAAACAAATCAATGCGGAGGCCTAATCTGAGAGAGATTTATACCTTTGTTATGACATTATGGTGGGAGCAGAGACACAAATTACTGTGGTAAAATCTCATCAATAAAGCCTTCAGGAGATGGGAAACCAGTATATGAATCAACCCACAGGTGACTGCCAGTGCTGAGCTGACCTTTTTTAAAGATTATTTCCAGCACTTACCGAATGTTTTGTACAGATCTACTTTATTTAGCACAATAGCCACAAGTATTTCAGCCACAAATGTCCATTCTTTTGCATGGAAGTTGCTGTCACTACTTCAGTAAATGACAACATTCTTTTTATTCTTCTTCTTTCGAGAGAGAGTCCAGGTTGTATACATCAAAGATACAAAACAAACATGCAACGTACATTATTTAACACTTCATTACTGATTAAAGTCAGTATAATACAAGTTCAACTATACCTTCTCTTGAGTTACATATTTTGCATTGTAAATTCAAGCTAGCACTTGAGAAAGTAGAGAGCAAAAGCAGTAAAGATTTGGAAATATATACTGTAGATTGGCGTAGCTGGAGCAGGGCAAGATAATAGGAGAAAGAGATGGTGGGAAAGGGAAGGGAACTGGAACAGAGGGGAGAGTGAAGTGTCTGGGTACCTCACCCCTCCTACGTCCAAGACCAGCTCCACATATAACATAGAAGTCCAGAGTTAAAATAATTGCGTGTGTGGGGGTACTAGAAGAGTTTGGTCTTTTTTTAAAGAACCAAGTCTTCCAAATTGTTCAGTACTTCTCATTCTGATCTTCCAGAGCCATAGTGAATTGTTCCATCCATTGAATCTCAATGATGCTAGTAAGGCATTGTAAGATAGTGAGGATGAACTTTGTTTCTACATTGCTGAAATACAGGCTTTGGGAGCATTAAGAAGATGTTTGAGGGATACGTTTTTATATTTCTTATTAGAGAGTGGGGCATCAAGCAATAAGTATACGGCCAGGTTCCTGTCCAGTATGGATGTTTATTGTTTGTTCTACAGATTCCCAGAAGTCCTGTAATTTGGGACATCCCCATACAATATGTAATCGACAACCTATTTTAAGTGCTGATCACCTATTTATATACATGTATGTGGTTGAAAATGCATAGAAGTAGGTCAAAATGCAGTTGTAAAATGTTCATCTATACATTTAGGTTTACTATCATTGATCCCACTAAACAGACTCATTAGGTGAACTTAATAATGCTGTGTTCCTACTGGTAATTGCCCTGCTGTGTACCGATCATGGTTTTGTTAGAGACTATGGGATTGATTTACTAAAGGCAAATATTGACTGTTTACTTTGAAAGTGCAGTTGCGCTCTGCAAGGGAATTTTCCCCAGAGCTTAGTGAACGAGGTAAAGCTCTGCTGACTTCCATTGTCCAATAATCTGAAAGCCAAATGTGCTTTTTTTTTAATTTCCTGTATATGATTGGCTAGTCTTTGCACATTTTTTCATTACATTCACTAAGCTACAGGGAACATTGTTTTGCAGACTGCAAGTGCACTTTCAAAGTGCGAAGCCTATTTGCCTTTATTAAATCAATCCCTATGATCAAAGTAAGCATTTACCTTTAATTTACTCCAACAAAAATGCCTTGGATTATTGTATTTCAAATAAGTTTGTACTTTAACTGATCATTGCTGTTAACAGACTTCATATCGCATTCAGTACCTTATTCATCCCACAGAAGGTACAGGCTTGTACTTATTTCTGTCAGGCATGCTGTGTTGAATCACAGTCAAACTCTGTTAAAGTGCAATGTATTCCATTAATAAATAGCTTCATTTGTACAAAAACAAGAAAGGCATTCTGAAGGTCACACTCTGTTTTCATTGGAGTCCAATACAAAGTGTCTGGCTTTGATGTTAAGACAATTGCCCATATCCAATTTCTTCTCAGTCGGGAGCCCAAATTGCAAATATCTGTTCAGGTTCTAGTGCTTAGTTTTATCTGTCTTATCAAGTGTTGGAGAAGTTTATTGCTAAAAAAAATAGAACGTTTACTGATAAAAACAACAAATATGTGGTTATTACTTCCAGTTGTTTAACAACTTTGAGTAAATTTTATTGTGCCGCCACAACGTGCAGAGGTGCTGCTTGAGCAGTCACCACCTTAACGAATCTGGGATAACTTGATCATGGGTAATATGGGGCTTTTATACTTTCAGAGATTTAAATCTCAATGTATATATATAAAATGCTTTCCTAGATTGTAAGCCTTAATGAGCAGGGCCCTCTGATTCCTCCTGTATTGAATTGTATTGTAACTGTATTGTCTGTCTTCATGTTGTAAAGAATTGCGCAAACTGTTGATGCTATATCAATCCTGTATAATAATGATATGGGTTTGTAACTGGTGGCTAGCACACTTGCAAAAGCTTGAAAGTTTTCTGTTTTGCTAAAGTATAACTAAAGGCAAAACTTTCTTTTTAGTTTTGGATAGAGTGGATAGAGATTAGAACTTCTGTCAGTGTTTATTGCTATCTGTGCCCCCATTAAAGAGATTCACCCTTTTGTATTTGTCCTGTTTACCATTATCATCGAAAGTTGTCCCCAGAAAAGTAATAGACGGGAAATCTTCCGATGTTGTCACTAGTTAGGTGACCTGGGGGTCCTCAAGTAACTCCCTTAATTTGCAGGGATTTCCTCACACTTCCTGATTGGCTATGGGACAGGAAGTGAAGGGAAATCTCCAGATGACAAAAAAAATCTGACGGGTTATACAGTGAGGGAAAAAGTATTTGATCCCCTGCTGATTTTGTACATTTGCCTACTGACAAAGAAATGAACAGTCCATCATTTTAATGGTAGGTTTATTTTAACAGTGATAGAGAGAATAACAACAAAAATATCCAGAAAACCGCATTTCAAAAAAGTTATAAATTGTTTTGCATTTAATGAGTGAACAAAGTATTTGATCCTCTATCAGTCAGCAAGATTTCTGGCTCCCAGGTGTTTTCTATACAGGTAATGAGCTGAGAATAGGCACCTCTCTTAAAGGTAGAGCTCCTAATATCAGCTTGTTACCTGCATAAAATACACCTGTCCACAGAAGCAATCAATTAATAAATCAGATTCCAATCTCTCCACCATGGCCAAGATCAAAGAGCTTTCCAAGGATGTCAGAGACAAGATTGTAGACCTACACCAGGCTGGAATGGGCTATAAGACCATCGCCAAGCAGCTTGGTGAGAGCATGACAACAGTTGATGCCATTATTCGCAAATGGAAGAAACACAAAATAACTATCAATCTCCCTTGGTCTGGGGCTCCATGCAAGATCTCGCCTCATGGAGTTTCAGTAATGATGTGAATGGTGAGAAATCAGCCCAGAACTACACGGGAGAATCTTATCCATGATCTCAAGGCAGCTTGGACCATAGTTACCAAGAAAACAATTGGTAACACACTAAGCAGTGAGGGACTGAAATGCTGCAGCACCCGCAAGGCCCCTCTGCTCAAGAAAGCACATATACAGGCCCATCAGAAGTTTGCTAATGAACATCTGAATGATTCAGAGGAGAACTGGGTGAAAGTGTTGTGGTCAGATGAGACCAAAATCGAGCTCTTTGGTATAACCTCAACTCGCCGTGTTTGGAGGAGAAGGCATGCTGCCTATGACCCCAAGAACACCATCCTCACCGTCAAACATGGAGGTGGAAACATTATGCTTTGGGGGTGTTTTTCTGCTAGGGGGACAGGACAACTTCTTGGGTGAGAACCGACTTCCCTCAGCCAGGGCATTGAAAATGGGTCGTGGTTGGGTATTCCAGCATGACAATGACCCAAAACACACGGCCAGGGCAACAAAGGAGTGGCTCAAGAAGAAGCACATTAGGGTCCTGGAGTGGTCTAGCCAGTCACCAGACCTTAATCCCATAGAAAACATGTGGAGGGAGCTGAAGGTTCGAGTTACCAAACGTCAGCCTGGAAACCTTAATGACTTGGAGAGGATCTGCAATGAGTGGGACAAAATTCCTACTGAGATGTGTGCAAACGTGGTGGCCAACTACAAGAAATGTCTGACCTCTGTGATTACAATTAAGGGTTTTGCCACCAAGTACTAAGTCATGTTTTGCGAAGGGTTCAAATACTTATTTCACTCAATAAAATGCAAATCAATTTATAACCTTTTTAAAATAGGTTTTTTCTGGATTTTTTGTTGTTCTGTCTCTCACAGTTACAATAAACCTACCATCAGAATTATAGACTGATCATTTTTTTGTCAGTGGTCAAACTTACAAAATCAGCAGAGGATCAAATACTTTTTTACCTCACTGTAACCATTCCTTGCTCTATCCAAAATGGGGGAAAAAAAAGTTTTGCCTATAGTTTCTTTAAATGCTTGCACACAATTAACCTAGAATTGACCACTTATTACTAATACTTTTTTTTAAAGTGTATGAATAGCCAGAACGTTTTTTGTTTTGTTTTGGGTAGGGTAGTAAAGGATACAACCCCATGTCAAGTTTTTATTGTTCTCCTAATTCCTGCTGGGGAGATCCACCCTCTCTATTTTTCTGGTGACAAAATGAAAAGGGAAATCCAAATTATTAGAGTTGCCACCAGAACAGGTTAGGCTGGGTTCACACTGCAGCACGCTCCGGCTCCAGTGCCTCCCATTCACCGTTTCAGGTCCGATTTCAGCCCGAATTTTTGTCTCAATTCGGACCTGAAACGAACAAAAAGACGCACAGGACTCCTGTGCGATTTGCACCGGAGCCGCTGTGGAGATGTGTAACCGGGCTTGATATACAGCCGCTCACAATCTCCTGCTATGCGAATTGGATGGGGGGAAACCCAGCCTAATTGTAAATCTTCCAACAGAAACACTTGTTCTTGTGGCAACTGTCGAGGAGGTTACTTACCATAACTTTGTAGAGAGTTCCTTTTACTTGTTGTTGTGTCTCTAGGACAGGAAGTGAAGAGAAATTTCTCGAACAGGCCAAAGCCAGCTAAATATAAACTGACATTTTAGCCCCTCTCTACCCTATTCAAAACTAAAAAGAAACATTCTGGCTATACATACACTTTAAATCCAGAGGCAAGTGTTTCTCTGCAGATTAGATTTATGGACATGCTTAGCATAAATGGATGCTATGAGTAATTAGGCAACATGGGCACAGGTGTTGAAGTAGAACTCTAGGCTAAAGCCTATCCAATCTCAAAAATGCCCCTAACACCTATGCTGACTAACCTGCATATACTTGCTCTGGTCCAGTCGTGATTTGGCTCCACTGTATCAGCTAGCGGTGGCAGTAGAGGAGAGAAGAGAATGCTCAGTAACAGCGGTCACCTAATGCCTTATATGGTACATCCATCACTGGTTTAAACATGGGAGCTGGATTACATGACCAGGCTGTAGCGGCCTGAAAATAGGGAAGTATATACATCTTTCTTATACAGGTTAGTCAGCATTGGTGTTCAGTGGGGGGACGGCGCATTTTTGAGATTAGTTAGATTTAGCCTGGAATTTCACTTTAATAATTATTCCTTGTCATAATAGTTGTAGGTTTTTGCATGGTCCCATGTGGGAGTTGTGTTCTTTATAGTTGTCTCAGTGTGTATTATTTTTAGAATCATGTTTTTATTACATTTCGAAATTATTTTTTTTAAAATACTGAACACCTTTTGAGTTAAAAATAGGTATGTGATACTGCGTGATCATGTGATACTGCAAGGAACACATTGTTCCTCACAGTATTACATACCTATTTTTCTTTCTCAAAAATTGCCAACTAAAGTTATCACAGGTCTCAGTGTGCATTGTTGAGTTCCTTATTATATTATTTCTGTATGAACAGACGTGTGTCTAACCCCGCAATCATACCCTTATCGCAAATACCTGCAGTTCCAGAAGTTTGTCATTTTTTCTTTATAGAGAGTTGGTGGTCCATTAGGCATCATATTCCTGTAATTTCCACAGTTGGCCAGAATAGTTAAAGGTTATGTAAATGTTGAATGTATTGCCTGGTCAGGCTGATTTAGAATCAAAGATGTGTTTTTAATTGTGAAAGAATGGCATGCCAGGAATGCAGAGATCTGATGTTGTACATGCTCTCTGGTTAGTAAACGGAAGACTTGCATGCCGCCTTCCTCCTCAAAGCCTTGGGCTCCTAGCTTTCTGCCAAAAATGTAGACAAATTAAACCGTGTCACAAACTGTCTGCATCAGCCCCTTTTTTGCTGTGTAAATTATTGAAACGTGTGTTAGGGAAAATGTCATCATTCTGAAATTATAGATATACATTCAAGTCCTGGAGCCTGCAGTAATCAACATATTAGCCATTATGTCAACATATCTTGGGCAGGATGTGTTTCAGTTATTATGAACATGAGTTCATGTGGCATTACACTGTATACAATGCATGCTTCAAAATGACACTTCTAAGAGAACAGTCCAAAATGTATACAGTACAAGTAGATTCCAGCAGAATGACTCTAACAGAGCATGCACATAGAATGGTAATTTGGGATGAAATATGTAATTTTTTTACATAGATGCTTAGAAAAATGATAGGGAAAAGGTCATAACCAACCCAGACTCATTGCTTATATGCCTTGTGTGCATGAAAGCATTTGACCATCTAGATTCCTGAATCATTATACTAGTCTTTTATAATAGCAAGAAAGAACTGTGGACGTTACAGCAGTAGCCACTCAGGTTCTTTCTTTCTGTTGTTACTATTAGAAGGGTTAAATTAAAAGTTTTATCTGATTTTCTGTTTTGCCACCCAGCAGTCATTTATCATTGTAAAAACAGAAAACCAGTATTGTTACTATAAATTCATGTAACCTCATTACTTGAATAGGTTTAAAGCAGGGGTGTCAAACTCAATTTCATCGCAGGCTGTATTGGAATTATGGTTGCCCTCAAAAGGCCGGTTGTATTTGTAAGACTATATAAATTTATGCAGGGCTTTTTTTTTCTCAGAGAATAGGTGCAGGAACTCACCCATGCCCCTCTCCCCCACTGAATTGCATCGAACAGTGGGTATGGCCAAATTGCACAGTGGGGCATCTTAAAGGGGCAATAAATACCAGGAGTGCGTTATGTATGGAATTTAGGGATGTTTCCTGTACAGAGTGCAGGTTTCAGGGGTCTCCTACGTACAGATTGCAGAGTTGAGGGTGCACAAGTACAGACTGCAGGGTTGAGGAGTGCGCGACATACAGAGTGTAGGGTTCAGGGGTGTGCTATGCACAATGTGCGGGGTTCAGCTCTCTTTCACAGTCTGTCCACATTTCACTTCCACCCCTCCTCAGCTCTGACCTCTGCACCACTCTCCCCCATCCCCCACCTCTGCACACATCTCCATCTATAGCCTTCATGTGTCCCCCCCCCCCCCCAAAAGCTTCCTTGCATCTCACCTACCTGGCTCAGCTCTAGTATTTCCTGGCAGTGTAGGCAGCTCCACCTCTCTCTCTCACTTGCAGTGAGATCATTGGTCAGCATGCACCCAGGCACAGATGGGGATCACAGTGCAGCTTACCATGTGATGCCCCATCCTACACGGCACCTGAATCTGCATATCCCTTGTCCCCGTTCCGAGTGCAGAGCAAGCAGGGATCTGTGAGAGCCGCCGAGCACACCCCTAGCATATATAACTTTATGGACACTGTAGTTGGAATGTCACCCAGGAAATACTATGGGATGTGTTTTACCTCCTTGGATTGCTAGGTATATATAGCCGTGGTCAAAAGTTTTGAGAATGACACCAATTAAAATTTTTCACAAAGTCTGCTGCCTCAGTTTTCATGATGGCAATTTGCATATACTCCAGAATGATATGAAGAGTGATCAGATGAATTGCAATTAATTGCAAAGTACCTCTTTGCCATGAAAATGAACTTAATCCTATAAAAAAAATATTTCCACTGCATTTGTGAAGAAGGCTTCAGGGTGCCAGGACGATCTCCTACAGTTGATTCAGCTACGGGATCGGGCACCACCAGTGAAAAGCTTGCTCAGGAATGGCAGCAGGCGGGTGTGAGTGGATCTGCATGCACAGTGAGGCGATGACTTTTGGAGGATGACCTGGTGTCAAGAAGGGCAGCAAAGAAGCCACTTCTTTCCAGGAAAAATATCAGGGACAGACTGATATTCTGCAAAAGGTACAGGAATTGGACTGCTGAGGACTGGGGTAAAGCCATTTTCTCTGATGAACCCCCTTTCCAATTGCTTGGGGCATCCAGGAAGAACCTGGTCTGGAGAAGAGAAGGTGAGCGATACCGTGCATCATGTCAACAGTAAAGCATCCAGAGACCATTCATGTGTTGGGTTGCTTCTCAGCCAAGGGAGTGGGCTCACTCACAATTTTGCCTAAGAACACAGTCATGAATAACGAATGGTACAAAAACATCCTCCGAGAGCAACTTCTCCCAACCATCCAAGAACAGTTTGGTGACAAACCATGCCTTCTCCAGCATGATGGAGCACCTTGCCATAAGGCAAAAGTGATAACTAAGTGGCTTGGGGAACAAAACATCAAAATGTTGGGTCCATGGCCAGGAAACAAGACCCTAATTCCACTGAGAGCTTGTGGTCAATCCTCCAAAATGCAGGTGAACAAAAAACCCCCCACAAATTCTGACAAACTCCAAACATTGATTATGCAAGAATAAGCTGCCATCAGTCAGAATGTGGCCCAGAAGTTCATTAACAGCATGCCAGGGTGAACTGCAGAGGTCTTGCAAAAGAAGGGTCAACACTGTTGTGCGCATAGGCTATGCTACAGCACAGTGATGATGTCATTTCTACTTTTACAAGGTATTAACGTAATTTGCAAAGGCATTTGGTGCACCCAAAGTGGATTTTTATTTTTTGTGACTGTTGAGGAATATGTTGCAATTAAAGTTTTTAATTGCCTGGAGTTCAGCTTTATAAAAGCAGGGTAAGTCTTTCATGTGCTGATGCCAGATGTAGCATGTGGACTGTCCGTTATCTATCCATCCACAGGAAATTAGAAATGTAATGCTACATAGTCGTTTGTGGTGGTCATGAGAGGTCGTGTGAACAACACATCATTGGCTAGCTGTCATTTGGACTGCATTAAGCAGATGCTGGTTTACTTATTCTGTTTATAGTGAAATGTTAGTTGTGTTGGTTTACAGTTGTGTCCATGTGGTCCACTTTATTTCACTGTATTTGCACAGTATATATTGCAAATTTTCAGCTGACTATCCCACACATTTTAGACCTTCGCCCTTCTGTGATGTATTGCACAATTTCTCTTCTAAAGAGTTGTTTTGTACAAATCAGTAGACTTAGACTTGCATGATATGTCTGACATGACATGTAGAGAAAAATGCTTTTTTTAAATTTAGCAATGTCTAATGTGCTTCATTAAATTATGGTGGAGAAACGGATATGATTCAGCAAAGCACTCAACATAAAATATATTTAGTGCTCATTTTATTATGGTTTTGGGATGAAGGGTTTCATATTTTCTTCTGTATGTGCTGATACATACTTGGGGTTTTGGCTGTAGAAAATGACTCTTCAGCTCTTCTTTAAACCCACATAAATGTAATCCCTATGCCTAATGCAATGCCATTGACATCTTTTTGCAATATGCTGTTATAAATGATAATGTCCTATATTCATAAATGTAAACAATATGTTCAGTGTTTTGCAATTTTTATGGCTCAGAATTTATTTCTGTTTTATCTTCTCTAGGAATCTGTAAGGACCGTGCCAAACAGATATAAGAGGTAAGACTAAACTTTAACCCTTTTGATGTCAGAGCCATTTTTTCAATTTTTTCACACATGTTAAAATGCACATTTTGAGGCTAGAAGATTAGTTAAAACCCCCAAAAGCATTATACATTTTCTGAAAACAAAGACTCTGGAGAATAAAATGGCGGCAGTTGCAATTTTTTGTTACACAGTATTAGCATAACTGTTTATCAAACTAATATTTGAAAAATACACAAAATTTTAATTTTAGTGCACACAAATAATAACTCTTTTGTTTGTAAAATCTGAAAAATGAAGTTACTTCAAGTAAAAAGTAACAAAATGTCAAGCCTTAAAATTGCACACAGCAATGAAACAGTGAAAAACTATGTTACCCAAAATTGTCCATAGTCAATACTTTAAAAGTCTTTACAGATCATCTGTTTACAGTTAAGGTGGAACTAAATTCTCTAATTTAAAAACTGTGAACAGGCAGGTTCTGTATTGCAGAAGAGACATAAATTGTCTCTTCACCAATTAAACAAACCTACCTGCCTGCTTGCAGTCTTCTTTAGAATGTACAATTAGCTGTGCATGCATAGCTCAGTTTACATTCTGGCACAGATCCTGTGTGCCAGGATGACCAAACTCCAATGCATATGCAGAAGAGACATGATCCATGCTGACCAATCGAGGACCACAGCCCAGCATCCAGAAAAAGTATCAGTCTCTCTAACTTTTTTGTTAGATCATTGTGGGTGACCAGTGATCGAAGCATATAAGGAACAGCTATATACACTAACTGTCTGGGGTGCCTTATGTCTCCCCATATCATTTGCAGATCTGCCTCTTGGTCTATGACAGCCTTTTTCAACTGGGGTACCTTCAGGTTTCTTCAGGGGTGCCTTGGCAAAATGCCTAAAAATTGCCCAAAAATGGTATACAAGCCAGCGGGTGGATTGAGCCTTCCTTTTATTTACACATAGCCACAGGTTTTTATTGTGCACCATTAAAAACTTCCAGCCGTCAGCATCCTAAAAACCAATGGTGTCATTGGTTGATGATGAGGATATCAGGAGCCTGCATGGCATCCTTGTTTGCCCCTCCCCTGCCCCTCTACATCAGCACTGCATTTACAGTAGCTGAGTGAGGGAGAAAAACTGAAGAAGAGAAACACTGATCAGTACTAGTGTGGAAAAATCTATTTGCTTTGGAAGAATAAATCACCTCTATCCTTGGGCATCCTATGTGTGTGGATGTTGCTGTATTGTAAAAAAAACTATTAGGTAAGTTCTTTACATGTCAGAGTGAGGTGCCTTAAAATTGTGCCTAACTTTAAATGATGCCTTGACTGAAAAAAGGTTAAAAAACACTGGTCTAGCATGGTGGTGCTTACTCAGTGATGATGCATTTGATGGTGTTGATAATAGTACTTTATTTATGTACGTCCCTCTATATTTTTCTTGAAATCCATGAAACGGTTGAAACTCTTTGATAGACAAAATACATAGAATTATTACCAGTCGTTGTTTTTATTACTCCCTTTTGTTTTGCAACTTACAATGTAGGTACCACCACCCTACCCCCACTTGAGCAAATAACCTTTCCAGACAGGAAACTTTCTGTACTAGTTCACTTTTAACATTTTAGAAGCAGGTTGAAGTTAGGTTAGGACTGAGTCCTGTCGGATATTTGTTTTAGGCCATAGACATGTTTTGCTGAAGCACAATTTTGATTGTGCTGTCAATACAGAGGTTGTAAAAGTTACCTTATACATTTTTGTATGTGAACAGTTCTGTCAAATATATTGTAAAGGGAAGGTGTGAATAGTTCAGTAAGCTGGAACAGAACAAATTGTATTTGATTGTATTACTTAATTCTGAGCCTGTCGTGGATAGCCCAGCAGCAGTGTACTCTATGAAATGAAGCATGTAATAGCACAGATTGAAATTTTTCCATTATTGTCTATGTATTGTATTGTGAGAGAACTTCTTGCTACTGTGAAATTAGGTTGAAAGGTAAGCCCTTTAATTCATGAAGAATTTTCACTTTTTTTTTTTTTTTTTTTTTTGAGAGCTGAAAAATATAGATTTTCTGACCTGCTACAGATCAGTACAACAGAAACCATGATTCATGTCTTTACAGTCCTCTGGTTTTATAATTACATCTTGTTAAGCACATCTTATTGGTAAATGTACATGTTATAATTTCATAGAATGGTTGCAATTTTAATTGCTAAGCTTTAAATATTATAAATTTCATCAGTTTGGGCTAGGCATGCATGCAATTTAATCGGCAACTTTCCTTCTTCAAAAACTGCTCAAGCATTTTAAAGGCATCACCAGTTCTATACAGAATGTTGGATTTAGCACAAAAAAATGGGAAAAACTTATTGACCCGAGTATAAGACGAGGGTGAGAAATGCACAGCTACTGTAAGTGGAAAAGAGGGTCAATAATGCCCATTTGCAGCCTCACTGTGCCCATTTGTAGCCATAGGTCCCCCGAACTTCAAACTCGGTAGTTAGGGGGTTCCTAGATGCCCCCTAGCTGCAGCCAAAATTTGGGGTCTCTGAACCCAAAGGGTCCTGAAATGACATTGCTGCAGATGGACACAGTTGACCGACTTTGGGGCCCCCTTTCTCGGGGCCACTTAGTGCAAATTTGGTGTGTAAACCCAGTGGAACTAGCACCATAAAATATCCGAAGCTGGGTTCCTAGCACCAAGTGGCCCTGAGATACAGGGCCCCAAAGTCGGTTCAGAAAATGTCAAGCACTTTTCTGCAGCAGAGAATTACATTTTTTTTCCGAACCGTATCTCGGGGCCACTTGGTGCTAGGAACTCCAGCTTTGGATATGTTGTGGTACCAGTTCCACTGGGTTTGCACACCCACAATTTGGGGTTCTTAGCACCAAGTGGCCCCGAGATATGGGGCCCCAAAGTCGGTTCGGAAAATGAAATTTTTTGCTGCAGAAAAGTGCTTGACTCGAGTATAAGTCGAGGGGGGCACTTTCAGCACAAAAAAATGTGCTGAAAAACTCGACTTATACTCGAGTATATAAGGTAATTTTCTTTGCCAGGACTTATTGGTATTACAATAAATTAAATCAAGTCAAAATTGTTTTTCTTTTGGATAGTGTGAGAAATGTTTAGATCCTTTGTTTTTATTGTTCTTTGTGTCACCACTGGGGAAATTCGACTTTAACCACTTAAGGACTAGCCTCGTTTTGGATTTTAGGTGTTTACATGTTTAAAACAGGTTTTTTTTTTGCTGGAAAATTACTTAGAACCCCCAAACATTATATATTGTTTTTTTTCTAACACCCTAGAAAATAAAATGGCAGTCAATGCAATACTTTTTTTTGCACCTGTATTTGCGCAGCGGTCTTATAAGAGCACTTTTTTTGGAAAAAATTAACTTTCTTGAATAAAAAAATAAGACAACAGTAAAGTTAGCCCATTTTTTTTTATATTGTGAAATATAATGTTATGCCAAGTAAATTGATACCCAACATGTCACGCTTCAAAATTGCGCCCGCTCGTGGAATGGCGTCAAACTTTTACCCTCAAAATCTCCATAGGCGACGTTTAAAAAATTCTACAGGTTGCATGTTTTGCGTTACAGAGGAGGTCTAGGACTAGAATTATTGCTCTCACTCTACCGGTCGCGGCAAAACCTCATATGTGTGGTTTTACCACCATTTTCATATGCAGGCGCTACTCACGTATGCGTTCGCTTCTGCGCGCGAGCTCGTCAGGACGGGGGGTTTTTAAAACATTTTTTTTAATTATTATTATTTATTTTACATGATTTTATTTATTTTTACACTGTTTAAAAAAAAATGTGTCACTTTTATTCCTATTACAAGACATGTAAACATCCCTTGCAATAGAAAAAAGCATGACAGGACCTCTTAAATATGGGATCTGGGGTCAAAAAGACCTCAGATCTCATATTTACACTAAAATGCAATAAAAAAAAAAAAGTCATTTAAAAAAATGACATTGAAAAAAATGTGCCTTTAAGACGTATGGGCGAAAGTGACATTTTGACGTCGCTTCCGCCCAGCAGTGTCATGGAGACGAGTGGGCGCCATCTTAGCCTCACTCGTCTCCAGGCACAGTAGGGAGACAGACGCGATCGCCTCCGCCGCTACGACGGCTCCAGTAAGCGGCGGAGGGCACCGGATCGCGGCGGGAGGGGGGGCCCTCTACCGCCACCGATAAGTGATCTCGCAGCGAAGCCGCCGCAGAGACCACTTTTATCTGAAAGCTGACCGCCGCACGAAAACAGGGATAACGGGGTTATGGCAGCTAGCTGCTGCCATAACAACGATATCCGATGACAAGGGGAAATCTCCCTTTCGGGTGAAGTTCCTCTTTAAATGATTTAGCATGGTGTATTAATGGGGTAGCCTGGATTATTGACGTGAAGAGAAATTCATTTTTCAAACTATAGGACCACTAAAAATATTTCTGCCATTATACAAATAGAGGAAATTTCAAGTTTCTAGCTCAGCCTTTTTTTAACAGGGTGCTTTCAGGTTTCTTCAGGGGTGCCTTGGCAAAATACCTAAAAATTGCCCAAAAATTGTATACAAGCCAGCGGGTGGATCAAGCCTGCCTTTTATTTACACATAGCCACGGCCTTCCATTGTGCACCATTACAACCTTCTAGCCATCGGCATCCTAACAGCCACTAATGTCATTGGTTGATAAGAACAACGTTGAGCGCCTGCACAGCAGCCTTGTTTAGCCCTCCTCTGCCCCTCCCTGTCAGCACTGGGGTCTCATTAGCTCAGTGAGGGAGAGAAACGGAAGAATACAAGTCAATACCAGTGCAAAAAGGCATGTTTGCTTTAGAAGAATAAATCGCCTGTCTTACGTGTGTGGGTGTTTCTGTGTTATGTAACACTGTTCCGTTTTATACATTTTAGAATGGCGTTACTTGAGATTGTGCAGAATTTTATAGGGTGCCTTGACTGCAAAAAGGTTGAGAAATACTGGTCTAATACTGGTCTTTCATTTATAAACACATAATCTAGAAATTATATGAAATGGTTTAAATATAATTTAAATATGCATTAGACGACTGGGTACAATCAGCACCATGGACAGTGTTGGGCATGCTAGCCAGGTAGCTTCAAAGGTGATTTGGCTGTTCTGCAATTAGAAGAGTAGTGACCAATGAAAGCTGCATGAGAAGTCTACATTACAGTGTATTTTTACAAGTGCATAGCATCACAAATTGCGTTTTTTATTTTTTTCAGCCATTTTTATTTTGTAGTTTGTTTTTTGTAAGTTTACCAGTTTATGAAATCATTTACAAAAATTTTAATTCTATCACAAATTTCTCCTAGGAAGAATAAACCTATAATGCAGACTGCTTCCACTTTTTTTTTTTTTGGGTTGCTGCCTGCTTTTACATGCTTTTTCACATTCTCCCTAATTTAAAATAAGAATTGTTGACACCTTCCTAGTGGCCACAGAAGCTGTGCAGAACTAGGATGTCAACGGAGAGATCTCACCAATAGTGCCCCCAAGATATAAACAGAGAACAGCAGTCGATTTAGGTCTCCAGTCACTGCTGTTTCAAGTATTGATGGGTTGACCCTTTAACTACTTCCGGACCGTCCACCGTACTATGGCAGGGCAACCCAGCTGCGTAAAACAAAGTGCCTGTACCTTGTTAGCTTCTTCTGGGTCTGGAGCACTGCTGGCGAACCACTCCTGCTGTGATTGAACACAGCGGGAGCCAATCGACGCAATGTCCGCCGGGAACCTCACGATCGTTCGTAGAGCGGCAGAATGGCGGTCTGCCTATGTAAACAAGGCAGATCGCCATTCTGTCAGTGAGGAAGAGGGAGCTATTGTGTTCCTGCTAAGCAGGAACACGGATCTCTCTCTCTTCCTCCAGTCAAACCATTCCCCACACAGTTAGTTTTTTTTTTTTTGGATATGTTTTATAGCAAAATTGTCGGTCTTTTTTTGTTTATAGTGCAAAAAATAAAATTTGCAGAGATGATCAAATACCACCAATAGAAAGTTCTATTTGTGCGGGAAAAAAAAGAACATACATTTTTGTTTGGGTACAGCGTCGCAAGTCCATGCAATTGTCAGTTAAAGCAACACAGTGCAGTATGCCAAAAAATGCTCTGGTCAGGAAGGGGGTGAAACCTTCTGGGGCTGAAGTGGTTAACTATTTGAAACTGAAACTAAGTTTTAAGAATAGGATAGAAGGAACATTTTCCTTTTTTGTTCCTATTTTTGTTTTTATAGTTTTTTGTTGTTTTTTATATAACTATATGGTTGTCACATATGCTAGGTCAACTTTGTACTATAATGTGAACAGATCGTCTTCAAATAATTATATTGCTGGTTGCAGCATTTTGTTTTCATTGTTTGCTCAGATTCATTCCTTTCATTTTCATCTTTATTCCAACAAAACTTGTATTCACTCACAAAAACTTTACGTGCTGGCAAATATTTGTGCTTTTAAGAGTAACTGCATCTTTTAACATATCATTACAAAACTTCCAGGGTGGACTAATGCTAAATATGGTAAAACACAGTTTACTAAATTCCTCTTATGTTAATGTGTCTGAAAGACACATATTTAACACAGTGGAATCGTTTTTATAAACAGAACTGTCTGCCAAGCTCTGTTTTTGATTAGAAGGCATCTAGCGTGCACTTATTTTTGACATTAGGGAATTTTTTTAAGGCTTTTCTTAGTACATTTAAAAGTGGTAGCATAAAACTAGTCTGTTGAATATTACCCAGTCATGATCAGGGCCAAATCAAAAAGGGTGTATGTAGACTTGTAGTAATAAAACTGTCTAAACCAACAATTTTTTGATGAACCTTATCATATATGTGAAAAGTGTTTTACAATAAACTGACTGCAAACAAACAACAAACATGTTCTTTTAGACAACTACCACATTTCATTATGGTCCCCAATCACTGCAGCACACATTGTTTGGGGTACTTGTTTAGCCCATAGGAAACTATCCCTAAAATGAAAGGGTTAGCCTCCCACGCCAATTCTTCTCCTACATGTTTCATGCCTTCAGTCAAAGTTTTTTGTATTTTTAATTTTTTTATTATTTCTACGAGTATACCTAGTGCGAAACCTACGGCTACTAAATTATTGCATTAACGTTTACTGTTTTACCTGACATGGGATGTGTGATTTTAGCCAGCTGCTCTTGTGACACATACTTCTAGATCAGCTTCACGCTTACTGGACAAAAGTGATGATGCTGATTCACTGTCCTGTAATGATGCTGAAGGTAAGGAGGTAGCATAAATGCTGAAGGTAAAGAGGTAGCATAAATGCTGAAGTTAAAGGGGTTGTAAAGTCAGAAGGTTTTTTATCTTAATGCATTCTATACATTAAGATAAAAAGCCTTCTGTGAGCAGCAGCACCCTCAGCCCCCCTAATACTTACCTGAGCCCCATCTCTGTCCAGCAGTGTCCACCAGTGTCTGAGCCATTCAAGACTCTCACTCCTGATTGACTGAGACAGCAGTGGCGCCATTGGATCCCACTACTGTCAATCAAAGTCGGCCAATCAGGAGAGAGGGATTGGTGTCAGGCAGCAGCTCCATGTCTGAATGGACACAGGGAGCTGTGACTCGGCTCAGTGCCCCAATAGCAAGCTGCTTGCTGTGGGGGCACTCAACAGGAGGGAGGGGCCAGGAGCTCCAAAAAGGGACCCGAGAAGAGGAGGATCCCGGCTGCTCTGTGCAAATCCACTGCACAGGGCGGGTAAGTATAACATGTTTGTTATTTTTTTTGCAAAAAAAAAAACACGACTTTACAATCAATTAAGAGAGGTAGCATAAGAAGCTGCAGTGATGAACCAGGAAGAAAAACTTCTTACATTGGAACTTTGTGTCTAAACATTTTAAGTCAACTGGATGCTTGACTGGTGTTTCCCTAGAAAGGTTAGGGTAAGAGTAGTCTGCACATATACAGTATCTCACAAAAGTGACTTACACCCCTAAGTGAAAATGTCCATATTGGGCCCAATTAGCCATTTTACCTCCCCGGTGTCATGTAACTCGTTAGTGTCACAAGGTTCTCAGGTGTGAATAGTGAGCAAATGTGTTAAATTTGGTGTTATCGCTCTCACTCTCTCATACTGATCACTGGAAGTTCAATATGGCACCTCATGATAAAGAACTCTCTAAGAATCTGAAAAAAGCAATTGTTGCTTTACATAAAGATGGCCTAGGCTATAAGAAGATTTTCAAGACCCTGAAACTGAGCTTCAGCACGGTGGGCAAGACCATACAGCGGTTTAACAGGACAGGTTCCACTCAGAACAGGCCTCGCCATGGTCAACCAAAGAAGTTAAGTGCACATGCTCAGCGTCATATCCAGAGGTTATCTTTGGGAAATAGATGTATGAGTGCTGCCAGCATTGCTGCAGAGGTTGAAGAGGTGGGGGGGTCATCGTGTCAGTGCTCAGACCATACACTGCACACTGCATCAGATAGGTCTACATGGCTGTCGTCCCAGAAAGAAGCCTCTTCTAAAGATGATGATGAAGAAAGTCGACTGTTTGCTGAAGACAAGCAGACTAAGGACATGGATTAACTGGAACCATATCCTGTGGTCTGATGAGAACAAGATAAACTTATTTGGTTCAGATGGTGTCAAGCGTGTGTAGAGGCAACCAGGTGAGGAGTGCAAATACCAGTGTCTTGCATGGTGGTGGGAGTGTCATGGTCTGGGGCTGCATGAGTGCTGCCAGCACTGGGGAGCTACAGTTCATTGAGGGAACCATGAATGCCAACATGTACTGTGACATGATCCCTTCCCTTCGGAGACTGGGCTGCAGGGCAGTATTCCAATATGACAATGACCTCAAACACACCTCCAAGATGACCACTGCCTTGCTAAAGAAGCTGAGGTTAAAGGTGATGGACTGGCCAGGCCTTTCTCCAGACCTAAATCCTATTGAGCATCAGTGGGGCACCTTTGAATGGAAGGTGGAGGAGCGCAAGGTCTCTAACATCCACCGGCTCAGTGATGTCGTCATGGTGGAGGAAAAGGACTCCAGTGGCAACCTGTGAAGCTCTAGTGAACTCCATGCCCAAGAGGGCTAGAGCAGTGGTGGAAAATAATGGTGGCCACACAAAATATTGACACTTTGGGCCCAATTTGAACATTTTCACTTAGAGGTGTACTTTTGAGGGGGCAGCAAATTTACACTGTTATACAAGCTGTACACTCACAACTTTACATTGTAGCAAAGTGTTATTTCTTCAATGTTGTCACATGAAAAGATATAATAAAATATTTACAAAAATGTGAGGGGTGTACTCACTTTTGTGAGATACTGTACATACACTAAAATGCAGACCAAGTCTGTGACGGGGAGCTAAAGATTGAGGAACTAGCCACGTTTATTCCCATCACGTATAAGGACATGCAAGTAAAACTAGGTATTCTAATCCTTTCAAAACAGGTACACTGAAGATCAAAATTAGAGAACAATTTATGAACACTTGATTTATTCAGAAATATAATGTAATCTTCATTGCTCAACATTTGATGGAATTTTTGTTGTGGCTATACCATTCTAATAGAACAGTGTTTTTCAAAATAACCAAGGCACTTCAACAAAAAAAACTCATTTTATAGAAAACACAATAATCAACATTAGAGAACAGCAGAGACTGTAACACGGAGAAAGATTACAACTAAAATTTCTGAAGGTTACAACAATCAGTGGGAAGTGTACAGGCCCTTGCTTTGAATGACTTCAGCACATCTGCGGCCACAGGACATCACTCTCTGGTGTTATTTTGTTCCACTCATCTTCCAGTCTCTTCCACAGTTCGGTGACTAGGGGGTTTCTTGGCCATAACTTTGTCGCCAAGGATTTGCCAGAGGTTTTCTGTTGGGTTTATACCAGGACTCTGGGCTGGCCATTTCATTATTTCAATGTTTTCAGCTTCAAGGAACTTCTTTACCTGTTTTGCTATGTGACAGGGGGCATTGTGGTGCATGAAAATTGCTGGCTGATTAACGCAGGGAAGGAACCGCATGTTGGCCTTCATCTGGATTCCCTGCTGCTGGAGGGTTTCAGTCACTTTGGAACGGCTCACCATCTTGCAAATCAGTGAAAACTGGAAAGTTAGGCTGCCAGTTAAGTAGGGGTTGTCAGATAATTAAAGAAATTAGCACAAGGTGCCAGATTAACACCAATAACTGGGAGGTATCTGAAAGTGTTCTCTAATTTTGATCAATGTTCTTTTTCAAATCTCATTTAAGTTTTTCTTTTATTCTGTGCTTCAAAATGTATGTAACTCATGAAATATGCTTAACAAAACTGCTCTTTTAGGCTGGGTTCACAACATCGCAGCATGTGGCTTCCAGCAGGGGTCCGGTGCATCCTGGTTCACAGTTTCAGGTCCGAGTTCAGCCCAAATTTTTGACTGAATTCGGACCTGAAACGGACTAAAAGATGCACAGGGCTACTGTGCAAATTCCCATTGAGAGCCGGTCAAAATTTCCTGCTATTGCAGGTTGTTCTCTAATTTTGATCTCCAGTGTACATGTGTGAGGTTGTGTGTATTACATGAACATTTACGATACCTAAAGCATGTCTTATGCACATAGGCAGTTGCCACTCAGTGCATGCTTGATTATTCCTTAGTCCATGGCAGTGGACAGTGTTCTTTGACTTTATTTTAAATCTTTAACAAGATTTTTTTTTTTCCTAAATCCAAAAAAGAATTTCAGCATGAGCATATGATTACTTACTTACAACCTTTATTGTCTTCATATTGATTGCTTTGACATAAATGATTCCCCCATCCACACAAGAAAGGAGGATGGAGGAATCCTCCCCGCTGTGCTATTGTATCTTTACAGTGGGGATTCCTGCACTGTCAGAATACACTGATTAGCGATGCAACTGATTGTCTGCAGCCGCTGAATGAATGAACGTTTTCCAACGATCCCATTCCACGGAAGTTGATCGTTATATAGACTTCTGTTGAGCTGGAATGGCCATAGATAGATCAAAATTCACCCAGTCCCTGCTGGCCAGCATTAGTGACAAACTTTCTTTACATTCTTTACAAACTTTCTCTGTTTAATGCCTGACTTCTTTGGATTCTATCTGACTGTGTTACAGACATCCACATTTATATGCATAACCCAACACTTTGTGTAAACAGGATTCAACCTGCTCCACCCATAACTTTACAATGTTAAAGAAATATTCCTAGAAGTAAAATGGTCCATAAAAAGCCATACCTGTAACAGAAAAAGGTAAAAACTTATTTTTCCCACTGCCCAGGAGATTAAAACTACAGATATGTTAATTTCTCAGTAGACTTTTGGTTATCATTTCTACAGATTGGAGCAGCGATCAACTGTGTAGGAAGCAAGAAAGGGATTTAACTTCTTTTTATACAGTTATAGCTTTTTACAGATAGTTTTACTCTGACAGGCTCACTTTAAATGTATCCTTTCAGGAAGGAGCTATAAAGGCTGCATTTAAAGCAAATTTGCCATGAGAGAAATATGCTTGTTGCCTTGAATTTCTGCTCACCTACTAGCTTTATTTGTTCTAAGTCACTGACACAGAACATGAATTTCTAGAAAAGGTCCTTATCACCATACTTAAGTATGAGCTCAGCCTCAGCTGGTTTCTTTGACATTTTTTTAACCTACACATATGATATACTAGCAATATATAAGTAACACAGTAAAGTAAATTTCTGATTGTTAGCTTACCTAGACATAGCGTGACCCCTAAATCAAAGGTCCTCACAAGTCATTGTCAGCTTATCTGCAAAAAGTTACAAGGTGACTGTGAAAACTAGCATTTAATGTAATTTACTTAAAGAGGACCTGAGCTGTGTAAGCTGTACCCAAAATGGTAAGCAGTGGACAAAGGACTGGTAATGCTTGTGATATCCCTGTAGATGATTTTTTTCTCTACTACTGTCCTACAATGCCTTGTTCTTTACTGTGTCTTTGTGTGGAGGTGGCCATCTTGGCAGGTCATGTTCTCAAGACATCCAGTTACACAGTTGTGTTTATTAGACACAGGGTTGAAAACTAAAATGTTGCTTGTACTCCTGTAAAGAGATCAGGAAGATGTAACCTAGCAGTAGTCTATAACTATTGGTTTGGGAAACCCTGGGATAACCTATGCTTGGCTTATTGAAAATATATAATGCAGTAGAGGTTCAGATGCAAAGCTTCTCAGCATCTAGAGGAGGTTGTATTGCACATTAAAATTATTTGAAACCCACGTGCCCTAGACCAATAGAATTACCATATTTGCGTCCAATACAATAAAATATGTAAGGTCTTCTTCGAGCCATGTTTATGGGGGTTTACTGACTTTGCATGGGGTTAATTTATATGTGTAAACACAGTGAACAATGATCCCACCTCTTGGTTCAAGGGGGCACTGAGGCATTTTGTGAGATTAGGCCAGTAAATGGTCTGGCTCCCTTACAGCCATAAAAGTCTTCCTGTAAATATTCACTGCTGTGAACACTTTCCTTGGAGGCTTTTTAACAAAACAAGGGTTTTCTCCTAAACACACATCATTCATATTTTACATGAAGTCTAATTTTTACTCTTTTAGCACAGTTATGTTACAGGCCAGCATTATATACAGTGCCAAGAACTACACGTGGGAAAATATTCTTTGACTTCATTTTATTATCTTGTGGCCAGACATTTAACAAGTTCAGAATCTTTTCAATGCGATAAAACTTTTAAAAACATACCATTACAGTGATAATCAAATTAGACAATGTACAGTCCCCAGTAGTGAATAGTAGTTGACCAGCATGCAAATTGTTTCCCTTGGCTGTCCCCAGTTTTGTACCGTGTGAAAGCTAAACATTAAAGTATAACTAAAGACTAAACTTTTTTTTTAGTTCTGGATAGGGTGGAGAGGGAGTAGAAACCCTGTTTGTTTGTTTTTTTTCAGTCACTATTTTGCCAGTTGGGACAGTTGCAATAAAATTCTCATAACCGTGACTTCTAGATGAATAGATACTTCGAACTGTGCAGAAAATTTTGCAATACATTCATTTAATTTATATAATTTAATCATAGTATGAAACATTATTTGTGTTTACTACTTTTATTTTGTAGAGCGATACAATTTAGGCCACTTTCGCACAATGTCAGTTTTTTTTTATGTGGATCTGAATGGAAACTCCATGTTAGCCTACTGGCAGGTGAATGTAAACTTAAATGTGATGGATCAGGTGTAAAAAGTTAAAGAAAAGAAAATGCATATCGGTTTACATCTGTCTGCGCATAGACCACTTAGTGCAACATTCGGAGTAGCTGCAGGGTGCTTTAGAAGTGCGGGGCCATGGTCTGCCTGGTGCAGAGCCTTGTCCCTGAAGACAGGAAGGCCCATTGCAGGGGATTGCCCATTGTGGAGGGAGAGAAACCAGAATGATTATTTACCAGGACCTAGATGGTGAGTAAGGTCAAAAGCCCTATAAACATTTTAACCCAATTCCCCCTATAGGACACAGTCAGATCCCAATAAGGGGTGTCTTGGGGACTCGAGTAACGCTCCTGTAGTACCTGTATCCTCAAATGATAAAGAATGACATACTTATGGGAGCTTAGGGAGCAGTAGAACGTAGGCACCAGGGAAAAGGAGAACCAGAGGACAATCCAACCAGAAGACAGAGGAGAAACCGAGAGAAAGGCCCAGAAAAGCTACTAGTAGATGGGGGGGATGAGGTTGGGGGGAGAAGGGTGGGAGGGCTATGCGGTAAGGTGGGTCGGGGAAAATGAAGGTGTGAATTGATGTCATAGACCATCGATAGGTATACAGAAAGGGGAAAGGGAAGACTGCAGATTAAAAAAAAAAGAAAAAAAAAAAAAAAAAGCTACTATGATGTAATCGTGAGGGAAATATATGAACGGAAAAGCTGATTAAAGTACCTCAAAACGACAAAACTGAAGTAGCAAAAAAAAAAAAAAAAAAAAAGAATGACATACAAAGGAAAACGCTTGTACTAACATGAACCTTGTAAAACAAAAATGTGACAACTCTTAATGATTACACTGTACTTTATTATATGTTCTATTTCATTTCATGGAAAAATTAATAAAAACTTATTGAAACTAAACATTTTAACCCTGAGGTGCTCTTGTCCTATCAACCCGTTTGAGGGTATAGGGAAACAGCTGAACAAATACTGGTACTCGTAATGGGACTAGGTTACCAGCTTTTCCTTTCAAACTTGATGCCATTGTGCTGTTTTACACCTGTGAGTACCCCCCTAGTGGTGCCTCATGTGCATGCGCAGACTTGAGCACTCACTACATCTGTGCACCCTACCTGTTCCTCTGTGGACTTAGACTTCCAGCTAGCAACATCTCTGGGTCTCCTCCAAACTATGAGCACACAGGTGATTTGAATTGTGATACCTGGGTTGTTGCAGCTTACATGTGCCTGTCTTATACTGTTGCAAAGCTTGTGAGTACCCCATGAAGATAAATTCACAAGCATGGCAGGTAATAAGCAAATAGGAGGGTCTTCCTAGCTGAGAATCAGCTTTTTTAGTCTTGTTGGGGATGGTAGTTCCTCTGTACAGCGTCTGGTCTTCCAGCCACTTCAGTTTTCTTTAACTCCTTTAGAGAGGGATTTTCTGCCACTGTCAGATTTCATGGTCAGAATTTCTGGCCTTGCTGAGGCAATAGACAACAGGGGTCACAACTTTGCCTCCCCAGCCCCTCCTCCGGACTTGGCCTTGGATTTCACCCTTAAGCCAGAAGTAGTACCTGAGAAGGAGGTAGATATTAAACAGGAAGATCCCTCGCCTTCTGAGGCATCAGACCAGAATGATGCCCCTAATACTGAGATTTTATCCAAATGAAAGGATACTAAAGCTGCCCTTATTTAAATACCGTAAACACCCTAAACCAGCCAAGACTTCCCCAGTTCATTCAGTGGTATAACTGTCCTGTATGAAGACTAGCCTCACCCAGAGAAGATTTTTTTTTCTCTCCTCCAAAACCATTCACCCAAAAGTATGCTATTAAGGAAAATTTCCTTTGTAAGTGGGCCTTGCCATTCCCTGCCCTAATAAGTCCCCCACAGCTCTCGTTTAGGATAATCCTGTTTTCAAAGATCTGGTCTATAAAGTTGGAGGCTTGATGGGCCAAGAAAAAGAGACCATTGCTGTGTGGACTAAATGCATTTGTATTCTCTTAATCCACATGCTCAGGGATGTCCGTTTGTTTCAAATACTGGTCAACTGAGCTCCCATGCAAGAAATACCCTGATTGATTTTCTTTTGAAAGCGAACACCTGTTTGGACCTTGGATAAATACATCAGGGAGATTGCAGGGGATAAGTGTACTCTTCTTCCCCAGAAGGCAAAGGCTTTTGCCTCTGCTAGTATGTCTTCTATGCCTGAGGTTGGGAAGAGTTCCTTTCATCCCTGTCAGTATTCCAATGCAAGTCTAAGACTAAAGTGTAGTTTTGTAAGAAGACAACGCCCTCTAAGCTAAGTCTGGTGCCCTCTTTACAGTTATTGATCTTCCTTATTTCCTGCTCCAAAGAATTCTAAGGAAATTTCCCTGCTCTCTGCTGACATCACAGCTATCAGTCCAGGCATTGCGTCATTACGACAATATAGTGTGGATCTGCCAGGCGCCTGTACTGATACCAGTCTCAGCCGCTCCCCTTAAAATCCCCTTCTTGGAGTTTAGTACACAGCACATGTTCCTCCTCTCTGTTGTTGTGTTCTCCCTATTGCTACAAAAATGAGGCTAGCTGAGAATGGGAGGGGTTATATGGGCGATGTCCCAGCAGTTTTTTAGCCAGTGTGTAGTGAACTGAAGGTAGCTGTATATAACCCAGTTGTAATGACTTAAAGAGGCCCATGTCCTGTACTCCTATTTATTCATTTATACAGATTTTTTTTCTTCAATTGTGAATGAAGACAACACTAAAGCCAGCCAGCCAGCCATACAGAGGGTGCCTGCTGAAACGGACCAATTTTGATCCATGTAAGGGCAGGCTGGTTGTACATATACCGACAACCAGCCTATCGGACTTCCCTTGTTTGATCTGCTCTGCTGACTATAGGCGGTAGCACTGATCAGTGTATTCTGACAGGAGGGAAGTCTGCTGGGAGAGGCTAAGCTTATCACAAAACGAAGCGTTTAAAAAAATTCAATCTATGTAATAATTTTTTTCAGGTCTGGAATAGAAAAACTGTAAATTCTGCCATTTTAAATTTACTAAGGGAAGTAATGACTTGGCAGTGCTTTATTCTCATTTATGGTATTTGCTTCAAGCAGACATTGATGTTGCTAGTGCCCTTTATTTCAGGAAGTTCACAATGGATTTGCATTATCAACACTGCCATGCCAAGAATAAAGAAAAGATTCACACAAACACATTAAAGCATTTCATACAGGGAAGGACAGCGCTTTCTTGGGGCTGTAGTGGCAGATCAGGGTGGCAGGTTTCACAAGGAAGCCAAATACAAAATGCTTACTGTACCTGCTCTAAGCTAAACTTCTTACTTTTCCTACAGGTTCACTTTAAGACCCCTGAACATACGACATTTTTTTTTCCTTTCATTGATACCTATGGTCCAGGGGAGGAAAAAGCAGCATTAAAAACTCATCTAAACCTGCGTTTTGCAAACATGTTTAGGCACGTAATTCCATTAGCCAGAATATTATTATTCTGGCCATGGGAATGAAGGAACACCCACGCACTTGGCGCACCTAGCGCTAAAGCGTGTTTACACATGTTTAGACTCGTCAAACATTTTTGGATGCTGCAATGCTCCTCTGCTGAACGCCCCAACCCTGGGTTTTTTTCTGCATCTAAATGCCCCTGCCTTTAAATGCCTGTAAACACCCATGGACACATTAGGGGCATTTAGAGGCTGAAAATAAAATAAATGCAGAATGCCTTTAAAAGCATCCTGAGTGCATGAGGCCAAAAAATGCAATCTATGGAGCCACCATCTTCATGCTTTTTTTTTTTTTAATTTATGAGTAGCTGCTTTGGAACAAGAATGCATGCTGGCTTTTATGGCTTTAGATACCTGGTCAGTAATTTACTTGGTAGCAAAGCAAAGATGAGAATAACCACTTTTTAGAATTCAGAAAAGCATTTTGTATATGTTATGTATGTCAAAGGACCTATCAATATGTCCGTAATTATGTGGGGGACACTGTTTGCACACATAGCTTGACAATACTCCTCGTGGAAGGGAACCTGACCTAAAATGTACCTTCAGAAAAATTGTGTTCTCAGCCATTAGCTAATACAGTTAAGAGTGCATGGGTTCATTTATTGTAAGAGAAATTTTAACAATTATTTTTTGCATTTTAGCACAAACAATACCCCAGATGATGACTCCTTAAATCGTTATCCCCATACTGACCGAGCAACATGTGGCCGCTACAGCAGAGATCCCAATTCTGTAAATTCTGTCCAGGGAAATTCCTTGGAGAAAAAGATTGAAGAACTTGAAAAGGTACCAGCTTTATTGGATTGCATGTTTTTTTTATCATGAACAAAACTATAAATATATAAACCCCATTTTTATATTGATTTTACAGGAGCTAGCGAAAGAAAGGCATGACAATTTAAGATTAGTCAAGTTAATGCAAGACAAAGAAGAATTAATTATGAAAATGAAGGAAGAAATTGACTTGTTAAACAGAGTAAGTATAAGATAAGCAGAATGGAGTTTTTGATTCAACCATGGCTCCTAGGGTCCTGTTGGGTACAACTTATTTATTAGCACTGTTTTGTTGGTGATGCTTGTTCATATATTTGTGATATCCACCAAAACATCTCAGTTTCTGATGCAGACCAGACATTATTTTATATCTTTTATTAGTTTTATTATTATTATGATCTTATACAGGATTTACTGTATTTATCGGCGTATAACACGCACATTAATTTTAAGAGGGAAGTTTCAGGGAAAAAAAATTAAATTTTAAATAAGGAACTTTGAAGCAAAATAAGGGTCAGTGCCCATCTGCAGTCTCACCATTGCCACCAATGCAGCCTGATCAATGCCTATCTGCAGTCTCACAAGTGCCATCAATGCGACCTCATCAGTCCACATCAATGCAGCAGCCTCACCATTGCCATCAATGCAGCAGCCTTACCATTGCCATCAGTGCAGCCTGATGGATGCCCATTTACAGCCTAGAGGGGACAGGGAGGAGGGCAGGACGAGCGCCAAAAGATTATATACAGTGAGAATCTCCTATGATAGACAGAACAGTGGTCCAATGGCGGCCCAGGAGACGGGACTTCCTATTACAGAGGCCACCAAGTAAACAGGAGATTCTCACTGTATGTAATCTGACAGCGCTCATCCCGCCCCCCTCCCTGTTCCCTCCGAGGCATCTAAAATTGAAGTATTGGCGTATAACACGCACGTGCTATTTTCACCCAATTTTTAGGGTGAAAAAGTGAGTGTTATACGCCAATAAATTATATAACTCCAACAGTTTGTCCAGTGTTTTACAAACTAAAAAGAGAGAGTACAGTCCCTTGGGTCCTGCTCGTGTGAACTTACAATCAAAAAAAGTTCCATAACTTTTTCTTGCAGTAATAACGTATTCCTTCAGGGTCGGTTTATACAGGAATCGCACAGGAACTTCATTTTAGTGGGCTGCAAATTGAACTGGAAAGCAGAAAAATTTGTGTTTGCACTCCTTTTAAAAAACACACTGCACCAAATCATGATGCCCGCAAATTCACTACGTATACGATCTGCATTCAGGTTGCTGTTAACATTACATTGGCACCCACAGCAGACTGTGCGTTTGAGCCCTGTGTGGGTATATTTGTGGACTACATTTTGCTTTGAAACCGGTTTATGGTTGTAGACCATAACAGGAAATAAATAATATAAGGCTATAAAGAAACAAGAAACAAATATCCTCTAAGACCAAGAAATATATATTACTCAGGGCCTTTTTTCCCCTAAATCCCCAGAGCTATTTTTAATGGGGCTCTATTGCTGCAGCACGATGGACACGCTAATACAGTGTGCCATCACGTCCAGCATCATCTTTTGGAAAGAAGTCTAACAGACTTTCCTCTGCACCTGTGCAGAGAGTATGCAAAGCATCTTGGGGACTATAGTGCCAGAGCTGGGAGCATGTCAAAAGATAGTGCCATGTATGGGAGCATGATCTGACAGGAAGGGCTAGAAATTGGCAGTTGATCTCTAAATAGATGTAAAATACAGAAATTAATGCAGTTCTGTATTCATTGATACATACGGTAATTAAATGACTTTATTAAATGCAAGCAGTGTAAGTACCTGAGGTTGACGTGATATCAGCCTCTCACAATCCCTGTAAAGCAGAGCTTTGAATGGGGAAATAAAAGCAGCATAAGAAGCCAGTCATTTCATATGCTTACAAGGAACACACTGATAGGAGATAAAGGGTTAAGCTCTTTTCCTTCACTGTTCAGTCACATGCCAGGGGAAGCCTAGGTTTAGAGGAAGTGGATTGAATGATGTTGCCCGTTTTTCAACCAGGAAGTCTCAGAAAAAGAAGCACTGCAGGGTGCTGCTTCAGACTGAAGGTGAATTGTGGCAAAAGCTACCTTTGTGGCTAAATTGCCATTTTTTAATAGACCTTTATTAAACATTTTGGACTGACTTATGCTTTTTAGCAAAGGGCAACAGTACTAGTGGCTCTTAGAAAATCTGTTCCACTAGCCATGCAGCATATTGAAGGCAAATAGGCACAATCCTGATCCAGGTTGAATCTAAGTTCAAGTCAGAAGTGACTTGAAAATCAACCCACTTATCATGAAGTTAAACAATATCAAGTAGTGGAGGCTCAGAAATGTTATTCTTGGCGAATATGTGCAATCCGCTTAGTGTATCAGTTGGTCCAATCCATTCTGAATTTCAAGTCCAATCCATTCTGAATTTCAAGTTCTGATCTGAATTAATTCACTCATCACACAAAAACCAACAGAGCACAAAAGATGACTATGGCAGAGTTTAACCTCTAGTTGAAAGCTCCTACAACTCTAATTCCAAAAAAGTGGGACACTGTAAAATCTACATAAAAATAGAATGCAATGATTTGCAAATCTCATAGACCTGTATTTTATTCACAATAGAAAATAGGAAATATTTGTTTAAACTGAGAAAATGCACAGTTTTAAGAAAAAAATAAGATTTTGAAATTGATGGCAGCAACACGTCTCAAAAAAGTTGGGACAAGGCAACAAAAATCTGGCAAAATACAACCCCATTTCCAAATAAGTTGTTGCAGGGCCATGTTTACCATGGTGTAGCATCCTTTCCTCTTCTTTTAACCAAACTCTGTAAACGTCTGTGAACTGAAGAAGCTTAGTTGCTAGGGTTTTGGGGGAGGAATGCTGTCCCATTCTTGCCTGAGTATATGCTGCTATAAAACCTGGATAAATCTTTTAACATTGATGGTGCTTTTGCAGATGTGCAAGCTTCCCATTCCATACCCGCCCATGGTTGCCTAAAAAGAATTTACATTTTGATTCATCTGACCACAGAACAGTTTTTCACTTGCAACAGACCATTTTAAAAGGGTTTTGGCTCAGAGATGACGGTGGCGTTTCTGGATCATGTTCAGATATGGCTTCTTCTTTGCATGATAGAGTTTACCTTGCGTTTTTTGATGACACTGCAAAGTGTGTTTACAGACAGTGATTTTTGGAAGCATTCCTGAGCCCATGTAGTTATGTGCATCACAGAATCATGTCTGTTAATGCAGAATATTTATTCACAAGTCCTTATGATTAAACGTTTTGGGTCTGAAACATGACCAGCAGCACATCCCCAGGTGGATTGAAGCTAGACTCCCTGGTAGTAGCAGCCCATATATTTTGCATTATATTTTGCATTATATTTGGAAGAAACCTAACTGCACAGTGAAATAATACGATGGCTTCTTCTATTTTTGTAACCGCTTGCCGACCGCTGTACACAGATGTACATCGGCACAATGGGACAGGCAGGCAAATGGGCATACAGGTACGTCCCTTTTAAATTTGCCGCCTTTCGGGTGCGCGCATCATGGGAGCGTGGCCACGCTTCCCGGGAATTCAATGTTCTCCAGCGGCCCGCGATTGTGGTGTGGAGAGGTAGAACGGGGCATTTCCCCATTCTGCCTTGTGTCATGACAGAGATCCACTGCTCCCTGTGATCGGGAGCAGTGATCGCTGTCATGTCCTAGGGAGCCCCTCCCCCCCACAGTTAGAATCACTCCATAGGACACACTTAACCCCTTCATCGCCCCCTAGTGGTTAATCCCTTCCCTGCCAGTGTCATTTACACAGTAATCAGTGCATTTTTATAGCACTGATCGCTGTATAAATGACAATGGTCCCCTAGTGTCAAAAGTGTCCAATGTGTCTGCCATAATGTCGCAGTCATGATAAAAATCGCAGATCACCGCCATTATTAATTAAAAAAATGAATAATAAAAATCCCATAAACCGATCCCCTATTTTGTAGATGCTATAACTTTTGCGCAAACCAATCAATATACGCGTATTGCGTTTTTTTTTTTTTTTTAATCAAAAATACGTAGCAGAATCCATATCGGCCTAAACTGAGGAAAAAATTCGTTTTTTTATATATATATTTTTGGGGGATATTTATTATAGCAAAAAGTAAAAAAACTTTTTTTTTTTTTTCAAAATTGTCGCTCTTTTTTTGTTTATAGCGCAAAAAAAAAACGCAGGGGTGATCAAATACCACCAAAAGAAAGCTCTATTTGTGGGGAAAAAAAAGGACATCAATTTTGTTTGTGTACAACGTCGCGCGACTGGGCAATTGTCAGTTAAAACGACGCAGTGCCGAATCGCAAAAAGTGCTCTGGTCAGGAAGGGGGTAATATCTTCCGGGGCAGAAGTGGTTAAACACTGTGGCTTTTGTTCTGCAGCCATAACAGAGGTATACCACTATACCTGTTAAACTCGTAACTTAATTTATATTACGCAGAAAGCACAGGAAGACACAGGAACACCCATATTGTAGCGGGATGGGTGACACTTTAAGGTGGATAAACAATTTTCTCTTAAAGTCCCAAAGGACATAACATCAGTGGATGCATCAGCAGACCAGAATCTGCAATAGCTGTTTTGAAGGGAATGACCTTTTAGTCTTTTTATCTTTGAAGCCATAGTACTTACCATTACAGTGAACTGTGTGTTAACAATAACATGCAGTAAAATATCCAATATTTTATAATAATATAAATTAGCAGTCATAACTTCTCTTTTTTTTTTTTTTTTTTTTTTTTTTGTGGATAAAGTGAGTAGGGCCTAGGAAGATACTTTCTCTTCCTAGGCACAGAAAAAAATAGCTTTTTTTCTAACTTAACTATTTCTGCAGGAAACATCACCTCTTTTCTGAATAAATTGTAACTATAACTGGACAATTGGAGGAGGGATCAGTGATGCGTCAACATCACGCCCGGCACTGCAGGAACAAACCGCATGCAATATAACCTCATTGGGAGATTGTGGGCAGCCACAGGCATATAATGTTTAGCCCTGTGTCTCTGCCTATACATTGCCAGTCAATCAAAGTAACTGTGATAGTGAACGGAACTGACTGGGAGTTTGAACAGCCTGGGTCCTCTTACTGCAGCTCATATCCTAAAACTACACAGGGGCTGTTACACAACCGATGGCCTTGGGAAGCAGTGACATAGCAGTCCCCCCGTCTTACTAACAGGAAATCAGGGGCAGTGAGCCATATAAAAACATTGGTTATTCAGTGATTTCTTACTGCTGCAAGGAATGAAAAAAAGGCACATATCTTTAATAATTAAAATCATGCCTTTGGTAATAACTGATTATTTGAATTGTGTTTAGCAGTGTATGATATTTATTTCATCCTGACCCTTCTCCCTTTTAGGCTTGTTTCCCGGTTTTAAAAACCTACAAAGCTTGCAGTTTATAGCAGTGTACTTTACACCGTGGCTCTGTAAAATAGTGTTTTTATTTCAATGTATTTTTCATTTCTTTTTTTTAAGGATTTGGATGATATAGAAGATGAAAATAAACAACTAAAGCAGGAAAATAAGACCCTTCTGAAAGTTGTTGGCCAGCTAACAAGATAGAAGATAGATTAAAGTTTGCTATGGAACAAACACTACTGATTATTTTTCTCTTGAGAGGCGGGTGTGTAGGATAGGGGAAATTGGTTAAGGGAATAAGGGGATCTTAAGTCAACCTCTTCGATGAAGGGGTACACCCAAGTACACCCAACGAATGGTCAAGATTGTATATTTATTAATAGAGACTGTGTTCTTGAGAGTATGAAATTGCACCAGATTTTGAAGATATAACTTTTTGTGATAAACATGATTTTGCACTGTCATAAAAAAAATATTTGACAGGTTTAAATGTTCAACCTCCAATTTAAGTGATGTGGAATTCATTTTTTCTATGTTTTTGGGTCAAATGTGTTTTTTCACACTTCTCAATCATAACTTTAGAGCTTAAACACTAATTTGTTATATACATGCAAGTCAGACAAGCCCAAGTTAAAAACAGCGGACAGACAATTGTCAACCCAGTGTCTGGAGAAATCCCCGGAGGACAAAGGGTGAAGGAAGAGGAATGTAAACTTAGTCACCGGAATGGAATGTCTTCATGTCTGGAGAGACCTAATCTTTACATGTAGAATGGGGATCTTGGACATTTTTCATTTCTCCATACCCTTGTACATGTCACTGAACACATTTTCATTTGTAGAACTCTTTGCATGGGAATATGATACTGACTGATAAATACAGAAGCGTGTATTGATGTATATGCTAGTCGCTAGCCTCCTTCAGAGTAATATAACTAACTTTAACATGTTTTTTTTACTTTTCATGTGTTTTTGTGCCCACTGATCCTTTTAATTCTCCATGCTTTTTAAAAACCTCTTTTTCATGCATACCATTTTCATGTTTACCCCTTGCCTGGGGAAACGGTAGCAACGATTTTATAGGCTGGTCCAATATTGCATATTGCTTTTTATATTTGTTAGGGATCTGTGATCACTGAGACATGAGGCACAAAAGGCACAGTTGTAGGATTACCTCATTTATAGAGTGCTTTACAATTTTTATATGGTGACCCATGTTCCTTTCAATAAGCATGCTGTTGGATTAACAAGTAATTAGATGTAATCAAATGCTAAAGAATACTTAGGCCACAGTTAATTCCTGCTTTGGCTAGACAGACGCTTGATCTCATTGTGAAGCCGTGTTTTAAACAGAAGTTTGATATAACTATAATCAAGATGCTGCAAGAACCATGCTTAAAATGTAATTTTGATGTTGGCACCAACTACCATTAAATGGGTAATTATAATTGCCAGCGTGGCAGTACTTTGGTGTAATGAATTCTGAGCTTAGAAGAAAACTGTGTTCTAATTGAGAAAGTTATTTGTTTTCTCCTGCGTTTTGGGCATGAATACCACAATACCCTTCACATTACATCAGTAGACCATAATACCATGGATTTTGGTAAAGCTGGAAGCATTTCAGTTTTATGCCTACCAAGATATTCCTTATGTCAGGGATATGCAATTAGCGGACCACCAGCTGTTGCAGATTTACAAGTCCCATGAGGCAAAGCAAGACTCTGACAGCCACAAGCATGACACCCAGAGAGAGAGAGGAATGATGGGACTTGTAGTTTTCAACAGCTGGAGGTCCGCTAATTGCAAATCCCTGCCCTATGTTATTCAAAGCTCAACTCCTAATACTACAGATGTGCCTTTTCCTGTACATACAACTAGGCACTGTACCACTGCAAATGTGTATGAATAAAAAAAATATATATATATAGGCAAATATATATAATTATCAGGTTGTGTATTAAAAAGATAATAAAATTAATTTGTATATCTTACTAGCGGAAGTCATTAAATTCCTATTAATATGAACCTCCTTTATTTCTGTGAGCAGCAGCGAAGAGAAATGTTTTGCTCAGGGCTGTCTGTGAGTAATCTTAAGGAAGGGGACAGTAGAAACCGGCCGATGCTCGGCCCATGTGTACTGGAGTCGGTCCGACAGAAGCCAGCCATTCAGCTGGCTTATGTCGAAGAGGCATGAGCGAACAAGGTCTGCTAACTGGCTCCCAATCAGGGCTCTCAGCCATTGACCGGTGTGTTTTGGTGGAGGACCACCCTGCTGGGTTGAATGAAAAAGAACTACTAGTGTGTACAAGGATTGAAGTGATTGTAAACGATCACCTTGTAAAACAACCCATTCAGTTTAAAATAGAAATGGAAAGCAAAACGTTTTGTATAGATGTTAAAAAAAACTTTATAAATACCCTTTTTTATAAGTGATCACAATTCCCTCTGTTCTCAGCTGCATAAGAGCTGGGGGAGGAGAAGCAACAGCACACTGAGCTTGACAGGGAATGGCTATTCAGCGGGGGCATGTCAAGACAAATCTGATAATTGGGGAGAGCACACTAAGTTCCCAGCATAGCTATAGAACTGACCACAGTGTGTTCTCTGCTTAGTGTGGTCAGCTTTTATTAGGAAAGCAGAGGGACTGGCAGGAATACCAGGGATTTCACATAAAGGAAGCAATACAAAGAGAACAGGAGACGTTCTCATACAAGTACATGGTACAGCAAGCACATAGGAATATGAAGTGTTGGGGTAACAAACACTTTAAGGAAGCAAAATATGAGCATCCATTTAGTTCTTATACTTCCCAACCACATGGGTTAATCCAATTACAATGATATTCTTCTTCTCCGTGTAGGGCACACACTGACAAAAGCCAGTTTCTATCCTGTGGGCATGGAAATGATTGCTAAGCAGCAGCAAAGATTTCAAATATCCTGGAAAAAGATAATGTGCAATAGAACATACTGTTGATACTAGTTAATCTCTGTGTGGCCTGATTATTGCAATCAATTACGTATAAATAACTTGCAGTGTATCACTACATTTTGCCTATGTATTGGACTAGTGTTAATATAATATGTGTCTTTTCCTGGATGGTTTACAGTAAGTTAGCAAGAACAGGAATTGGAGTTAGTGAATTTAAATCAGTTTCATATTTCTAAGTCACCTTATTTGGGCAGCCCAATACATTTGTATTCCTTTCATGCTGTACCTGAGTGTAAATAAGTAAGAAAGTCACTCTATTGTGGCAGGTTGTCAATAAAATGATGGGATGACCAATGTTTTGTCTGTTATAATTAATGACTTCAGTGCTATAAATAATTGCATGCTTTAGCCTGGGTAATAATTGTATGTTGCTTGTATTAATACATGTAAGCAAGATCTGGCAATATGCTGTATGTGATTTTCACTACCAGTGTGACAGTCAGAAATGTACACTAGAAGAACACAAAAATGGGTTTTCCAGACTGCTAAAAAATGTCATATGTCCAGTTGGTCACTGGATCACTTTTACCTAAAAAAAAAAGTTTAAGTTTCTTCATGGCAAACTGATCCAAGAGGCACACAATTCACAAAAACATTAGTATGTAGCATTTATATTTCCATGCTTTCTGCTACATTTAGTGATCACATTTTTTTTAATTCAATAAAGCTTTTATCACATGCAATTTGTATTATCAGTTTTCATGGTAAAATCAATTCACTGGTTTTAAGAGCAAGTTTCTATGGGTTGTCATTGAGGAGAGCTGAAAAACAAGCCACTCATGGTGCAGATAAAATATCATAAGACAGAGCACTCATTTGTTGTTGATTTTATTTTATAAGAAGAAGAATTCCACGCCAACGTGATATTTCATTTTGTGATTTGAACATTTTGATTGTTAAATTATCATTACATGAAATAAGACACATATGTAAAAAAACTAATACAGATTTGTGAATTGACGAGTTTGTTGGAAATTGTTATAGTGTTACTGGGACAAGTAGCATATGTAAAACTATGTTTTCATCCATAATATCTGCCAGTCAGTTTGCCTATCGCAGCAGCGCCACAAAGACACACTAAATACTTTTAATGCAGACCGTTAAGTAAAGTGTATTAAAGTGTTCCTAAACCCAGGACCCTGCATTCACAATATCTGGTCTCCCACAGTACACTGAACATGGAAATGCAATCATTTTAGTAAATATAAACTGCTAAATACCTTTTCTCATCAGCAGTATATAGCAGTCTTGTGACTTCTATCAGTGCCTGGTTAAAGCTTGTAGGAGGAGTTTTCATTTTGCATTGGCTGTCCTATCAGGATCCAGGACCTCTGACCCTCTGTCTGGACATTGCTGATTGGCCCTGTGCTGATCATATGCACTCTCCCAAGAAAAAGAAACTCTCTAGCAATACACACCGAACTGAGCATGTGCAGCCTGACTTCATTTACTCTGTCTTATCCGGACATGTTTTGGGGGTAATGCAAGAAGGGGAGGATCTGTGCATACAGGATCAAACAGCCTTTTACACAATGTGAAGGGTTAACCCCTTAGGTTCCATGGTGAGTATAACAAGCATGCTTTACTGCATATACAGACTTATTTTACTGTTGTGGGTTTAGTAGCACTTTAAGTAAACCTGTATGCAATTTTTTAAACAAGAAGGTAGTAAAGCATGCCTGCTGTTATCTTTGTTAGCCAGAAAAGCCTAGTCTGTTAACCTCCCTGATTTACAGTAGTTACACTTTGTTTCTTGAGCCTGATTTGAGCTGTCTTCATGGTTAAGATCTGGAAAGTTTCATATCCACCTCTCTGAGAATCCTATCCTCCCATTAGGGAGATGGCAGATGGTGGAGCTTAGTCATGAAGTGCGGAAATGCAAACCGCTGTGACAAAGTGAAACTGTCATAGAGGTGCACAGAATTTGTTCCTCTGGTTGATAAGTGTCATAACAGGTAATTTGTGGTCTGTTCTTGGTTTAGATTCACTGTACACATTAAAATATACAGTTCTATTTGAATTTATATTGAGTTTACACCTAATTTTGTGTGTGGGGAATGGTGTAATATAATACAAGAGTTGTTTTAATAACATTTAACATAGAGGTTCTGCTATTTAGGTAACAGACATAAGGTGCTCCGCTACATGCTCTTTAAAGTGGTAGGTTTGCATAAAATAAATGACTGTAAAATAGTCCGGCATGGACTGGCTCGCCGGAGGATCCTCCAGAGGCTCTCACAAGCCTCTCTACTATTGGCAGCTAGTAGCCTCGAAGAATAGCTGCACTTATAGAATGATAATGTGGCTGTGGTACTGCGACTGAGCAGTTGTCATAGGGAAGCACTACCATTTATTCCATCACATTCATGCATACAGATGTTATGAGCAGGGCTGACCTAAACCTTTTGAAAAGGAGAGAAGACCAAGGATGCTGTAAGTGGAGCAGCAGTAGACCGAAGGGAGCTGTGAAGACACACTCAAGTGAAGCCTGTACAATCGGGACATTCAGAATATTGGTGTATATCTCCTTTAAACTGAGGAAGTGGTGAGTTCAAGCCATGAAATGCATCTGCTCCTAAAATATAAGGACTTTGATCCATCCCTAGCACAGCACTGCACATCAACCCCTCCAGTTCTGCCCCCTTTCAGTAGTGGCCACTTACCTTCCATTTTTCAGATCTAAACTTGAAAGAAGGGAAAGGGACCAATGGCAATTCTGAATGTACATGGAACAATCTCAGTTTAAAAAGATGGCAGGCGATTTGACTGTTCACTGATACTAGCTGTGACAGGTGAGTTGTGGGGGTGCTTGAAGAAGGTATGCTTGAGTTTTTATATTTCTTCTCAGTGCAGAAAACTGGAGGCCATATATTGCCATATATTGCCATTTAACTTAATCTTGGTAAAAATACAGCTTGTGGGGAAGGCATGTTAGTAATGGGGAGATTGCTGCTGCTGACTCGTGCTGTGTGTTTGTAAGACTGTGGCTATGGTGCAGTAATTTAGGAGTTTTTTGTAAGAAGGGACAAGGAATGTGGCATATGTATCACATACGGGAACTGCATGTGATTTTGAACAGGCATCGCAATGCATGCAATTCTTCAGCAGTGCGATTTGAGCCATTATTCTGTATGGCTCAAATCCGCGCCAAAATCACGCAGAACCCCTTTTTTGGCTGCCCCAGGATCTACAAATCACACTGCATTTTGCAAACTGATTCAGGGTGTCTTTAACATACACACCCGCAGAAGTTCATGAGAACGGGGTGCGATTCAGGTCCAGTGCAAAATCAACACAGAATTCACACCGCATCAGTGTGAACCGGGACTAAAACTGAAGCGTGCAAAATCAGCTTTCAGGTTTTTTTTGTCAAAGCTTAATTGAACAATCTAAAGTTAGAAGCTGATTGGCTACCATGAACAGCTGCACCAAATTTTGCACTCTCCAGTTTTAGTAAACAGACCCCACTGTGTTATGTGAGTAGACTCAGACACTTTATAACCCTAGCCCTTAAAGCCATGCCCAATATTCAGCACAATGCAGCTGTGCCCACTTTTCACTACTGTGCTCACTGCAATTTATCCTTGCACCCATGTGTGTCTCTTCTACTGGTTGATTAAACATGTGAAATGCTCTTGCTGCTGGGTAATATAAAGGTTGTTGTAGCTTGATATCATATGTATAATGTGTAGGCAACCAGCAAAAATTCCACCACCTTTTCCGGCTCACACAAATCCACAACCATATTGGAGCACTACAGGCTTTGAGGTGGGCCCTCACTCTTGTTTCCTCTGATAGACACCAGATAGTTTAATGTGACCCAGGATGCAGACAGTCCTTTTGTGTGCTGGACCATTGCATTTTTTTGAATGTAGCTTTGTGCATTATTTTCACTAGTAAAGTACAATGGCTTGCGAAAGTATTCGGCCCCCTTGAACTTTTCAACCTTTTGCCACATTTCAGGCTTCAAACATAAAGATATAAAAATTTTATTTTTTGTGAAGAATCACCAACAAGTGGGACATAATTGTGAAGTGGAACGAAATCTTTTGGATTTTTGAAACTTTTTTAACTAATAAAAAAATGAAAAATGGGGCGTGCAAAATTATTCGGCCCCCTTGCGTTAATACTTTGTAGAGCCACCTTTTGCTGCGATTACAGCTGCAAGTTGCTTGGGGTATGTCTCTATCAGTTTTGCACATCGAGAGACTGAAATTCTTGCCCATTCTTCCTTGCAAAACAGCTCGAGTTCAGTGAGGTTGGATGGAGAGCGTTTGTGAACAGCAGTTTTCAGCTCTTTCCACAGATTCTCGATTGGATTCAGGTCTGGACTTTGACTTGGCCATTCTAACACCTGGATACGTTTATTTGTGAACCATTCCTTTGTAGATTTTGCTGTATGTTTGGGATCATTGTCTTGTTGGAAGATAAATCTCCGTCCCAGTTTCAGGTCTTTTGGAGACTCCAACAGGTTTTCATCCAGAATGGTCCTGTATTTGGCTGCATCCATCTTCCCCTTAATTTTAACCATCTTCCCTGTCCCTGCTGAAGAAAAGCAGGCCCAAACCATGATGCTGCCACCACCATGTTTGACAGTGGGGATGGTGTGTTGAGTGTGATGAGCTGCGTTGCTTTTACGCCAAACATCGTTTTGCATTGTGCCCAAAAAGTTCGATTTTGGTTTCATCGGACCAGAGCACCTTCTTCCACATGTTTGGTGTGTCTCCCAGGTGGCTTGTGGCAAACTTTAGACGAGACTTTTTATGGATATCTTTGAGAAATGGCTTTCTTCTTGCCACTCTTCCATAAAGGCCAGATTTGTGCAGTGTACGACTGATTGTTGTCCTGTGGACAGACTCTCCCACCTCAGCTGTAGTTCTCTGCAGTTCATCCAGAGTGATCATGGGCCTCTTGGCTGCATCTCTGATCAGTCTTCTCCTTGTCTGAGCTGAAAGTTTAGAGGGACAGCGAGGTCTTGGTAGATTTGCAGTGGTCTGATACTCCTTCCATTTCAAAATGATCGCTTGCACAGTGCTCCTTGGGATGTTTAAAGCTTGGGAAATCTTTTTGTATCCAAATCCGGCTTTAAACTTCTCCACAACAGTATTACGGACCTGCCTGGTGTGTTCCTTGGTCTTCATGATACTCTCTGCGCTTTCAACAGAACCCTGAGACTATCACAGAGCAGGTGCATTTATACAGAGACTTGATTACACACAGGTGGATTCTATTTATCACCATCAGTCATTTAGGACAACATTGGATCATTCAGAGATCCTCGCTGAACTTCTGGAGTGAGTTTGCTGCACTAAGAGTAAAGGGGCCGAATAATTTTGCACGCACCACTTTTCAGTTTTTTAATTGCTAAAAAAGTTTAAAATATCCAGTAGATTTCGTTCCACTTCACAATTGTGTCCCACTTGTTGGTGATTCTTCACAAAAAAATTAAATTTTATATCTTTGTTTGAAGCCTGAAATGTGGCAAAAGGTTGAAAAGTTCAAGGGGGCCGAATACGTTCGCAAGCCACTGTACATATCTATTTACACTCCAAGCAAGCACTTTTTTCTAGACTTAAGGCCCGTACACACGATAAGATCAAAAGAAAAATTTTGTACGACGAACAATCAGCCGATTATCTGATTGTTAGTATAGTGCTTTCGACAGCCAATTTTGACTTTTTGGACAACAAAATCTGAAGGCGCAGCTAGAAACTTTTTATCATAAGTGAACACGTCTGATTTTCGTATATATTTCACATATACTGCAGCAGGGCGGCCCGGCTGTGCGAAACAACGTACCTGTACGTTTTTCATGCTTCCTGGTCTAGGGTGCGCGCGCGCACTGTCGGCTACTCGCTCCCGCTGTGGTTGAACGATGCCCGTCGGCCACTCGCGATTGTTCTCGGGAATGACTGAAAAGCGGTCTGCCTATGTAAACAAGGCAGGTCGTTGTTCTGTCAGACAGGGAGAGATAGATCTGTGATTCCTACTAATCAGGAACACAGATCTCTCTCTTTGTCTAGTGTCAGCATCCCCCACACAGGCCCCTTTCACACTGGGGTGGTGGGTGCATTTTGCGGCGTTGTTCCGCAGCTAGCGGGACACTTTTACCCCCCGCTAGCGGCTAAGAAAGGGTTAAAACCACCCGCAAAGCACTGCTGCAGCAGCGCTTTACCGGCGGTATAGCCGTGCTGCCCATTGATTTCAATGGGCAGGAGCGGTGGAGTAGCAGTATACACACCTCTCCAAAGATGCTGCTAGCAGGACTTTTTTAGTGTCCTGCCAGCACAATACTCCAGTGAGAAAGCCCTCGGGCTTTCACATTGGAGAGACAGGAGCAGCTCCTTCAGGGCGCTTTGCAGGCTCTATTTTTAGCGCTGTAGCGCCCCAGTGTGAAAGGGGTGTAAGTAAACACACCCAGGGAACACATTTAACCATTTGATTGCCCCTGATGTTAACCCCTTCCCTGCCAGTGTCATTTATACTGTGACAGTAATAGTGCATTTTTTTTTTTTAGCACTGATCACTGTATTGGTGTCACTTGTCCCCAAAAAGTATCACTTAGTGTTCAATTTGTCTGCCGCAATGTCGCAGTCCAGCTAAAAATCGCTGATCGTCGTCATTACTAGTAAAAAAAAAAGTCCCTAAATCTATCTCATAGTTTGTAGACACGATAACTTTTGCGTAAACCAATCAATATATGCTAATTGGGATTTTTTTTACGAAAAATATGTAGCAGAATACAAATTGGCCTAAACTGATGAAGAAATGAGATGTTTTACATATTTTTTATTGGGTATGTTTTATAGCAGAAAGTAAAAAATATTGGTTTATTTTTTTTCAAAATTCTTGCTCTTTTTTTCTGTTTATACCACAAAAAAAATCACAGAAGTAATCAAATGCCACCAAAAGAAAGCTCTATTTGTAGGGAAAAAAAGGTTTTGACCACGCAATTGTCAGTTAAAATAACGCAGTGCCATAATGGCCTGGTCATTAAGGGGGTAAATCCTTTCGGGGCTGAAGAGGTTAATTAGTACAGTTTTCATCGTTCCAGCATGCAAAAAAAAAAAATGGACGATTATTCGTCCGATAAGTGTAAGGCTTAAGTGTTGTTAACCTAGGTTCACATTGGTACGATTTGACATACGATTTGACATGTCAAATCGCATGCCAAATCAGCGGCTTTTGCCTGCAATGGAACCGTCCGAATCGGAGTGGCGCCGCACCAATTCCCAAAAGTAGTTCCTGTACTACTTTTGACGACTTCGGGGGCGATTTGTACAGACATCTGTGCAGGAACTTACACAGATGTCTGTCAAATCGCCCATGAAGTCGGACTGCATTGCCGGGTTGAAATCATGCAAGTTCAGCCAAATTCACACAATTTCAAACCCTCAGCAGTGTGAACCTAGGCTAAAGGATAGTAATTCCTTTAAATCAATGAAATATCCACAGGGGTTGATTTACTAAAACTGGAGAGTCCAAAATCTGGTGCAGCTGTGCATGGTAGCCAATCAGCCAAACCCTGGAAGCTGATTGGTTTCTGTGTAGAACTGCACTAGATTTTGCACTCTCTAGTTTTAGTAAATCAACCCCAAGGTCTTTCTGGAAGACTGGCAGCATCTAGTGGCAAAAAGATGTTACTTTGGGAGACAGCACTGGATTAAATTAAAAGTGCATCAAAAGCAGTTTTTTTTAATTCTTAATAGTGATGGACTTTTCAATTTTTAATAATAAAAAAATGAGGTTCCACTTACATAATGTATACCTAGCAAAATACTCTACAGAATACACCTTTCTTCTCATCTTCATAACATATGAGGGTGTGTTTTGTAGTTCAGCAACGGAGGACGCTTGCAGAGTTGACAACACTGCTTGGGATTTCAGTGCAGTTGTCAGTTCTCTACAGGGAGTTCGAAGCTCATTGGATTTCTGGCAGGATTGACAGGTATTTTTGCAGTGTTTGAGACATTTTAAAGACATAAAATATTGGGAAATATGCAGGCATTACAGAGATGTACTGAAAATGATTTTTTATTTTTCCCATACACATTAAACTAGCTGCAAATTTGTTGTGTCTGTTTTGTGTGGGCTACCAACAGGTCTGTGCAGCAGCACAAGACCCCCCCCCCCCTTAAGCTTTTTATTTTGCTTTTCTTTTATCTAGAATCATTGTATGGCATCTTGTTAGATACCTGCTTTATTTGCATTGATTTAACTGAAAATGCTTTTCAGACTGGATTGTTAAGCAACGTATCTCTTTTGTAACAAATTTGCATGGCAGAACATTGTACCATTGTACTCTTTAAGCATGCCTTGCCCAATTTTTATGCATCATTGATTTTAAAAGTGCACTGCGATGGATTTCCTGCCTGCCATTGATGAAAAAAAACACCTATGTATGACAATTGAACCACAAAAGCAACTTCTGTTCTCATGAACAAAGATATCTATCTTTGAGTTTTTTAACCATGAATAGTAGTGATTTTTTTTTTTTTTTAAAATAGGGGCACTTTAAAAAAAAAAAAAAAAAAAAAAACCTGTCCTGAGGAAATATGAGGAAAAACTCTAAATCTGCATGTTTGTTACATGTCAATGAGTCAGAAAATACTGAAGATATTGGGTCTACTTGACTATGAGACAACTAGCATTTCCAAAAAAAAGCAGCTATTGATGACAGCCTCTTTATTTCCCCACCTATAAATTGCCCTTAAAGTTTTTGCAAACCTATTTTTTACATGCACTGTGCAGTGGTTTTGCATAGATCAGGCGCTCCTGGCTCCTCCCCTTGTCAAGTGCACCCTGTAGCATGCTGCTTGCTATGGGGCACTTGTGTGGGCTTGATCCAAAACCACACTCTGTGTGTCTATTGACATACACAGCACAGCTCTGCCTCACTCTCTCCCCACTGGCTGTGATTTACAGCAGTGCTGCCTCTGTCCAGTGAGTAGAGAGACATTAAAGAGAGTTGCTGCTCTAGTGCACAGCGCTGGATCGAGATCAGGCTCAGTAAAGTATAAGGGGGGTGGGGGGAGAGCTGCATACAGAAGGTTTTTATCCTAATGCAGAAAATGTAGAGGTAAAACAAAACAAGACTTCTGCCTTTAGAATCACTTTAACATTGTTGTAAAAACTCTTTAAAAGAAGTTGAACAACTGTCATCTCTTTGGTGGGTAGTGACTCCTAAGAACGAAGATGTGTCCTGCAGTGATGTAGCATGGAACCTTGGCACACAGAAGGGCACAGCTGTGGTAGTACTTGAAAAGAGAGAACTCACTTCCTGCCGATATTATACATTTTTTGCTGGGAGCATTTTTTACATTTTGCTCTTTGTGGTGACAAAGTCACTTTCAAGAATTCCAAAAAATTCATGACCACTTTATACTGCCGCATTCATGAACACAGCTCTGGTAGCATTGAAGCCTTTGACAATCTATCTCTATATATTTTGATAGCATTTTTCATTAGAGTTCAGTAAATCTTTAAGTACATCTTTAAGTACATTTTTATGTTGTCCAAATGGGCAACTTTTCTTTCATGTTTCTTAATTTTTACAATATTCACTAATTTAATTTATTCTGCATTTGTGTCGATAACCTTCGTATCTAAACATCATAAGTCCAAAATAGGTTATGTAAGAGGGTGAAACTCTTAGAAAATCTTACAATTTACTTAAGGTATAACTGAATTTTTACTTCGACTTATACCTGTCCCTGCAGCCAATATGCAAATATGATGGTATACCTTTACTCAAGATAAGGCCCATTTGCTTACAGACTTCTAGTTCTGTAAAAGCTCTTGTGTCACAAGTTGCATCTGGGAGACAGTATGCATGTTTACCTGAAAACAGAGCAGATAACCATCCATATTCCCGTCTTACACGTTCCTGGAAAAGGCTCTAGGATACTGGGTGCTGCAGCAACCAACAGCTGGAGACTGGCTCATGCATAACACAATGTAGATATTTGCCGGCACACCACAAATCTCCACAAATCTTTAACCTCTTACCCACTGGGCACTTAAACCCCCTTCCTAACCAGACCAATTTTCAGTTTTCGGTGCTCTCACATTTTGAATGACAATTACTCAATCATGCAACACTGTACCTATATGAAATTTGTGTTCCATTTTTCACACAAATAGAGCTTTCTTTTGGTGGTATTTAATCACCACTGGGTGACAGACTTGTCTCTGTACTCTTCACCCGGTTGCCGCCGCACGCGCTTTACACCATCTGAACCAAAAAAGTTTATCTTGGTCTCATCAGACCACACAACATGGTTCCAGTAATCCATGCCCTTAGTCTGCTTGTCTTCAGCAAACTGTTTGTGGGCTTTCTTGTGCATCATCTTTAAAAGAGGCTTCCTTCTAGGATGACAGCCATGCAGACCAATTTGATGCAGTGTGCAGCATATGGTCTGAGCACTGACAGTCTGACTCCCCACCCACTCAACCTCTGCAGCAATGCTGCAGCACTCATACGTCTATTTCCCAAAGACAAGCTCTGGATATGACGCTAAGCATGTGCACTCAACTTCTTTGGTCGACCATGGGGGAGGCCTGTTCTCAGTGGAACCTGTCCTGTTAAACCCCTGTATTGTCTTGGCCACTGTGCTGCAGCTCAGTTTCATGGTCTTGGCAATCCTCTTATAGCCTAGGCCAGGGGTCTCCAAACTATGACCCTCCAGTTGTTCAGGAACTATAATTCCCATCATGCCTAGTCATGTCAGAGTTTTACAATGCTTCATGGGACGTGAGAGAGTGAGAGCGATAACACCAAATTTAACACACCTGCTCCCCATTCACACCTGAGACCTTTTAACACTAACGAGTCACATGACACTGGGGAGTGAAAATGGCTAATTGGGCCCAATTTGGACATTTTCACTTAGGGGTGTACTCACTTTTGTTGCCAGAAGTTTAGACATTATTGGCTGTGTGTCACATTATTTTGAGGGGACAGCAAATTTACACTGTTATACAAGCTGTACACTCACTACTTTACATTGTAGTAAAGTGTCATTTCTTCAGTGTTGTCACATGAAAAGATATAATAAAATATTTACAAAAATGTGAGGGGTGTACTCACTTTTGTGAGATACTACATATATATACAGTAGATGTAAAAAGTCTACACACCCCTGTTAAAATGTTGGGTTTCTGTGATGTAAAAAAATGAGACAAAGATAAATAATTTCAGAACTTTTTCCACCTTTATTGTGACCTATAAACTGTACAACTCAGTTGAATAACAAACTGAAATCTTTTGTGGGGAAAGTAAAAATAAAAAACTAAACTAATGTGCTTGCATAAGTGTGCACACCCTCTTATAACTGGGGATGTAGCTGTGTTAATAATTAAGCAATCACATTCAAATGCATGTTAAAAAGGAGTCAGTACACACATGTCATCATTTAAAGTGCCTTTGATTAACCCCAAGTAAAGTTTAGCTGTTCTAGTAGGTCTTTCCTGACATTTTCTTAGTCACATCCTACAGCAAAAGCCATGGTCCACAGAGAGCTTCCAAAGCATCAGAGGGATCTCATTGTTAAAAAGTATTACTCAGAAGAAGGGTACAAAAGAACTTTCAAGACATTAGATATACCATGGAACACAGTGAAGACAGTCATCATCAAGTGGAGAAAATATGGCAGTGACAGTGACAAGAACTGGACGTCCCTCCAAAATTGATGAAAAGGTGAGAAGAAAACTGGTCAGGAAGGCTGCCAAGAGGCCTACAGCAACATTAAAGGAGCTGCAGGAATATCTGACAAGTACTGGCTGTGTGGTACATGTGACAACAATCTCCCATATTCTTCATATGTCTGGGCTATGGGGTAGAGTGGCAAGACGGAAGCTTTTTCTTACGAAGGAAAACATCCAGACTCGGCTAAATTTAGCAAAAACACTTCTGAAGTCTCCCAAAAGCATGTGGGCAAATGTGTTATGGTCTGATGAAAGCAAGGTTGAACTTTTTGCCCATAATTCCAAAAGATATGTTTAGTGGAAAAACAACACTGCACATCACCAAATGAACACCATACCCACTGTGAAGCATGGTGGTGGCAGCATTATGCTTTGGGGCTGTTTTTCTTCAGCTTGTACAGGGTCCTTAGTTAAGGTAGAGGGAATTAAGAACAGTTCGAAATACCAGTCAATATTGGCACAAAACCTTCAGGCGTTTGCTAGAAAGCTGAACATGAAGAGGAACTTCATCTTTCCGCATGACGACCCAAAGCATACATCCAAATCAACAAAGGAATGGCTTCACCAGAAGAAGATTAAAGTTTTGGAATGACCCAGCCAAAGCCCAGACCTGAATCTGATTGAAAATCTGTGGGGTGACCTGAAGAGGGCTGTGCACAGGTGATGCCCTCACAATCTGACAGATTTGGAGTGTTTTTGCAAAGAAGAGTGGGCAAATATTGCCAAGTCAAGATGTGCTATACTGATAGACTCCTACCCATAAAGACTGAGTGCTGTAATAAAATCAAAAGGTGCTTCAACAAAGTATTAGGTTAAGCGTGTGCACACTTATGCAACCATAATATTTTATTTTTTTTATTTTTACTTCCCACCACCTAAAAGATTTCAGTTTGTTTTTCAATTGAGTTGTATAGTTTATTGGTCACATTAAAAGTGGAATAAGTTCTGAAATGATGTATCTTTGTCTATTTTTTTACATCACAGAAACCTGACATTTAAACAGGGGTGTGTAGACTTTTTATATCCACTGTATGTATGTGTAAATATAAATATATATTGTGTAATTAGTGCTGGCTATATTAATGAAACCTGCAGGTGCTGTTTACATGGGTGCTGTTGATAGGAAGTGCAGAAAATGTCTGGGAGATGTTAATGAGCGCTAATTGTATCTTTACATTTATCTTCTATAAAATTTGGTCTTTATGTACAATATTCAATTTTTATTAGTTCCACATGCTGAAAAGTTACGTGTGTGCACATAGCCTAAAGTCTATTAAACACAGCATTTTATGTTCTTTCAACAAGAAAATTAATTTGGCTGATTGGGTATAATGTATGAAATGTTTTGTTTTTGTTATTGTATCATTGTTTTTCTTTTAATTCTTGGCACCTGGAGCATAATTGTTTATATTTTGCACCATTAATATGCATTTGACTTAAACCCCCCTAAAAAAAATCTGTTTAAATCAGCTAAATGTGTTCCAAGTGCCACAAAACAATAGGTGTGCAAACTCTTCTATTTTTTTTTAAAGCATTCACAACCTGAGAAAAAAGCCTATCCCCTGCCAGCATGCAAGAGAGAAGGACCCTTCCTCTTTGTGTGCAAGCAGTGGTCTCTATGCAGAGGGTCCTACATCTGCTCCCTGCTGATTGGAGAGCTTTGGCTTTGACTCAGCAGGTGTCAGAATATACCAAACGTTTAACAGAACAGGGCCATTTTTTCTGTTTCTAAAATTATTTTATACATATTTTTTTTAGTAATGAAAGTATTTTCTTTTAATTGTTTTCTTCTTCACCTCAGCAACATTACATTTGCAGTTTTTCTGTGATGTGTTTTCATTTTAAAGATAAGATTAATGTTTTTTTTTTTTCTTCTTTTTTTTTTACTATAAACCCTGGTTTTATATATTCTGATTACAGCTATCCATTTATTCTTTACCAGCATTTCCTTATCTTACAGTTAAATCCAGCTGTCCAATTTATTAAAACATCGATATCTTTTCTGTTTTCTAATTCTGAAGACAGGTTAGAAGATGTAGCTATAGACCCAGGATGCCTGTATTTCAGTACTTGCAGTTGCAACAGATGGGCAGAACAGTGTAAAACAGCACAGATCTGATGGGCGAAATAATACCTGCTGATACATTCAGCATCTGATTGTACCATTCACTAATCAGAGGGCAGAGTATAATGTCACTTGTCACTAAAATGTGGGCAGGATTGATGGATTTAATAGGTCTGTCAGAATCAAAACTGGGATTTCAAATTGCGAAGTTGCTGATAAGTTAACTCATTTACAGGTCTTAGAGTTCCGAGGGACACTGATGGCGTTAACTCTGCGGTTCAGATCACAGTTTTGCACAACTACTGTGGCCATGAATCTATCATTTTCATGATGTTGATTTTCTTTATATTTCATTATATTTTATGTAGCTTGTAATAGGTGGACCCTGGAAACTCTAACATGGGAGGAAACAGTTCCTGAAACTAAGGCACCCCAAAAGATATAAAAATTTGGGTAGCCCAATGAACTGACCCTTTAAAAAATCTATGCATATACTGGGGTTATCGATATATAGACATTAAGATATTATATAGTGCTTACACTATATTAACATAAATCTATTCTAGAGATTTAATACAAAGTTGTTGTTCTTTGTCACAATTTGAAATTTAAAAAATGTGAAACTGAAAGAATTTCTGGAAGAAATTCTAAAGAATCATTACTGAATTTGTCTTGTGGAAATTAACTAATATGTCAAACCAAAAGAAGAGACTGGAATTTTTTTGACATATAGAACACGATTTACTAAAACTGATGCACAGAGAATTTGATGCAGCTGTGCATAGTAACCAATCAGCTTCTAACTTCAGCTTGTTCAATTAAGCTTTGACAAGAAGCCCCCATTCACATCGGCATCATTTGACATGTCAAATCGCATGCCAAATCGCAGCCTATTGCCGGCAAAGGCATTGTCCCAATCGGTGCGATGCTGACTTTTTGTCACCGCACTGATTTCCGAAGTAGTTCCTGCACTACTTTTGGCTACTTCAGGGACGATTTCAATAGACATCTGTGCATGAACCCGCATGGATGTCTTTCAAATTGCTCCCGAACTCGCACTGAAATGCGGGTTTGAAATTGAGCATGCTCAGCTGAACTCCCGCAATTTCAAACCTGCGTTCAGTGTGAACGAGGGCTAAAACATAGAAGCTGATTGCACAGCTGCACCAGATTCTGTGTTCATCAGTGTAAGTAAATTTCCCCCTTATGTTTATCATTCTCTTTTGGATATACATAAGAGTACTAGGCTAGGGTAATATATCTGACTTTGCTCATTAACCTCTTGCTGATCACCTAACATATATGTATTTTGTCAGGGGATGTGGGCCTTAATGCCCACACACCGCACATATGCGTCCATACAAGACAAGGATTTTATGCTGAGAATGTGCTCACTGAGCACTCCCAGCACAGTGACCAACTCCCAGGTTTCTGATCATGATCAGGAGTTGATGGGATTGGCTTCCAATCATGTGAACACTGTGTTAGCCAGTCACAGTGATTACATGTTCAGAAAGTCCATCCAGCTTCCCAGAAAGTGTTGGGGGTGCAGAAGAGGGTTAACTACAACATAACAGTTTATATACTGTATGTCACCATTTGTCTATAGATACTATATGCTATTAAATGTAGCTGAAAAATCAAATATTTTCACCATATGCACAGTTTTTGCACATTTGTTTAATGAATATGCATGTCCCTATCTTGCACCATCAATCTGAGTAATTTTTGTCTTATTTGCATTATCAAAGAATGAACATATTACAACTACTTTGTAGCATTACATATCAAACAGGAAGTAATAAACATTTACAGTATAAGTGCAGCAAACTTCAGCTAGAAGTGTCATGGATTTATGATTCTGAATTATGAGAACATATGGTCTTTTATTTGATTGCTGTATGAAGTTGTGTGATTGATCCCACAAATTATTAACTTGGACAGTTTTGCCTCCATAATTTTCACAGTTTACAGGGATTAATGGTATGTGTATATTCCTTCTTCCACATGTGGGTTAATCACTTTGAAAATGTCTGGGCAACATAATATTAAAAAAAAAAAAAAATTCCTGAATGTCTCTACAATACATGCACATCTTCCCACATTTTTTTCTCTGTAAAAATGCTGCAAGTACAGAAAAATACCCATTGATCCTGCTAGGTCTTTTTTTGAGCTGACAACACAAACATAGTTGCATAGTCGATTGAAAAAAGACACAAGTCCATTGTGTTCTGACAGTAACGATGTATAACTAACACCTAAAATTGATTCAGAGGAAGGCAAAAAAAACCTTCCTAATTCCTAATGCATGGTCCAATTGGCAAAATGTTCTGGACCATATCAATTTTGAACCATTGTGGTTCATTTGAGGCTGTGGCAATAGTGCTGCCCACAATATGGACTTAAACTGCTCCATTTTCTTTTTTTATACACAGAGATGAAGAAGTCATTACCAGATTTACCATTTCTTTGTCCTCATTCACCAACTATGAGTTATCTTGTATAGGCCTACAGTGGGGAAAATAATTATTTGATCCCCTGCAGATTTTGTAAGTTTGCCCACTTGCAAAGAAATGAAGGGTCTATAATTTTTATCATACGTGTATTTTAAATGATAGGGACAGAATATCAACCAAAAATACAGAAAAAAAACATAAAACAAATGCTATAAATGAAGTTGCAGTTCAGTGAGTAAAATAAGTATTTGATCCCCAAGCAAAACATGACTTAGTACTTGGTGGAGAAACCCTTGTTGCCAAGCACAGATGTAAGACCTTTTTTGTAGTTGGTGACCAGGTTTGCACACATCTCAGGAGGGATTTTGATCCACTCTTCTTTACAGATCTTCTCTAAATCCTCAATATTTCTTGGCTGTCTCTTGGCATGACTGGAAACATTATGCTTTGGGGCTGTTTCTCAGCTAAAGGTACAGACCGACTTTGTCACATTGAGGGGCCAATGGACAGGGCCATATATTGTAAAACCTTGGATGAGAACCTTCTTCCCTCAGCCAAAACACTGGAGATGGGTCATGGGTGGGTCTTTTAGCATGACAATGACCCAAAGCACACCACCAAGGCAACAAAGGAGTGGCTCAAGAAGAAGCACATTAAGGTCATTGAGTGGCCTAGCCAGTCTCCAAACCTTAATCCTAACGAAAATTTATGGAGGGAGGTGAAACTTCAAGTTGCCAAGCGACAGCCAAGAAATCTTAAGGATTTAGAGAAGATCTGTAAAGAAGAGTAGACCAAAATCCCTCCTGAGATGTGTGCAAACCTGGTAGACAACTATAAGAAATGTCTTACCTCTGTGCATAAGTAATATTTTGCTTGGGGATCAAATACTTATTTTACTCCCTGCACTGCAACTCAATTTTTTGTTTTATGTGTTTTTTTCTGTAGTTTTGGTTGATATTCTGTCTCTATCATTTAAAATACACCTATGATAAAAATTATAGACCCTTCATTTCTTTGTAAGTGGGCAAACCTACAAAATCTGCAGGAGATCAAATAATTATTTTCCCTATTGTATGTGCTCAGACCTGATCGTTTTTTTTTTACTATATTTAAAGAATTTTTGGGGTTTGTCTTACTCTTTGCAACCTGTCATTGGTTTTAAAGTTTTGCGATTTTGTTTCCATTTTAACATCTTTTGTTACAGTATATTCTCCATAGCTTTTAAATGATGAAAGTGTTTCGCCTTTTTGTATTTTTTTTTTGTGCCCTTTTCTTATTATTTACATTTTTAAACTTGGACCTGAGAATCATAGGTTTTTCTTTTAGCTTTTTTAAAATCCTTGCCCACTGGAATATATTTTGCAGTATGTTTGCAATAGAGTCGATTTGAGTAGTCCTTCCCAGTCTAATGCCCCGTACACACGGTCGGATTCTCCGACGGAAAATGTGTGATAGGACCTTGTTGTCGGAAATTCCGACCGTGTTTGGGCTCCATCACACATTTTCCATCGGATTTTCCGACACACAAAGTTTGAGAGCAGGCTATAAAATTTTCCGACAACAAAATCCGTTGTCGGAATTTCCGATCGTGTGTACACAAATCTGATGCACAAAGTGCCACGCATGCTCAGAATAAATTAAGAAGCGAAAGCTATTGGCTACTGCCACGTTTATAGTCCCGACGTACATGTTTTACGTCACCGCGTTCAGAATGACCGGATTTTCCGACAACTTTGTGTGACCGTGTGTATGCAAGACAAGTTTGAGCCAACATCCGTCGGAAAAAATCCTAGGATTTGTTGTCGGAATGTCCGATCAATGTCCGACTGTGTGTACGGGGCATTAGTCTGGAAGGGCAACCCTCAGCATTAGAAATGTGCTCTTTTTATTATATTCTTTTGCTGCACTAAAATCTCAAGCAGCATTGTTAGCCCTGTTCTCTTCCAGACTACGGAACACCTCTCTCTCTTCTTGTCTGCATAACATAAGAGGGATGTTGTTCTGAAGAGAACTTGGTAGAGTTGACAACATTACTTGGGTTTAAGTGCAGCAGAGGAACTGTGTAGTCAACTCAAACAGCAAGTTTGGAGCCGATTGGATTTTTGGAAAAACAACAGTTTTTTTTATTTTTTATTTTTGCTTTTTTCATATTTGCCGTGTTAAAAGATTAAAACATTGGGAAATAAACTTGTATTGGAGGGATGTACTCAATATTTTTTCTACCCTGTCACAAACCGGAAGGCAGAGCATTTAAAATCTTAATTCACTGTGTTAAATTTTTATTTTAAACATTAGCCTAATATACAGTGGCATGTGATAATTTTTGTGAACTACTAAAATGTATGTTAAACCAGTGTTTGAAATAGGTGTAATTAGAACAGAGCAGGGAAGATATAAGAAAGAAGTATTGGCAAAAATTGAAAACGGTTGTTAAATCCCCCAAGAGACCGTGTGCAAATCTGTGCAGTGCTTTAGAAATAAAATCACATTTCTTTTCTGTCAGTGCTGTGCTAGAGCTCTACCCCAGGCTGAAGATTAATTTATGGGCTTTCCTAAAAGGAAGCTACAGCACTGAAGCCACCCCTTCCCCTTTATTCTGCATCCCACCATGTGATCCTGCAGCCCTGTGACTCCTCTGTTCTCACCTGCCAACTTCCATGTACTGAAAAGATTTAATTGATATGGACAAAAAAGATTAAGCCTGAACATTAGGGGAGGGATTGCAGTAGTAGCGGACAGCTTGTATTTGAACAACACCATACTGGAGAGGAGTGCCATAATTTACAAAATCACAAGCCCAAAGTAATACAAGCCCCCATAGTTAAAAAGCCCCTACTGGAGCCAGCCTGAACAACTTAAGATCCATCTCCTTGCTCCCATTTGCATCAAAACTTTTAGAACACTTAAGCCGCGTACACACGGTCGGACTTTTCAGCTACAAAAGTCCAACGGACGCTGACGGATTAAAGCTGGCTGGTAATCCGATCGTGTGTGGGCTTCTCCGGACTTTCAACATACTTTTTTAGCCTCAAATCCGACGTACTTTAGATTTGAAACATGCTTCAAATCTTTACGTCGTAACTACGACGGACCCCGAAGTCCGCTCGTCTGTATGCTAGTCCTACGGACAAAAACCCACGCTAGGGCAGCTATTGGCTACTGGCTATCAACTTCCTTATTTTAGTCCGGTGTACGTCATCACGTACGAATCCGTCGGACTTTTGTGTGGTCGTGTGTAGGCAAGTCTGTTTGTTAGAAAGTCTGCCGCAAGTCCGCCGCAAGTCCGCCGAAAGTCCGCCGAAAGTCTGTCGGACAGGCTGTCGGACTTTTGTAGATGAAAAGTCCGACCGTGTGTACGCGGCATTAGTCTACAACCGTCCGTATTCCTACCTCACTGACAACAACCTTCTTGACCATTTACAGTCCGGCTTTCTCTTACCACACTCCACTGAAACCTGTCTATTGAAACTCACTAATGATCTACTAGCTGCTAAAACCAATGGCCACTGCTCCACACACATACTATTATACCTCTTTGCAGCCTTTGATACTGTTGACCATCCTCTCCTCCTCAAAAAACTCCACTCTCTTAGCCTTCAAGACTCTACCCTCTCAACAGATGGTCACTACCTCACTGACAACAACCTTCTTGACCATTTACAGTCCGGCTTTTGCTTACCACACTCCACTGAAACCTGTCTACTGAAACTCACTAATGATCCACTAGCTGCTAAAACCAATGGTCACTACTCCACACACATACTATTATACCTCTTTACAGCCTTTGATACTGTTGACCATCCCCTCCTCCTCAAAAAACTCCACTCTCTTAGCCTTCAAGACTCTACCCTCTCCTGGTTCTCCTCCTACCTATCACAGCACTCCTTCAGTGTTACCTATAACTCATTTTCTTCCTCTCCACTACTGCAAGGGGTACCCCAAGGTTCTGTCCTTGGTCCCCTCCTCTTCTTCATTTACACCTCCTCATTTGGTCAATTAATAAACTCCCATGGTTTCCAGTACCACCTCTATACTGATGACACATAAATCTATCCCTCTAATCCTCACCTCACTCTTCAAGTCTCCTCTTACATTACTAACTTATTAACTGACATATCAGCATGGATGTCACACCACTTCCTCAAACTCAATCTTTCTAAAACTGGGCTTATAATTTTTCCTCTGGTCCGTGCCCCCTTCCCTGACTTCTCCATCAAGATTAATAATAAAACCAGTCCCTCCCCTCATGCCAGGGTGCTAGGTGTAATCCTGGACCTGTCCTTTCAGCTCGAAATCCAATCACTTTCCAAATCTTGCAGATTTCCTCTCTATAAGATCTAAAAAATATGCCCCTTCTTAACTATTGAAAACCACTAAGCAGCTTATTCACTCCCTTGTTATCTCTCGCCTTGATTATTGTAACTCCCTCCTCATCGGCCTACCTCTCTGCCAATCCCTCCATTGGCTTCCCATTCCCAATGAATACAATTCAAAATACTAACAATAACATTCAAAGCCATTTACCCAAGCTACATCACCAATCTTATCTCCAAATATCACCCAAACCTCTCTAGCTCCCTTGTTTCTTCCCCCCATGCTCAACTACAGGACTTCTCCAGAGCCTCTTCTATCCTCTGGAACTCACTACCCCAATCTGTCCGGTTATCTCCTACTCTGTCCATTTTTAGGTGATCCCTGAAAATGCTTCTCTTAAGGGAGGCCTATCCTGTCTTTAGCTAACAACTGAGTCTTCTACTTCCCTCATCAGTTCATCCCTCTCAGTCACTACCTTTTGTTCCACCAGGCCCTACCAATTCGATTGTAAGCTCGCTGGAAAAGGGCCCTCCTAAGCCTCTTGTATTGAATTGTATTGTTGCTGTACTGTCTCCCTTTATATTGTAAAGCACTGAGCAATTGTTGGCGCTAATAAAACCTGTATAATATAATAATAATAACACAAGCCAGCTACTACACCTGTCAGAGAGACTAGTGTAGCAGCTGGTGTGTGATGTTGTGGGCTTGTGTGTTTGCAAATTACAGTGCTTTTTTCCAGCCACCATCATTCACAACCAAAATGACAGGCAGCTGTTGGGCTGTTGTGTGCTGTCTGTCATGCCCCCTTCCTTCCTGTGCTGTCAGTCAGAAGCAATTAAGAATTTGCCTTCTTGCTAGCAGCATGGTCAGAAAATGGTATGGGGGGGGGGGGGGGGATAAGCTATCTGAATGTGCTGCTAAGCAGCCACTGCACAAAACAGATTGGAACAGCATGTGCACTGAGTCCCCTGGGGAAAAGTAAGCATTTTCAACTTTTAGTAATTATTTTAAAAGATTTTAAAAGTGAAGAAGATGCATTTAAAGTGAACCTCCCTCTATGCATTTGTAGACTAGTTATTTAGTGCCTAGTGCTTTTGTAGTCTTTATGCAAACTGCTTTTGACACTACATTGTACATTCCATACGCATATGTTTGTTATTAGCAGCAGTGAAATTAAGTGTTTGTAGCTTTAGTGTCTTTAATGAGCTTTAAATCCATGCACTACTTAATATTATCTAAGCACCTTAGAAATTCTATTATGCACATCTCTGTAAAGAGATGGGAATTGTGTAAATATAATGTTATAGCAATTTTATTTTACTTTGTTTTGAGTCAATGAAATATTAAATTAGGATTTCCTTGTGTTTGGAGTCCATCTACTGCTAACAAGTCTTGTTTCCCAGTTTCTATTTGGTAATGTTTGAAAAGGGCCTTGCTAATGGTTATGCCTTTGATCCATACGAGTACTGGAAAACATAGACTAATAAAGTGGTACTTTAAGGTCGGTTTAGGGAACACTGTATTAAATGATACTCCTGATTCAATGAACCAGATAGTACAGTTAAATACTTCCGTACCTTAATTAAATATATAGTGATTATTTTTCACTTGAGAAAACATTGAAAAGTACTTTGGGTAGTATTTAAAAATATATCAAATATGTAGAACTATAAGATTTTTAAAACATGATGTGCAACATTCAGACAAGTGTATACATTTATACAGTACAATGAAAAAAATGTATAAAATGTACATTGTTTATACGTCTGATTCTCAAACTATCTTTTTACTTTTCTGAACTCCATAATCATGATACTTACAGTTTTAGTATGCAGAATATTGTACACAAAGAATGCATGTACAGTGTTTACCTGTCAAACTTAAATAAAAATGGCACTATGGCTGTGTTCTCTGTCTTTTTTATGCAAATGTATAGCTTTCCTTAGGCTCTTCACAATTGCCATCATAGGCATAGGATGTGTATTACATGATCCTCTGCGAGTATGATATATTCCCATGTCCCACGAATAGATATCTTGCTGTTTACCTGCTGTGTCCATATACATTTATATTTTCTCTAGCACTTATACAGTGGGGACAGAAAGTATTCAGACCCCCTTACATTTTTCACTCTTTGTTATATTGCAGCCATTTGCTAAAATCATTTAAGTTCATTTTTTTCCTCATTAATGTACACATTGACAGAAAAAACACAGAATTGTTGACATTTTTGCAGATTTATTAAAAAAGAAAAACTGAAATATCACATGGTCCTAAGTATTCAGACCCTTTGCTCAGTATTTAGTAGAAGCACCCTTTTGATTGAATAAAGCCATGAGTCTTTTTGGGAAATATGCAACAAGTTTTTCACACCTGGATTTGGGGATCCTCTGCCATTCCTCCTTGCAGATCCTCTCCAGTTCTGTCAGGTTGGATGGTAAATGTTGGTGGACAGCCATTTTTAGGTCTCTCCAGAGATGCTCAATTGGGTTTAAGTCAGGGCTCTGGCTGGGCCATTCAAGAACAGTCACGGAGTTGTTGTGAAGCCACTCCTTCGTTATTTTAGCTGTGTGCTTAGGGTCATTGTCTTGTTGGAAGGTAAACCTTCGGCCCAGTCTGAGGTCCTGAGCACTCTGGAGAAGGTTTTCGTCCAGGGCATCCCTGTACTTGGCCACATTCATCTTTCCTTCGATTGCAACCAGTCGTCCTGTCCCTGCAGCTGAAAAACACCCCCACAGCATGATGCAGCCACCACCATGCTTCACTGTTGGGACTGTATTGGACGGGTGATGAGCAGTGCCTGGTTTTCTCCACACATACTCCATGCTGGCTTTCATGTGTCTTGCACTGAGAGGCTTCCGTCGGGGCACTCTGCCATAAAGCCCCGACTAGTGGAGGGCTGCAGTGATGGTTGACTTTCTACAACCTTCTCCCATCTTCCGACTGCATCTCTGGAGCTCAGCCACAGTGATCTTTGGGTTCTTCTTTACCTCTCTCACCAAGGCTCTTCTCCCCCGATAGCTCAGTTTGGCTGGAGGGCCAGCTCTAGGAAGGGTTCTGGTCGTCCCAAACGTCTTCTATTTAAGGATTATGGAGGCCACTGTGCTCTTAGGAACCTTAAATGGAGCAAAAATGTTTTTGTAACCTTGGCCAGATCTGTGCCTTGCAACAATTCTGTCTCTGAGCTCTTCAGGCAGTTCTATTGACCTCATGATTCTCATTGGCTCTGACATGCACTGTGAGCTGTAAGGTCTTATATAGACAGGTGTGTGACTTTCCTAATCAAGTCCAATCAGTATATTCAAACACAGCTGGACTCAAATGAAGGTGTAGAACCATCTCAATGATGATCAGAAGAAATGGACAGCACCTGAGTTAATATATGAGTGTCACAGCAAAGGACCATGTGATATTTCAGTTTTTTTTTTTTTAATAAATCTGCAAAATGTCAACAATTCTGTGTTTTTTTGTCAATATGGGGTGCTGTGTGTACATTAATGAGGAAAAAAATGAACTTAAATGATTGTAGCAAATGGCTGCAATACAACAAAGAGTGAAAAATTTAAGGGGGTCTGAATACTTTCTGTCCCCACTGTATGTACTTATGTGTTTTTCTTTATGTACACTTTTTTGAATAGAACAAACAGCCTGTAAAAAAAAAACCCTGAAGAAGGAATTGACTATTTACACACTCCATCTCCGAAACATATTGGGATTATCTGTGAGCACACATTTACTGTAACCTCCACTTTTGAGGCTAGTGTGTTCCAGTATTCAGCTGCTGTTCTATTCGACCATGTTTAAATGCATTGTTTTTAGGTGTACTTACTTGTGCAATTTTAATATATATGTATATTCAATAAATTTATACTTTTTTATGATATTACTCCTTGTCATTCTGGCTTACCTTCCTTGCCCATAAAATCCCTGGGGCACCTATTTCTAAAGTTTCACAGGCATAGGATAGTCTACAAAATTATTACAAAAAATAAATAAATCTGTGTGGTTTATTTTTGCTTTTTTAATTGTTAGAATTATTGTTTCCTAATTGATGAATATCTGACACATTCATGTTGCTAGCCATTTTTTACTTTAAGTTTTAGTGGGGCAGCAATATCCTCAATCTCAAATCATAAAAGCAGACACTTAATCTTACTAAACACAAATATGTATTATTACATAGTAAGCCACCATAACATAATACTAACATAACCATCATCTTCTATAACACTTGTAAGATTAATAGTTTATTCACATTTTCAGAAGCAGTTGAAGGCATTGGAAGCCTGTATATTTTGACCCTTGTGCTTTGAGACTGATAATGTGCACACAAACACATTTTAAACAATGGGGGAGATTTACTAAGACTAGTGCACACAGAGTTTGGTGCAGATGTGCATAGTAGCCAATCTGCTTCTAACTTCAGTTTTCATTTGAGCTTTGACAATAAAGCCTAGAAGCTAATTGGTTACTATACACAGTTGTACCAGATTCTGTGTGCACTAGTTTTAGTAAATCTCCCCCCAATGTTCATCTCTTTTCCAAAGTGAATGCTACTATTTAATGAAAATGTGTGTTACAAAAGAAAGCTCTGTTGGACTTGTAACAAATTTAGCTCAGTGCTGAGAGTGTTGTCACTTTTTTCAATGTGCTAAGTTTTTTGCTTCCAACTTGCTTCTTTGCTAATGTAAGTTGAAAACGTGTAGCAGCATTGGTTAACCTAAATGTTCTGCTTGTTTGAAAATTGCAGCACAAGTTATACAATTTGGTGATGTGATTTTGTAACTGTATGATGTTTTATAGATTACTAGAAAACAGAAGGGCAACAACAATATAACAGCATAGACCAGTTGGTATTATACTCAGCATCATCAGGCAAGACAGGGCCAACTATTTATCATCTGATATCAAGGGTTTCCTTTCTTTGGAGCTCTTCTCTGGAGTGCAAGAGATTCATACATTAGTCACACGTCGGCTGTATAAGGACAATTTCACAATAGGGGTGCCTAACTGATGTAATGTATGCATTAGCAAACATAAAATGGTTACTGTATATATCACCAACAGAAATTGGGGCACCTCACCAAGCTGCTTCCATGTTTTATTGTCAAAGCCTAAATGAACAAGCTGACGTTAGAAGCTGGTTAGCTACTATGCACAGCTGCACCAGATTTTTCACTCTCCTGTTTTAGTAAATCAACCTGACTGTCTTTTCACCATTACGGATTTTGACAGTGTCATGATATGCACAAAAAAGCGTCATAGTTTCAAGGCTGCATGGGTCTTTTTCTCATGCTGCATTGATAAAGGGGGTCTCATACAAGTTCAATACATAAGATTGTTTGTGCTTATCATTGCAATATACAGTAAATGTATTTCCTTCATGAAGAATGGAAAGTGTGCCGATGATATACTATATATATGATATAACTTTTCTTTTTTGAATGTACTAACTGGCAGCGCTAGCCAGTGTCAGTGGGTGAGCCCTCTAACTAAGTCATTTGATTACACTGACTGTCCTCAGCACAGCAGTCAAGACTGGGCTTGATGGTGCAGTGGTGGGCCAAACAAGAGGAACCATACGGCCTCAGTTGCTTTCTTGTACTATTTCTGCCTCTTCCTGCACATAATTCATTCTGTTTACATTGCTCTAAACAGAGTGTATTTTGTGAACAGAGCTAGGAAAACTGGTGAAACGGTCAGAGACACTTTGACTTTGGCGCACATGTGGCACTAGAAAACATACACAACCTGAGATAATAGGGAACCTCAAACCTTCAGTTTTGCAGTCATAGGTGTGCGCAGTCTATTGGATTAGGGTGTGCACCCCAAAGCTCAAACACACGCTACCGATCACTCACTGTGTTCACTCAGAAAGGGAAGGGGCCGGTAAATCATATATTTACCGGCCCCTTCCCCACTAATCCTAAAACATCCACCTGTGTGTGCCCGTAGCAGCAGCCGGTGGGAGAGGAGAGGAGGGAATCCGGCAGCACTGTGGGGGGAAGGGGGGCCCAGGGCAGTAGAGAGAATCTGTGCATTACAGGGTGGTTAGGGTGTCTGGGCACACCTGGCACACCCTGTGCGCACGCCTATGTTTGCAGTCATTTTTGAATTTCCATATCCAGTGTGTAGAAAAAAAAAAGGTGTACTAAAAAATCTAAATATGTAATATTCTTTGTTGTGGCCTAAAAAGAGGACAACGCTTTGTTTCCCTATGACACCGTTATCATCTTTTTGTAGCTTTAAATATATTTTTACCAGATAATAAAAAAAAAACCTTCCCCGCCCAGCAAAACTCCTCTCTAAAACACTCACCAATAGTAGGGAAGAGCCCGGAGTCCTTCCAAACTTTCCTGCATCATCTGACACTGAGGCAGAGCACCCATCAGCTGACTGTAACCTCGCCTCCTGAGCCATGCCACCCCAGTCCCATGTCTTTTTTTCTTACATCTTACTTGCATTGTAATGAATTGTAAAATGGTAGATCGGAACTTTATGATAGGATATTTTGGCCTGTTATTCTTTGGGTAGGTAATGCTTTTTATATATTAAATAAACACATTTTCAACAGTTGCATATAAGAAACAATGTGTGCATGTTCAATTTTGTAAAATTTGAAGGCGCAGAATGAGCAAACTGCTGGAGAAGCACACGTTCAACCATTGCTGTGAATTTGTTGTTTGACATCCACTGTGGCTTCACTTCCTTTTGTACTCAAAGAATATTTCAACAACATAATTTTTACAAAGACAGATAAGCACAATAGAACCAATAGCCTTAATGTCCTTACTAAATCTAGAGAACCACAAGGGGTGTATGGTAGAGCTGCACAATTAATCGTTAAAAAAATCGTGATTTCGATTCACCCCCCTGACGATATTGCTGCAATATTTTATGTCACACTGTATTTGCCCAGCGGTCTTTCAAATGCAATTTTTTGGGTAAAAATACACTTCAATGAATAAAAAAAAAAATGAAACAGTGAAGTTAGCCCATTTTTTGTTTGTTTTAATGTTAAAGATGATGTTACGCTGCGAGAATCGTGAAAGAATCGTGTTCTATCCTCTAAGCAAAAAAAACCACGTGATTTTCATTTTAACCAAAATCGTGCAGCTCTAGTGTACGGGTCATTTTAAAAAATATATATATTTTAGGTCATGCAGCTGCATTAAATGTACCATTGAATATATGTTGATTTCCTCTAGTCCAGGGATCTCCAAACCACATCCCTCCAACTGTTGCGAAACTACACATCCCATGAGGCATTGTAAAACACTGACATTCACAGACATGACTAGGCATGATGGGAATTGTAGTTCCTGAACAACTGGAGAGCCATAGTTTGGAGACCCCTGCTCTTGTCTGTTATTCACTTCTGTGGCCTTTGACTTTGATGGCCATGAAATTCACTGTAATTTTTTGATTATCATTTATTGTAAATGCTAAATTTTAAATCTTAAATGTGTTAATTGCTATAGCACTATGTGTAGTATATTACACTAACCTAACAATTACTATTAAAGGTTTCCTTGTCTAATGGGTGTCTGGTTCGCACAATGGCCAAGATTCTTCTGCTGGACAGCTTTACGTACACTTCAATACGATGAGGCATATGAACCACGTAAGATCATTTAAAACAGAGGGCATTTCCACACTATCCAAATGCCCGAGGTGTATCAATTTAATTTGACATGGTACTGGAAAGAAATAAAATAATCATGTACAAACTGACCACCTTCAGGAATCTTTCTGGTCAGTTTTGCACAGAATGCAAATGGGCACGAGGGTGATGGTTCCTGTGTCAATTTACACAAAAAGGCAAGGACACACAGCAGGCTGGATTGGGAAACTATCATCTAATGCTTATAGGCACCTTTAGTCATTAATTCTGCAGCCATGGATAAACAAGACACACTGGGGTAGTTTTACTAAAACTGCTGAGTGCAAAATCTGGTGTATCTAACTTCAGCTTTGTCAATTAAACTTTGACAAAAAAAAATGGAAACTGATTGGTTTCTTTGCAGAGCTTCACCAGATTTTGCACTCTCCAGTAAATCAACCCCACTTAGTTTATTATAGGGAGACATATACAGTACAAATGAGTAAGGAGCTTGCTTTGACAGATTTTCTTGCAAAGACCATTTGTCCGTCCACCTATATACCTACACACATTTTTTTTTTTTTTTTTTCAAATATAAGCTTTATTTAACTTCAACGGAGGGAGAGGTCCCAATGTAACGTACACTCAGAAAATACAGTATATATTACATACACCACAAACAGTGTGACAAAGTATAAGTAATTGTGATATACCGAACATTAAGATACACAGGTGAAGGTAGTAAATAACATATGGAGTAAACGGGCCTCTTCCCTATCTTTTCCCTTTTTCCATAAAAGGAACTGTTTAGAGAAACGAAGGGAATGAAAAAGAGGTATACAAAAGAAAAGTGGGAGGAAAGAAGGGAGGAAAAGAGGAGGAGGGGGGGCAGACAGAGTGAGGGTAGGCCTAAAGAAACAATCTGTGTTCCAGAATGCTAGCAGAGTAAGCTATGAACCCAGGAGAGAAACTCCTTCTTCTGAGTAAATAAAAATATTCCAGATGGTCCAGGTGTCTGAGTATTTCTCACGTTTATGTTGCGCTGTGAGGACGAGGTCCTCCATTTTGTTCAGTTCTTCCACCTTACGCAGCCATTCCGCAATGGTTGGTGGACACTGTTGCTTCCAATGGAGCGGTATACATGCCTTGGCAGCATTCAGTAAGTGACGTATCAGAGACTTTTTATATCTTTTAATCGGGATTGTTTAGAGGTGTAAAAGGAAGAACGCCGCATCGTCAGAGATCACATAATCGGTGAATTTCTGAGTGATGCGATGAACCTCCCTCCAGAAATTCTGTAGGTTAGGGCAGGACCAAAAGATGTGAAGCATTGAACCCTCTCCCTCCCCACACTGCCAGCATCGATCTGCGGTGGCTGGAAAACATTTGTGTAATCTGGAGGGGGTGAGGTACCATCTTGATAGAATTTTATAGTTCGTCTCCTGTATTTTGGCGCACAGTGACGATTTGAGGGCACAGTTGATGATTTTTTGTTTTTGTATCTCCGAAAAATTGCGGTTAAGGTCCCTTTCCCACCTAACTAGACAGGGTAGATGTGGTTGTGTGGAGGGTGTATTGAGTAGCGTGTACATTTTGGAGAGAGTCTTCGCTAGCGGTTCATTTCCTGCGCAATACTCTTCAAAGGTCGTCAGTTGTCAGGAGAAGTCTTGAGGGTTAGGGATGGAATGTAGGAAGTGATGCAATTGCACCGGTTTCCAAAAAGGAAGTTGGTACATGCCTGTCGCGTTCGTTAGTTCTGGTAGCGTCGGCCAACGTCCATCCGTCACAAATTTGGCAGCATGGTCAGAGCCCCGATCTTCTCAGGGAGTCAAATTTAATGGATTGGATGCCCGGCGCAAACTTTGGGTTTCCCAGGATCGGGTATAAAGGAGAGTTGCTCAATGTAAGGGAAGATTGAATGGACACCTGACTACTGTGTCGTAATGTGGTACCCAATAGGGGGTGTGTTTTCAATCCCGAGGGGAGGAGGTCATAACACAAGAGTGCACTCTTCAATTCTTCAATGGTATGTCAGTTTGAGCTTGCTCTATCCGCACCCAGAGCTTAGTCATCACGTTGTGTCTCCAGTCAAGAATACGACCTAAATGGGTGGCCAGGAAGTATTGTCTGACATCTGGGAGTGCCAGGCCTCCATACTGTTTGAGAAGTGAAAGCAGTGTCCTACGTATGCAAGGTTTTTTGTTGGCCCAAATAAATCAGGTAAATAGAGCATGTACTTGTTTAAAAAATGAGTGCGGTATGTGGACAGAGAGAGCTTGGAGCAGATATAAAAATTTAGGTAAGATGCACATTTTTATGAGGTTACATCTGCCGAACCAGGAATGTAGACCTCTGTTTCAGTTCTCTAGAAGAGAACGAGCTTTAGTCAGAATGGGGGGAAGTTCAATTCATATGTGCGTCTGATATCAATTGGAATATTTGTACCTAAGTATTTTAAAGCCACTGACGACCATTTAAAACGGAAGCTAGCTTGCATAGACTGCATGGCAAAGGGAACGATTGCAATGCCCATGGCGGCCGATTTGGTGAGGTTGATTTTTAAATTTGAAAGAGCACCATATGTGTCAAATTCTTTAAGTAGGTTTGGCAGGGAAATCGTGGGGTTAGTTAATGAGAAGAGTAGGTCATCCGCATATGCTGAGATTTTAGATTGGGTATCACCCATGGATAGCCCTTGGATGTCTGGATTTTGTCATATTTTACACAAGAATGGCTCTAGGGAGAGCGCGAAAAGAAGGGGTGACAGAGGACACCCCTGTCTCGTTCCATTTGTGATGGGGAAAGGGGACGAAAGTATCCCGTTCACCTTCACTTGCGCCGTGGGATTGGAATATATCTTGCTTATCCATCTAATCATCCTGTCTCCTAAGCCTATGTGGCGAAGTACTGTGAACATGAAGTTCCAGTTGACTCTATCAAACGCTTTTTCAGCGTCTGTGCTTAAAAATACACATGGGGAGCCTTTAGCGTTTGCCACATAGAGGAGATTTATTACTTTTATGGTGTTATCTTGAGCCTCTCTGGTGAGTATAAAGCCCACCTGATCTAAATGGATTAAGGACTGGAGATGTTGGGACAAACGGGTTGCTAGAATTTTGGAAAACAGTTTTAAGTCAATGTTCAGCAAGGATATGGGTCTGTAGCTCCCACATGAAGTCGGGTCTTTACCTTCTTTGGGGATAAGCGATATGTGGGCCTTTAGCGTGTCCCTGGGAAAAGTTGCCTCCGCTCCAACTGTATTAAAAAATGCTACCATACATGGGCCCATAAGGGGAAGGAAAGTTTTGTAATATTGAGTGGTGTACCCATCAGGACCCAGAGGCTTTTCCTGGTTTCATGTTGCCGATGGCGTTTTGGAGTTCTTCTAGAGTGATTGGTGAATCTAGCTCATCTCTTATTTCCGTGGCGAGAGAGGGAATTTGAGAAGACTTTACGTAATCGTCGATAACTGATTGGGAGGGTGGGTTGTGTGGTAGGTTATATAGTTTGTCATAGAAGTCTCTAAACACATTCGATATCTGTTCCGGAAGTGTGACTTTCTGGGAATCCGGCTCCACAATGTGTGGGATGTAGGCTGCTTGTTTTTGTTCCCGAACTGCTCTGGCTAGAGTCTTCCCACATTTGTCGCCGGACTCGTAAGTGGTTTGTCGGCAGCGTTGCAACGCTGCTTTGGCCTTATAGTGTAGTAAGTCGGTAAATTGTTTGCGTAGCGTCCCTAGTTCTATCTCTGAGGTCTGGGATGGGGCATGTTTATGGCGCACTTCCACAATAGACAGGGCGTTGAGGAGCTTTGTTAACTGTGCATTTCTTTCCCTTTTTTATGCGCACTCCATGTCTAATCAGTAGGCCTCTAAGGACTGCCTTATGGGCTTCCCATAAGACACCAGGGTCACATTCTTGATGATCATTTTCCCAAAAGTATAAGGTCAATGTTTGTGTCGCGTCAGCTAAAACTTCGGGAATCTGGAGGAAGCTCTCGTTCAGTCGCCAAAACCTTGACCTAGACGCGGATGTCCCGGTGAGAGTGTATGTGAGGGTGATAGGAGCATGGCGTGACCATGTGATGAGACCTATGGATGAGTCTACTACTGAGTGTAGTTGATTGTGAGGTATCCAAAAATAGTCTTTTCTGGTGTAGAGTTTGTGTGTTCCTACACACATTTTACAGTTTATTTTTATAATCACTTTTTCTTTATTAAGACGAATTCCAACATACAACATAGAAATACACATTACACAATATATCTATATAAATGTTTTCATTAACATACACCACACTAACCCCCCCCCCCACACACACACACCCCGAGAAAACAGACCGGGTCCTTGATCATGTCCTCTTCAAAAGGGAGAAAGAAAGAGAAAAAAGAAAAAAAAAAAAGGGAAAAAACCCACCCACTTACCTACCCATAAACTCAATTTGTGCAAAACATTATTCAAAGTATAATTAAGAAGGGGACTTTACAGCGCCCTTTTACGTGTGTCAAATAACCAACAATACAATAAAAAATAAAAATAAATAACGAGAAAAAGAAAAAATTTTGAATGTCTATGTTCGTGTCCTATTATGTTTAGTGTTTTAATTCAATATAAACTCACTCTACTATTTCATTTTTATACCTCTCCACCTTTCAATTCAATCTACTCCTCTTTGTGTGATGTCATTACGTGTTGGCCATCCCGCGCCTAATTTACTATTATAACTTATCCTCTTCCTTTAATGACATCAATCATCTCTCCACTGTGCCTCCCAGAGTAGGAAAAACGAAACAACACAAAAAAAAACAAAACCCCACCTCCCAATTCCCCCCACCAGATGCATCCCACAGACTATCCGATCCATAACACAGCATTGCCCCCAAAAGGGTTTAATCCACCCCTATTTCTGAGGAATAATAGAGCCATCCTGCCCACGTATCTTTAAATTTGTTCTGTTGGTCTTTAACCATATATATCCATCTCTCTGCTTCCATTATTTTTTCTACCTCCCTTTTCCAATCCATTATAGTGGGACATCCAGACTGTTTCCGAAATCTAGGTATCAATATTTTGGCTGCATTTAGCAAATGGGGAGTAACGCTTCTCTTAAAAAAGATAGCAGATGGCGGCATCCCAAGAAAAAGAAAATGTAATGGAGAGAATTCTATAGGTCTAAGTGTCATTTTCTTAATCCAAGGGGCTATCTCCTCCCAGAAAACTTTAATCTTTGGGCGATGTCACCATAAATGCAGAAATTAACCCCTTTGGTTACATCCCCTCAAGCAGTTACCATCCGCCAATCGATATATCTGAGCCAATCAAGCCAGTGTGTGATACAATCTTGTCAGGAACTTGTTACACATCTCCTGTATATGGGAACTTATTGAAGTATGGTGTGTTGCTTCCATCAGCCTTTTAATTTGCTCTAATGTAAAATTATAGCCCAGTTATCTTTCCCATTCTCCCTGGCCTAATCTGGTGCTTCCACTTATTGAACAAGTCTGTCAGTTGACGGTATTTCCATACAGCCATTGGTACTTCCCCCAGTATTCAAACCAAATACACCAATGGAAGCAATTTACCCTATGGGGCCACACCAGTGCAATTACCCTTCCTGTCCAATTCCCTGGCGGTCTAAACTCCTTTTCTCTTCCCCCCGGGAAAACCAGGGAAATCCTTCCAATGGTTTTATAGGGGATATAGGAGGGGGGGGGGGGCAAACTTTCCCGTACTGTTCATTCTATCTCAAATGGATAGTGTTGTCTTCGTCAATGGTGATGCATATTCCGACAACCCCCTATAAGAAACCGTAATGCACGGGGCTCTGGCCAAATTCCTACCTGCTAATGTTTTTTCCAAGGGCACCCAAATTTTACTAGCAGAGTCATGGCACATTTTACAGTTAAATAGTTTGCAGTAGAAACATTTCATCAGTGCAGAGAATAATGATATATGAATTAAAATGTAATAAAAAAGAACACACATTAATATCAAGGGTTAACATGAAGCCTCTATGTGACCAAAACTAGTCATAAGCTAGCTCCTTGAGGGTAGGGACTGATGTGAATGTACAATGTATATGTAAAGCGCTGCGTAAATTGACGGCGCTATATAAGTACCTGAAATAAATAAATAAATAAAAATAAGCTTCCTTGAGGAGTGGCATCTAAGGAGCATTAACTCCAGCCAAAGTCAAGTACCATGTTGGTTAACAAGAAGGAACCTTCAAGCAAAGAAGGTAAAGCATTGTTTGCAGAACAGTTAATAACAATCAGGCAATGGTTAGGACAATTGGCTCTCAGATGCGTAATTGGATCAGATCACATCAGAATCAAAATAACAATGACCTCAAGGTGAGAAATCAGAGATAATTAATTGGAACAATGAGTACCCTTTTGGCTCAAGCATCGTCTCAGCGTCAAGACTAGCTTGCTTGTGTTTCTTGGCAAGTTGCAGGAGAAGTAGTGTACCACTCATCTTGCATCTTACTTGGTGATATTTGTACTTGAAATGAATTTGAATGTCATAGACTTGATATAACATGCTATTTATGATATCATTGCTAAACCTGTTTTGAGTTTGTGCCATTAAAATAAAAACACCTGGTGTTTTTTTCACAAGCTGAAGCAGTGCTATGGAAATAATAATATAACGTATAATTATCCATGTCATTGTTATGTTTCCATTAGTCTTCATTTTTCTATCAACAGGATAATATAGTGTATTACTTTGTCTTTTTATGCGTATTACTTCCTGATAGTACCTTGCAACAGGAAGTGTAACATCACATAAAACAAAATGTGAAGATAATGGTAAAATATGATTGTCTATGATATTGGTCAGATAATTATTTTTACGTGCAGTGAGAAGATTGAGGACAAGAAAATAATCTAGCTTTAAAGCAAACACAATTGCAGCAGTTACTGACTGCTTTACGTGGGTGAAATCACTGCAATTAGCCAAACAAATGTGTGTGGTCTTGTACATAATGCAAACAAATGACCTGCATTGATTGTATTGGAGGAGTCAGCGCTGTATTAGCCATCAGGCTGCACTAGGCATATGTGAAGGATTATCTTCTTTTGTTTAAACTCCACCCTGTTTGTTGCATTATCTTTGCAAAAACAAAGAATGTGTGTTCTTGGAGACAGCATGCTGTCAAATTTATATCCTGAGCTACAGTACTGTAAAACTGTAAAGGACCCACCAAGTAAGGCAAAGTTGAGGGGATTGTATGTTATGACCTGTAGTGTTTTGCGGTTTCTGCACTCCATTTTCCCACAGATCATTTACTGTAATGACCCAAAAATGTTCTGAAGTGGCCAAATTAAAAATCAAAAAGTAACCACAGTTTATATATTTTCTGGTTTGGTAATACACTGGCCACTCCAAAGGACCTCAAGTGGTCTAAGGTATGTACAGAGTTTGAGGTTATTAATTTATTCATAATGGAAGCAGAAACAAAGCATCATTTTTAAGCTGTACTCCATCTGAACACCAAATTTAGCTTTTAGGGTTGACTTAAACTTTTTTTTAATTATAGTTTATGTAAACCTTAACAAACTATTCTCTTCTTTGCTAGTTTTTTTTTTGTTCAGATTTTTTTTTAATTTAATGCTGAAAGTGTGCTGTAATATCTGTTTGATAAGTGCAGAGCAGAAAAATACCTGTTGAACATGTCAGATATTCAGAGCTGTCCCGTGTCTTGTGGTTATGTCCTATTATCTCAGGGAGTCTAATTATCCCTACTGGCTGTTGTATTGGGACTACAGAATAACAAGCCTCTATGTTGTGTAGAATATGATAGTGGTTAGATTTTAGTATTTAGTATGAGCAGGGCTTACACCACTCAGTCCTTAGGAGCTGAGTGAATGTATGCCAGATGAATAGGAATTTTTCTGAACTTGCAGAATCTCTAAAGGAATAATACATTGGGAAGTGTGAATGCATCAAAGAGATGTACTGCATGTGTTCTTAGGATTTAAACATCATAACCTCCTGACTCCTGTATCAATAAAGTCAATATTAAAGGTTACTTTATTCAGAAGAAGCACTGTTTAATACCTTTCTACATTTTTCTTTCTGTTCAGTTTGGCACGTATGTTTGAATAAAGTTGAGCAATAAAGAATAATGGTAGTCTACCCAGTGCAAGCACTGGGAAAAAGATAGGGACTGACAATAATTTCCATGACCAAACCCAATTCTACTATGTAGCATAAAAGAAAAAACTACTCCTGCGCACAGGTGGACCACCATATAAATGGTACGTCAACACAGGCCTTGCTGCCCTCAAGGATGGGCGATCCTAGTAGAAACCGAAAGAAAAAAGAAACAGGGGCGCACCAGCCTTGTGCATTAACTTTAAAACATTTATTAAATAAAAATAGTAAAAAGAAACAACTCACAAGCAATTGGTGGAGGAGGCACAACATAAAAGTGCACCGACAAACAGCATGCGACTTAGGATGAGCGAAACCCTCCAAAGATCGTGGAGGAACGCACAGGCATCACAATCAGCTAACGCGTTTCGAAGGGAACGTCCCTTCTTCGTCAGAGCTATGCAGTCATAGCATAGCTCTGACGAAGAAGGGACGTTCCCTTCGAAACGCGTTAGGTGATTGTGATGCCTGTGCATTCCACCACGATCTTTGGAAGGTTTCGCCCATTCTACTATGTACATGTGACCTGAACTGTAAAGGGCAAAGGAGTGCCAAGTAAACACTTTATTGTTCTTGGGCAGGGTTGAATGCTGATTGGAAGAAGAAATTATCTGGCCCTCTTAAGACTCAGTGAGAACATGGCTGTGTACCTACAAATAGGGGCTGCCAGGCATGCAAGAGTCACATCCTAAAGCCTGGTACACACCACTAGTTTTTTTGAGTTGAACGAAAAAAAACAGGACAACTCCGGTTGGAGCTGCTGTACTAATGATCCAACGTTAGTGCAATGATCTCCCCTGCTGTTCCTTGTGTTCTGACAGGGAGACAGGCCCCCTTGCCAGAATATTCTGGCCATTGGCTGAGAGCACTGAATGGGTGCCAGTTGGCTGCTGGTTTTCCAACATGCGCGTCTGACAAAAGCCGGCCAAATGGCCGGCTTCTGTCGGACTGGCTGCCATACACACGGCCGAATATCGGCCGGTTTTTATTGAACTGGCCAATATCGCGCGAAATTCGGCTTGTGTGTACTAGGCTTAACTATGTGATATACAGTGATATGAAATAAAGGGTTGACAGAGGATATGTCAAGGTGACCAAGTGGAGATATGAAGGGGAGGCAGGAGATTTTAGCTATGTGGTGTTAGCGTATTAGATGACAATGTGATTTTGGGTGCAATATGGTTAGGGGATAGGGATGTAATGTGGTAACAATAGAAATGAAGCATAGATTAACATAAGACATAAGGTATGAGGTGACAGAATGGAACAGTGGACTGCTCTGGGTGTCTCAGGTGATTACTGAAAATTATGGGCGCCATCTAGGCAATGCATAACATCACACCTGTGTTGACAAAGAGGTGGAACTAATATAGGTTCACACCAGAGATAGCCTTATACCGGAGTTGCAAATTCTCACTACCAACCTAGAAGTTCCATCAAAGAGTGAACCTGAACCAAAGCAAGAACCTTGCACATTGCACAGCCTGGGCCAAGAATGAGTCTCAGTTGGCCCTAAGAAAGGGCCAGGAACAAATAGATCATGATTCATAAGGCAGAAAACAGGAAGAAACTATAATTTGTTTTTCAAAGGTCAGCCTCAGAATGCCAGGCTAGTGCTTTCCTGAGAACAAAAAGTAAGCCATATTTCCCCTCCGTTTAAAAATAGGCCTATGATTGTCATATGGGCTAATATAAGGGGTACTATCTTATTCCTTGAAAACTGAAAACATATGCTCGTACAGCTTATTAATCTAAGAAAAAGTAGAAAGTTGGGAAAAAAATTTAAAAATGAAAACTAATGAGAAAAAAAAGAAGAGAGGAGAATTGGAGAGTCCCTTATGGTGTAGTAATTAATGTACAACAGAAAAGAGGTGTGATAATGTGTTGTGATTACTTACATCTGAGAAGGTTGTGAAAAACCATTAGGGTAGTATAACAAAATGGTTGCATTGAAAAAGCCTGTTTGTTTGTTTTTTTGGTAGCAGAAGTGCCTCTATACAGTAAATGGTGGTCCCATAGGTGGGAATTACGAGTTGTAAATAATGAAGATCTGGTATGCGTATCAGTTATTTCAGATACATTTATTTATTAAAAAAAAAAAAAAAAAACATGAACCAAAGAAGTTCACACCTACCAGGTTTTTATCATTCATATTAATTCATGTGGATTTGCCACCTTAGAAGCACATGAGATTTTTCAATGTACTCATATGAGGTACATGTTCTGTGACTGATATAAAAGTACATTTTGAGGCCATTCATCAAGCTAGAAAATGCTGCTACTGACTTAAATTTGATGATTTTTGGCTACTTTGCTTTCCTGATGTAATAACATGTTTATGCCATCAAAAACATGATGGCATAATGAAGTCTTTGAATTTTAGTTTTGTAGAGTAGCAGGTGAAAAAAATCATACTTTTGGGGAAAATCTTTATTAAAACAAAAAAACACAAAGAATATCTGATCAAATTCAATAGACAACAGAGTATGGCTTATCCATACGTGAGCTAAATTTTCAAATGTCAAATGTTTAATTTTTCCATTAAATGTGGTATTTTCCTATAGTTTTTTTAAATTATAACTTTAAGCTCTGAGCGATTTAACCATTTCACTGCCAAGTCCATACGCCGTACGGACCTACAGAAGTGCCTGCAGGTGGCCAAGTCAGTACGGCGTACGGACCTCATTTCTCCCTCTCCTATAAGCTTTTGGTCACTTTAATTAACATAAGCTTATATCAGAATTGTTCAGCAGACTCTGCTGAACATTTCTATAACTATAAACAACGAATTACAACCCACTGATCAGAGTTATTAACCCCTAATGTTATTTCAAATTACCACATACTGTTTAAAAGCATCTTAGAAGCATTGTATTTAAATATAAGGCTACATGCCCACGGACGTTTTTACAGCCGCTTTTATAAGCCTTTTTTGCAGTTTAAAAACACCTCTCCATGTTAGCCTATGGTCTCATGCCCACCATGGCGTTTTTGAGCTGTAAAAGGCATAGGCGTTTTTAAGCTGCAAAAAAAAAAAAAAACAGGACCAGTGCGCTCCAAGGCTCCAGCGCTAGAGCTGTAAAAATGCCAGACGCCGGTAAAAGGTGTTAAACGCAACTTAGCAAGGCTTAACGCTGTATACACAGAGTTATGCCTTGTCCAGCGTTTTTCTGTCTCTATTCAAAATCAATGGTTCCCTATGGGAGCCCATTGATTTGAATAGAAGTCACACCAGATCCAGATGATCTGACTTGCAGTGCGACTTGTGTGCTGAGAATCTTGAAGGGGAACCCAGACAAAATTTTGCGTGAGGTTCCCCCAAGATCCACACCAGACCCTTATCCGAGCATGCAGCCCGGCAGGTCAGGAAAGGGGGGGGGATGAGCGAGCGCCCCCCCGGATCATACCAGGCCACATGCCCTCAACATGGGGGGTTGGTGCTTTGGGGAAGGGGGCCCCTGCGCCCCCCACCCCAAAGCACCCTGGGGCATGATGGGGTGATGACATCCCAAGGGGCATGGCCTCTAACTTACATCATCGGGTGGCCCCGCCCCATGCCAATATAAGTCATTGCACACAGCGGACCCAGCATTACACTGGGAGATCGCGTTGAGTCAACATCAGAAGGTAGAACAGAGGGAGAAGACCCAGCAAAAGAGCAGAAGATAGCGGAGAGAGGACAGCGCAAAGGACTTCTCCCCAGAGAGGGGAGAAGAACCGGAGAGGAGAGAACACATCGCCAGAAGAGGGAGAAGAGCTTGAGCTGCCTTAATAAAATACTTTAAAAACCTGTGTAGTGTGTTTGTTTTTGACACTTTTTATATTTAGGTGAATGGGTAGGGGTACCCCATGCTCATTCACCTAGGGTGGGGGCCGTGATCTGGGGGGCCCCGTGTTAAAGGGGGCTTCCAGATCATGATAAGTCCCTGCCCGTAGACCCCGAAACCACTGGGAAAGGGTTGTCGGGAAGAGGCCCTTGTCCTCATCCACATGGGGACAAAGTGCTTTGGGGTGGCCCCCCCCGCCCCAAAGCACCAACCCCCCCATGTTGAGAGCATGTGGCCTTGTATGGTCCAGGGGGGGAGCGCTTGCTCGCCCCCCCTTTCCTGACCTGTCGGGCTGCGTGCTCAGATAAGGGTCTGGTATGGATCTTGGGGGGAACCTCACGCAAAATTTTGTTGGAGTTCCCCTTCAAGATTCTCAGCACACAAGTCGCACCGCAAGTCGGATCATCTGGAAAGCGGCTGAAAGCTAGTGTGGCTAAATGCAAAATACAAAAAAATCGTGTTTTTAACGCCACTTTTTTTCTGGCTTTGGTACTAGCTTTGCAGCTCATTTTTTAAAACGTCCGTGGGCATGTAGCCTTATGCCGCGTACACACGAGCGGACTTTACGGCAGACTTTGCCCGGCGGACTTTTCGACGGACTTTACGACGGACTTTCTGAATGAACGGACTTGCCTACACACAATCCACCAAAGTCCGTCGAATTCGTACGTGATGACGTACGACCGGACTAAAACAAGGAAGTTCATAGCCAGTAGCCAATAGCTGCCCTAGCGTGGCTTTTTGTCCGTCAAACTAGCATACAGACGAGCGGACTTTTCGACCGGACTCGATTTCGACGGATTGATTTAAAACATGTTTCAAATCTAAGTCCGTCCAACTTTTGAGAAAACAAAGTCCGCTGGAGCCCACACATGATCGAATTGTCTGACGAAATCCAGTCCGCCGGGCAAAGTCTGCCATAAAGTCCGCTCGTGTGTACGCGGCATTAGAATTAGTGCTTGTCACCCTCGAAGTTTCATTAATAGGTGGATCCTCTCTCTCTGCTGTACTGAATATTTTATTATTTTCTTTGAATTGGTAAATGTTCCCCATGGAAACACCCTTTTTGAAAATCGCTTATAAATTAGCCTTAGGTTTAAGTTTACAATATTTGTACTTCCTGATGGGTTTGATAAACAGCTACATTCGCTTATTACTTTTATTAGCAAATGGATAATTTTACAAGCTATTAGTTATCATTATATAATAGTTATGATTACTTTTTATGGAGTGTGATCGAGAGCCTGAAGTCCGACTTAAAAAAGCTTTTTGTGGTATTTTATTTTTGGAAATAACTTACAGTATTTGATTTGATTTGGATTTATCATATTGCCAACCTCCTAACTGGGTAAACACAGTGCCTTGAAAAAGTATTCATACCCCTTGAAATTCTCCACATTTTGGCATGTTACAACTAAAAATATAAATGTATTTTATTGGGATTTTATGCAAATAAATATTTGAAAAGTGTGGCGTGCATTTGTATTCAGCCCCCTTTACTCTGAGACCCCTAACTAAAATCTAGTGGAACCAATTGCCTTCAGAAGTCACCTAATTAGAAAAAATAGTCCACCTGTGTGTAATTTAATATCAGTATAAATACAGATGTTCTGTGAAGCTCTCAGAGGTTTCCTAGAGATCCTTAGTGAACAAACAGCATCATGAAGGAACACACCAGACAGGTCAGGGATAAAGTTGTGGAGAAGTTTAAAGCAGGGTTAGGTTATAAAAAACGATCCCAAGCTTTGAACATCCCACAGAGCACTGTTCAATCCATCATTCGAAAATGGAAAGAGTATGGCACAACTGCAAACCTACCAAGACATGGCCATCCACCTAAACTGACAAGCCGGGCAAGGAGTGCATTCATCAGAGAAGCAGCCTAGAGGCCCATGGTAACTCTAGTGGAGCTGCAGAGATTCACAGCTCAGGTGGGAGAATCTGTCCACAGGACAACTATTAGTCGTGCACTAAACAAATCTGGCCTTTATGGAAGAGTGACAAGAAGAATGCCATTATTGAAAGAAAGCCATAAGAAGTCCCCTTTGCAGTTTGCAAAAAGGCATGTGGGGGACACAGCAAACATGTGGAAGAAGGTGCTCTGGTCAGAATTGTTCAAAATGGAACTTTTTGGCCTAAAAAGCAAAACGCTATGTGTGGCAGAAAACTAACACTCGCATCACCCTGAACACACCATCCCTACCGTGAAGCATGGTGGTGGCAGCATCATGTTGTGGGGATGCTTTTCTTCAGCAGGGGCAGGGAAGCTTGTCAGAGTTGATGGGAAGATAGATAGAGCCAAATACAGGGCAATCTTAAAAGAAAACATGTTAGAGTCTGCAAATGACTAGAGACTGGGGCAGAGGTTCACCTTCCAGCAGGACAACGACCCTAAACATACAACCAGAGCTACAATGGAATGGTTTAGATCAAAGCATTTTCATGTCTTAGAATGGCTCAGTCAAAGTCCAGACCTAAATTCAACTGAGAATCTGTGGCAGGACTTGCAAATTGCTGTTCACAGACAATCTCCATCCAATCTGACAGAGCTATTTTGCAAAGAAGAATGGGCAAAAATGTCACTCTCTAGATGTGCAAAGCTGGTAGAGACATACCCAAAAAGACTTGCAGCTGTAATTGCAGCAAAAGGTGGTTCTACAAAGTATTGATTGAGGGGGGATGAATTCAAATGCATTCCTTTCAATTCGAATCACATCAGGTACCTGTGCAATTATGTTTTATGTTATCCTGTATATGGAGAAATACTGGCATATGCTATTCCACACCATCTAGTGTCCTATATATCCTTTTGTATCAGATGTTATGCAATTGTTCATAGTTTTTATATCAACATTTATTGTAATACTCATTTTTTGACAGACTATGCTAAGACAATGATTGTTCAATAAAAATATATTTACTTTTACGTCTGGTTTTTCTATGTGCCTCACTCAAAGTCCCAATTTACCCCCTCTATTATGAATACAAATGCACGCCATATATTTCACAGCTTTATTTGTAAAAAATGTTGAAAACCATTTATCATTTTCCTTCTACTTCACAATTATGTGCCACTTTGTGTTGGTCTATCACATAAAATCCCAATAAAATACATTTACATTTTTGGTTGTAACATGACAAAAAGTGGAAACTTTTAAGGGCTATGAATACTTTTTCAAGGCACTGTACATCATTACCTTGATGCTAAATACCGGGGTTATGGCTGTAGCTAGATGCCATTATCCCAGTATAATTTTATTCTCTCAGGTACCAGACTTTCTCATAAAAGTGGCCCAGCAGTGGATTTGCCACTGGGTCACTTTTAGAAGCGTCAGGAGGGATTGTCCCCCCTGCCTTTGCTTTCTGGTGGCTTACCTTGCCGATTGGTAGCTCCAGGAACCCATATGGCAGTGGTGGTGGCTAGGCATAGAGATGAGCGAAGGAAAGATGCCCTCTGCTCAGAAATGACCCAAGGAAAGATAGCCTCCGCTCATCTCTATGCCTTAGGAGGACCGGAGTAACGTCATGACATCACTTCTGATTCCGGCCACATGTAAACAAGACCATTTTTAAGCAAAAGATTAAAAAACATTTTTTTTATATTTTGCTTTTAAAGGTAGAGGAGAGATTTGGGGTCTTTTAGACCCCAGAACTCTCCATAAAGAGGACCCATCATGCTGTATTGTTATCGCAAGGGATGATTACATTCCTTGTGATAGCAATAAAAGTGATCAAAAATTTTTTTTTGAAAGAGACAATGCAAAAACGAAAAAGTAATAAAACAAATATTTTTTTTTTAAACGCCCCCCTTCCCCCTGTGCTTGCGTGCAATGGTGAACGCATACTTACTTAGTGGCTTACGCCCACATATGTAAACGGTGTTCACACCACACATGTGAGGTATCACCGTGAACATCTGAGTGAGAGCAATAATTCTAGCAATAGGCCTCTTCTGAAACTCTAATCTGGTAATCTGTAGAAATGTTTAAAGCGTCGCCTATGGAGATTTTAAAGTACTGTAGTTTGGCACCATTCCACAAGCACGCACAATTTTAAAGCATGACATGCTAGGTATCTATTTACTTGAGATCATCTTTCATATTATACAGATAAATTGGGGTATATATTATGTTTTTTTTTGTTTTTATTAATTAAAGAGTATTTTTTCCCCCAAAAAAATTGCGTTTAAAAAAATGCTACGCAAAAAATGTGTGACGTAATGTTTGGGGGTTCTAAGTAATTTTCTAGCATATAATACAGCTTTTCCAAGTCATCTTCCAGGATGGCTTACAGAGAGAGATAGGCGTCTCCCATCTAGCACAGGAAACACATGATCCACATTATAAAAGCACAGACACAGGCAGCAGCCCCTCAGTATTTGTGTTTCCTCCGGCCAGTCAGGAACAATTTTATTGTTTTACCAGGCCTACGTGCTAGGTGGCAGGGGCCTCCCAGCGGTCATATCCCTTAACAGGGGTAGTACTCCTGGGGATACGAATGTGCTCGGGTCATCCTCGAACAGGTAAGCAGGTCTGGATGAAAATTTAAGGGACCCCCTCTCCCTTTGGTGTGTAGCCTCAGTGAAGGTACCTTTTGGTGGAGTCTGGAGCTGAAGGCCTGGTCGGTCCTTCCGGAGGTGTAGCAGGGGCGGAAGGGTGCGCTGTCTTCATGGCACCACTGCTCCCCGCCTTTCTCATTTTTTCTTCCCCCTCTGGTAATGGCTGCTGAAGAAGGAAGAATCTTTCCTCCTCTGTCTCATGGCCGGGCACCACGGGATGACATCACTTCCGACACCAGGAGAGGAAGTGATGCAGTCGGAAGTTGAACGGCGGCCATCTTGGTACACCCTAATGCATCCAGGAGGTAAAACCTGGGTGTATGGCCGGGATTACAGCAGCAGGGAAGCCCTTATGCTATTCGGGGCAGCACCAGATCCACAGCGCCGCTCCGGCTATCCACTCCACCACATAAAAGGGTAGAGGCAAAGCATGGCGTCTGGTGACTATTCAGGTGAGCCAGCATGGAGGAAGCAGCCACCATAGAAGCAGGTCAGGAGGCGCCATCAGCTGATGCCAGCCCTAAGGTAGAAAAAAAGGGGGCTAGTTTGCTCTTTTCCCACAAGGGTCCCACAGGGTTTTTTTTCAGTTAGTAGCCTCAGTGGACAGGGGTCAAACTTATTTTGTGTCACCTCCGATGGTGGGTGCTTTCTAAACTATCCACCGGGTGTCTGCTTATATGTCTGTTACTTCAGGGGGAGTAATTAGGGTGGAATTGTTCTTTTTAATCTGTTTCAGGACAAGCCCTGTAAGCCCAAAGACAGCAAAGCAGAGGCACCTAGAAAGCGTTGTCCAGTGTGCTCTAGGAAAATGCCTTCTGGTTGGAAAAAGAGTGTCTGCCAAGATTGTGTTGATATACTCATGAAGTCAGAAACGGCGCCTGTTTTCAAGAATTTTTTTGGATTCAATGAGAAAGGAGATGAAGCAGACCTTACGGTCGTTTAAATCCTGGGATCAAGATCCTGGTGCAGAACCGGTCCCTAGTACATCCGGCACCAGCTCTAAGGGTACAAGGCAGTCTGGCCATCTTCTCACACATGTTCCTCAAGTCCAGGGGGTACTGGAGAAGTTGGGAGAACCTTCAGATTCAGTCTCTGAGTCTGAGGAGGGAGAAATCATAGAGGATAGATCTAGTAAGATCCAGAGGTTTCTGTTCCCTTTGGATGAAACAGAAGAGAAGCTAGAAGAGCCAGAGGATAAAGAGCTCTCATTGTACGACTTTTTATATGCAGGGCTTCAGTCCAAGCAGACCAGAACCTTCCAGGTACACGCTTCCTTAAAGGAGACAGTGCTCTAGGAGTGGAAAGATCTTTCCTAAGAATCTGAAACGCCGTTTTCCTTTCAAAGAGGAACATTCAAAGCTGTGGAAGAAGTGTCCCAGATTACACGCTTCCTTCTCAAAAGTATCAAAGGAAACAGAACTTTCATTTGAGGATGAATGCTTCTTAAAGGACCCAATGGATAAAAAGGCAGGGGAGTACTTAAGGAAAGCTTAGGAGGCCTGTTCCACTAACTTTAAGCCAGCCCTGGCCACTACATGTGTGGCCTGTACTCTGGATTTATGGCTGAAGCAGCTCCGTCCTCTTCTGGAGTCATATACTCCCCGAGATATTTTGGAGGCTATTCCAACTCTCAGCAAGGCAATGGCCTCCACAGAGTCAGTGAAAATTTCTGCCAGATCTAAAGCCTTAATTAATGAAGCTAGAAGGGCTATTTGGCTGAAGTCTTGGGAAGGAGATACAATGTCTAAGAGTAAGCTCTGTGCCCTTCCCTTCTCTGGGGAATTGCTCTTTGGCAAAGAGCTGGAGTCGGTTTTGGAGAGGTTAGCGGACAAGAAAAAGGGCTTTCCTTTTCCCAAGAAGCAGCAGCAGAAGAGAAATTTTTGTCCTCCCCAGGGAGGACAATTCCACCCTAATTACTCCCCCTGAAGTAACAGACATATAAGCAGACACCCGGTGGATAGTTTAGAGAGCACCCACCATCGGAGGTGACACAAAATCAGTTTGACCCCTGTCCACTGAGGCTACTAACTGAAAAAAAACCCTGTGGAACCCTTGTGGGAAAAGAGCAAACTAGCCCCCTTTTTTTCTACCTTAGGGCTGGCATCAGCTGATGGCGCCTCCTGACCTGCTTCTATGGTGGCTGCTTCCTCCATGCTGGCTCACCTGAATAGTCACCAGACGCCATGCTAGTCATCTGGTGGAGGTCAAAGTGACCGCCATCAGCAATACAAGAATTTCCCCTTTTTTAACAGAGATTCTCTGTTAAAAAAAAACATGAGCAGAGAAAGGGCTGGCAGTATAGAGAGGAAAAAGGCAGGACTGGCTTCCTGTTTAACCCCCCAGCCTAAAGACACTCCACAGTAACTTAGCCAGCCAAGTGGGAGGAAGACTGGGTGCATTCCTCCCACAGTGGCAGGCAGCTCTTCCAACAGCTTTATTCTGGACCTTATTCAGTTCGGGTACATAATAGAGTTTTTGGATTGTCCGCCCCAGAGCTTTCATCCTATGTTTCTACCAAGAGACAAGGAGAAAGCTATTGCAATGTCCTCACTCCTACAGAAGATATTAGAAGAGAAGGTGATCAGCTACATTCCCCCAAGCCAAGGAGGGGGTGGATGTTATTCTCACACCTTTCTAGTACAAAAATCGTCGGGGAAATTCTGATTCATTCTAAACCTAAAACAGGTGAATACATTTGTCAAGTACAAGCGTTTCAAAATGGAGTCAATATAACAAGAGAGCTGCTGTCTCCATGGTTTCTTTAGACATCAGGGACGCCTATCTTTATGTTCCCATTCGATGGGAATCCAGAAGATACCTCAGGTTCGCAGTGCAGAACGGGTTCAAGACGTTATATTTCCAGTTCAATGCCCTGCTATTCACCTAGCTTCTGCTCCCCGTATCTTCACAAAAGTGCTGGCAGAAGCTCTTCAGACTCTAAAGGTCATAAGGGATCCAAATAATCCCCTACCTGGATGATCTGCTGCTCTTTGCAGCTTCTCCAGGGGAGGTGGAGCAGAATCTGAGTAGAACTATAGATCACCTCCAGCATTTGGGATGGCTGGTCAATCTGGCCTGGCATTTCCCCTTGCGTCAGAGGGAAGCGGAGTCACCTGTCCACGTTACGGGTGGCCCCGCCCTCAGTTATTTAAGAACTGTCATCCGAGTCACGTGTCTTTCTGCCGGGCGCCTCCTATGGAGGAGGCTGTATCGTTTGTGGATTGTAGGATTACATCGCTGGAATTTTTTTTTATTAAAGGACTTGTGCCAAGCTGTGTGTGCGTTTTTTTTAACTTTTTTGTCACTTTCATGGGTGAAATGGTAGGAGTACAATGTACCCCATTACCATTTCACACGGGGGGGCGGGATCTGGAAGTCCCCTTTGTTAAAGGGGGCTTCCAGATTCCGATAACCCCCCCACCCGCAGACCCCCACAACCACCGGGCAAGGGTTGTGGGGATGAGGCCCTTCTCCCCATCAACATGGGGACAAGGTGCTTTGGGGGGGCTACCCCAAAACACCCTCCCAATGTTGAGGGCATGTGGCCTGGTACGGTTCAAGAGGGGGGGCGCTCTCACGTCCCCCCCTCTTTTCCTGCAGCCTGCCAGGTTGCGTGCTCGGATAAGGGCCTGGTAATGGAATTTTGGGGGACCCCCACGCATTTTTTTAAAATTTTTCAATGACTTTCAATGACTTTTATGTATATTGTTGGGACAGACAATTCATTAATAGCCGGCACTAGCGCTAGCACTTTTAAATGACTTTTTTTTTCCTTTAGAAATGTCATTTTGCTCTCGGACTGTTAAAAAAAACAGGAAACATGCGCTACTTTACAGACATACTATAGATACCCCCCAGGTACGAAATTTAAAGGAATATTTCACTTTTATTGTTTCACTTTAAGCATTATTAAAATCACTGCTCCTGAAAAAACAGCTGTTTTTAAAACTTTTTTCTTTTGCATTGATACATGTCCCCTGGGGCAGGACCCAGGTCTCCAAACACTTTTTATGACAATAACTTGCATATTAGCCTTTAAAATTAGCACTTTTGATTTTTCACGTTCGAGTCCCAAAGACTTTAATGGTGTTCGCGTGTTCGAACAAATTTTTGGCCTGTTGGATGTGAACCGAACCGGGGGATGTTCGGCCCATCCCTGTCTGTGCTTTTATAATGTGGATCATGTGTTTCCTGTGCTAGGTGGGAGGAGCCTATATCTCTCTGTAAGCCATCCTGGAAGACTTCTGGAAAAAGTAGTTAACAGGTAATAAGAAAATTAAGAAACTAACATGTTGCCATGTGTAATTTAAACTTATTTACAATCTTTTATTTAAGTTTTATTACCAATACCTGTGGTGGAAGGAAATGACACAATGGAAATCACAGAGAAGAAGACACTAATTTGGGGGTTTCTCGTGACGTGTCAGAGGGGGCGGGGTCACCCGTACATGTCACTGGGTTTACAAAGCTTTACTATACACATGTTTGAAATGCTGGATCCTCAGGCACAGTAAAGCTAGCCATAGTTGGATCAAAATTTGGCTGGTTCAGGAGAGATAAAATTGGAATTGTTGTTCATAGTGACTGTCATGGCCCCAGCCTTTATTATCCGGAAAAGTAATAGATGCACTCTGTCATGTCCTTATGAGCAACAACTTACACTTTGAGGAGAACCTTTTTCTCTCCTGTTTGGAGCCGACCCTAATAACCACAAGATTATTGAAGATGATGGATGCAGATTTAAATATGCATCCAAATTGTTAACTGAAATTGAATAAAAAGCAAATACAGGATCTACTACATACTGATTCCATATTACAAAGAACCTTACAATGAAATGTGTTGCTTGAATAGCTTGTAATACAATAAGCACATACGACTTGTATCATACAGAGGTAAAATACTGGCTCATGTTGGTACAAGGAAAGATTGCCTCATTAACTCTGTTCACTGCCAACGCCCAAGTAGCTATATCCTGCGTGTGCTCAGCCTGCACAAACAAGGCAGCCGGTGCAGCCATTCCAGCTCATTATAAAAAGCTTCCTGTTTCATGGCTATCAGAATGTACATCTAGAGCACCATAAAGCAAGATGTTTAAAAGTCGCCTCTATTCTATGGCTCTCTCTTTCTTGTTAGATAGCTACTTGAACTCTTACCTTCCAGTTGTACATTGTACTCCCAGACACATTCTAGTTATATGTGTTTTGTGAAGTATTACTTCATGAGTTTTCATTAAACTGTAGTAGGCTCATAGAAGGTGGGACACGTGACAGGATCCAATAAGTCATAGGCTGTACCAGATATGACAGACACCCTCTCTTTAACTGCTTCAATACCAGGCACTTTCACCCCCTTCCTGCCCAGGCCAATTTTCAGCTTTCGGCGCTGTCACACTTTGAATGACAATTGCGCAGACATGCAACGATGTACCCAAATTCAATTTTTATCATTTTTTGGAGACAGATAGAGCTTTCTTTTAGTGGTATTTAATCACCACTGAGTTTTTTTATTTTTTGCTAAAAAAAAACAAAAAAAGACAGAATAAAAAAAAAAAAAAAAGTTTTTCTTCGTTTCTGTTAGAAAATTTTGTAAATAAGTAATTTTTCTTCTTCACTGATGTGCGCTTATGAGGCAGCACTGATAGGCTGCACTTATGGGCACTGATGAGATGGCACTGATAACGTGGCACTGATGAGGAGGCACTTTTATGCAGAACTGATAGGCAGCACTTATGGGCACTCATAGATGGCACGGCTAGGTGGCACTGATGGGTAGCACTGATGGGTGGCACTAATGGGCAGCACTGATGAGCAGGCACTGATTTGCACTAAAAGGCATCACTGACTGGCATCACTGATGTGCACTAATAGGCATCACCGACGGGCACTGATTATCATCACTGCTGGGCACTGACTGGCATCACTGCTGGGCACTGATTGGCATCACTGTTGGGGCTGCACTGATAATCAGGGCACTGATTATCTGTGCAGATTTTCCATGCAAGGAAATGCTGCTGATCGGCTCTCCTCTCCTCACCTCACACGCTGTCAATGTGAGAAGAGGAATGCCGATAATTGGCATTTCCTTGTTTACATATGATCAGCTGTGATTGGACACAGCTGTTCACATGGGTAAAGAGCCTCGTCATCGACTCTTTACCGAGGTCAGGGATGCGCAGATCACCACGCATATAGATAGAATATATTGTATATTGATATACCTCTATCTATCTAGAGCCCCTTAAATGTTTCACTCTTTGTTACATTGCAGCCATTTGCTAAAATCATTTAAGTTATTTTTTTTCCTCATTAATGTACACACAGCACCCCATATTGACAGAAAAACACAGAATTGTTGACATTTTTGCAGATTTATTAAAAAAGAAAAACTGAAATATCACATGGTCCTAAGTATTCAGACCCTTTGCTCAGTATTTAGTAGAAGCACCCTTTTGATCCAATACAGCCATGAGTCTTTTTGGGAAAGATGCAACAAGTTTTTCACACCTGGATTTGGGGATCCTCTGCCATTCCTCCTTGCAGATCCTCTCCAGTTCTGTCAGGTAGGATGGTAAACGTTGGTGGACAGCCATTTTTAGGGCTCTCCAGAGATGCTCAATTGGCTTTAAGTCAGGGCTCTGGCTGGGCCATTCAAGAACAGTCACGGAGTTGTTGTGAAGCCACTCCTTCATTATTTTAGCTGTGTGCTTAGGGTGATTGTCTTGTTGGAAGGTAAACCTTCGGCCCAGTCTGAGGTCCTGAGCACTCTGGAGAAGGTTTTTGTCCAGGATATCCCTGTACTTGGCCGCATTCATTTTTTCCTCAATTGCAACCAGTTGTCCTGTCCCTGCAGCTAAAAAACACCCCCACAGCATGATGCTGCCACCACCATTCTTCACTGTTGGGACTGTATTGGACAGGTGATGAGCAGTGCTTGGTTTTCTCCACACATACGCTTAGAATTAAGGCCAAAAAGTTCTATCTTGGTCTCATCAGACCAGAGAATGTTATTTCTCACCATCTTGGAGCCTTTCAGGTGTTTCATGTGTCTTGCACTGAGGAGAGGCTTCCGTCGGGCCACTCTGCCATAAAGCCCCGACTGATGGAGGGCTGCAGTGATAGTTGACTTTCTACAACTTTCCCCCATCTCCCAGCTGCATCTCTGGAGCTCATCCACAGTGATCTTTGGGTTCTTCTTTACCTCTCTCACCAAGGCTCTTCTCCCCTGATAGCTTAGTTTGGTTGGATGGCCAGCTCTAGGAAGGGTTCTGGTCATCCCAAACGTGTTTGATTTAAGGATTATGGAGGCCACTGTGCTCTTAGGAACCTTAAGTGCAGCAGAATTTTTTTTGTAACCTTGGCCAGATCTGTGCCTTGCCACAATTCTATCTCTGAGCTCTTCAGGTAGTTCCTTTGACCTCAGGATTCTCATTTGCTCTGACATGCACTGTGAGCTGTAAGGTCTTATATAGACAGGTGTGTGGCTTTCCTAATCAAGTCCAATCAGTATAATCAAACACAGCTGGATTCAAATGAAGGTGTAGAACCATCTCAAGGATGATCAGAAGAAATGGACAGCACCTGAGTTAAATACATGAGTGTCACAGCAAAGGGTCTCAATACTTAGGACCATGTGATATTTCAGTTTTTCTTTTTTAATAAATCTGCAAAAATGTCAACAATTCTGTGTTTTTCTGTCAATATGGGGTGCTGTGTATACATTAATAAGAAAAAAAAAATGAACTTAAATGATTGTAGCAAATGGCTGCAATATAACAAAGAGTGAAAAATTTAAGAGGCTCTGAATACTTCGTCCCCACTGTATACGTATATATATCTATATATTTATATAGATCTATCTATCTATCTATCTATCTATCTATCTATCTATCTATCTATCTATCTATCTATCTATCTATCTATCTATCTATCTATCTATCTATCTATCTATCTATATATATAGATATATATATAGATATAGATATACAGTGGGGACTGAAAGTATTCAGACCCCCTTAAATGTTTCACTCTTTGTTACATTGCAGCCATTTGCTAAAATCATTTAAGTTATTTTTTTCCTCATTAATGTACACACAGCACCCCATATTGACAGAAAAACACAGAATTGTTGACATTTTTGCAGATTTATTAAAAAAGAAAAACTGAAATATCACATGGTCCTAAGTATTCAGACCCTTTGCTCAGTATTTAGTAGAAGCACCCTTTTGATCCAATACAGCCATGAGTCTTTTTGGGAAAGATGCAACAAGTTTTTCACACCTGGATTTGGGGATCCTCTGCCATTCCTCCTTGCAGATCCTCTCCAGTTCTGTCAGGTAGGATGGTAAGCATTGGTGGACAGCCATTTTTAGGGCTCTCCAGAGATGCTCAATTGGCTTTAAGTCAGGGCTCTGGCTGGGCCATTCAAGAACAGTCACGGAGTTGTTGTGAAGCCACGCCTTCATTATTTTAGCTGTGTGCTTAGGGTGATTGTCTTGTTGGAAGGTAAACCTTCGGCCCAGTCTGAGGTCCTGAGCACTCTGGGGAAAGTTTTTGTCCAGGATATCCCTGTACTTGGCTGCATTCATCTTTCCCTCGATTGCAACCAGTTGTCCTGTCCCTGCAGCTAAAAAACACCCCAACAGCATGATGCTGCCACCACCATGCTTCACTGATGGGACTGTATTGGACAGGTGATGAGCAGTGCCTGGTTTTCTCCACACATACCGCTTAGAATTAAGGCCAAAAAGTTCTATCTTGGTCTCATCAGACCAGAGAATGTTATTTCTCACCATCTTGGAGCCTTTCAGGTGTTTCATGTGTCTTGCACTGAGGAGAGGCTTCCGTCGGGCCAATCTGCCATAAAGCCCCGACTGATGGAGGGCTGCAGTGATAGTTGACTTTCTACAACTTTCTCCCATCTCCCAGCTGCATCTCTGGAGCTCATCCACAGTGATCTTTGGGTTCTTCTTTACCTCTCTCACCAAGGCTCTTCTCCCCCGATAGCTCAGTTTGGTTGGATGGCCAGCTCTAGGAAGGGTTCTGGTCATCCCAAACGTGTTTGATTTAAGGATTATGGAGGCCACTGTGCTCTTAGGAACCTTAAGTGCAGCAGAATTTTTTTTGTAACCTTGGCCAGATCTGTGCCTTGCTACAATTCTATATCTGAGCTCTTCAGGCAGTTCCTTTGACCTCAGGATTCTCATTTGCTCTGACATGCACTGTGAGCTGTAAGGTCTTATATAGACAGGTGTGTGACTTTCCTAATCAAGTCCAATCAGTATAATCAAACACAGCTGGATTCAAATGAAGGTGTAGAACCATCTCAAGGATGATCAGAAGAAATGGACAGCACCTGAGTTAAATACATGAGTGTCACAGCAAAGGGTTTCAATACTTAGGACCATGTGATATTTCAGTTTTTCTTTTTTAATAAATCTGCAAAAATGTCAACAATTATGTGTTTTTCTGTCAATATGGGGTGCTGTGTATACATTAATGAGGAAAAAAATGAACTTAAATGATTGTAGCAAATGGCTGCAATATAACAAAGAGTGAAAAATTTAAGAGGCTCTGAATACTTCGTCCCCACTGTATACGTATATATATCTATATATTTATATCTATCTATCTATCTATCTATCTATCTATCTATCTATCTATCTATCTATCTATCTATCTATCTATCTATCTATCTATCTATCTATCTATCTATCTATCTATCTATTTTGCTTGGGTATGCCCTAAAATGCTTCTTTCTCTTAGTGTAAATATACTTCCTTTCCTCAAACTACAGTGCTCTATGCTGGCATAGATGAGTTACAGACACACCCCTCAAAATTACAAGGGTCCTCACACATGGTTTCTAAGAAAGAGATTGGGGGGATGGAGTCATGCTACTGAGTGCTGAATACCAATACCTGTATGGTTTGCTATGGGGGCATTCATTTTTATTTAATTTTGTATAGAGTAAGGCAGGGTTATAACCCCTCTTGGTTTTGTGGGATTAGTGCATTGTGGGGTGTTTAGCGGGTCAACATCCCGCTGAGCACCCTGCAAATTCGGGTGTTCCTGGAATGAGCGAACAGGTGATGTTCCGGCCGGACTTTTGCCCCGCCTGAACTGTTCGCCCAACACTAATGATCGCCAACAAGCCTGAAACAGCTGTATGCAGTCTGGAATAAATTGATCTATAATATTTAGATTGTATATGTGCAATACACTGGTGGCTCTTGATGTAAAGTTAACCATGGGGCAAAAAGGGATGATTTCCATGACTATGCCTACTATACTGAAATGAGGAATAATTCCCTTTTTTTTAACGTCTACAAAGTCTTTAGCCAACAGTTTCAGCTGATACATCTGAAACATGTTGTGGGTGGCTTCTGCTTGAGAAATCTCATGCACTGAATTTTTAGGCCTCATGCACAGTCTGTCCGTTTTTTTGCATTAGCGTTTTAGCGTTAGCGTTTTTAGCAAAAAAAACACAAGCTATGGGATAAAAAACGCTGGTTAGCTGTGTTTTACTGTGTTTACCGACATTAAAAATAGGATTTTTATAACAGCTTACCTGTAAAATCCTTTTCTTTTGAGGTACATCACGGGACACAGAGCCTCAGTAATTACTGATGGGTTATAGGGTATCATTAGGTGATTGGACACTGGTCACACCCTAGACAGGAAGTTCAACCCCCTATATAACCCCTCCCCTTCCTGGGGATACCTCAGTTTTGTAGCAAAGCAATATAAGTGTATTAGAAGAGGGGCGGGACCTCTGTGTCCCGTGATGTACCTCAAAAGAAAAGGATTTTACAGGTAAGCTGTTATAAAAATCCTATTTTCTTTCTCGTATATCACGGGACACAGAACCTCAGTAATTACTGATGGGATGTCCCAGAGCAATGCTATTTGAGGGGAGGGGACCACACAAAGTAGGGTGTAATCAGACCTGAGGGCCTCGTACCACTGCCTGCAGCACACTGCGCCCAAAGGCGATATCCTCATGCCTTCCCACATCCACCTGATAAAATCTGGAGAATGTATGGACTGAAGACCAGGTTGCGGCCTTGCAGATTTGAGCCATAGAGGCCCGGTGATGCACTGCCCAAGAAGCACTAATAGCCCTTGTGGAGTGTGCCTTGATTTGAAAAGGTGGAATTTTATGTTTCAAACCATAAGCTTAAATAATCATTTGTAGAATCCATCTTGAAATGGTAGACTTGGCGCTGCCTGTCCTCTATTGGGACATTCTGGCAGTATGAACAAAACATCCGTTTTGCGATTTTGAGCAGTTGCTTCCAGATAGGCCTTGACTGCTCTTACTACATCCAAAGAATGTAGTGACCTTTCTTCCGTAGAACAGGGATCTGGAAAAAAAGGAAGGTAGAACAATATCTTGGTTTAGGTGAAAATCTGAAACCACTTTCGGTAGAAAGCTAGGATGAGGGCGCAATACCACTCTATCCTTGTGTATGATTAAATAAGGCTCTTTACAGAAAAGAGCTGCTAATTCTGATACTCTTCTAGTAGAAGAAATGGCTACCAGAAAAAAATAACTTTCTTGTCAACAAGACCAAGGGAATTTGACGTATTGGTTCAAAAGGCTGTTTCTGTAAAACTGACAGAACCAAATTCAAGTCCCAGGGGTTTAGGGGCTCCCTAACCCGGAGGATTAAAACGTGTTACCCCCTGTATAAAGCTTCGGACTAAAGAATGCGAAGCAAGCGGCCGTTGTAATAATACTGACAAGGCCGAGACCTGGCCCTTGATGGTACTTAAGGCCAGCTTTATTTCTAATCTCCTTTGTAGAAAGTCAAGAATTCTACTTTTGACATATTTTCTGGGATGCCAAGCCCTGGATACACACCAGGAGATCTAAGCTTTCCAGACCTTATGATAAATCATTCTGGAAGCTTGCTTTCTTGCATTGATTAAGGTACAAATCACAGGACCTGAAAGCCCACGACTCTTCAGAACGTGGATTTCAATAGCCAGACCCTCAAATTTAGTGTTTGTAAGGCAGGATGGAACACTGGACCTTGGGATAGCAGGTCTGGACGTGACGATAGGGTCCACGGGGGGCCTACTTCCATCTTTACTATTTCTGTATACCAAGCTCTTCTGGCCATGCTGGGCCAGCAGAAGTACTGACTTCCTTTCCTGCCTGATCCTGCTAAGAAGTGGCAGTAGCAGAATAGGAGGAAATGTAAAAATCGGGGGGAAATGGTGCCATGGAGTCACCAACGCATCTGTCCCGCATGCAAGAGGATCCCTTGATCTTGACACAAAGTTATCAAACTTGTTGTTGAACCTGGATACAAAGAGGTCTACATTCGGAACCCCCATCTTTGGCATATGGCCAAGAAGACGTCGGGGTGAAGAGACCATTCCCCTGGGAATAACTGCTGGCGACTCAAGTAGTCCGCCTGCCAGTTCTCTACTCCCGGAATGAAGATTGTGGATATGCACGGCACATGCTTCTGCCCAGATTTAAGATCTGGTTTACTTCTCCCTGGGCTGCACAACTCCTGGTGCCTCCCTGGTGATTGATATAAGGCACTGCTGTGGCATTGTCGGACTAGATCCTGACAGGGCAACCCTGTAACCTGAGTGTCCAGGCCTTTAGGGCTAGATACGCTGCATGGATCTCTAGAATGTTGATGGGTAAGGTCCTCTCTGTCTTGGACCATCTCCCTTGGACAGTCGACTGTTCCAGAACTGCTCCCCAACCCGAAAGACTGGCATTTTTTGTTACCACTGTCCAGGCAACTGGAAAAAAAAAAAGTGTTTTCCCTTTTGCTGATTTTCGGGTATCAACCACCAACTGAGGCTCTGAAGCACTGTAGGAGACAGACGCATCGGGAAATCCAATGCCTAAACCTCCTTGTTCCAGGCAGACAGGATACTGTTTTGCAGCAGTCTCGAATGAAACTGAACATAGGGAACTGCTTTGAACTAAGCCACCATCTTCCCCAGTAGCCTCATACAAAGTCGAATAGGAGGATCTTTCTTTGCCCTGACTACCTGAATCAGTTCTTTATGGTACTGATCTTTGCCTGGGGTAAAATACCCTCTTCTGGGCTGTATCTATGACCAGACCAAAATACTCTAGTCTTCTTACTGGTTTCAAAGAAGACTTTTCTGAGTTGAGGAGCCAACCTAGGTATTCCAGGTAGTTGACTGTGGTGACCAAGCTTTGGTCCAAGCGGGCTACCGAGCAGTCTATCTAGGTCGTCTAGGTATGCTATTACCGTTATACCTTGGGCCCTTAATCTGGCCAGCGGAGGGGCCAAGTTTTTTGTAAACACCCGAGGTGCAGTAGCTAGCCCGAAAGGCAGAGCTATAAACTGAAAGTGGCGTCTTTCTACTTTGAAATGCAGGTACTTTTGATGAGCAGGGAAAATAGGTACATGCAGGTATGCGTCCTTGATGTCTATTGACGCCAGAAATTGTCCTTCTTGTAGGATGGAACTACCCACCGGATCGATTCCATGCGAAAGGATCGTATCTATAGGAATTGGTTTAGATCCTTGAGTTCTAAAATGGGTCTGACATCTCAATTTGGTTTTGGAACCGTGAAAAGGTTTGAATAAAACCCCAATCCCTGCTCTAGCGTGGGAACAACCACGATAACTTTTTGCGACAATAGTCGCTCCAATGCTAGAAGAGAGACTTCTTTTTCTCTGGGTCTCTGGGAACATTTGATCTGAGGAAACGAGGAGAGGGGAATTCTCGGAACTCTAGTTTGCAACCTAGAGTTAATGTGGACATCACCCATCTGTCCTGGAAATCCTCCTACCAGAGCCTTGAGAACTGTAGCAGTCTTCCCCCCACCCGAGCGAGCGGGGGCACTCCTTCATTAAGAGGCTTTAGCGTCTTGTCTAGTAGGCTTCCTCCCACAGGACTTCTTTTGTCCCTGGGTCAACTCTGAGATTTATTTCTTGAACCTGACGGAGGAGGCCGTCGCGAATGCCTGGAGGCTGATGCTCCTGGCACTGGAGACTGTTTAAAAGAGGGACGTATACCAAATCCTCTTCGAACAGCCTTGCACCATGAAGGGGAAACCCAGCCAGAAGCTTCTTACATGGTGATTCGGCTGAAATTTTCAACCATAAGATTCTACGCATATGTACCAACCCAAGCGCAATGCGAAAGGTTTGGATGATAGAATCTCTGATTGCGTCAACAGCAAACACAAAGCCGCTGGTAGGTTGGCAAACTCCCGGGCCTGCTGTTCAGGTAAAACTTTGAGGACCTGCTTAACATGGTCTCTCAAGTATTGACAGACTGATTGCTGCCACTGCAGGTTGAGCTATTAGGACATTCTGCCACTGAACCTGCCAAGAAGAAAACACTTTTCAACAGGAATTCCAATTTCTTATCAGTTGGATCCCTAGGTATCTGAGCGTTGTCGACAAGACAAGCCAGACTTATATATGGAAGAATGGCGGCGTCAACTGCTGGTATACCCCCCATCTTAGTACATTTTTCTTCAATAGGATAAAGTGTTTCAAACTTTTTTAGACGGAAAAAATGTTTATCTGGGTGATCCCACTCAGAATAAATAAGCTTTTTCAGTAACCATAAAACAGAAAAGCATGTGTAGTTTGAGTAGGCTTCAGTGAACCCAAACCAAAGGAGGGTTCTTTAACTGACTCAGATACGGGTAACCTGAATGTGGAGCGGACCAATCCAGCCAAAATTTGCACTAACACCTTCTCATCCTGAGAAGCTGAAGAGGGCCCTTCTCCACTTGATTTCTCAGAAGAGGAGTCATAAGCCTCATTCCGATCCTCTGAGAGGGATTCCTCTCCTTTTTCCCCAGAGTTCCTCTGCTTGAGGGTCCTGGGTAACAGAGGGAGACCTAGTGCATTTTCTTTCACAGAGTAAAGATGTGATTAAGGCCACCAGACTTTTCTCTAATCCATTATTGGTTGAGGAAAGAATCTCTTGTGTAATGTATACAGGGGCTGAAGTGCCAGAAGCAGCTGCAGCCCCTGAACCCGATGGCTCACCCTGGCCAGCTTCCCCAGGTCCTTCAGGGGGGAAGGTGCTGCAGAAGGAGGGTCCTCAGAACCTGAGGGAGTCCCTTAGAGCCCCTATTCTTCGGGGTATATGTACCTCTTTTGCCCCTAGTGCAAAACACAAAAAGCAGAGGCACTACCAGAATGCACTGACTGCTGAGCAATGCAGTTCAGCAACTGCTGCTGCTACCAAGTCTTAGTCTGATGCCTAGGAATGCCTGTGATTCCCACCTCACATGTGCCCATCTGCTCTGTGTCCCGCTATAGGCCGTGTGCATCTGAAAAGAGTGCACCTTATAGCCTGTATGCAGCCTGCAATGTGAGCGTTTCACCACGCCGACATTGCGTTAACGCTCCACCCCCCCTACCACCCCTCCCGCCCCCCCTTCGTCCTTTTTTAAAAAAAGACTGCTTCCCGCGCGAGACGAGGCTCTAGATCCTCGGATAGCATGGAGGGGGGGCCGGGGCGGAGGAGAGAGGAGGGCCGGTGGATGGGAAGCCACTGTAATGGCGGCAGCGTGCGGCATACTACCGCTTCCCCTAAGCCGTGGGGGGAGAATCCCTGTAGGAAAAAAACCCCCTTCCCACATCCTACCTGGATCATTACTTAGAGGAGCGTACAGCATGGACACTGAGACAAGGCAGATCAAGCATGAAAAGGTATGTGCTCTTGGCAGCCCCCGGTGGTGACTATAGACATAGCATACATTTACTTAAAGGAGAAACCTTATAAGAACTGGAAAAATTCTTAAGGAGTCTCCCTTACCTTATCCAGCTGCAGGGTTCTGTTTGCAACAGACCCAATCTTCACAACTCACGGTGGGCTCCGTTTAGAGAAAAAAACCTTCAGAGACTGGGGCCCCCTATGAATAGGAGGATCCACAGTTCTGGCCCTGTAAAGCACCCCGCCAGGGATATGGCTGAAAAAACCAAATACTGGATCCCGGGGTCCAGCTCTCTAAAAAGAGAAGCGTTACAGGTAAAACCTTGTTTCTTCAGACACGAGGCCCGGGTACCATCCAATTAGGCATGGAAAAGACACTTTGAATGGATCCGGCTGCAAAACTGAGGTATCCCCAGGAAGGGGAGGGGTTATATAGGGGGTTGAACTTCCTGTCTAGGGTGTGACCAGTGTCCAATCACCTAATGATACCCTAGAACCCATCAGTAATTACTGAGGCTCTGTGTCCCGTGATGTACGAGAAAGAAAGGAAGTTCAATAGCCAGTGCGCGACCCTTTGGGCTCCTTCTGCTAATCTCGTGTTTATCTCGTGTTAGTAGAAGTTTGGTGAGAGACGATTCGCACTTTTCAGCCTCGTGCTTTTCAGTTCATTTCTGCTTTTCAGCTTGTGCTTGTCGGTTCGTATCTGTTCTTCAGTATGTGCTTGTAATTACGTTTCTGTGTTTCAGTGCGTTCTATTTATAGTTCGCATCTGATTTTCAGTGCGTTATTGTCAGGTCCTTTCTGATTTTCAGTGTGTTCTGTCAGTTCGTTCTGAGCAGCCTTTCGTTTATTAGCCATGTTGCGGTTACGCACTCGTCGTAGAGTTCGTGCTGTTGTTGGGCTTGGTGTTGGAGTTCTTGCTTTGACCCAAGTCCAGTCCATGAACAGGGGGAGGAGGAGTTCTTGGACCAAGAATTGGTTACTAAATCATGACCAATTCTCTCATATGCCTTTGTTGCGGGAGCTCCAGCAGAATAATCCTGATGATTTTAGGAACTATCTCTGGCTGACGGACCCCGTCTTTCACCGTCTCTTGGCTTTGCTGACCCCTTATATTAAGAAGCAGGACACCTGCGTGCGGCAAGCCATCACTCCCGAACAAAGGCTCGTCACCACCTTGCGGTACTTGGCGACGGGGAGAAGTCTCCAGGACATCAAGTTCACGACTAGGATCTCCACCTAGGCTCTGGGAATCATTATTCCAGAGACCTGTTCTGCCATCATTCAGGTCCTGCACTATAGGACTATATTAAGGTAAGTTTTATCCTTTAACATCACATTCTATGTATTTAATGTTTGCTAATGTCTTTTATTTATTTCATCATCCCATAATTACTATGATTGTAATATGCTGTGAATGTCCTCTTTGTTCTCATGCATGCTGTAAGCTTTTAATGCTCCTTTTTTATTCTTCGTGCATATTTCCTTCACTAACCTCCCCAGCATGCTATCCAGGGGCTCATACACACCTAGCCTAGTCACTTAACAATATATTTTGTCAGCTCCATTGTAGTGCTTACCCTAAACACCCCCTAAAATGTGTACAAATGTTATTGTTGTCCTTAAATTCAGGCAGACTGCAAGAGGCTTTTTTTGGGGGCCAAAACTCATTTGGAACCCTCCCTCCCCCCCAACCTCTAAGTCAACCAATACCAATACTCTATCTGCTTACTTTACCCAACCCATACACACTATACCTACCTCTTTTGTGTTCATATTTATGGATGAATTCACCAAAGCATGTAGTGCAAGTGCCTGCCTGAATACTTTTAAATGGTACTGTTTAAAGTTTTGTTCTCCTATTATCTTGATAGGTAATTGAAGAATGTAAAAATGTGCTTTAATTTAGACAGTTTGTATGCATATTTTTGGATTATGACACTTTTTACCTGTCCAGTGGCTGCTAATAGTGTAAGTAAGGAGGGGCTGGCAAAGTAACACACATTATTTATGCATTCCAGCTCTCAATGAAGTGGAGAGGGTTACCTGTCCAAAATATGGTCTATGCTTCCCATCATAGTCTGCCCTCTTCAAGATGTCCACCATCTCCACCATCTCTTCAAAGGACATATTTGAGGCCTTATATCTCCTCCTGGAGATATAAGTTCCGGGAACTGCTTTGCTCTGGGCTTTCGTCATCATTGCTGATAATAACAGCACAGACCTTCTGTGTCTCCGCCATGTGCTCTCCCACTGCCCGGAAAGAGAAGAAGCTGGGGTTAAACTAGAAAGAAGGATGGGGCGGATTTTCACGCATGCGCAGTGTATATTAAGCATAACACGCGGGTGTCGTACATACGATCTGTGAGTGGAGGATGGAGGATCGTTAGCGCCGATCGTGCAAACAAAGGTACAATTGTAACTTGGGTTAGTGGCCTATACTGCTTATAGATTGAGGCCTATATTGGGGCAAGATTAGGAGAGTTTAGCCTGACATTAGGGTTTGTCTTGTGTTGTGTCTTTCAGATAAAATGTTGGATAAATTCACAGACCCTGACTTCCTGCCCAACTTCATAGACAAGTACAGGGAGCTGCCATGTCTCTGGCAAGTCCAATGCAGGGACTATTCGAGCAAGCAAAAGAGGAAGGCAGCGCTGGATAAACTGTTGGAATTGGGGAAGCCAGTGTATCCCACGACAGACATCAACTATTTGAAGGCCAAAATTGGTAGCCTGAGGAACACATATAATAGGGAGCGCAAGAAGGTCCAGGATTCCCTGAGATCCAGAGCAGCAGCAGATGACGTATATGTCCCCAAGCTGTGGTACTATGACAGACTGCGTTTTTTTGTCAGACCAGATGGAACCCAGGCCATCACTATCAACACTTCCTTCAACAGTTCCTTCCACATCAGCTGAGTCCAACCTGGGCCTTCCACCCAGGAAGAAGATGTGGAGGACCCCAGCTTGACCCAGGTATAGCATTGTTGAACATATTTCTTGTCAAAAAATTAATGATGTTAACTAGATGTTATTGATCACTAATTTCTGATTTAACAAAGTGGTTTACATATCAATAGACAGTAGTAGCCAAAAATGATTGGGACAAGAATGAAAAAATGCTGGGGTCAGAATGATAGTCTTTTCTATTTGGTAACATTCAATTTGCAACAATCATGACCCCAAAATTGTGTGTGATTGATGCCCAAAAAATTAAACTATGTACCATTTTCATACACAGGAAAATCTCAGCCAGGAGGTGGCTAGCCATACAAGCCGCATACATGCCTGCTACAGCTAAACTTTTGAGTTTTTTACTCTTTTTGGTTGTTTTAAATTGTTCTTCAAATAATTCCTGCACATATACCCAAGGGGATAAATGCAGTTTAGCATCACAGGCAAATTCATTGCTTTTATGTTTTAGAGTATACGTTGCTACAAACTTTTCTAGACAGGACATGGCTGCCATTATTAACAACTAATATGCACAAATTTTAAGGTAAATTACGTTAACTGTTCCCTTGTACTATACAGTCAATTTTGAGATTACCGTATAGAAGGAGGGAGAAAAAGACAATAAACAGAAACTCAAATACAATTCAGAAAATATAGTAAAGTTAGGAAAATAGAATATATTTTCAGATCTCTATAAAACAATCTTTTAGCTTAATGGAGACACGCTAACAATAGCCTGTAGCCCTTCACAGCATAGACAATAGCAACAATAGAATGGTAAATACAGCCGTGTTTACATCAATCTCTGTTAAAGCCAACTTAGTTTAAAGAAAAAAAAAAAACAAGAAACTGCCAAATAAACAAACAAACAAAAAAAAAAAAAACCAAGAAACAACAATTTGAGTTTGTCAAACTATTGTATAATAGCGCATGCTATACTATATTAATAATCTTTATCAGATATTAGATTCAGTAACAAGACGTCCACCGTTTTGTACTTTAACTGACAACAATGAGAATGTTACTGCTTATAAATTCCCACAGTTAAAACAACTAGCAAGGCAAAAAAACAAAAAAACAAAAAAAAATGCAAAACAAAGCAAAAAAAACAACAACAAAAAAAATTCCTTAGTAGGTTAGTTTCAATGTCCATAAACCAATATCATTCCTTTTAGTGGACATACAATTTGACTACTAACCAAACCTATGAACCTGTTTCAACCTACACACAACAGAAAACAAGCACGTTTTTGCACGTTTTTGTGTCTTAGACCTAAAGCATCAAACTAAACCAGTTAAAAAAAAAATAAATCAAAAAAATTCAAAAACCAAATTAATACAATAAAAAAAATTATTAATTATGAGAAAAAAAAATTATTATATTTTTTTTTCACAAAACGAAGGACCACTCTTTCAGCGTCCTCTTTCCATAAAACAACAATATTAAAAAAAAATCATAACAGAATATTTCCCAATCTGTACTTCCTCCCCCAAACATTTACCGGTTTTCTCAGGGTACATCCAAAGTACTATTTTCAAGTATAATTTTGGGATATTAAACAAAAAAAAAAAAATTCACAAAATATCTGTGGTGTATATTCTCTCCTTAGAGTTATCCACTAATAAAAACACAAAAAATATTTACCTATATTTTTCCCTAGATAGATTGGATAAGCTGACTCAGCTTCAATTCCCCCTCATAACGTTAATCTCTAATACAAAAAATTTTGGTATTATATTAAATACTTTCAGTCCTGTGCTGGCTTTGTGGTCGCCACTCTTGCCGTTCTAAACGTACATTTATGAATTATTAACCATAAGATATGAGGTTGGTTAAATAAGGATTCTTATAGCCAGAAGTGAAAGCTTAAATATAATAACATTTATTAAAGAAGCGTTAAAAAAAGTCTACCTAATACACAGACAATATCTATAGTTTTAAGGGAGAAAATATTAGGTTATAGTACAAGAAGACAAAGTATAATCATTACAATACAAATGGTAAACAAACAAGCATGACAAGCAGGTATACCTTTAAGTGCTGGAAGATGTTCTGATAATTACCTATATTATGAATGTTCCTGGGCCCAGGTCAGTTTTCATCTCCCCACTACTCTCTTTGGAATACCTTCTTATAGGCCCATCTCTCATTGAATTGAATAGGGCCAATCTGATTGGTTTATTCTGTTAGCCCTCTATTCCCACCAGGTGTATCTCCTAATTTGGGCAACTTCCTCCTGTTGTGGTAACGAGCTGGGGATAAGTTGTTTGAAGAGGGATTAAGGTGAAAGTCATCACCTTCTCTTGAAAGGGGTACTTAACTTATGCATGGCCTTAGCCAGGGCAAAACCTCCTTTCCTGAACAGATGAAAGAAATATTGTCATCCTCTCAAACACCCCTTTGAAATGGACAAATGGTTGATTAGCATGGAGGAATACAAAGGCCTTTATTGACCTAATGAATTTGGCCCTGTAACAACTACACTTCAGATGGTATCTGTCCTTGACCCTTTGAACATCAAATATACGTAATCAGCTGATTGTCTTCCCAGCACATCCTTCTCGCATACTACAAGTAGCTGTTAAATGCATTAGCTATTTTCAGCCAAATCCTGTCGCATATTTACATCTAGCTAAATTACCCCTTTACTGAAACCCTGTCACATACACACGACTATTATTTCGTATCCAAAAATATATAGATACACATCTATATACAGATATTCTCAGTTGCTAATGGAGATTACTCATAAACTCCTCATAAGGCAACAGCGGAATCCCAGGTTCCTCCCCTCCGCCCTCCAACCAAAAGGACCTGGAAAGCAAGGAATCTTGAGGAGTCCACGGCTGCTTTCCTAAAACAGGCTACTGCGGGACACTTACCACGACCCCTGGTGGCCACAAGGCATTTGGATGTGTCACAGCAAGCAAACTAGAACACATGGAGGAGGGCCAACGCACGATCTGTGAAGAAAAAATTCTGAAGGCCCTAAACAAGGGGACGAGGGGCGAACTAACAACTCAAACCCACCTCTGTGAGTTGGACCATACTCCTCCACCACCTCCAGCAACATCACCAACACCACAGCCACCCAACCCACCACAGCAGCATGGAAGGAAGCATGGAAGGAAGTGTTGAGAGTGATGGCCTGGGTTTGGTGTGGTCTGGCAAAAAACGCAGGCTGTTGTAAGACCACAGCCTCGGGACATATATGTCATCTGCTGCTGCTCCCGATCTCTTAGAGTCCTGGACCGTATTGTGCTCCCTATTAGATGGACTCCTCAGGTTACCAATTTTGACAGTCAAATAATTGATGTCTGTCCTGGGGTACAAAGGCTTACCAATTCCAACTGTTTCTCCAGCGTTGCCTTCCTCTTTATTTTGTTATGACCGTGTGCTCCCTTTTAAATTTCAAATTTTGTTTTTGAAAAATACTTGGCTAAGTGTTTTTACTTCAAAAAAGGCAGTTTGTTTGTGAGTAAGCAAGGTACATTTCAAAAATACAATGTCAAATTAACAAGGGACACCAACATAGTTGTATCTACGAGGTTAAAAAATACAAGATAATAATGGTGTTGTGGTAACAAAAAAAGATTATGAAGATCACTAAAAAAAATAAAAAAAAGATTATTCTGGAGATCACAAGAAAAAACAAACAAAAAAAATTATGGAGATCACTCAAAAAAAAAAAATAAATAAAAGATTATTCTGGAGATCACGAGAAAAAACAAAACAAAACAAAAAAAAAATTATTCTAAAGAGCACAAGAAAAAAAAACAACAAAAACAAATATTATTCAGGAGATAACGAGAAATAATAAAAAATATGTTTGTCAGAACCCTGTGAATATCAGCAGCAAAGCAACTTCATTATTATAGCATTATAAAGAAGAAGAGAATGCGCTGCATTGAGAGATTTAATGATTTGCCACTTCACGGATGTGATATCTCCATTACGTAAGCTAGTTTTACAAGACCGAGCGCTTCCGGCTCGTACTTGATTCCGAGCATGCGTGAACTTTTGTGCGCGGACTTGTGTGCACACGATTGGACTTTCCGACAACAAAGTTTTGTTGGCGGAAAATTTGAGAACCTGTTAACAAACATTTATTGGCGGAAAGTCCCACAGCAAATGTTCGATGGAGCATACACACGGTCGGACTTTCAGCCAACAAGCTCACATCCAACATTTCCCGTCGGAAAATCTGACCGTGTGTACGCGGCATAAGCTTTCCTCCAAATACAATAGCCATTTTATACTTCTTTTGGTATTTACGAGCATCGGTTCGAATTACAGTATTTCATAAAAGTGAATACACTCCTCACATTTTTGTAAATATTTTCTTCTATCTTTTCATGTGACAACACTGAATAAATCACACTTTGCTACAATGTAAAGCAGTGAGTGTACAGCTTGTATAACAGTGTAAATTTGCTGTCCCCTCAAAATAACTCAACACACAGCCATTAATGTCTAAACTGCTGGCAACAAAAGTGAGTACACCCCTAAGTGGAAATGTCCAAATTGGGCCCAAAGTATCAATATTTTGTGTGGCCACAATTATTTTCCAGCACTGCCTTAACCCTCTTGGGCATAGAGTTCACTAGAGCTTCACAGGTTGGCACTGGAGTACTCTTCCACTCCTCCATGACAACATCATGGAGATGGTGGATATTAGAGACCTTGCAGTTCTCCACCTTCCATTTGAGGATACTCCACAGATGCTTAATAGGTTTTAGGTCTGGAGACATGCTTGGCCAGTCCATCACCTTTACTCTCAGCTTCTTTTGCAAGGCAGTGACCGTCTTGGAGGTGTGTTTGGGGTCATTATCATGTTGGAATACTGCCCTGCGGCCCGGTCTCTAAAGGGAGGGGATCATGCTCTGCTTTAGTATGTCACAGTACATGTTGGCATTCATGGTTCCCTCAATGAACTGTAGCTCTCCAGTGCTGGCAGCACTCATGCAGCTCCAGATCATGACACTCCAACCACCATACTTGACTGTAGGCAAGACACACTTGTCTTTGTACTCCTCACCTGGTTGCTGCCACAAACACTTGACACCATCTGAACCAAATAAGTTCATCTTGGTCTCATCAGACCACAGGACATGGTTCCAGTAATCCATGTCCTTATTCTGCTTGTCTTCAGAAAACTGTTTGCAGGCTTTCTTGTGCATCATCTTTAAAAGAGGCTTCCTTCTGGGATGACAGCCATGCAGACCAATTTGATGCAGTCTGCGGCCTATGGTCTGAGCACTGACAGGCTGACCCCCCCACCCCTTCAACCTCTGCAGCAATGCTGGCAGCACTCATAAGTCTATTTCCCTAAGACAACCTCTGGATATGACGCTGAGCACTTGCACTCAACTTTTTTGGTTGCAGCCCAATGGAGAGAAGAGTGCCACTCTGATTGGCTGTAGCCTTTCGAGGGGTGGGCACCTCTCTTAATGGACTTGGTTGTGACACATGAGATGAAACCCCAGAAATGTGTGTGACCACACACCATAGAAGCAGAGGTGGCACTGGATCATGAAAGGTATGCCCACCTGTCAGAGCAGCACAGTATTACTTTATGATAGTTAGCCCTATATCAATTAAACACATGAGGGTAAGAGGAGTCTGTTGAACAAACACAGCTGTCAGGGGCCATCTAAATCAACCAGGAACTATCTATCTATATATCTATAAATATATTGGCACTTATGGGTATTTTTTGATATGTCCATAGCCATACACATGGGGTGTCCCAGGTGTGCCTGGGCACACCCTAATCACCCCCCGTGCACCAGAGCCGCTGGTAAGGCAGTACAACTGGCTCTCATGTATCAGGCCCCATCAGTTTAAAAGGGGGGCCGGGTACCTGCCAAGCAGGAGGACTGGCTGTACTTCTATATTGGAGACACTGCTCCTCCTATTCCTACTCCGACAGCACTGCTAGCTTCCCCTTCTCTCCCTCCATCGCGCTGCGCTGCAAGGGGATCAGTTCTTGCATCTGCGCTCCATCCCCCTGCTGTCTGGGCCCCCTGTGTTTCCCTTTCCCCACAGCACTGCTGGCTTTTGTCCTCTCCTCTCCCACAGGCAGGTGCTGTGGGCACTCAGGGGGAAGGTTCAGGATGAAGAGTGGGGGAAAGTGGGCAGTAAATATTCAATTTACCGCCTCCATTCTTTCAGAATAAACACAGTGAGTGATCCGTAGGGATTGCTCCTGAGTTCATTTCTGAAGCATAGTAAACTGCATTTACTATGCTTTGATTTGTGAATGAATAGGAAGCCTGTGAGCGCTTCCTATTCATTTGTCTGTGTAGCTGAGGCTGCAGAGAAAGGGACTGAAAAATCTATGTACTCAGTCCCTTTCTCAGTCTTAAATGTGAGACATCAGGGGTCTCTTTAGACTCCTGATATTTCACCAAAGACCTGCAAAGAGGGCAGATTAAAAAAAAAAAGTAAACAAATTAAAAGTTTAAAAAATAATTAAAACAAAATTAAGGACTCGTTTACATGTCATTTGTTTTCTATTATTTCTGCCACAGCTCCAAAGCATAGCACCGCGGCTGTGACATGTGTACAACCCTAGCCAAAGCCTTTGTTGCTCTGCGGTTTAGCTTTGGGGTGCACACCCTAATGCAATATGTTGTGCACACCTATGGATTTGTCTCATTTTGTTATAATGTTTTGCACTTGGTAGTATTTTGTTGCATACATATAAATAGCTGTTTTTTATATTAGGTCTTTTTTCTGAACCCAATATATTACTGTTTTCATGTGTGAACTGTGAGGTCTATTTATAAATTTTTTTCACATAAGATTCTTAGAGCTTCTAGCCAAGATTCACACATTTTTCTGATTGGTTTCAATTAGAAATGTGTGTGAATGCTGGGTTAAAGTTATCACATCTAGTGTGATTTTTTTTTTTAAACAGACCCCTAACACTCAATACAAACCTTATTACAGAGTCATTTATATGGTATATGTGGAGGGTTATTAAGTATTCTTATTTATGTTTATATCACATAGGTTTCACTCACCGACTTCTAAAGGTGCACAGGTATGTAAATTAGATACTGGTAGTGGGGTATGTGTACTAAAGACTTTTCAGCAGGACAGAAATTAAACAGCAGGCACAAGAACTAGAACAAGATGAAAAACTTTAGTAGACTCCATCTACAGAACAACAGAGTACACTTTGTTTTATTAGAGATACAGTATGTATAACTTGTGCACATACTGTTATATAAATTTGACAGTAAATCCAGGAGCTCTGAAACTCACAGAAGTTAAAGTAGACCTTTGGCCTTAGATTCGTAGAGCACATATCTACAGTTGCCTACTCTCATGCTCACATTATACCTAGGGGGCCCAGTATCCCCCAAACCTGGCTCTTTTATCATGCAAATATTGACCACATATTCCATATTTTATATTTTTCCCATCTTTTTCCCTGTTCATTCGTATTGGCTGCCAAAGGGTCTCATCATGTCAGCTGTAAAGCATGGGGGGGTGGGAGAAAACCAAGGCTAGATATTAATCAAGGAAGTGGCAGTTAATATTTGCATTATAAATCAAACAAGTGATGTGATGACGAAAGAAAGCATGGGAGTAGGCATTTAGAAGGTTCCTGCTTAATAGACCAAAAACAGTAAAAAAAAGTGTCCTCGGCACTCATTTAATCTAACTAGCAAAAAAAACCAAAAAACTGTTTTGTATATTTCTGTGCCTGTGTGCACCTTACCCTTTTTGCTAGTTTCAAACAGATCAGTGCGGATGCCATTGTTTTTTTTTTTTGGTTTGGTGCAGATATGCACTGGAATTCCTCAGCTGCCTAGCAAAGATGACATCTGGGCTTCTGGTGTGTTGCTGCATCTTTTGGGAGGAAACGGCTACCTCCAGGTGAGACTGTTCACTGTATGTGTATTGCTGTATATATAGTTGGGAACTCAAAATGTTTAGTGTGGGGGTGCCACATTTACAGTGCCTTGAAAAAGTATTTAGACCCCTTGAAATTTTCCACATTTTGTCATGTTACAATCAAAAATGTAAATGTATTTTATTGGGATTTTATGTGATAGACCAACACAAAGTGGCACATCATTGTGACATAGAAGGAAAATGATAAATAGTTTTCAACATTTTTTACAAATAAATCTGTGGCATGCATTTGTATGAGCACCCCTCAGTCAATACTTTGTAGAACCACCTTTAGCTGCAATTACAGATTCAAGTCTTTTTGGGGATGTCTCTACCAGCTTTGCACATCTAGAGAGTGACATTTCTGCCCATTCTTCTTTGCAAAATAGCTCAAGCTCTGTCAGATTGGATGAAGAGCGTCTGTGAACAGCAATTTTCAAGTCTTGCCACAGATTCTCAATTGAATTTAGGTCTGGACTTTGACTGGGCCATTCTAACACATGAATATGCTTTGATCTAAACCATTCCATTGTAGCTCTGGCTGTATGTTTAGGGTCATTGTCCTGCTGGAAGGTGAACCTCCGCCTCAGTCTCAAGTCTTTTGCAGACTCTAACAGTTTTTTTTCTAAGATTGCCCTGTGTTAGGCTCCATCCATCTTCCATCAACTCTGACAAGCTTCCCTGCCCCTGCTGAAGAAAAGCATACCCACAATATGATGCTGCCACCACCATGCTTCACGGTGTGGATTGTGTGTTCAGGGTGAGTGTTATGTGAGTGAGTGTTATGTTTATGTGTTATGTGAGTGTTAGTTTTCCGCCACACATAGCATTTTGCTTTTATGCCAAAAAGTTCAATTTTGGTCTCATCTGACCAGAGCCTCTTCTTCCACATGTTTGCTGTGTCTCCCTCATGGCTTCTCACAAATTTCAAACAGGACTTCTTATGGCTTTCTTTCAACAATGGCTTTCTTCTTGTCACACTTCCATAAAGGCCAGATTTGTGGAGTGCACGACTGATAGTTGTCCCGTGGACAGATTATCCCACCTGAGCTGTGAATCTCTGCAGCTCCTCCAGAGTTACCATGGGCCTCTTGGCTGCTTCTCTGATGAATGCTCCCCTTGCCTGGCTTGTCGGTTTAGGTGAACGGCCATGTCTTGGTAGGTTTGCAGTTGTGCTATACTCTTTCCATTTTCGGATGATGGAGTGAACAGTGCTCTGTGAAATGTTCAAAGCTTGGGATAGTTTTTTTATAACCTAACCCTGCTTTAAACATTTCTACAACTTTATCCCTGACCTGTCTGGTATGTTCCTTGGCCTTCATGATGCTGTTTGTTCACTAAGGATCTCTAAGAAACCGCTGAGGGCTTCACAGAACATCTATATTTATACTTATAATAAATTAACACAGGTGGACTCTATTTACCAGTGACTTCTGAAGGCAATTGGATGCACTAGATTTTAGTTAGGGGTATCAGAGTAAGGGAGGCTGAATACAAATGCACGCCACACTTTTCAGATAATTATTTGCAAAAAATATGGAAAACCATTTATCATTTTCCTTCCACTTCACAATTATTTGCCACTTTGTGTTGGTCTATCACATAAAATCCCAATAAAATACATTTATATTTTTGGTTGTAACATGACAAAATGCGGAACATTTCAAGGGGTATGAGTACTTTTTTAAGGCACTGTATTAGAAGTGCTTTGACTTGATAGTGTCGCTTCAACATGCATTTGCAAATTTTTCCCAGAGCTAGCGTGAATGTGGTGAAATTTCACTTTGCAAAGAATGTCGATAACCAAGTATAAAATAAAACCAGCATTTTTGTTTGCTGGACAATAAAATTCAGCACAGTGCCATCTTCTTCACTAAATTTCAATGGAAAGTGCAACTTCCCTTGCAAAGTGAAAAATGTATTTGCCTTTAGCAAATCAACCCCAGTGTGTTTACTTACCGTATACTGTACATGTTCACTAATATAGTGGAAGTCAAATAATTCAGTTTACATGAACACTGCACAAATGTTTTGACCAACAGAAGTGTAATGAGCCACTTTTTATAATTCAGTATACTGTATATTGCTTTGCAGTCTGCAAGAAGTAAAAAGTTCACTGGTCTAAACACAGAAATAGTATGAGAACATGAGCTGAAACCTCTCATAAGATTTCTAGGTCAGACAAAGGCTATTGAATGTCAGATATGGTACAGCAGATGAACTCTGGAGGTAACCTGGATTAGTTCACAGAATGTGAGCATTTAATATTGAATATAAATCAAATCAAAACTTCTTGAAACAAAACATTTAGCTTTTCAGCTCTTGAACTATGGTTAGATATTGTAAGATATTAACCCACACAGATGAGTGTACCTATAAACATAATATAATTGCTCCTTTTACAAATAATTGTCTTGCAAAATTTTGTGTGAAAGATGCAACAACCATGCATATGTTATGGCCTTTGCAGTGTTATTCAGAAGACTGTCACAGACCATTTTCGGGAAAAGGGGAATGATGAAAAAAAAAAAAGTTTATTATTCTTCCTCTACCTTCTTGCATGAAATTCAATTGCCCTGAAAAATGGTGCTAAAAATGTTCTATATTTGCCATCATTGAAGCAATAATCCATCCATAAATACAAATTGTCAAAAAAAAACAGGAGGCTCAATTAACGCTAGGTAAAGGATACAATAGGTAACTATCAAATACCGTATTTATCGACGTATAACACGCACTTTTTTCCCCTTAAAATCAGGGGAAAGTCGCAGGTGCGTGTTATACGCCGATCCCCGCCGATCCCGATCTGTCAAAATGTCAAAATCGCGGTCCGCGATTTGAAAATGGCGCCGCCGGAGCCGAAGTACACAGAGCCGGTCCTCGGCTCTTTCCGGCGGCTCTCGTTTACTTTCGGCTCCACTCGTAGTCCCGAGCGGAGCTATCCGAACCTACTCGGATAGCTCCGCTCCGGACTACGAGTGAAACCGAAAGTAAACGAGAGCCGCCGGAAAGAGCCGAGGACCGGCTCTGTGTACTTCGGCGCCGGCGGCGCCATTTTCAAATCGCGGACCACGATTTTGAAGCCCTGGAAGCAGGGACAGGGGATACCAGGCTGCACTGGGGAAGGCTGCACTGGGGAAGGCTGCACTGGGGAAGGCTGCACTGAGGAAAGGCTGCACTGGGGAAGGCTGCACTGACAAGGCTGCACTGGGGAAGGCTGCACTGACAAGGCTGCACTGGGGAAGGCTGCACTGACAAGGCTGCACTGACGAAGGCTGCACTGGGGAAGGCTGCACTGGGGAAGGCTGCACTGACAAGGCTGCACTGACAAGGCTGCACTGGGGAAGGCTGCACTGACAAGGCTGCACTGGGGAAGGCTGCACTGACAAGGCTGCAATGAAGGGCATTTAAATGTAAGTTTTTTTCCCTTCAACTTCCCTCCTAAAAGTTTTTTTTCCTTAAAATTCCCTCCTAAATTGGGGTGCGTGTTATACGCCGGTGCGTGTTATACGCCGATATATATTAAGTGACAGAGCATCAAGGGCACCACATCCCAAAAGAACTAACAACTTATTGAAACTACAAAAAAGTGGGTTTTTCAAGGTGAATGGAACATTTAAACATAGCATATCTGTTTGTTATAGGCAGTTGCAATATGTCCCTCCTATGGTCAGCAATACCTTTTTGGTATGAATTTTGATGCATGATTGGTTTAACTTATTTATCTCTTCCGAGCACCCTGGTAGGATATTCCCCCAGTATGATCTATAGTTACTATGTTTTGTTAACTATTATTGTTGCTTCAAACATGTTCATTATTTGTATTATATGTCTATTTTACTTATGAACTACTATATTTGTCTCTTTCTGCATATTACTAGCTAATTCAGCATTCATAAGACTCCTGAAGAAGCCATATTTTCGTGAAACATGTAGAGCTGAAGTTGCTGCATCATTGATTTTGGCACCGTGAAAATTCCAATTTTTTGTAGTTTCAATAAGTTGATATGGTAGGTAATTTCTCAAATTTCTTAACATTCGTAAGAGCAAATATTTGCCATACAACACGCATTTTGTAATTCTGCACTTAAATATTTTTACTATTTCTTTCCTGAATCAACTCTGGTAAACTGTATCAACCATAATAAATAGATTCCCTTGTCAACCTCATGTGCTAAGTGATGTTTTGCCCCAACATCTCTGCTTCCTGTATGGCTGCTACCCCCTCCTCCTTTAAAAAAATGAATTCAAAGAAAACTTATTAGAATAGCTACTTATGGCAAAACCATTTCTGCAAATGATCAGGACTACCCTACAGTTTAATCCAGTTCTGCAGACTATAAACTTAGCAACAAAAAAGACGCTGCATTAGAATGAGGTACTTGGAGACCACCACCAAAGTAAATAATGGGGCTCACACTCATTTTAAAAGCAGAATAAACAACAATAGCTAAAAAAAATTGAGAACATGATTAAAAAAAAAAAAAGTTTTGATCACAAAACTTTTAAACAGTTTACTAGTAAAGGCATACCTGAACCCATCTGCTATCCACTACTGCCATGAAACACTAGAAAGTGGTCGCATATCAGTTCATTGCTCATCATAGACAGCTTGAATGTATAAAGGACTATAAGAGTCTGCCAAATGAATATGACTGTGTAGTCTAATAGGTAACATCGTTAGATCTTGTGCTTTTAGTAATCAGTACTCAGTAACATAACTGGTCTCATACAACCCCCTTTCTTTCTTTGCAATACAATTCTATGTGGGGACACATATTAATAGACCCTCATATATAGCAAATAATTGTTCTACCATTTATATTTGTACATTTCTCTACATGAGCATATTCATACATTTTTGTATCACCTATGCTAGATAATTCTATGTAGTGTTTATGGTGGCCATTGAACAGAAGAAGGAGTAGAAAAGAAGACATCCTTTCCCCCCACTCACTGATTTGTGTCCTTTGGCTGTGCGGAATTAAAACTGTCTACATGGAACTATTGTGCTACTACAAACTGGTTAAAGGACAGAAATGTTAATAAAAGAAAAGTACCATGTAAGTCATTATTCCTATAGGGAATAAATGATCACGCTGCACAACTCTGTAAGCTGCACAACAACTGTAATAACTATTGTTATGTGACAGTACTGCTTAGGCCTTACACAGGTATCAACTACTATAAGATTTCGAGTAATAATTTATTGAGTTATAGACATATAAAAATTGGGGCGTGACCAGAAGCCGACCTGGATGGATGCCTGATCTCCCTGCTCTCTAAGCCCGCAGCGTACAAGGCAAATTCGGGGACGATCCACTGCAGATTTATGGGCAGATCAAGAACCACCCACTCCTCTAAGCCCCGGGGCACATCACAACCCCCTCCGGGCACTTCCACAGACCTCCGATCCTTCTTTCTCCAGCCAGACATGCCGCTGGCCGGAGAGGACAATATGGCGCCGGACGCCTCCGTATCCCGATCCCAGAGCTCCACACAGACCCCACCGCCTGCTCCCGTTAGGCATCGGATTCCTACAGGTCCTTCGCTGGAAGCCACAGACCCCATGGAGTCAGCCCTGCAAAACGGAGCGGTGAGTCCCCCTAACTGCCCAGACTTCCAAGCAGCTCAGCCACGTGGGCTGCAGTCCACCATGCCGGATCTCTCCATCCAGCACTACACACAGTGCTCTGAGGCATTTCCGAGGCTGCTGAGGACGGCCTCGGACCCCTGTGTACATGGGACGGATTCTGCATCCCCCGCCCCATCGGATTTCTCCCAAGACTACCCGGCCCTGCCAGGCCCTGCATACCCCCCCAGCAGGAAACCTCAAGAGCCTGTGGATACTCATGAGAGCTCCTGGGCCATGGCTGTGGCCTCTCCCCCACCCAAGGCACAGAGACTGTCTCGCTCAAGGGACCCCAGTATGTCCAGGCCACAGCCAGCTCCAACATGCTCATACACACAAAAGGCCAGTTCTCTGGCCCTTTTCTCACCAGGGACAAATAATGTGAGGCCCCCCAACAACTACAGGACTTAATGTGGTCAGATCCATGGGACCCTCCTACAACCGGATCACATCTAACCTCTGAAGTGGCTACTTCGAGTCCCCATTCTTTACCGCCCGGCCCATCATCACCCTGCCAGCAATATGGACCTGCACAGGTACCCCCTTTGCCCCCCCAATGGCATGCCTATTTGCAAGCAATGACAACTAAAGAGGATTTTAGGCAGTTAATAGAGGATGTGAAATCCACCTGCTGCTCAGAAATCCAGGTACTCCAAACCGGCCTCAAACACTTGGCAGAATGGAAATGGCTGAAGAAGAAGTCCATGAAACAAAATTGGCCGTTCCTAGGACCCAACTCCAGGGGGCAGACCACCGATCACTGCTTAGAGACATGCAACGGCATGTAGAGGACCTGGGCAACAGGGGACGCCGAAACAACATCCATGTGAGAGGTATTCCTGAACCAGAGGGTTCTGAGGACCTGCAATCAACCCTGCAAACCGTTTTCATTAATTTACTTGGCGAGCCGCCCACAAAATGCATAGAAATGGATAGAGCCCACCAAAGCCCTGTGACCCAAAGGAGCCACCTCAAAACCAAGAGATGTCATCTGCAAAATTAGCTCCTACCCCCTTAAAGGGGAAATTATGAGGGAGGCTCGTCTGGCACGCAAAGTGACTTTTGACGGAGTCCAGATACAATTATATCATGACCTTTCCTGGATCACCCTGCAAAAACGCAGACTCCTCCAACCTCTGCTACACACATTGCAAGAATAAACCATCCCCTACTGCTGGGATTTCCCCTTTAGCCTCACTGCGAAACACCAAGGCACATCCGCCATTCTGAGATATCCGGAAGATCTATGCGCCTTTTGCGACGCTTTGGAGATACAAATCCCACAACTGCCGGATTGGGACTTAGTGGCCACACCACTGACACCACCCACAGTCTGGCAGAAAGTGCCCACTTCCAATCGACCCTGAAACCCGGATGCCTCCCGCAAGTCCACCAAGCACAAGAGCAGCTGAGCCGCACTAACTGCATCCTCAAACCATCACAAGACCTGAACAATTAGGCTCAGCAGATAAGTCTGCCCAGGACGATTTTGTCTAATATAATTTCAGCCTAAAGTCCCCCAGGTTGCCCCAACATTAATTTCTAGTTTAATATAAGGGCATGTTTCGGATGAGCCCTGAGAGTGTTGGCTTTCTATCACTTACCTACCACCCCCCTGGTTTATAGTTTAGAGCTATATATAGCTCACTTGTTTTCTCTAACCAGTTGCGGGCTCCCCGGTGTCCCTTCCCAGCCAAAGCACTTGGTGTGGTGGTGGAGGGGCATTTGGGAATCCGTTCTAACCTAGGCCCGTTGGCCTCCCAAGGTTTAATAACAATGTATGCTTTTCCTTGTCACCTTGTGCTAACCGCTTTCCTCCTTCTTTTCCAGCCTTCTCTCTTCTCCTCCCTCCCCAGTCATCATCAAGTATGCAAAGTAATATGCATAGAATGCCTTGGTCTCCTCCCGGGGAGTGCCCACTCCCGGTCCTTGGCCTCAGAAACCTTTACATCTCCATCAGGTAAGCATGCATCCCCACACCCATACCCAACACCATGGCCAAGATCTTATCTTTAAATGTACATGGCCTAAACTCCAATTAAAAAAGACATCTGGCACTAAGGGAATTCAGACAGTAAGGAGCAGATTTTATAATGGTCCAGGAGACCCACTTTGACAAAGGGGGGTCCTTCGCATTCGCCTCCAAATACTACCCCCAGATCTTTATCTCATCGGGTATCCATAAAAAAGCTGGGGTGGCCATACTCATTAAGGGAGATCCCCCTTCACTTGCTTGACCCAGCATTGCGACCCTCATGGTCACTTTATCATATTAGAGGGACTATGGCAAACACAAGAGATTACATTCTGTGCCTTATATGCACCAAACGCTAAACAAGACAACTTTCTATCCAGGGTATATGCTCGTATTTTTCGATCAAACCATGGGGTTCTGGTAGGGGGGGGGGATTTCAACCTCACTCAATCAGCAACTGTGGATCGTCATGTGGTGGCCCCCAGGCGTCCCCACCTCGGGTCCTTAGGGACTCGAGGTTATTCAGACAAATCTGTAGACGATATGCGCTCTTTGATGCGTGGAGGGCTCTCCACCCAGGCGATCGGCAGTGTACATTCTACTCAGCCCCCACCGCACACATTCCCGCATTGACTACTTCTTTGTTAACAACCCTACACTCAGATTAACACGCGCAGCTCAAATACTTCCTATCTTTTTAGTCAGATCATGCCCCCATCCTGCTTACACTGGACTTAGGCACCCACAACCGAAGGCCATATAATTAGAGACTAAACACATTCCTTCTCCAACACCTACCCGCTCAAGTACCCGCTCAAGTAGGAATTAAACTCCACCCTCAAACACTACTTCATGGAGAACACCACCTCAGAAGTCTCTCTCCCCGTGCTCTGGGAAGCCTATAAGGCAGTCCTTCGGGGTAAATGCATGGCACTGTCCTCAGCAATGAAAGAAGACGCACTAGCCACAAAAGTACATGCAGAACTAGAACTCCGGGTGCTTGAACGCAAGCTCCAAATCACCCCCACAATATCCTTCCTCAAGAAGATAACCAACCTATGTGAAACCCTCAGACCGCGTAGAAAAGGCACTGACCAGACTGAAACAACTGTTCTATGATAAAGGAAACAAAGCACATTCCTCCTAGCTAACAAGTTACGCGAACATTCTCACATGCAATCACCGCATCAGATTAAGAACAAATCGGGACAACTGCTATCCCACCCCACAGAGATTGCCCATACCTTCGCAGACTTTTATAAAGACCTCTATAACAACCCAGACATTCCCAGTAACCCCCCCTCCCCAGACTTATCCCAAAGTATGCAACAATATTTGGAACAAAGCGGAATTCCCCATCTTCAACCCTCTGACCTGCTGTCACTTAACGCGCAGATCACTGACGAAGAAATAGAACTGACTATTAAATCCCTACTGTCTCACAAAGCCCCAGGCCCTGACGAATTTCCCTATGAATACTATAAAACAATTCTTCCTCTACTGCTTCCTAACCTGCGTAAACTATTTAAAGCCTTTCTTCAAGACAACCCCATTCCATCGGACATGCAGCGCTCCTTTATCACCCTAATTCCTAAACCGGACAAGGACCCTTCCATATTCGCCAATTATAGACCCATCGCCCTTCTAAATTCTGACCTTAAAATTATCATTAAACTACTCTCAACCCACCTGAACACGATCCTCCCCTCTCTGGTCCATAAAGACCAAGTGGGTTTTGTCCCACTTCGACAAGCGGGCGACAACACCAGAAAAGTGATAGATTTGGTGGACATGGCGAACAGGGAAAATTCGGCATCCTTGTTACTTAGCCTGGATGCTGAGAAGGCCTTTGACCGCTTAGGGTGGCCCTTCCTGTTTGCCACGTTACACCACACAGGATTCCGGGGACCCTTTATGCAGGCAATCAGACATCTATACTCCAATCCCTCCTCTCAAGTTAGGATCCCCTTTGCACTCTCCACATCTTTTTTAGTGGCAAATGGCACCAGACAGGGGTGTCCACTCTCACCTCTGTTATTTGCGCTTTGCGTTGAACCCCTAGCCACCTCTATCCGGAACAACCTAGACATACGGGGCATATTGGTTAGAGGTAAAGAGTTCAAAATCTCCCTCTTCGCCGACAACATCATTCTCACACTGACCCAGCCTCATATCACCCTCCCGATCCTACATGCGGAACTAGACCGTTTCCGTGCCCTCTCGGGATATAAAATCAATGCGTCAAAGTCAGAAGCATTGCCTATTAACATCCCCGAAGCAGAGGTCACACTTTTAAAAACCAACTTCCCCTACAGTTGGAAAACAACCGCCCTGAAGTACTTGGGGACTCAAATCACCTCAAAATTTACTACCCTATACTAAGAAAACTCCCCCCCCCTTTTCCGCTCAATTAGATCCTTACTGCTCCAATGGAAAAAACATCATATCTCCCTTCTAGGATGGATCACTTCAGTTAAAATGACCATCCTCCCGAAGCTTCTATATCTCTTCCAAACATTACTCATACCAGTCTCATACAAACACCTGAAAAAGCTTCAATCAGATCTATTCCACTACATCTGGAATTACAAAAAGGCATAGAATACCAAGCTCGGTGCTGATGGCAGCGCGTGGTGAGGGGGGCCTCGCGTTCCCCAATCTTATCAAGTACTATCAAGCAGCCCAGCTACGAGCTGTTGCCTCGTGGTTCACCAACAAAACATACAATAAGTGGACAGAAATTGAAAAATTATGGCTAGCCCCAATACACCCGAATAATCTATTGCGGAGGTAGCCCCCGCACGCCTGTTGGGCTCTATGTCCCAACTTAGGCGGCTATGCACAACCTCACGGGTTGTCATCAGAGAAATCACTACTGACCTCTTTTATCTGTAATCCCAAGGTGCCAGATAGCCTCACATACCTGATGTCACATCCCTGGACATCACGGAACTTATTTCACTTTGGGAGCTTAGTGGACCCCAGGACACGTAATCTATTATCTTTTTCTGACCTCTAGACCAAATATGAACTACCAAGACAGGTGTTCTACAGGTATTTGCAAATCCGACACTATGCACTCACTATAGCTCCTGACCTGCAATTTTCCCCTCCATCCTCATTTGAAAATATAATCCTGGCGGGTACCGCACAGAAGGGTTTCATATCGGGTATTTACAAGATACTAAATGCTATTTCCCTAGAAGAGCAAGGTAAACATTCCTATATGATTAGATGGGAGAAAGCCCTCAACAAAGAAATCCCCATAATACAGTGGCAGACGATATGGTCCCAAGCCGCAAAGAGTTCAATGTGCACACTTTATAAGAAAAACTCCTATAAAATCCTCCTATTTTAGTACATGACCCCAGATGTACTCCACGCCATTTTCCCCACTAGCTCAGATAGATGCTGGCGATGCCAGGGAGCGAAGGGCACCCTCCTTCACATTTATTGGAACTGCCCATTAATCACTCCATACTGGACCATGGTCCAGCAGCTACTAATCCACCTTCTGGAAACACAAGTCCTGGCGACCCCAAAATTCTTCTTATTAGACCTGTCACCGCTAAAGCTCCCTACACCATATAAGAAATTAGTGCGTCATGTACTCACAGCAGCATGCTGCCTCATAGCCCTAAACTGGTAAAGCCGCACTCCACCCTCTCCTGAAGATCTTTACTCCAGAGTTAAAGATGTTGAACTGATGGAGAAAATGACAGCTAGGATGCAGGACAGACTGGAGGCACATAACAAGGTCTGGGAGCTATGGCATCTCTGGGAGGATCCACCATGACCAGGTAATAACCCCATCTGGATGGCTTCTTTACCCCCTTTTCTTTCCCCCTTCCATCTCCTTATATTGCACTCTTGTGACTTGTGACTCTTACAGCCACATACAATATGTTACAGTTTAATAAATGAATCAGCGATGCATACCTGACAAAAAAAACTGATAAAAGTTAGATGATAGCATGCTACTGTCATTTAGCACAACCTAGGTACACTTGAGTAAATGTTTGACAGCAAAAATGTATACTACGATTTATACTTGTGAATTTATACGCTTCTTTATACTGTATCGCAAACACGAATAATAATAAAATGTTATTTGAGAAAAAAAAATCAGCAGTTACTGCAAGGACTTGGTATCAAAGACTTGAACTTGGTATCAAAAATTCTGGCATGCTTGAGTATTCCCCATATTAATAAGGATGGAGCATTGGTACACTTTGAATTGAGTTGAATAGCAATAACAATGAACAGTTTGGAATAATTTGTATTTGAATATTTTATATGGACAAAAGATTACTTTGAGTATATGACTGAAGCCCCGCCCCCCACCCCCATTCACCTATCTGTGGCCATTTTTGCTTTGTTTTTCTGCATTTGAGTTACACTGATTTATCGTCTTGTCTATTCATTCTACTTTGAAATGACCAAAGGTAGCTAGCTCTGTAGTTAAATTATAAAGTACCGTATATTGTTATCTTTGGCAAAAATTGCTGTCAGAACAATCTGAAATAAGAATACTTTTTTCCAGCTCCTAGGAGTGCTATTTATACCAGCTATGTATTATTAAGGAAATTGATTTCAAAGCATCCATTTTGTTGACTATAAATGGAAAAGCTTGCATTCTTACGCTGAATGCCGAAAGAATGCACATTAAATTCTCCCAATAATCTCTTTCTTTGATTTCACACACTTAATTTCTGCTTCTAATTACAATTAAAGGCTCAAGCAGTGGTAATTGTACCTTGGGCCCTATGCTGTTTTAAATTCATGGACCCTTGTCAGTGTATTGGTATCATGCAAAAGAGTTTCTGTACATTTGATATGGGTTTGTAAGATTTCTCTGAAGGTTCTGGAGTGTAATGAATTTATTTAACCATCTCAATACAGTGCACTTTCACCCCCTTCCTGCCCAAGCCATTTTTCGGCTTTCAGCGCTGTCACACTTTGAATGACAATTGCGCGGTCATGCAACACTGTACCCAAATGAAATTTTTAGTGTTTTTTCCCCACAAATAGAGCTTTCTTTTAGTGGTATTTGATCACCTCTGCGGTTTTTATTTTTTGCGCTATAAACAAAAGAAGAGTGACAAGTTTGAAAAAAACACAATATTTTTTACTTTTTGCTATAATAAATATCCAATTTTTTTTTAAACAAATGTTTTCCTCAGTTTAGGCTGATACTTATTCTTCTACATATTTTTGGTTAAAAAAAAATCGCAATAAGCATATATTGATTGGTTTGCGCAAATGTTATAGCGTCTACAAAATAGGGGATAGATTTTTAGCATTTTTATTATGTATTTATTTTTTTTTACTAGTAATAGCGGCGATCTGAGATTTTTATCGTGACTGTGATATTGTGGTGGACATATCAGGCACTTTTGACACATTTTTGGGACCATTCACATTTATACAGCGATCCGTGCTATAAAAATGCACGGATTACTGTATAAATGTGACTGGCAGGGAGAGGGTTAACACTAGGGGGTGATCGAGGGGTTAATTATGTTCCTAGGGAGTGATTCTAACTGAAGGGGGAGGGGACTCACAAGGGGAGGAGACTGATCTGTGTTGCTCTATAGTACGCCAACCTGTACCTGGGGGGGTGGGAAAGGGATTTGTTTGCCAATCCTGTGTTAACTCATCTTCTGTGCCATGTGGTGTCCTGCCACAGATACATAGACGATGTGCTTTTCTTCTGGTCTGGCACTCGGGAACAACTGTCCCAATTTGTTGACCTTTTGGCTATCAAGACTTATAACTTGAAATTTACTATGTAATGCAGTCAAACCAAAATTACATTTTTAGATCTGGAGATCCATTTGGATTCCAATGGAAAACTTTTTTCAGCACTATACCGAAAGGGATCATCTGGAAACACTATTCTCCATGCAGGCAGTGCACATCCGAAACCATTATTAAATAGCATTCCTTTTAGTCAGTACCTTCGTATCAAACTAAATTGTTCACATGAGACTGATTTTTTCAAAGCCTGCTATGATCTGTATCACAGACTCAAAAACAGAGGATACAGCCACACATTGTTAAAGCGTGCCTTCAATAAGGTTAAAAGACTTGGACAGGAAAAAACTCATCTTTTCCACTAAAAATCGAGATACTGTTCAACCAGTTCACCTTATTACACAATTTTCTCAACACCACAACCAAGTAAGACGTATTCTTAATAAATTTTGGCCATTACTTACGGCAGATACCACCATTAAAAAATATATCAAATCTTACCCGGACATAACTTATCGACGATCATCGTCATTGAGCGACCGTCTAATAACCAGTCACCATTCTCCTAAACCTGTGCCTGCCTTAACTGCTTTTGGCATGTTTCCATGTGGAAACTGTGACGTATGTGAATTCATATATGACTCGCGAGAAATTCCGCTTCTCAATGGCCATACCCACAAAATTAAACATACAATCACGTGCCAAACTGTAGGAGTAGTGTATCTAGCGACCTGCCGTTGCAGATGCTACTATGTCGGAAAAACTAAACTCCCGTTCTGTATACGTATTAGAGACCATATGAAACTGCTCTATACTACATCCACCTCTATTAACAGACATGTGGCATTGAAACATAATTACAATCCTCAGGTTATGGGCTTCACCGCCCTTGAGCATGTCCCTTTACATGCCAGGGGGGTGACATTGATCAAAAGTTACTCCAACTTGAAACCAAGTGGATATACACCCTGGAGGCTACTAAATTCCCAGGGTTAAAAGAGTACATCAGCTTTAAATCCTTCCTTTAAATAGCCACCAGGAGATTTTGTATTAATTTTTATTTATCTAATTTCCTCATCTCCCATATGCCCCCTTCCCACTGTAAAGTCACATCATTGATCCGCGGACCAATTTCTTCTTCTTTTTCCTCACTCACAATTGGAATTTCATCTATGCACCATTGTGTACATGCTTATAATTACATAACCGCAGTTACTGTTTAATGTATATATGAACCATCTGTAATACATTCTTGTTATGTTTTCCATGTTCAGAGTTATTTATATTGTACTGCTATGTGACTGTCAGACTTGGCCCACTGCTGGATTACGATAGGGACTTGGCCCCTGTTTCCCCAAATGGTGCGTGGGAGAATGGTGGTCATTCGTCCCTCGAGTATTCCTGGTTTCTTCTTCCCACATTGCTTGACTACTGGCCCTTCCCACAATCATTTTCCATCCCCTTGTTCCCCTCTGCCATCCCGTGGTTTCCTCTTGTGGCCCCTGACACCCCCCTTTGGGTGCCGGGGGTATGCGTCTGATAGATCTCTGCTATGGTGAACTGTGGCCTCCATTGTCACTTTGGCTGTATGGACACCTAAGGGCGGTGCTGCTTTCAGTCAGTATCTGCCCGCCCCCAGCCACTGCCACGAGATGATCCTTTGATCATCATTACATCCCATGGTGGACTGCGGCTCTGTCGTTCTGATAGGCTCCACAGTCTACTGTGCGTTCCGCTGCGTGTATCCTACACGCAACGTCAGATTCTCCCGCTAAGCCTCCTAGACCTTGTAGGCCTACGAGGCTCTTTTCGGGCGCATGCGCAGTGGCGCTTTTTGTCCGCTCACACGTCATGGCGACGTCAGATGCCGCACGTGTGTGGGGGGCATGAGGGGCCGGCGGCTCCGGCCATTCCTTCGTCGGCATCTCCAGGGCACCCATACTTGTGTTGCATACATCAAGGTAAGCCTGTAACTCTGCTGCCATCCATCCTTCTAGGCTCTTCTACTATCCACACTTATATTTATCCTACGTCTCTCCTGCAGAGTGGTTTTCCATAGCTAATTTTACTGCTCTTACCAACTGTATTTGATTAGTTACCATCACTCCAATAGCATTACTGGACTTATGGGTAAGTTCATTTACTTCCCGGTATACACTATTGCATTTTTTATCCTTTTTATTTATTTTTCCATTTCGTAGTCATCGTCCATCTGCTATCTCTGCTTAGATTCAAGCCAGCATACTGGGTGCCCTGTTCTCTTTCTTTCTTCTTTTTCGATAACTGCATATATTGTAAGTAATATTGAGGCTATGTTAGCCCTATTTTTTGTCGGTTGGTATGCCCAGATTATTTCTTGGGTCTGCCAAAACCATACTATTTATATCAGACTTTTTTTATTTGCCAGGTCCTCTTTTCTGCCCCCTGCAGCCTCCTACTGTGCTTTTAGGCCTTGAATTCACCCCAGGGTCTCTTGCGCCTGCCCCTTTGGGACCCACTGGTAGGTATTGTATCACTGTATGTCACTGGGGTTCTTGGGGTACCTGCCGGGTGGAGAGGGTTCTCTTGGGTGTTGTTGGTCGATTTGGCTTATTCTCTAGCAATTATTATGTGGGACGATCTGTGGCCATATCTGACGGTGACATAACATATTTTTATCATTACCATGTCAATCTTTAATAATAGTTGGTTCTATTATACTGTTATTTCCTATCTGATTGTCATTTCTTGTTGTAGAATTTCAAGATAATACAGTTATAACCAACTGTCCCTGAGGAAGCCATTTCAGACGAAACATGTAGGACTTCTAATACCTGCTTACAGGACCTGCCACCACGCCTTAGGCTGGGTTCTGTAAATTTATTGTACAGTTGGCTTTTTATTATCCTCATTATCTTCTGTGTTGCTCACACCCCTGATATGCATGTTTGTACATTTCTTTTAATTATTTGTGAATAAAACATTACAATTTTACTTGTATTTCAATGATTGTTTGGCACCGTGATAATCCCCTGATCTCTCCCTCACCACTGTTACCATTATTCTTCTACATATTTTTGGTTAAAAAAAATCGCAATAAGCATATATTGATTGAAAGTTATAGCGTTTACAAAATAGAGGATAGATTTTTAGCATTTTTATTTTTTATTTTTTACTAGTAATGGCGGCAATCTGAGAATTTTATCGTGACTGTGATATTGTGGCGGACATATCAGGCACTTTTGACACATTTTTGGGACCATTCACATTTATACAGCGATCCGTGCTATAAAAATGCACTGATTACTGTATAAATGTGACTGGCAGGGAGGGGGTTAATACTAGGGGGTGATCGAGAGGTTAATTATGTTCCTAGGGAGTGATTCTAACTGAAGGGGGAGGGGACTCACAAGGGGAGGAGACAGATCGGTGTTGCTCTAAAGTGAGAACACACATCGGTCTCCTCTCCTCTGACAGGACGTGGATCTGTGTGTTTACACACACAGACCCACGGTCCTGCCATGTTACTGGACAATCGCGGGTGCCGGGCACGCGCATCGGGTGCTCAGTGACACGGCGGGCGCGCGCGATTGCCGCCGGAGGCGTGCGCCCCCTTGTGGGCCGGGAGGGCGAGGGCGTCATATGACTCGCGAGAAATTCCGCTTCCCAATGGCCATACCCACAAAATTAAACATACAATCACGTGCCAAACTGTAGGAGTAGTGTATGTAGCGACCTGCCGTTGCGAATGCTACAATGTCGGAAAAACTAAACTCCCGTTCTGTATACGTATTAGAGACCATATGAAACCACTCTATACTACATCCACCTCTATTAACAGACATGTGGCATTGAAACATAATTACAATCCTCAGGTTATGGGCTTCACCGCCCTTGAGCATGTCCCTTTACATGCCCTGCCCATTGCAATGAAAGTGCCGCTTAAACAAGCTCTTATGCCCCGTACACACGGTCGGATTTTCTGACGGAAAATGTGTGATAGGACCTTGTTGTCAGATATTCCGACCGTGTGTAGGCTCCATCACACATTTTCCATCGGATTTTCCGACACACAAAGTTTGAGAGCAGGAGATAAAATTTTCCGACAACAAAATCCATTGTCGGAAATTCCGATCGTGTGTACACAAATCCGATGGACAAAGTGCCACGCATGCTCAGAATAAATAAAGAGATGAAAGCTATTGGCCACTGCCCCGTTTATAGTCCCGACGTACGTGTTTTACGTCACCGCATTCAGAATGATCAGATTTTCCGACAACTTTGTGTGACTGTGTGTATGCAAGACAAGTTTGAGCCAACATCTGTCGGAAAAAATCCTAGGATTTTGTTGTCGGAATGTCCGAACAAAGTCCGACCGTGTGTACTGGGCATTAGGCTCAGTTCACAGTGACTTGGGATCAAACTTGTGAGACACAAATCACATGACATGTGAAACCCTATTTTAGTCAATGAGAACTCTCTTAATTAGCATAAATCCCAACTGTCCCTGATTTCGAGGGACTGTCCCTGATTTGAAGCAATGTCCCTCTGTCCCTCTTTCCTCCTCAATTGTCCCTCATTTTGGTCTGATCTATGTAGTTGTATATAAAATGCACTTTTTATCTTTCAAAATGTGTTTTTCCAGTGCTAAACCTTTCATCCAATTTCTAAATTGCTGCATTTGTAAAATTTAAAAGCCAGTATAAAGGAAGAGTAGTAGTAAAAAAAAAGCCCTTGTGGATTTAATTAACCATTTTTTTGGCTAACTCTCCTTTAAGAGGGTGTGGCAGGGGGCGTCTCCTATACCTACATATATTTCTTAGTAGGTGTCCCTCATTCCCATCTCAAAATGTTGGGAGGTATGTAATTAGCACTACTGAAGTTGCTCCGACTTTAGAAAACGTTCCTGTACTACTTCAAGGCAACTTCTATCCGACTTGTGTCCATATACTTTAATGGAAGTTGCCTCCAAGTCGGATCCTCATCTTAACTGATGTGATTTGGATCAGAAATTACAGGAAGATTACACAGACATTCCCTGAAGTTGTTTCAAGTTGTGCTGAAGTCTCTTGGCAAATTAGCACTGTAAGTCGCGGGGCTGAACCTAGCCTTAATGAGAGGAATATAAAGACTGCCATTGCTAATCCCTGCCTGAAAAAAAACTAAGTTTAAAGTGTAAAGCTCAGAAATTACTTACTATAAATAGCACTGAGACAAAGGATTTATTTTAGAATCCCCATGGGCTACCCTGGAGTGTAAGACCCCGAGCAGCCACCTATTCTGTCCTTATTATAATCCGCCACTGACCACATGCTTGACCTCATCTTCACTTGCTTCTTCTAATTCTTACTTCTCTCTCTCTGATTATATTCCCCTGAAATTTAAATTTTTTTTTTATATTCTCCTGATTTTCCTGATATTTACTCATCTGCACATACTGTAGGTAAATCTCTGGATTGAAGGTGTACATTGCAGCAAAAGATTAAAAAAAAAAAAATATATACATATATATATATATATATATATATATATATATATATATATATATATATATATATATATATATATATATATATATATAGTATCTCACAAAAGTCAAATTTTTGTAAATATTTTATTACATCTTTTCATGTGATGACAACACTGAAGAAATTACACTTTGCTACAATGTAAAGCAGTGAGTGTACAGCTTGTATAACAGTGTAAATTTGCTGTTCCCTCAAAATAACTCAACACACAGCCATTAATGTCAAAAGTGAGTACACCCCTAAGTAAAAATGTCCAAATTGGGCCCAATTAGCCATTTTCCCTCCCCCGGTGTCATGTGACTCGTTAGTGTTACAAGATCTTAGGTGTAAATGGGGAGCAGGAGTGTTAAATTTGGTGTTATCGCTCTCACTCTCTCATACTGGTCACTGGAAGTTCAACATGGCACCTCATGGCAAAAAACTCTCTGAGTATGTGAAAAAAAAAGAATTGTTGCTCTACATAAAGATGGCCTAGGCTATAAGAGGCTTGCCAAGACCCTGAAACTGAGCTGCAGCATGGTGGCCAAGACCAAGAGGATTAACAGGACAGGTTCCACTCAGAACAGGTGTCAGGAAAGGGTCCATTCGCTGGTAAGATATGTCATTTGGCATGCAGTACTGGGGTCCACCAGCAGGTGTCTCCTGGCAGTGTTGAACTGTCAGGAGAATATTTCCCTGCTGGTGTCTTGTCATCTTTTGGCTGCAGTACTGATGTCCACCAGCGGATGGATCCTGGCAGTATGGAACAGACAACACTCCCTGCGCTCAGGTGTGACTTGAAGCCAATTAGTCAGCCCTATAAATACCCGGCGAGCCCTCACATGCTCGCCTTGGTATCTCTCTCCCTGCACTCTAACCTTGCTGCCCGTTACTTTGACCTTGAGCCTGCATCTGCCTTGTCCTGACCTGACCTGATCTGATCCCATCCCTATCCTGAGCCTATCCCCTCTGTTCCTGGTTACCTTGGATCCCTGCCCTGTATCCCATCCATCCACCCTCTTCCTGTCCTGCTGGTTTGATCTCCCTGTGTATGACCTTGGCCTGGCTTGTTTACGATTACGGTATCTCCATTTCCCTGTATATATTGTTGTTTGTAGTGGGTTTGTTGTGTTGGTTTTGCACTGTTTATATTTCTTTTACTTGTCACTTATTTATTAAACACCATTATTTCACTTATATGTGTTTTGGGTTTCCTCTGTGCAGTCCACACAGTCTGGTCAATTAGATTCTCTGACAGTATACCAAGGCCATCCCTGACCAGACGTGGCTGCATTGAGGAAACCATCCTGGTTTATCGGGTCTGCTAATATGGATTTCGATGAAATCCTTTATTATTCTCTGCTAGCAGAAGAGGATGGTGAATATTGTCGCCAGATTTTAAAAGGGTGGACTAGTGACAGGCTGATGGAAACTATCCGATCAGCTCATTCCCTAGTGGATCAGGGGTATATGTCCTTTGAAGAGGTTCAGCCCCTGATCCAGTTATGTGCAAAACCAGCCCTGTCATGCATTCCTGAGGGAAGTGATGATTTTTCACCGCCCTTCAATTATGGCCAAGTTGAATCCCTGGTTTGGTTGTTAGAGGATGATCCAGCCTATTTTATGGAACATTATTCCAACTGTTCACAGCAAGTGTTGTCTAATTGCATCCAGTCAGTGCAATCCTTGATTAGTCAGGCTGTGTGTGAATCAGCGTTTGTTCAACCTGTGCTGCAGGTATGGTCAGATCTCCTGTCTTTTGCTAAGCCACAATACTCCAGCCCTGCCATTAATCCTCTGTCTCCCCAAAAATGTATCTCCCCGTCGCCTATGGCAACCTCAGCTACAGCCCAGTTTATCAAACCCCCTACCAAATACTACTACCCAGTCTCCAAGTGTAGCACCTATCCCGCCTTCAATCCACCTGTCTCTTCTCCTCCACCTGTAACAGTCCCACAAAACCCCTCTCTAGCTACAGTTCCTTGGTCTTCCTTCGATCCAGCTATTTTCTTTTCTTTCAGCCCTGCACCTACATACAAGACTGCACGGGCTAAACCAAAAAAGAAACAAAAATTCTTTCCTACCCACACGATCCTGCCAGTAACCCAACTTGCTTCCACACCAACTAACCCACCTGATTCTGTCAAACCAGTGCCTGCTACCGAGCCTGATGCGCCAGTGTCTTCTACGCAACCTGTTGTGCCAATGCCTGTGCCCGCTGTCCAGTTTGATGTCCCTGCCTTCCAGTCTGGTGTGCCCACCTTCCAGTCTGATGCACCCGCTCTCCAGTCTAATGCACCTGCAATCCAGTCCGATATGCCTGCCTTCCAGCCGGATGTCTTGAAGCTTGCCTTCCAGCCTGAAGTCCCGGTGCCCGCTTTTCAGTCTGTGCCCGCTCCCCAGTCTGATGTCTTCACGCCTGCCTCCCAGCCTGATGCCCCGAAGCTTGCTTTTCAGCCTGATGTCTTGGTCCCTGCCTTCCAGCTTGATGTCCCTGCCTTTCAACTTGATGTCCCTGCCTTCCAGTCTGGTGTGCCCACCTTCCAGTCTGGTGTGCCCACCTTCCAGTCTGGTGTGCCCACCTTCCAGTCTGATGTGCCCACCTTCCAGTCTGACGCACCCGCTCTCCAGTCTAATGCACCTGCTATCCAGTCTGATATGCCTGCCTTCCAGTCGGAAGTCTTGAAGCTTGCCTTCCAGCCCGAAATCCCAGTGTTCATGTTCCAGTCTGACGCCCCAGCGACTATTGACCAGTCTGATGTACCTGCTGTTCTGCCCGATGTGCCAGCGCCTGTGTCTGCTGCCCAGTCTAAAGTTCCAGCACCCGCTGCCTGGTCTGATGTCTCGGTGCCGGCTTTCCAGTCCGCTTTCCAGCCTGATGTGCCAGTGTTTACGACTCAGCCAGTTGTGCCAATGCCTGTGTCCGCTGCCCAGTTTGAGGTCCCAGTGCCTGCTGCTCAGCCCGAAATCCCAGTGTCCATGTTCCAGTTTGACGCTCCAGCGACTACTGACCAGTCCGATGTACCTGTTCCGCCTGTTGTGCCAGTACCTGTTGTTCTGCCTGATGTGCCCACTGTTCAGCCTGATGAGCCTGCTTTCCGGTTTGATGTGTCCATCCTCCAGCCTGATATCCTGGTACCTGTCTTCCAGCCTGATGTTGTGATGTTGGTATCCCAGCCTGAGGTTTCGGTGCCCGTGTCTCCGCCTGAAGTTTCGGTGCCCGTGTTTCAGCCTGGAGTTTCGGTGCCCGTGTCTCAGCTTGCTGAATCGGTGCCCGTTACCCAGTCTGTTGAATCGGTGCCCGTTACCCGGTCCGCTGAACTGGTGCCCGTTACCCAGTCTGCTAAACCGAAGTCCGTCACTTGGCCTGTCAAGCCAGTATCCGTTATCCGGCTTGCCGAACCAGTGCCCGGTGTCCAGCTCGCTGGGTCGGGGCCTGTTACCCAGCCCACTGGGCCGGGGTCCGTTACCCAGCTTGCTGAGCCGGTGCCTGTAATCCGGCCTGCCCTTACGGTGCTCGCTGTTCGGCCCAATGTTCCAGAGCCTGCTGTCCATCTCGATGACCCGGAGCCTGTTGCCCAGCTCGATGACCCGGAGCCTGTTGCCCAGCTCGATGACCCGGAGCCTGCTGCCCAGCTCGATGACCCGGAGCCTGCTGCCCAGCTCGATGACCCGGAGCCTGCTGCCCAGCTCGATGACCCGGAGCCTGCTGCCCAGCTCGATGACCCGGAGCCTGCTGCCCAGCTCGATGACCCGGAGCCTGCTGCCCAGCTCGATGACCCGGAGCTTGCTGCCCAGCTCGATGACCCGGAGCTTGCTGCCCAGCTCGATGACCCGGAGCTTGCTGCCCAGCTCGATGACCCGGAGCTTGCTGCCCAGCTCGATGACCCGGAGCTTGCTGCCCAGCTCGATGACCCGGAGCTTGCTGCCCAGCTCGATGACCCGGAGCTTGCTGCCCAGCTCGATGACCCGGAGCTTGCTGCCCAGCTCGATGACCCGGAGCTTGCTGCCCAGCTCGATGACCCGGAGCTTGCTGCCCAGCTCGATGACCCGGAGCTTGCTGCCCAGCTCGATGACCCGGAGCCTGCTGCCCAACTCGATGACCCGGAGCCTGCTGCCCAACTCGATGACCCGGAGCCTGCTGCCCAGCTCGGCTTGTTCCTGTCTGCTGCCCAGCTCGGCTTGTTCCTGTCTGCTGCCCAGCTCGGCTTGTTCCTGTCTGCTGCCCAGCTCGGCTTGTTCCTGTCTGCTGCCCAGCTCGGCTTGTTCCTGTCTGCTGCCCAGCTCGGCTTGTTCCTGTCTGCTGCCCAGCTCGGCTTGTTCCTGTCTGCTGCCCAGCTCGGCTTGTTCCTGTCTGCTGCCCAGCTCGGCTTGTTCCTGTCTGCTGCCCAGCTCGGCTTGTTCCTGTCTGCTGCCCAGCTCGGCTTGTTCCTGTCTGCTGCCCAGCTCAAGTTGTTCCTGTCTGCTGCCCAGCTCAAGTTGTTCCTGTCTGCTGCCCAGCTCAAGTTGTTCCTGTCTGCTGCCCAGCTCAAGTTGTTCCTGTCTGCTGCCCAGCTCCAGTTGTTCCTGTCTGCTGCCCAGCTCCAGTTGTTCCTGTCTGCTGCCCAGCTCAAGTGGTTCCTGTCTGCTGCCCAGCTCAAGTGGTTCCTGTCTGCTGCCCAGCTCAAGTGGTTCCTGTCTGCTGCCCAGCTCAAGTGGTTCCTGTCTGCTGCCCAGCTCAAGTGGTTCCTGTCTGCTGCCCAGCTCAAGTGGTTCCTGTCTGCTGCCCAGCTCAAGTGGTTCCTGTCTGCTGCCCAGCTCAAGTGGTTCCTGTCTGCTGCCCAGCTCAAGTGGTTCCTGTCTGCTGCCCAGCTCAAGTTGTTCCTGTCTGCTGCCCAGCTCAAGTTGTTCCTGTCTGCTGCCCAGCTCAAGTTGTTCCTGTCTGCTGCCCAGCTCCAGTTGTTCCTGTCTGCTGCCCAGCTCCAGTTGTTCCTGTCTGCTGCCCAGCTCCAGTTGTTCCTGTCTGCTGCCCAGCTCAAGTGGTTCCTGTCTGCTGCCCAGCTCAAGTGGTTCCTGTCTGCTGCCCAGCTCAAGTTGTTCCTGTCTGCTGCCCAGCTCAAGTGGTTCCTGTCTGCTGCCCAGCTCAAGTGGTTCCTGTCTGCTGCCCAGCTCAAGTTGTTCCTGTCTGCTGCCCAGCTCCAGTTGTTCCTGTCTGCTGCCCAGCTCCAGTTGTTCCTGTCTGCTGCCCAGCTCCAGTTGTTCCTGTCTGCTGCCCAGCTCCAGTTGTTCCTGTCTGCTGCCCAGCTCCAGTTGTTCCTGTCTGCTGCCCAGCTCCAGTTGTTCCTGTCTGCTGCCCAGCTCCAGTGGTTCCTGTCTGCTGCCCAGCTCAAGTGGTTCCTGTCTGCTGCCCAGCTCAAGTGGTTCCTGTCTGCTGCCCAGCTCAAGTTGTTCCTGTCTGCTGCCCAGCTCAAGTGGTTCCTGTCCGCTGCCCAGCTCAATGACTCTGACATGCCAGCCGTCTGCCCGGATGTGCCTGATGACCAGCCTGAAATACCTTCTTCCACCATTCTGCCTGATGCCATAGACCATGGACAATTAAGACCAGTTGGAGCGTCCGGAGGCCGCTCCTTTAGGGAGGGGTACTGTCAGGAAAGGGTCCATTCGCTGGTAAGATATGTCATTTGGCATGCAGTACTGGGGTCCACCAGCAGGTGTCTCCTGGCAGTGTTGAACTGTCAGGAGAATATTTCCCTGCTGGTGTCTTGTCATCTTTTGGCTGCAGTACTGATGTCCACCAGCGGATGGATCCTGGCAGTATGGAACAGACAACACTCCCTGCGCTCAGGTGTGACTTGAAGCCAATTAGTCAGCCCTATAAATACCCGGCGAGCCCTCACATGCTCGCCTTGGTATCTCTCTCCCTGCACTCTAACCTTGCTGCCCGTTACTTTGACCTTGAGCCTGCATCTGCCTTGTCCTGACCTGACCTGATCTGATCCCATCCCTATCCTGAGCCTATCCCCTCTGTTCCTGGTTACCTTGGATCCCTGCCCTGTATCCCATCCATCCACCCTCTTCCTGTCCTGCTGGTTTGATCTCCCTGTGTATGACCTTGGCCTGGCTTGTTTACGATTACGGTATCTCCATTTCCCTGTATATATTGTTGTTTGTAGTGGGTTTGTTGTGTTGGTTTTGCACTGTTTATATTTCTTTTACTTGTCACTTATTTATTAAACACCATTATTTCACTTATATGTGTTTTGGGTTTCCTCTGTGCAGTCCACACAGTCTGGTCAATTAGATTCTCTGACAACAGGCCTCGCCATGGTCAGCCAAAGAAGTAGAGTGTACATGCTCAGCGTCATATGCAGAGGTTGTCTTTGGGAAATAGATGTATGAGTGCTACCAGCATTGCTGCAGAGGTTGAAGGGGTGGAGGTCAGCCTGTCAGTGTCATAGATTACTGGAACCATGTCCTGTGGTCTGATGAGACCAAGATAAACTTATTTGGTTCAGATGGTGTCAAGCGTGTGTGGCGGCAACCAGGTGAGGAGTACAAAAATAAGTGTGTCTTGCCTTCAGTCAAGCATGGTGGTGGCAGTGTCATGGTCTGGGGCTGCATGAGTGCAGCCAGCACTGGGGAGCTACAGTTCAATGAGGGAACCTTGAATGCCAACATGTACTGTGACATACTGAAGAAGAGCATGACCCCCTCCCTTTGGAGACTGGGTTACAAGGCAATATTCCAACATGATAATGACCCGAAACACTCCTCCAAGACGACCACTGCCTTGCTGAACAACCTAAGGGTAAAGGTAATGGACTGGCCAAGCATGTCTCCAAACCTAAACCCTATTGAGCATCTGTGGGGCATCCTCAAATGGAAGGTGGAGGAACGCAAGGTCTCTAACATCCACCAGCTCCGTGATGTCGTCATGGAGGAGTGTAAGGGGACTCCAGTGGCAACCTGTGAAGCTCTGGTGAACTCTATGCCCAAGAGGGTTAAGACAGTGCTGGAAAATAATGGTGGCCACACAAAATATTGACACTTTGGGCCCAATTTGGACATTTTCACTTAGGGGTGTACTCACTTTTGTTGCCAGCGGTTTAGACATTAATGGCTCTGTGTTGAGTTATTTTGAGGGGACAGCAAATTTACACTGTTATACAAGCTGTACACTCACTACTTTACATTGTACCAAAGTGTCATTTCTTCAGTGTTGTCACATGAAAAGATATAATAAAATATTTACAAAAATGTGAGGGGTGTACTCACTTTTGTGAGATACTGTATGTATATTTAAATTATATACAGTATATACATATTAACTTTTTTTTGTTACAGGATTCTTTGGCTGGGTTTGATGACATCGCAGGTACCCTCCGTCCTCTTTTTCCTCTGGATGAGGATGAATCTTAAATGCGGCAGGGAGAATGTGGCACCGCTCTCTGCAACATTTTCCAGTAAGTCTAAGAAGTGGGTGGAGTGTTAATGCGTTTGGATGCACAGAAAGTGGATTGAATGACGCTGAGCATCATTAAACTTAAAAAAGAAAGATATTTAAATGTATTTTATTGTGAAGTCCTAACCATAATAAAGGAAGAAAATATGTGCAAAACCACTATAGATTTACTTTGAAAAATGTAAGCACCGATTTCAACAAAACAACAAGACATTTGCTTCTATATTACTCATTTTTTATACTTGAATCCAGCTGCATTATTGAGATTTTATTGTGGAACTGATACAGTGAGAGTTCCCTTTATGTGAGCCTGAACAGTTCGACATTACTCTTTTTCATCTTCCACATCTTCCTGATCTTTTCATATAGGATTTATTTTCCATTGGCTAGACCAGCATGATTCTAATCCTAATCACACACCCAGGTTGTACAGCTGCCAATGTTCATTACTGTAATTCCTTCACACAAACTTGGCAGATAAAAGAGGCTGAATACCTTTTGTTCCATACAAAGGTCTGCAATTTGAAACACACTTTGCTGTGCAGCACCATAATCAATGTTTATATAATGTAGCTCCCACCTATATCCTTTCTGCTTGCTCTAGTATTATATATAATATAAACTATTACCAGAGTGGAAGCATATTATAAAAAGCAGATTGTGCCCCAGATATTTCATTAACTCTGAGATTGCTGGCACTGCATTGGGTACTTTCTGCACTATAGGCTATTTCCAGATGGGCACATTGTGTGCCGTGCCTGCTGCAATTAGGATTTTATTTTCTCTTGTTTTCAGTAGCATGTTTTTTTTTTAAATAGCCAAATGAGATACACAAAGAAGTCTGCTTGACACATTTAAAAAGAACTTTACAGGAAATCTTTGGTGATTTTTCTACATATACATTATGTACTGTGTATATATACCGTATATACTCGAGTATAAGTCAAATTTTTCAGCCCTTTTTTTGGGCTGAAAGTGTCCCTTCGACTTATACTCGAGTCACCGCCGTCTGTCTGCATGATCAGCGTGTCATGCAGGCAGACGGCGGCCGGCGTGTGATGATAGCGTTCGGCGGCTATTACAGCTTTCAAAAGCCACGCCTCCTGCTCGTCTGTGATAGGCTGAACAGCTGTCAGTGTACAGCCTATCACGGACATTCTCTCATCCTCGTCCGTGGTATGAGAATGAGAGAATGTCCGTTATGGGCAGTCAGCGGTCAGCCTATCACAAACAAGGAGGAGGCGCGGCTTTTGAACTGTGGAATGGCCGCCGAACACTATCATCACACGCCGGCCGCCGTTTGAGGATGGAGATCGCCACAGGAAGGATGGAGATCGCCACAGGGAGGCTGCACAGGACACAGGTAGGCTGCACATGCACACAGGACACATGCACACAGGACATGTACAGGACACAGGACATAGGACATGTACAGGACACAGGACACACATGTACAGGACACACATGTACAGGACACACATACATGTACAGGACACACATACATGTACAGGACACATGCACAGGGTACAGGTAGGCTGCACAGGACACAGGGAGGCATGCAGCTGCAGATGGGCATTGTTGACCCTCTGCATTTCTCACCCTCGTCTTATACTCGGGTCAATAAATTTTTCCCAGTTTTTTGTGGTAAATTAGGGGCTTCGACTTATACTCGGGATGACTTATACTCGAGTATATATATATATATATATATATATATATATATATATATATATATACAGTAAAATAGGTAATATATATATATATTATTATTACACAGGATTTATATAGCGCCAACAGTTTACGTAGCGCTTTACAACTTGAGGGTAGACAGTACAAATACAATACACTTTGATACAGTAGGAATCAGAGGGCCCTGCTCCTTAGAGCTTACAATCTAAGAATATATATATATATATATATATATATATATATATATATTGTGGCAGAGCAAGGCTCTGTCCCTTTGAGAATGGGGTTACAGTGGACACAGAGTCTGCATATTGGCTGAGTGCAGAGCTACAGAGCGTAAATTTGAAACAGAGAAAACTGCTCTGGCAGTTTTCTCCAGGTTTTGCTAGTTCCCTATGGGGCTCTGTAGTTTGGAGATCCTTCAGAGTCTTGGGTGGGACGGGATCTCCAACCCTGTGTCCGGGTTTTGTGGACAGCCAAAAGGGTGTGTGCCCAGGTGCACACAGCCCATATAACGAGGGGCTGGTGAGAGCAGAATGAGTGGAGGAAGGTGAAGTAGGAGCAGTGGCTGCTAGTAAGTGTCTCTGTGTGAGAATAGAAGCTGTGTGCGTTGAAGGGCTTCAAAGCTATGTGCGTCCAAAGAGCCAGATGCTGTGTGCTTTGAAGGGCTTCAAAGCTGTGTGCGTCCAGGGAGCCAGAAGCTGTGTGCGTCCAGGGAGCCAGAAGCTGTGTGCGTCCAAGGAGCCAGAAGCTGTGTGCGTCCAAGGAGCCAGAAGCTGTGTGCGTCCAAGGAGCCAGAAGCTGTGTGCGTCCAAGGAGCCAGAAGCTGTGTGCGTCCAAGGAGCCAGAAGCTGTGTGCGTTGAAGCACTTGATGCTGTGTGTGACCAAGGAGCCTAAGACTGTGTGCATCTAAGCAGCTTGTTTGAGGGGCCTGTTCCCTATAGCAGCATTACTGCTGAAGAGTAGCCAGGTGGGCTAGCATTTTCATTTGCATTTTGTGTGTTTAATTGAAGCTTGGACCCCTGCGTGGGATTCCTGGATGGACTTTTGTTTTGTTTTTCCCTTTTAATAAATGTGGGCTACCAGGCCCTTAACTATAAATGCCTCTCTGATGGGGACTCACTGCACTAAAAACGCATCTATCCACTTGAGCTGAACAATCTCCAATGTCACACTATATATATAAATTAGACTGTAAGCTCTAACGAGCAGGGCCCTCTGATTCCCTCCTGTATTGTAACTGTACTGTTTGCACACATGTTGTAAAGCGCTGCACAAACTGTTGGCGCTATATAAACCCTATATAATAATAATAATGTATATACAAAATATATATATATATACTGCGGGTAAAGTATTAAACACGTCACCATTTTTCTAGGTAAATATATTTCTAAAGGTGCTATTGACATGAATATTTCACCACATGTCTGTAACAACCCATGCAATCCATACATACAAGAAACAAAAAACAATATGTTAAGAAATTGAGTTATGTATAATAAAATGGAATGACACAGGGAAAAAGTATTAAACACACTAACTGAAATGTATTTAATACTTCGTACACAATCCTTTGTTGGTAATGACAGCTTTAAGATGCCTCCTAGTCGCATGCATTGCTCAAATGTGATTTTGGCCTATTCTTCAACACAAACAGTCTTCAAATCTTGAAGGTTCCGTGGGCCTCTTCTCTGAACTCTCATCCTTAGGTCTTTCCATAGATTTTGTATTGGATTCAAGTCAGGTGATTGGCTGGGCCATTCTAGCAGCTTTATTTTCTTTCTTTGAAACAACTGAGTTTCCTTTGTGTTTTGGATCATTGTCTTGCTGAAATGTCCACCCTCGTTTCATCTTCATCATCCTGGTAGATGGCAGCAGATTTTAATCAAGAATGTCTCTGTACATTTTTCCATTCATCCCTCCTTCAATGATATGAAGTTTGCCAGTACCGAATGCTGAAAAACAGCGGTGTTCCCACCTCCAAACTTCACCTGTTGGTACAGGGGTGTTTTTAGGGTGATGTGCAGTGCCATTTGACCTCCAAACATGGTGCCTTATTATGGAATCCAAAGAGTTCAATTTTGGTCTCATCTGACCAAACTTTATTCTCCCAGAATTTCACAGGCTTGTCTAAATGTTGTGCAGCAAACTTTAACGAGTTTCAATGTGCTTTTTCTTTAGCAATGGATTCTTGCGTGGTGAGCGTGCATACAGGCCACGGCAGTTGAGTACATTACTTTGCTGTTTTCTTTAAAACAATTGTACCTGCTAATTCTAGGTCTTTCTTAAGTTCTCCACAAGTGGTCTTTGGCTATTGGACAACTCTTCTGATAATTGTTTTCACTCCTCTGTCAGAAATCTTGGGAGCAGCACCTGGTTGTGCCCGGTTTATGGTAAAATTATGTTCTTTCCACTTCCAGATTATGACCCCAACAGTGCTCACTGGAACATTCAGAAGTTTAGAAATCCTTCTGTAACCAATGCCATCTGTATGTTTTGCAACAATAAAGTTGCAAAGCTCTTCAGAGTACTCTTTGCTTTTACCCATCATGAGATATTTCTTGTGTGATATCTTGGTAATGGATGGCCTTTTTATAGGCCATCATTTGAGACTGAACTGATGTTAATTTGCACTGACATGAGGCAGACATCAGCTGGTGTCTTGGCTTTCCATGCTTTTTTCCACCTCCCTTTCTTCATGTGTTCAATACTTTTTCTCTGTGTCAATCCATTTTATTACACATAACTTAATTTCTGAACATATTTGTTTAGGTTTCTTTGTATGTGTGGATTCCATGGTTTTTTTTTACCAACATGTGATGAAAATTTCATGTCAATAGCACCTTTAGAAATACATTTACCTAGAAAAATATTGATGTGTTCAATACTTATTTTACCTGCTGTATTTACCATATTTTTTAAATTTCTACCAGTCTTAGCAGCTGAGGCACTGAACAGTGTGGGATTTGTGTGTCTGTAACTTGTAGTTCAAAGTGCATTTGTCTACCATGAAGTAGCTTAGTTGATGATGCATGTGTTGTTGCATGTTTAATCACTCTGCAGATTAATGTAAGAACCCAGTAGTAAAAATTTGCAGTTTGAAGAGCTTCTTCTGGGCTTCTGATCTCTAATCTCTCAACCTCTCAATTCGTTTGGAGGTAATGAACGGAGGATTTCCTATGAACAACATTTCACTCTCAGGAAGGACTCAAACTTATATGAAACAAATTGTGGGCCATTGTCGAGCAATAATTCTTTGAGTTATGGTACCTGCTGATTATGGTAAGAGATGTAATTTCAGTAGCAGATGTTAAATTTGAGACCGATACAATTTCTGGCCATTTACTGTCATAATTCAGTAATGTTATAGCAAATTGGTAGTCCGCAGGTACCTCTGTGAAAAAACCTACAATACCAACATCAAACTTTTCCCAAGAATAATCAGGCATTGGCACTGGCTGCAATGGTGAAGTGTGCAAGAGAGCAGATTTGTCATGACTCTGACAAGTAACCCAAGACTAAATGGAAGTTAGTAGTTAGGCATTCCTGGCGTTCACATGTATACATCTATGCTTTGTTCTCACAATTCCTTGGTGACTCATGTGTGCATAAGCTGATCTCTTTATAGGTCTCCAGTACTACTAATCTATGGACATTGTAGCCATCAATTAAGGACAGCTCGTGTCTAATCCTGTAGTAAGTTCATAGAACAGGGCTTAAAGTGATTGTAAAGTTTCGATGATTTTAAAAAACAAAAAAAACACATCATACTTACCTCCACTGTGCAGCTCAATTTGTACAGAGTGGCCCCGAACACCGTCCTTCGGAGGCTCCCACGGCACCTCCCCGCATCAAATAACCACCTAGGAGAAGCGCTCTCTGGAGTGTTACCTTTCGGTGCGCCCCCGAGTCCATCATTCGGTGTCCATAGCTGCCGAATGTATGACTCTGCCCTACCCCCCGCGTCATTGGATTTTATTGACAGCAGTGGGAGCCAATGAATGCGCTGCTATCAATAAATCCAATCAAGAGCCGAGAACCCTGGGCAGAGGGACAGTGCGTTCCCGCCAGGTGAAATTCCAGAGCTCAGGTGAGTAAAAAGGGGGGCTGGGGGCCAGTCACTGCCAGGTGTTTTTTCACCTTAATGAATAGGATACATTAAGGTGAAAAAACACGAAGGTTTACAAGCCATTTAATTTGTATTCTGAGTGTTGCCATTTACCTAAGAAGACAAACAAGTTCCCCAGTAGGAAGCTAATTCGCTAAGTATTTCTGAAAGTAGTAAATCTCAAGGGGTACACCATGTACCACATCCCCCAACTTAATTGAAAAATACAAAGTATTTACAAAGTACTTCTGGTAGATTTCCTGAGGTAATACAGAGACATTGGGGTCAATTCACTAAAGATTATGCGGTATTGCTCAGATGCAGCGTGGGGGTCTCCCCTCAATAGCTGGTTGTTAAGGAGCAGGCCCCCGTGTCTTTAACAACGGAATTTGGAGGGGCCCCACGCTGTTTTTTTAAGAATTTTTAATTGCTGGCATTTTTTTTTTTACATTCAGCTGTCAGTGGGTTACTCGACAGCTGAAGCGTCATCTTTAGTTCAGGAGGCAGCAGCCGGCTTACCGGCCCCTCCTTAACCACTTGAGCCCCGGACCATTATGCTGCCTAAGGACCAGAGGTCTTTTTCCAATTTGGCACTGCGTCGCTTTAACTGCTAATTGCGCGGTCATGCAATGCTGTACCCAAACGAAATTTGCGTCCTTTTCTTCCTACAAATAGAGCTTTCTTTTGATGGTATTTGATCACCTCTGCAGTTTTTATTTTTTGCGCTATAAACGGAAAAAGACCGAAAATTTTGAAAAAAAATGATATTTTCTACTTTTTGTTATAAAAAAAATCCAATAAACTCAATTTTAGTCATACATTTAGGCCAAAATGTATTCGGCCACATGTCTTTGGTAAAAAAAAATGTCAATAAGCGTATATTTATTGGTTTGCGCAAAAGTTATAGCGTCTACAAACTAGGGTACATTTTCTGGAATTTACACAGCTTTTAGTTTATGACTGCCTATGTCATTTCTTGGGGTGCTAAAATGGCAGGGCAGTACAAAACCCCCCCAAATGACCCCATTTTGGAAAGTAGACACCCCAAGGAAATTGCTGATAGGCATGTTGAACCCATTGAATATTTATTTTTTTTGTCCCAAGTGATTGAATAATGACAAAAAAAAAAAATATTTACAAAAAGTTGTCACTAAATGATATATTGCTCACACAGGCCATGGGCCTATGTGGAATTGCACCCCAAAATACATTCAGCTACTTCTCCTGAGTATGGGGATACCACATGTGTGGGAATTTTTGGGAGCCTAGCCGCGTACGGGACCCCGAAAACCAAGCACCGCCTTCAGGCTTTCTAAGGGTGTAAATTTTTGATTTCACTCTTCACTGCCTATCACAGTTTCGGAGGCCATGGAATGCCCAGGTGGCACAACCCCCCCCCCAAATGACCCCATTTTGGAAAGTAGACACCCCAAGCTATTTGCTGAGAGGCATATTGAGTCCATGGAATATTTTATATTTTGACACAAGTTGCGGGAAAGTGACACTTTTTTTTTTTTTTTTTTGCACAAAGTTGTCACTAAATGATATATTGCTCACACAGGCCATGGGCATATGTGGAATTGCACCCCAAAATACATTTAGCTGCTTCTCCTGAGTATGGGGATACCACATGTGTGGGACTTTTTGGGAGCCTAGCCGCGTACGGGGCCCCAAAAACCAAGCACCGCCATTCTGCTGCTTCACCGTTTCGGAGGCCATGGAATGCCCAGGTGGCACAAAACCCCCCCAAATGACCCCATTTTGGAAAGTAGACACCCAAGCTATTTGCTGGGAGGCATGGTGAGTATTTTGCAGCTCTCATTTGTTTTTAAAAATTAAGAAAGACAAGAAAAAACTTTTTTTTTTCTTTTTTCAAATTTCAAAACTTTGTGACAAAAAGTGAGCTCTGCAAAATACTCACTATACCTCTCAGCAAATAGCTTGGGGTGCCTACTTTCCAAAATGGGGTCATTTGGGGGGGTTTTGTGCCACCTGGGCATCCATGGCCTCCGAAACTGTGATAGGCAGTGAAGAGTGAAATCAAAAATTCACGCCCTTAGAAAGCCTGAAGGCGGTGCTTGGTTTTCCGGGTCCCGTACGCGGCTAGGCTCCCAAAAAGTCTCACACATGTGGTATCCCCGTACTCAGGAGAAGCAGCAGAATGTATTTTGGGGTGTAATTTCACATATTCCCATGGCATGTTTGAGCAATATATCATTTAGTGACAACTTTGTGCAAAAAAAAAAAAAAAATTTGTCTCTTTCCCGCAACTTGTTTTTTTTTTTTTTCTTTATTATTTTTTTGCTTTTTTATCTTATTTTTAAACTGTTCCTTTTCATTTTTTTTTTTAAATCATTTTTATTGTTATCTCAGGGAATGTAAATATCCCCTATGATAGCAATAGGTAGTGACAGGTACTCTTTTTTTGAAAAAATTGGGTTCTATTAGACCCTAGATCTCTCCTCTGCCCTCAAAGCATCTGACCACACCAAGATCGGTGTGATAAAATGCTTCCCCAATTTCCCAATGGCGCTATTTACATCCGGCGAAATCTAAGTCATAAAATGCTCGTAGCTTCCGGTTTCTTAGGCCATAGAGATGTTTGGAGCCACTCTTGTCTCTGATTAGCTCTATGGTCAGCTGGCTGAATCACCGGCTGCATTCTCAGGTTCCCTGTTGAGACAGGAGAGCCAGAGAAAAACACGGAAGACGGTGGGGGGGGCATTCCCTTCCACGGCTTGTAAAGGCAGTCTAGAGGCTAATTAGCCGCTAGGATTGCTTTTACATGAAAGCCGAACGCTGGCTGAAAAGAATGATACCAAGATGATACCTAAACCTGCAGGCATCATTCTGGTATAACCACTCAAAGTCGTGAATGGCGTACCTGAAGACAAAAAAATGGTTAACAATGGTTAACAATAAAGCACAGTAAACAGTAAAGTATAAATAATTACATACCTGAAAAACAAACATGATAAAACATAATAACAATAAAACATTGCAGAATAGAATACAGTAAAAAAAAAGAGCAGAACAATAGAGAGAGAGAATAGAGAGAGAGAACAATAAAACGACAACTTTTTTTTAAATTTTATATATATATATATTTTTTTTTTTACACTTTTTTTGTAACTAACTTTTATAACTGTAACCGGTTCCAGGTTCGGGTCTCTCAAAATGCGATGGCATCTTGGGAGACCCTGTGAAAGTGTGCCTAGTCTGTGGAATGCTGTACCCTACGCTAATACTCAACTAGTGCATGGTAGCGTTCAAAACATTCACCAATGCAAAGACCAGGATTGTCAGGACAGGAGGGACAATAATAGCGGGTGTCACGCCTATATCCGCGCTTGCTGCAGACACGACATCTTTTTGGGGGGGTTCGTTGTTGGGTAGGGGTACTCGGGAGGACATAAAAATGCTTCTCATGCAGCCGATTGCATTTGGTTGGGGATGTGAATGGGGGAAGTACGGGCGCTGCAGAAGCGGTGTGTTCCCAATTAGGATTGGCGAATGCAGCAGGAAGGGCACTATGGGCACGACGGGCCTGTGTTTGTCTTCTTGGTGGCAGCGGGACACTACTTGTGCTTGCCACCTCACCAGCTTGAACTGCACTTATGGGACTCGCCACGTCACCAAGTGTTACTGCAGTGCTGGTTTGACTATGACCAGGGTGTACTACGCCGCTGGTGCTTGCCAGTTCCCCAAAACGCTACCAAAAAAACTGTTAGCGATCGCAGGGATCAGGCCTGACTCTGCGAACGCTGCAGTTATGCGTTTAGAGTTTTGTAAGTGACAGTGATCGATCGATACTGCACTTGGGTGGGCTGGGCCGGGCCGGGTGGAGGGGCAAAACGCAGGTGCTAGCAGGTATCTGGGCTGATCCCGCTAACACTGCGTTTTTGGGAACCCTAAACTGCTGGTGACGCTAGTATAGATCTGATCGGATCAGATATTAATCTGTTCAGATACTATACCACTAAGGGAGGTGTACGGTGCGTGCGTGGGTGTTAGCGGTACTGGCGCTAACCTGACGCTGCCTGGGGCTGGTGCTTGCCAGTTCACCAAAATGCTACCAAAAAAACTGTTAGCAATCGCAGGGATCAGGCCTGACTCTGCGAACGCTGCAGTTATGCGTTTAGTGTTTTGTAAGTGACAGTGATCGATCGATACTGCACTTGGGTGGGCTGGGCGGAGGCGCAAAACGCAGGTGCTAGCGGGTATCTGGGCTGATCCCGCTAACACTGCGTTTTTGGGAACCCTAAACTGCTGGGGACGCTAGTATAGATCTGATCGGATCAGATATTGATCCGATCAGATACTATACCACTAAGGGAGGCGCATGCTGCGTGCGTGGGTGTTAGCGGTACTGGCTCTAATCTGACGCTGCCTGGGGCGATGTATATCACCGCCGGGCAATCAGGGGGCTAAACCTTTATTCGGTAATAAACGGCGGGTGCCCTGACACTATAAAAAATAAACAAACTAACCAGCGTCAACTGTAACGGTTATACGGTGATCAGTGGTGAAAGGGTTAACTAGGGGGCAATCAAGGGGTTAAAACATTTATCAGATAGTATATGGGGGTCCCTGACGCTATAAAACGCTGACGGTGAACCTAAATATTTACCTCACTAACTAGCGTCACCAGCGACACTAATACAGCGATCAGAAAAATGATCGCTTAGCGACACTGGTGACAGGGGGTGATCAAGGGGTTAAAACTTTATTAGGGGGGGTTAGGGGGGTACCCTAGACCTACAGGGGGGTAACAGTAACTGTGCTAACACAGTAACTGTCACAAACTGACACCATGCAGTAATCAGAAAAAAAAAAAAAAAAAAAACAAACTGCTGGTGTCAGTTTGTGACGGGGGGGGGGATGGATTGGGGGGGATCGGGGGGCGATCGGGGTGTTTTGTATGCCTGGCATGTTCTACTGTGTGTGTGTGTGTTGGTGCACTCACATACCTGTCTTCTCTCCTCGGGCCGGAACGGAAACTACCGAGCCGAGGAGAGATGACATCACTTCCTTTGCTGCTGTTTAGCATACAGCAGCAAAGGAGTGTTCCCATTGGCCGGCGGCGATCGCGAGGGGGGGGCCACGAACGGATGGCCTCCCCCTCGTCCCTGATCGCCGGGGAACAAAATGGGACCGCCTCGGGCACCGGGGGGGGGGTCCGATCGGACCCCCTACCCGCGGGAGGCAAATCACGTACATGTACGTGATTTTGCCTGCCCATGCTGCCTTGCCGACGTACATCGGCGTGAGGCGGTCCTTAAGTGGTTAACAACCAGCTACCATGCGATAAATTTCTGTATGAAAATATGCGGAAATTACCGCATTACTGTTATTTTACCACATGAGCTATTTACCGGCAATTTTTTTTGTCAATTTAACATTTCTACAGTTGTTTCCGCATGCGTTATTTTACCGCATTTTTTTCAATTGATATTTAACTCTTAGTGAATTGACCCCAGTATATCCCCAGTATATCCTGTATCTAGCATCATAGTATTTTCTCACTCTATTTTCCCCCTCCTCAGTGTTTTTTATCAAGATTAATAGCACAATTATCCTTTCCTCATACCAGGGTGCTAGTTGTATGCATGGACTCTGACCTCTCTTTTCTGCATCACATCCAGTCACTGTCCAAATGTTTCCACCCTTACCCTTTTAAGAAAGAGCATATTGTGGAAATGTTAAAGTGTTACTAAACCCACAACAGTAAAATCAGTCTGTATATGCAGTAAAGCATGCTTGTTATACTCACTGTGGAACCTAAGGCATTAATCCTGCACATTGTGTAAAAACGCTGTTTGATCCTGTCTTCTCTTAACCTCCTTTTCTGCCACTGCCCCCCATCTGCTGATAGAACAGAGCCTTGTGGGCAAGCTGCACATGCTCAGTTTGGTGTGTATTGCTAGAGTTTTTTTCTTGGAAAAGTGATCAGCACAGGGCCAATAGGGTCAAGGGTCCTGCAGCCTCATAGGACAATCAAGGGAGAATGAAAACTCCTCCTACAAACTTAGCCAGTGATAGAAGTCACAAGACTGCTTTATACTTCTGATGAGAAAAGGTATTTTAGCAGTTTATATTTACTAAAATAATTGCATTTCCATGTTCTGTGTACCGTGAGAGACCAGATATAGTGAATGCAGGGTTCTGAGTTTAGTAACAGTTTAACCAATGACACCACCAAGCTACTAATTCACTCAATTGTAATTACCTGTTCTAACTACTGCAACTCCCTTTGGCTCCCCTCTACACAGGCTATCTTCCCTTTAATCCATAATAAGTGCTACTGCCAGATGCATACACCTTACAACCGCTTAGTGTTTGCCCTCCCTTTCTGCCAATTCCTCAACTGGGTTCTGATCAAGCAACAAATAGAACTGAAAATTTTATCAACAACTTGCAAAGCCATCTACAGCTCTACCCCAAGCTATACCGTGAACCTTGTCGAAAAATATAAGCCATTTCATCCTCTTTACTCCTTCCAAGGCTTTCTGCTCCCTAGCTTCTAGACCGGAGAGGGGATTGCTGACAACAGGAGTTTTTTTCCCATGGACTATGACGGTGACACAAAAGGCCAACAGGCATAGCATTTAAACCAACCTACCATTTTTTAACTACTGGGGCCCCTAGGTTGCATGGTGATTTTTTTTTTGTTGTTTAAAGGTGAACTTAGCCTTTAAAGTATTTTTTCAGTTCCCCGCAGGGAGGCAGAGGACCTAAAAACACCCTTCTCCTTTGTATAGTAACAGAACAAAATAAAATTCATATGTTTGACCACAATATATCAGACTCATATGAAAAAAAAATATATATCTCACTAAATAATATAAAATGAGATCTATGCAACTTGCATCATCTTCAATGCTCTTGGATAGAAAAATAAATATAATTAAAATGAATATGCTACCCAAAGAACTATTCTTGTTCCAAATAATACCCATGGGAATTCCTAACAAATATTTCCCTAACAAGTGAATTCATATAAAGGTGTCAAGGACCTAGGGCAGTGATGGTGAACCTTGGCACACCAGATGTTTTGGAACTACATTTCCCATGATGCTCATGCACTCTGCAGTGTAGTTCCAAAACATCTGGGGTGCCAAGGTTCGCCATCACTGACCTAGGGTCTCCCATGACATACCAACTAGGAAAAAACCAATGGAGGCTTGGTGCTACCAGACTTTAGAAAATACTATATAACTGCTCCTTTATCATTAATCCTAGATTGAAAATATTTTTGGGATCATAAACAATGCGAAATATGGAAAACCTGCTCAAGAATTACAAATTCTGTCTACTATGATTTGGATCATGAAACTCTACAAATCTTATGCAATTTTCACCTCTTCCCCTTCAACCTCTGTATTGACTATTTGGGATGCTCTTCATTTCAAATATAAAATACACCTCCCCACTACTCCCCATTTAGGGCCATTGATTCTTCCTCCCAGGACTACAAGATCAAATATTTTATCTTTGCACCCAAAATGCACCTCTGCTTCTACATTAGGTGCACATAAACTGAAAATTTAAACCTCTCAAAGGCCTCAACACAATCAAAGCACCCTTTTTTTTGGAACAATAGGGATGCATACAATTAAATGACCTTGTTTGCTTTATCTCTTAACCATTACCTTCCATATCTGATTTAAAATTATGAATGCACTACTTTCTGCCAAGATTCTGACAACATAAGAAAATAACTTCTTTCAACCTCTTAGAGAGGAACAGAAGATTAAAATTCTACAATTTAGCCAGACCTCCTCTAAAATTTGAGGATCAAGAAAAAATAAAATTGAAATTAATTTATTATCGTTGATATCAGGTATGTCAGCGCTACTTACCTTCCATGGTACAGCACCATTTCTGGAGCTTTTGGCCACTTGCACTTCTGGGTTTTACTCAGAGGGTCACAGCTGCATCCAATCAGAGCTGGACCCTCCCTTTGACTAGCCACAACCAATCCAGTGGCAGTCCTCTGTCCCTGTTTGTTAGCAACCAACCAGAGTCGCACCCTTTACTCTTCTATCAAGCCACTGTCAGTCAGAGTGGCTTCCTTTTACTGCCCTACCTATTTTTACTCTGTGTAGCTCCTGTTTAACTGCCCTAGTATTGCTTTTATTACCTAGCTTCGATGTCCCTGGTGACTCTTCCTGCTCTCCAGTGTGCATCCTTGTTCACTGATTTTTACATACTGATCTCTGACTTGGTTCTTGGAAATCCATGTTTGCTGTCTACCCTGACCTCTGGGGTGTTCCTGGTACCTCATGTCTGCTGCTTGCCCCGACCTCTGGTGTGTTCCTGGTAATCTATGGCTGCTGCTTGTCCTGACCTCTTGCTTGTTCTGGTAATCTGTGTCTGCTTCCCTCCTGGCCTATCCTGGTGTCCTCTGTTTCTTAGGCTATGGTGTTTAGAGCAGGGTGAACCAAGGGGTCCTTATATGAAATCAACACTCCTGTGAGAAGGTCCCTAGTGAATACCAGCTGGCTCTTAGACTCCACACTCTGAGGGATCCCATGTCACCTGTTTTTACATGGACCCTTTCTTGTATTTCAGTGACTCCTGATCCAACACCAGGTCCTATCTCAGTGTGATCCAAATCCAGACCTCCTTCTTTCAGCATGTTCATATTTTGGCCACATATGATGGTACTGTCCTAAAATACATACACACGGGAAAACATATCAAAATACTAGGGTTGCACCGATACCAATACCAGTATCAGTGCCGATACTAAGCATTTGCATGGGTATCGGTACTCTTACAAATGCACCGATACCTGAAACCGATACCTTCTGGCTTGGTTTTGGTTGGTTGTCAGTGCAATTTCCCCACTAACAGCTGAAATGTAAAAAAAAGAATTCCAACATTACTGGTTGTTAAAGAGCGGGACTGTCCACGGAATTCCCCTCCCCGCTTCCTCCTCCTGCCAGCTGTCACCAGGCCCCGACTGGCCATAGGGCACACCAGGCATTGGTCCGGTGGGCCGGGGCCGCCGGGCCGTATGTTCTGTGCAGCAATGGGTGTACTGACAGGTACAGGTACCACTCTACTCACTCACTCGGCAGCACATTAGATTGAACAGGCAGTGCTCTGACCAATGACTAACCTAACTCCTATCTTCAGTCCTAGATTTCACAGGAGATGAGCAGAGCGGTACCCTTCCTTCACCCCACCTGTCCAGCCACTGTCACAATTGGAGTTTGTGATTGGAAGTGTGCTCAATTTTCTGGAAGGGGTGGGTGGACGACTGTTGCTATGGTGGCAGACTGTGCACTTATTCCAGGCTTCCTGCATGCCATTTTCGAAACGCTCCTCCACCTGCTGCTGTGTACCCTGAGCAGTGCCAGATTCCTGAGCATGTGTCATAGCAACCCCTTTCCGGACACAGGAAGGGAGACTCTCCACTTAGTGCTGGGTAAGTGGCTGGTGTATACTCAGCTGTGACTTAGGTTGTCCTCCTGTACTATCTGGAGAGGGACCAGAGGAAATGTCCATCTTCAAAGATGGCAAGATGGGGGTCTTGTGAAAATTAGTAAAGAAGAGTGTTGGTGTGGTGTCTGTGGGTACATGTGTGCGTTGTGTCTGTGGGTGTGGAGTCTGTGGGTAGTTGGGTGAAGTGTCTGTGGGTACATGTGTGCTATGTCCCCCCCCCACCCTGCTCTCACCTTCCCCGCTATTTCTTCCCCACCCTGCCCTCACTTACCCCCCCATGCTGTCCTCACTTATCCCCTACTCCCCCTTCCCAACCCTGCCCTCACCCTAGCCTCCTCTAACTCCCCCCCACCTCCCAAACCACCCGTCTAGCTACCCTTCCTAGGTGATAGGTATCCATAATTGGTATTGGTACTCATACTCTGTATTCTTTCTTTTAAAAAATGGTATTGGTGCATTCCTACAAAATATGTTTAAGATATACGAGTATAAGGCCCCTTTCAAATGATCAGCCCGCAATCTGGGTGGATCTGAGTGGGCCACCCATTGACTTTTATGAGCAGGCAGATGTCAGGGGCGATGTGTCTGCTGATAAAAACAGGCGCATAGCGATACATTCGCCATCTGTCCAGCGTATCAAATTGGATGGGATCGGATGAAAACAGACATGCTGTCCATTTTTATCCGATCTTCCCATAGAGAAAAGCTGGGCTCTGACAGGTCCATCCCTGCACAGTGAACAGAGACGGATGAACCTGTCATCCACCTGCTCAGCGGGGATCAACAGAGCAATCTTCCGCTGAGCTAGCAGAGTCTGCTGAGTGGATCCGAAAAGGGCCTAATGCCGCGTACACACGAGCGGACTTTACGGCGGACTTTGCCCGGCGGACTTTTCGTCGGACTTTGTTTGCTCCTTGCGCCGGACTTAAAAACGAACGGACTTGGCCACACACGGTCACTGCAAAAGTCCGCTGGTTTTGAACGCGGTGACGTATAGCACGTACGACGGGACTAGAAAAAGGAAGTCCAAGCCCCACTCCGGCACCCTTTGGGCTCCTTCTGCTAATCTCGTGTTAGTAGAAGTTTGGTTAGAGACGATTCGCGCTTTTCACACTTCAGCTTATTTCGTTCGTTTTCTGCGGTTCAGTTTGTGCTTGTGAGGTTTGTATCTGCTTTTCAGTGCGTGTTGGTCAGTTCGTAACCTGCCTTGCAGGCCGTTCTGCTCCGCTCGTTCCTGATTTTCAGGTCGTTCTTCATAGGCCTTGCTGTTCTTCAGTGCGTTTGTTATAAGTTTGTTTGTTTGAGCAGCCGACCGTTTTGAAGCCATGTCGAGTGGACGTTCTCGTTCTCGAGTTCGTGCTTTGTGGGGACTTGGTGTTGGGGTTAATACTTTGACCCGAGTCCAGTCCATGAACAGGGCGAGGAGGAGTTCATGGACCAAGAATTGGTTGCGCCAGCGTGACCAGTTCTGTCATATGCCTTTGCTCCGTGAGCTCCGTGAGAACAATCCTGATGATTTCAGGAATTTTCTCAGGATGACGGACCCCATCTTTGAGCGTCTGCTGGCTATGCTGACCCCCTATATCAGCAGGCAGGATACCTGCATGAGGCAAGCCATCAGTGCGGAGCAGAGGCTAGTTGCCACGTTACGTTATTTGGCGACAGGGAGAAGTCTTCAGGACTTAAAGTTCTCGACAGGCATCTCCCCCCAGGCTCTGGGGATCATAATCCCTGAGACCTGTTCTGCTATTATTCAGGTCCTGCAGAAGGAATATATGAAGGTAAGTTTTATCCTTTAACATTACATGATATGTATTAAATGTTTTTTGATGTATTGTAGAACTGTCCTCTTTACCTAATTGCCATGCTTTCAATCTGCTGTGAATGTCCCCTTTATCTTTGTGAATGCCTATTTTAATAATTTATTGCCCTATACATGCCTAATTTATTTCATTAACCTCCCCACCATGCAATGCTGGGTGCATTTTTATCTCTAGACTATAGTCCATTGAACAATGTATATTGTCTGCTCCATTGTCTTGTTTGTCCCTCCCCCACCCCACTAATGTTTCAGCCAGTCAGGTGTGTTTGTTAACCTAATTAGAACCCCTCCCCCACCCCACTAATGTTTCAGCCAGTCAGGTGTGTTTGTTAAGCTAATTAGAACCCCTCCCCCACCCCACTAATGTTTCAGCCAGTCAGGTGTGTTTGTTAACCTAATTAGAACCCCTCCCCCACCCCACTAATGTTTCAGCCAGTCAGGTGTGTTTGTTAAGCTAATTAGAACCCTCCCCCCACCCCACTAATGTTTCAGCCAGTCAGGTGTGTTTGTTAAGCTAATTAGAACCCCTCCCCCACCCCACTAATGTTTCAGCCAGTCAGGTGTGTTTGTTAACCTAATTAGAACCCCTCCCCCACCCCACTAATGTTTCAGCCAGTCAGGTGTGTTTGTTAAGCTAATTAGAACCCCTCCCCCACCCCACTAATGTTTCAGCCAGTCAGGTGTGTTTGTTAACCTAATTAGAACCCCTCCCCCACCCCACTAATGTTTCAGCCAGTCAGGTGTGTTTGTTAACCTAATTAGAACCCCTCCCCCACCCCACTAATGTTTCAGCCAGTCAGGTGTGTTTGTTAAGCTAATTAGAACCCCTCCCCCACCCCACTAATGTTTCAGCCAGTCAGGTGTGTTTGTTAACCTAATTAGAACCCCTCCCCCACCCCACTAATGTTTCAGCCAGTCAGGTGTGTTTGTTAAGCTAATTAGAACCCCTCCCCCACCCCACTAATGTTTCAGCCAGTCAGGTGTGTTTGTTAAGCTAATTAGAACCCCTCCCCCACCCCACTAATGTTTCAGCCAGTCAGGTGTGTTTGTTAACCTAATTAGAACCCCTCCCCCACCCCACTAATGTTTCAGCCAGTCAGGTGTGTTTGTTAAGCTAATTAGAACCCCTCCCCCACCCCACTAATGTTTCAGCCAGTCAGGTGTGTTTGTTAACCTAATTAGAACCCCTCCCCCACCCCACTAATGTTTCAGCCAGTCAGGTGTGTTTGTTAACCTAATTAGAACCCCTCCCCCACCCCACTAATGTTTCAGCCAGTCAGGTGTGTTTGTTAACCTAATTAGAACCCTTCCCCCACATTCAAATGTATCAATGGGCCATCATAGGGGGTGATTAATCTTATAAGTGTGCCTTATGTTTTTCAACATTTCAATTACAAACACACATATTCATAATATTTGACTGCTGTTGTTTACTAATGTTTTGGTGTAATCTGAAATAAAATTTTTGTTATTAAAGTCCTTATCTTTTTTTTTTGCACTCCACAGTTTCCTACAAGTCCACAGGAATGGCAGACTGTGGCCTCCCAGTTCGTTGACCGTTGGGACTTTCCCAACTGTGTCGGGGCGATTGACGGGAAACATGTCCGGATTGTGCCACCACCGCATTCAGGGTCTTATTTCTTTAACTACAAGGGGTTCCATAGTGTAGTTTTGATGGCGGTGGTCTCGGCACATTTGGAGTTTATGTTTGTGGATGTGGGGAAGAACGGCCGGATGTCTGATGGAGGAGTCTTTGCACAGACCGAGCTGTGCCATCGTCTCCAGACCGGTGGCCTGGAATTGCCACCTGATGACGATAATGTGGATGGACTCCCCTCAGTTTTTATTGCTGATGAAGCATTTGCTCTCTGTGAGAACTTGATGAGGCCGTTCCCCCAAAGGACACTCACCCCTGAGAGGAGGGTATTTAATTATCGGCTGGCCAGAGCAAGAAGGGTTGTGGAGAATGCCTTTGGTATTCTGGCCAGCCGGTTCCGTATCTTCCTTACGGCTATTAATTTGGCGGACTATAAAATCAACCACGTCATCCTTGCTTGCTGCATCTTGCATAACTTTTTAAGGAGACATTCAGCTACATATCTATCCTCTGTTGGGCCTGAGCCCAGACTGGAAGAGTCTAGTAGCACTTTCACAGGCCTAGAAATTGGGCGTATTGGCTTGGCCCCCCGAACCGCACGTCAAGTGCGTGACCGTTATGTCAATTATTTTAATGGTCGGGGGGCCATTGCTATTCAGCAACAGCTGTAAGTTTAGATCAAAAATAAAAAAGAAAATTGGTTTATCTAAATATCTTGTTTTTATTGTTGTTTACCTTTAAGTTATGTCTGTCTCCTAGTGCACTTGTAGTAGTGTCAAGTGCGTTTCGCTTTAGTTAATCAGGCCCACAAAAACAACCCCTAAATTTTGACTTCAAGAAACAGCCACACACATTGTATAGGGTAAAAAATTTTACTTGGTGCACATTGAAAGGTGCATTTTTTACCATATGTTTTATTTTTATTTTTTGTTTATTTTTTTTCAAAAATAGTTTACGTTGTGTAAAAAAATACTATTTTAGTAAATTATTCAAGCCATTTTTTCTCAAAAATATAGACCTTTATCTAACAAGATTTACATACACAACAGTGTTTTTAGAAACAAAAATTTGAATATAAATGAACTTACAAAGTTCAACAATATTTCGAGAACGGTGCATGTAATGTCACCCTTGGAAATTGTTCATTTATAAGATGCTCAAAATTGAGCTTTAAGAAAGGGTCAAGTCAACATGTGCTATCTCCTATCATGGGAGAGCAATGTACGTGTTTTGTGTGTGCAATCCCATTTTTGGTTCCTCTCACCACCAAAGAATTTTCAGGATGAAGGGTTTGCAAACACAAAACAAGTACATTGCTAACCCATGATGGAAGATAGCACATGATGACACACCGTGTGCATCACACATTTTAAATTTGGGTATACCCCCAAAATATTAAAAAAATTTTTGATAACAAAATAACTTCACAAGGAAATGAAGAACATGATTGATGTTTTTAGGCCAAACGTGATTATATTCGGCCCAAAACATCAATCATGTTCTTCATTTCCTGTTGCATGGAGTCCAGGCGAAGTTTCATGCTGTGAATTTGTTCACGCATTTGATCTATGTGGCCATTCCACAGCATAATCTGACCAATTAATCTTTGTGCACTGTCTGTGGTGAAGTGCTCTGCCGCTTGGCCTTCCACAACCAGAAACTCACCTAAAACGAGTGAATAAAAACAAGGTTTACAATATGCACGCCAAAATACAGTAAAACTGAAGCTGGGGTGTCAGTCACTCACTTGGTGGGCTTGAAACCTCGCACACTTCCTCCACCTCTCCTTCCTCAAGGTCGTCGGGTGGGCGTGGTCTTGGGCTGGGGCTTGGGGTAGGTTCGGCCTCAGGCTGGTGACTTGGGGGGGTCCTGAGATCCTTGGACTGTTGTCTGAGTCTTTTCTCCCCTATGAGATTAGAAAAAAAGGTATAGTTAAAAAACACTGATCTTTTATGTTTTAATAAATAAAGTAGAACGTTGGTTAATATTTTTTGGAAATTTTCACAGATGCTGACACCTCAATGATCTCCTATGTGTATTACCCCTCAAAAATTTCGTTATGGTTACATAGTACACTAGAAAATGCATTTCCTTAGCAAAATGCGTGGGAATGCTGAATAGCTACATGGCTAAAATGACCGCCATCAAAACTGCCCCATCATATTCCTATATTATAAATCAGTACATGGTGTGTCTGTCCCCTCCCCCTGGGCTCTGTAATCAGAGCTGAGATGCTCCAGCCACCTCCCCCCTGTGTATAACAGAAGCTTGGGTAACCATGGCAACAAAACAAACACAGTACACTCTGATTAATGTCTAAAATGTCACGAAATGACCTCTAAACAAAAAGGTTTTTCTCCAAAATTAAAAAAAATATCAAACAGAAAGGATATAGCCAGATAGATGAATATTTAGTGAACATTGTAAAGTTTGTTTGGTGTCTCTAGGTGAAAGTATGAAGGACCGGAAACTTTTGGGAGCGGAAGAAGAATTTGAGGATTTCAAGCATGCTCCCATTGAATTCAATGTTGAAAAAAGTGAATAAAAAATTATTATTTAAGAAAGTATAAATGTTATTAACAAATTTGAAAATGACCACACATCAGCTAAAAGAGACGAACATTTTAATAGTTGAATGGTTTTAATAGCTGAAAGTATGCAGAAGTTACGCAGAGCCAAAAAACGTACGGAAGAAAAGTCTAAGTAAATTTATACACAAATAAAATCGAAGAACAATAGTGGGACTGCTAAATCATTCCCACTAACTATAGTGCTCGTGAGTCCAGATGTGGAAACAGCTGCTGTGTCCTGTCCCTACATTACACTGAATCATTTTGGATGAAGCATTATATTTTCAAACACATCTACCCCACATCAACTCATTGTGGGAATTCGCAAAATTATCAAGCCATAAATGTATATCCAACCCTGTACCATCGTATTTGGCGAAAAAATAACGTCACTTTCTAAAGTATCCGATCTATTCCAAAGAACGGTATTTACGAACGATGCTGAAAAACCGCCAAAAATAAGGATCAGCATGCAAGTTCTGTATCTCAATAGTAAAACACAAGTACTTACTTTTTTTCAGCAGCTTCTTTATTCGCCAATATTGCTCTGGCTCACGACTTTTTATGTCAGACCACCGCTTCCGCAATTGTTCTTTCGAACGTTTTGTCCCAAATTTCTCTTCCAGAGCGGTGACAACTGAGGACATTATTTTGTCCTTTCTCAGATTGGGTCGTGTGTACGGTCCTTTTTTGCCATCGTAGTCCTCCCTTCTTAATATGGACACCATCTCCACCATCTCTCCAAAAGCCATGTTGGTGGCCTTATATCTCCTCCGGGATGTGGATGTTTGGGGCTCCGGGCTTTCCTCCGCGCTACTTGCACTTAATCGCTCCGCCATCTTTTGCTATCTACTCCCACTGCGCAACGAAGAGTGAAGGGGCGGGGCCAAATCGTACTTACGAACGTCAGGGGCGGGCGACGCAGGCGGAGCATGACACATGCGCAGTGTATATAAAGCTAGTACGATGGCCTATGTATGTCCGTGCGGAAGTAGCGAGCGGAACAAACGAAGGTAAGATTAAAGTGTGTGTGTGTGTGTGTTTGTGTGTGTCCCCGTGTGTGTCCCCTAGATTACAACACAAACTAATCCTGAGATTTGGGACTGACATTTAAGTTTTGATCTTGTGTCTTGTCTTGCAGAAATAATGAATCCCTTTAAAGAGGAAGAGTTTTTGACACATTTCATTGATCTCTATGAGCAGAAGAAAAACCTCTGGGAGGTCAAACACCCCCAATATTATAATCGTGATGTTAGGAAGGCAACACTGGGCACACTTTTAGAGTTTGTGAAGACTCGACTCCCCCAGGCAGACCTCAAGTTTGTGGACAGGAAAATAGGTATCTTGCGTAATATGTATAAGCGGGAACACAGAAAAATCCAGGAGTCGCTGAGATCCGGGGCAGCAGCTGACCAAGTTTATGTACCCAAGTTGTGGTATTACCACAAACTGCAATTCCTGGATGAGCAGACCGAAGCCAGGCAATCCCTTTCCACCCTTCCCTCCAGCCTTCCCTCCACCCTTCCCTCCAGCCTTCCCTCCAGCCTTCCCTCCAGCCTTCCATCCACCTCCACCCCAGCTGATGAGTCCCAGGATGAACTGGGCCTTTTCACCATAGATGAAGTGGATGCGCCCAGCTTCAGCCAGGTATACTTTTTTGGAACATTTTGGGATTGTGTAAATGTTATTAATGATGTTAAGGTGTTAATTTTGAAAGTGCTTCATCAAAAATCACTTCTGCACAAAGAGTAATATGTAGACATATCACTAGACAGTAGTGGCCAAATATATACGTAACTTCTGATCTTGTTGATCATCTGAAATAATGGTGTGGTCAAATAGATAGCCTTTACTATTTTGTGTAATTATCTTTGAAAGTTAGGAGCTGAAAATTGTGTGTGATTGCATAACAGAAAATTACAACTATGTCCCTTTTTTTTACGCAGGATGACCTCAGCCAGGAGGAGGCCTTGCCCAGTGGGAGAGAGGAGGAGGCCTTGCCCAGTGGGAGAGAGGAGGAGGCCTTGCCCAGTGGGAGAGAGGAGGAGGCCTTGCCCAGTGGGAGAGAGGAGGAGGCTGTGGCTGGGCCAAGTAGAAGCCGCACAGAGTGTCAGGTGCCTCCCCTCCGCATTCTCCACCAAAGGCCCAGGAGGATGACTGCAACAGAGCAGGAATCCCTAGAGCTCATACGGGAAGCAAGCCGGATCCTGAGTAAACCTCCCAATGTAGAGGAGGCGTATGGCACCTATCTAGCCGGCAGATTACAGGAGTTGGAAAAGGGCCAACGCCTCCTCTGTGAGGGTCTATTTTTCCAGGCTTACCAGAAGGGCTTGAGAGGGGAGCTTACTGCTAACACATATATAGCAGATGAAGCCACTCCTACTCCTCCTCCTCCTCCTGCCCCAAGTACACCACCAGAGGCACAACCTCCGAGGAAGGCTGCAGAGAAGCGTGGAGGGAAGGCTGCAGAGAAGCGTGGAGGGAAGGCTACACGGAAGAGTCGAAAGTGATTGCCTGGTTTCTGTCTGTTCTGACTGTGCTCCCTGTGCTCCCTATAGTCGCAAGATACCTATTTTCTTGTCCTGAAACTTGATGTGTGTCCTGGGGGACGAAAGGCTTCCCAGATTCTAAAAGTGTGTCCAGTGTTGCCTTCCTAATTTTTGTGTTTATTAAAAAAATACTTTTGGGTTTACCTTACATTCTTGCCTATGTCTTTGGATTAAAAGACGCCATTTTGTTTGGGAGTAGGCAGGTACAGGTCGAAAAGACTATGGGGTTGATTTTAGAAAAGCAAATAGTCTGTGCACTTTGCAGAGGGCAGTTGCCCTCTGCAAGTGCAATTGCTCCAGAGCATCAGAAATTAGTTAAAAGCTTGACTTTGCAAAGAGTACACAATCCTGTGCAAGTAAAACCAAAAAAATAACCTTTTTGCTTGCACATGATTGGATGATGGAAGTCAGCAGAGCTGCTTCACATTTAATAAAGCTTGGGAGCAACTGCTCTTGCAGAGGGCAAATGCAATTTCAAAAATGCACAGCCTTTTTACCTTTAGGAAAGCAACCCCTATGTGTGTTTTTGTCAAATAAAAAGAATGTATTTTGATTTTACATGATTTTAGAAATCAATCAGCAGAGCTTCCCCGAATTTAAGCTCTTGCCCTCAGTTTTTATGCGACTGCACTTCCAACAAGTGCACTTGGTGTGCAATTTCTCAAGTGAACGTTTCACTTGATATTCTTAAATGATTTAAGCCTTTTGTCAAAAACAAGCTCGGGGGAAGCTCTGCTGATTTTTTCCGAAAAACATGTCAAAAAAAAATTAATTGTTTGGGTTTGGGCTTCCTTGCATGTGCCCCTCGGATCCACAGCGAACACACTTCAAAATGCTCTTTATGTGGAATTATATGTATAATTAGCAATTGGAGTGAAAAATGATTTTGCATTTGTTAAATACACCCCCCTATGTCTAATGAACAAGGGACAACAACCTCATTAAGGTTCTTTAAAACAACACAAAATATGAATGTTAATTGTGGTAACTTGAAAATACACACCAAAAATGTGGTTAGCATTTAACACACATTGTAAAATAGCTAAAGTGTTGAAATAAAAAAAATCAAAAAAAAAAATAAAATATTTTACAATTAAAAATTTATGGAGATCTGGCTGTTACAAAATATTATATTAGTCATGGCAGGAGGATAAATCACAAAGAAAGAAGTTTGTGAGAACTCTGTGTGAATATAAAGCAGAAAAACAACTTCATTCCTCTCGCATTATCAATCCTAAAAAAAGGCTGTATTAAAAGACGACAGAAGAGGAATGTGCTAGCTTCAAGACGAAGGCTAGTTTTACCAGACCGAGCGCTTCCGTCTTGTAATTGCTTCAGAGCATGCGTCAGTTTGAGTTCGTCGGACTAGCACACAGACGATCGGTTTGTCCGCTAGAAAGAAGAGTCCGTCGGATAAATTTTAAACAAGTTTCAAATCTAATTCCGTCCAACTTTTTAGAAAACAAAGTCCGCTGGAGCCCACACACATCGAATTGTCCGACGAAATCCAGTCCGCCGGGCAAAGTCCGCCGTAAAGTCCGCTCGTGTGTACGCGGCATAAGGCTTGTACCCAGTGCCGGGACAAGGTCATCTGGTGACCAGGGCGAAGATGAAAAACTGTGCCCCCCCCCCGTCGCCCCTCCCCCGGTGAAAAGCTACAGTGCCTACAGATGATGGGATCTATACTAATGAATAAGTGACAGTGCATTAACCCCCTTCTTGCTGCATATTACCAATACCATTGCTAATTAAGCAAACTCCCCTCAGAGACTGCAGACATGATACAAGAGATCAATGCAGTCAATGCAATGCAGCGGGGGGGGGGGGAAACCGCCATCACTAGCGGCCGAATACCGACGGTAAAGCGGCGCTTACAATAGCGGCGCTTTACCGCTGACGCCGCCCCCGCCCCAGTGTGAAAAGTCCCTAAGACCCCTTTCACACTGCGGGCATTTTTCAGGTGCTAAATAGCCCGAGAGCTTTCACACTGGAGCGGTGCACTGGCAGGGCATCAGAAAAAGTCCTGCCAGCAGCTTCTTTGGAGTGGTGAAGGAGTGGTGAACTCACCGCTCCTCCACCGCTCATCCCCATTGAAATCAATGGGGCATTGCTGCTATACCGCCAGCAAAACGCTCCTCCGTTGGTGTTTTGCAGGTGGATTTAGCCCCTTTGCGGCCGCTAGCAGGGGCTTAAAACCGCCCCGCTAGTGGTCGAATAGCGCTGCTAAAACGACGGTAAAGCAGCGCTAAAAATAGCGCTGCCTTATCGCTGATGACGGTGGTGGCACAGTGTGAAAGGGGTCTTAGGGTGTCCCATCTATGAAGAAGGAGATAAACAGCACATGGGGGCACAGTCAGCAGGACACATTAAATTGCGACTTACCCTCCATGGTGCACTCAATTTTTGGTGTCCATGTGCACTGTGGAAGAGCTTGCCACTCCCCCTGGCTCTGTCTTGCCCAATCACAGTCCAGTAAATCCTTAGGCTCTGCCTCCGCAGGGATGGATAAGCAGAGAACATTTCCTCCCCCTCCTCTCTCCAATAGCAAACCGATACCCTCGGCGGGGAGGGGGAGGGGGGGTGCTGGCGAACATTACATTACTGATCTCATGTTTCCTCTCTCCTTCTCCTCAGCAGGGGGGGGGGGCCATGCTAGCGAAGTTTTGTGATCCCTTTTTTCTCTGCTCGGCTGGCTCAATGGCACGCTGATTGTCAGGGGGCGACAGTCGGCCCCTGGAGACAGGCGTTATGCCTGTACCCCCCTGATGGCGGCCCTGGCTGTGTGTCACACAGCTGGGTCTGTGTGTGTGTTCGGCGGCGTAACAAGGTCCCGACCCCCTAGACTGGCTCGTGTGATAGGCGGAACACTGGTTCAATCTGCTACCACATGAGCCAGTCTGGGGGGGGCGGGTCCTTTTTACGGCGCCGCCGAACACACACACACAGACCCAGCTGTGTGACACACAGCGCCGGAGCGCTGTGTGTCAAACAAGAGGAGGAGGTGGGAGGGGAGCGCTGCAGCCACAGATCAAAGCAGTCTGTAGTGTGGCCTCTACTGCGCCCCCCCTTCCTCCAGTAAATGGTTACGCCCAGGGCACCCGCCCCTTCTGCCCACCCCTTGTACCGGCCCTGCTTGTACCCATATGGATTCATAGCAATATCTTTTTCATTGTACAGATCAACCTGTAGGCCAATACATCTTATCTACTGAATACAACAAAATGTATGATCTTCACGATCTTTATGTTGGGAGGTTGTCTCCTAGGTGCAGAGTCCACTGTCTATAAGTCATTAGGTAGAACTCTATCTCCCTGTTCTGTATGAGCATGAACAATTTCTGATCAGAAGCCAGTTGATATTGTAATTGTAGCCCCATACACTCTTACAAAGGTCCGCTTCCCATCTCTTCATCCAGTGGCTAGGTCTGTTCCTACCTGCCTTGGCAAAGAACCCTGGATGTCTTGAACTCCACGAGGCCTCTCACGTCTTTACTTGACACAGTAATCTGTAATGCACATTCAAAACTCTGTACCTTTAGTTCATTTTGCTTCTGGGCACACAGGGAATTCACTTTACTTTTAATTTGCAAGGTTTTGCATAATGTGACCACAGGCTAGGTCCCGAAGCAGGCCTGCACCATAGCAGGTTTTAAGATGGAGACTGGACTACTAAGTGGGTAATATGAAGTACACCGGTTCCCACACTATCAAGGTTCCCATCACCTGCCACCATCACCTGCTTGCACTTGCTTCTTTACATCTAATGTTCACTTACACACTCTTAACCACAAGGGTTAAACTTTGTTAAATATATGATTGTCTCTCCTAACCCAAAGGGTTACCGTGGCTTCATTCCCAGTATTTAGATTGTACATACAGTAGATCATTGTTAAACCATAGCTACACCTTGTTTCCACACTCTTCTTACCCATTAAACTACTCAGACACTTCTTGTTGTAATGAAAGTCTTTTTACTTGCAAACATGCAAATGAACAGTTGTACATCCACGCAAGAATAAATACATAATTCTCTTTATATGCATGCATTCACATTTGATATAAATAAATACAGTCTTTAGCTGTGCTATTTGGCTGTGCTGGTTCTAGGTTAACTGTCCCTAGTGGTGCTTAAAAACAATGGTGTATAAGTAAGTGTTGCTGCCCATACCTTAAAGTCGTTGTTAAGCCACTCTGCTCTCTTCACACAATCCTCTCGGTTTGATAATGTAAGGTGCCCTGTGTGTGTGCTTTATATAACAAATGCCGTTCTACACCTAATTTCAGAGCGCCGCTTGTTGGTCACGTGACAGGCCGCCTCTCATCTTTCGATCTGACAGCTGCAGGGGGAGGGGCCAAGAATCCCCCGCTGACGTCAGTCGGGAGGGGAGGAGAGGGGGAGAGAGGCGGCCGTGTGCTCTGAAATAAGGTATGGAATGGAATTTGTTTTATAAAGCACATACACTAGGCAACTGACTTTTTCAAACACAGAAGATTGTATGAAAAGTAATTTCAGCAGCAGGAGGGGAGGGGCATTTTTACAGTAATCAGTGCATTTTTATAGCACTGATAGCTGTATAAATGCCAATGGTCCCAAAAGTGTGTCAAAAGTGTCTGATGTGTCCGCCATAATGTCGCAGTCCCGATAAAAATCGCAGATCGCCGCCATAACTAGTAAAGAAAAATAATAAAAATGCTATAAATCTTTTTTATTTTGTAGACGCTATAACTTTTGCGAAAACCAATCAATATACGCTTATTGCGATTTTTATTACCAGAAATATGTAGAAGAATATATATCGGCCTAAACTGAGAAAAAATTTGCTTTTTTTTTTTTAAATGGGGATATTTATTATAGCAAAAAGTACAAAATATTGTGTTTTTTTTTTTTTAATTTTCACTAATTTTTTGTTTATAGCCTAAAAAAAAAACTGCAGAGGTGATAAAATGCCACCAAAAGAAAGCTCTATTTGTGGGAAAAAAAAGGACGTCAATTTTGTTTGGGTACAGCTCCGCACGACCACGCACTTGTCAGTTAAAGAGTCGCATCGCCGAATCGCAAAAATGGCCTGGTCATTCAGCAGCCAAATCTTCCGGGCTGAAGCGGTTAAGGGGCAAATCCTTCTGGTCCTTAAGTGATTAATTAAACAATTATTTAGGTTTTATTTAAGTTAATATAATAAAGGAATTATTATTTATACCTATGAATAAAGGGCCACGGCCTATTCTAACCACAGGTTTTTGAGCAAAGGGTGTTTATTTAGTAAAGTTAATAAGTCCTGACTACGATTCCATTGATGTTCCAAAAGAGATAGCTGTATTTTATAAGCTGAAGTTTAGGCAAAAAACCAAATGTACTGTCAACATACATAAACAATAACTGTATTACTTGTGAAATAATTTATCATTGTGTTTATTCAGTCTTGTTATCCAGGAACCTCTGCCAGACAGTGCAGCCATGCTGGACTTTTTCTCTGCTGCAGATAAACAATACAGCTAGTTCACCAATCTGCCACCTGTGTGTGCTTAAAGTGACATTAAAGTATTTTTTTCCCATTCAAATAGATACTTATAACCTACATGCATAATTTGTTTTTTTAATATATGTAGCGCTACCCCACGCAGGAGACGCTTAAGTATGTTTGTTGCATACTCTGCCTCTCAACCCCAATAACAGTCTCAGCCCCCTCTGACACACCTGACAATAGTGTAAGTGCAAGGACCAATGGGAAACACACATGTTATGATAAACCACAGAAATGGTCTTTACTGCAATATTTCTGTGGAAAAAGAGTAACAACCAGTAACAATATATATTCAAGTAATGCAGTTGGAGAGCAATAACTGAGGTTAAGAGCAATATAGCTCAATACTATATTCAGGCTGCTTTCAGGGGATTCAAAACCTGAGAATAACCTCAAGAGCAGAGGCAAACACTTCAATAGCAATAAATCACAATATGGCAATCTGTACCAGATTGGTTACCTTTACTCAGGTCAGCTCTATGAGTCCAGGCAGGAGGAGAGCAGAGGAATGACCCTCTTTATGTCAGGCCTCTCTCTTCTGTTCCCTGACATCACAGGCCCAACTTCACTGTACTCAAATCACTATTTAATGGCTTAACTTCCCAGATAAACTGTCCATTGCATATACAAAGCCCTAAGTATGTGTGTGCAAGGCTACATGGCACTAGTAGCTTCAGTCCTTTTGAAGAAAGATGAGGCTTTGTATCTTCAGCTAGCCACTCTCATTGGTGCACTTAAACTCCTGAAAAGTAGGGCCAAACAACACAACTGGCCCGGATTATCAAGTAAAGAATGTAGGATCTTCCTCAACAAGGTGAAAGAACAATGGTGTCTGTATACAGTGTCCCTGTGAATGGATGGCTTTATCCTTTATCCCTGGGGCACTATAAGTGTCAGCAAGATGACTAACAATGATGTCTGTATACAGTGTTCATTTAACTCTGTCTGTGTGCAGTGTCTATGTTTCCTGCAGATGGGCGAAAGCCCTCTCATCCAATCCTGTGGCCAAGGCCCAAACAAATGCCCTGGAACAAGTAGGCTCTTCTAGGGACCCGACTGGTCACCTCACACTGGAAGCCTTCACATTGTCGGTGAAGGTGCATCTGGATATGCACCTGGGATCCCCCTATCTCAGGTTGGATGTCCCGACTGGCTGTGGATGCCTGAAATCACGCGGTGGACTGACCTAGGAGGCAGCACCTCTCCCCTAGGTTTAATCTCTTCCTCTGCCTCGTGTAGTCTGAAAAATCTTTTCAGATCAGCAAGATGGAGTCTCTAGTTCCTTTTCTCCCAGAGCAGGCTTGCTCTTGTAGTTCTATCTCCATAGAAAGCTATGGAGCTGTTTAGAATGGGGACTACATATCACAGATCCCTTTGCAGCTGCTAATGGGTAAAGTCCTTCTTAATTGTTCCTGTAATTGTTCCTGTCGTTGGCTCTCCTCCTCCTGCCAATAGGGACACAGGGAAGGGTGCTGAGTGAGCAGCTCTGTGTGTCTGTATGTGTCAGTGAAGAGAAGAAAAAGGGAGAGGAAATCCCCCTCAGGTGCTGACAGGTACTTTTCCCACTCACAGAAGAACCTCGGTTAGCTTAGCCAGGCCGCAGGAATTGAATTCCTCTGAGCTTGCTTTTAAGCTGTCCCTCTGCCCAGGCTGAGTGCTGACACACTGTGGTTTTATTTGTGAAGCTGTAGAGGAGACTCCTATGGCACTCCATAGGTCTCTGCAGTACACATGAAATAGGAGTGTTTCAGTGAGGCTAGGGGACTGTTTTAAAAACTAAGCTCAGAGGGGGAAATTTATAGCAAAAATAGCTAATGCATGCAAATTAGGATGTTAGTATCTGTGCTGACCCTCCCTCTCCCAGTGAAAGGACTACTGTGCATGGGAATACAGGAAGCTGATATTAGGACATGTACTTATGATAGTTAAAATACACTTTATGATGCTTAATAATTACATGCCTGAAATAAATGGCTTTTCGGGGATATTAAATTGATAAGTTTGAACAAGAATGATAAAGTAACGATAAAGGTTAATTCTAATCAAGTTGTGTTCATGTGTTTTTCCCCCTGGCTCAAACAGACATTGAGTTTTATTCACTAAGCTATAGGGCGTGCAGTGGCGTCGCTAGGGGGTGGCATTTGGGGCTATAGCCTGAATCTGGGGCCCATAGCCCCGAGTCTCTGCAGGGGTCCCCAAGGGGCAGGGAGGCTCTCTGGGGACCCTGATGTAAGTGGGGGCTCTCTGGGGACCCTGATGCAAGGTGGAGGCTCTCTGGGGACCCTAATTTTAAGGGGGAGGCTCTCTGGGAACCCTGATGTAAGTGGGGGGCTCTCTGGGGACCCTGATATAAGGGGGAGGCTCTCTGGGGACCATGATGTAAGGGGGAGGCTCTCTGGGGACCATGATGTAAGGGGGGCTCTCTGGGGACCCAGATGTAAGTGGGGGGCTCTCTGGGGATATACACACACACGTATATTACTGTATGTACATGTGAATGCCCACCCAAGTGTATGACCTTCTTTACTACGCTGCTATGGGCTCTAGCCCCATATCTTTTGTAGACCTAGGAACGCCCCTGAGGGCGTGTATTTTTTTCTAAATAATAGTTTCTATCTCTCACTGGCTGTCTTTTCTAAAATAACTTTTGCTATGATAATTAACAATTGTTATAGCTTAGTGTATTGAGCCTGATAGTTGGGACACTAATTAGATTAGATTAGGCTTGGTAATTCCTATTGCTTTCTGCTGATCAAGTAGATATAAGCAATGGCTCTTTCTACTAATCAATGACATGCTTAATGTTTATTTTCCAATGGATGTAATATAGAAAAATAATCATCCAGGCATCTGATTTTATCTTTTTGTAACATTTAGAACCCTTGTTTATAGGTACCCTAAAATACCGCAGGCATATAGTGTTATTAAGTATATAATATGTACACAGTGGTGTTGCAAGACCACATTTATGACAGTCTTGATACACAGCTGACAAACTGCTGCTGATTGATAAGTTGTATTGAAAGCATAGTGTGCAATAGTGTCTACAATTTTACACAGCTCTTCACATATATTATACATTACCGTCAGTCCCTGCCTTCAAAGAGCGTGCAATCTAAGGTCCCTAATACTTGCATGCATACACTAGGGCTAAAGTAGAAAGGTGTCAATTAACCTACCAGCAAGTTTTTGGGAGGAAACTCACACAAGCATGGGGAGAATATGCAAAGTCCATGTAGGTAGGCAGAAGTGCTAACAACCTAGCCAATGTGCTAATTGGAGGTACTAGCCTTAAAGTGGTTGTAAAGTCAGTTATTACAATTCCTGCCAGCCCCTCTGTAATAACAAGATGTACTAAACAGTGTGTGTGTTTTTTTTCACAATTCTGCAGCTAAATACCTTTTTTTTCAAATTGGTGATGTGTAGTCACGTGACCACCCCTCGCTCTCCTTTCCCGATCTAAGCACTACAGTATGAGCCAGCTGGTCATGTGACCGCACATTGGCAATGTGAAAAAAGGATTTTAGATGCAGAATTATTAAAAAAACACACACACTGTGCAGTACATCTCATTATTACAGAGGTGCTAGCAGGAATTGGAATCACTAACTATACTGCCAGATGAAGCAGTGGCAGGAGGGGGGGCGGCTTACACACAGACTCCCGAGCTGATAGGCAGGGAGGGAGCGGGAGAGGAGGGGAGAGAGAGTAGCGGGATGATGGAGGCATGTAAACTGACCATGGTATCATGGATCAGCAGCCATGACTAGGAACAGTCATGATCAACCAGGTATATTACAACATGGAAAGGGACAAATGACACCACACAAGCACTATGCGGTTTAACATGCTTTAAAGGAACAAGATTGATTTTTTTGTTTTTGTTTAGGGTTACAACCTATTTAAGTGTGAATTACTATAAATTAGAATGTAGTTATGTAGACGAGAACCACTACAGAAAAGCAAAATATTAAACTGTATCTTGATTCATACATCTCTCCTTTGTGAGAATTGCGAGGAAAAGGGGGGACAATTGGAGCAGATGAGACTTTATATGAAGCATGCAGTCTCAGGAACAACCAGCTATCAATAGTATAAATCAGGGATATGCAATTAGCGGACCTCCAGCTGTTGAAAAACTACAGGTCCCATCATGCCTCTGTCTCTGGGTGTCATGCTTGTGGCTGTCAGAGTCTTGCAATGCCTCATGGGACTTGTAGTTCTGCAACAGCTGGAGGTCCGCTAATTGCATATTCCTGGTATAAATGCTTGTATGAATACAGTAGGACCATAATTGGCAAAATAAGAACAATAAATGATAGTGGTAATGTAACCCCTGGATAAGATCTAAATACACCTACGCATGTATAAAGTATGCAGTCTCAGGGACAGCCAACTATCAATAGTGAAAATATAAATCTGTTTATTAAGATACAATAGATCAATGATTAGCAAGAAAGGAGCAATACTTAATTGTGGTAGTATAACCCATACATTCAATCTATATACACATACATGTTGATTGTTGACATGTCAAAACAGTAATTACTGTTTTGACATGTCAACAGTCAACATATATGTGTATATAGATGACATTTATGGGTTATACTACCAATATTAATTATTGCTCCTTTCTTGCTAATCCGTGAGCTATTGTATCTTAATAAACAGATTTATGTTTTTACTATTGATAGTTGGTTGTCCCTGAGACTGCATACTATATACATGCGTAGGTGTATTTAGATCTTATCCAGGGGTTACATCACCACTATCATTTATTGTTCTTATTTTGCCAATTATGGTCCTATTGTATTCATACAAGCATTTATACTATTAATAGCTGGTTATCCCTGAGACTGCATGCTTCATATAAAGTCCCATCTGCTCCAATTGTCCCCCCTTTTCCCTGCAATTCTCATTAGATACAGATGGAGTTATATAACCTAATTGGTCTTTGACCACATACAAAGTCCCAAATAAAATAATTGTTTTCTTTTTAATCTCTCCTTTGTTGCTGAAAAGTAGCAATGCACAAAAATAAAACATGCCCCTTACGACTTCTTAAAGTAAATCCAGTGCCTTTTGTGGCTTTTCAGAGTATGTTTTTCAGCAATATGCACTACAATACACAATGTGAGACAACAATGCACTAATAAAGTAGTACTCAATACAGCCACATAACAGCACACTCCAATGAGGTGTGTTGTATTGAGCTTTGTCCCAAACATTTGTGCATGTATATTTTTGGTTGCATTATGGTGTGTTGGTAGCCCTTTCAAAATGAATGGGCCACCATAACTACTTAAGCCCCGGACCATTTGGCTGGCCAAAGACCAGAGCACTTTTTGCGATTCGGCACTGCTTTAACTGCTTTTGACTCGCTTTAACTGACAATTGCACAGTTGTGCGACGTGGCTCCAAAACAAAATTGAGGTCCTTTTTTTCCCAAAAAATAGAGCTTTCTTTTAGTGGTATTTGATCACCTCTGCGGTTTTTATTTTTTGTGCTATAAACAAAAAAATAGCAGCAATTTTGAAAAAAATGCATTGTTTTTTACTTTTTGCTATAATAAATATCCCCCAAAAAATATATATAAACATTTTTTTTTCTCAGTTTAGGCCGATACGTATTCTTCTACATAATTTTGGTAAAAAAAATCGCAATAAGCATTTATTGATTGGTTTGCGCAAAAGTCATAGCGTCTACAAAATAGGGGATAGTTTTATGGCATTTTTATTGATAATTTTTTTTAATTAGTAATGGCGGCGATCAGCGATTTTTATCGTGACTGCGACATTATGGCAGACACGTCGGACAATTTTGACACATTTTTGGGACCATTGGCATTAATACAGCGATCAATGCTAAAAAATTTGCATTGATTACTGTAAAAATGGCGATCAGTCACGGAGCTCCCGGGAGGCACGCGGGCCTGCAAACCACATCTTAAAGGGCAATGTACAGGTACGTTGATCTGCCTGTACATGCCCTTCTGCCGCAGTATATCTGCGTGAGACGGTCGGGAAGAGGTTAAAGCAGAGTTCCGCCTTCGGGAAAAAAATTAAAAGTCAGCAGCTACAAATACTGTAGCTGCTGACTTTTACTATATGGACCCTTACCTGTCCAGGGAGCCAGTGATGTTGGCACCCCAGCCGATCATCGGATCGACTGTCGGGTGCAGCAGCCGGCATTCCAGGTAAGAGAAGCCTTTTCGTGAAGCATGCTGCACTTTCTGATTGGCCCAGCAGTGGAGGAGAAGAGGGCCGAACTTCCGGGAGATCGGGCCACGGCCTGGTCTCCTGGAAGTGGTGAAGGGGACCTGTCAAACAGCTACACGTTCCCCCCTACACCCTGAAATGTGTCAAATGTGACACTGGAGGAGGAGGGAGGAAGCAATTAAGCGGAAATTCCACTTTTGGGTGGAACTGCGCTTTAAAGTAATTGTAAAGGCAGAAGGTTTTTCACCTTACTGCATTCTCTGCACAGAGAAAGTAAGTATAACATGTTTGTAAAGGTTTTTTTTTTTAATTAAAAAAACAATCACTTAAATCTAACACACATAAACATGCACCATAAAATAATTTACCATATTGCATCACAGCACAAAAATGTGCGTAGGCCCTAACTGGAGCAGCAGCACTACAGAAGAAAAAAGATTTGAGGGTGCTTATTTCAAATGATTGCAAAATGAGCAAATGAGCAGTGTGACCATGCTGTGGGAAAAGCGAATAGAATACTAGGATGCATCACTAGAGGGATCACCAGCAGGAAGAATGAGGTTCTGATTCCCCTATATACAGTATCTCACAAAAGTGAGTACACCCCTCACATTTTTGTAAATATTTTATTATATATTTTCATGTGACAACACTGAAGAAATTATACTTTGCTACAATGTAAAGTAGTGAGTGTACAGCTTGTATAACAGTGTAAATTTGCTGTCCCCTCAAAATAACTCATCACAGAGCCATTAATAGTAGGGGATTAGAGTGATCAAGACACAGACTCAAACAGTAGGCACCATCGTCCCTTAAAATAAAAAGAGAAGAGAAACCATATTGGGGAATATGGGACTTTAAGGGTGCTTATTAATACAGATGAATATCACACTAAATTTAGTAAAAAAGGATATATTTTTTTTACAGAAAAGAGAAACATTAAAAAATTTCACTTCCTTCATACAGTTTATCACGCAATCATTCTACATGTTTCGTCTTGCGGCTTCTTCAGGAAAATGCATGGGCTTTATTTCTAGTAAATAGATACAAAGATAAATCAGCAAGAGAAAAAATTACATATGCAAAACAAGAAAAGAAAATTCCATAAGAACATAATAAAGTACATATATTAATACATACATAGATGCATCCGTGTAGATAGCAGGAATTTCCCAACCAGAAGTTCTAGCCCCAATGTCTTGGGAACTAAGAGCCAGAACTACGGTGGGTAACTGATATCAGAGCGAATTTCTGGACACAAATGGTCCCGCCCGCAGGAATCTCCCAACTAAGCCGGATCACCCAGAGAGAGCTATCAATAGCTTATATATGATTTTAAAACCACTGTTTCCTGTGAATCAATCAAAAATGTTATTACGACATGTCAATCTTAGTGCATGTCTATATTTGTATTTAATTAGGATATGACATCCTTCAACAGAAAAAAAGGGGTATATGCTCACGTGAAAAACTTATTTTAAATGGATAACTAGGAGCCTATAATCCCATGCAGCTGACGGCAATGATTATCTAGGCTGTGAAGAGCCAGAGCCAGGTCTCTGAAAGTAAGGTAACATTAGGGCATAAGTGAGACAGTTTAGTTGTAATAGGGTCCCTTTTAAGTTCAATCATTTAAGAATTCCTGCTCATGTGATAAAGGAGAAACTTGCCTTCACATGCCACTTAGTCCGTGGGTACAAAGACCCCAAAGCAAAAACGGAATCTAAAAGTAACCACGAATAAAGAGACTGAATCTGCAGGTAAAGATGAAAAAGGGGGAATAAAGCCTTAAATATACCTCACATTTTCTTATTAAGTAGTGCAATGTAACTGCAATGCATGTGAAAGGTGCTGTCACTGAGTTCAATGGATCTACCTGTTTAACTGCTGCATGAGGTGTAGGGCTCCCAGGGACTCCAGCAGCAAGAATGACGCCGCATGGGTCCATTTTTACCCCTACCCTGTGCATCAGGTGGGCGCGGCGCGTGACATCACGCCGTGATGACCCAAAGCGGACGCTATGGAGGAATGCTGTATCACAGAGGGAGCGCTGCCACTCCACATTAGTCCCGCTCCATGCCAATGGCTGACATGCATAGGAACCACCACACAGACACACCTTGAGGGCGAGCCAAGTGCGGTGACACTGTCACCTACATCCGCCACTCATCCGCAAAGCCATGACACATTGGGGGCTGACGTCACACCAGGCAAGAACAGCGCCTCTATTCCGGACACACAGTGACGCCCCTGTTTCCACGGGAGCACAGCAAGTGATCCATTGAAATTGGGAATCATGCTGTTGTGGGCCCCTGGGTGCTTGTGCATCACTTGCTGTGCTCCCGCACACAGCAGGTGCGCACAGCAGGTTTTTTACCTTCATGCATAGAATGCATGAAGGTAAATAACCTTGTGCCTTTACAACCACCTTAAGCCTTGTTTTACAAAACAGAGGACTGCATATCAAAGTACAGAGGAAGCTGTAAGGCATAGGGAATATTGTGTAAATGTCTTTAAAGGTGAACTAACCCTTTAAGTGAAAAGCCGTTTCACACTGGTAAAACTATGATGGTTGGCTACTCAAGATTGCAGGTGGAGGGGTTATAAATACACACAAAATGTAACACACATCCTTTGTTGAGTGACAGGGTGGCTTGATTAGCACTAGAAATGTGCCTCATTCTGTTGTGAACTTGCGTGATCACTCTCCCAGAATGTATTTGCAGAGCAAACAATATACTCACGACTCTCAATCTTCCTATCTGTTAGTCCTTGTGATTCATGCTATATCTCAAGTCACTAATTTGCTTCACTGGAAATGACGTCAGCAGGCCAGAGTACACAATGCTGTCTGAGCATTATGCTTTTTGGCTCAGATACAAATTTCAGCAGGGCAAGCTTTTGTTTGAGATTCTGTAAATGTTCCTTTTAGAACATGATTTCAAATAAAAGTGACTTTGCTCGTGCTTGTAGCTTTAGTGGTCTTAGGCTGTGGGCACCAACATCATACCTACCACAATCCCCTTTAGATGCTGCTGCTTACACAATACACAAGCTAGGGTCGTTTATTAGTACTTTGATTATTATTATTTGAAGCGAGCATATGTATGTGTTAAATTTAGGTACAGACTGAATTATAGTTTATGCTATAAAATGGCAGCCTTGAACGTTTGCATCCATAGTAGAAAATTACATAGCCACGCCTCACTTGTTTTTGATGTTTCATTAACAATGACATTTATTTAGGACATGCTGAGACTTTTCTGTTGGTTTTTATGAAGAGTTTGCTAGAGGGGGTATCTTTACAATAGAATGATCATACAAAGCTTCCTATAGTCTGCTTCTGCCACCTACTGGACATGATGTTTAGTGCATGCAGTAGGGTGAAACATTTCTGTCCTATGCAATCAATGTGCAGTATTCTAAGCAATACAATGGCTCCAGTTTTATGTGAAATGTTTCAGATGATTTATTCTGAAATCAGATGTGCAAAGTGGCCCTAAAGAAGATGTGGGAGGTAGCCCAGTGCTTGATTTCCCAGTAAAACATCAGGAGTGTTAAGGCTGATAAGTCCCTCTGGGAATAAACTGGAACAGCATGCTGACACTTTGAAGTGTCTTATGTAGAAGTTGGTAACAGTTAAACAAATCTGAAATTCCCACCGCTTTGGTTTACTCTATCACAAACATTACAAACTAAAAGTATGATTTCTGTACAACGTCCCTTAGGCTGCATTCACACTTGAGCTGAGTGTCGGGTATTTTTACAGACTTTTTTTTAGCATTCATTTAGGCATATTTGAGGATTTTTTTTACTTTTCTTTCAAGAGAAAGCTAGTTACTAGGGAGAAAGCATGATACCGTGTCATGCATTTTATACTTGTTTTTTTGAGCGTTCCTTTTCAAGTCTATCGGGGCCAAAATCTCTCGAAGCTTGAAGCTTAAAAGAGGCTCACTTTTTTGAGCTACAAGCTTTAAGTGGCTTTACAGTCAGGTACGTACAGGCACAACTGAAACCAGGGGAATTTTTATTTTGAGCATTTTGGACCTTTAAGGTTCAAGCTACAAAACGCTCAGGTGTAAATGGGGATTTACCAACAACTATATAGTGTGAGGGATTACTTGGGCAATCTTTTCAGTTTATGTCCACAGTTAGGCACTCACACTACCCAGTTGTTGGTAAAAACTAAATGGAATTATACAATCAGATTAAAAAGTATGTGGCCAGCTTTATTGTTTTACTGGATACATGTTTTATGCTGTTCAAGGCATTGACTTTGGACAAATTATTAGATACATTATGGTGTAGGCACAGTAAGCCTGGGTTCACACTATTGCAAACACAGACATTGCATGTGATTTGCACCGCATTTCGGTGCAGATCACATGCGATGTCTGTGCAATGCTAATTCAGCCATACAGTTGTATGGCTGAACCCGCATTGGATTCACACGAAAAAGGTGCAGGAACCGTTTGTTTTTCCCGCATTGGATTGGATCACATGCGATACCATTCCTGTCCAAATTGACAGTTCGCACTGCGATCTGTGAACCGATCTGGGGGTGCCATTAACTTTATATTGACACCCGCAGCGGTTCGCAGAGGGCAGTGTGAACTGCCTGCGAGGGGGATGCGATGCGGGAAACGGCACTGGAATCACACTAGTTCCCGCATCGCAAAAGTGTGAACCCAAGCTAAAAGACCGAAGTATACCTAAATCCATACCTCTCAATTGTCCGTCATTTGCAAGCACTGTCCCTATTTTGGAAACAAATGCATCTATACCTCTTTCCTCCTAACTTTTCACTTTTTTTGGTCTGATGTATAGACCAGTGTTTCTCAACTCCAGTCCCCAAGGCGCACCAACAGGTCATGTTTTCAGGATTTCCCTCAGATGAAAAGGTTGTGGTAATTACTAAGGTAGTGAAACTGATCAAATCACCTGTGCAAAATAGTGGAAATCCTGAAAACATGACCTGTTGGTGCGCCTTGAGGACTGGAGTTGAGAAACATTGGTATAGACCTTTAGAAAATGTACTATTTAAAATAGAACTTTAGGCAAAACTTTTTTCATTTTAGAGTAAAAGGGGTTATTATTTTTATTCACCATCTGTGTCCCATTGCAGAGATTTTCCTTCACTTCCATTCCCAAAGCCAAACAGGAAGTCAGAGGAAATTCCTGCAATTTAAGGGATTTTTTTGGGGACCCCAGGTCACTTGAACAAGTGCCCCATTGGAAGATTTCCCCAGTATTACTTTTCTGGGGGCAACCCAAAATTTGGGATTTTCCTTTACTTTCACTTTCAACGATAATGGTAAACAGAACAAACGGAGAGTTAAACCGGAGCACAGACAGCAATAAAAGTATTCTAAACCATCTCCCCTCTATCCAAAACTAGTTTTGCCTTTAGTTATACTTTAACTACAAAAATCGTTCATGCCACCTCAAAATCATTGCATTAAACATTCTGAAAAGCGAATATAAATGAAGAGTAGTAGTACAAATTTGTAAGATTAGGAATTCATTTTATGCATATTAATTCTTTGTGGTCTACAAAGTATGGGACATGGCAGGGGTATGTCCTTTGCTATATACAGTGTCCTAAAATGTGTCCCTGTTTCTCATCTCAGAATCTTGGGAGGTATGATAAAATAGGGGAGTCATTATTTTTTTTTTTGCCATCTGTGTCTCATTAGAGGGATTTCCTTTTACTTCCTGTCCTTTAAACGCAGAACAGGATTTTACCTCTTAGACAGTTGCCACAGGAACAAGTGTCCCCATAGGAAGATGTCCCCTCTATTCCTGCCGTGCCGACAACTCAAAATTTAGATTTATCCTCATTCCCAGTGATATTAGCAATCAGGCCAATTAAGGTGAGTGAATCTCTCTAACGGGGATAAAGACAACAATAAAAACCATACAGAGGTTTTAACCCCTCACCACTCTAACAAAATCTAAAAAGAAAACTTTTGTCTTTAGTTATAGTTTAAGGCAATTACTTTAAGTTGCAAATGCTATTCATTGGCATTCATGTTCAATACTAGAACTGCACTCTGAGTATTCGTGAGCTGGATACTAGCAAATCGAACCACTTCCCGCAGTGAGATAATATTCTGCTTGTGCTTCCAATGCATTCTTTTGAGCTAATATCCCCTGGACTGTAGTTAGTAAGTGAAATTAGACTCTGGCTCTGATTCCAGTTAATTACCTCCATTGCAATTAGAAAGGAAAGGCAAGATCAGATTTTATCACACACATTCACTGTTGTGCTTTGCAGGATGTCATTCTTTGAAGAGGGCATGCAAACAGAAATAAATTGTTTTTACCCTTCTGGGAAGTAATCTCACCACCTTTTTTCATCACATTTAAAGAACGGTTGCCCCTGCAAATGTAGCATATATTCTGAATTCACACACTGGTTATTCTGCCCCAGAGACATTCCCTGTAGTGGACCACACATGCCTGAATTGTTATTGTTCAGATTAAGGACACATTACTATCGGTATTTACAGCTAATTTGTCAAATTTTATTAAAATGCAACCTACCTGGCAAATTTGTGAAATAAATAGATTATTCATGGTTTTAAAGGTAAAGAACTTTGATAGAAACAAGAAAAAAAAAAAGAGAATCTTTACAAGACAAATATGATTTCTGAAGTAAGGAATCCTATACCCCTAAATAAAATCCCTGGCTCCTGTGAAGGTAAGTGTTAAGCTTGGAATTCTGCTTACCTTCATTGGTGCAACTAGAGATCTGCTGGTATAAAATATGGATCCTGGCGGCTTAATTCTGGATCTCTACTGGTACTAAAAAACTGCTTTGAAATGTGCAAGTTTAAGTAGCTGGCCCCAATAGAAGTATTTGAGAGATTCCTAAAATCCAGCATGCAAAGTAGGGATATTTAAAATGTCATCAGGTTGAGAAACCACATAAGGCGGACAAGAAAGATGATGACATAACACGAGGTGGGTAAAGGAGAATTATACACCTTTTAGCCTTCCCTGCTATTGGACTCGGCCACAGATACTGTAGCATTGTTTTTTAATCCTCCAGTCTGTATTGGGTTCCCGAAAACATAAAGAGAATAGAAGGCGTGTGGTCTAGCGCATTATCCTCAGTAAAGGTTTTAGTAATTAAGAGAAAAAGGTATCATACTCACAAGTAAAAACTTGAATTAAAGCACATCATATCACTCCTCCATAAGAGTCCATGTGAAGCTGTCCCCATCCCATGGGACTATCTCACAATGGCATAGGGTATTATGTTTCGAGGAGTTCCTCTTCCTCAGAGCCTACCATACAATATATAGACATACCTGCTGTGTATTCCTTTACCCTATGTATTAATTTTATTCATTTTTTACACATTTATACGTGTTTTTTTATCTTATACATTTTTTATCTGTGGTGAATTCTGATGTGGTGCGCCATGATTGGTATGGATTGTGTCCCCTCCCATTAGTGAAGGAGGGTCACACCCCCTGGGTTGTTACCATCAATCTAGTACATCACATATAAGCATGCAAACTAGGCATTTGGCCAGGCTTCGCATGGACTCTTATGGAGGAATGATGTGATGTGCTTTTATTCAAGTTTTTACTTGTGAGTATGACACCTATTTCTGTTGATTAATAAAACCTTTACTGAGGATAATGCTCTGTTTTCTTTATGTTTTAGTACTTTGGACCTCCCCAGTCTATAAAAGGCAGCGAGGTGTGCATTACCCACTTAGAAGCATCGGAATAGAAGCACAATGTTGCACCAAGGCCTACCGCACAGCTATCTGTGTGTTGTTTTGTAAGTATTGGGTTCCTGCCCTGGAGTTTGTACCTGCTCAACAACGAGTCCAAATGGAGGGAAAGGGCCACAAACTGATGACATCACAGTGCTTACAAAACTTTATTCAGGTTACACAGATCCACATAATGACATCCCACTTGTCATTCACCTGCTCCAATGCCCTTTCCTTCCATCTTAGCACTCCCTCTTTGATCCTATTAGTAATTTTTACAGCGAAGAAATGTCCATATTAGCTGCACATCTCTGCAAACCCCAAGTAAGTGTAACCGCCTCAGTCCAGGCTCCAGCCAGGCCACAACCCCAACATGTGGGAGCTTAATCTTACCTGGGGTTTGCAGTGATGTGTGGTTTAAATGGACATTTTCTTCCCTGTACATTGCTATCTGGAGCTGGGATGAGCTCAGTTCTAGCCTGCCCTCCCAGTGGTTCTCTTTTTTGATTTCCTACGGTTTTCTACAGCCTGAGCAGCATCCACAATTTTGGTTTGTCTGGAGAGGACCCCTGTGCTGGGGGCTCTGCCCCTGAGCAGAAGGAAGGAGCGAGAGAGAGTAAAAGAGAGAGAGAGAGACCAGAATCAGTTGAAGCCTCACACCCTTTCAGCTTCAGCTAGGCTTAGCTGAAGCCCTCCTGGGACCCATCGGGACCTGTTCAGCAGGAGGCTTGTTCAGCAGTCACTTGAGCTTCAGGATTCACCAAAAGGGACTGAGTGAGTAGCTTCAACCACTACACCCCAGAGCCTGATAGAAGAGAAGCAGCAACTACAGAGGGACAGCTTAGAGCTAATTCAAGCCTATAAACCAACCTGACACCTCTTGCTTGGGGGATATAAGGAACAGCCAAGTCCCATGGCATTTTTCTACAAAGAGAGAGAGCATCTGCATTCAGTGGTTGTAACTCTTTCTCTAGCAGTTGAGCTGATCCGTTTATTCTGTGTAAGGGCAGCCTAGTGCTATTTTGGTAGCCAGAGACAGTATCGGGTCACAGTCAAATGTCATTCAAGTTACAGTTCTGGGCATCAGATACCTTCCCTTACCTATCCAGGTTTATCCCCTAAAAAAACTAAGAACAAAACCAAATGCCCTGGAGTGCTGGGAAATTCCTTTTGGCTAGCTGTGCATGAGACAGAAGACCCAAAAAAACAGTGGACCTTGCAGGGGAACTACTACACTACTTAACGCATGGGGAAAGAGTGTATAAACAATTATTGCGGGAAAACGCACAAGATTCGCTGCGTTTCCCTGCATTGCATCACACTCCACAGCATTTGCATGATGCCCATGCGATCTGCTGCGGGTGTCAATGTTATTTTAATGACAAAAGATCGCAAAACGCAGTGCGATTGCCCGAAACTTATCACATGTGAACACCCATGCATTTCAGGTGCGGGGGGGAGGGGAGGGGGGAAGGGTCCTGCACCATTATGGTGCAAATGCTTGGTGATTTCAGCCATACAGAATGTATGACAGAAATCACACTGCACAGACATCGCATGTGATGTGCACAGGATTGTGCTGCGATTCCTGTGTGACTCACATGCAATGTTTTCCATGCACCAGTGTGAACCTAGGTTCGGAGACTTAACTATAGCTGTAAAAGACCATGCTTTGGAGTCCAGCAGCAAAAAAGGACCATTGCTATTTGAATGCAGAATGATTTATTCAGGCAGCAATATCAGTTGGGAAATCATTTAAAAATAGAAAATATAATACATTTGCAATAAAATGACATAGCATGATGCAGTTTTCCTTACATTTCCTTGCATACAATTGTGGTCTTAAAGCAGAGTCCCGTATTATAAATTTAAATTAAATTTAAAGTTAGCAGCTACACATACTGTAGCTACTGACTTTTAATATTAGGACACTTACCTGTCCTGGAGTCCAGCGGTGTTGACACCCCAGCCGATGTTTCCATCAGCTCTTGGGTGCTGCCACCGCCATTGCCTGTAAGGTTAACCCTACTACACATGCGTGAAGGGTGCTGTGCTTTCAGAATGGCCCAGCGGCAGGGAAAGAAGGAGGGGGGCCGAACATCAGAGTGATCTCACTGCGACGAGATCTCTCAAAAGTGGGCACGGGTACCTGTCCCACTGAAAGGTGCGAAATGTGGCACTGGAGGGGGGGAGGAGGCAGATAAGCGGAGCTTCCACTTTTGGGTGGAACTTCACTTCAAACTGCACTTTCACATTGATACTGAAAAACTGAATTTTTTTTTTAGAAAAATTGTGTAAATGATTTAATAAAGTGATTCTACCAACAGATAGACATCTCAACAAAAATCAGTCTTGGTACTGGAGTTTTTGGCCTTTTTCTTACATACTATAATTTTTTTTTGCGTGCCCATTTTCCATCGTTTGAAATATACAAGTTGGCGCACAAAATAAATACGTATTCAGTTGTGATACTTCCTGTACAGAAAAGCCTAGTTTTTGTTATCGGGCACTGTGTATTATGTATACGTACAATTATCTTGGTAGAATACGTTGATGGCTGCTGTTTTGTAATATTCTTCTCTATGACCAAGGTATCACCCACAAGTCTGGCAAGCAGTATCTATGGGGAACCATAGTTATTGCTGTAGAATGGCACAGGTCTCTGTAGTGAGAATTTATTTAATAATGAGGTTGGCAAGCCTGGGGGCTCTAAAATAATTGTGTTAGGGGCCCAACAAATATTGTCCCTGTTGCGTTAGGATCATTTTCAATTCTTCACTTCATCTGACATCTGAAGCCCTGCTATACAGAACATTGACAAAAAGAAGTCATATATGTTCTCTTGGGGTTCCTCCTACAGACAAAAGTAGACTTGATTTTCAAGTTTTTCTGTATTTGTTTTTGTATTGTGTCATTTCAGTAAGTACCTCATTAGAATTCTATACATTAGATCAGCCTGGAAGAATTCTAACCTGCAAATAAGACTCTGTTTTCTACTTTACTTGATACTTGCATTCCTGAGTTAGAATCTAAAGATAAGGCAGGGGATTATTTAGTGTGTAAGAACAGCAGTATAGCTTCTTGCAGCTTCAGGGCTTCATTCTTGACATATAAGCCCCACGACGCAAGACAGTGAAATTTCATAATCTACATTTCCCTAAGTAAAGTTTAAATGCTAACCTTTTCTTTGTTACTGCATGCCTTCATCTGTGATGTTAGTACCTTCTGCCAGCCAAACTTGCGAATGTCTTGGTAAGATTGCTGTTTAATTAAGCAAAGGCACCCTGTTTGCATTGACAATTGAAAATCTAAATTTGTGTCACATCTGTATTCATGTCTTTAGGCTTAATGTAGTAACACTGGAGAAAATGTTCTGTGTTTCTGTCTAAAACCAATTTACACCACATGCTTGCCTGAGTCTTTCCTATTAAGGTTTACAAGTATTGTGACATAGGTCAGTATTATTACTGTAGACTTAAAAATAAATTAGAAGCCCCTATCAAACAAATATATGAAAAAATAGTCACAGTGCAAATCAGTCAATTGATCTGCATGGTTGATCATCAGTCAATTCCTGTGCTCACATAGGCTGGAAACTCAGCAAGGAGCAAAGGATTCAACATATGCTGTATCAGGATTATAGACAGACATCATGGCACCAGTAATTTGGGTTTACGTCCCTGATTGCTGAACTCCAGATACACTATAACAGCCTGGTGTCAGACAAAATGCTCAGGGTTTACTCCAGCGAAAGGCCTGGAGAAACTCATGGCTGCAGGGTCTTAGTAGCAGGAGAGTAGACAATTTATAAGGCAGCTTATAACTGTGGGAACTTATACTTCCATATTGGCTGTGTGCTGCTGATTGGACATTGGGACTGAAGGGCCTGCCATGGTATTGCACTACTGCACTTCTCCACTTCCCTTTCCCCACTTTTTATTTGTCTGTTTGTCTTATTTATTTGGCATGGTGTACTGCATGATTAGTAGGGTGTGGGTCCTTGAGCCTGCCCTGAAAGTCTTGGGAGGGGGTGGATATGGCCATCTGGCTCAGTTCGGACTCTCTCATGGGGTTTCCCTTCGGGGGAGCCCCACCTAGTACTTGGGGTTGGTCTGTTTCTGAAAAAACCTCCCAGAGAACGGGGTCTGCCTGGTTTTGGCTAGGTGGGCCAGTAAATACCTCAGTCCTTGTCAGGAGCCCTGCACCCGGGGGGTAAGGATCAGGGTAAGTAGTTAGTGACCAGGTTTGCACACATCTCAGGAGAGATTTAGGTCCACTATTTTTTACAGATCTTTGCTAAATCCTTAAGATTTCTTGGCTGTCTCTTGGCAACTCAAAGTTTCAGCTGCCTCCATAAATTTTCTATAGGATTTTCTATAGGATTAAGGTCTGGAGACTGACTAGGCCACTCCATGACCTTAATGTGTTTCTTCTTAAGCCATTCCTTTGTTGCCTTGGCGTTATGGTTTGGGTCATTGTCATGCTTGAAAGCCCATCCACAACCCATCTTCAGTGTTCTGGCTGAAGGAAGAAGGTTCCCATTCAAGATTTTACAATTCATGGCCCAGTCCATTGGCCCCTCAATGCGGCATAGTCGTCCTGTACCTTTAACAGAGAAACAGCCTCAAAGTATCATCTTTCCACCTCCATGCTTGACTGTAGGGATGGTGTTTTTAAGGTCATAGTCAGCATTTTTTCTTCCTCCAAACACGGCGAGTCGAGTTAATGCCAAAGAGCTCACTTTTGGTCTCATGTGACCACAGCACGTCCTCCCAATCCTTCTCTGAATCATTTAGATGTTCATTGGCATGACTGTACATATGCCTTCTTGAGAAGGGGGACTTGTCGTGTTTGGAGCAGGAAAAATGCTGACTATGACCCTAAGAACACCATCCCTACAGTCAAGCACGGAGGTGGAAACATTATGCTTTGGGGCTGTTTCTCTGCTAAAGGTATAACCGACTTTGCCACACTGAATGAAGGGCCAATGGATGGGGCCATGTATTGTAAAATCTTGGATGAGAACATTCTTCCTTCAGCCAGAACACTGAGAATGGATCATGGATGGATCATGGATGGGTCTTTCAGCACGACAATGACCCAAAACATACAGCCAAGGCAACAAAGGAGTGGCTCAAGAAGAAGCACATTACGGTCATGGAGTGGCCTAGCCAGTCTCCAGACCTTAATCCTATAGAAAATTTATGGAGGGAGCTGAAACTTGGAGTTGCCAAGCGACAGTCAAGCAAAGATCTGTAAAGAAGAGTGGACCAAAATCCCTCCTGAGATGTGTTCAAACCTGGTAATCAACTACAAGAAACGCCTTACCTCTGTGCTTGCCAACAAGTGTTTCTTCACCAAGTACTAAGTCATGTTTTGCTTGGGGATCAAATACTTATTTTACTCGCTGAACTGCAACTCAATTTATACATCATCTGAAAATGGAAAGAGTATGGCACAACTGCAAACCTACAAGACACGGCCGTGTATAAATGTGTTTTTTTCTGGATTTTTGATTGATATTTTGTCTCTATCATTTAAAATACACCTATGATAAAAATTATAGACCCTTCATTTCATTGTAAGAGGGCAAACTTACAAAATCTGCAGGGGATCAAATAATTATTTTCCATAGTGTATGTATTGACTGCATGCTGCTATTTGGACATTGGGATCCCTAGGAGTTGGGGGCTAACCTGGCACAAGTGTATATGTTTCTGGAGTTCGTGGCACCCCTGGATTCTTATTTTGTGAACTGATGGAACACATGCTTTTTATTTATGTTCTTTTTACTCTGGTCTTTTCTGCCCTTTTGTGTGTTGAATCCTCTCAATAAATGCTCCTCACATTGGGTCCTGTGCGCATGGCCTTAGTGTGCTCTCTCTCAGCAAAGGTTAGTAAAAATTACACGCTAGAAGGTAATGCAAATTGGATTTTAAACATTTATAGTGTTACTAAACCCACAGCAGTAAAATCAGTCTGTATATGCATGCTTTTTATGCTAACTGCGTAACATAAGGGGTTGTTTGTTCCTGTCTTCTCTGATCCTCCCCTTTTATTACTGTCTCCGATCCATCTGCTTATAGTACAGTACTCTAGGAGGCACTCTGCACATGCTCAGTTTGGTGTGTATTGCTAGAGAGGTTTTTTTTTTTGGGGTGGGTGCATGTGATCAGCACAGGGCCAATCAGCACTGTCCAGACAGAGGCTCAGGAATCATGCAGGCTTATAGGACAATCAGGAGAATGAAAACTTCTCCTACAAGCTTTAACCAGTGCCTGGACAATGATAGAAGTCACAAGACTGCTATATACTGCTGATGAGAAAAGGTATTTATCAGTTTAGATTTACTAAAATAATTGCATTTCCATGTTCTGTGTACTGTGGGAGACCAGATATAGTGAATGCAGGGTCCTGGATTTAGTAAAGCTTTAATTGCTCATATTTCCTAAATATACCTTGGGTAAGGCTTTTTAATAAGGACAGACGGGCTCCCTTTATTGAGCACTGTAAACAGTACTGTGCACAGCTCGAGCATCCTATATGTGCTGTAGCATAACTTTATTTAATGCAGCACAGTGGCCAAGTGGTTAGCCCCTCTGCCTGGCAGCACTAGGGTTGTCGCTTTAAATCCCAGCCACAGGGACCACAAGCATCTACCTGAGTTTGGTTGTTCTCCCTGTGCCTGCATGGGTTTCCTCCCACACTCCAAAGGCTTACTGGTTGGTTAATTGGCTCCTGGCTAAAATTGTCCTTAGTATGTATGAATGTGAGATAAGGGCCTTAGATTGTAATCTCTTTGAGGGCAGGGACTGATGTGAATGTTTAATATATCTACTGTATATGTAAAGCGCTGCATAATAATTGTCTGTGCTGATATGCAAGTGCAAAAATAGCCTGTGATGGGGTTCATCTCTGTGATGTATAGAACATGCTGCAGCAGCACTAATATTTACAAAGGAAAAACTTGTTTAAAACAGCCAGAAAATGACATTTCATTGCAGGCTTCTTTTTTAAAAACAAAATAGCACATAGACCCCTCTAAGGATCTGCTATGTGTTTTGAGGGACCTTTGGAGGGGGTCGGTGTGCTGTTATTTTTCTTTGTAAATGTAATTTTTGCTGTATCACATCCTACAACAAGAATTTAAAAAAATTGCGTAAGGTCCACCCCAAAATGCATAGAATGGTTTCCCTTTGAATCTTATGCCCTGTACACACGGTCGGACTTTGTTCGGACATTCCGACAACAAAATCCTAGGATTTTTTCCGACGGATGTTGGCTCAAACTTGTCTTGCATACACACGGTCACACAAAGTTGTCGGAAAATCCGATCGTTCTGAACGCGGTGACGTAAAACACGTACGTCGGGACTATAAACGGGGCAGTGGCCAATAGCTTTCATCTCTTTATTTATTCTGAGCATGCGTGGCACTTTGTCCGTCGGCTTTGTGTACACACGATCGGAATTTCCGACAACGGATTTTGTTGTCGGAAAATTTTATCTCCTGCTCTCCAACTTTGTGTGTCGGAAAATCCGATGGAAAATGTCCGATGGAGCCCACACACGGTCGGAATTTCCGACAACACGCTCCGATCGGACATTTTCCATCGGAAAATCCGACCGTGTGTACGGGGCATTACATATATTTTAGTGGGGGTACCTCATGCAAAAGAAAATAATAAAGAAGTTTGAAGTCCCCTAGGAAATCCATACAAGACCCACAGGGTCTGATATTCATTTTAAGGGGAATCTCGACACACAAAAAAATGCATGAGGTGTCTTTAACCACATTAAGACCGGGCCTATTTTTCAGACTTGTTGTTTACGAGTTAAAATCTTTTTTTTTTTGCTAGAAAATTACACCCCCAAACATTATATATTTGTTTTTCTAACACCCTAGAGAATAAAATGGTGGTCATTGCAATACTTTTTGTCACACCGTATTTGCGCAGCGGTTTTACATGTGCACTTTTTTTTGGGATAAAATACACTTTTTTTAATAAAAAAATAAGACAACAGTAAAGTCAGCCCAATTTTTTTTATACTGTGAAATGTGATGTTAGGCTGAGTAAATTGATACCAAACATGTCACACTTCAAAGTTGCGCCTGCTCGTGGAATGGCGACAAACTTTTACCCTTAAAAATCTCCAAAAATCTCCATAACGTTTGAAAAATTCTACAGGTTGCATGTTTTGAGTTACAGAGGAGGTCTATGGTTAGAATTATTGCTCTCACTCTACCAATTGCGGGGATAACTCACATGTGTGGTTTCAACACTGTTTTCATATGCGGCCGCTAATCACGTATGCGTTCGCTTCTGCACGCAAGCTCGGTGGGACGGGGCGCGTTTAAATTTATTTTATTTTTTTCTTATTTATTTTATCTTTTATTTTTTATTTTTACACTGTTCTTTAAAAAAAAAAGTGCCACTTTTATTCCTATTACAAGAAATGTAAACATCCCTTGTAATAAAAAAAAAGCATGACAGGACACTAAAATGCAAAAAAAAATAAAAAAAAATGTTGTTTGAAAAAAATAAAAATAAAAACGTCTCTTTAAGAGCTATGGGCAGAAGTGATGTTTTGACATCGTTTCTGCCCTGCAATGGTATGGGGACGGGTGGGGGCCATCTTCCCCTCACTCATCTCCATACCAGAGACGGGGGCAGACATGATCGCCTGCACCACTACCGGCGGCTCTGGTAAGCGGCGGAGGGCACAGGAGCATGGCGGGCCCCTCTCCCTCTGCCGATAAAAGTAATCTCACGGCGAATCCACTGCAGAGACCATTTTTATCTGAAAACAGACCGCCCGCTGAAGAAGAGGCACCATTGCTGGAGCTTGGAAATCTCCTTCTGTATCTGTTCGCTGCATGAAACATAAGACATCCTGGATGATGTTACATGAAAAAGTGGCTAGTGTCATTAATGATAAACAAAAATTATGGGAGCCCTAGGCAAATTATGTTAAGATACCCTTGTCGCCTGTACTTGGCTGACTGTATGGCATCATTGTCCACCTTGAGCTCTTTCTTTTGCTTTTTCTTACTGCCCCCCCCCCCCCCCCAAATTTTTTATTTTTCTTTCTTTCCTCCTCAATTTCTTTGCATTTTTCTTCCCTGCTCAATGGAGTTGGTTTATTCTGCTCCTTTTATGGGGCATTGCTGTTCACCATGCCAGCCCAATGTGTACACAGTGGATCTCTCTTGCCAATACCAGATGTATATTGGCTTTTTGCTCCTTAAACTGGTAACAATAAAAAAAATTTGACCAAAAGTATGTTAAAGGAAGGCCGTGTCGCCCATCGCCCTATGACACAGTTTGTTCCCATATGGGGTGTCTGGAGGTAGTGGGTGAGACTCTTGCTGTAACATTAGCATTGCTACTGCTTTCGATGTTTGAGGGCAATTGTGATTCATGTTTTGCCACTGTGCTCATATATGACCTTTAATTATATGTTATATGTTATAATGTACAACAGAATGTACCAATGTTTCCTATTCCTTTATGAAAAACTTTATAAAAAATTATTGAAATGAAAAAATTACCCTCATTGTAAATCCATCTTCATTTACAATGGCCCGTGCACACTGAAAAGAAAAACCCAATGACGGGGCACACACAACTGATACTGCTGGTACCACTAGCCAGGTGACAGTGCCCCAAGCTGTCATCAGCTATATAAGGGAAGGGGCAGGGATTGTGGTGACATTATCCCCGATCCCTGCCCATTTTCTTATATAGCTGGGGATTCACAGCCATGTAAGCAAATGGGCTGTGTGACGTCCGTGGTTGGTAAGGATGCAGCAGGTGCAAGCAGACACTGCTTTCCTAGCAACCACTGACAACCAGAAGCAAATTTCCAAACAGCCAGTATTCAGTCTGAATATTTATTTGAACTGAACTCTGAATTCATCCCTAGTCCTAAACTTTTATTTTATTATAGTTCCAGTTACATTCTTATCAGGGAATGATCCCTGTCTCTGTCTGGAAGGATGATGGGCACAATTTACTTGAAATTACACTTAAACAGGTTTGTTTGCACTATGAATGGAGCATAAGAAGGAGGGTGAAAGGAGAAAACAAAAAAAAATCACTCTATATCCAAAACTAAGAAAAAACTTTTTGGTTGGACATACATTTTAAGTTAAGTTACACTATTGTCCCAATTGACTGCTAGGTGCCACACAGAAAGATTTATTGGCCCAATAAAAATGTGGCTATAGGCTCCCATGAATTGGAGTTACAGTATGTAGTTATTTTTGTATTCATTATAATGGACGCCTTATTGTTTCTCCCAGTACAGGATTCATTTGTACAATTTATGGTAAACCACAGCCCTCTAGAAAATTCCATGTAATGAATATGGATTCATGATTGTTCTGAAAATGTCACTTGCATATCAATACTTTAACCTAATTTGGCATCACTTTGGCTGGAGACATTTGAATGCAAATTTGTAATAGAGGCACTAGTGTGGGAGATAGATTTAGAAATACTGACTATCCTCGAACACTTAGTCAATATTACCAAAAAAATTGGGAGGCCTGCCTTTATATGCACATCAACGCTTTTTTTTCTCAAAAAAGTATTTTACTGAGATTTAAACACGAGAAAACAACCAAGCAATACAAGTTCCATTAATAGATTTTGTCATGTTCATAGAGTCTATATTGCAATACACAAAAGGTCATAACACAGAGTATTGACCCCTCCTCCCCATCCCTCCATGGTGCACAGTAACTACAACTTTTTAATGCTACGCATACAGTCAAACCCCCCCCCCCCCGCCCCCACGCTATAGTGAAGGGTGAATTTAAAGAAGTAATTTATCCAGAATTAGATCCACTTGGAATAGTCCAGGGGTATTTACCCATGAGGACCACAATGCCTCAAATTTACCAGGTTGGCCCCGATGTTGGAAAATATACTTCTCCAAGCGCAGGGTGACTCCCATTTAGTTAATCCATTCCTTTAGAGTAGGAGGCTCTGTCAACTTCCATCTCCTAAGGATGAGTATACAAGCCTGAAAGAGAGCCCTTGCAATCTTCTGTTTGGGGTTATCTTTAATGGCATCCCAGTCTTAGTCTGTAGGGTTCAATATTGAGTTGGCCCACCCTTTGCAGCTATAACAGCTTCAACTCTTCTGGGAAGGCTGTCCATGAGGTTTTGGAGTGTGTCTTTGGAAATGTTTGACCTGTTTTCCAGAAGCATATTTGTGAGGTCAGGCAGTGATGTGGAAGAGAAGGCTTGGCTCGCAGTTTCCGCTCTAATTCATCCCAAAGGTGTTCTATTGGGTTGAGGTCAGGACTCCCTGCAAGCCAGTCAAGTTCCTCCACCCCAAACTCGCTCATCCTTATCTTTATTGACATTTCTTTGTGCACTGGTGCGCAGTCATGTTGGAACAGGAAGGGGGCATCCCCAAACTGTTGTCACAAAGTTAGGAGCATGAAATTGTCAAAAATGTCTTGGTATTCTGACGCCTTAAGAGTTCCCTTCATTGGAACTAAGGGGCCAAGCCCAACTCCTGAAAAACAACCCGACATCACAATCCCCCCTCCAACAAATGATTTGGACCAGTGCACAAAGCAAGGTCCATAAAGACATTGATGAGTGAGTTTGGGGTGGAGGACCTTGACTGGCCTGCACAGAGCCTTGACCTCAACCTGACAGAACACCTTTGGGATGAATTAAAGCAGAGACTGAAAGCCAAGCCTTCTTGTCCACATCAGTGCCAAATCTCACAAATGCGCTTCTGGAAGAATGGTTAAACATTCCTATAGACATACTCCTTAACTTTGTGGACAGCCTTCCCAGAAGAGTTGACGCTGTTATAGCTGCAAAGGGTGGGCCAACGCAATATTGAACCCTACAGACTAAGACTGGGATACCATAAAATTTTATGTGCGTGTAAAGGCAGGCGTCCCAATACTTTTGGTAATATAGTGTATGTGCAATTTCCTCATTGAAAAAGCAGGTAATTGCAATGACACACAGAATACAATAATTCTCTGTGTGCCATGTTCAGAGCAGAATGCAGTGTTGCATTATGGATGTGTGCATAATATCACACAGCTTTGGATGGCCCCACATATCCGCACGCAGCAAGTGCAGCACATCGCACTGCTGTGCAGTGACATGAATGAAGTGGAAAGGAAGTGGAAAGGGGGAGCTGTGTTATGTGCACTTCGGCATTGATCTCAATGGCAGGGGCGTTTTAGGAGCGGTGCATTCACCGCTCCCGCAATGCCCCAATGATGCGGCTTGCAGGACTTGTTTTTTTCCCGTCCTGCAAGCACTCGAGCTTTCACACTGGGGTGGCAGGGGAGGCATTTTTTAGGCGCTTTACATGTGCTATTTTTAGCCCTTTAGAGCCTGAAAAACGCCTCTGTGTGAACGTAGCCTAATATTGTTGACTAATGATAGATGGGGACATGTAGGTGGCAGTGCTGTTCTGACTTACAGGAGCTTCTGCAAACAGTGGCCTCAGACATTCTCCTGCTCTTCTGAAAGGGCTGTTAAAAAGAGAAGCTGCTAGTGATATCAAATGGAAAATTGCAATATTTTACAACCCTAAATGGATCATTCACCTTATTGGTTTATACAGTAGTCACAGATATTGTAGATTGTAATAATGAATGTATGGACTCAAGTACGTTAAATAATACATTTGCAATTCCTTGCTTTAACATGTTAGAAAGTCTCACAAGCAATACATTAGTCTCTGATCATCCCAGTTAGGGAAGTTAGACAAATTGTGTGTGTGTGTGTGTGTATATATATATATATTATATATACAGTGCCTTTAAAAAGTATTCATACCACTTGAAATTTTCTACATTTTGTCATGTTAAAACCAAAATCATTGTTGCCTTATGGGTCTCCATTAATCGCTGTAAAATATTGCAATTAGAAATATATTTCAGTTAGAAGGAAATATATTTAAAATACTGAGTGTTGTGTTGGTGTTATTGTAATTAGTTCAACTTCAAAGGTTGGCCTTTTGTTTTCCCTGATAACATCTCCCCTGGGTAGTAAACAACAACCTTCTTTGACTCATCCAATCAGGCTGTGCCCAATATACATTTACTAGGTACAGTGACCAATTAGGGAGAATTATATTAGCCACACTACAGAAAGGAGGGGGGGGGGATATAATGCTTTGTGACCAAGCTAACTCACTCTTTGGTGTGGGAACAGACAGCAGTCACCATGGGCTGACCTGAAGTTAACAGGTAATCTAACTCTATACTTGCATCTTATATTGTATTGTATATAAGGTTCGTATGTAAATATCATGTAAGCCAGGGGACCTACACTGTACATTGTGTTGTAAATACTGTCTGGTGTGTAATTTGTATATATTATGTAACCCTATTAATAAATGTGTATTGCGGATGGAACTACCTCTTTGTTGTAAGATCTCTCAGATCTAGATATGTATATGTCCATACTACCACAATGATTGAGGTGTATGCACAAAATACAGAATTAGTCAACAAATAGCGACCACGAAGGGACCGAAAAATTTGGTGGTCTCTTTCAGCAATATCTCAAGGGGTTGCAATATCTACAAAAGGCACACTTTGAAAGGGTTTTTCATTTGAATGCTAAAAAGGAACATTGGGTGCTCTATGTGCTTGATATAGAAATTGGCTATAAGAAATAGCTGTGTTCTACAGTGTGTAATTAATAGAGAGCCTACGAGGAACACATAACTTTTGTTAAAAGCTAAATATAATATAGAATTGGTACATGAAGAGTCCAGATGCATTAGAAGGAGATGAAAAGAGCTGTTGCCCAATGTTTCTATGCATGAAGATTCAGTCTATTTAAACATTTTTTGAAAGATGTTTCCTGCATGTATGCATATCAACAGGAATTGAGAGCACAGCACAAAAGATGGATAGGGAGGACAGACAGTCTTTAGAAAATGTGCTACTTGTAGCTAACAATATTGGCAAACTATTGCCAGGAGTGCACATAACATTTCATGCAGATAATGTCTTGCAACGATGTAAATTGCTGGGAGTTGCCAACTCCAGAGATCTGGTTAAAGTTTTACTATTAACAGTTAACTTAGACACATGGTCTTCCCTACCAGACCATGTTAAAGAAGGAAGAGCAGATTACAATGAAACTGTAGATGAATTGCTAAAAATAATATATCCCTTTGACCTAGGCTTAAAAGCAGAGTATAGAACAAAACAGGAAAATAATGAGAATCCACTTCTTTATGCAAACAGGCTATGGTCAGCTTACTATGTAGGCAAACGGAGAAACGTACACAGAGAGGACCCAGAGTACAAAACCCTCCTAATAGCTAATGCCCATCCAAAATATAAAATTAAATGTGTATTTTTTATAAATCCTCTTAAAGATTCATATCAATGCATCATGGACTGTATGCACACATTTTTTCATGTAGCCAGAAGGTCTAATTCTGTGAAATCAAACATGTATCAACAGAGTACAAACAACAAAACCTGTTTAGCAAGTCACACTACAGGAGAATTTGCCACCTTTTCAAACAGAAAGAGGCACCATTACAATTACAATGCCTCCAAAGATAAGATCTATAGGCATGGCCCCCCAGGTACTAGTCAAAGGCAAATAGCCTCATGCTCCCCTTTGAATGTAAATTCCATGGAAAGCGATCTCAGATTACAGCACAGGAGATCAGTTCTGAAAGAGCTTAAGTTAATTAGCACAATTACCTCTCTTGAAAATGAGATTGAACTACTGAAGTCGCATATTCATAATTGGGAAAATACCAATAAAATAATGGAAACATCACAACATGTTCTTAAGGTAAAATATGAAGCATGCCATGCAGATGTGGTACAGTGTAGGAAAGAACTGAAAGAAATAAAACAATCTTTTGATCAAATTTTTGAGGTCCCACAGAAAACCATCTGTTCAATTCAAACAGAAAATACAGGAGGGAGGCCCAACCTATCTATGTTATCTGCTAGGACTTCACCTTACTGGGAACAAACCTTAAATATGAGCAATGTAGAAACAGCAAAAGAAATACCAGATCTAATGTGTCATCCAGATGCCTATGATCTGATTAATTTATTTTCACCAGATCCAAGTGTGAATGTCAGTGAACATATACCAATGTAAATATATAAATAAAACAATGTGGCAGTGTTTGCTTTCTTTGTGTCAAAGAAAGGGAAAAGGGTAATAACTTTTGTCTAAGTTATATTTTCCAGGTGCAGGGAGCTGCCATAGATTTTCAAAGGTATAGGGTACAAGTAGTGTTTAGTACAGAAGCTTACTCTTGCCTCATTTTAAAAAAAATATTTTTATTTATTTTGTTTTTGGTTGGTGTCCTTGGTTTTTGTTTTCCTTTCTCCTGTTTGCATAAACACATAACAATTCATTTGCTATTTATCAAAGCTCTATCCAGAATGTATGGGTTCAATCTAAATGAATGTGTGTGTCTGAGTGTTGGAATGCATGGGTATGAACTGTCCATGTGTAAACAAAGATTATTTTTTTTTGTAGGGGTGTACTCACCATTGTTTTTAAGGCCATCAATAAGTGTGATCACACTAATGCGCATGCTTTGTACTGTTTATGATTATTTTTATTAATTTTTCTCGTTTGTAATGAGCTCAATACTGGTAACAGTTTAAATTAATATATATTTTTTTAAGTTTACATGTATTTGCAAATAAATAACCTGTGCACAGATATGAGATCTCGATCCCTATGACTCTGAGAAACTGTAGGGATATTTTTTTTTCCTTTCCTGTGGCTTAGAGTGAAGTTTAATTCACTCTGATACGTGGAAAATACATAACAATGAATTGCTTTGCACCTTGTGGCATCTTATGGATTCAGTAGGTTTTGTGTTTTGTTTTTCCTTCCAAATTGACGCATGTGCTGTTAATATGTGTAAAGGTTTTATATCTACATGTTGTCTTCTTAAACTTTAAGTACTTACAAACACACCAGGTTTTCCTATAACTTTTTGTTTGTCAGAATACAGATATGTGGGTGTGTCTGTACATTTTTGACTGTACTTACTGTGGATAGACGCATTATCTCAGCTGGAAGTCTGTTCCAATCATCCACTACTAGTTTAGTCCATTATGAAACTCTCAGGGAGGTACAGTGAGGTGTTATTAATGTTTTCTGAGTTTTGTATTTTAGGAGAAATACACAGACAAGGACGGATGATTGGACCCAGACTGGGCAAAGTACTTTGAAACACAGAGGACCTTAAAACATAATTTTTATGTTTGTTTTAAGGAGAAGCCTTGAATCAAATTAATTTCAGTCAGGCCCAACTAAATTCTAAAAAGAAAAAAATTTTAAACATTTTTTTTTTTAAAACAGAGATCCTGCTCTCTGTAATACAAGTTCTTGTGGCCTGCTTGACTTGCAAATGGATTTGCACTGAGAGTCAATTAATATGTTAATCACCACCGACAGGGGGTGTTGCCTTTTGCATAGCTACAATGTTTGAAGGCAGTTTCAGTGTTTTTTTTTTGGACAAAATACAGATTCAATTTTTTTTTAATTTGTTAAATTTTTTTTTTCTCTTCTCTCATTTTTATTCTTTTTTTTTTTTTTTTTTTAAGGTAACTTTTTTTTGGTTTACAAAAAATAAAGGGGGAAGAAAGATTTTTAATTTTTTTGTTTAAATTCTTTCTTTTAATGTCTACTATTTTTCTTTCTTTCCTATAGTACCCCCCCCCCCCTTTTTTTTTGGTGATTTTTGAGTTTGGTTTCACTAGGGTGAAATTAAAAAAAAAAAAAAAAAAAGAGGGGAGTAGGGGGAACATTATATGGAGAACATTTAAAATGGTTAGAAATGTTGATATAGAATGTTAAAGCTTCCCTATAGCATTTTGGGGAAGTTCCAACAGTTTTTTTTCTTCTCTTTCGACATTTGGATAATTGTTTTACATAAATGTATGTCATGGTAGTTATTACCAACTATGACAGTAACACCTGGTTACACCTGGTCATGTGACTATTTTCTTTGTATATGTGACATACAATCCTCTCTACAGTTCTAATATTGGGCAGTCATCATATGTGGTCATTGATCATTTTTTTTTTGTTTGTTGGTCAGTTTTCTTTTTTGTGCCATAACCAAGTTCAAAGAGCATTGCGTGAATATCATATAGATATACTGGGACTGGTGAGATTCATAGTGATTGGCAAATAGCAGGGAGTATAGTACAATTGTACTTAAGAGTAATTTAGTTTGATTGTTCCTGAAGCCACTAGTGACTGATGACATCACACTTATCCGTATTCTGAAATCAAGTTATTTTTGTCTGCGTAGGCGACACTGCCTAATCTGCACGGAGAACTCTTAAAGTGATGACCTCTTCTGTAGCCTGCTAAAGGCAGGACTCATACAGTAGCTACACATGGTAGCCAAGGACGGAGCTATATGCTCAAAGGTTTGGCATCAGCCAAGGTTGAACTGAACACAGTTTCAGTAAAAGGAGTTAGTGGTGAGTTGCAATGCAAACAAAATTCTCCCTGAACACGTGAAGAGTCATACACACACACACAACGTGGTATTCCACAGAAGGTGGGGCAGAGGTACTTGCAGGCATATGACAATGGAAGAAGAAAGATGGGGGGATGAAAATCAGACACCTGGCTGAAGGGCTTAACCATTCAAATTGTTACACATGTCACTGGGAAAGGGGTCTCATTAGTATGTCGCAGTATATCTATGGAAATTCTAATCAAAGGTCTTTACTGCTCAGACTTACCAGACAAGCATTCATTTGAATGCATATGTCGTAAATGTACTTGTGTTTCTTTCTCCACCTTTGTCCACATTAATAAAGTATAATCTTAGAAAGCCAGGAAAGCTGGTACCCAGGCCGGTACTGTATGCTGTATCCAATTGGAATCACCAGGGATGGCCGTCCCAGAAGCAAGGGCAACAGGGCCAGATTCGCCTTATGGACTTTCGTACTGTTATTATTGGACTGTTGTCATTATTGGACTGTTGAGAACAAGGATCCTCATTTTTTTTTTCTTCTTCTTGTTTTGGTGCTGTTTCTCCTGATTTTTATCATGGACTTATGACATCCAGAACAAGTAATGACTACCGATACTGGGATCCAGAAATGTGAACTGTAGAGATGGAGAGTTTAAAAGTTTTTTTTTTTTTTTTCTCTTCTCAAAGAGTTTTATTTCATTTCAGAGGACAAAGCCAAAAGTGCCAGATATTGAAGGAGATTGCACATAAACCATTATTCTAGGTGTGGCCGAGTCTCATATTCTCAACTGGCCACAAGGGGCCATGTATTGCCTTATGGGTTTATGTGAAATCTCCATTAATCGCTGTAAAATATTGCAATTAGAAATATATTTCAGTTAGAAGGAAATATATTTAAAATACTGAGTGTTGTGTTGGTGTTATTGTAACAACTTCAAAGGTTGGCCTTTTGTTTTCCCTGATAACATCTCCCCTGGGTAGTAAACAACAACCTTCTTTGACTCATCCAATCAGGCTGTGCCCAATATACATTTACTAGGTACAGTGACCAATTAGGGAGAATTATTTTAGCCACACTACAGAAAGGAGGGGGGGATATAATGCTTTGTGACCAAGCTAACTCACTCTTTGGTGTGGGAACAGGCAGCAGTCACCATGGGCTGACCTGAAGTTAACAGGTAATCTAACTCTATACTTGCATCTTATATTGTATTGTATATAAGGTTCTGTGAGTAATTTGTAAATATCATGTAAGCTAGGGGACCTACACTGTACATTGTGTTGTAAATACTGTCTGGTGTGTAATTTGTATATATTATGTAACCCTATTAATAAATGTGTATTGCGGATGGAACTACCTCTTTGTTGTAAGATCTCTCAGATCTAGATATGTATATGTCCATACTACCACAATGATTGAGGTGTATGCACAAAATACAGATCTAGTCAACAATGTATTTTATTGGGATTCTATGGAATATACCCTGTTTCCCCGAAAATAAGACCTAGCGTGATTGTCGTTGATGGCTGCAATATAAGCCCTACCCCCCATATAAGCCCTACTCTGTTTCCCCGAAAATAAGCCCTACCCTGAAAATAAGACCTACAAGGACTTTAACTAGGGCTAATTTGGGGGGTAGGTCTTATATTGCAGCCATCACCGACAATCACGCTAGGTCCTATTTTCGGGGAAACAGGGTACCAACACAGAGTGGCACATAATTGTGAAGTGGAAGGAAAATGATAATTGGTTTTCAAAATGTTTTACAAATAAATATCTGAAAAGCGTGCATTTTTATTTAGTCCCCTTTACTCATACCCCTAACTAAAATCTAGTGGAATCAATTGCCTTCAAAAGTCACCTAATTAGTAAATAGAGTCCACCTTTGTGTAATTTAATCTCAGTATAAATACAGCTGTTCTGTGAAGCCCTGAGAGGTTTGTTAGAGAACCTTAGTGAACAAAGAGAATCATGAAGGCCAAAGAACACACCAGACAGGTCAGGGATAAAGTTGTGGAGAAGTTTAAAGCAGGGTTATGTTATACAAAATTACCCAAGCTTTGAACATCTCACGGAGCACTGTTCAAATCCATCATCTGAAAATGGAAAGAGTATGGCATAACTTCAAACCTACCAAGACATGGCCGTCCACCTAAACAGACAGTCTGGGCAAGGAGAGCATTAATCAGAGAAGCAGCCAAGAGGCCCATGGTAACTCTGGAGGAGCTGCAGAGATCCACAGCTCAGGTGGGAGAATTTGTCCACAGGAGAACTATTAGTCACACACTCCACAAATCTGGCCTTTATGGAAAAGTGGCAAGAAGAAAGCCATTGTTGAAAGAAAGCCATAAGAAGTCCCATTTGCAGTTTGCGAGAAGCCATGTGGAGGACACAGCAAACATGTGGAAGAAGGTGCTCTTGTCAGTAGACACCAAAATTCAACTTTCTGGCCTAAAAACAAATGTTATGTGTGGCAGAAAACTAACACTGCACATCACCCTGAACATACCATCCCCACCGTGAAACATGGAGGTGGCAGCATCATGTTGTGGGAATGCCTTTCTTCAACAGGGACAGGGAAGCTGGTCAGAGTTGATGTATGGAGCCAAATACAGGACAATCTTAGAAGAAAACCTATTAGAGTCTGCAAAAGACTTGAGACTGGGGTGGAGGTTCACCTTCCACCCTAAGCATACAGCCAGAGCTACAATGGAATAGTTTAGATCAAATCATATTCATGTGTTAGAATGGTCGAGTCAAAGTCCAGACCTAAATCCAATTGAGAATCTGTGGCATGACTTGAAAATTGCCGTTCACAGATGCTTTCCATCCAATCTGACAGAGCTTGAGTTATTTTGCAAAGAAGAATGGACAAAAATGTTACTCTCTAGATGTGCAAAGCTGGTAGAGACAGGCCCAAAAAGACTTGCAGCTGCAATTGCAGTGAAAGGTGGTTCTACAAAGTATTGAGTCAGGTCGGCTATAAACAAATGCACGCCACACTTTCTAGATATTTATTTATAAAAAAACTTTGAAAACATTTATCATTTTTCTTCCACTTCACAATTATGTGCCACTTTGTGTTGGTCTATCACATAAAGAGAATGAGTGGCCTCACAAAACAGTGTTAAATATATAGAAATGTATAACATGTGCCATCATCCAAATTTACTTAGATGTTTGGGAGTCTGGAACCCACCCCAGACTCACCAAGGAAAGGAAGGCAGGCGGACTATCTTGGTACAGTGTGAAAAAAATATACACATAAAATATATAAAACAAATATGAAAATTTACAAAATTTATTGATACAGAGTACAAAGACAACAAAAGGTGCTAAAGAACACACAGATGACATGGTATTTCAACTAGTTTTGCTGGTTTGCGGCTTCATCAGGAAATACATCTGTGGATAAATAAAGATACAATAATATATAGAAATTTATTGTAAGGGTGTTACAAAATCATACAATGGGGAAAAAGATAAAGGGGGTATGCCAAATATATAGGGCTGCTTACCCATGCTTCACTGTATGCAAGGCATGTGACACACCCGGCGATTGGGAAGGATATGTATAAAAAACACCAGGAAGCTAGCGTCTGAATAAAATGGTATAAAATATATTATCAGGCAATTGCCCAGTGTCATAAAAAAAATGTGCAGGTGCAAAGAAGGACACAGATCACAGTGAAGAAATTGATGATGGACAGTGGAATGTGATTGGGAAATTAAGGAAAAACGGATGTGGGGGGGCGGAAGGGGGAGGAGGAAAAGAAAAGGGGAGGGGGATAGAGAAGGGTAAGAAAAAACAGAAGTGACGAAACAAAAAGAGGGAAGGACAAAGATGGAGGGAGGGGGAATAGTGACCTAAGGGGGGAAAAAAGGGGTGGAAATTGTGTGAAACCCAATAACAAAGAAAAGGCTGATTGTGTACCAAAGTTGTGCATGGAAAATACTAAATGTGTAAACCAAAGCACCAATGATGTGAGAGTGGGGAGATGCATCCAATCAAGAGGGAAAAAAGTGCAATGAAGTGAACCAAAAAGTGCTACCAAACAGGGTGCGATGGTGGAGGGGGTTTATAGTTACCTTGACAATATGGGTAGTAGTATGAGGGGCCCAGAGGTGAAAATCCCGATTAAATCAACATGAATATGTATGGATCAAAGAATGAAGTGAACATGGCACTAATTGCACAAAACATATGCAATATAAAGTATCATGGTATTTGGAGGTAAGGTCCAGCATCTATAAAAATAATAATAGGGTACATGTATTCAACATAATATTGTAATAGTGCCTACCAAACCGCAGTATCACATAAAGTCACACTAAAATACATTTACGTTTTTGGTGGTAACATGACAGAATGTGGAAAATTTCAAGGGGTATGAATACTTTTTCAAGGCACTGTGTGTGTGTGTGTGTGTGTGTGTATATATGTATATATGTGTATATATATATATATATATATATATATATATATATATGAAATAACTATATATCTTTTGCACTCCATTGTTTATGCATAGGGTACTGCTTCTAATTATGCATCTGTATCCACCCCTAGTCCCCAAGTTTTAGATGGATGGGCAGTCTCTGTGCCAGGCTACATACTATTCATTGAAAGTGTCATGAATATTCCTCAAGGAGGAGGCACAAGAATGTTCTTAGTAGGGATCCTAAAAAAAAAGTAACATATTACATATTTTTTCAATCTGCGTGTAATGATGTTCTTAGTAGGTATCAGTTAAAAAAACTGCATATCACATCTTTTTTTAATCTACTAGCCAGTTTTTCCTAGTCATTAGGAACAGCATGGAGGGGGAGGCTACACTCAAGCATAGACATGCTCACCCAAAACTCAGGTAGGTGAGACCATAGCTATAAATTGTAAGACCATATGTGCTCCCCTACCTCTTATTATGTGATTCATGATAACTATATTTAATTTGTAAGCAAATCCTTCTGTTCTTCACTCAGCAGTGTCCAGTTTAGAACTGCTGTAATAGCATACAGCATGATGCAGGAGAATTTAGGTTGTTGGGTCAGGCAAATGTTGTAGTAGATTGTATGACCTCTTTACTATGTGTCTTTGCTATTAAAAAAAAATGTGTTCTTTATATCATAATGAAGTGCTTCTCGGCTTTCTGCCCCAGAGCATTATGCAGCAACAGGGGTCCTCTTGCTCTGACCTGAGTCATTTCGACGATTGATTGCTATTCCGGTGGCCTAGAGCACTCGCCACTTGGTGGCTTTATTCAGCCTAACCTTTGTCAGTGTAGCTTAGTAAATACTTACTGACTGGATTTATTCGGCTTTCTGACTTTTCACTATCATCTCTGTATATAGTAAATGTTATGTTTCCACTATAACTTTCACTGTACACTATAGCAAAAAAAATGAAATTTTGCCTGCTTGCTCAGTGACTGGACATTTTTTTCCTAACTGGTTGAGGATAGGACAGCTATAACAACAGAAAACATTTATAGTCTGGGTCTGGAAAACCTCCATCTGCAAAGTGGGAATATTCTGTTCCCAGACTGATTAGATTAACCTAGCCATGAGAGGAATGACTGGAAAGCTTGAATATTGAAGTAGGGATTTGTCATAGAATATTTGGTACAGTAATATTCCTGTTGTCCTAATACTTATGATCAATTGTATAAGCATAATGCATTGACTATGCTAAAATATCAAGTAAGCATCCAGAGAGGAACAAACTGCTCGTAACATTGTCAGCTTCTTTTCCAAACAGCTAAAAATATTTCTAACAGATTAAAACGTGGTGTGGCGCTCATCCATCAAAGACATAGTTAATAAAGTGCATCAGCATAAACGACTATAAAACCAGAAGTGACGGTGCTAATGGTATATGCAGTAATGCAATAGCATAAATGATACACAATATCAAAAAAGTGACAGTGCTCAAAGTATCATGCTAAAATTAAGAAATAGCTATGGCTGTGATAAAGCATACAGGTAAACTGATCAACCCACATGTGACCAAAAACATGTGCAAAATAATAGTGAATCAAAAACCAGAAATAGTGCTAAAATCTTGTGAGCCACAAATGGGTTAATGCCTTCAGTGTGAATAAATGAACCTAATTCAGCTGCACACACTAACCACGTTCCATACCGTGTATATGCCAAAAATAAATAAATATATGTGTATGCGCTAAAGGCTAAAAATACGTGAACAAAGAATATAATAAATCTATACAATATTAAAAATTATAAATTATAAACAGTGTCACACACCTGTGAAGAAAGTGACTATAATCCACAATTGAATATATGAAAAATGGTAACATGCACCATGCAAAAAAAAAAAAAAATGTGAGAAAAAAAAAAAAATCCTTTAAATGATTAAAAAAAAATATATATATATATAAGTGCTACTTGATAAATAAAGTGTCCGAAACCAATTCATACAAATGAATATATCTCAGTCCAAGCCATTCATAAGAGTATATAAATCAAAGTGCACAATAGTGTCCAAACAAATAGCAGGCAATCCTCATGCTGGTTTTTTTGAAAAAGTGCTAAATATTCCTCATGGTCTTCTTATGAGATGTGCACATTAAGGCATGCTGCAGTGCTCTCCAGTGACCCCCAATGGATAATGCGCTCACCTTAGAGCGTGTGACACAGTAGCTAAACAGTGTCAAAACACGCATTAGAGCCACTCCAGGGCTCACACAGGGTATGCTGGTGATGATCTGTATCTCGCTCTTAGAGCGTGTGACACAGTAGCTAAACAGTGTCAAAACACGCATTAGAGCCACTCCAGGGCTCACACAGGGTATGCTGGTGATGATCTGTATCTCGCTCAAATGGTGACATATATGAAAGAAAGGAGACTCATAGCATAATACCGCCAGGAATTTATTTGAAAAGCCCTAAAAACAATCCCTCCAGGAGGGTACTCACAATGCTTGGGTGCGTCAGTGCACCATCCTATCCAAAACATGCAATATAGGTGAATCCTGTGGCGTGCGGTGCGGTGTTCAATCCTCTGCCTGTCTGTGTGTAGAAAGCTCCGTCCTGCCCCTCCCCTACGCATCTTCGGCACAGGGTATACGTGCCTTCATCTGGGGAATCTGATCCCCCAGATGAAGGCACGTATACCCTGTGCCGAAGACGCGTAGGGGAGGGGCAGGACGGAGCTTTCTACACACAGACAGGCAGAGGATTGAACACCGCACCGCACGCCACAGGATTCATCTATATTGCATGTTTTGGATAGGATGGTGCACTGACGCACCCAAGCATTGTGAGTACCCTCCTGGAGGGATTGTTTTTAGGGCTTTTCAAATAAATTCCTGGCGGTATTATGCTATGAGTCTCCTTTCTTTCATATATGTCACCATTTGAGCGAGATACAGATCATCACCAGCATACCCTGTGTGAGCCCTGGAGTGGCTCTAATGCGTGTTTTGACACTGTTTAGCTACTGTGTCACACGCTCTAAGAGCGAGATACAGATCATCACCAGCATACCCTGTGTGAGCCCTGGAGTGGCTCTAATGCGTGTTTTGACACTGTTTAGCTACTGTGTCACACGCTCTAAGGTGAGCGCATTATCCATTGGGGGTCACTGGAGAGCACTGCAACATGCCTTAATGTGCACATCTCATAAGAAGAGCATGAGGAATATTTAGCACTTTTTCAAAAAAACCAGCATGAGGATTGCCTGCTATTTGTTTGGACACTATTGTGCACTTTGGTTTATATACTCTTATGAATGGCTTGGACTGAGATATATTCATTTGTAAGAATTGGTTTCGGGCACTTTATTTATCAAGTAGCACTTATATATATATATATATTTTTTTTTAATCATTTAAAGGATTTTTTTTTTTTTTCTCACATTTTTTTTTTTTTTTTTGCATGGTGCATGTTACTATTTTTCATATATTCAATTGTGGATTATAGTCACTTTCTTCACAGGTGTGTGACACTGTTTATAATTTATAATTTTTAATATTGTATAGACTTATTATATTCTTTGTTCACGTATTTATAGCCTTTAGCGCATACACATATATTTATTTATTTTTGAATAAAAAACCAGCCCCAATAAATAAGTAAAACAAAAGAAGGGAAAGTGAACTAAATCTTAGGCTGGGCTGGTAAAGTCATGCAAAGTAAATGCACACTAGGCGTATATAAGTAATGTGCACGCCAGATGAGAAGCATCCAATGAACAAAGTGGCTAGTGCAAAGCAAAATTTTTAAAAATCTTATGTGACAAATGAAAGAGTATAAAAATGTCCAAAATCCAGTGCACATATAGAAATCTTCTTAAAAGGGGTGAGGTGACTGGAACAGGTGTATATAGTGATGTTTCTTCTCTGTGCAACACACCACACACTTGTAAGTAGTGGCCCCTTACCTTCGGGTAATGGGGCAACAGCATAAATCAATAGTAGGAATAACAGCCCTTCCTCCTGGTGCAGGGGCTAGATGCTTCAGGGTGGTGGGATACCAACATCAGACCAGGTAATAGGGGCGACAACCTTTATTCTATGACCGGCAGCCTCATAAAGGAACTCAGTCCCTCCACAGGTATAGGGGGGTCCCCAGCGGGAAAAGAACAAAAAGGAAGGTCCCAAATAGTGTAGTATTGTTGGCAACAAGCTGGGTTTATTAGCATAAAAGGTACTCACATAAAAACAGGTAAAACGGTTTATTATCACAGACGAGCGGCGAGCTCGTATCAACAATCAGCATAGAGTGCCTATCCCGTCCCTACGCGTGACGTCACGGATCACGTGACTTTATCAGGGGATATGAACTCACGTGACCCTGATGAAGTCACGTGATCCGTGACGTCACGCGTAGGGATGGGATAGGCACTCTATGCTGATTGATGATACGAGCTCACTGCTTGTCACGTACCTTACAGCGGAGTCTGAAATGACAAGGGCGGCCTCTTGCACGGTCCCGGTCCTAGTGTCCCTGGAGGTTGAGACAGGGTTGCTAGGGTGGCGGAAGGGTGCAGGTGCCTGCTGGCAGGATCAGGAACCCAGAAGTCTTCGGAAGGAAGCTGAGGTGCTGATCCCTGGATGGATGCAGGAGAGGTCCAGCAGAGGAACTTGCAGGGTCAAGGCAGGCAGGAGTTGGCAACGTGCTGGCAACGAGGTACACAATCGGCAGGCAGAGACGTGGTCAGGGACTGGCGGAGGTTGGCAACAAACTGGCAGCGGGGTACCGAATCGAGAGACAGAGCCGTAGTCAGGAGTCCAAGCCGGGTTCAATACAGGAAGCAAGGCAGGCAGAGATGTAGGGGTGATCCGAGAGGGTAGTCAAGGCAAGCAGAGGTTCAAGATCAGGGTCAAGTCAACAAGGCAACAGCAAGGGTTCAGGAACGAGCTGAGACAATCCAGCATTGATGCTAGTCTGCTGATCGTTTAAATAGGGCGCCTTGCGCCGTGATTCGTTGGTGTGCGAGCGTGCATGTGCTGACGTGCCCTCGTTCGTATGATCGCATTACGTGCGTGCCTAGTCCGGGGCTCGCTCGTTCTTACCGTACGTCCGGCTGGCACCCGGGAACGAGCATTTGTGATGGTTCTCTGACACCGCTCGTCTGTGATAAGGAACCGTTTTACCTGTTTTTATGTACCTTTTCTACTAATAAACCCAGCTTGTTGCCAACAATACTACACTATTTGGGACCTTCCTTTTTGTTCTTTTCCCGCTGGGGACCCCCCTATACCCGTGGAGGGACTGAGTTCCTGTATGAGGCTGCCGGTCATAGAATAATGGTTGTCCCCCCTATTACCTGGTCTGATGTTGGTATCCACCACCCTGAAGCATCTAGCCCCTGCACCAGGAGGAAGGGCTGTTATTCCTACTATTGATTTATGCTGTTGCCCCATTACCCGAAGGTAAGGGGCCACTACTTACAAGTGTGTGGTGTGTTGCACGGAGAAGAAACATCACTATATACCTGTTTCAGTCATCTAACCCCTTTTAAGAAGATTGCTATATGTGCACTGGATTTTGGACATTTTTATACTCTTTCATTTGTCACATAAGATTTTTTTTATATTTTGCTTTGCACTAGCCACTTTGTTCATTGGATGCTTGTCATCTGGCGTGCACATTACTTATATACGCCTAGTGTGCATTTACTTTGCATGACTTTACCAACCCAGCCTAAGATTTAGTTCACTTTCCCTTCTTTTGTTTTACTTATTTATTGGGGCTGGTTTATGATTCACTATTATTTTGCACGTTTTTGGTCACATGTGGTTTGATCAATTTACCTGTATGCTTTATCACAGCCATAGCTATTTATTAATTTTAGCATGATACTTTGAGCACTGTCACTTTTTTTATATTGTGTATCATTTATGTTATTGCATTACTACATATACCGTTAGCATCGTCACTTCTGGTTTTATAGTCGTTTATGCTGATGCACTTCATTTACTATGTCCTTCATGGATGAGCGCCACACCACGTTTTAATCTGTTTGCCACTTTTATTTGGGGGTAAGGTGTACCCTATTCGGTGTAGGCAGCCCTTCCACTAGTTCTTCCCTCTCTCTATACATGATAGCGCAGGAATAACTATACATTTTTAAAAATGTTTCTAGGCACTCGTATTTGTGCAGGCACTGAGATTATAATACCAGAATGGAAAACAAATGCACAGTGAAGTAAATCAAGAGTCCAAACGGCAAGAGACAGATAGCCTCATGAATCGCTAACCGATCTGACCCTAGGTCACGGCAGGCAGTGCAGGTTCAAAGATCAGTTTGGGTCAACCAAAGAAATCCATAGAAGATGCTAAAAAGTGCACCTGCAGCCAACAAGTTGAAATGCCCAACTAGAGAGAATGGTGTGCACATATATGTGCATTTGCATTCATGGCTGAACCAACTGAGGTGGGCATAGCCTTGCTCAGTACATAATCTGTTGCACCTACATAGAGATAAAAGAATAGGGGCTATACTAGGTTTGGCTCCCTACCATTTGTAGTAATTGGTAGAATTGTGCAAGCTTAAAAGGTAATAATACAAATAACCACATTATCTATTGCAGTGACAAAACTTAACTCTTAAAGCGTCACTAAACCCACATCATAAAAAAACTTTTAATAAATGTTGTATTGCATGCTGTTCATACTCACTCAGACACTGTGAGATTCATTTTCTGTATTCTGCAAAAAAACAGGTTGATCCTACTGCTCTCAATCTCCACTTTCTGTTCATGTCCCCAATTCAGCTAGGGATTTTGCAGATGTGGTGCCATCTCTGCACATGGTCTTCAGTGAGTTTCTTTGCTAAGCATTTCCACCCTATCGCATCTGAGTAGCCCATGTGACTATAGAGTCACACATGCGGGTGTATACACACTGGTAAATGACAGCCCACTCCCTCCTCCTCCATGCCCACTAACCAGCTAAACACAATTCGGGTGGGATATTACATGTAGATTAATGTAGGCTTCACCTCCCTTGTATTCTAAGACACAGGTTGAAGAGGCGTGACACAGCCTGTGACTGGCAGAAATCTGCCCACACCATGTTATATTATCTTTGTGTTTTAATAAAGATTTTATTTCAAATATATATTAGTATGCCAATTTAAAACAGTTTATTGATATTTATTTATTTTCACTCTATATTCCAAAGGCAATTTTTTTAAAATTTTGAACATGTGATCAGCAGCATAAGACTAGAAGATCCTCCTGCTTATGTTTCCCTGAAGAAAGGCTAGGAAAGATCTGGGTCATGTGACAGCTGTATGTTGATCAGGAAAAAGATACTTAGATGATTTTTAAAAAAAAAATTAATTACTGTGCCATCGTCCACATACAGAAATAGAAGGGACAATGTAAATTAAACAGTGTGTGTTTTGTATCACGTTAAGTTTCACAGAACTAGTAAGCCTTTAGTAATGGTCTCCTAACACCATTCTTCTCCTTTTTACCAGACAGGAAGTGAAGGGATCTCTCCAATGGGGCTTCCAATGGCAGTAAAACCTGACAAGAGTTCTAATCCTTAACTGCTCTATCCTAAACTAAAAAAAAAAAAAAAAATAGATACACTTTTAGTCAGTCAGTGAATGAAGATCTGCACATGACTGTTGCCAGGCTCAACCTAATCATGAAACTTGTCATGCCTTTATGGGGGGGGACATGCATCTTTCTTGACATATACTTCTTTAGCTCCTTGCTGGATGGTCTGCTAAAAAAAGGTTAAAAACGTTTCAGGATTTTCAGAATCAGGGGTTGGTTATGCTCACCAAGTTTATAAGAGTTTTTTTTTTTTTTTTTCATTTCAAATTGTAGGTGCTCTTTAACCACTTCAATGCAGGGCACTTTCACCCCCTTGCTGCCCAGTCCAATTTTCAGCTTTCAGTCGCATTTTGAATGACAATTGCGCATTCATGCAACACTGTACCCAAACAAAATTTTTAGCATTTTTTTCCCCCACAAATAGAGCTTTCTTTTGGTGGTATTTGATCACCACTGGGGTTTTTTTTTTCTTTGCACTCCAAATAAAAAAGACAGAAAATGTTGAAAAAAAGAAAAAGGTTTTCCTCGTTTTCTGTTACAAAACTTTGTAAATAAGTACATTTTCTCCACTGATGAGCACTGATGAGGCTGCACTGACGGGCACTGATGAGGCAGTACTTATTGGCACTGATGAAGTGGCACCGAAAAGTTGGCACTGATGGGCACTGATGATGACGCACTTATATGCAGCACTGATGGGCACTGATAGGCAGCCCTGATAAGCAGCACCGATGGGCACTGATAGGTGGCACTGATGCACACTCATAGGCGGCACTGATGGGCACTGATAGGCAGCACTGATGGGCACTCATAGGTGGCACTGATGGGCACTCATAGGTGGCACTGCTAAGTGGCACTGGTAGGCACTTATAGGCAGCACTGATGGGTGGCACTGATGGGCGGCACTGATAGATGGCACTGATATGCAGCACTGAACAGGTGGCACTAACAGGCAATCACTGATGGGCACTGATTGGCATCCCTGGTGGTCTCCAGTGGGCATTCCCGGTGACCTCCAGTGGGCATCCTCGATGTGTCTGTATTGATAATCAATGGGCTGATTATCAGCGCAGACCCCCCCTGTCAGGAGAGCAGCCAATCGGCTCTCCTCTACTCATGTCTGTCAGTGCGCGTGGAGGAAAAGCAAATAAATGGACACAGCTGATCACATGGTAAAGAGCCTATGTCAGAGGCTCTTTACCAGGATCGGAGATGCGGTGTGTCAGATTGACACACCACACCACCGATCGCCGCGCTGCGGGCAACCGTTGGTGCCCGCTAGCGGCTTATCCTGCTGGACGTCATATGACGTCCAGCAGGATAACTTAACCACTTTACGGCTGTCATTTTGTTATATGGCGGGCGAGAAAGGGGTTAAAGAAGAAATCTGCTAAGAAATGATTACTTCACTTTGGATTGCATGGAAAAGGGTCAAGGTCTTTAGAACTTCCAGTAGATCTTCTTCTACCTAACTGCAGCAAGGTCAACTTAGACCTGGAATGCGGAAGTCAAGACTTGTTATCTTATAGGAAACAGCTAGAAATGCAACAGGCACTTTATGTCATCTGTTCTAAATCCTCAGATGCAGAAAACCAGAAATGAAAAAAAGATGAAAGTATTTTATAAAATATTTAAATTCTTATAAAACTCCATAATTAACCCCTAATAAACCATTATTTGCCTTAGTTACCCCTTGTTCTACCTTCTTTCCTTAGATACTGTAGTTGTTTTTGTAATAAGCAAATGTTATAAATAACTTCACCAGGCATTGTATTAGAAACATAATCTAAGTGTTTTGATAAGTAGAACATATGACAAAATGTATATGGATACATTTTGAAATGTTATCTGCAGTAATATTAGTTATAAAACCATCTCTTATCAATTTGGACAAAAAGTGTATTTATTCTATTTTTGCTTCATTTAAAATATACAGCAAAACATTATAGAGTTGATTCAAGATGTGTTGTTCAAGCTCTTTTGAAGAAGCACAAAGAAACAGGCAACATTGAGGACCATAGATGCCATGATCGGCCATGGAAAATTATTGCAAGACACATCAGGGGTTGAGTTACTAAAAGTGGAGAGTGCTAAATCTGGTGCAGCTCTGCATAGAACCCAATCAGCTTCCATTTTTTTTATTGTTAAGGCTTAATTGAACAAGCTGAAGTTAAAGTTGAATTTAGAAGCTGATTGGCTACCATTCACCAGATTTTGCACTCTTCAGTTTTAGTAAATCAACCCCTATCTCATCAAAAGAAATGTTTCACTGTCCCCAAAAGAAAATAATATAGTGTTTAGTTTGATTTTATAAGGAATTACATTATTGCCAAATCAATAGGGACATACAGTAGCTAAAATGTGAGTATTGCTCCAGCCCATAAGGTGTAAACTTTAACCATGTACAGACCCTAAGTGTAATAGAGAAGCCCTAACAACTTCAACAAAAATCCCAGGGCATAGCTCCTTGTCCAATGCTGCTACTTGTGCTTGCTGTTACTGCCAAAAAATCGTGGCTGTCATAGAGATAGCTGGGATTTGCATGGTATCAATGCAGTGGCCAATGTGTAATTTGAAGCTTCTGATTAGTGTTTGGAGGCATTAGTAAAAAAATACCATGTAATTTACTGTTTCATTTATCTTCAGATCAAAGCAATGGCTCCCACTGCTGTTTTCTGTTGCTGTCAATCAAATTCTGTTGGGTCGGGGCAGAGATGGGGTGGGGCTGAGCCGCCCAGTCTGTGTCATTAGACACAGACCAGGCAGCTCAGGAGCAAGGCTGCATGAGTGCCCCCATAGAAAGTGGCTTTCCATGGGGGCACTTGGCGGGGGGAGGAGCCAGGAGCGCCAGAGGGGGACCCCAGAAGAAGAGGATCAGGGCTGCTTTGTACAAAACCATTACACAGAGCAGATAAGTATAACGTGTTTGTTATTTTATTAAAACAAATAAAGCTTTACAATCATTTTAATCACTGCGACTTAAAGTGTAACTAAAGGCAAACCTTTTTTTTTTAAATTTTTGTTTTGTAAAGAGCGGAGAGGGATTAGAAGATCTGGCAGTTTCTTTTGCTGTCAGTGCCCCCCGTTAGGGAGATTCACTCTTTCTATTTGTCCCATTTACCATTATCATTGAAAGTGAAAGTAAAAGAAAATCCCAAATTTTGGGTTGACAGAACACTAATAGAGGAAAATCTTCCAATGGGCACACTAGTTCTGGTGACCCTGGTGACACACCAGGATTCCTTCACTCTCCCTTTCTGTTTTGGTTATGAGCCAGGAAGTGAAAGAAAATCTCCTTATTTGGACGCAGATGGCGAAAAAAAAAAAAAACCTGACGGAGGTTATAGCCCTTTCTTACCCTATCCAAAATTTATCCCTTGTTTTAAAACTAACCCTATTCAAACTGTTTTTTTTTCTTTGTTAGATCTTTTAATCTATAGATAAAAAAAATAAGCCTTATTTGCCCCCAAAATATGTATGTATTACTTTGTTATGTTAAGTAATGACAACATTATTGTGAATAAACAAGCTCATAGCAATAGCATGAATGGAAAAAATGCTCTGGTCCACACCCCTGGGATATACAAGAACGAGAGCTGAAATGGTTACAAGAAAAAGTCACGGTTTGCTAAGGTGCTTATAATTTTTAGTATGGAACAGAACCAGTTGCAGATTGATTAACAGAAAGATTACTTTTGAATTGTCAGTTCAGAAGTTATGGCCTTGCATGTCTTTATGTGAAATACTGCTAAGAATACCAACTAGAATAAGCAGTAGGTAGTGACCGTCTACAAACAAGAATCAAAATTGCCTCTTTCTGCCCTTTTGTTTATTTCCATGTTTTTGTTATTTATTTTCGTATTTGTGTTTCTCAAACTCAAAGCAATTTAACACTTTATAGACAGAGCTTCTAGTTAACGCCATTTTTCTTATAGTGTACAAAACTAGATGACTGACATAAACAGGACATAGATTGACTATGGCTTACTGCTTGGATGGTTTCTGATTGGCCATAGGGAATTCAAGAATATGGCTTATATGTAAGAGTGAAAATGCTTCTTGGTTGTAATTTTCAGTTTTCAATTTCTCAGATTTTTTGTTCATTTCCACTTTTCACTGACCAAATATCAGGAACAGGGACACAAATGAGTGGCGCTGACAAATGACTGGTATGTTACAGATTTAGACCTAACAAAAGTGGTTTTCTGTGGTATAGTGCTTAGCTACAAAAGTCGATCCACATGTCTGGATGAATAAAATAAGGGAACAGTCCCATGAACTTAGCACTTTTTTATCTTTTAAAACACTTTTGCATTATAAAGCCTCCAATACACAGCCTATTGTAGACCTAGTGAGTTGATAACTGAACATATATTGGACAAATATACAACTGTACCACATAACTTTTACCTATGGAAATAGTTAAAGAAAAATTTGTTTGAGGAAAACATGGAGGTTATCATGCCTGACCTTTTCTTTGAAAAGCGTGTTGCCCAGCTGTCATGCTGATCCACTTGCTTTAATACCTTTGTGATCTGAATATTTGGATCAGTAAAATGGTATTGAAGGATCAGAAAAGCAGCCAGAGTACTGGCATTTATGGAATGAGCTCAACAATAGCAGCCCTTTTATTTCTCCCATGATAGGCTTTTACAAACTGGGCATGCAAAGGTGGCTTAATGAGGCCTGGGATTTACTAGTGTATTGTGCAAAGTTTTTTCCGCACAGTGCATGCATGCAATGCAAGGAAAAGGGCCTCATTCCTACAACCTTTCCCGGTGGCTATAGGGTTCTGCAGAGGGAAGACTTATTGGAATGTGAAAGCCCCCTTTAAAATAAGAGGCCCCCTAGATATCTGGACTCTCTTTGTTAATAAGTAGGGGGCACATAGTACCCCTAGTTACTCAGTCAAAAAGTAAATAAATACACAAACACAATACATTGATTCCTTTACTAATATAACAACAATAATTATAATAACGTCCCACAATGTCAAAAAAATAGTTTCCTATAATGTACAAGAAATAATGTCCTGCAATGTACAAAAATAATGTCCCATGAAGTAAATGTCTGCCGATCCTCTGTCCATGAATAACTGCAAAGTTTTACTGGTGTCTTGTACAGCAGGATAGTGGTTGCTAGCATGCTGGCAGCTACATGAGCTTATCTTATAACAACGTCCCTCTCACAGTGAGGCAGGCTGGGTCTGGCCGTCCAGGTGAGCAGTTGAGGGATCTCAGGACCACCTCTACAGACAAATGGCAGATAAAGGCTCCCAGCTTTACACACAGGCAAACCATTGTACGCAAAGGATCATCCCACTACAGGCTCAGCACTCTGGACACATTTGGCACAATGCTGTATGCAGTGACTGGGTCTTATCAGGGAACTGCATTCCTTTGTGCTACAACCTAGCTGCCTAGCTGCCTGCACTCCAGGATTACCAGTGGATGACACACAAATCACATTCCCAGTGTCATCAAATGCAGTCTCTCTGAGCACCTAAAGGGTGGGGAAGAGAGCAACCTATACCCCTTTGGCATGTCCAGGAGTCCAGGAATGTGTGCAAACCAAGAGGATTGTGGGAAAAGGGGTTAAAAGCCTGCATTTGACCATGGTGTGTAAAGGGGCACTCCACCATACTCCACCTCACACGAGCTTACCATGCCTGGAAAGTTTGCAGAATAAACAAAGTTATCCTGTGCAAAGCATTCAGGGGTTCCCCAAAATTAGGTCTCTGGGAGAGTTTGAGGTTAGGTTGAGTCTCAGCTCCTCTAAGACAAATGCATGGGTGTCTTCGGGTTTGATAGTTGATAATAATCTACAGGGCTCCACAGTGAGATCATGAACTCAAGCTGGGTGGCCAGGGGGCTGTGGAACATCATCAGGATCTCCTTCTGGGGGTCTGAGTGGTAATACTGGTGGAGCAGGAGGCAGCCACCAATGAACCTTTGGTGGCCAAGACATTTGTAGTTCAAGGACTTGGACAGACTCTTTGTGTCTAAGTATGAAGATCGAAGGCTGAGGCTCCCAACTCTCCTTGTTCCACCTACGACTGGCCTCTAATAAACTGTTGGACTTCATCCATTTTTAAATCCAGAAAGTTGGGGCATGCTCTAGTTCCTATGTTGGGACTGTGACATAACATGGTAGGGTGAGCAGTGTGTCACAGAATGCACAGTATGGTGTATTTCTAGACTACCTAAGCCAAGTAATAGGCCCATTGTCTTCATTTCCTACTCAACAAACCTCTTGGCAGCTATATCACTGTGCGATTGGATTTTTCACATGCTGCATTTCCCCATGGGTGGTATAGGGCAGTGTGTGATTTCTGGATACCTAGAAATTAGCACCATTCTTGGAAGAACTTGCCTTTAAAATGGGGTCTCTGGTCTGAATATATCATCTGCAGACAATCATAAAGAAGGCAGAAGTGCCTTCACACCATCTGGACAGTAGTCTTGGAGGGCTGATCATGGGTCAGTACTGCCACCATGAACTAGGTAAAGTAATCTACCATAACTAGAACATGGTAGTATCCATCTTCTGACATGTATTTATGTGTAAGAATGTTGATGGTCAGTACTTCCAGTTGGACAGATGTGTGTCAAGTTATCAAGTCAAAGAAGGAATATGTGCCTAGGCCTCTGGTACCTCCCCCTGGTTCTAGAAGCTTGGAGAAGTTTCTAGAAGCTAGTGAATGGAGGCCAAGAGGTATTGATCTGCATATTTCTGTGAATCTGGTCAATCCCCGGACAGGAGGCTTGGCAGGGTGGCTGGATCAGCCCAAAAATATGTCAGGTGGAAGATTGAGTGAGGAAGCTGTATTGTGTAGCCTGGGAGGGGACCCCGGGGCTGAGGGGGGGCTCTGCCTCCAGGCTGGAAGCTAAGAAAGGAAGGACAGAGGGACCTCCACTACCCTACAGTCTCTTCTAGGAGACCCCTGGCTTGCATGGAAGGACCTGGACAGCAGGAGGTCTGAACAGCAGTCTCTTCTGAAGCTGCAGGATTTCCGGTGACAGTGTGAGTACCTCTAACCACCAGGGCCAAAAAGGGTTAAAGCTGCAAGATGCAGCATCCAGCAAGCTTTTCTGGGACTGTGCCAACAGGTTCTACCCAAACCACTATCCTGGGACATTTCACCAAGCAGCCAGGTGGGCTGGTATTTTGAAGGCTTATATGCAAGTTATTGGCCATAAAAAGGGTATGGGGAACTGGCTACTGCCCTGGGGGACACGTATCAATGCACATTTTTTTTAAAAAAGATCGTTTTTACAGGAGCAGTTATTTTAATGATGCTTAAAGTGAAACAATAAAAATGAAAAATAGCTTTAAATATAGTGCTTGGGGGGTCACCTTAGTCTGCCTGTAACGTGGCACATCTGTACCATATATAGAACCTGCTGCAGCAAAACTGACATTTCTAAAGAAAAAAGAATGACATTTAAATTGTCGGCAACACAATACCATTGCCGGCAATACAAAAATGTTTAAAAAAACAGCATGGGGCTCCCCCCAATCCATACCAGGTGTCATTACTATACCTGTATATATTTTCTTGTAACAATATTATTATGTCTGTACCCCTATGGCCACATTGTGCTATTCCAAATTTGTGTTTTAACTTTTGTATCAATAAATGTTACTTTTTAATTAACTTTGACTATTATTAAATGCCTACATAGTCTCAATCTCTGAGGGTTTTTGTCTGTTAATAAATCTAAAAAAAAAAACAGAGTTGTGACTACAGAGACATGATTCAAGGATTTAAATGACTGGGAAGTAACTACACCAGGGTAAACACTATATAACAGAATGGGAAAGGGGTGGTGGAGTTGCCATATACTGAATGTCAAAAATAGCATAAGGCTAATGCTCCATACTACACAACATTAAATGGAATCAATTCTAGAAACAAAGAACACTGAGGAAAATGGGAGTGCTCTAAGAACATATTAAATAATGGCATAAGCCAGATCATTCCAATGGGCAATAAGTATAAAAAAGCTGAATTTAAACCTGGGTGGCTAAAAAATGTTTTTTTTAAAAATATAGGGCAGAGGGGTCATTGTTGCTGTTTTATCACTACAAAGATGCAATAAGAAGTGTAAGAGCGTGATCAGGGCAGCTAAAATAGACCATGAGAGACACATAGTGGAAGAGGGTTAGGGTCAATTTATATTAGAAACAGCATTGTATCACACAGGAGCACTGTGCAGTTCCTGTGCAATTCACATGCAGTTCCGTGCAGTGCGATTTCAGCCCATTCATTTTGAAATCATACCGCACTGCACCAAAAGTAGTGCATGCACTACTTTTAGAAATGCACTGCAACCTGAGCATGATCAGGGCAGCTAAAATAAACCATAATGCCGTGTACACATGGCTGGACTTTTCGACCAAACTTGTCCGAAGGAACAAATCCGTCGGACAATTCGACCGTGTGTGGGCTTCATCGGACCTGCAGTGGACCTTTTCTGTCGAAAATGTGACGGACTTTAGAATTGGAACATGTTTCAAATCTTTCCGATGAACTCGAGTCCGGTCGAAATATCCGTTCGTCTGTATGCTAGTCCGACGGATGAAAACAGACACTAGGGCAGCTATTGACTACTGGCTATGAACTTCCTTATTATAGTCCGGTCGTACGTCATCACAGTCGAATCTGTCGGACTTTGGTATGATTGTATGTAGACAAGTCCGAATAGACGGAAGTCCAAAAAGTCAGTCGAAAGTCCGTCGAAAAGTCCGACGTGATTCAGTCCGTCAAAAGTCCAGTCGTGTGTACACAGCATTAGAGACACATAATGGAGGAGCGTTGTGCCGTTCCTGTGAAATTCACATGCAGTTCTGTGCAATGCGATTTGAGTGGCCTGAAATACCATACCACACCAAAAGTAGTGCATGCACTACTTTTGGAAATGCACTGCAAATAGACCATGCGGGTACAAATTTACCATGCAATTTGGTGCAGGCAAACTTACTGCTTTGCAACCTGTGTTTGGGGTGTTGTTAACTTTGCACTGACACCTGCTACAGATTGACAGGGCAGTGCGATTGGAATTCGGTGCAGGAAACTTGCACAGAACGTGGGTCTCCAGCACCGTGTTCTAGTGTGAATAAGCCCTTAAAAAAATCCCCCATGCATTTTAAAATATATTATTAATAAAAAGGCGAGGTCAGAGCATATTGGTCCCATAAAGGATAATCAGGGAATGTTGGTTACAAGTTTACAATAAAAAAGACGGTATTATTAGTAACACAACATGTAATGTACGCTTGTGGTTAAAAGAAGCCAGTGTTCAAAAAAGACTCAACAAACCTAATGTGAATTAATCACAAGAACCTGATAGCTTACACTTGAGAAACCATTTAGCCATGTTATAGCCAGAATGTTATTGCTATACTTTAAGGACAGCTTAATAACTTGAATGGTACCAGCTGATTTGCAAGAAAGCTAATGTGGTACCAATATTTACAAAAGGGATCAGACATATACAGTACCTGGAAACTATAGACCAGTCGGCCTAACATCAATAGTATGTAAATTATTGAAGGGGATGATGAGGGACCATATCCAATAATTTGCTGATGAAAGTAACCAGCAAGGATGTATGAAAGGTCATCCTTGGCAGACCAACCTGTTAACATTCTATGGAGGAGGTGAGCTGTAACTGGGATAGAGGAAGACCTGTGCATGTAGTGTACCTGGATTTCATCAAAGCATTTGAAACAGTATTCCATAAATGCTTAATTTACAAAATGAAGTCTGCTGGATTTTAGGATTGTGTATGGATAGAAAACTTGTTACAGGGGTGCGTCTAGAGGGTGGTGATAATGTATCTTCGAAATGGTCTGGAATTTTAAGTGGGGTACCCCAAGGCTCTGTCGTGGGACCAATTCTGTTTAACTTGTTTATAAATAATATAGAAGTTGGTATAAATAGTTCAATCTCAGTGTTTGATGATGATACAAAGTTAACCAGGGTAAAAATTTCACAACAGGATTTAGCAACTTTACAGGAAGACCTTGATAAAATAAAGGGGTGGGCAACTACATGGCAAATGAGGTTTAATATTGAAAAATTTAAAGTAATTCACTTGGGGACTAAGAATATGAATGTAAGTTACTGGCTAGGGGAGAAACTCTTTTGGAATCAAGATCGGATTGGGGGAATCAAAAAAGGATCTGGGGTCCTAGTAGATCACACGATCAGCAATAGCATGCAATGCCCTACTACAGCAAGCCATACTAGCAGATAACTTGTGTGCATTAGAAAGAGTATTTAATCAAGAGATAAGACTCTACCACTTACAAAACTCTGGTTCAGCCACATCTTGAGCATGACGTCCAATTCTGGTCACCTGTCCTCAGCAAGGATGTACTGGAACGTGAAAGAGCCCAGAGAAGGGAAACAAAGCTAATCAGGGGGGTGAAGGACTTCAGTTATGAGGAATGACTACAAATATTATTTTCATAGGGAGAAAAGTATTCAGTCTCAGGTCACTTAAGAAGACACATGGCCACTCAATGAGGTTGGACAAGAAATGGTTTAATGGAACAGCCAGAAAGGTACTAAGGGACTTGATTGGTATGGTATCTCTCAAAGAAGAGAAACATGAAAGAATAAGAATATAAAGCAAATTTATTACTGTCAATTCAACCCAACATACCAGGTTGATTGATACTCTAATCCAGGCATGTCAAACTCAGTTTCATTGTGGGCCACATCAGCATTATGGGCCAGAGTTATCTGTAACACTATATCAATTTATGCAGGGCTTTTTTTCTCAGAGAGTAGGTGCAGGAACTCAATCATGGGGGATCTTAAATGGGCAATAAATACCAGAAATGCGCTATGTGTGGAGTTCAGGGATGCACTACATTCATAGTTCAGAGGATTGCTTCATATTAAGTACAGGGTTCAGGTGTGCGCTATGTACAGAGTGCAGGGGTCAGCAATGTGCAGAGTTCAGGGTTCAGAGGAGTGCTATATGCAGAGTTCAGGGGTGCGCTGTGTACAGAGTGCAGTGTTTAAGAGTGAGCTACATACAGAGTGCTGGGTTTAGGGGTAGGCTATGCACAGTGTGCAGGGTTTAGTTCTCTTTCACAAGCTGTCCACATCTCATCTCCTCCCCTCCCCTTGGGGACGAGGGCCACATGAAATTGCCTCGGGGGCTGAATTTGGCCTGCAGGCCTTGTGTTTGGCACGTGCTCTAATCCAAAGCAAACAAAACAAACAGATGTAGGCTGTGGAGGGGTTACAATATCTAAACATGCTTCTTCAGGAGAGGGGCATTCCGAACCATATCTAGGTAGTTCTTGCATGAAAATCATGAGCAAAGGCCAATACCAGGACCCTAAAGAGTGAGGTGCCAGATCCGCATCCAAAATAGCAGGCAGACAAAAAATCACAATTTATGGGAAAGCACAGGCCCTCAAAGGAAGGAATGCATCCCAAATGTTTTGCTCTCTTAACCCACCAATATTAAATAGTAGACATGTGCATTTATTTTTATCCGAATGCATTTTTGTCCAAATTTCGGGGATTTTAGGGGTCATTGTAACAAATGATAACGAATGCGCAGAATCCGAAATCCAAAAGATCTGAAATAAAAAAATGCTTTATTTTCATATCGTTATGACAACAGTTCGATAGAGATAGATAGAAGATTCGACATGACGGTGACAATAGCGATCTGTGTCTATAGAACCTGCGGTTGAATGTTCCAAACCTAACTTTATTAGTCCAAGATTATTTGACATAAAGAGAAAAGATTAGACATTATAGAGACTAGAAGATTCGACGAAGCAGCTAAAAACATACAATGGCCCCGATCGGACATTTACGGTCAAATGCTCCGCTCATAGGCTATAGAAGAATTCTAATGTTTTTTGACTAATAATAATTAATAATTAGTACAGTTTAGCTGCTTCGTCGAATCTTCTTAGAACATCCGACAGACACCATAAGTCTTTAATTGACAGATTTAACCTTAATTAATTTGGATTTTCAGACGAATGCATTTTTTTAACGAAACAAAATAAATAAAAGCGAATTTCAGGAGTAACTAAATAAATGTATTTTTCGGACGAAGCCGAAATTCTGAAACAAAATATTTCAGTGTGCACGTATCTATTAAATAGGGGACACAAGAGATAGGATGGCTGCACACTCAATCCTTGCAAAAACGGCTTTATTCCTCTACAAAATCCATAAAAACAACCAGTGCTGATAAGGCAGGGGAGGGAAAAGATGGGTAGATGCATTTCACATGATAATTTGTGCTTTATCAATACCACCATTAAATAGGGGACCATGTGACTTCCATAGAGTATGCAAATTTGGGTTCTATTGATCACCAGTGTCTTTTGTTTTGATATTAAAACACAAACAGGAAAATCATATATAAAAAACTAAAGTTTTGGTTTCTAAATAGGCAAATTTTGCTGAAATGAATGAATTTCTAAAAAATATATTTAAAGGTTGGAGCAAAATGTCAGGAGTCAGTAATCAGTGGGCACTGTTAAAGTTCACCATCCTGGAGGCAACTAGATTATATGTCAGGTAAATCAGTAAGAGGAAACAAAAGAAAAAAACACTATAGTTCACTTAAAGCGGAGTTCCACCCAAAAGTGGAACTCTTGCTTATATGCTTCTACCCCCCTCCGGTGCCACATTTGGCACCTTTCATAGGGAGGGGGAACGGGGACCTGTTTTTGACAGGTCCCCTTCCCCACTTACGTAGACAGGCCGTGGCCCGATCTCCTGGAAGTTCGGCTCCTCTTTCCCTCGCCGCAGGGCCAATTAGAAAGCGCAGTGTGCTTTGCGCATGCGCAATAGGGAACCAGGTGTGAAGCCAAAAGTCTTCACTGTCTGGTTCCCTTACCAGGAATCCCGGTGACTGCAACTGGAAGTCGGCTGGGGTGCCGACATCACGGGCTTCCTGGACAGGAAAGTGTCCATATATTAAAAGTCAGCAGCTGCAGTATTTGTCACCCAGGCTGGACCTCCTCTTTAAGAGGTAAGCAGGATAGTAAACGTAATAAAGCAATGGGTCATGATGGCATTTATTCCAGAGTTCTAAGAAAACATTGATCTTTTTATTCAGTCTCTTCTAACAGATGCAGTTTCCTAGGCCTGGTGGATAGCTAATATTGTACCTATCCACAAGAAGGCTGGTAAGGTAGAAGCTGGCAATTACAGGCCAGTGAGTTTAACATTTGCTGTAGTCAAGTTAATGGAAGCACTCATAAAAAGAAGGATCATTGATCACTTAAAAACACACAACCTGCTATACCCAATGCAACATGACTTTACTGAAGGCAGATCATGTCAGACTAATCTGATTTACTTTTTTGACTATATCACCAAAGTTTTTGTGGACCCAGCTTATCTTGATTTTAGCAAAGCATTTGATACAATTTAAGAAAATTATCTAATAAAAAAGTTGCTAGGGCTTAACCCTTGGATGGCTCAGTGGATACGCAGTTGGCTAAAGGATAGATACCAGAGTGTGGTTGTAAAGGAGGGGGGATGTCATTCAGAACAGAGACCGGTCATTAGTAGTGTACCTCAAGGCTCTGCACAAGGTCTTATTCTATTTAATTAGAGTTGATATCCCTGGAGGTGTCTACAACATAGAATATGATTTGGCATTGCTGGAAGATTGGTCAAAGCAGTGGAAACTGCAGTTCAAATGTTTCTAAATGTAAAATAATGCACCTGGGAAAAATAAATCCCTTGATAGAGGACAATATTGGTGGTACAGTGTTGTCCAGCACTACAGGGGAAAATGATTTGGGACTACAAATTTCAGCTGATTTCAAATGGGCAAACAGTGTGGCCATGCAGTGGGAAAAGTAAATAGAATTCTAGGATGCATCACTAGAGGGGTCACCAGCAGGAGGAAGGAGGTCCTTATTCCCCCATATAGATGTTTTAGTTAGACCTTATTTAGTATCTGGAGACCTCACTTACAAAAAGATATTCATAAGACAGAATGAGGACAAAGACAGGAAACAAAAAATGGTGAAAGCTTTGAGGAATAAAACATATCGAGACAGACTTCAGGAACATAATATGTTCAGTCTGGAGGAAAGAAGGGAAAGGGGAGACCTGATTGAAACCTTTAAATACAATAAGGAGGTGAATAAGGTTTGGGAGAGCAGTATTTTCAAGAAGCCAAGATCAAGAACAGGGGGATATAACCTCAAACAGGTTATATCCCCCAGCAGGAGGTACGATTAAAATTAATCCTAGAAAGTATAATTTTACTGAAAGAATAGTTGATGCTTTGAATAGACTTGGAAAAAACATTGATCTATATTCAGACAAAAAAAAAAATATATATAAAGATTTTAAAAAATGGGGCAGACTCGATGTACCGCTTGGTCTTTTTTCTGCAATCACTGTTCTATATTTCTATCTCTGGGAAGATAGTATTCTATCCAGAGGGACCATACTTGTTCAAATTTATGGGTTGTATCAGTAAGTATTGCAGCCATTTTTGATATATTAAGCACCATGTTATCTTTTATTTAAAAATGTAATAAAATACATAATGGCCAAAGATATTCATATGTGCCTAGCTTTTGTTCACAGCAGGGCGGGATCTAACTCATTTTATTTGGGAGTGCAGTAAATAAAAGTCAGGGGGCATAATGTCAATACACCTTAATTTTATCTCCAGCTAGCACTCCTTTTTTTTCTGTCTCTCCAGGTCTTTCTGCTGGCACTGGTTGTGTATGAATCATTGACAGTCTGTTACACAGTGTGATAGGGATGCCAAATTTACTTGGCGCTCTTCTGTATAACAAGTCTTGGTCCAGTAGTAATGCCTTCCTGGTAGTGTAGAGACAGTATAGAAGTGAACAGGGAATGCTGTGTCTCTTTGTGTGTGCAACAAAGTGCACATGTATTAGGCCAGCGTTTCTCAACTTTTTTTAACTTTTGGCATTGTTTAAAATTATACATATCACACATACCTCAGCCCTGAATTGTATTTATTGAATTGAAGGACACTGACATCTGCACTGGATGAAAATTTCACCTTCTTCTTGGTACCACATGGGGGAGTTCCCCTTTTATGTCAGAGTCTCCATTACATCAGAGGCAGCCCTTTTCACATCAGAGATCCTCCTATCACATTAAAGACCCCTGCCCCTCACATTGGAGTACCCCTATCACATCAGAGTCCCTCCATCACACATCACATCACAAAACCAGCCCCCATCACATTAGGACCCCTCCAACAAAAAGTCCCTCCTTCACAGGGTCCTACCTTCAAATATTCACAACAGCTGTGGTATCATGGCAGATCTGTTCTAAATGCCCACCCTGGACCAAGGTCATCTGTTTCCATTGTACAGGCTGGCAGAATCAAAACAAAGAAAGACAAAGTGCCCCCCACACCATGGAAATGAATGATGCATTGTGTCATTAGGGGCAGGGCACTGTGAAGGATGGATGGTTCCCTCTGTCCCTTCATTTCCTGAAGGGGGTGCAACTGAAATTTGTGGGAGGAGGGGGGCAGACCACCCTGCACCCTCCTAGCACTTGTTTACAGGCTGTTTGTCAAAAGCATAATAAATGCAAACTGAAAAAGCAAGCATTATTTTACAAAAAAAGGAGCAATGCATGTTAACGCACCAAGGACACAGTAATACACTGAGTGATTTGAGGCAAAAATCTTTAAAGTTGAACTAACCCTTTAAATCTGAACCTCAATGAAGTCTAGGATGAGTTTTGAAAATCAATTCTGGCCATTTTCGTAGCTAATAGGCAACGGCTCATCAAACAAAGGGAATGGGGAGTTGGGTGCTGCCTTTGGGGACATGCACTGTTGCTTACAAAATGTAAAAATACAACACAGAGGGTGGAGGGTCCTCTACCTGAGACTATGAATGGGAGATTCAGAAAAAAATTAACCAAAAAGACTACTAAGGCTACTAAAGCTTCTCTTTCCACCTCCTCATCGGGTGAGATTCAGACACTTTTCAAGCTAAAACATCCGGAGCACAAGATGGCGGAGACACGTGCAACCCAAAAGGAGCTCCAGGCCTCATACATGGAACCAGACTCTCCTACCATGTCAGAGTCATACTCAGAACTACCGAATGAGTTCCTATCTGAAACGAGGAGATCATCACACTGCCCACCTGCTATACACCGGGACCACAGCGACCTACTTTCTCTCCTCCAAGCCCTCAGGACCAAGACGGACATAGAGGCCCTCATTGGCCGAGTGGAGGCAGCACACAGACAAGAACTCAGAGTAGTGCGGAAGGAGGTGCAAGCAATATCTTCCAGGATGACCACAGGGGAATCCTCACTAACAGCGCTGGATCAAAGAGTGTCGGCGCTCGAGGCGATACAGAACGAGCACACCGAGGCGGCAATACAACTGCAGCTACATCTTGAGGATATGGAAGACTGTTCCTTCGGCTCCGGGGACTCCCGGAAGCTACAGGGTCAGAGAACCTATCCGCCACAGTGACCAATATCTTCAGGGGCATAGCAGGAGTGGATCTACCAGAGAGGGTGGAAATTGACAGAATCCACAGAGCACTGGGACCCCGCTCGAGTGATCCTGCTAGACCCAGGGACGTAATCTGCAGGCTGCACTATTACATCCACAAAGAGACCATCATTCGTGAAGCCTGGGAAGCAGGAGAGATCGATTTTGATGGAGCTACAATGAAAATACTGCCAGACGTCTCCAGAGCTACACTCCTGAGGCAAGCCAAGCTCCAACTGCTGCTAGAACTAGCCAGGAAGCTAGGATTCCTTTCTTCCGGGAAGACCGGGTCCTTCCGAGCAAGCAGGCAGCTTCAGACCGGGACCCAGAGGAGGTAACCGCTGTGGCCGCCGACAGTCCCAGGAGGGACTACACATAAGTCTTAAACTATACGCACCAGTCAACCCTTACTGTCTCTGAACTGTCCCCCACACACCTGCACTACAGAACTGGGGACCCCCGATACTTCTGTAGTATTCCCCTGGATTTGCTAAGCAGCGCTCTTCCCTGAACTTATACCCAGAGCCTCCCCCCGAAGGTGACCACCCCAATGACTTCCCCTGTGTGACAATTATTTCTTTTGGTTGCCCGCAGACACTCCCCATCGAGAGTATATTCACCCTTATGCTTAGCCTTACCACACAGAGTGAAAAGAACTGGCCAGCCTCACCCACCCACTAAAAATTAGCAGTAGAAGGACTTTGAGCCTTAACTTTTTAAGCTGCCGCTAGGCTAGCATTGAGGCTTCATTGCTTCAGCCCAGCATGGGGAGCAGCTATGGATACTTAATATATACCAAAACAGTGCAGTTGCAACAGTGAAGAAGTGCAGTAATAGCAATACAGAAATGGCAGTGAAGTAATAACTGCATGTTAAGATATTGGCTTGAACAGCATACTAAGAATTCACATTGTACTCTCTCTTCATAATAGCACAGGAAACGCTTATAACTGTTTAAAATATCACAATGTGATGAAACTACTAAAGATAGCCACACAGAGGATACCAAAGGAGTCAGGGAGGCTGGGCACCTATTTAAACCTCCTGAGAGAAATGATAGGAAAGTATATCCATTCCTTGTAGAAGTAACGAACAAGGAAAACCTATACAGCACAAACACACAGAACAACACAGCGAGATTTAGCCTAGGAAATCTCTCCCCCACAAACAACAAAAAAATGACAACCATACAAACTCTAGACCACTTTACCATAACATACAACAGAAGAAAGCACAGTCGTGCATTTCCAAAAAGGGGGACATTGCTCTAGACAGACACACTATATTATACATGCTATATTTCCTGAAATTGACCCCAGGATTGACAAGTGAGAACCCCCCACCAGAGATAAGGGACACCTGAGAGGACCAACATCAGTTTACACTAGTACACACAGGAGGGAGGGGAAGAGGGGAAAGCTAATTCCAGGGATAGATACGGTACTAACAAGGTAAAGACAATTACAGACAGAGACACAAAAAGGGTAAAATACACACTGAGTAAAGACACTGGACCCTCTGGAACAATAGAGGGGACCTGGTAGACTGTAAAGGTTTTGAAAAGACACACCCAAAGCTACAGGTTATGTAAAGTTGTTAAAATGAATGGTTAATAACTATTTTACTGTTTTGTTATGTTATGTGCATTGTAAGTTTGATGTATGCAATTGAGCTGGGGTGGGTGGAGTGGCTGGATGCTCTTCTCATGGGCTCTGACCAACCTCCTCCCCCCATAGGATAGCATACTATACCGATCCGTCAGAAGTAGTGTGCTCATATAAGTTTATTACTTGAAAGAATAGAAGTATTGGCTATTATATCCAGAACTAGTGGATCACTTCAGACCCACTACTTCTCTAAACTACTCACTTTTTTTCTCTCCCCCAACCCTCTCCTCCCCACTATCCCTATACTCCTTTGTCCCTCTTCTGACCCTCCCCCCCACCCGAAAGGGACATGGCGACAGATAATATTAGAATCATGTCACTAAATGTGAGGGGCCCTAATGTACCCGAAAAAAGACATATGTTACTGAATGAATTGAAACTCTTGTGCAGATATAGCTTTCATACAAGAAACGCACTTCAAAAACGATAAGCTTCCGATCCTCCAAAACAAATTTTACCCCCTAGCGTACCATTCCACTAATCCAACAGCCAAATCAGGAGGGGTATCCCTCCTGATTTCTAATAAACTCCCTTGGAAATACCAAGACTCTATCGTAGACCCCACGGGACGATTTATTGTCCTGAAGGGATCGATAGGTGAATCCACTTTGATGTTGGCAACTATATACGCTCCGAATGAACGCCAAGATGCATTGGAGAAACTGGAGAAACTATCAGAGTTCTCAGAGGGACAGTTGATCCTAGGCGGGGACTTCAGTATCCCATTGATCCCCACAGAGGATTCCTCCTCCGACTCATCTTCGATCCCGCCGGGACATTTGAAAATAGCAACAGATGCAATCCACAAGGCCCAATTAATAGATGTATGGCGCTTGCAACATTCAGGCGAACGTGACTACACGTTCTACTCCCCCCCACACAAAATCTATATTAGGATTGATTCTTTTTTAGTTCCCCACGCTCAACTCCAAGCAGTAAAAGACACCTCGATCAGGCACATAACATGGTCAGATCATGCCCCCATCCTTTTGACGTACAGATTCTCTGAGATACCCTCTTCCAGGGCCCGTTTCTGGCGCCCGAACGAAAACCTCCTGCAGACACCTAAAGGTACTGTCTGACGTATCCAAAGAAATGAAACATTATTTCCAAACAAACGATCAACTAGACTGCGACCCGGGCACCCTATGGGAAGCACACAAAACAGTCATTAGAGGTGTACTTCATAAACATGGGGCGAGAACCAAAAGAGAATGAAATGAACAATTATCCATACTTTTTAAAAAACTTGCAGATATCAAAGCTAAACACAAACATGCCCCCTCCCCCACCCTTGAACTGGAACTCGGTACACTACGCAGACAGATTACTGATCTACTACAATACAAGGCGAAGGCAGCACTACAATTTTGTCGTAAAACAAATTATGAATCAGGAAACAAATGTGGGAAATACCTAGCGAAGATGGTCTGAGAACACAAACTGTCCACGTATATCCCCCAAATAATAACCCCCAAAGGGCAGAAAGCAGTATTACCTACACACATCACAAAGGAGTTTAGAGATTACTATACCTCCTTATATAACTTACCAAATAAGTCACCATCTCAAAACATCATAGACGAATATATAACATCTTCCCAACTCCCCTCTCTATCACCAGAAGTGAGAACGGAATTGGATTCCCCAATCACCTTGGAGGAAGTCCAGCAGGCCATAGGATCAATAAAACCTGGCAAAGCCCCAGGCCCAGACGGCTATACCATACACTATTACAAAACACTCCTCCCGATCCTGAGTCCATACATGCTTAAATTTTTCAATGCAGCCAGTACGGATGTGAACTTCCCCAGAGATACCCTAAGGGTGCATATATCAGTAATCCATAAAGAAGGGAAAGACCCTACGGCATGCAGTAGCTACAGTCCAATATCGTTACTGAATGTAGATCTCAAATTATTCACAAAAATCTTGGCTACCCGTCTAGCTCAGCATCTTCAGCAGTTAATTCATCTAGATCAGGTGGGATTTATCCCATGCAGAGAAGCCAGGGACAACACAACTAAAGTGTTGAACCTGCTTCATATAGCAAATTCCACAAAGAAACCATGTGTCCTAATCAATACAGATGCTGAAAAAGCGTTCGATAGGGTAAACTGGACATTCATGTTTTCGGTACTCCGACATATTGGTCTGGGGGAGGTGATGCAGAAATGGATAGCCAAGATATATTCTAACCTGACAGCCCAGGTAAAAGCGAACGGCACCATGTCCGACCTGTTCCCCATTGGCAACAGGACGCAACAGGGATGTTCACTATCCCTGCTCCTGTTCGCCCTGTCGCTAGAGCCTTTTTTGTGTAAAATCAGACTTAACCCTGACATACAAGGTATACCATGCGGTGAAACTCAACACAAGATCTCCGCCTAGGCGGATAATATGCTCTTCACTTTGACAAACCCTGCAATATCGATACCGAATTTGCTACAAGAATTTGACACATACGAGAAATTATCACACCTCAAAATAAACTTCTCCAAGTCTGAAGCAATGGGAATAGCATTACCCCCACACTATTTACCAAACTTACAATCTAACTTTAGCTTCAAATAGACAAACTCGCACCTTAAATACTTAGGCACCCACATTCCACCAGATTTGTCACGTATTTTTGAACGTAACTTCCCCCCTCTGCTGGCCAAGACCAGAACACTATTAGATAAATGGAATACAGGCTTACACTCCTGGTTCGGCAGATGCAATCTCCTAAAAATGAGCATCCTGCCAAAGTACTTATACCTTTTACAAGCCCTACCCATCAAGATTCCGCCCTCATATTTCAGGCAAGTACAGACACTATTTACGCGTTTTGTATGGACTCGTAAGAAACCCCGCCTCCCTCTCTCTCAATTATATTTACCAAAATATTTAGGTGGACTGGTGTTACCCAATGTACGAACATACTACCAAGCAGTACACTTGGGCAGGATAGGTAACTGGAGACGACACTCGACATCTAAACACTGGGTTCAGATAGAACAAGCTCAAACAGATATCCCTTTGAAGAGTGCACTATGGTGCTACAATTCTCTTACCCAACAATTAAAATCAACCCTCTTATAGGGAACATGCTCTTACAAAGCACTCGAGCCATAAACTCAGCTTCCCTTATGACGAAAGAATAGCCACTGATGCCAATCATAGGCCATCCCAGTTTTCCACAAGGACTCCTGATGACAGAATACAAAAACTTAAGAGCCCTAAACTTAGAAAATGCCGCTAAATTTGTTGTTACAGGAAGATGGCCATCTATGTTAGAGCTGACAAGTAACTTAGGCTCATTTCAACTGCCCTTCTGGAGCGGAGCAAAAATCCATCATTTCCTACACACCATCTGAAATCCCCAAAACTTCACACGACAACTAACTACCTATGAGGAATACTACTCAGGCACTGAACACCTCCCACAGGTCCTCTCCAAAGCAGACTCACTATTAAATTCACCCCAGGCACAACCAGGACTACCGGGTATAGTAAAACGGGAATCAGAACTACACCGCACATTCACCCCAAAACAGAAAAAAAACATTATCCGATTCTCCCTTAAATCGTCCATATGCACCAAAATACAGGAGACTAACTTTAAAATACTCCATAGGTGGTATCTCATGCCCAGTAGACTACACACAATCTTCCCTGAAACGTCAGATCGTCAGATCTCTGCTTGAGATTTCAAAAAGAAAAGAGAACGATGTTACGCATCTTCTAGACTTGCCCGGAATTATCAAATTTCTGGGAAAATGTACACAAGGTCACCCAAGGATTTACTGAATGGGAGATACCATTAGATCCAGCGTTCTTCTTACTACATGCATCAAACATACCGGCCAAAGCTTACAAGAAATCCATCATAAGACATCTACTAAATGCTGCCAAAGCTTGTATCCCTCTCTTGTGGAAGCAACAACACCCCCCGACAATATCAACATGGTTAGAGAAAATAGAAGATATAAATAAAATCGAAGACTTAATTCTCACAGGGCAACATAAACAGGAGACATACACCAAAACTTGGTAACTTTGGAATCTATACAAAATCTCGGACGAAGGAAAGGACCTCTTTGGATTATAAACACCCAAACTTGATTAGCAAAACAGAAACACAAGTATGGAAAATTAAGAAATGTACCAACTGCAAATTTTGTATACCAACTTCTAAGTCAAGTTGTAAATACCCATTGAGCACTTTTATTATGGTTTAGAATTTTAAGAGTATATGATGATTGTTGATTACCGGTTATCTCTGTATCACCTGGGTTCCACCCCATCGTGGAGTTTAATGAAAACTATATTTGAAATGGCTACAAACAGAAAGTTTTTTTTTTTTTTTTAACTCTGCTGCCAACAGCACTGTTGTGGTAGACCACTTTTGCCTGCAGGATATCAGCCATAGTAAAAGTAACAGCCTCTTGGGTAAATAAAGCTAGGGGTCCCAGGCAGATAAACAGCAACTGAAATTGTTGCTAACAGACACAAAAAATGTTTCTCTCCCTGCAAACAAATAGTGTGTCCCCAATACACATTGACTGTAAATATAGGAATTTTTCAGAAGCTCCATAAAGGGTGATAGAAACTCTCTCTCCCCACAAATACTCTGTGATCTGTCCCTAGCTACTCCATGTCTCCTGTAACACATTGCCAAAAGGCTGCTGGAAACCCTGACTTTTAGATGAAGTGGGCTGGAACATAAGAAACCTCTATGATTGGCCATTCTAAGCCACCTGATCACAGTTTAGCAGGCAGGAAGTACCTTGTTGGTAATTCGTTGCTACAGTTTGCCATTTTGTTGAACCACAAGTGACTTGTGTTCAAATTCATATATGCCCAGAACCCAAAGTGTATCCCTAACAATGGCAAAGGTTGAAAAAGATTGCATTTATAAAAGTGGCTTTATTGTATTTACACAGTAAATAGGAGATGACATATAACAATTGCCTGAATCTTTTTAGAAAATATTTTTCTGCATTGACATGTTGAACATATTTGCTTTTTAAGCACTGTTAAATATATGAGATAAAAGAAATAACGACTCATCTGTTCCCTTGGCAAGTATAATAGCTCTTATTTTCTCTCTGTGACAAAATTGTTAATTACGGATGTTTATTAATTGTTTCTTTCCCAGTTTAAATCATACTCACTCTTTTAGCTTTGAGCAAAGTGCTATTTCATGTTCTGACAGTTGAACCCTTGGGATGCATGAATGCTATGGAATGTAATATGCATGTTGCTGTAGTCCTTTGTCATAGTTAGTCATTGTCTTTTTTCTGTCCCTTATTTTACATAATATTTGTTGCAGTGTTAGATGTCAGCTTCTCTCTGAGACTCGTATTTAACATTCTACCCTGATGTATGTTTGAACGTTACCCATCCATCTTTTACTTTGTACTTTATTTATTGGTAACACAATTAGATATGCCCTTTCTGTGTCACTTGACTTCCAGTTAAAATATTATTTTCTATTAAAGTCAGCACAGCCTTCACAATCCTTAATCTTCTAAGAGATGCAATGATAAATTTTACATTTAAATCCAGATACACTTGGTTTGTGTGCAATGTTAGGGTCTGTGGAGCATAGGAGAGCTAGAGGTAGCAGCCCTTAGATGCTGTAGAGGAGCACTGTCATGCAGGAAGCAACATTTTTCCTTGTAGTTGAAGTGGGTTTTAGAACACAGAGCTTTTAGACATAAAAGCCATTGCTTCTTCTTAAACATTGCTATTATGCAGCTGCACTAATTGTTATTAAAAAAAAAATCATGTATTAAATATTTAAATCAACAAAGATAAATATCATGCACTCACAGAGAAGAAGGAAAGGTACACATATCAGGGCCTGAGTTACATTGGTAGCATTAAATGGGTTTATCTGCTTGTAGCTAGTAGTGCAAGCACTGAATACTGCTGGTTTTACTCCTGGTTCTATTGTCATTATTAGTTCCTAGATCCTTCGCCTTTGTGATTCAGCTGCTTCACCTGAACAAGGTAATTTCATCCATCAATCCACTGTATGACACCACAATGTCCACTTCTTTGACATTGAGAAATATACAGTAGAGGGACATGTAGGAACTAGGATGCATACTGATAACGCTAAGAGAAAAATATGAATGACAGTTAATGAATGTGTATAAATAGGACATCTTGTAATGAGCTAGTGGAGCAAGCACTGAAAATGGACTTACTCCTGGTTCTGTGGTCCTTTTTAGTTCCTAGATCCTCACCTTTGTGATCCAGCTGTTTTACCTGAACTAGGCTTAATTTCATTGCTACGAGAAAAATATGAATGACAGTTCAAGAATGTGTATCATTATCATTATACTTTTTTCAAAAATACACTATATTACCAAAAGTATTGGGGCACCTGCCTTTACACGCACATGAACTTTAATGGCATCCCAGTCTTAGTCTGTAGGGTTCAATATTGAGTGCGTCTTTGGGAATGTTTGACCATTCTTCCAGAAGTCTATTTGTGAAAGTCAGGGCTCTGTGCAAGCCAGGCAAGTTTCTCCACCCCAAACTTGCTCATTCATGTCTTTATGGCCAACTCAATATTAAACCCTACGGACAGAGAATGGGACGCCATTAAAATTCATGTGCATGTAAAAGCAGGAGTCCCAATACTTTTGGTGATATAGTATATATTACAAACCAAGTAATATGATAAACATTGTGTTAAATGTTTAGATCTGATAGGTCATCACTTTATAGCTGGGGTTCTTTAACGTTTTAATCCATGGACTTAAATAAGAAAATTGTTACTATATTTGGACCCAAGAGGAGAATTATTACCAAAATGTCAGCAAAGCCAAACAAAGACAAATAACAACTGCATATCACCTTGCAGATGGTCTCCACCATTTGTGTGAGCTGTAGTAAAGCAAAGAGAAATAAACTCTTTGTTATATTTTCCTGTTGTAGCGCTATTCCCACAGGAGCTGCTAGTATATTTGGTCCCTCTGTTCATTACTAGGCCCTAGACAGAGCTTCACTCCTGCTGACACCACCAAAATACCTTTGCCAGGGAGTCTCCCGGCTGTCAAACAATGGAAATACACACACACACAGTTATAAATTAAATGATTAGGTTGTATTGAGATCAATAAAGTATACATTAGGCGTTTCAACAGTCAGCAAGAGTTAAGAGTAAGCAATGCGTTTCAGCACAGGAACAATGCAGTACAGTACAATACCCCTTTTAAGGCGTACCTGTCCATCCTGCAGGACTGAGAATATAAACAATAGCCGTTAGACTGGGAGATACTCCCCAAGAAGAGTAAGAAGAAACTAAGGCTAACTCACTTATAGGCTCTCAGTGAGAAGGGTCTAGGTTTAAACACTAGGAAGTTTGTCAAATCCCCTACACACAAATAAACTGTCAGAATGGTTCTTCTGTTGGCTTAGTTGGGGCCCTTAAGTTGACGCACAGTGAAAGGTGCTGCCCCTTTAAGATGTGAAGAAACATGATGATGCCCTTTTCAGCAGCAAAGTGATTTGCAGATTTTTTATTACTATGTGGTGAATAGATGGGAGAGGTTCACTTTAAGATATGGAATTAAAAACCAGAGTCACCTTAAAGGGGGGGGTTAAGATGTATTTCCCTTTAAATAATTAAGTTAAACTTGGGCGGCAAACTCCTTCCTTAGGTGGCTTGAACTTAGGTTAAAGTAGCTTAACTCAGCCAGGTAACTTGCAGGCAGTGTTCGTGAAACAGTTAGGAATGACAGACTGCAGCCATCAAAGGGCTCTGGCACATATGCCACTTGCAAAGGCCTAGCGTGTCCTTAAACTTGAATAACAATACATTTTTGCAACAAGAGTAGCAATAGGTGGGTCAGGAAACCTCTCACCCAGTCCTTGTGTAATGTAGGGTGAAGCAATGAGTGTCCGGCTGGGGGGCCCCCTTGTTCTTTAAAGATGAGTATGTGATGATTATGATGACTTTCCGCGATCCTGCAGTGAACAGGTCCCCACCAATCTGCTTCTTCCACTTGATGCACAGCTGAAACAGTGTACTCTGTGGTTTCTAAGCCTAATCTGGGCCGGTCCAAGCCCACTTGGCTCGATGCAGCTCTCACATATGCTCCTTCCATCAGGAAAGTCTCTTTCCAACTCCCCTCTGTCTTCCTGTTTTCCCAAACAGATGCAGCTTGTCACTTTAACAATTATAGGCAGATTTGTACGTTTTTGTTTTCTTACAACGATCGGAAATTCCGCCAGCAAAAGTCAGATGTGAGATTTTGGTCGGAAATTCCGACAGTGTGTATGCTCCATCTGACTTTTGCTGGCGGAATTTCCGCCATCAAAAGATTGAGAACAGGTTCTCTATTTTTCCAACAGAAAAAGTTCCTATTGGAAATTCTGATCGTCTGTAGCAATTCCCACGTGCAAAATTCCTATGCATGCTCGGAAACAATTTGACACATGCTCGGAAGCATTGAACTTCATTTTCTCAGCTTGTCATAATGTTGTACGTTACTGCGTTCTTGGCGGTCGAAAGTTAAGAGAACTTTTGTGTGACCGTGTGTATGCAAGGCAAGTTTGAGCGGAATTCTGTTGGAAAAACCATCCAAGGTTTTTCTGACAAAAATTCCGATCGTGTGTACAAGGCATTACACCCTTTTCTTAGAGCCTCTCCCCAGGGCTTAGGCATCTGACTTGAGCAGGGAAACCGGAAAATGCACAGTTCAGTGGCGGTGCATCCATAAGGATGCACGGGCGCCGCCCTCTCTCTCCTGCCGCCCCCTCTAGCACCAATAGATAGATTCATGCATTGCATGAATCTATCCATGGCCGTCGCTGCCACCCCCTTTTCAGGTGCAGGGCGTCTGAATTACAGCGGTGGGGGGTGTTTTTGAAGCACCTGATTAGAGCCATAGGCTCTAATAGGCGTAAAAAAAGGTGACCTGCGAGCACCATGCTTGGCGCTCGCAGGTCACTAAGCTGTGTTAGATAAGCAAATGAATATTCCCTTTCCTAACACTAAACCGCCCCTCCGCCAGTCAGGTGCTCAGATCTGTTACCTGTCACCTGATTGGCTGAAACGACAGGCACTGTGATTGGATGCCATGTGTCCAATCATAGCAGAGGATGGGAAGAGAAAACAGGAGAAGACATCGAGGAGCTGTCCCACTGAGACAGGTAAGTGCAGATGGCGGGCCAACAGGGGGGGCACACTGGCAGCATTTGATATGGAACAGTGGCTGCATTTGATGGGGCACAGTGTGAGCAATTGATGGGCACAGTGGTGGCAATTGATGGGCACAGTGGCGGCAATTGATGAGCACACAGGGAGCAATTAATGGGCACAGTGGCAGCAATTGATGGGCACAGTGCCTGCATTTTATGGGGCACAGTGGCTGCATTTGATGGCACAGTGGCTGCATTTTATGGGGCACAGTGGCTGCGTTTGATGACACAGTGGTGGCAATTCGTGGGCACAGTGGCTGCGTTTGATGGGCACAGTGGTGGCAATTGATGGGCACAGAGGATGCATTTGATGGCACAGTGGTTGCGTTTGATGGCACAGTGGTGGCAATGGATGGGCACAGTGGCTGCGTTTGATGGCACAGTGGCTGCGGTTGATGGGCACAGTGGCTGCTTTGATGGCACAGTGGCTGCGTTTGATGGGCACAGTGGTGGAAATTGATGGGCACAAAGGCTGCGTTTGATGGCACAGTGGTGGCAATTGATGGGCACAGTGGCTGCTATTGATGGCATAGTGGCTGCGATTGATGGTACAGTGAGGCTGCAATTGATGGGGTGCAATTGAATTTTTCAGTTTGTTTGCGCCTCCCCAAAAATTTTGAGCACCAGCCACCACTGGCGTAGTTGCAGGACTGGGTTCCATCCTGTGAGAATGAGAAAAGCGGTGGTGCAGGGCAGGCGGTGAGAGATGATGCCATCTATAAGCTCTGCCGGCACTCCACTTTCAGTGAAGGCATCGCAGCCTTGCTTGGGGACCCCTGTGCTATATCACTCACCACTGATTTCACTCTATTATAAACTAGGTTATGGTTAATACACAGTCATATGTGAGCCCATCACGGACTCATCTGCAACCCAGTTTGACTCTATAGCACTATCTGTCACTTTAACACTATCTATTAAAATTAATAATACCAAAAAAAATGTTTGGCTACAATACTATCAAGTTAAAATATAGACATATACAGTATAAATGTAAATGAACCAGTAACCATTATAATTTAAACATTTTAGTTGTTCAAACCCATTGGAGACCAGGGATGAGCCAAACATTTGGTATGAAAGTATGTTTATGCTGAATATTTGCTGTCCAGGGGAGATCTATAAGACTTTTTGGCAGGAATTCTTCTTCTTTTGCCAATCTTGGCTCACAGTAAAGGTGAAGCCCACACACTTTCCAGCAGCCTTCTGTCAGTGTGTTGGTAGACTTATGCCCCGTACACACGGTCGGACATTGATCGGACATTCCGACAACAAAATCCATGGATTTTTTCCGACGGATGTTGGCTCAAACTTGTTTTGCATACACACGGTCTCACAAAGTTGTCGGAATTTCCGATCGCCAAGAACGCGGTCACGTACACCACGTACGACAAGACTTGTGGGTTTGTATCTGGTCTTCAGTGCGTGCAGTGAGTTATGCGTGACTCTGTCATTGTGTTCTTGTTCGTTCGTTACTGTTTTTCAGGTCGCTCTTCACAGGCCTTGCTGTTCTTCAGTGCGTTCTGTTACCTCGTTCTGAGCAGCCGTGTTGCATATACGTACTCCTCGTAGAGTTCGTGCTGTGCGTGGGCTTGGTGTTTGGGTCCTTACCTTGACACAAGTCCAGTCCATGAACAGGGTGGGGAGGAGTTCATAGACCAAGAATTGGTTGCTCCAGCGTGACCAGTTCTGTCACATGCCTTTGCTCCGTAAGATCCTTGAGAATAATCCTGATGATTTCAGGAACTTTGTCAGGATGACGGACCCCGTATTTCACCGTTTGTTGGCTTTACTGACCCCCTATATCAGCAGGCAGGATACCTGCATGAGGCAAGCCATCACTCCGGAGCAGAGGCTAGTCGCCACCCTGCGGTACTTGGTGACGGGGAGAAGCCTGCAGGACTTGAAGTTCTCAACAGGCATCTCCCCCCAGGCTCTGGGGATCATTATCCCAGAGACGTGCTCTGCCATCATTCAGGTCCTGCAAAAGGATTATATTAAGGTAAGATTTATCCTTTAATATCACATTTTATTGTATAAAATGTTTGCTTATGTATTGTATTTCTTTCCTTATTCCCTAATTACCATGATTGTAATATGCTGTCAATGTCCCCTTTGTCCTCATGCATGCTGGAATTTTAGTTTTCTTCATACATATTTGCCTTCACTACCCTCCCCAGCATGCTCTCCTGGCCCTATAATCACCTCGTGTAGTCAATTAACAATGTATTTTGTCAGCTCCATAGTAGTGCTTTACCCTAAAAAACCCCTAAAATGTAGAAATTTGTGATGTGTGTTTTAAATTCTGGAAGAGTGCCAGAGGCTTTTTTTTGTGTCCCAGAATCATTTGGAAACCCCCCCAACTGCTAACTCAGCTGATACCAATCCTCTATCTGCTGACTTTGGCAAACCCATACACACTATACCCACCTCTTTAGTGGTCATATTTATGGATGAATTCCCCAAAGCATGTAGTGCAAGGGCCTGCCTGAATACTTACAAATGGTACTGTTTAAAGTTTTTGTATCCTATTATTATCTTGATAGGTAATAGCAGAATGTAAAAATGTGCTTCCATTTGTACAGTGTGTATTTTTATCTTTGTATTATGACACTTCTTACCTGTCCAGTGGGCTGCCAATAGTGTAAAGTAAGGAGGGGCTGGCCAAAGTAATACACATTATTTAGGCATTCATCTCTCAATGAAGTGGAGAGGGTTACCTGTCCCAAACATATCCCCCCCCCATAGAATTTAGCAAATGGCCAATGAGGGGGGGGGGAAATCTGATAGGTGGACCTAATACCTTTGTCTTTAAATACTCCCTAAAATAAATGTTATACTGATGTTGGCCAAGAATGTTTGTGTCTAATCTGCTTTCCATGTTTATGTGCAAAATGATTAATTTTCTTTTCTTGTTTGACTCCACAGTTACTTTCCACGCCACAGGAATGGCAGACTGTGGCCTCCCACTTTGCCCAGCAGTGGGACTTTCCTAACTGGGCAATTGATGGGAAACCCATCCACATCGTCCCACCACCCAACTCGGGGTCGTACTATTACAACTACAAGGGGTTCAATAGTATTGTGATGTTGGCGTGGTGTCGGCTACTTATGAGTTTCTGTATGTGGACGTGGGGAAGAATGGCCGGATGTCCGCTGGTGGAGTCATCACCCAGACAGAGTTCTTCAGGTGTCTCCAGAATGGCAGCTTGGACTTGCCACCTCCAGAAGACAATGTGGAAGGACTCCCATTTGTCTTCGTTGCGGGTGAAGCGTTTGCACTGGGGGACCATCTTATGCGACCATTCCCGATGAGGACCCTCATCCCGGACCAGAGGGTTTTTAATTGCCGGCTTGCCAGAGCCAGAAGAGTGGTGGAGAACACATTTGGAATCATGGCCAGCCGGTTCCACCTATTTCTTACACCCATACACATGGCCGAGTATAAACTGAATCATATCATCCTGGCGTGCTGTGTTCTCCACAACTTTTTAAGGCAAAATCCTGCCAACTATACTGCCTCAGTTGGGCCTGAGGCCGGAATTCCTGGAACTGAAACAACCCTGACGGCGCTTGAGGCTGGCCGTCCTGGCTTGCCCCCCCTGAGTGCCCGCGAGATCCGTCTTAGCTACCTTGAATACTTTGCCGGTAGGGGGGACATCAATATGCCAGACAATGTATGATACATTTTTCAAAGTAAAAAAGCATTTTAACTGCTAAAATCTTTGGTGACATTTACCACTTGTGTTTCTTTTAGCTGACTCTGACAGAAATGTGGGGAGTCCTGAAAATGGCGTGATTGTGTAACATAAAAAAGCACTGTTGGGTTTTATTTACTAAAGGAAAATCCACTTTGCACTACAAGTACACTTGAGACTGCACTGAAACTGCACTTGTAGTGCAAAATTGATTTGCCCTTAGGAAATAACCACCATTGTCACTGAAAACTACAATTTTACCACCACAAAATTTAAGGAGCATTGAAACAATAATCCACACATTCTTGAGTATCGATCTTTTTAATACCAGCACAATCACATGTGCATTTATAAAAGGTTTTTAAAACAAACCAACATGTTTGTTGTATAACAATTTTTTGGGTCACATTAATAAAAGTAGAAATGTCCATTTAAGATATAACAGGCATGTTTCAAACCAACAAGAAATACACAAATCTGGAACTTACAAAGTTCAACTTTTGTAGAAATTGAAGGCAATATCAGACATGAGTATTTATAAACTGTGTTTGATATTGCGTTCAGATGGGGTGAAGTCACCCCTGGAAAAGCCAAATTTTAATGATGCACACAAATTGCCGAATGTCAACATGTGCTAGCTGCCATCATGGGGGATCAAGGGACGTGTTTTGGGGGTGCAACCCCTGCCTCACAGCTACTTTATTATTGAGGAAGGGGTTGCACCCCCAAAACGCCTACATTGATCTCCCGTGATGGCAGATAGCACATGTTGACACACTGTGTGCATCTTCAAAATTTGGCTTTTCTATAAAATGTCAAAAAATGTAATAAATTCTATCATTACAAATACCACCAAAAAATCAGGGATTTGGAGTCTTTTAAACTCTCCCTACAACATCAATGATGTTCTTCATTTTTTTTTAACCTCATTGATGGTTTTCTGGATATTTTCCAAGTCCCTATTACACCCCATGATCTCCCCGATCAGGATCTGGGCACTCTCACTGGTGAAATGACCTGGATCCACAACATCACAATCACCTACAAAAAACAAAAAAACAAAAAACATGTATTAGAAATATGCCGGCATCCATCTCTTACCTGAGCCTGTGGTTGCAGACACTCACCTGTTGTGGTGACTAGTTCCACCACATCTCCTTCCTCCTCCTGCTCTGCTTGGCTTTGGGGGATTTCCCCTTCTTCCAGAGGTGGGGGGTCTGTGGTCTCCTCTGATGAGGGGTGTCCTCTGATTCTTTTCTCCCCTATGTCCACAAAAAAGGTATACTTAGCACACAGATATTTGATGGCAGAAATAGGAATATGAAACATTGCTTGAAAGTGGGGTACAATTGTCTGTTTGGTCAGAGTTACAAGATGAAGAAATATTGTTTTCCTTTGTCAAGCTTGAATACTTACCTGTTTTGTACAAGCTTCACAGATGGAGACACCCCTATAGTATACACTGGAGCACTTATGTGGGGCCCCCAATAAAAAGGGTGTTCTGGTGTCCTACACTAGTGCTCCAGCGTCCAGATGTGTAAACAGCTGCTGAGTGTCCTCTCCTTACACAGAATCTAGTTTGCATTACATTCTAGTCACAAACCCATCTAGACACCAAAATTATTTGAAGAGAAGTAGGCCAGAAAAAAGGTATTCAAATGCATAGGGCCAAAACAATGGGGTTTTCTATGCCGAACGAACAATGTGTTATACGAACAAACAATGTGCCCATTAACATGAAAGTTGCCATTTTAAACTGTACAACAGTTAATAAAAGCACATGGAGCAGCACGAACGTTATAAAAATAAATAATAGGAACACAGGACAAGTACTTACTTTTTTGCAGCACTCTCCTGATCCTTCTGTACTGCTCATGCTCCCTTAATTTGAGGTCCGACCACCGCTTCCTCAGTTGATCTTTCGATCGTCGTACCCCAAAATTCCGGTGCAGACTCTTGACTACTTTCGCCATGATCTTGGCCTTTCTGACAGTGGGGTTGGGGTATGGTCCATACTTCCCATCATAGTCGGCCCTCTTCAGGATGTCGAATATCTCTAACATCTCCCCAAAAGAAATATTCAATGCCTTAAATCGTCTTCTCTGGGATTGTGACGTTTCAGGCTACGAGCTTTCCTCCTCCTCCTCCTTGTTGCTGTAATTAGTACGCACCTGTTGTGTCTCCTCCATGTGATCTTCCCCCACTGCACTGAACGAGAAGGGGCGGGGAATAGACTAGAAAGAACGTCAGGGGTGGGCGGAGTTTCACGCAGTGTATATAAAGCGTAACACGCGTGCGTAGTACGTACGATCTGTGAGCGGAGGAAGGAGTATCGGAGGCGCCGATCATGATAACGAAGGTAAGATCTAAACTTGGGCCTATACTGCTTCTAGATTGAGGCCTATGTTGTAACAAGATTAGGAGAGTTTTGCATGACATTAGGGTTTGTCTTGTGTTGTGTCTTGCAGATAAAATGGATGGCTTCAATGACCACAACTTCCTCCCCTTGTTCATAGACAAATACAGGGAGCTGCCCTGTCTATGGCAGATAAAACACCCCCAATACAACAATAAACAAAAGAGGCAGGCAGCGCTGGAGAAACTGCTGGAGTTGGTGAAGCCGGTGGTCCCCACGGCAACCATCCCCTATTTAAAAGCCAAAATTGGTGGCCTGAGGAGCACTTATCTAAGGGAGCGCAAGAAGGTCATGGATTCCCAGAGATCCGGAGCTGCAGCAGATGACGTTTATGTCCCCAGGCTGTGGTACTATGAGAGACTTCGTTTTCTGTCAGACCAGACTGGAGTCAGGGAATCCCTCTCAACCCTTCCTTCCACTCTTCCTTCCACCCTATCTTCCACTCCAGCTGAGGCTTCCGATGTCCAACCTGGGACTTCCAGCCAGGAAGAAATGGAGGAGCCCAGCTGGAGCCAGGTATAGCATTATTCTACAGATTTCTGGTCAATAAATAAATGATGTTTATTAGATGTTATTATTGATCACGAATTGCTGATTTCATAAAGTGTTTTACATATCAATAGACAGTAGTGGGCAAAAATAATTGGGACAAGAATGAAAAATGCTGGGCTCAGAATGATCGTCTGTTACTTGTTAACTTTCAATTAGCAACAGTCATGAGATGAAAATTGTGTGTGATTGATGAAGAAAAAAATAAAACTATGTCCCTTTTTCATACACAGGAAGACCTCAGCCAGGAGGAGGCTCTGGAATGTGGCACACAGGAGGAGGCGGGGGTAGGTGTCAGCCAGGAGGAGGCGGGGCTAAGTGGCAGCCAGGAGGAGGCGGGCCTAAGTGGCAGCCAGGAGAAGGTCGGGCCCAGTAGGAGCCTGACCGAATCACAGGTTCCTCTCCTCCGCCTTCCAACCAAAAGACCCAGGAAGGAGAGTCATGTGCAGGATTCAGTGCTCAGGCTGATTAAGGAGGCTTCTGCGTCCCTCAGAGCCTTACCCACTCCTGAAGAGGCCTTTGCCTGCATGGCTGGCACAAAACTGCAGGGCATGCAGGAGGGCCAACGCCTCATGTGTGAGGACCTTCTTTATAAAGTCGTAACTAAGGGGGTGAGGGGCGAAATCACACCCAAAACCCACCTGTGTGAGTTGGACTATCCTCCTCCTCCTCCTCCTGCCACGACTCCACCACCAGAGCCACAGCGTGGAAGGAAGCGCGGAAGGAAGACCAGAGAGTAATGGCCCTAGGCTCTTGTATGACCACAGCCTGGGGACACAGATGTCATCTGCTGCTGTTCAGGATCTCTGGGACTTCTGGACCAGACTGCATTCCCTTATATATGGACTCCTCAGGCCACCAATTTTGCAGTAAAATAATTGATGTCTGCCCTGGGGGCCAAAGGCTTCGCTAATTTCTGCTGTTTCTCCAGCGTTGCCTCCCTCTTTGTTTGGTTCAGATCACTTAATAAAGGAATTTTTGTTTCAGTTATAATTGCCTATGTGTGTTTTCCTTCAAAAAGGACAGTTTGTTTGTGAGGAGGCAGGTACATTTCAAAAATACAATGTGAAATTAACAAGAGACACGAACACCAAGCAATCTCCTTGAGATTAAATAATACAAGATAATGATGGTGTTGTGGTAACTTGACACACAAAACACACCCAAAAATATTCTGGAGTAAAAATAAATAAATAATAAAAAAAAAAAATACGATCAGGCTTGAAAAAAATACAAACCCAAAATTATAAACATATTGCTTTTTTGTCAGATGTGACAAATCAAAATATATTGATGAAATCATGATAAATAATAAAGAAAGAAGTTTGTAAGAACTCTGTGTGAATATGAGCAGCAAAACTACTTAATTCTTCTCACATTATAAAGAAGAAGAGAGTGCGCTGCATTAAACAATTTTAAACATTGCAGCCTGACGAAAGTGCTATATCCATTCCGAACGCTAATTTTACCAGACCGAGCTGTTCCTTCTTGGATTTTCTTCTGAGCATGCGTGGCACTTTGTGCGTCGGAATTGTCCACACACGGTCGGAATTGACCCGATCGGATTTTGTTGTTGAAAAATTTTATAGCTTGCTCTCAAACTTTGTGTGTCGGAAAATCCGATGGAAAATGTCCAATGGAGCCCACACACGGTCGGAATTTCCGACAACACGCTCCAATCGCACATTTTCCGTCAGAAAATCCGACCATGTGTACAGGGCATAAGAGAAAGTGAGGGAAAGCCAACATTGGTTTAAGGCAATGGTCTCCAAACTGCTGCCCTCCCACTGATACAAGCCACTATTCTTCCCACTGACACCAACAATGGGGCTCTATTCTTCCCACTGACACGAATGATGGAGCAGTATTCTTCCCATTGACACAAACAGTGGGACACTATTCTACCCACTGTCACCAACCATGGAGCACTATTCCTCCCATTGACACCAACAATGGAGCATGATTCCTCCCACTGACACCAACGACGGGGCACTATTATTTCCACTAACACCAATGATGGATCACTATTCCTCATACATGCAAAAAAAAAGAAAAAAATGGCATAGGGTCCCCCACAAATCCATACCAAACCCTATGCAGCCTGGCAGGCCAGGGCAGGGGGAGAGGGACAGCATATATTCCACCTCCCTAAACCTTACCAGGCCACATGCCCTCAATGTAGAGGGTGACCCCCTGACAAAGCACCTTGTCCCCATGTTGATGAAACCATAGACCTTTTCTCCACAACATTGACCTGCAATTGGAAAAAGAAAGAAGAGGGTTGGGGTAAAATTACCCCTGGGACTTTTAAGGTGCTTTTCAAAATTTAATTGGATCAATGTAGTAGAATAGATCAAGGGAGAAAATACTGTAAGCAAAATACCAAACTGTCTAAAATTAATCTTTTAATTCAAAATCTTTATTATTTAACAAAGTCACAAGAAAAAACATCTAAAAACAAGCACAATTTCTTTCAATCTAGATCAGTCATTCAGGGATTGAATATTAAATAGACCACTTTAGGATACCAATCTGCAATTGTGGGGGTCTGGAGGCAGGGGGCTTAAAAGAAGGTGGAAGTCCCCTTTAAAAATAAGGGGACACCAGATACCAGTCCTCCCCTTGTTAATGATTAAAGGATAAGTTTTGCCAAAGGAAGAATGTACTGTGACTGCACATTGGTTCTGCAGAAAAGTCCAGACCATTTTATTTATGTGTAGACAACTTTGTCCATTTTAAGGTTTGTGGTGAAGGTTGGGGGGTTAATAACATCATATTTAATGAGATATTTGGTATTTTCTATTAATAAAGGATTTTTTGTATTTCCTCTTGTATTTGATTCAACTTTGAGCCCGGTTTTATGCCACATGGAGAGTAATGAACCTCTTTTTTCTAGGGTTCTTTTCCAGAGTGGATATATGATCCTCTCCCCGCACACGCTGTTACAATTTTTTTTTTTCTCAAAAAAGGATTTTTATTGGTATAAAAGGTAAAAAACAAGTTCAAAGAATTAGTCGTTCCAGCGTAACATTAAAAAATAAATGAATTAGGTTTTCTTACATACCACAACCTGACATTTAGTAGATATATGGCCAACTAGGCCTCAACATTTTTCATCTAGACAATCCTGTACAATTAACATACAAGAATACGGTTCTCTTGTGACCCATTAGCACATATTTTAAAAAAGCAATCTGTCCATTACCAATTCTAACGGGGATAATCCTGGGGTATTCAACCAAGGAGCCCACAACAGGTCAAATTTTTCCAGTCGGCCCCTGTGTTGGAATATATACTTTTCTAATCGTAATGTGGCTCCCATCTGAGCTATCCAATCCCATACCAAGGATACAAACTTTAGGGTCCTGTGGGACCTTGACCATGAATACTTTCATAAATACTTTATTTATGGTTGTAAGAACCCCCCTCCAGTATAGGTGTAGTTTGGGGCACCGCCACAATAAATGAATGAGGACCCCGTGGTCTCTAGAGCACCTGGTGCAATTAGCACTTTCACTGATGCCCAGCCTATGCAGCCTAGCAGGTGTGAGGTGAACCCTCAACACAATATATAACTGTGACAGTCGTTGTGCCGTGTTAAGCGAGCACCCCTGTATTGCCTGTAGGCAGTGCTGTGTTTTGGCCTAGGCCAACAAGGCCCAGGCCTAGGGCGGCACTTTGGGCGGGGGGCGGCAAAAAAGCCGCCCCCCTCCCACCAAACCCACCAAGACGGCATCCGTGCCCTCTTCCCGGCTCCCGCACAGCAGGGCACATCAGCAGAGTAAAGCTCAGAAGTGCAGTGGCGTCGGGGCTGCAGATGGGGCCAGAAATCATTGTAAGCAGGAGCCGTCATTCTCTCTCTCCGATTGGTCCTCTGCTGTGGCCAATCATGGGGAGGGAAACAGCGGTCAGGAAGCTGGGCGGTGGCACTGCAAAACCAATTAGAGCCGCTCTCTCTCTTTCTTCTCTCTTCTCCCTTCGGCTGACAGAAAGGGGAGGGGGGGCGAGCGGGGGAGTTCTCTAGTAAATGGAGCATTAGTGTTGTGACAGGGAGAAGAGAGATGCGGGCTGTCTGTGTATCTCCCCCGCTCGCCCCTCCTCCCCTTTCTGTCAGCCGAAGAGAGAAGAGAGAGCGGCTCTAATTGGTTTCACCGTGCCGCCGCCCAGCTTCCTGACCGCTGTTTCCCTCCCCATAATTGGCCACAGCAGAGTGCCAATCTGAAGACTCTGGGGGCATCATAGGAAAAGTTGTCCCTGAAGAGTGGCGGCCCCTGTGTGTGTCCACAGACATCATGCTACAGCCCCCAGCATGCATGAACTCTGCTGGGGGGTGTTACAGGAGGAGAAAAGGAGTACTGTGCTGGGGGAAGCCAGAGAGGGAGCCACGCTGTACCCGCACCACCAGAGCCACGCTGTACCCGCACCACCAGAGCCACGCTGTACCCGCACCACCAGAGCCACGCTGTACCCACACCACCAGAGCCACGCTGTATGCACACCACCAGAGCCACGCTGTACCCGCACCACCAGAGCCACGCTGTACCCACACCACCAGAGCCACGCTGTACCCGCACCACCAGAGTCACGCTGTACCCGCACCACCAGAGTCACGCTGTACCCGCACCACCAGAGTCACGCTGTACCCGCACCACCAGAGCCACACTGTGCCCGCACCACCAGAGCCACGCTGTATGCACACCACCAGAGCCACGCTGTACCGGCACCACCAGAGTCGCACTGTACCCGCACCACCAGAGCCACGCTGTACCCGCACCACCAGAGCCACACTGTACCCGCACCACCAGAGCCACACTGTACCCGCACCACCAGAGAGCAACGCTGTATGCACACCACCAGAGCCAAGCTGTCCCCGCACCACTAGAGCCACGCTGTACACGCACCACCAGAGAGCCATGCTGTACACGCACCACCAGAGAGCCACGCTGTACCTGCACCACCAAAGAGAGCCATGCTGTACCCGCACCACCAGAGGAGGAGAAAGATGAAGCCACTGCCAGGATAGAGACATGCTACACTACTGACTAGAGTCGGCCTGGGCAACCCAGAGTGAGCGACCGTCTAGCCGGAGGGATCACTGTTGCGGTTTCATCGGGTCTGGTAAGAGAGCCTGTTGGCCATTATCCATTACTGTTCCCAGGGACTGAGCCATTAGGCAGTGCCTAACCTGATATCCTCTAGGCCAACCCTAGTGACGCCACGGTCCCAGAGCCCACAAGTTCCAGCACTGAGTTTTGGTAACTGGCCAGACAGGGATGAGCCAGCGTGGGCACCCAGGACATTTGCTACCCGGAGTCCCACAAGCGGCGATGGGCTTTCCGTGGCAGCCGACACCTCTCTCCCCACTGTCAGCCACACACACTCCTCGGCTCCTCCTCCCTTCTCCTTCTCGGCTCCAATGTTCTAGTGTACACAGCCAGGAGGAAGAGGAGCCACAGAGGAGTGACACGACTTCAGTGCAAGAGCCTCCCAAAGCACCCAGCACATATTCCCTTACCCCCCAAATGAAAAGATGCCGCATCCCTCACTGTCCTCCTCCCACGGCGTCCCTCTGTCCTCCCATGAAGATGACAGGGCGGATCTTAAAAAGGAAGGGGTGTGGCCTTGACAGGAGGGGGTGGGTCATAGTTAAATTAGGGGGTGCGCGAGCTTAGTCAGGCCTAGGGCAGCACAAAACCTAAATACACCACTGCCTGTAGGGCCTCTGCCCATTGGTCCTCTTCAAAAGTGCCCACGTCTCTATCCCATGGGGATAGATATCACTTTTGTGGGAAAGCCAGTTAAGAATATGGATAGTAGTATGATCTAGATATGAAACCCTTAAAGTGGGACACCTATGTCATATAATGGAAGATAGGGGCAGGGGATCGTATCCAAAGATTTTTTCCTGCTTGTGCCTTCACAGCATGTTGTAGCTGTAAAAAAAGGAAATACATTGATTGGGGTAACCCAAATTTTTCCTGCAGCTCTGCAAAAGAGAGCAGACTGCCGTTAGAGAAAATGTGAACCAAGTGTGTAACACCATGCGATTTCCATTGCTCTACACAAGTCAGAAGAAGCAACTCCCCATAATACTGATTGTTCCATATAGGGCTGGGCCCTGTAAAGCCATTAATACCCTGTAGTTGGTGAATTTTATTTTAAATTTTTTGGATCAATGCATATGTGGGGAAGAGCCAGTTCGACTTGGCAAATGATAGAGCCTCAAGCCTTATTACCAGACTGTGTGAGCCTTTAAAAGGGCTGTTGTAGGATCCTCACCTCCTCCCCCTGTATCAGACCCACTAGGTATGGCTCGGGCTATATGTTGTAGCTGGGCGGCTAAATAATATAACCATGGATTGGGAAGGGCCAATCTTCCTGTATCTTTAGGTTTCTGAAACTGTTCCAATCTAATCCTAGGGGGTTTATTAAGCCAGAGAAAGGCCAGAAAAAGGGAATTAATGACCCTAAATATTTTAAGTGGGACTACCATAGGGGTGTTATGCAGGATGTATAAAAATTGCGGCATGAAAATAATTTTGGTGAGGTTACCTCTGCCTACCAATGACATTTTTAGAAATGTAAAGGGAAACACTGCGCTAACCCCAAAAAGGTGAAAAATGAGCAGCTACATATAATGTGACAAACATGAAATAACAGGGTGGTGAAAAATGTAGCGCTAAGTGTTATACACAAATACCGTAATAAATGTGCCAAAAAAAAAAAAAAATGATCAAAAAAACTCAAAAGTCCATATAAAGTAATTGTCCATCGACAAAAACAGTGATAAACAACAGAATAAACCTATAACATAAATAGTGAAAAGAGTGAATGTCATACTGTGTGAGCAAAATAATTAAACACCGGATAGTGTGAATCCAAGAGCGGTGGAAATGGGAATGCAACTCTGTCCTTGGAGACCACATCAAAGGGGAATCATCAACAACTGAATGACATGCAGATGCTCTTACCAGAACAGGTGGACTCAAATGTCAGCGACATAGAGTCATCAAGGCAGTATGCCACACAGGGCAGGTGTATGGATATTCAGGTAGTTCAGACCTCTAGGATGGAATCCAGGGGGAACCAGGAATAACCTCCAAGTCGACCGCCAATCCAAGGACCGTCAGGGTTGGATCTTTGATGGTGGGTTCACCAGAACAGAGTATCTGTTAGGCGCCCGACTTCTGCTTGCGGCCTAGGCTCTTGAGATGGCTCAGTGGAGGTCCTCGCCGGCGGTTAATCAATTACACATACACACGGGAGTACGTGATGAATGATTACAATGGTTTATTGAACGGTTTGCTGTTTTATGCTGTGCCTCTACAAGACTCTGCCCCATTTGGGGGCCAATCAAAATAATACACATAAATGTTCATTAGCATATATTAGTAATGTCTTCATCTTGTGACCTTAATGTTAACCCCTATAGTTCAGGCCAATACAGTTCAGGCTAATACAGTTCAATGATTCCTTACTTTCTGTTAACGTCTGCTGACCATGAGTTGCCCAACCACAAGTTCCTAAAACGGCTAATTCTGGCCGTTGCTGGCCTTTTCATACCCTGCAACAGTGTACAGAGATAAAAACCACAGACAGATGTTTCCTCAGATGAAGACATCAGACAGGAATAGACAGACAGGGTGATATTGCAATGAGATAATTCAGTTATTAAGTAATACTGTCATGAGATTCACATTCACTAGAATGTACCAAGATAATCTTTTAAATCATTAAGCAGATAAGCAATCCTGAATATATATCCTCAGGGTAAAATCAATAATCAATCATAATGCAATGTATTATGGAATCTCCTTACAATCCTCCCTTTGACCATTCGATATCATCGAAATGGTCATTTTACCTTCTCATCATGCCTCAAGGATTCATATCCCCCGGCCTCATTTTCCTGGTTCTCGTACCATACCGTGGGATCTCTGGAAATGGAAGTCAGCTTCATGGTTTCGGAATGTGCCTCGCTACCCTTCTTGCAGAGGCATTTAAGTAACATGAAGCATGCATACAAGAACAATATGAAAAGCAGTATGGTAAAAATAGTCATTGCAGTGTTCTTCAACCATGAAGTGAGACCTCCCAAACTGAACCCGGTAGAGAAAGGGTCCCATGTTTTCCCAATATCCCTTGCATCCTGTTGTAGCTTGTTTACCTCTTTTCTGTGTTGTGCAATAATGTCATAGTAATCAGGGATCTCGATACTCGTGTTGTGTATCCAAGTGCAGCATTCATAGTCCTCAGTAATTTCACAGAGGCCAGTGAGGGCTGCACTCATGCTTTCTATAGCCAAGTCATGTAACTCTAGTTGTTTTCTAATTGCTCTGGTTTCTAGGTTTAATTTTGAGATGTCATCAGAGTCCTTTTCCAAGATCTCATCAATGATTGAGGTGTAGTTATTTAGCTTCTTCATCAAATCTATTCCCCAACCTGTCCAGGAAGGAAACCAAGCCCAGGTCATATCTTTTTCTAGGAACATTTCTCTCTTTCCAAGATGTTTTAGAGGGTATCTTGGGTGGGTGCTAGCTTTAAGTAGGTGTCCTTGCCCATTATCCCCCACTACTCCCATTACAGGAACTATTTTGGCAAGGTAACACCACCCCTGGGGCTCTTCAGGAATCCATGGGTAACAGAGCTTGCCACAACAGATGTAGGTTGTGTTACCTAATGCCAAGGGTCGTTGACTAACAATGGTCCTTGCGCCTTTTGAATGACCAGATGCCATCAGCAGAGCTAGTAACTGTGCGACCGTGGAGTGGGAACTAGAATTAAAAAGGTCATAGATGGTAGCATTTATCACAGGGTCTGAGGTGCGAAAAAGTGAGTTATCGGTAAGGGAAGCCATGGAGACATTAAGTTTTGACCATTTGCACACCTCAGCTCCTGGAAATGTTTCCCAGTATGAAGCACCAATCTGGAGTGTGGCTCCTGCCCACAATTTGAAAACTGAGGGGCTTATTGGGACTTTTTCTTATGACATTGGCAAGAACTGTGGGGGGAGTTCCCTTCAAAAAAGGAGTGATGTTTAAGGGAATGGCCATCAACGGGATCCTGGCTGTACTAGGGTGGAGTTTGCTGCATATCCAACATTTCTCAAAACCAGACTTTTGTGCATAACTGTACTTAAACTTTAACAACAACATCTTGTCAGTGAAACCTGAAGGGGGTTCAGTGGGGGACATACTTCTTTTATATTTTATACTAGGTGCTTTGGCTGTCTGGGCATTTCCACATATCCCTTTTAGTAGCCCTAAACCTTCTGGATGGTACACACAATTCGCTATTAACCAAGTAGGTAGGAATACTATCAGAATCAGACATGTCCAGAGGCATAATGTTTTTCCTGACACAAAGGTAGAAATCATTTTGTCAGGTACTGTGTGCAAAGTTCTGTTACTCGTTTCTTCTTGTTGGTGGGGAATTCGTCTCGTCGTCCAGAGAGATTTGTTTTATGCCTTCTTGAATGTCCTCAAAATCTGGTCGCTGTTCCTGAAGAGAGGAGTCTTGGGATGCTGGAGGAGGAGGGTCAGGGGTCTGGGGTTGCTGTGGACACTTCTTTAACCGGCTGGCGTGGATCCAGGTGTTTCCTAGATCGGTCAGTACAGCAGTTCTGGAAACCTTCTCTATCTTCCAAGGTCCAGAGAAAATGGGTCCAACCTTCTTTTTGTGTGCCAGTTGTTTCACCAGTACTTTGTCTCCTGGGATGAAGGGATGAGTAGGTTCTGTTGAAAGAGGAGAAAAGGTGACAGAGACTTGTTCGTTCATATCCTGTAGCATACTTACCAGATTTTTCACGTACATTTCCTGTTGGGAATAAATGTTAATGTCAGTGTTTTGATCTAAGAGGGGCAGCTCTATGTTTGCAGGAACTCCCATCAAAATCTCAAAGGGCGAGAGTTTTGTTCTAGCATGTGGTGTTGTTCTGATCTGGAATAGGACAGAAGGAAGGTAATCCAACCATCCTTTCATGGTGCCCCCCGTAGCCTTTTTTAACTTGTCTTTAATGTTCCTATTCATTCTTTCCACTACTCCTGCACTTTGTGGGTGGTAAGGGATGTGCAATTTCCACTGTAAGCCTAGTAGCTTAGCTAAAGTCTGTGTAACAGAGGAGCTGAAGGCAGGCCCCCTGTCTGACCATATGGCCGTTGGTATTCCGAACCTACAAACCCAATGGTTCAGTAGGCATTTGGCAGCAATTTTAGCGGTCTCACCTGTACACGGAATAGCTTCGACCCAACCTGACCATTTGCATACGATCACGCAAAGGCATTTCAAATTGCCTTTTTGTTTGGGCATGTGTGTGAAGTCTATTTGCAAATCTGTTAGGGGACCCAGGGGTGGGGGCAGGTGGCCATGTAATCCATGATTTTTCCCTTGGACATTGTTTTGTGCACAGGTCAGACAACTACTGGTGAGGAGTTTTGCCTGTTTACTTAAGTTGTTTGTACAGAAAGACTTTGTGTATATGTTTGTTAGGGCGGTGGTACCTATATGTCCTGGACCATGGAGATAGGAAAGTATGAGAACACTGCTTGATTCTGGTATGCCCAATATCTTCCCCTCTTTTGACCAAAGACCTTCTTGGTCCTTGGTCAAGCCATCCTTGACCCAAAAAGAAACATCCTCCTCTGTAGCTAATCCCTGTATTTGTGCCACAACGGTTTTAAAGTTGGGTGATGTAAAATGTTCTTTGAAGAACATTGTTGTGGGGGCTGGCTGACCAATGTATAGGGCAGCGGCTTTTTTGCTTCTCTGTCTGCCAGAGCGTTTCCTTTGGAAACTCTGCTGTTATCTGATGAATGTGCCTTTACCTTGATGACCGCTATCCTCTTTGGGAGAAGAATCGCTTGCAGGAGTGCTTTAATTTGCGTAGAGTTAGCGATTGGCTTGTTGTCAGCGGTTTTAAATCCTCTATTCGCCCAGATTACGCCATAGTCGTGCGTTACGCCAAAAGCGTACCTACTATCTGTGTAGATGTTTACCTCCTCATCAGAGAAAAGTATGCAAGCTCTTGTGAGTGCCTCCAATTCCGCTACCTGTGCCGAGGAGGGTGGTAAGGCTTTTGCTTCCAACACCACATCTGGTAGTTGGACAATGGCATACCCTGTCAGGAATGTTGCATCAGAGGGGCGAGAACAACTGCCGTCTATGAAGACGTCCTGTACTCCTGGTAGGGGAATGTCAGTGAGATCTGGGCGAGGGCTGGTTATTGCTGCAACCTGTTCAACACAATTGTGCTTCTGATCAGGGTCTTGTGGTAGCTTGAGCAAAGAGTGTAAAAGACGGACAGTGGGATTACTTGGTGGTGCGTGTTTGAGGGTGAGGTTATCAGTATTCAGAAGTGTGATCTCATACCCACTAAGCCTCTGTGCTGTCATATGCTGTGTGTTCATGTTCTGCAGGAGGTGAGTTACTGAATGAGTAGTGTAGAGAGTCAGTTCATGGCCTAATACTGATTTGCTAGCCTCCTGAACTGCCATAGCACAAGCAGCAAGGTTTTGTAGACAAGATGGCATCCCTTGTACTTGGGTAGGCAACTTTTTTGAGAGATAGGAGACTGGTCGGTACCCAGTTCCATGTTGCTGTGTCAAAACCGCAGCAAAAGAATTTCCCGATACCACACAGTATAATTGAAAGGGTTTGCCATATTCTACCAATCCCAGGGCGGGGGCCTGAGTCAGACTTTGTAACAAGGCCTGAAAAGCACAGAGCCTTTCTGTTGTCCAATCTACTGTCTTTGGGGCAGTGGACACAGTAGCCTCCCTCAGAATGCCATCATAATATGAACAATCTGGGATCCATTGGCGGCAATATACGATTGCGCCCAAGAATGAGAGCAAAGTTGCTTTGTCTCTTGGAGGACTGAGAGCCTGCAGGGCTGCGGCACGTTTGGGGGATACCAGCCTGGTTCCCTCCTTCAGAATGCATCCCAGGTATTCTACCTGACTTTGACACCATTGTATTTTCTTCCGTGATGCTAGGTGGCCAGTCCTGGCCAGGTGATGTAACAGAGATGTGGAATCGACCGCACAATCTTCAGCAGATCGACTGCACAGGAGCAAGTCGTCCACATACTGTATTAGCACCGACCCGCGCTCAGCAGTCCATGACTTAATTGTCTCATTAAGGACCATGGAGAAGGCTGCTGGACTGTCCACATACCCCTGCGGTAATCTTGACCAGGTCAACTGTTTTCCCCTCCCCCATGAGAATGAAAACATGGGCAATACCCCATCATCGATCGGGATGCTAAAGAATGCGTTCGCCAGGTCCACTACTGTGTAGCAAAGGGAATCAGCAGGTATTTTCAAAAAGATGAAAGAAATATCTGCTACCAAAGGTGGCAGGGGTATAACCTGCTTGTTAACGGCCCTTAGGTCCTGTACAAGCCTCCATTCCCCATTCGCCTTTTTCACAGGGTAGATTGGTGTATTCCAGGGGCTTGTAATGTGTTTCAGAATCCCTTTTGCTATGTAATCATTGATTAATGGTGTGATGCCTTCAATTTTTTCAAGTGGCAGGGGGTATTGCTTGTGATATTGTACTTCAGCGTCTGGACGCATTTGTGGTGTGTAAGGTGTACAGTTAATAAAACCCACACTCCCTTTGTTGTCTGCCCATATAGCATGTGCTTCTAGAGTGGGTGGCAATGATGCAAAGAGTCCCCTGAAAGTGTGTCTTTTTGGAGCATGTAAATCGCAGAACGGTGAGCTGGCAGTGAGGGAGCCCCCTCTATCAAATTTAATGGTGATATTCAGTTTTGAGAGTAGGTCCCTCCCCATTAAAGATACTGGGCAATCCACAAGGACAGCAAAACTCTGGGTGCACAGTTCCTGCCCTTCTGGGGTGGCCACGGGCAATGGTGGAGTGATGGGGTGGGTAACTGATGTCCCATTTATACCAATAGAGTTTCCCTCAGTGCAGTGCGGTGTGTCATATATGGCATCATTCAGACTACTGAATGTAGCCCCTGAATCCAACAGTAGACATATCAGGTGATTGTCTACCCGCAATAGTACCTGCGGAAGACTTTTCCACGATGGATTGTAACAAGGCTGAGGGACGGGACATACTCTTGGCATCCCTATTGTGGTGTCCGCCGAGCGGATGGCCACTGCATCGGGATGCGTGGGGGTGGTCTATTAGGCTGAGGCTGGTATTGGGGTTGTGGTGGGGGTGGTTGTGGTTGTGGTGGGTGAGGATACCTGATATCCTGAAGGCGACGGGGGGTGGTGTTAAGATTCCTACCTCTTCCTCTCTGGGCGTTTGTTCTAGTTCTGTAGGGACATTGGGACTTCCAGTGCCCCAGTTCCCCACAGTTAAAGCACCCCTGGTCTGGTGGGTAACCCTGGTCTGGTGAATAAGATTGCATTGGTGGATAAGGTTGCATTGCCATTATGTGGGTGGGCGGGGTCCCACCAGTTGGCAGAGTCTGGGTTGGTGTCAGGGAGGGAAAAATGCCACCCTTCTGCTCAAATACCCCTGATGTTTCACGTGACCTAGCATCTTTCATAAATTCATCTGGGGGTTGTTCTGCCCACTTTGGATTAGTGAATTTAAGCAACTGTGTCACCTTCGTATCGCCACCGGCCATAATGGTGGTGGTGAACAATTGGGGGTTGGCGTTATCTACTGCTTTCCACAGACCATATACCCGGGTACAAAATTCATAGAATTTTTCCTTCGGTCCCTGTTTTGATAGGATAAGTTCCTGAAGTGCAGATGAACCCTTGTATATAGTAGACCAATGATTCCCCACACCTTTCCAAAAAGACACCCAATCTTTATTTTCTTCTATGTGAGCTGTCCATAAGGCATCTACGGGATGCCCTTCTGGACTGTCAGGGTCAACTATACTGAGGATCCCTGTTATATCTTCCTTATCCAGGCTCGTCCCTGCACTGTATTTTGCAAGGAAAGCGCCGGCCTCCCTAGGGCTTTTCTTTGGGCTGGGGCATAACTCCTTTATTTTTGACAGTGTGCCTAGGGGTAGGGGAATATGTATTACCGTTTCCCCTATATGCATAAGTGGTGCTTTAAAGGTGGCACCTAGAGTTTCCTGTTCCACTTCTATTTCTCTTTCCTCAGTAGAGGATTCACCCTGCTTTCCCTGCTCCCTTTCCTCCTGTGGGGGTTTCTGGCTTATGGCCGGTTTAGTTTGGCTTCTGAGTGTAGTGGATGGCTGTGAAATTATCTTTTCCTCAGCCTCTTTTATCCTTCTTGCCTCTTTCTCTAGTTTCTTCTCGTACGCCTCTAAATCTTCCCTTTTCCTTTGTATCCTTTCTTCCTCTTCCTGCTGTCTTTTATTAAATTCTTTCTGTTTCTCCTCCAATTCCTTTTCCCTGGGGCTTAACTTCCTGACTCCTTCCTCTTCTCCCTCTTCCAGGGACATTCCATCCCTTTCTTCCTTAGTTATCGCAGAATACTCTCTTATTTCACCCTCCCTTTTATCTAACTCTCTTTTGTAATGTTCTAGCTCTTCCTCCCTTTTAGACATTTTCTCTTCTAATTCCTCCTTTCTCTTCTTAAGCTCTTTTAACTTCTCTTCTAATTCCCTTTCCTTCGGATCCAACCTCCTAATCCTCTCTTCTTCCCTCCTTCGTATACCTTCTGCCCGGACTTCCTCTTCCCTGTCCCTACTTTCGTTTTCCCATCGTGTAACTTGTGCCTGATCAGCTGCCCCGTATACCATGGTAGCCAATACTGCTGGATCCAAAGATGGATACAGCTGAAGACATGGACCCAATGTTCCATCCTCCTGTTTAACCATCACATAAGGGGGGGGTGCTTCAGGTTGCTGAGATAGGGCGGGTGAATTTACAGGTTTTGGTGTGGGGGCTTTAGTTACATACTTTGTTTTATATTTGGCTAAGCATTTATTCCATATTTTGTAACAATCTTTCATATACTGGGTGTCTTCCCATTTCCCAGGTGGGTAGGAGTGCTTGTGTACCTGACACACCTTGCTCACTTCCTTCCAATCGTCTTCAGAACAGGGACCTACTGGCCCCGGGTCATGTATCCCCAATTGTTGGCATCTCTCTCTGACCTGTGTCCAAAACGGTTCTACCTGTGGCCCCGGTAGTGTGTTTTTAACATACTCATAGGGGGATGGATTGGCCATGGTCTGGGTTGCCGCAGAATTCCCCATCTAATAACCTTGGTAATGTGTGTCTAGTACAGGGACAGAGATGAAAGCAACCTGTTTGTGCTATAATCTGTTCCCTGACTTGGGAGTAAGTCCCTTGGTCTCTTATTGCTGTGGGGCTGAAATAGCTATGAAGGTTAACCCTTAGTACTCGGTATAGGGTACCCCTTCTTGTAGCAGGATAAACTCCCCTTGCACCAAGTCGGTATGAAAATCCGGTTGGTCTAGTAGTGAGCAGGATCCACGTCCTGTCAACACTAAGGAACAGTAAACCAAAAGTGCAATGTGGGCAAGCGGGTGCTATCTCACTACAATCAGGTTCTCGCCTTATGTGGTTCATCTAGTGCATATATGTGTAATGCCTTAACAAAAAAAAAAAAAATCTTCTAAATCAATACAGTACTTTACATTCAGTTGTCATACACATATATATCATACACTTATCTCTAATTCTCTAATACTGTATATACTTACGGTGGTACCTAAAAGAAAACAAGCAAAATCTTATATATACAGTGGCAAAATAAAGTTACATTATATCAACATGTTATTATAAGTGCACTTTTCAATATCTTCCCCAAAAATTGGGCGTCCACTCAGCCACTCCTTATACTACGGGCGTATTCTATACTTCCCGAGTTTTACATACACATATATCTACTCAACACAGTCAGACCAACCTAGTCAGACTATTTAAAAAAAACCTGCGAGCCCTTCTTAACCCTCCAAGGGACCAGCCTAGTCCGTTGCGAAGGCACAGTTATGTAAGTGGGTGGACATACAAGGTTATTTGAACATGGCAAGTATCAACACCAGTTACCAAAAAATAGGTAAAAAGGAGTAAAATGACTTACCTGTTCAAACACACCCCACCACTTTCTGGTACCAAAACTGTTAGGCGCCCGACTTCTGCTTGCGGCCTAGGCTCTTGAGATGGCTCAGTGGAGGTCCTCGCCGGCGGTTAATCAATTACACATACACACGGGAGTACGTGATGAATGATTACAATGGTTTATTGAACGGTTTGCTGTTTTATGCTGTGCCTCTACAAGACTCTGCCCCATTTGGGGGCCAATCAAAATAATACACATAAATGTTCATTAGCATATATTAGTAATGTCTTCATCTTGTGACCTTAATGTTAACCCCTATAGTTCAGGCCAATACAGTTCAGGCTAATACAGTTCAATGATTCCTTACTTTCTGTTAACGTCTGCTGACCATGAGTTGCCCAACCACAAGTTCCTAAAACGGCTAATTCTGGCCGTTGCTGGCCTTTTCATACCCTGCAACAGTGTACAGAGATAAAAACCACAGACAGATGTTTCCTCAGATGAAGACATCAGACAGGAATAGACAGACAGGGTGATATTGCAATGAGATAATTCAGTTATTAAGTAATACTGTCATGAGATTCACATTCACTAGAATGTACCAAGATAATCTTTTAAATCATTAAGCAGATAAGCAATCCTGAACATATATCCTCAGGGTAAAATCAATAATCAATCATAATGCAATGTATTATGGAATCTCCTTACAGTATCCACTCACATCAGGATGATATGTGGAGAAAAAAATATTGCTTCCACATGGTGCAGGTAAAAAAGGGGGTATTTTATTTCTAAAAACCGATTACAGATAAAAAGTGATCACAAGTAAAAAGAGGGCAATATGGAGAGTGATGGAGTGGCCCTACGCGTTTCAACCAAAGTGTCTTCAACAGGGGCATAAATCACCTTTTCCACATTGCCTATATATATAAATAAAATATACAAGACCAATCAGCAAAGAGAGTGTAAAAAAAAACTCCTATTGGAGTATAGTGGTCCTCTGACCACTGGAATCAAAACCTCACTACAAAGACCAATGATATGAGGAACATTCAAAACATGCGAGCCAGGTGACCAACCAGAATATAGACCGGGAGGTCATATCACTATGACCGGATGATCACATGGCAAACAAAGCAGAAGAACGTCATGTAGAAAACCCAGGAAAACACGGGTCAGAGATCACATGGCACACAGAGACTATGGCATGTGACCGCACAGGAAAGGATACCTGAAAAAAGCCTGCAAAAGCGGGCCCTACGGTCACGTGACACGCTCTCAAACATGTGATCACACTGACAACACATGACCGGAACCTGATGTCATGGCCCAATGGGAGGAGGATGTAGTCTATGCCTCCCAGAGACCCGAGTTGGTTCTCTGGGCGAGGTATATTGACGACATCCTCCTTCTATGGAGTGGAGACCGTGAATCTTTGGATAACTTCATGGCTACACTCAATCTAAATGATTGGGGGATTGTTTTGAGCTATGAGGCTAGTACAACTTCAGTTCATTTCCTGGACCTTAAGATCATGGTAGTTGAGAAACACCTTGAGTTTAGGACATACTTTAAGCCAACCGAACGAAACGGATACATTCCGGTTGATAGCTGCCATCAAGCTCAATGGTTGAAATCGATTCCTCGTAGCCAGTTCTTATGGTTACGTCATAACTGTACGAGGACTTCAGATTTTCTGTCACAGTCTCAGGTCCTTAAGAATAGATTTTTGGAAAAAGGTTACAACTCTGGAGACTTAGACGCAGATATTAATAAGGTTTTACAAACAGATAGAAGCTCTACTCTTGTTGAATGCCGCAAAGATGTTCTGGATTCCAGAATTAGATGGTCCTTCTTTACAACTTATTCCACCCAGTCTAGGCAGATTAGGGAAATTTTCAAAAAACATTGGAAGGTGCTCCAGAATGACAGGCTTCTTGGCCCTGCTCTTCCGGAACAGGCTGGTGTTATTTTTAGAGGTGCACGGTCCATTCAGGGGCAAGTTGCCCCTAATGTGATCGATCCCCCAAAAAAGTATCCTTCTTCCAGCAGTGTAAGGGTTATTACCCGTGTCGAAAATGTAATGTGTGCCTCTATAACATTGGGGGGAGACATAAAACCGACACATTAAGATCCACTGTCACGCATTTATTCCATGAGGCATTTCACCACCTGTGCCACGCAATTCATTGTTTATTTGCTTACCTGTCCTTGCAAAAAGCAATATGTGGGCCGTACCATTAGGACATTCTCCAGAAGAGTGAATGAACATGTTGATGGGATTAAAATTGGGAAAAGCAAACACACAGTACCTCATCATTATTTACAGTACCACAAGGATCCCAGCGGCACACTTTTTCAAGTGATTGATAAATTTGTCCCTCACTGGAGAGGTGAGTCCTGCCTTCGCAGGGTCTCACGCCTCGAGACGTATTGGATATATGAGCTCAGGTCCTACTTCCTGTTCGGGTTGAACGTGGAGTGGGACCTCAACTTGTTCATCAACCAGTCCTAGAGTTCCTGTATCTTATCTTTTCTCTATTTTCCATATTCCTACATTTTTTTTCTTTTTTCTTCTAGTCTCACGACTCTTGTGTGGTTATTTTTTATTTTTCATTTTTAATTTTTAATTTTTATTTTTATTTTTGGCAACATCGGGAATCTGTGACTACTTCCGGATTGGGCGACTGTGCATTTCCAGTTGCGCTGTCTCCCATTCCCAGTCGTGGCCTTGAGACACGGAGATTGCTCTTTTATTCCTTTTTAGGTTTAGACGACCTACCCTTTATGGTCGTTCTGATTTACTTCCGGGGTCTGTGACTAATTCCGGTTGGGGGACCGTGCATTTCCAGTTGCGCTGTCTCCCATTTCCGGTCGCGCCCTTGAGATTCGGAGATTGCTCTTCCATTCCTTTATAGGTTTGGATGACCAATCCTTTATGGTTGTTCCGATTATCACATATATGGTTTCAATTTATTATTCCATTAGTTTTATCATAGGTACTTCTCCAATTCTGATTGTATTGGAATTTTTTTCTGTATGACATCAGGTTCCGGTCATGTGTTGTTAGTGTGATCACATGTTCGAGAGCGTGTCACGTGACCGTAGGACCCGTTTTTGCTGGCTTTCAGGTATCCTTTCCTGTGCGGTCATGTGCCATAGTCTCCGCGTGCTATGTGATCTTTGACCCGCGTTTTCACGGGCTTTTCTACATGACATTCTTCCACTTTGTTTGCCATGTGATCATCCGGTCGTAGTGTTATGACCTCCCGGTCTATCTTCTGGTTGGTCACCTGGCTCACATGTTTTGAATGTTCCTCATATCATTGGTCTTTGTAGTGTTCTCTTTGCTGATTGGTCTTGTATTATTTATTTTATTCATATATAGGCAATGTGGAAGAGGTGATTTACGCCCCTACTGAAGACTCTTTGGTCGAAACGCGTAGGCCGCTCCATCACTCTACATATTGCCCTCTTTTTACTTGTGATCACTTTTTATCTGTAATCGGTTTTTAGAAATAAAATACCCCCTTTTTTATCTGCACCATGTGGAAGCAATATTTTTTTCTCCACATATCATCCTGATGTGAGTGGATACTCTGTTCTGGTGAACCCACCATCAAAGATCATGTGATCTTTGACCCGTGTTTTCCTGGGTTTTCTACATGTCGTTCTTCTGCTTTGTTTGCCATGTGATCATCCGGTCATAGTGATATGACCTCCCGGTCTATATTCTGGTTGGTCACCTGGCTCACATGTTTTGAATGTTCCTCATATCATTGGTCTTTGTAGTGAGGTTTTGATTCCAGTGGTCAGAGGACCACTGTACTCCAATAGGAGGTTTTTTTTTACATTCTCTTTGCTGATTGGTCTTGTATATTTTATTTATATATATAGGCAATGTGGAAAAGGTGATTTATGCCCCTGTTGAAGACACTTTGGTTGAAACGCGTAGGGCCACTCCATCACTCTCCATATTGCCCTCTTTTTACTTGTGATCACTTTTTATCTGTAATCGGTTTTTAGAAATAAAATACCCCCTTTTTTACCTGCATATCATCCTGATGTGAGTGGATACTCTGTTCTGGTGAACCCACCATTAAAGATCCAACCATGACGGTCCTTGGATTGGCGATCAATTTGGAGGTTACTCCCGGTTCCCCCTGGATTCCATCCTAGAGGTCTGAACCACCTGGATATCTGTACACCCCTGTGTGGCATACTGCCTATGTTGCTGACATTTGAGTCCACCTGTTCTGGTAAGAGCATCTACATGTCATTCAGTTGTTGATAATTCCCCTTTGATGTGGTCTCCATGGACGGAATTGCATTCCCATTTCCACCGCTCCTGGATTCACACTATCCGGTGTTTGATTATTTTGCTCACACAGTTGGACATTCACTCTTTTCACTATTTATGTTATTGGTTTATTCTGTTGTTTATCACTGTTTTTGTCGATGGACAATTACTTTATATGGACTTTTGAGTTTTTTTGATCATTTTTGATCATTTATTCTTTTTTGGCACATTTATTACGATATTTGTGCATAACAGTTAGCTCTACATTTATCACCACCCAATGACATTTTTAGTTTTGACCATATTTTAAATTTGTCCCTGATCCGGCCTAATAATGGGGAAAGGTTAAGAGATACATACTCGCAAGGCTGTAGCATGACCCAAACTCCCAAGTATTTCAGTTTTGTTGATACTGGTATATCATGCAGTGTGGGGCCTGAAGTAGAATAATAACGTATGGAACCAGGCAGGACTTTAGTGATGCAGGTTTTTGACTCAAACGAGGAGACAAGTTACAACAAAGGAACAGATATTTGCCCATTGGTTCTGACCTCTATGACCCGTGCACAGGGGAGCATACATAAAAGTATGAGCTCCTATCTGACTTGTCTGTCTAAAATTGTAGAACTTGCATTTATATACCCTTTTACAAGTCTTATCTAAGCCATCTCTCCTAGATATGATTGGTTGCTAAAATCTACGTCTATGTAACTATCCATAAATCTACAACCAGACAAACTTATTCATTCCCAGAATTCTTATATGTTCATTAAAGTGATTTATAACTGGTTTTGTCCAATTAAAAACACCTGTGTAAAGACAGTATGGCACCCAGCTGTGTTAGATCAAACCCTCCTTGTCCTGATAAGACTTTAAGGATAACAGATTTACGACTTTGGGAGAATGAACTTTCAAGAAACCCACCAAATGTGTTATGTCTTAATGTTTCTCACTATACAATTCTATGTGCATGTATACATATATGGGTTTCACAAAAAAGTACTATATCATCTACATCATATATATATATATATATATATATATATATCTATATATATATATATATATATATATATATATATATATATATATATAAAATTTTTTATATACAAAGTAAATTACTATATTCAATATTGTCTAGTATTGATCTTGATTGTCTAGTCAATGTACTTTAACAGTTTTAATGAGGGCACAACAGACCTTTGTTTGACCCTGTCAAACTTAATTTAATGTACTGTACATAACTTTCCCATGTTCCACATAATTATTTCAAAACCACCTGTATAAGATGTTCTTATCTTAGGCTGTATTTCACTGCTGTCAAAAGTTCTCTAATGAACTTTCACCCAGTAAACTATCTTATAAAAAATATCAGAAAGAAGCAGAGAGGTCATCTAAAGTTCAACATTTAAAAATGAAGATTTTCTATATCTGTGGAAAACAAAGTATACATTAATAAAGATTAATAACTATTGCTTTACTTATTGAATAATAATATTGATAAAACCACTACTAAATAATAATAATAATAATAATAATATGAATAATAATTATATTATCAATAAAAAATATGCAAATTAATATGAATAACATAAAATATATATATATAATATGAAATTCTACTACATTTCCCTCCTGTTGAGGCAAAAGCCTCACAGCAATTACAATACAGATCACCCACCATACCCTTCAGAGACCCCATGCACCCGACACTTATCACATAAATCGTCCAAAAAATAAAAAACAAATCAGTCCAATCAAAAACATACTGCATCTTCTTCTGTAGCTGCAAAGTCCTTCTTCATATGTGGCACGGAAGACATAATTATCTGTCTCAGTGGCATCGTGATCATCCTTGCCACAAACTTCTTGCAACAGACAACGGTTACTCAGCAACATCAAGGATAACAAGGAAGAGGAACAATCCGTTTTGCTAGTCAATGAAAGCCAGTTCCATAAGGCTCTGCCTTTTCCTACATAGGTCTTTTCAGCTTAGCCAAGTGCTTAATGTTTTTGGAGAGATCTCCTTCTTCATCATCATTTGCTGGTCAAGTATCATAGCACAAGCTGCTTTGGATGCTGTAAGACACAAGTTCAATGCATACCTGTTCTGCAAAGATACAAGTCTCAGATTTTCCAGTTCCTCCTTTATTGCATGAAATCCTTCTTTTGTAGCAATTAACATTTGTAACTAGTTGCATCATGTCTTCTGCGATCACCTGATATTTGTCTGCATATAAAATACACTTCAAAATTATAGTTGTATATATATATATATATATATATATATATATATATATATATATATATATATATATATATATATATATATATATATATATATATTCATCATGGTGTACAAAATATACAAAGAATACATATACACACATTATGCAGGCTAATGAATCGTGCATAACATACAGTACTGACACTTATGAGCCATCCACTCAATTAGAGATCCTTTTCACATACTCCTGAATCAAACCCTTTCAAGAAAGGTCTGTAACTTAATTGAGTATTAAGGCCAGGAAAAGAGGTGGCATTCAATTCCATAATCCAGCGTGCTTCACGCTGTAGGAAGAGTTTATTCCAATCTCCTCCTCTAGAATTTAGATGAATGCGATCTAACATCAGAAAATGAAAGCTAGGGCAGCTTAGCAAAGTTGGCCCCCCTACAATCAGCACAAATAAAAACTCAAGCTTGTTTCTTTAGTGCTACTTTTGTGCTGTTTTGTGCCGGAAAAATTTACATTTGTGCTGCTTTTATTTTTAAGATATTAGCAATTGTTTTTTCCAGACTATGACATCACCTAGCCCCCCTACAACAGCCAAATGACAAGAAACTGGTCTCGTTGGTTAGTGTTACGTTTGTGCTGTTTTGTGTTGCTAAAATTTCCGTTCTATCTGTTATAGTTTTTGTGTTATTAATGATTTATTAAAGGTCACCAAAGGTTACTCAGCCCCCCTACAACACCCAAATGACACAAAACTGGTCTCGTTGGTTAGTGCTACGTTTGTGCTGGTTTGTCCTGCTAACATTTTTATTTGTGCTGTTATGGTTTTTAAGTTATAACAGTTTTTTTTTCAAACCCCACTCACTTTGCCCCCCCTACAATCAGCACAAATAAAATCTCAAGTGTGTTTCTTTAGTGCTACATTTGTGCTGTTTTGTGCTGGTTAAATTTCCTCATGAATCCCATGAGGAAGTCTGATGTGACGAAACATGTCGGGGCGTGGCTGTACGGCACCTATCAGTAAGCAGTAAGCAGTAGTGACGGACGGGACTGGGCTGTGGATCTCCGTTCATCAGCGGGAGCATTCAAACGCTTCGGAGGAGCTGCCCCTTGGGCTGCGTCGCCAGCAGGTGATCCACAATTTCATACCAGCGGAGAGGGGTGAGAACTTTTCCATCGCTGCTTCTTGAGGTCCGCCGTGACCTTCATTCTCACAGTGGTGCTGGGCGTTTCACAGAGAAGGATTCGTTTTGGTTTTTGAGTTGCTTTGCAGTGTCAGTTTGGCTTTTATCAAGAATTGTTCATGTGAGTGCAATGTTTGAAGTTTTAAGTTGAATAAATCTCACTTATTTTACGGTATCACACTATCTTGAGTTCTTTTTATGAATTGAGGTAACTCCCGGATTATAAAAGATTCAGGATCCTTTGACCCTTCACTGACCAACCTACATTTATGCCTGATTGCCATAACACGAGAGTGTGAGGCATATGGAGCTGGTGAGTGTGGAATTCAAGGGGAGAGGAATCACTAACACTGAGTGAATTGGTGGATTGCTTTCAGAGACCTCACCTTTCCTGCACGGTGTCCTGCCTTGGGAATATTTATGGACTATCATTTAGAGTTCATGTCTTTTTTATCATTTACAGTGCTGTGTGGTTGATACACCTATACAGGGATTTTGTATGTTCATTTTCTCACACTGATGAGAACTTTTATTATGTTTTATTCAATGTACACATATTATTTGTTGGAACATTAGATCATCGCTTTCCATTTCAGTTAGGAGCTACACCGCTATTTAGCGCCACTTTTTCTGTCTTGCAGGTACTTATATAGCCCAGGATTATTTGCAAGTGATAGAAAGGTTTTGCATAAATTTCCTTTCTACCTTTTATCGTTTTTGCGTTATTAATGATTTATTAAAGGTCACCAAAGGTCACTCAGCCCCCCTACAACAGCCAAATGGCATGAAACGGGTCCCATTGGTTAGTGCTACGTTTGTGCTGTTTTTTCTGTTTAAATTTCCCTTCTATCTTTTGTCGTTTTTGCGTTATGAATGATTTATTAACCAGTTGCCGACCACCGCACGAACATATACGTCCTCAGAGCGGCACGGGCAGGCAAAAGGGCTTACAGGTAAGTCCTTGCCTGCCCGCGGGTGGGGGGTCAGATCGGACCCCCCCCGGTGCCTGCGGCGGTCGGAAAATCTCCCCTGGCGATCGGTGGTGAGGGGGAGGCCATCCATTCGTGGCCCCCCTCGCGATCGCTCCCAGCCAATGGGATCATTTCCCTGCCTCTGTATTGTACACAGAGGCAGAGGAAATGATGTCATCTCTCCTCGGCTCGGTATTTTCCGTTCCGGCGCCGAGGAGAGAAGACTGCAATGTGAGTGCACAACACACACACAGTAGAACATGCCAGGCACACATTACACCCCCGATCCCCCCCGATCCCCCCCAATCACCCCTCCCTGTCACACTGACACCAAGCAGGTTTTTTTTTTTTTCTGATTACTGCATGGTGTCAGTTTGTGACAGTTACAGTGTTAGGTCAGTTAGGGTTAGCCCCCTTTAGGTCTAGGATACCCCCCTAACCCCCCCTAATAAAGTTTTAACCCCTTGATCACCCCCCATCACCAGTGTCATTAAGCGATCATTTTTCTGATCGCTGTATTAGTGTCGCTGGTGACGCTAGTTAGGGAAGTAAATATTTAGGTTCGCTGTCAGCGTTTTATAGCGACAGGGGCCCCCATATACTACCTAATAAATGTTTGAACCCCTTGATTGCCCCCTAGTTAACCCTTTCACCACTGATCACTGTATAACTGTTACGGGTGACGCTGGTTAGTTCGTTTATTTTTTATAGTGTCAGGGCACCAGCTGTTTATTACCGAATAAAGGTTTAGCCCCCTGATCGCCTGGCGGTGATAGGCGTCGCCCCAGGCAGTGTCAGATTAGCGCCAGTAGTGCTAACACCCATGCACGCAGCATACGCCTCCCTTAGTGGTATAGTATCTGAACGCATCAATATCTGATCCAATCAGATCTATACTAGCGTCCCCAACAGTTTAGGGTTCCCAAAAATGCAGTGTTAGCGGGATCAGCCCAAATACCTACTAGCACCTGCGTTTTGCCCCTCTGCCCGGCCCAGCCAAGCCCACCCAAGTGCAGTATCGATCGATCACTGTCACTTACAAAACACTAAATGCATAACTGCAGCGTTCGCAGAGTCAGGCCTGATCCCTGCGATTGCTAACAGTTTTTTTGGTAGCATTTTGGTGAACTGGCAAGCACCAGCCCCAGGCAGCGTCAGGTTAGCGCCAGTACCACTAACACCCACGCACGCAGCGTACAGCTCCCTTAGTGGTATAGTATCTGAACGAATCAATATCTGATCCGATCAGATCTATACTAGCGTCCCCAGCAGTTTAGGGTCCCCAAAAATGCAGTGTTAGCGGGATCAGCCCAGATACCTACTAGCACCTGCGTTTTGCCCCTCCGTCCGGCCCAGCCCAGCCCACCCAAGTGCAGTATCGATCGATCACTGTCACTTACAAAACACTAAACGCATAACTGCAGCGTTCGCAGAGTCAGGCCTGATCCCTGCAATCGCTAACAGGTTTTTTTTGGTAGCGTTTTGGTGAACTGGCAAGCACCAGCGCCCTAGTACACCCCGGTCGTAGTCAAACCAGCACTGCAGTAACACTTGGTGACGTGGCGAGTCCCATAAGTGCAGTTCAAGCTGGTGAGGTGGCAAGCACAAGTAGTGTCCTGCTGCCACCAAAAAGACAAACACAGGCCCGTCGTGCCCATAGTGCCCTTCCTGCTGCATTCGCCAATCCTAATTGGGAACCCACCACTTCTGCAGCGCCCGTACTTCCCCCATTCACATCCCCAACCAAATGCAGTCGGCTGCAAGAGAGGCATTTTCTTTATGTCCTCCCGAGTACGCCTACCCAACGAACCCCCCTAAAAAAGATGTGTCTACAGCAAGCGCGGATATAGGCGTGACACCTGTTATTATTGTCCCTCCTGTCCTGACAATCCTGGTCTTTGCATTGGTGAATGTTTTGAACGCTACCATTCACTAGTTGAGTATTAGCGTAGGGTACAGCATTTCACAGACTAGGCGCACTTTCACAGGGTCTCCCAAGATGACATCGCATTTTGAGAGACCCGAACCTGGAACCGGTTACAGTTATAAAAGTTACAGTTACAAAAAAGTGTAAAAAAAAAAACACAAACAAAAATATAAAATAAAAAAAAATAGTTGTCGTTTTATTGTTCTCTCTCTCTCTATTCTCTCTCTATTGTTCTGCTCTTTTTTACTGTATTCTATTCTGCAATGTTTTATTGTTATTATGTTTTATCATGTTTGCTTTTCAGGTATGCAATTTTTTATACTTTACCGTTTACTGTGCTTTATTGTTAACCATTTTTTTGTCTTCAGGTACGCCATTCACGACTTTGAGTGGTTATACCAGAATGATGCCTGCAGGTTTAGGTATCATCTTGGTATCATTCTTTTCAGCCAGCGGTCGGCTTTCATGTAAAAGCAATCCTAGGGGGCTAATTAGCAGTGGGAGAGAATGCCCCCACCGTCTTCCGTGTTTTTCTCTGGCTCTCCTGTCTCAACAGGGAACCTGAGAATGCAGCCGGTGATTCAGCCAGCTGACCATAGAGCTAATCAGAGACCAGAGTGGCTCCAAACATCTCTATGGCCTAAGAAACTGGAAGCTACGAGCATTTTATGACTTAGATTTCGCCGGATGTAAATAGCGCCATTGGGAAATTGGGGAAGCATTTTATCACACCGATCTTGGTGTGGTCAGATGCTTTGAGGGCAGAGGAGAAATCTAGGGTCTAATAGACCCCAATTTTTTTCAAAAAAGAGTACCTGTCACTACCTATTGCTATCATAGGGAATATTTACATTCTCTGAGATAACAATAAAAATGATTAAAAAAAAAAAAAAATGAAAGGAACAGTTTAAAAATAAGATAAAAAAGCAAAAAAATAATAAAGAAAAAAAAAAAGCACCCCTGTCCCCCCTGCTCTCGCGCTAAGGCGAACGCAAGCGTCGGTCTGGCGTCAAATGTAAACAGCAATTGCATCATGCATGTGAGGTATCACCGCGAAGGTCAGATCGAGGGCAGTAATTTTAGCAGTAGACCTCCTCTGTAAATCTAAAGTGGTAACCTGTAAAGGCTTTTAAAGGCTTTTAAAAATGTATTTATTTTGTTGCCACTGCACGTTTGTGCGCAATTTTAAAGCATGTCATGTTTGGTATCCATGTACTCGGCCTAAGATCATCTTTTTTATTACATCAAACATTTGGGCAATATAGTGTGTTTTAGTGCATTAAAATTTAAAAAAAGTGTGTTTTTTCCCCAAAAAATGCATTTGAAAAATCGCTGCGCAAATACTGTGTGAAAAAAAAAATGAAACACCCACCATTTTAATCTGTAGGGCATTTGCTTTAAAAAATATATAATGTTTGGGGGTTCAAAGTAATTTTCTTGCAAAAAAAATCATTTTTTCATGTACTCAAAAAGTGTCAGAAAGGGCTTTGTCTTCAAGTGGTTAGAAGAGTGGGTGATGTGTGACATAAGCTTCTAAATGTTGTGCATAAAATGCCAGGACAGTTCAAAACCCCCCAAATGACCCCATTTTGGAAAGTAGACTCCCCAAGCTATTTGCTGAGAGTCATGTCGAGTCCATGGAATATTTTATATTGTGACACAAGTTGCGGGAAAGAGACAATTTTTTTTTTTTTTTTGCACAAAGTTGTCACTAAATGATATATTGCTCAAACATGCCATGGGAATATGTAAAATTACACCCCAAAATACATTCTGTTGCTTCTCCTGAGTACGGGGATACCACATGTGTGGGACTTTTTGGGAGCCTAGCCGCGCACGGGACCCCGAAAACCAAGCACCGTCTTCAGGCTTTCTAAGGGCGTAAATTTTTGAATTCACTCTTCACTGCCTATCACAGTTTCGGAGGCCATGGAATGCCCAGGTGGCACAACCCCCCCCCCCCCAAATGACCCCATTTCAGAAAGTAGACACCCCAAGCTATTTGCTGAGCGTTATAGTGAGTATTTTGCAGACCTCACTTTTTGTCACAAAGTTTTGAAAATTAAAAAAAGAAAAAAAATTTTTATTTTCTTGTCTTTCTTCATTTTTAAATACAAATGAGAGCTGCAAAATACTCACCATGCCTCTCAGCAAATAGCTTGGGGTGTCTACTTTCCAAAATGGGGTCATTTGGGGGGGGGGGTTGTGCCACCTGGGCATTCCATGGCCTCCGAATCTGTGATAGGCAGTGAAGAGTGAAATCAAAAATGTACACCCTTAGAAATCCTGAAGGCGGTGATTGGTTTTCGGGGCCCCGTACGCGGCTAGGCTCCTAAAAAGTCCCACACATGTGGTATCCCCATACTCAGGAGAAGCAGTTAAATGTATTTTGGGGTGCAATTCCACATATGCCCATGGCCTGTGTGAGCAATATATCATTTAGTGACAACTTTTTGTAATTTTTTTTTTGTCATTATTCAATCACTTGGGACAAAAAAAAATGAATGTTCAATGGGCTCAACATGCCTCTCAGAAATTTCCTTGGGGTGTCTACTTTCCAAAATGGGGTCATTTGTGGGGGTTTTGTACTGCCCTGCCATTTTAGCACCTCAAGAAATGACATAGGCAGTCATAAATTAAAGGCTGTGTAAATTCCAGAAAATGTACCCTAGTTTGTAGGCGCTATAACTTTTGCGCAAACCAATAAATATATACTTATTGACATTTTTTTTACCAAAGACATGTGGCCGAATACATTTTGGCCTAAATGTATGAATAAAATTGAGTTTATTGGATTTTTTTTAGAACAAAAAGTAGAAAATATCATTTTTTTTCAAAATTTTCGGTCTTTTTCCGTGTATAGCGCAAAAAAAAAAACGGCAGAGGTGATCAAATACCATCAAAAGAAAGCTCTATTTGTGGGAAGAAAAGGACGCAAATTTTGTTTGGGTACAGCATTGCATGACCGCGCAATTAGCAGTTAAAGTGACGCAGTGCCAAATTGTAAAAAGTGCTCTGGTCAGGAAGGGGGTAAATCCTTCTGGGGCTGAAGTGGTTAAAGGTCACTCAGCCCCCCTACAACACCCAAATGACATGAAATTGGTCTCCTTGGTTAAGGCTACATTTGTGCTGGTTTGTGCAGCTAAAATTTTTATTTGTGCTGTTATGTTTTTTAAGTTATAACAGTTTTTTTTTCAAACCCCACTCACTTTGTCCCCCCTACAATCAGCACAAATAAAAACTCAAGTGTTTTTCTTTAGTGCTACATTTGTGCTGTTTTGTACTGTTTAAATTTCCTTTTTATCTTTTATCATTTTTGCGTTATTAATGATTTATTAAAGGTCACTCAGCCCCCCTACAACACCCAAATGACACAAAACTGGTCTCGATGGTTAGTGCTATGTTTGTGCTGTTTAAATTTCCATTCTATCTTCTATCATTGCTTGCTGACTTGCCGCACGCTGATATACGTTGGCACAATGGCAGCGGTGGGCAAATGGGCGTACCTGTACGTCCCCTTTAATTGGCGGGCGCATGCAGGGTGTACCTGCCGCGTACAGGGTGATCATGCCCGCGGGACCTGCGGACTCGATGTCTGCCAGTCTCCCGGCGATCGTGTCAATGAGCCACAGGATGGGAAAGTGTAAACAAGGCATTTCCTCATTCTGCCTTGTGACATGGCAGAGATCACTACTCCCTGTCATCGGGAACAGTGATTGCTGTCATGTGAGTTGAAGCCCACTCCCCCCACAGTTAGACTCACTCCCTAGGACACACTTACCCCTTGATCGCCCCCTAGTGGTTAACCCCTTCCCTGCCAGTGTCATTTACACAGTAATCGGTGCATTTTTATAGCACTGATCGTTGTATAAATGACAATGGTCCCAAAATAGTGTCAAAAGTGTCTGCTGTGTCTGTCATAATGTCGCAGTCATGATAAAAATCACAGATCGCCGCCATTACTGGTAAAAAGAAAATTTATAACAAAAATGCCATAAAAATATCCCCTATTTTGTAGACGCTATAACTTTTATGCAAACCAAACAATATGCGCTTATTGCAATTTTTACCAAAATAATGTAGAAGAATACACATTGGCCTAAACTGAGAAAAACATTACTTTGTTTATATATTTTTGGGGGATATTTATTATAGCAAAAAGTAAAATATCAAAAAGAGGTGAGAGGGCAGAGTAGTGGCCACAGTTGCTGCTACTGTGAGCTAGTGTCTCCACCCCCGCAAAAGGGAGAAAGGGGGACTATTACGGTACTTGATAACAGTAAACATAGGTAGATATAAAGCAGGAAAGAAATATAAAATATTTTTATAAAAGTTTACTTTTAATAGAAAAAAATATCTATAAAAATACAATTCCGTATACAATTGCGATTATACACAACAACACTCCATATAACCATAAAAAAGGAGATACCACATAGTCAAAGCCAGTGGATTCCACACAGTTTTAAATGGCAGGTGTGTGTCAACTTTTATTCTCGACCGGTTTCGTGGTTAGCACCGCTTCTTCAGGAGAACCAAATCTATAATATGACATAAGGTAGTTTTAATTTTAGCATAGATATATGTGTAAATCAGATTATTGCAGCACAGTTGTTAACAAATTATGAAAACACTTCATACAGAGCATATAAAAATAAGGACAAGCTCACCCATTCAGGAGATTCCTGTGGGCATGCAGGACCCCATATAATTCCCCCCGCGGCGGACACAGGGGGTGGCAGACAGCCTCTGATGAATAAATAATTGATTAGTGGATCATAAATATCACCATGTTGTGATATCAAGGGGAGATGTGCCCATGCCGTAAGATTGAAATATTCCGATATAGTGGTATATGGATAAAAATGGAATTCCGTGGGGAAGGATAGAAAGACGGGAAGGGGAGAGGAAAAGGATGGAGGAGAGGAAAGGGGAAGAGGCATAGGGAGAGTAAGAAGACAGGGAGTGGGGAGAGGGAAGAAAGAGGGGGGTGAGAAAAAGAGGGGAAGGGAATGGAGGCACCGGGGGGGGGATGGTAAGGGGATACCAAGGGAAAGGTATGGGAAGGTAGGTAGGGAGGGCAGGGGGAGAGAGAGGGGAGCAGCCTCGTTGGAGGGAGAGGAGGGGAGGGAAGGAAGAAGGGAGAGGAAGGAAGAGAAAGTGAGAGGGGGGGGAAAGGGGGGAGCAAGGGAGGGAGGGGGGTTTTTGGTAGGAAGGGGGGAAAAAGGGGGGGGAAGGGAAGGGGGGAAAAGAGACGGGGGAGAAGGAGGACCCAACAGACCACCATCCATGCAGAAACTAGGGGTTGTGAGGATTATAAAAAAAGGCTGCACACTAACAGTGGCAGGGCCAGCACTCACCAACTGAAAGTTAAAGTGATGTGTGACGCGTGAGCTGGAGTTGGATATAGGGGTTCACCTTATAGAGACATCATGAGTGACATACTAACTTCAAGCACCCCTGTAGCTAGGGCCGTGGGTGCGTCCCAGAGGAATCACTAGAGCCAAAGGGAAATTGGGTAAATAAGTATTACTAAGCACATTACAGCAGAGGGGGTGTTCTACAGATGTCAGTGGTGAAATACCACAGACATCAGTCTCATGTTCACCCAGCATACTGACATAAAAGGATAAAGGATCATAGGGGAGAGAGTAATAAGATCAACTGAATAGTATGCTAGTTCCCTCTCAGAACTGGGAGGGCACATCCATAAGGTATGAAGACTTAACGATGGATGTAGGAGTAAGTAGGATGCCAGGCACTATGGGGACACAGGGCGACAGAGTGGGCGCCAAGCACCACAGTCCTGCACAGCTATGGGACAGGATTGTAGGCAGCCAGGTAACGCACAGAGGGGAGCGGCAATACTGACCTTGTGTAAGGTAACCCAGAGCTGGCCCTGCGTCAGGAAGCTGTCCGGCTCGTATAGCGGCCATTGCTGGCCGCTATAAGAGCTCACCAACCCGGAAGTCAGGGCACGCCAACGTAGGCGGTCCCTGACGCCACCGGGTCTGTTTGCCCGCACTGCGCAGGTGCACGTGAGTGTGCTACTGCGCAAGCGCGCGCTCCTGTCAAAGGGAAACAGGTTCCCAGACACAGAGACACAAGCAGCAGGGAGCTGCCAGGGCAAACATGCATCCGCCGTGGGAAGGAGAACCGGGACCCGACAATTGCCAACAGGTCCTGATAGGAACAAGGGAGATTGTCCTTTTACAGCAAATTTGTTCAAAAATCAATAATAATAAACAACCATCAATAAAAAGAACCAAAACATATAATATACAAGATATGGTAATTACCCATGTCACTAAGGACTTATTAGGTCCCAACAGCATCAGGGGTGGTCACAGGCAGGTAAACATGTTACGTATTGAAGCATCCTAAAATAAAATCAGTGATAACACCATACAGAAGGGGGGGTGGGGGAGCAGAAGGAAGGGTAAGGAAAAAGGGGAAGGAACAGGATGAAGAGGGGGAAAAAAGAAGGGGAGGAAAAAACAGCTGGGAGAGAAAAGGAGGGAATACATGGAGGGGGAGCAGAGGGAAGGATAAGGAAAAAGGGGAAGGAACAGGATGAAGAGAGGGAAAAAAAAGGGGAGGAAAAAACAGCTGGGAGAGAAAAGGAGGGAATACATGGAGGGGGAAGGGGGGAAGAAGGAGGGGGGAGACAAGGAGGCAGGAAAGGAGGGAGGCGCACGGGGAAGGGGAGGGAAGAGGACACACATAAGGGAAGCCCAAAATCTTACAAGAATGCCTTATATGATACTGCCTCGTTGAGGCCAGGGGGGATAGTGGCGTTGAGTCGCTCGATCCAAAGAGCCTCCTTTTGGAGTATCGAGCGATCCCAATCGCCACCCCTAGGGTTGGGTTGAACTACCTCCAATACCAGAAACTTGACGACGAGTTGTCAAATCTGTGGTACAAGCCAATGTGTCGGCCAATAGTGGTTAATTTCCCATTTTCCGAATCATACAGATGGTCACCAATTCTTTGTCGAAATTCACGGATCGTTTTGCCTACATAAAATGCTTTACATGTGCAGTTCATTAAGTAGATCACTCCTTTTGTGCCACAGTTGACAAAGGTGCGTGGACAAGGGTCTCCCCGTTGGGTAGAACAAAGTGTCTACCTTCGTGGACCCAAGGGCACCGGGGACAATCCCCACATTTAAATGTGCCATTGGGTCCAGTCCTCGGGGGTCTGATGGGAGTATAATGACTGGAAGTCAATTGATCCCGTAGCGACCGGGCCCTACGGAAGACAACTTCCGGGGTGGATCGAATATATTTGGCCAGCGTATGATGCCCAACCAAAAGATGCCAATGTTTGGTTAAGATGTTGCGGAGTAAGTTATGATGTGCAGAATAGGTCGTAATGAATCTCACAGTATCTTTTAAGGGGGAAGGTTCCCCGTGTTTAAACAGTAGGGAAGTCCGTGAGCGTGACATGGCCTTATTGTATGCTTTCCGTAAATTTGTGGGGGAGTAACCCCGCAATAGTAGGCGTTCTCGTAATGCCTTGGCCTGAAGTTGAAAGTCACTATTGCGGGGTTACTCCCTCACAAATTTAGGGAGACCCTTGTTCCACGCACCTTCAACCCAACCATAGGGGTGGCGATTGGGATCGCTCGATACTCCAAAAGGAGGCTCTTTGGATCGAGCGACTCAACGCCACTATCCCCCCTGGCCTCAACGAGGCAGTATCATATAAGGCATTCTTGTAAGATTTTGGGGCTTCCCTTATGTGTGTCCTCTTCCCTCCCCTTCCCCGTGCTCCTCCCTCCTTTCCTGCCTCCTTGTCTCCCTCCTCCTTCTTCCCCCCTTCCCCCTCCATGTATTCCCTCCTTTTCTCTCCCAGCTGTTTTTTCCTCCCCTTCTTTTTCCCTCTCTTCATCCTGTTCCTTCCTCTTTTTCCTTATCCTTCCCTCTGCTCCCCCTCCATGTATTCCCTCCTTTTCTCTCCCAGCTGTTTTTTCCTCCCCTTCTTTTTTCCCCCTCTTCATCCTGTTCCTTCCCCTTTTTCCTTACCCCTCCTTCTGCTCCCCCGCCCCCCCTTCTGTATGGTGTTATCACTAATTTTATTTTAGGATGCTTCAATACGTAACATGTTTACCTGCCTGTGACCACCCCTGATGCTGTTGGGACCTAATAAGTCCTTAGTGACATGGGTAATTACCATATCTTGTATATTATATGTTTTGGTTCTTTTTATTGATGGTTGTTTATTATTATTGATTTTTGAACAAATTTGCTGTAAAAGGATAATCTCCTTTGTTCCTATCAGGACTTGTTGGCAATTGTCGGGTCCCGGTTCTCCTTCCCACGGCGGACGCATGTTTGCCCTGGCAGCTCCCTGCTGCTTGTGTCTCCGTGTCTGGGAACTTGTTTCCCTTTGACAGGAGTGCGCGCTTGCACAGTAGCACACTCACGTGCACCTGCGCAGTGCGGGCGAACAGACCCGGTTACATCAGGGACCGCCTACGTTGGCGTGCCCTGACTCCTGGGTTGGGGAGCTCTTATAGCGGCCCAGCAATGGCCGCTATACGAGCCGGGGTCCTGCATGCCCACAGGAATCTCCTGAATGGGTGAGCTTGTCCTTATTTTTATATGCTCTATATGAAGTGTTTTCATAATTTGTTAACAACTGTGCTGCAATAATCTGATTTACACATATATCTATGTTAAAATTAAAACTACCTTATGTCATATTATAGATTTGGTTCTCCTGAAGAAGCGGTGCTAACCACGAAACCGGTCGAGAATAAAAGTTGACACACACCTGCCATTTAAAACTGTGTGAAATCCACTGGCTTTGACTATGTGGTATCTGCTTTTTTATGGTTATATGGAGTGTTGTGTATAATCGCAATTGTATACAGAATTGTATTTTTATAGATATTTTTTTCTATTAAAAGTAAACTTTTATAAAAAATATTTTATATTTCTTTCCTGCTTTATATCTACCTATGTTTACTGTTATCAAGTACCGTAATAGTCCCCCTTTCTCCATTTTGCGGGGGTGGAGTGGAGTTTTAGCTCACAGTAGCAGCAACTGTGGCCACTACTCTGCCCTCTCACCTCTTTTTGATCTTGACATTTTGGGATGATGGTACTAGTACCCCTCAAATTCCTATGGCAATTTAGGCTCCTCATTTTGTAAAAAAGTAAAATATGTTGCTTTTTTTCAAAATTGTCGCAAAAAGCGCAAAAAATAAAAACCGCAGAAGTGATCAAATACCAACAAAAGAAAGCTCTATTTGTGGGAAAAAAAAGGACGTCAATTTTGTTTGGGTGCAACATTGCACGACCGCTCAATTGTCAGTTAAAGCGACGCAGTGCCAAATAGCAAAAAGTGTTCTGGTCAGGAAGGGTGTAAAATCTTCCTGGGCCAAAAGTCACATAGCCCCCCCACAACAGCTAAATGACACAAAACTGCACATGTATCGACCTCTGAATCTGCTGAGAAAGACCATTCAGAGGTCGATACATGTGCAGAGGAGAGGATCCGAGCCTGTGATGTTGTCCAGCCATGGTAGTGAGCGAGCGGACGCTCACAATACATGTAACAAGTGAATTTTGTTTTGATATCTAGTATGTGTCCTTTTTTAGCGGGGTTTTAAGTAAAAGTTTTATAGCAAGCAGCACTAACTAATCAGCCAGTTTCACGTCCTTATGCTTTTATGGGGGGGGGGCTGGGTTTTGATGGGTGGGTGGGGTTTAATCAAATAATAACAAACTTTTACAATTAAAAAATCAAAGCAACACACATAATAATTTTAACAGCACACACGCAGCACAAACGCAGCACTAACCAACCAACCCAGTTTCATGTGTAGGGGGGCTGAGTGACCTTTAGTGACCTTAATAAATTGTAAATAGCTGAAAAACAAAAAGAGGTAGAACTGATATTTAAACAAACCAGCACAAAGGGGGCACCAGCCAGCCCGGTTTCATGTCTTTTGTCTCTTGTAGGTTGGCTGGGTGATCTTTGGTGACCATTATTAAATCAACAATAACTGAAAAACAAAAGGAGATAGAATGGAGAGTAAATAGGCACAAACCAATAAAAACGTGGCACTAACCAACCAGCCTGTTTTCATTTAGTTTGGCTGTTGTAGGGGGTGTCAGGGAAGGCTTGCCTATAGCACAAATAATGTCTCCCTGTGTGTACATATGTGCATGCGCAGACTGGCAATTGGCCGGGCAGATGAGCGCGAGCCTGTCACCAATGCTGGAGTCAGACAGACTATTTAAACAGGCTGCAATTTGGTGTGCAACTTCTGTGTGTTCATTCCTGATTGCTGCGTTTGACCTCTGATCCTAACCCAGCTTGCTACTGACCTCCGTTTGACTGCTAACTGCCCTGGCCTTGGCTTGTCTCTGGATTCTGCTTCCGCCTTCTGTTCTTGCCCGATCTACCCCCCTTTGCTGAGTGGGCTTGTGACCCGACTATCCTGTTGTCTGCCGTCTATGCCTAATTTGCCCAACCATTACGGACCCAGCTCATCTGACCCTGCATCCTGCTCATCCAGCCTGCTACAGCTCTTCAGTCCAGCAAGGTCTCATCAGTCTGCTGCTTCGAGCTGTTTACCCACAGTCTGCCACCAGCCAAGCTCAGTGCCAGCTCATCTGCCACCAGCCGGTTCTGCTACCACATCCACCTGCTGACGGCTGCCACCATGCAGTCTACTGGACTGATCACAGGCACTCATACCTCGCTGTGCTCCCATGGCTGCTGTCTAACCAGGAGCTCACTAACCAGGTATGTGACAGGAGGGCAGGGTGATGTCATCGTCTGGAAAAAACAAATTGCTATTATCCTAAAAATAAAAGCAACACAAATTTTTATTTTTATCACACAAAAAAGCACAGAAATAAAAACAAGTTGTTATAACTAAAAAAACCATAACAGCACAAATAAAGTTTTAGCAGCACAAACCAGCACAAATTAGACACTAACCAACCAGCCCAATTTCGTGTCATTTGGGTGTTGTAGGGGGGCGGACTGACCTTTGGTGACCTTTAATTAATCATTAATAACGCAAAAACGATTAAAGATAGAACAAAAATTTAAATAGCACAAAACAGCACAAGCATAGCACTAACCAACGAGATCAGTTTCGTGTCATTTGGGTGTTGTAGGGGGGCTGAGTGACCTTTGGTGACCTTTAATAAATCATTAATAACGCAAAAACGATAAAAGATAGAAAGGAAATTTAAACAGCACAAAACAGCACAAATGTAGCACTAAAGAAACACACTTGAGTTTTTATTTGTGCTGATTGTAGGGGCGCAAAGTAAGTGGGGTTTAAAAAAAAATACTGTTATAACTTAAAAACCATAACAGCACTAGACATGTGCACACTGAAATATTTCATTTCGGAATTTCGTTTTCGCCCGAAAAATACATTTGTTTAGTTACTCCCGAAATTCGTTTTTATTTATTTCGTTTTTCGTTAAAAATTGCATTCGTCCGAAAATCCAAATTAAGGTCGAATCTGTCATTAAAGGCTTATGGTGTCTGTCGAATGTTCAAAGAAGATTTGACGAAGCAGCTAAACTGTATGACACCGTATAGTTTACCTGCTCCGTCGAATCATCTTAGAACTTTCAACAGACACCATAAGCCAAAGTATGTGTGTACTTAGTTCTAGCTATTTTACTGCTCTTCCTCTTTGGTTACAATCAGCCAATAACATTCATCATCATCATTATTTTTATTTATCTTTTCTCCCCTACGTCGAATCTTTTCTCCCCTACGTCAAATCTTTTCTCCCCTACGTCAAATCTTTTCTCCCCTACGAAGAATCTTTTCTCTCTATGTCAAATCTTTTCTCTCTATGTAGAATAATCTTGGACTAATAGAGTTAAGGTTAGGCACATTCGACCACAGGTTTGATGAACACAGATTGTTATTGTCATCATCATGTCGAATCTCCTATCTATATCGAACTGTTGTAGCAACGAAAACGAAAATAAAGCATTTGTTTATGTCGGATTTTTCGTTTTTTGGATTCTGCACTTACCTGAAATTCGGTCGAAAATGCTAATGCATTTTAGTAGCACAAAACAGCACAAATGTAGCACTAATCAACAAGACAAATTTCGTGTCATTTGGGTGTTGTAGGGGGGCTGAGAGATCTTTGGTGACCTTTAATAAATCATTAATAACGCAAAAACAATAAAAGATAGAAAGGACATTTAACCAGCACAAAACAGCACGAATGTAACACTTAAGAAACCCACTTGAGTTTTTATTTGTGCTGATTGTAGGGGGGGGGCAAAGTGAATGGGGTTTGAAAAAAAAAACTGTATTAACTTAAAAACCATAACAGCACAAATAAAAATGTTAGCAGCACAAACCAGCACAAACTTAGCACTAACCAACGAGGCCAGTTTTGTGTCATTTGGGTGTTGTAGGGGGGCTGAGTGACCTTTGCTGACCTTTAGTAAATCATTAATAACGCAAAAACTATAAAAAAATAGAATGGTAATTTTAGCAGCACAAAACAGCACAAACGTAGCACTAACCAATGAGACCAGTTTTGTGTCATTTGGGTGTTGTAGGGGGGCTAAATGACCTCTGGTGACCTTTAATAAATCATTAATAACGCAAAAACGATAATGGATAGAACGGAAATTTAAACAGCACAAAACAGCACAAATGTAGCACTAACCAACGAGACCAGTTTCGTGCGATTTGGCTGTTGTAGGGGGGGCTAGGTGATTTCATAGTCTGGAAAAAACAATTGCTAATATCTTAAAAATAAAAGCAGCACAAATGTAAATTTTTCCGGCACAAAACAGCACAAATATACCACTAAAGAAACAAACTTGAGTTTTTATTTGTGCTGATTGTAGGGGGGCCAGCTTCGCTGAGTTAGCTAGGGCATATTCCTGCATGGTGGTGGCAAACATGTCTCCCAAGTGGGAGTTCAAGGCTTGCCGTCAGCATGCTGATGACGTGCTGCCTAGCTCATTTGCGAAATTCAAGTTTTGTTTTGCCAACATAAAAGCCGTTTTGTGTTTTTGTTTTTTTTTAATTTAATGTGTGTCTTGGTGCTGTGTCTGTTTTGTCTTTGTTTGTCTTTCTGCAGGATTTTTTACTTTCCTTTCTCCCCTTTTTCACATCCATGCTACCTGTGCCCATTCGTGGGGGGCTGTACATATTTTACATGGCTGTTTGGTGCTTGTGTGGTTTGTGCACACTTCTGCTGGCGTTTGCTCTGTTCATCCTGTGTAGTGAAGGTTCCGATTTGCGGCTCCCCCACTGCCCCGTGCATGGCCCCCTACCTCCTTGTGGATGTGTGGGGGGGCGTGCCCCTGCATATTGGAGGAGACTGCCCATGCTGCAGCTCTAAATGTAGTAGTGCCTGCGGCTGGCGCAGCCCTCCTCACTTGGTGGTGGTGCCGATCATCTGTATTACTTCCCCCTGTGTGGCAGTTGCTGCTTCTGCCCACACCTGCCCTCACTGCATCTTCTATTGGCCAGCCCTGACCTGCGTGAGACGACGTCCCATACTACATGCGCCATCTACTGCACATGTGCGGGCGTTGTCTCGCAGCTGTTTGAGGAGGACATGTTTTTTCCCCTCATTAGCCAATATCATTGCCGTTAGACAACAGCGCTATCCTGCATACAGCACAGTTTTGCTGCTCAGACCCTTGAAGGTTGGTTCACCTTTGTAATATCATATACATATATCTTTTTCCTGTGATGCATTGTTGCACCCCTGATATAACTAGTGGTTACCCTTGACCTTTTGCTTGGAAGGAACGGAAGGAACGGGTTGTTTCAAGAGCCGGCCGGCTTTTCTATACGCTTCTTTACTACTGACGTCTGTAAGTGTATTTCTGATCTTGCCATTCAATAAATGTAAGGTTTTACGCTATGTGGAGCTGTTTGTTTCTTTTTTGGTGACCTATCCCAACCATTCTGGTGCGGCCGGCTGAGGAGTTTTTTACAGACCGGATGACATCTAGTACCTGTCATACAGATCCCGGGCTGGGGTTGCAGCCATCCGCCCAGTAAGGTCTCCTATTATTTAGAGACCAACATCTTTTGGTAAGAGGCAGCAGTTTTTGAAGGTGGAGGTTCATCAACGCACCCTATTCACTGCAGCAAGATTACTTATATTCACTTGTCACTTGGGGATTTACTTTTTCTCATTCAACTTTTTGGACTGTTACCAATTTTGCTTTATGTACTGTTATTAGGGACATTATTTGCACCTTGAAGATTTCATTCATTTTTTATTCACATATATTAATTTATGGTGTTTCTGAGATATCTATGTTTCACAGTGACGCTAGTGTATTTTTGGTAGAGTGTTTTGAGGTATATATTTGTCATTTTATCACCCTATACACCGTCTATTTATTCACATTTGTATAGACTTAGGAGTAATTCCTGTGTCTTACTATTATTATTTCAATTATTTTATTTTTAGGCACAGTGACTATCACTTTGTGTGCATATATCCTTTAGGCTAGAGACATTCGATTCTGGCCTTTCTCACATTTTAAGCGCGACTTTCTTATTTCACAGATTATACGGTTTACTACTTTCTAGTCGCAGCTCAGTCAGGTTTTTGTGTTAAGCGCAGTATTTTTATTTCACACCACATCTTCAGGCCCTGCCAGCCCTCCTGGCTGCAGCTGCCTCTCTCCACTGCCCATGCCAACACAATCCACTCCACTGGCTCTACACCCATTCCAGACTGTAATCTCCCAGTCCTCTCAGGCGTGCCTCCCTGTCCTCCTGACTGTGTGTACACTCACCAGCCCTCTTGGCTGCGACCTGTTGTTTCTCCCTGGAGACTTGCCTGGCAGTGCTCTCTCCTTCTGTCCTCTCCTTGCTTCCATGCCTCCTGTTCAGGACACCTCCACATGTTCCTAAAAGGTCCCGTCCGCACCCGAGCCCATGCCCAAGGTCACCCCCCCAGACTGGGGAGCTCCCTCTAAGGCCACAACAGCCTAGCACTCAATCTCCAGCTTCCACCCCGAACAATTCCTCCCCAGCTGGGCTGACCCTGGGTATTTAAGGAGGCATTCCCCAAGTTGGAGATTGGTCAGGGCTCCTCAGAAAACCCCAGGCAGCTCCACCTCTCCTCTCCTCCTTCCCTTCCAGAAGATGCTATAATATTCAGGAAAGAAGTGGGAGGTCTTGGTGATGCTGCCTGTGAGTCACCAGCAGTGCCTGAGTCACTCAACCCTGACCCAGAAGAAAAACACACAGGCTTGGCTGCCAGCCAAGCCTGACAATTTACCTACACTAGCAAAAAATGCTCTCTCTCTCTAGCACACTAACTAGAGGGGGCTACATTCACTAATATATACCTCTTGAAGATTGGCCCAATCTAGATCAAATCCTTAACAACAACACTGAAGAATCGCTGCTCCAGGACAGTCCACGCTATCCACACCCCACACACCTGCCAAGAGGGTGCTCACCCAGCTTGCAAACTGCACTGTAAAAAATAGAGATTCTGGATGGCCACACTCCAACAGATCTGCTTTATTGATATGATAAAATTGCAACTTGCAGAATCACATGCAGTGGGGGAACAAGAGCAAGGTTGACATGTTTTGCACGTTTGCGCTTATTCATGACCTTATTCATTGAGGTCATGACTAAGCGCTAACGCACAAAACATGTCAAACTTGCTCTTGTTCCACCACTACATGTGATTCTGCCTGTTGGAATTTTAGAATATCAATAAAGAGGATCTGCTGGAGTGAGGCCATCTGGGATCTCTATTGTTTATTATATCAAATCCTTATACAAGCTAATCAATACCAATCCTGTTATCCATTACCTTCTGTGGCACTGTTTCTCAGGCTTAGTCCGCACTGTTAGGTCTAGTCTTCATAGGGTATGTGAAGTGTTTTAAATGCATTGGAAATTACTTACAAGGTGTACAAATTCAGAAGCAATCCTTCAGATGAAAAATAATTCTTTATTGAATAATTGTTAATGTTATGATGATCTCTTATGATTAGTCAGTAAGGGAACATTTAATTCTAATGGTCATAAAACAATGAAATTTACAGTGCCGTGTTATGTGTTTTTCAGGTATGTGGTGAATAGTAATAGATCACTGTCATGAAAGTGGGTGGTTGAATAATGTGTTGTGCTGGAACAGACAAAATCAGTAGACAGGGCAATTTAGAAAATATCCCTAGCTTGCGTTCAAAGAAATAATCTTTATTTCCTATAACTTTCCATATTTACAGCAAGGCAAATAAATTATAATCCATAATATACAGAACAAAAGAACACTAACAACCCAAGATCTTAGTATTTCGCTCCTTGTTCATTTCACAATATTGGCTTAATATTTTTACTAACAGTATCCAATCTTAGAGTGCCTATCTTTAACCACCTCAATGCTGGACACTTTTATCCCTTTCCTGTCCAGACCGATTTTCAGATTTCATTGCTGTCACACTTTGAATTACAAGAAAAGCCCAACATCCTTGAAGGCCCTGAAGTACAAGGACAATGGAAACACCCACAAAAAAATTACCACGTTTTGTAAAGTAAACACCACAACGTATTTTCTATAAGGCATAGTGAGTCTTTTGAACATGTATTTTTTGACAGAAGTTTTTGGAAAATGTAGAAAAAAAATTAAACAACCTTGTCCATTTAGAAGATATTTCTAATACACAACATGGACATACTTAGAATTACACCCCAAAATACACTATACTACTTCTCCCCGCTATCAGGATACCACATGTGTGAGACCTTTTCAATGTCTGGACTAATTATGTGCCTGACATTGCAACCTGTGTAACACAAAATCAACCAACACTGTACAGAAAACAATGTACTGTAATGGTCATCTTTGTATGAGTGGTCAGTGAATATAGCATAGTGTAGCTTCATCTACAACAGTTCCTGTTCCTAAAAGACAAGCAGGCCTAACCTACTGGTATGTGGCTGCCCCCATAGCACAATGCTATGTTCATTGATCAGGAAATACAGGAGGCTAAACAAAGGGACAGGTGTCTCGCAGGAAAGTAGCCAGTAGGACATGTAGATGAGTCAGTACTGGTGCCAGGCAGAGACATGGTCAGCAAACAGGCAAAGCATTGGTTCAGGCGGCAGACAGAGACCTGGTCAGCAACAGCCAAAGGAATCATCCAGGCAGCAGGCAGAGACATGGTCAGCACAGCCAAAGGTTTGGTCCAGGCAGCAGGCAGGAGCATTGTCCATAAACAGTCCAGGGTAAGTACAGGCAGCAGACAGAGACATAGTCAGCTCAGCCAAAGTCTTGGTTCAGGCAGCAGGCAGGAACATGGTCCAAAACAGTCCAGGGTCAGTACAGGCAGCAGGCTGACATCCAGGCAGCAGGCAAGAACATTGTCAATAAACAGTCAAGGGTCAGTACAGGCAGCAGGCAGAGACATGGTCAGCACAGCCAAAGTATTGGTCCAGGCAGCAGCTAGGAACATGATCCACAACCAGTCCAGGGTCAGTACAGACAGCAGGCTGACATCCAGGCAGCAGGCAGGAACATTGTTGAGGGTCTGTTCAGGTGGCATTCAGAGTCATGGTCGATTAACAAGCCAGGATCAGTTTAGGTGTCAGGCGAAGGCATATTCAATTAACAGACCAGGGTCAGACGTCAGCAGAAACATCAGGCTTAGGGCTTCGGTCAGGTAAGATCTGACACAGAGGTATAGGCTTCTTCCTACCCAAAGATCTTCAAAGCCTCCAGACCTTGATTCAAGAATTACAAAACCAACCACTTAGTTTTCTTCACTCAAAAATAATACTCTGGAACCCCTTACATACAGTATGTGAGACACTTGTGTTATTTTGAATACCACTACTACAGTGGCAGGGCAAAAGATCAGTCCAGGCAGCAAGCTAAAACATGGTCAATCAACAGGCCGAGGTCAGTTCAGGTGGAAGGCAGATGCATCATCGATAAACAGGCCATGATTCATTCAGGACGCAAGCAGAGGCATTGTTTATAAACAGGGTAGTGTCTGTTCAGGCAAGGCAGAGGCATGGTTGATTAACAAGCCAAGGACAGTTCAGGCGGCAAGCAGAGGCATGGTCAGTCAAGGCAGTAGGCAAATGATCAGCACAGAGGACATTAGAAATGGGGAAATGGCAGGCTGTCAAAAATAAATTCACTATAGCACCACTAATATCTTAGGAGGGACATTGAGGACAATGAAAATGGGTGTATCGCCTAAATCCCTCTCTGCTGCAATATACACAACTTTTTTGGCATCTTTGGCTTGTTTCTATGAGTGGGAAATTCTCTCAGAAATGTTGCTCATGCACCCTGCTCACCGCATCAAAGCAAATGTTTTCTGATGGAGGGCCTTGCTGGTAGATAAGGGCAATATCCTCTTGAAATTTGAGATGTGGATGTGGGTCTATCTGTGGATTTGTGATAGATGACATAGGAATTATACATTGCCAAATAGAAAAGTTTAATAGAAACTTTTTTGTACTAGTAGCAAGACCGTCTGGTTGCTAAATAGGGCTGTATCATTTGGTCATTGTAATCCACACCTCCCGTGAACTGATTGTAATCATGAATGCACTAGGGCTTTTGGACTGGACCTTGCCTTCTGTGGATTTCCACTGAGGTCTCATTATGGATGAAGGATAGGACATCTTGCTTATTCTTCCACTTCAGAGCCAACACTTCTTCATTCCTCAAACTCACTGACTCCCCCCTTTGTAGCCTTGTGGTCACCATCCTTCCTTATCCAGGCCAGACCTCCCTGCCGCAGGGTGAATGGTGGCATGTGAACACAGCCCCTGCATTTACATTGGACAGGATGGCACACAGCGACAAGCCTAGACCGTGAGCACTGGGGAAGTAAGGACGCATATACAGCCACAATAGCCGGGCGGGCTATCGAACCCTATGAATCCTCGCTGCTGACTGTAACCACAGAGGATGAGAGAGACCTAGTCCATTGAGACCATGACTGGTATACCAGTCACAGTCTCAACGTGTACCAGGATATGACTGCAATTATCCACTGTGTTCATGTATGCTTAGAAATCTTGATGAAGGAGCGAGGCTGTCACATTACCACAGCCCGTACGCTCAGGAAACGCGTCGCTTACCAGTGACGTCATCTCCCCTTGCCCGCTGTTCATCTGGGCTCCAGGCCTCGTTTTGGTGTTTGTCTCCACCGCGGCCGGCTTACCATCCAGCGGTACCCCCCATATGGGACTGAGCACGCAGCAGGCAGGCAGAGTGTCTTGACTGATCTGATGGTAACCCCCTATGATGGATGTTTTTATCACATGCTGTCTGATGACTTCAAAATTGTGAGTTTTTCTTACATGTGCTTGTAAATAAACTGATTTTACGTCCACACCCAGAGGCGCCTTTTCTTTTTATGCTTTGGAAATCGGTTCTGCTACGATACAGGTGCCTGTCTGTCGCTTTGTTGCAAGCTGCTTTGCTAACATTGAATTTAGTCAATGACTGTGTTCTAACTGCCTATTTGTTGCTTTATGCTTTCTGGCCTCTACTAGTCATTCCCTGTGACAAGCCAGGGGAGGACTCCATCATCATTTTAGTCCACACATTGGGTTTATAATTATATGCCAGTGACAACTGGGACTTGGTGATAACTTTTCAATATACGCTATTGTTATGCTTGGCTTTCCTACTATGAGAAGATTTTTTATTGACTGCATCAGTGTTAAAAGAAACTAGCCATTTTTTAGGCATATACAGTGTCTTTTGTTGGCATGCAGCTTTGTAGATCATACCATTATTTTTCTATCCAATTCATGCTCGAGCTGGCAGGGATTTGCATACACTGTGAATTTTTTTTATCCCGGTTGACTGATGTAGTTTTCTAAGCAGCATGTTGCCATTTATCCAGTTTCTATGCAAATATATGATGTCCGGACATCTTTGTGGTCATTGTTTTTTATACTATGTATAGGGTGGGCATTTAGGTGGATTTTAAGGTACTGATACATTTATATCACACTATTTGCAATTATGTGGTTATCCTTTTGACATTTTAAATGATTACAATAAACACTTTTTTTTAGTGATTAAGCTGTCGTTTATGTAACCACTTTTTATTCCCCTCAACTGGAACATGGGACCCCCTTTTTTGTGCATCCTTTCCTCCTCTGATGTGGTTACTGACTCCGAATCTGACAGTGAGAGCTCCCAGCTTCTCTAATCTGTTATGTTAAGTATTTGAAATGCCTCTTCTCTGGTGTTCATTTTTTGGACATAGCTGGCTCTGGTGACACTGGGACAGGTGTGGCTGCAATTAGCGGATGGCTGCTCTGGTGTGACAGGTAGACTAGCTGATCAGGGCACTGATGATGGCTGCATTAGTGTGACTAGTAGACTAGCTGATCAGGGCACTGTTGACGTCTTTACTGGTGTGTTCTAGGGACACAGCTCATCACAGATGACAGGGCAAGACTTCATATGATGTACACCCAGGATAACGAATCTCCTACCCCACCATATTATTATAATAGGCTGGGCGGGAAGTAGTTAATCTTGACATTAATGTCATCAAGAGGGAAAACAATATGTGCTATTTACGTTAATACGTCATTGGTAGAAAAATACTTTAACAAGGACTACATCATACAGAGACAAGCTAAAGAAAACTAGGACACCTACCATAGTTTCCCTGAATGTCCAGTTTGTTTTCCCTATCGTGAGTTTTTGCTCACTCTTACCCTACTCGATAAAGGATCCTAATATTCTCCCTGCCTATCATTTTGTGTTACACTATTCATTCACTCAGCTTCTATGTTCAACTCTATTCAGCTCAGTAAGGCCTTTGCATGATTGGCTACAACTTTTTTTCAGTGTGAAGGACAGGCTAGGTACCCACTTGCTTTCCATAGATTCATGTATACTTTTCTAGTTTTTAATATTAAAGTTGTTATAAGATATTTCATTATAAAAGGAAGGGAAAAAATGATAAAAAACACAAACACTGTTAATAAAATATGTGGTCTTGTCTGGTGCATATGGCAAAAGTGAAATCTTGCCTTCCAGAATAGCCTAATCATATAAAAATACCATTAAATATGTAGGTATGTACCAACTTTTTATTTCTGTTATCAACAGATTTTAGAATGACATTTTAAATATGCAGGCATTAGGTGTAATTTTAAAATGAACAGTTCTAAATTTAATTTTTTTTTGCACACTCCAGCACATCTTTATAGATGGGCATTAGGTGTCATTTTAAAATTAACAGTTCTAAATTGTAAAAAAAAAATGCACACCTCAGCATGTCTTTATTGACCAAGTTTTATCTTGCAATTGTAAATCTAACTTTTTTTCCTAATACCACAATATAAGTAGGTTTGTTATTGATTTTTTTGTATTCATTTCATAGATTGACGATTATTCTTATAAATAAAGATTATAATGGATTATGTAACACACTTCTGAACTCTGCACTTTGTGCGTAATGCATTTCCAGACCTTACAACCTGAATGTAATGCACCTGTGTACCCTGCATTCTGTATGTAACACACTCCTGAACTCTGCACACTGTATGTAATGCACCCCTGAACTGTGCATTCTGTATGTAATGCACTCCTGAACTCTGCTCTTTGCACGTAATGCACTCCTAATCATATTAAAATACCATTAAATATGTAGGTATGTAGCAACTTCTTATTCTATTATTAACAAGTTGGTGCATACGTTTTGAATTACATTTTAAATGTGCAGGCATTAGGTGCCATTTTAAAATGAACAATTCTAAATTGTAGTTTTTTTTGCACACTCCAGCATGTCTCCGTAGATCTTGTACAAAGTTTTATCTTGCAGTTGTAAACCTAACTTTTTTTTCTAATACCACAATATGAGAAGGTTGATTATTCATGTTTTTGTATTAATGTTATAGATTGATGGTCATTCTTAGAAAAAAAAGCTTAAAAGATTATATTTAGTTAATTTCCTAGTTACATTGTCCAGCATGGATTTTACCAAGTAATCATTCTGTTTTGTTTTCCAAATGTCTAGAGTTTGGTAGTTATGCATATGCTTGATTTTGGTAGGATTGGGATAGTTTAGCACAACGGACATTTGCTGTCCATGGTGCTGTCCATAAAACAACCCCTGGCCAGCAAGCACAAGGGTTTTTAAAGCATTGGACACTGGGGCTTTGGGAAAGGACCTATGTATATATATATATAAATATATATATATATATAAAAAATGTGTATTTATGTATATATATATATAATATATATATATATATATATATATATATATATATATATATATATATATATATATAGTTTGTATAAATAGTGCCATATGCATCAGTGAGCCTAATGCCCCGTACACACGGTCGGATTTTCCGATAGACAATGTCCGATCGGAGCGTGTTGTCGGAAATTCCGACCGTGTGTTGGCGCCATCAGACATTTTCCATCGGATTTTCCGACACACAAAGTTGGACAGCAGGAGATAAAATTTTCCGACAACAAAATCCGATCGCGTCAATTCCGACCGTGTGTGGCCTGTTCCGACGCACAAAGTGCCACGCATGCTCAGAAGAAATTCCGACACGGGACAGCTCGTTCTGGTAAACTTAGCGTTCGTAATGGATAAAGCACTTTCGTCACGCTGCAATGTAAAAAATGGTTTAATACAGCGCACTCTCTTCTTCTTTATAATGTGACAAGAATTAAGTCGCTTTGCTGCTCATATTCACACACACTTCTCACAAAGTTTGATTTGTGTTTTTTAAATGGGATTCCCTCAATATATTGTTATTAGTTGTCACATCTGACAGTTTTATATTTTTTTATATTTTTTTTTTGGTTTTTAAGCCTTTTTTTTTCTTTAATGTTTGGATTTTTTCCAAGGCTGATCTTTGTTCAATGTTATTTTTATTTTTACTCCAGAATATTTTTGTGTGTGTTTTGTGTGGCAAGTTACCCCAACACCATTGATATCTTTTATTATTTAATCTCCAGGAGATTTTTTGTTGTTGGTGTCCCTTGCTCATTTCACATTGTATATTAGAAATGTCCCTGAATCCTCACAAACAAACTGTCATTTTGGAAGTAAAACACATAGGAGAGTATAATTCAAAACAAAAATCCTTTATTAAGGGCTCAAAACCAAACAAAGAGGAAGGCAACACTGGATCAACATGAGAAATTAGTGAAGCCTGTGACCCCCACGGCAGACATCAATTCTTAAACCTCAAAATTGGTGGCCTGAGGAGTCCATATATAAGGGAGGGCAGTCTGGTCCGGGATTCACAGAGACTTGGATAGCAGCAGATGACATCAGTGTCCCCAGGCTGTGGTACCACAAGAGGCTGCATCTTTTGGCCGACCAGACTGGATCCAGGGCAATCACTCTCTGGTCTTCCTTTCACACTTCCTTCCGGGCTGGGGCTGTGCAGTAGGAGATGTGGCAGGAGGAGGAGTAGGACCTGGAGGAGGAGGAGGACTGGGAGGACCTGGAGGAGGAGGAGGACTGGGAGGACCTGGAGGAGGACTGGGAGGACCTGGAGGAGAGGGAGGAGGAGGAGGAGGACCATCCCAAAGCTGTGTGTGAGGTGTAAGTTGTCCCCTCACACCTTTCTTCAGAGCCTCTGATATGAGGGCCTGACACCTGGCTTGTTGGCCCTCCTCCATCCTCTGCATTTTATAGGCAATGAATGCCGCAAGGTTCTCCTGCATGGTGTGTGGTGCTCCCAGGACCTCTGTAGCCCTCCAAAAAAATCTGATAGCCGCCTCCTCTAGGCTACTCCTCCTGCTGCCACTTTCTGTTTTCAGGGTGGGTGGAGGGACCTGCAGATCAGCCACCTCCTGGCTGAGACTTCCCTGTGTATGAAAAAGGGACATGGTTTTAGTTTTTGCATCATCAATCACAATCATAAATTAGTACTCCCAACTAACATCTAGGTAACATCATTGATTGGACAAGCAGAAATATTTAGAGGAATGCTATACCTGGCTCAATCTGGGCTCCTCCACATATGGCCTGGAAGGCCCAGGTTGGGCATCAGAAGCCTCAGCCGGGGGGGAAGGAAGCGTGGAAGGAAGACTTGAGAGGGATGGCCTGGGTTCAGTCTGGCCTGCCAGAAAGTGCAGCCTGTCATAGTACAACATCCTGGGGACATAGATGTCATCTGCTGCTCCGGATCTCTGTGAATCCAGGACTTTCTTGCGCTCCCTCAGATATGTACTCCTCAGGCAACCAATTAAGATCTTTAAATAAGTGATGTCTGCCGTGGGGATCACCTGCTTCACAATTTCACACAATTGCTCCAGTGCTGCCTTCCTCTTTGCTTGGTTTTTGAAATGGGGGTGGGTAATCTCCCACAGACAGGGCAGCTCCCTTAGCATATCAATGAATAGTGACATGAAGTCAGTATCTCTCATTAAGATATCCATGTTCACTGCAAGACACAACACAAGACAAAGCCTAATGTCACACCAAACTCTCCTAATCTTGTTACAATATAGTCCTGAATCTAGAAGCAGTATAGGCCCAAGTTTGTCTCTTACCTTCGTTCTTACGATTGGCGCGTCCAATGCTCCTTCCTCCGCTCACAGATCGTACGTAATACGCATGCGTGTTACGCTTTATAGACACTGCGCATGTGTGTAACTCCGCCCGCCCCTGACGTTCTTTCTATTCTATTCCCCGCCCCTTTTCGTTCGGCGCAGTGGGGGAAGAGCATGATGGCGGAGTCACACCAGGTGCGTGCTAATTGTAGCAACGAGGAGGAGGAGGAAAGCCCGGATCCAGACACGTCCCGATCCAGAAGGAGACGTTTTAAGGCCACAAATATGTCGTTTGGGGAGATGTTGGAGATGGTCGACATCATGAAGAAGTCCGACTATGATGGCAAATATGGGCCTTACCGCAACCCGAACATCCGAGAGGCCAAGATCATGGCGAAAGTGGTCAGGAGTCTCGAGCGGAATTTCGGGGTCCGAAGATCAAAAGATCAGCTCAGGAAGCGGTGGTCGGACCTGAAGTTGAGAGAGCCGGAGCAGTACCGAAAGATCCGGAGAGTGCTGCAAAAAAGTAAGTAGTTGTGCTGTGTTTCTATTCTTTCTGGCTTTATTCCGTTCGTTCTGCTCCATATGCTTTTATTAATTGTAACGTATAAAAAGGTCAACTTTAATGTTCATGGGCCCATTATTCGTTCGTATCAAACATTTTTCGTTCGGCCTCTAGAACACCATTGTTTAGGCCATATGCATTTTCCCACATTTTTTTGGGGCCTACTTGGATGCCAAATATTTGTTTAGGTAGATGGGTTTGTTACTAGAATGAAATGCAAACTAGATTGTGTGTAAGGAGAGGACACTGAGCAGCTGTTTTCACATCTGGACACTGGAGCACTAGTGTGGGACACAAGAACACCATTTTTATTAGGGGGGGCACACAGGTGCTCCAGTGTATACTATAGAGGGGGTTACATGTGTGAAGCTTGTACCAAACAGGTAAAGTATTGCAGCTTGACAAAGGGCAATAAAAAAAAGACATCTTTGAACTCGGCTAAAATAGACAATTGTACCCCACTTCCAAGCAATGTTTCCTATTTCTAGTTCTGCCATCAAATATCTGTGTGCTAATTATACCATTTTTGTTTTACATAGGGGAGAAAAGACTCGGACACTCCTCATCCCAGGAGAACACAGACCCCCCCCCCTCTGGAAGAAGGGGAACTACCCCAAACCCAAGATGCTGAGCAGGAGGAAGAAGAAGACGTGGTGGAGATTGGCACCACAAGAGGTGAGTGTCTGCGACCATAGACTCAGGTAAAAGAGATGGCTGGTGGCAGATTTTTGAGACCTTTTTTTTTGTTCTTTATCTCTTTTTAGGTGATCGTGATGTTGTGGATCCAGAACGCTTTACTTCTGAAAGTGCCCAGATACTGATAGGGGAGATCATGGGGTGTAATCTCCAATTGCAAAACATCCAGCAACAAATACGTGATGTTATTACAAAAAATAATAACATCATTGATGTTTTGGGGCAAATTTAAACCCCACAAAATGACCGGTTTTCAGTAATTTCAATTTTTACAATGTTTTGAAAAGCCAAATTTGGAGGATGCACACAGTGTGCCAACATGTGCTATCTGCCATCACGGGAGATCAATGGACGCGTTTTGGGGGGGCAACCCCTTCCTCAATTATAAAGTAGCGTTGAGGAAGGGCTTGCTCCCCCAAAACACGTCCCTTGATCCCCCCTGATGGCAGATAGCACATGTTGACATTCGTAAATTGGTGTGCATCTTCCAAATTTGGCTTTTCCAGGGGTGAGTTCCCCCCATCTGAACGCTATATCAAACCCAGTTCCTAAATACTGATGTCTGATATAGCCTTCAGGTTTTACCATATGTGAACTTTGTAAGTTCTAGTTTTTTGGCTTTCTTGTTGGTTTGACACAGGCCTGTTTTATCTGAAATGGATATTTTGATTATTCATAATGCTACTGCAAACATTTTATACTACAAACATGTTGGTTTGTTTTAAAAACCTTTGGTAAATGCACATTTTGATTGTGCAGGTATAAAAAAGTGCCTTACTCAAGAATGTGTGGATTATTGTCTCAACACTACAACAACACTTTTGGGGTGATGTAATTGTTGTTTTATGCACAAATGGGGGTTATTTCCTAAGGGCAAATACACTTTGCACTACAAGTGCAGGTTCAGTGCAGTTGCAAGTGCACTTGAAGTGAAATGTGTTTTTGCATTTAGGAAGTACCAGCCAACACTGTTTTTTATAAGGTTACCCAATCACGACATTTTCTGCACTCAACACATTTCTGTCAGGGTCAGCTAAAACAAACACAAGCAGTAAATGTCCACCAAGAATTGCTTTTGGTTGTTTTTTATTTGAAAAAGGTGTCACATATTGTCTGGCATATTGATAGCCCCCCTACCGGCAAAGAACTCCAGGTATCATAACCGGACATCACGGGCATTCAGGGAGGGCAAGCCAGGACGGCCGCTTTCAAGTGCCGTCATTGTGGAAGTATTTGGGATTCTGGCCTCAGGCCCAACTGAGCCAGCATAGTTGGCTGAATGTTTTCTTAAAAAATTATGGAGAACACAGCACGCCAGTATAATATGGTTCAGTTTATACTCCGTCATATGGATGGGTGTCAGAAATAGTCGGAACCGCCAGGATTCCAAATGTGTTCTCCACCACTCTTCGGGCTCTGGCCAGCCGGTAATTAAAAACCCTCTGTTCCAGGGTGAGGGTCCTCATCGGGAATGGCCGCATCAGGTGGTCCCCCAGCGCAAATGCTTCATCAGCAACGAACACAAATGGGAGACCTTCAACATTGTCCTCTGGAGGTGGCAAGTCCAAACTGCCATTCTGGAGACGCCTGTAGAACTCCGTCTGGGCGATGACTCCACCATCGGACATCCAGCCATTCTTCCCCACGTCCACATACAAGAACTCATAATTAGCCGACACCACCGCCAACATCACTATACTATTAAACCCCTTGTAGTTATAATAGTACGACCCCGAGTTGGGTGGTGGGACGATGTGGACGTGTTTCCCATCAATTGCCCCTCCGCAGTTAGGAAAGTCCCACCGCTGGGCAAAGTGGGAGGCCACAGTCTGCCATTCCTGTGGCGTGGAAGGAAACTGTTGAGGAAAAAAAAAAAAACATTACTATTTTTTCACAGAAACCTGGCAAGCAGATTAGACACAAACATTATGGGTCAACCTCCAGATAGCATTTATTAAGGGGAATTTAACAACAACAAAGTATAAGGTACACCTATCATATTCCCCCTCCCCCCCTCTCATGGGCCATTTCTAACATTATAGGGGGGGGGGGACTCTTGGACAGGTAACCCTCTTCACTTCATTGAGAGATGAATGCCTAAATACAGGGTATTACTTGGAACAGCCCCTCCTTTGTTACACTATTGGCAGACCACTGGACAGGTAAGAAGTGTCATAATACAAAGATATAAATACACACTGTACACATTTGAGCACATTTGGACATTCTGCTATTACCTATCAAGATAATAATAGGATACAAAAACTTTAAACAGTACCATTGGAAATTATACAGGCAGGCCCTTGCACTACATGCTTTGGGGAATTCATCCATAAATCTGACCAGTAAAGAGATGGGTATAGTGTGTATGGGTTTGGCAAAGTCAGCAGATAGATGATTGAGGATAGAGAATTGGGATCAGCTGACTTAGCAGTTGGGGGGAGGGAGGGTTACCAAAAATTTGGGGACACCACAAAAAAAAGCCTCTGGCCCTCTGCCTGAATTTAAATCCAAAATAACATTTCCAAACATTTTAGGGGGTGTTTGGGGTAAAGCACTACTATGGAGCTGATAAAATACATTGTTAAGTGACTACATGAGGTGAATATAGGGCAGGGGACACCATGCTGGAGAGGTTATTGAAGGGCAAATATGTATGAAGGACATAAAATAATAATTACATAAAAATCCAGCATGCATGAGGACAAAGGGGACATTCACAGCATAATACAATCATGGTAATTAGGGAATGAGGAAAGAAATACAATATATTATCAAACATTCAATACAATAAAATGTGATATAAAAGGATAAAAATCTTACCTTCATATACTCCTTCTGCAGGACCTGTATGATGGCAGAACAGGTCTCTGGGATAATGATCCCCAGAGCCTGGGGGGAGATGCCTGTCGAGAACTTGAGGTCCTGCAGGCTTCTCCCTGTGGCCAAAAACCGCAAGGTAGCGACCAACCTCTGCTCCGGAGTGATGGCTTGCCTCATGCAGGTATCCTGCCTGCTGATATAGGGGGTCAGCGAAGCCAAAAAACGGTGAAACACGGGGTCCGTCATCCGGAGAAAGTTCCTGAAATCATCAGGATTATTCTCACGGATCTCACGGAGCAAAGGCATATGACAGAACTGGTCACGCTGAAGCAACCAATTCTTGGTCCATGAACTCCTCCCCACCCTGTTCATGGACTGGACTTGTGTCAAGGTCAGGACCCCAACACCAAGCCCCCGCACAGCACGAACTCTACGAGGAGTACGCATACGAAACATGGCTATAAAACGGTCGGCTGCTCAGAACAGCAAGGCCTGTGAAGAGCGACCTGAAAACCAGTAACGAACGAACAAGAATACAGTGACTAAAGTCACGCAGAACTTGCTTGCACGCACTGAAGAGCAGATATAAACCCACAAGCACAAACTGAACGGCAGAAAACGATCTGAAAGCCACGAGTCTGAAAAAGCGCGAATCGTCTCTCACCAAACTTTTACTAACACGAGATTAGCAAAAGGAGCCCAAAGGGTGCTGCGCTTGGTTCTGAACCGGCCTTTTCTAGTCTCGTCGTACGTGCTTGACGTCACCGCGTTCTTGGCGATCGGAAATTCCGACAACTTTGTGCGACCGTGTGTAGGCAAAACAAGTTTGAGCCAACATCCGTAGGAAAAAATCCGAGGATTTTGTTGTCGGAATGTCCGATCAATGTCCGACCGTGTGTACGGGGCATAAGAAGTCTCTTTATGAAAGACTCACTAGAAAATTCAACCAGCTAATATTTGCCCAATTGATTCAGCCCAGGATCGGATGGAATTAGCTCATCAGTATCTGCCTGCATTTACCGTTCATTATGTGGGCAGCTGATGGGCGAACCCCATTAAATGAAATGTTTTCAGGGTTAATGTCATTTGAATATCCAAAAGAGATCATAGGTTGTTTCTGGGTGGATCTTGGTAAATAACTGGAGTCTTTTCACTTATCTAATGGCATTTGCTGCCCATGGTGATATCCATACAACCACCCTATGCTAGCACCCCTTCTTAAGCACAAGAGATTGCAAGGAGCTTGTCAGCATTAGACACTGGTGCTTTTGGAGGGCCCTCCTATTTTGGGGGAACCCCTTTCAAAGCATTCCCCAGTTTTGAAGAGCATGTGGTCCATTATTGCTACTCCCTTGCTATGGGGATACCAGTCCGGTTGCCTGGTGTGCCAGGCTGGTTTGGTCTATGAAAGGGGCGATGGCGGGCACACAAGATTTTTTTTATGTAAAAAAATAAAAAACAAAAAGAAATTACATTCTGCCGGCAGCCACTCTCCGTGGTGCTGATACATGCACATCCCCACCAAGCACTGGGCAACCTCTCTCAAAGAAAGGCATGAGGGCTGATATCAGGATAGTAGGGGACTGTGCACTTGCTGCTCCCTTTCTATGGGGATACCAGCCTGCACACTTATCACTAGGGATGAGCCGAACACCCCCCGGTTTGGTTCACACCAGAACCTGCGAACAGACCGAAAATTCACACGAACCTTAGAACCCCATTGACGTCTATGGGACTTGAACGTTCGAAATCAAAAGTACTCATTTTAAAGGCTAATTTGCATGGTATTGTCCTAAAAAGGGTTTGGGGACCCGGGTCCTGCCCCAGGAGACATGTATCAATGCAAAAAAAAGTTTTAAAAACGGCCGTTTTTTCGGGAGCAGTGATTTTAATGATGCTTAAAGTAAAAAAAAAAAAAAGTGAATTATTCCTTTAAATATCGTACCTGGGGGTGTGTCTATAGTATGCCTGTAAAGTGGCACATGTTTCCCATGCTTAGAACAGTCCCTGCACAAAATGAAATTTTTAAAGGAATAAAAGTAATTTAAAACTGCTTGCGGCTTTAATGTAATGTCGGGTCCTGGCAATATGGATGAAAATCAGTGAAAGAAACGGCATGGGTACCCCCCAGTCCATTACCAGGCCCTTTGGGTCTTGTATGGATGTTAAGGGGAACCCCGCACCCAAGTTATACTCTGAACAGCAGTATACAAGTGGTGCAAACAAGACAGGGACTGTAGGTTTGTTGTTTAGAATCTGTTTGTAATTTTGAACTGGTACATTTTTAACGTGTTTGGCTCCAGCCAAAAAATCTATTTTAAGCTTTTTGGAAAACATAGGGAAGGGTTATCACCCCTGTGACATTTGTTTTGCTGTCTGTGCTGCTCTTCAGAAGATTTCACCTCACTTTTTGTCCCAATGACAAATGTTTTTTGAAAATTTGGGGTTTTTAGTGAAACAAGGATTGGTGATAAAGCATCAGTGTAAAGGAGAAAAAGTTTTTCCCATATTAACTCTTACAGGAGAGAATTTCCCTTCCTAGGAGTAGATTTCATCTCACTTCCTGTTGTCTCCTTCCGTTTGCAAGTAGGAGTCGTTTGTAAGTTGGATGTTTGAAAGTAGGGGCCTGTTCTATATACTCAGCAGAAATTTGGGCCTTAGGTGTTGTTGTGGCCACAACACTGTAAGCCCTCCCAGGGCCCTGCTGTGAAATATCAGATCAAGAATTGTAATTACATGCCCCTGTTGAACAGGGCCCCAGACGATGTCAGAGTGTGACGAAACATACGTCGGGCGTGCTGACGTGCTGCATTTACCGTCTGCAGGACGGGTGTTCGTGTTTAGCCGGCTGGCTCTTTATGCTTTTGTGCATCCAACACATTGTAAGTGAGATTTTAATTTCTTTTAATAAATACTCAACCAGGATTACGCTATGTTGCTCTCCCTTTTCTTTTGGGGCACTTCCTGTGAGAATAACTCCTAGCTAGGAGTATAGTATCCCCACAACATAGGGATTGTCTGTACGTGGTGGACAGCGGGCCTACCATACGGTTTATGAAGTGGTAGATTGGTGTCTCCATCCCATGAAAGGCCCCGACCGGGTTAAGGTCGCAAGCTCTCCTATGCTTGCCGGTTGGTAAGCGCGCATTTTTACTAATATCACAGTGGTGCAGTGAAGGATTCATCCACTCCTTACCTACATTCCTGCCTTAGACGGGGACCCCTGCCTTTGTTTCCTCAGCTTACCTCACCTATCTGGATTTTGATCACGGATTAGGACTTTTATCAAAATATATATGATTTGATTATGAACTTTTGTTATTATTTATCTTAATTATTTACTCATTGTATCACATTGGTTCACTTATACCTAATTGGCTCAAATTTAAGCCTTTAACATTCACAGCGCTGCTCCTTTTATTGATAGTCCTTAAGGAAAAAACCCCAAAACGGTGAATAGCAATCCCGGGTCTTTCAACCGCATGGAACCTTGGATATGTGGAACCACCACCAATAGTAAGAGCCTGGCCGCTTACCAGAACCCCATGACCCCCCGTTACAGAGGGTCTAGAAGGGCTTTGAGATCCTGCTAGTCCGGAACTCCCAGGGGCGGAGATGGAGATGGAAACTGGAAAGGACGTCAGGTGCTAGGAAGGAGATGGATGGATCCACAGAAAGGGGCTCAGCCCTCAGCATAGTATTGTCATCATAGGAAGAAAGAAAGGGAGGGCTCCCATAGTGTAAAATCAAACGGCAATTTATTAAAATAAAAAACATAAACACTCACATGTAGGCAAGAAAATCAGCATCATCAGTAGAAGAACAGTCTGTGGCACCGGCCGGATGACCACAGATAGCCCGTCCTGCTGGATGTACAGCGACAGTGGGAGGTGGCGCGATGATACCGCTCAGCCCTACGCTGCATTTCGCAAGAAAATTGTGTCTTCCAGAGGCCTTTTTTGGTCACACATTCACTAATTTGTATAGCTCGAGTCACCAATTTTTCTTACTTACGTTGTGTGTTTGTGTCACATTTAGGACATTGCAGCTTTTTTTTAATCATATTTTATACACTTTGAAGCGCAATTATTTTCCCCCTTTTTCTCAAATATTAGATCAAGAATTCTAATTACATGTCCCTGTTGAGCAGGGGCTGAAAAATTGGGCCTTAGGCACTGGTGCTGGTGCCACAACACTGCAACCCCTCACAGATACTCTAGTTGGAGCGCAGAAACTAGTCCTGCTGCAAAGAATTGCATCAAAAATTGTAATTACACGCCCCTATTAAACAGGGGCTGAGAAATTGGGCCTTAGGCACTGGTGCTGGTGCCACAACACTGCAACTCCTCACAGATACTCTAGTTGGAGCGCAGAAACTAGTCCTGCTGCAAAGAATTGCATCAAAAATTGTAATTACACGCCCCTATTAAACAGGGGCTGAGAAATTGGGCCTTAGGCACTGGTGCTGATGCCACAACACTGCAACTCCTCACAGATACTCTAGTTGGAGCGCAGGAACTAGCCCTGCTGCAAAGAATTGCATCAAAAATTGTAATTACACACCCCTATTAAACAGGGGCTGAGAAATTGGGCCTTAGGCACTGGTGCTGGTGCCACAACACTGCAACCCCTCACAGATACTCTAGTTGGAGCGCAGGAACTAGCCCTGCTGCAAAGAATTGCATCAAAATTTGTAATTACACGCCCCTGTTAAACAGTGGCTGAAAAATCGGGGCTTAGGCACTGGTGCCACAACACTGCAACCCCTCACAGATACTCTAGTTGGAGCGCAGGAACTAGCCCTGCTGCAAAGAATTGCATCAAGAATTGTAATTACATGCCCCTGTTAAACAGGAGCTGAAAAATTGGGCCTTAGGCACTGGTGGCGGGGCCCAGAACCAAAATGTTCTTACAAGCTATCAGCATGATCATTGAGGAGAAAGAGGATAATTACTCAGCATAACAGGATAGTCACTCAGCATCAGCATAGGCAGTCTTTGAAGGGATCTGACATTTCAAAAAAAATATTCGGTTACATCAGCATCAGGTGCTTGGTAGCTGGTGGTGATCCAAGACTGATTCATTTTTATGAAGGTCAGTCGATCGACCGAGTCGGTGGACAGACGCACCCTGTGATCGGTTACAAAGCCTCCAGCAGCACTGAATGTGCGTTCCGAAAGAACTCTGGATGCAGGACAGGCCAGTAGCTCACACAGGTAGAGCATGCAAACTCCAGGTAGGTAGTGTCATCTTTGGGATTCGAACCAGCGACCCTAGTGCTGCTAGGTGGAAGTGCTAACCACTTAGCCACTGTGCTGTGGTGTTTTATTTCTAATGTTAATAAAAAAACAATTGCAACTAAATAATCATTCTTCCTACATTTGGGCTCAAATAAATTCTGCTACATGAAAAAAAAAAAAAATACTGATCAATGCATATTATTTAGTCTGTGTGAGAGTTATAGAGTCTGCAAACTATGGTCTATATATATTTGGAAATTGGGTCCTGATGTACTGACTGCCTATTTAAATTCTTGAGACCCTAAAATTCCAGGGCTGTACAAATACCCTCAACCTAACCCCTTTTTGTAAAGTAGACAGTCCAAGGTATTTAGTAAGGGGTATTGTAAGTTTTTTGACGTTGAAATTAGTTGTCCTAAATTTTTGAAACATGAAGAAATTAAATAAAATGTGTTTTTTTTTCACAAAGTTTTCATTTTAAGTTATTTCCCACACAATAAATGTATTTTTACAATTACTGTACATCACAAAACAGATTCTGCTACTCCTCCTAAATATGGAGATACCACATGTGTGAGACTTTTCACAACCTAGATGCACAGAAGGCCTGCCTAACAGGTCCAAATCTTTTGGAATGATGGCTAAACATATATTTCAAATGACCCACTTAGAGATCAAATTAATTAGCTTATGTGATTATTTATGTCAAATAAGTTGTTTATTGCAAAGAAAAATTTTGCCAGAGGTAATGAAAGAGCATACTGCATATAATCTCTTTGTTGTAGAGGGATTGCAGTGCATAGATCCCATGCCACAGTGAAGAGTACTTTCACAGTGAAGAGGTAACACAGTGCTAACTGTAAGCACAAACACTGAGATGGTTGATTAATTAGGGTAGAATTTTTGTTTTTATTGTTGAAGTATTTGCCAATTCCAAAGAAAAGATGTGTATGCGGAAGAAAAATTTGCTAAAGCTTGCAGTTAACTGGCTTTGTTGAAATGTTATGATATATTTATTACTAATTATTTATAAAGTGCAGGCAATTAACGCAGGACCTTACAATCTGAGGTCCCTATCACACATGCATATATAGCACCTTCTAGTGTGCAACTAGTGTGCAACTAGTGTAGGTAAATTTATTTGGATGAGTCATGGTAACTGTGTGAGTCTGTAATTAGGTTGGGTTACTGCAGGCCAGACTGGATGGCTCTACAGGGCAGGTCTCTGGTACCTCCCCCTGGATCTAGAAGCTTGGAGAAGCTTCCAGATGTTAGTGGGCAGAGGCCAGAAGGTCTTGATCTGCATGCTTGAGGGAATCTGGCCAATTCCCAGGCAGAGAGCCTGGCAGGGTGGCTGGGTCAGCCCTTTGCTATGGTGGAGCCTGGCCAGCAGGGGGGGTCGGGTGGAAGATGGACTGCTGAGGTTGCTGTTGTGTGGCCTGGGAGGGGAGACCAGGTTTGGGGCTCTGCCTTCAGGCAGGAGCTAAGGAAAGGAAGGAGAGGAAGCCTAAGAGAGGAGTCTTCATTACCTTTGGAGGCCTGAACAGGAGTCTTGCCTAGTGCAGTGGGAAGCAAAGGACAGTGTGAGTACTTCAGCACACCCAGGGGCATACAAGAGGAAAGACTGCCAGACGTAGCATACTTTCCAAGGACAGCATTGTGCTTAATCCTGATCCCTTGTCCTGGGGAGTTCTTCAGAGCAGCCAGGTGGGCTGGTAGTCAAGCAGCCAGGTGGGCTAGTGGTATCTGCAATTGTCAGAATGGAGTGAGGTTGGTTCTGCCAAAGAGATACTATATTTCTGCATACAGTTTGCAAATTTGTGCTATTTCACTAAAGGGGACTGAGAGCTCCCGGTCCGCAAAGTATCTTGTCACTGACCCATAGACACTGCAATTATGACAGAGGGAGTACAGTCCAGGATCTTTTTTTTGTACATAGAGAGATCTTCATTTCCGTAGAAAAAAATGTCCTCATCTATTGTTTTTCAAGTCAAGTTGGGCATCCCATTATCCCTATATCCTATCCAAGTTGTTTTCCCCAATAAAACAACAAAAACAAGGGGGAACCAGTAACTACCGGCTCCTGCGGGGGGTAACACTATACATACATACACATACACTACTAGGTCCAGTTTGGACAGGAGCCAATAATCCTACCAGAATGTCATGTAACATGGTTTTAATTGTTGATAGCTGTGCTAGATGCACTATCATTTTAAACCCACCATTTAACATGCGCACAAGGAATCTTCTTTTTTGATAAACAGTATGCATTAGTGTTAACAATGTTGCCAACAAATATACAGTCAAAGAGTTACAAATCCATGGAAGTGAATGCATTGTCATGTTACAACCAAAAACATAAATGTATTTTATTGGGATTTTATGTGATAGACCAACACAAAGTGGCACATGGAATGGTTTAGATCAAAGCATATTCATGTGTTAGAATGGCCCAGTCAAAGTCCAGACCTAAATCCAATTGGGAATCTGTGGCAAGACTTGAAAATTACTGTTCGCAGACACTCTCCAACCAATCTGACAGAGCTTTAGCTATTTTGCAAGGAAGGATAAGCAAAAATTTCACTCTCTACTTGTGCAAAGCTGGTAGAGACATACCCAAAAAGACTTGCAGCTGTAATTGCAGCGAAAGGTGGTTCTACAAAGTATTGATTCTTGGGGGCTGAATACAAATGCACGCCACACTTTTCAGATATTTATTTGTAAAAAATTGTTAAAACCATTTATCATTTTCCTTCCACTTCACAATTATGTGCCACTTTGTGTTGTCCTATTACATAAAATGAAATTAAATACAATTACATTTTTGGTTGTAACATGACAAAATGTGGAAAATTTAAAGAGGCATAAATACTTTTCCAAGGTACTGTACATGGTCAGTTTTAGGGTGAGCATGATGGGCTGATTTACTGACAATGTCCATGCTCACTAGAACTTTGCTTGCTCTGCTGTTTTCAGTGAAGCATAGAAGGTCAGTTACAGATGGGCACTAAATGCATTCTCTCGTATTTGTGTATATTGAGCAATTCAGCTTAGTACACTCTTTATAGTACACTCTTTATAGCCTGGCATTTGGAGAGTGGTTAGTTGGCATTAGGAAAGCACGCCTCCTTTTAACAACTCAGTTAATTTAAAAAAAACAATTCCAAGCAACAAGATAAAATCAATTAAAGAGCGACTAATGCTATCTAGTAAAAACCTCAACACTAATAAAATAAAAAAAGCCTCCTTGGTGGGATGTGGCCAAATGGCAGAGGTGATGGCTGCATAGAAACACAGCTTTCCAGCTCAATGGCTCACCGGAGCTTTTCCCAGCCACACAGAGCCTCAGTTCCCAGCCCACCTGTTTCCCACAGCAGCGGGCAGCACCCGGCATGTCATCCAGGAAGAAAAGAGAAAGGAACAGGCTGGGGAAAATTACAGATTTCTTCTCCCAGCCGCAGCACACGAGAAGCCAAGATGGCACCAGCGGTTCCTGCAGCGGACCTCCCTGCCGTTCCATAGAGCACACCACAGTCTACAGATACTCACCTGGGCATGCCCACAGCTCTGGACATAAACAAGAGGCAAGGCAGCAGACTCCCTTGGCTACATCCAGCCCTGCAAAGGCTAATAAAAAAATGAGCAGCCCACCAGCAGCCCTGGAAGTGAGTACATAAAGCTTTTCTATGGATGATACTAGGGAACTGCAGGATTCCATATAAGAGTTTCCAACTGCCAATGAACCAGTCCTAGATACCACGTTAAAGTCCATGCTGGTGTCACTGCACAGTACCCTACATTCCGATATATTGTCACTAGCTCAGCAATTTAAAACAGAAGTAACAGCAGTAAGTGACAGAGTGACCCACATTGAATCCCAAATGGAGGAATTTGTCTCCACCAGGCTTCGGCGGCGCTGTCCACTGAATCTAATGGGCACCTAAAAGAAACTGTTTGCAGGACTTTTAGGAGCGTCCTGCCAGTGCACCACTTCAGTGTGAAAGCAGTCGGTCTTTCACACTGGAGTGAGAGGAGAGGCGCTTTACAGGCGCTTTGCAGGTGCTATTTTTAGCGCTATAGCGCCTGTAAAGTGCCTCAGTGTGAAAGGAGTCTTAGAGGTGTAATTCATTCTGCAGTTTCAGCTCTGTATTCCAATACCTCAGCACATGTATTCACAAAGGGAATGTATTCTACAGCATTTCGGATAACAAACAGCACTTGCCAGGGGTGTCCCTTATCTCCCCTCATTTTCGCCATGCTTATGGAACCCCTGGCTGAAAAAATATGAGCTCACCCTGATATTAAAAGGATTAATTCACATGGCAATCAGCATTCTATTACGCTGTTTGTAGACGATATTATATTATTGCTATTGAACCCACTTCAATACCTACCAGCAGTACATGCGGTTTTGGAGACCTTCAGCACTGTTTCGTACTATAAAATCAATGCCACTAAATCCAATATAATGGGTATGGCAGTAGACAGAGCCATGAAAATGACTCTACAACAGAAATTTCCCTATTCGTGGACTACGGACTCACTACAGTACTTATGTATTATGTATAAAACGAACACCCTCTATTTCAGGTATCTATGCAGCCAATTTCCCCCCTCTCATAACTACGATACAACAGGAGATGTCTCGTTTACAAACATTTATCTATCATGGACAGGCAGGCTAGCTGCATATAACATGCTGCTGTTATCTAAAATACTGTATTACTTTCGCAGTTTACTCATACGTGTCCCAGCTACCTTTCTCTCTAGCCTACAAGCTCAATTAAACAAATTTATTTGGACTAGAAAGAAACCGAGGTGTTCAGCTCAGATACTAATGAAACACAAATCAGTGGGCAAAATGGGTCTCCCCAGTCTAAAAGACTATTATTATGCCACCTTACTGGACTAATTGAAATATTGGTTCCATCCACCACATCTAAAACATTGGAGTATTCTGGAACATGAGTAGGCCCACACACATGAATGAATGAATGAATGAAGGATTTGTAGAGCGCTGCAAATGCGAACTAAATCGCCTCAAGGCGCTAGAATGCTTTCTCTGTTGCCAGCTTTTTAGAAAAGGAAGGTCTTTAGATTTTCCTGAAGGCCTGATGGTTTTCTTCCATGCGGATGTGGGTCGGAAGAGCGTTCCATAGTCGAGGTCCTTGGACTGCAAATCTTCGTTCTCCCTTTGCTTTGTAGCGATATTTTGGAATGATGAGGAGGTTTTGGTTAGCTGATCGAAGGCTGCGATTGGGTGTGTAGTGTTTTATTTTCTCCTGCAGATATAGCGGAGCATTTCCTTGTATGCATTTGTGGGTGAGGCAGAGGGTCTTGAATTTGATCCGATTCTTTACGGTTAGCCAGTGTAGGCACTTTAGGGATGGTGAAATGGATTCCCAGGGTTTTTTGCCTGTTAACAGTCTTGCCGCCGTGTTTTGAATGAGTTGTAAGCGCGCAAGCTGATATTGGGGTAGTCCTATGTAGAGCGAATTTGCATAGTCGAGTCGGGAGTTGATGATTGTTCCCACAACTGCCGGTTTGTCTTCTTCTGGGATGAATAATCTCAGTATACCACTAATAATAAGTGACATAGCAGAGTTAAAGGATCTACATAATCACCCTACCATCTTGGCAGGGATACTTGCATGGAAATATCTAAACCCACATTCTGAGCAACCATCTTAATGTAAAATAATTCCCATACCTCTTGAGTCTTTGAAATACTTAGCTCCAGATTTCTCATTTAAGACTTGGAAAGCAAGGGGCATTAATACCCTTGATGACCTTCTCAAGGAAGGGTGCCTACTATCATTTAAAAGTTTAATCCAAAACTACTCGTTACCAGGTAAAAATATTTCACATATCACAGACTGACATCTATTTAACAACATCACCAATTTCTTTCAACTCAAATTTCTTAGATGGTGTGGAAATACTGGAATACTCTGAAGATTTTTTTGACTTTTGATTTTTCTCTCAAAGGCATCTCTATATTTTATGGCATATTGCAAGAAAAAATTAAGCTCATTAAACATTTCCATCTGGGCAAATGGGAATTTCAATAAAAAATATTTGAAAAAAATAAATAAATAAATAAAAGCCTTCTCGGTTAATCCTTAATCATAGCTCTACATAATTATCTGTTGCCAGTTTTTTAAAAGTTCCACACATGGTCACTGGAAATATAATTTCTGAAGCAGATGGTATGTAATTTACTTTTTTTTTTATAATTGTATTTTTATTAAAATTGTAAAAGAAAATATACAATCTTGTTACATCACACTAGTAATAACAACGCAATGTTAACATGTTGAGATAAAAAGAAAAGTAAAGGTAATTGTAAAACGATGATGTCCATGGATACTGGACACAGGAGTGGACTGTATTGCTTCATGGGTATAATTTAAAGCTCAAAAGCAGTCACTAAACCACAGAACTTCTAAGAAAGGTATGGCATACGCATTAGAGATATCAATAAAAAAAAAAAAAGAAAAGAAGAGAAAAAAAAAAAAGGGAGCGCATACATGCAAGAATAGTAAGAAATTAATATTACTTAGGGCGTGTTGTTTGGCAGAGGTGTCCCAAAAACCGATAGATTCCAAGGTTCCCATGTTTTATTAAATTGAAAGATGGAATCGTGTACGGAGGCCGTTAGGTACTCCATCCTTTGAATTTCAGCCACCAAACGTAAGAATCTGGACCACGAAGGAGGGGCATTGGATAACCAGCACAGTGGAATAAGCCTTCTGGCGGCTAACAGAATATAGGAGAATAACCGATTCTTTTTTTTGGTCATGTTTGAGAGGGGAAGACCCAACAAACAGGTCAAGGGATCCAACGGGAGGGACACATCTACCACCTTCTGAATGAGTTCACTCACATCATGCCAAAAGGGTTGTATCAGGGAACACTGCCAAAAAATGTGAAATAGAGAACCTGTGTTGGTTCCGCAACGCCAACAGTGCAGCGAGACTGAGGGGTCAAATTTATGAATTACATCTGGAGACCTGTACCAAAACATAAGGATCTTAATGGATTTCTCTCTCTGGGTTACACATTTAGAAGACTTAAAAATAGAGGACCAAATCTTGTCCCACATTTGTACCGTGATAGATCGGCTCAGTTTATGGGACCATCTTCTCATGTAACGATGAGTGGTCTCCGAAAGGGGAGTTGATTCATGGAGGATACAGTAGATGTACGAAATTAAGTGTAATTGGTGCGGACCATGTGCACACAAGTATTCAAAAGCAGTAGGTATGTAATTTACTTTTTGCTTCTTCACTTATTATCACCAATCATATTCATACTTCCTAGGCCAGTTTCTATCTGACAGGTGACTGTGAGAAAGTTCTTAGCACTAACATTTTGATACATCAGGCTTTCTGTATGATGAGAAAGGTGCCTGTAGTGTGTGCAATTGGGTATAGCTATCCTGCATTATAAAACTCTCAATAAAAGGGATTCAAAGATCACCAGATTACTGACAAAAGAGTTTGGGGAGAACTGTTGTGCTATAGTAATGCCTGGATGAAAAGACAGAAGAAATGAGCGGGCATAATGTGCTCCCTGTATGCGTCTCAGTGAATAATATTAAGTTTTGAATGTAATGTTCATTTTAATGTTCTATGATATGCAATTCATTATACAGAGTAGATGCAACAGATTTGATGTTGCCTTTGTAAAAATTGTGTGAAAGTTTCAAGTTGGTGGAGCATGAACATGTTGCCTGAATGCTAAAAACTATATTAGTGCAATACCACTTGCTGGCAACAGTTGGGTGCTCCATAAATGCATAAGTATAGGCACTAAAAGTGCTACCATTTGATGGTTTGCTAAAGGTTCATATGGATTCACATCTAAGTGCAATTACCATGTGCCTGCTGTGATTGCTTTGTGAACCACAATCAATCTCTCTCCAATAACATAGCAGCGGTTCTAAAAATACAAACACATTTTGGTTTACCTGAGTGTGCTATACATTCACCATCACATGAATGTAAAATTCCATATGTTGTGACCCCAACAAAACAGATGATTACCATTCTCTGGGAGCCTATCATGGGCAAGCATAGCTACATGATAACTGTACTACTATATCCTTTTATACAAATTCTAAGAAGAGTATGATTTATCCAAGCTGAAGCAAAAAAAGATAAACAGTATAACACACACGCCACACACACACACACACACACCACACACACCATTTAAATATGATGGATTATTATATTGTATATGGGCCAGACTCAGTCTGTCTATTCCTGAAAACTAGACTACCTTGTGGAATATCATACAGTCAGTTTTGTAAAGGAGTATTCCCATTACTTATGTCTTACCATTCATTACATTTTAGGAAGTGTGAAGCAGCAATTGTACTGGAACTGTACCCTTCTTGGGGGCTTGCATATCTCCCAAACTCTTGATATCTGATAGCTCAACACCATTCTTCATGTCACTACTTAAGTAACAAAAGTTGTTAGTATTAAAAAAGGGAGAAGAATTCCACTCAACAGTCCACTGACTGAACCTCCCGTGATCAAAACACACCATTTTAGGAACTAACCATAACAAAAAAGAAAGTTCCTGAGTACAAGTAAACTGTGCTGCGTATGTGGAAGAATTTTAAAAAGATATATAGATACAAAGATCTATGGTTATAATGAGTCCAAATGCAATAGACAAGTTCGGCCCATAGGAAATGCAACATATTTGTCATTGGTAATCATACAATATGCATAGTTTGCTAAGTAGATCACTGTCTGTAGAGTATAACATTTTGGCAGTTAGACAAGATATATTGCTATTGTCCTGCTACCAGTGACTTCCTTGCTTCCAAGGATGTCTATTATGCTTATAATTGGCCTTTTATTCTGTGTCATGACTAACAATGGCCATTCAGTTGTGCAATCATTTTTACTTTTTTTTTTTAAGAGTGTGTGTGTGTGTGGGGGGGGGGGGGGGGGGCTTGGAATTTATGTCAGGGCCTTTACTCTATATGTGTCCCTGCTGGGGAAATTCACTCTTTCTGTTTGCCCTAGTGATCATTGTCACTGGAACTGAAAGGGAAAAAAAGTTAAATATCGAGTTGCTTCCAAATCAGTAATACATAGGAAACCTTCCACTGGGAACATTTGTCCCAGTGACTAACATTGAAAAGGGGATTTCCCTCACTTGACGAGTCGTCCTCCTACTTTGGCAAATAAAAAACCAACACGGGTTTTACCATTATCTCAGTAAATCGAAAGTAAAGTCAGCACTATAATCTAATAAAAATGTACCAATGCTGCAAGCAATAAAAGTGAAATATACAACACCCTTTCTGTGAATAGTAAAAATAAAATTGCAGCGCTTCCAAAGTGAAAAATAGTGTATAAAAATATTAATGATAAATAAAAAACAGTTCCACCATGAGCATCAGTTCCTCTTTGTCATTATGCAGTTCGTTATGACATTGAAAGGATGCAGCATTAATGCATTGATTAACAGTCATCAAATCCTGAGTCTGTCACTTTTCATCCAAAAAGATTACTCCAATGATGTCAGCCAGTATAACAATATGAGATGTTGCTCAGAAGTAAAATATAAACCATATACTGTGGTAATTTTTTATAAGAAAGTCTTAAACTATTACCAACACCTTGTGGTAAAAACACTCACAGAGAGTGCACTCTCACCATCACTCTATGTTGTATCAAAGCATGTAGTCAATATCTCATCAGGATAAATGAAGATGCAGGAAAAACTTGGTTCTTTTTCTTATTCAATATAGGTAGTATCCAGAATCCATTTTTCAAATTACATTTAGAGCTACGAGTAATAGGTTTAGGGAGTTGATTTTTCCATCAGTTTTATATGTTGGGTGTTTGTCTAAGCGGACCGCCATGCCGCCACATCGGTTCTCGGAGTGGCGACTGGTGATGTAAGTTAAGACTGCTGATGATGCTGTTTATACATGAGCTGGCAACCAATAGGTGGTTCTAGGAAAATTGTATGTGTGCTTTTATTGTGCTGTTATCTACCAGTGTCTTAATAAATACTACACTATAGTGGCATCCAGTGGAAGAATCTTGAATAAGAAGGAGAAGCAAGTTTTTCCTGCAGCTTCATTTATCCAAAAGAGATATTGACTACATATGCTTTGATACAACATAGAGTGACAGTGAGAGTGCACTCCTTAAGGGTGGTGGAGTTTGTTTTTACACATATGAATTAAGCACAGAGTGTTTTCACCATGAGGTTGGTATTAGTTTAAGACTTTCTTATAAAAAATGACTACACTATATGGTTTATCTTTTACTTATGATTAACATGTGATATCATTATACTGTCTCGAGTCATTGGAGTGATCTTTTTGGATGGAAAGTGAAGGACTGAGGATTTGATGACTGGTAATCAATGCATTTATGCTGCATCCCAGAGTGACGCAGCATATATTTCTGGTGAGTTGCCAATTACCGTATTTATCGGCATATAACACACACAGGCGTATAACACGCACCTTCAATTTAAGAGGAAAGTTTCAGCAAGTTTCAAAATAAACCCCTTTGAAGCAAAATAATGGTCAATGCCCATCAATGCAGCCTGATTAGTGTCCATTTGCAGCCTCAATGCAGCCTGATCTGTGCCCATCTGCAGCCTCAATGCAGCCTTATATGTGCTCATCGGCAGCCTCAATGCAGCCTAATATGTGCCCATCTGCAGCCTCAATGCAGCCTGATCTGTGCTCATCTGCAGCCTCAATGCAGCCTGATATGCGCCCATCTGCAGCCTCAATGCAGCCTGATATGTGCCCATCTGCAGCCTCAATGCAGCCTGATATGTGTCTATCTGCAGCCTCAATGCAGTCTGATCTGTGCCCATCTGCAGCCTTAATGCAGCCTGATATGCGCCCATCTGCAGCCTGATCTGCGCCCATCTCCCTTCAATGCAGCTTAATGCCCATCTGAAGCCTCACCATCTCTCATGCAGGAAATCACTGAGCCGTCATCTCCTGTTTACTTGGCTTTCAATCGGCAGTCACATACACAGATCCGCCTCCGCCATCGGCATTGGACCAGATCCTGTGATTGACAGAACACTGGTCCAATGCTGGTGGCAAAGGCAGGACTGTGTGTGTGAGACATCAGAGCTGAGTGAGAGCCGATTATACAGGAGATGACGGCTTTGTGAATTCCCTTTGGCGCTCGTCCCCCTCCGAGGTACACTATCAGCGTATAACACGCACTCGTGTTTTTCCCCCTATTTTCAAGGGGGAAAAGTGCATGTTATACGATGATAAATATGGCATTCTGTTTTAGACTCTGAAGTCTGTGAAGTTTTATGCCTTTCCAGTTAATGTTATAATGAACTGCATAAGGACAAAGAAGAGCTGCTCATGGTGGAACTGTTTTTTACTCATCACTAATATTTTTTATACACTGTTTTTCACTTTGGAAGCTCTGCAATTTTATTTTTATTATTTTACCATTGCCTGTTCTAATAAAAATAATAATAGGCCTTAGATTTACCTTAATACATAGAGGAATCCTAAACGTGTAGGCCCCTTTCACACGCCTGTCAGTTTTTTAGGCGGACCTGAACGGACGCTTCATACAGGTCTATGGAGCAACGGATGTCAGCGGTGACATGTCCGCTGACATCCAACCCGCTAAAGTGTGACGGAGGAAAACCCTACTTTTCCATCTATCTGCAGATCGGATCAGATGAAAACGAACTCTATGGTCCGTCTTCATCCGATCCCCCATAGAGGAGAGCGACGCTCGGACAGGTCAGTCCCTGCACAGTGTGCAGAGACAGACCTGTCATCTGCCTGCTCAGTGGGGATTGGGGGAGCGATCCCCTGCTGAGCAAAGCGAAGCCTGTACACGGAAAGGGCCCTAAAACCTTGATATGGGATGCTTAGAGCAGCTGCAACATGATCATATATGAAAGCAGTGGTGTATTTAGGTTTTGTGTTGCCCTAGGCCTGACTAAACTTGTGCGCCCCTAATTTAAATATTACCCACCCCTTCCTGTCAAGGCCACACCCCTTCCCTATTTCCCCTTAACTGTAGTTTAATTAAACTAAAAAACAATCAAGAATATTTTTTATATATATAAATATGCATATTATAAAACATGTAATAATTTAATAACTACAAGAATTAACAATGAGAAATTCAGTTTTATATAATACCGAGTTTTGACATGGATAATATAATATGCATTGCACATTGTACAGTATGTTGTAGAGAAGAAATATTTATACTACTGGTCTTCGCTAATACATAAGATATTATCTGGGACTTTGTTCTAGTTAAACTGGGACCTGCTCGCCAATATGTGCTATCACAATATGTCACTGGATTAGTAGAATTACTCCTATCTTGTAAGATATTTGGACTTGTGTTTGCTGCCACTGATTGTAATCATAGGATTATTTCACTTATTTGTATAATGACTAGGAATTCCCTAGTCATTATACAAATAAGTGAAATAATCAGCCCCCCCCCCCCCCGGCCCAATCCACTCCATAAGACTGGCGCTACACTAAAAGTGTAGCATAAGCCGGCAGGGACTCATTTCGTGTGTAAGTCGGGAGAAAGCTTTTTTTTTTATGTGCGGGGGGGGCTGATTTCTTGCTGCCCCCCTCTAAAGTGCCGCCCTAGGCCTGGGTCTTGTTGGCCTAGGCCAAGATACAGCATTGTGAAAGTACTTGAGATTCTTCAAACAATAAATTGTGTAAATATTAATTTCATTTATTCAATCATGTGCAAATAAAATAAATAAACATGTATTTGTTTTACATATGATTGAATAATTAAAGTGAATATTCAGTTTGCTGTGTGGAGATTTGCAACCCCTTTAGTAAATCAGCCTCAGAGACTCTAAGAAGTTAGACAAATCTGCAGAATGCAGTCTGGGGATTAATTTGGACATGCATAAGGTTAGTACAATGTATGCAGCCAGGCTAGCACAGGCTTTTAAAAATTCAAACTGACCAATTTTGTTAAAGTGACAAAGAGGAGAAAGGGTCCGGGTCTGCAGAATAATGCCAGTGTAATAACTCTACATGCTCTTCTACAGGGATGTGTTTGAAATTCTGTCAATGCCAATCCATTGTAAAAAAAAAACATGCTGGGAAGTGGAGATTAACTTCAATAGATACTTGCTTTTGGATATGAATTCACAAATGGTGCAATACAGCATTTTGCTTGACAGGGCAATAGGAGAAAAAAATAGGAACATTTAAAAAACTGTAATCAGAACACATAACAAGCTCATTCTTTTTGCATAATTGATAAGTAATTAGTTTGCTTTCTTTGGATCACTATCAGCTAGAAGTAGAAATGAGAAATGTATTCATGCTACACTCCATTGCTGGGGCTGCCAGCAGGGACTTCTTCATTTTGACAGTTGATTTGAGTTACAAATACTGAACAAAATATAATGTTTCTATTGTTAACTCTTTAAATAATAATCATGTATATATTTGAAAACAGCGCTGAAAGATGTGCATCACTCCACCATAACTTTGAATGGTAATGTGCCTTTTTTCAGCACATTGCCTCTGCTTTGCTGTATAGCTCAAGTCAATAACTAGAGCAAGACTTCAAAGTAAAAGCAAAACAGTTCTGTTTAGCTGCTAGGAATGTGTAAACATGCTTGAAAATATATAAGCTGCATGAATAAATGTGTCTTAATATGTGGTTTTGTGTGCACGATAGAAAGGCTGGCATCCTGTCTTGCATGAAATGAGCAGGATTTGAAGGATAATTTCAGCAACGCAATGTGCATTCCCAAATCCCCTGATTCAAGACTTTGACAAATCAGTCATGCTACTAGCTGGGATTGTCAAGCTCCTGTTTAATGTTGTTAAGATTCAAGAACCCAGCTCACCTGCACCAGCATGTGCATAAAACCCATTTACATATTTTTGGAAAAGTCACGAGGCATCTATGAATCCCAGGCCTGGGGCTTACCTAAATCAGACCTTGCATCTTAAAAGCAAGGTCCACTGTTTATCTGTGCTCCCCAACTTGCTGAACCATTGGAAGAAAGTGTAAAAATAAATCCTGTAAGGTAAACGGTTGGATAGCATACTTACTTTTCCCCCTACTTCTACTTATGGTATCTAGGAGAGGGTGATGTCATTCTTCTTCCAGCAAATCTGGATACTGTAGAGTAGTCCAGATATTATTGAGAAAATGTTACTAGCACTGTACTGCAGCATCTTTCTGTGAGATTTGGACTACTCAGCACCCCCTTGGATCATGATGTTGAATGGGGATTAGCCGAACACACCCCCAGCTTGGCTTGCAGCAGAACATGCGAACAGGCAAAAAATTTGTTCGAACATGCGAACACCATTAAAGTCTATGGGACACGAACGTGAAAAATCAAACGTGCTCATTTTAAAGGCTTATATGCAAGTTATTGCCATAAAACGTGTTTGGGGACCCGGGTCCTGTCCCAAGGGACATGTATCAATGCAAAAAAAAAGTTTTAAAGCAGTGATTTTAATAATGCTTAAAGTGGAACAATAAAAATGAAATATTCCTTTAAATATCGTGCCTGGTGAGTGTCCTTAGTATGCCTGTAAAGTAGAGCATTTTTCCCATGTTTATAACAGTGCCACAGCAAAATGACATTTCTAAAGGAAAAAAATGGCATTTAAAACTGCTTGTAATGTATTGTAGGATCCCGGCTATATGGATAAAAATACCAAAAATACTCCCAAAAAAATGGCGTTGATGTCACCCCCAAAATCCATACCCGGCCCTTCAGGTCTGATATGGATGTTAAGGAGAACCCCGCACCCAATTTTTTTTTAAAATGGCGTGGGGGTCCCTCAGGCACTATATACTCTCGACAGCAGTATATATACTATATGGCCTGCCCTATATACTCTGCAGAAAATTGGGCCTTAGGTGTTTGTGGTACCAAAGCACTGTAAGCCCTCACAGTTACTCTTGTTGGGCACAGGAACGGGCCCTGCGTTGAAATATTATATCAAAAAATGTAATTACATGCCCCTGTTTAACAGGGGCAGAAAAATTGGGCCTTGGGTGATGGTGGTGCCAAAACACTGTTAGCCCTCACAGTTACTCTTGTTGGGCGCAAGAATGGGTCCTGCGTTGAAATATTGTATCAAAAATTTAAATTACATGCCCCGGTAAACAGGGGCATAAAAATTGGTCCTTGGGTGGTGGTGCCACAACACTGTAACCCCTCACAGATACTCTTGTTGGGCGCAGGAACGGGCTCTGCTGTGAAATATTAGATCAAAATTGTAATAACATGCCCCTGTTAAACAGTGGCAGAAAAATTGGGGCTTGGGTGGTGGTGGTGGTGCCCTAAACCAAAAAATATTGTTGGAAGCTAGCATCATCAAGATTGAGGAGGAATAGGATAGTCAGCATAAGCAGTCTTCAAGGGATCCCACATACATAGCAAATTCAATCAGTCACATCAGCATCAGGTGCTTGAAATCTGCTGATCCAAGACTGATTACTTTTTATGAATGTAAGCCTATCAAAAGAGTCTGTGGACAGGTGCACTCTTTGATCCATTACACACCCTCCAGCAGCACTGAATGTGTGTTCAGAAACCACGCTGGATGCAGGACAGGCCAGTAGCTCAATTGCATAATGAGCAAGTTCTGGCCAGTGGTCCATCCTCAAGACCCATTAACCCAGTGAATGCTCTGTTGGAAAGGTCTCCAAGTCTGCTCTTGGCCGTAGATACTCCTGCACCATGTAATGCAGACGATGGCAATGGTTGCTTGAACCGATCAGACCTTGGCGCTGAGGACTGAACAATTGTTTAAAGGTATCGATCAGCCGGCCACCTTCTCCATCGCTCTTCCTCTGACTGAACAAAGCCTCAGCAACACGTTGTCCAGAACCAGGAAATTGTGACCTCCAAGGGTCTGGAAATGCGTTGCACAAACCTTTCTTCAAGGCCTCCTGAAGATGTTTCATCCTCTGTGCCCTCTGCAAAGGCAAGATGAGTTCACCAACCTTACCCTTGTAATGTGGATCAGGAATTGTTGCTAGCCAGTAATGATCCCTCTCCTTGATACCACGAATCCTGGGGTCCTTTTGCAGGCTTTGCAGAATAAGGGAGGCCATGCAGCGTACGTTTGCAGAGGCTTTAGATTCTGAGTCCTCTGGGTCACTAAGGATCACATGATCCGTAACTACCTCCTCCCAGCCATGTACAACTCCTTGAGTTTCTGGGGACTGAAAACCATCCCTTGCTGTGCTATCCTCTACATCCATGCTGACACAAACCTCCTCCTCTTCTTCCTGTGTGTTTGGTGGGCCCGAAGGAATGGTATCTGGATAAGGGGCCTTGAGAGTTAAGGAAGTCCTCTTCCTCCTGCTGTTCTGCCTCAAGTGCCCTCTCCATAATTCCACAAAGCGTGTGCTCCAACATGAAGACTAGAGGGACAGTGTCACTGATGCATACATTGTTGCTGCTCACCATACTTGTGGCCTCCTCAAATGGTGACAGGACAGTGCATGCATCCTTGATCAGTAGCCACTGGCGTGGCGAAAAGAAACCAAGCTCCCCTGACCCTGTCCTGGTGCCATACTCGCACAGGAACTCATTGATTGCCCTCTGCTGTGTGTGCAGTCTGCAGCATTGCTAACGTTGAGTTCCACCTGGTGGACATGTCAGAAATGAGGCGGTTTGTGGGCAGGTTGCATTCCCTTTGAATGTCAGCCAGCCGAGCACTGGCATTGTATGACCAGTGGAAAGGACCACAGACTTTTCTTGCCTGCCTCAGGAGATCCTGTAAGCCTGGGTACCTGTTTAAGAACTGCTGCACAACCAAATTCAGGACGTGTGCCAAACATGGAACATGGCTCAAGTGTCGCTGTCGGAGGGTGAATAGAAGGTTGGTGTCATTGTCGCATACAACCATTCCTGGCTGAAGCTGTCATGGTGTCAACCACCTCTGAGTCTACCCCTGCAGAGCTGATAGAATCTCTGACCCAGTGTGGCTCCTTTCTCCTAGGCAGACCAACTCAAGCACCGCATGGCATCTTTTAGCCTGACTGCTTGCATAGCCCCTTGAATGCTTATGGAGCACCGCTGGTCCAGAGGACAAATCTGCAGAAGAGGCCATAGAGGAAGAAGAAGAGAGGGTGGATGAAAGAGCAGTGGCAGAATAAACACTAGCATTTTGGAGGCATGGCGGTGGAACAAGCTCCATTAAACACTGAACCCTGTTCTTCATCTTTCCCAGCTGCCAGCAGAGTTACCCAGTGCGCCGCGAAGGAAAGGTAACATTCCTGCCCATGTCTGCTGGACCATGAGTCCGCGGTAATATGAACCTTACTGCTGACTAGGGATGAGCTTTGTGTTTAAGTCGAATGCATGTTCGACTCGAACAGCGTGTGTTTGGCCCTTCGCCGAATTACGAATGTTATGGAGCACCAAATTCGAGTGGCACGTCACGGCCCATAATTCACTGCGGCATCGCAGTGCATTGCTGGCTGATGATTGGCCAATCATGCACTGCTTGACCAATCACAGTGTTGTTTGTACAGAGAGCCTTAATTGGCCAAAGCCAGGAAGGCTTTGGCCAATGATGGCTCAGGGGGTTTAGTACACGCCCCACACTATATAAGGCCGCCTGCATGGCGGCCTTGTTTAGTGTGTTGTGGTGGAGAGAGATAGATAGATAGAGAGACGGTGTCATTTGATTTAAGTTAGATAGAGTAGGCAGGTCGAGTCAGTTAGCTGCACTTACAGTGTATTGTGTATATATATGCATCCCAGGTGTTGTGTATATATATATATATATATATATATACTGTATTCAGTTTAGCTAGATCCGTTCCTGTTATTCTCTCCCTAATATACTGACAGGCAGGCAGGTGTTTTTACAGTATTTCCAGTTAGTGTACTGTGTACCCTGCACATTTGCACCTACAGTATAGCTACCAGAAGACTAGTGCTTGTGTGCTTCTTCTGATCCTATTAATAGCACAGGCAGGATCTTGAAGTATTTCCAGTTAGTGTACTGTGTACCCTGCACAGTTGCACCTACAGTATAGCTACCTGAAGCCAGGTGCTTGTGTGCTTCTTCTGATTCTATTAATATCACAGGCAGGCTCTTGAAGTATTTCCAGTTAGTATACTGTGTAACCCTGCACAGTTGCACCTACAGTATAGCTACCTGAAGCCAAGTGCTTGTGTGCTTCTTCTGATCCTATTAATAGCACAGGCAGGATCTTGAAGTATTTCCAGTTAGTGTACTGTGTACCCTGCACAGTTGCACCTACAGTATAGCTACCTGAAGCCAGGTGCTTGTGTGCTTCTTCTGATTCTATTAATATCACAGGCAGGCTCTTGAAGTATTTCCAGTTAGTATACTGTGTAACCCTGCACAGTTGCACCTACAGTATAGCTACCTGAAGCCAAGTGCTTGTGTGCTTCTTCTGATCCTATTAATCGCACAGGCAGGCTCTTGAAGAATTTCCAGTTAGTGTACTGTGTACCCTGCACAGTTGCACCTACAGTATAGCTACCTGAAGCCAGGTGCTTGTGTGCTTTTTCTGATCCTATTAATAGCACAGGCAGGCTCTTGAAGTATTTCCAGTTAGTGTACTGTGTACCCTGCACAGTTGCACCTACAGTATAGCTACCTGAAGCCAAGTGCTTGTGTGCTTCTTCTGATCCTATTAATAGCCCAGGCAGGCTCTTGAAGTATTTCCAGTTAGTATACTGTGTAACCCTGCACAGTTGCACCTACAGCATAGCTACCTGAAGCCAAGTGCTTGTGTGCTTCTTCTGATCCTATTAATAGCACAGGCAGGCTCTTGAAGTATTTACAGTTAGTGTACTGTGTACCCTGCACAGTTGCACCTACAGTATAGCTACCTGAAGCCAGGTGCTTGTGTGCTTCTTCTGATCCTATTAATAGCACAGGCAGGCTCTTGAAGAATTTCCAGTTAGTGTACTGTGTACCCTGCACAGTTGCAAATACGGTATAGCTACATGAAGCCAGGTGCTTGTGCGCTTCTTCTGATCCTATTAGTAGCACAGGAAGGCTCTTGAAGTATTTACAGTTAGTGTACTGTGTAACCCTGCACAGTTGCACCTACAGTGTAGCTACCTGAAGCCAAGTGCTTGTGTGCTTCTTCTGATCCTATTAATAGCACAGGCAGGCTCTTGAAGTATTTATAGTTAGTGTACTGTGTAACCCTGCACAGTTGCACCTACAGTATAGCTACCTGAAGCCAAGTACTTTTGTGCTTCTTCTGATCCTATTAATAGCCCAGGCAGGCTCTTGAAGTATTTCCAGTTAGTATACTGTGTAACCCTGCACAGTTGCACCTACAGTATAGCTACCTGAAGCCAAGTGCTTGTGTGCTTCTTCTGATCCTATTAATTGCACAGGCAGGCTCTTGAAGAATTTCCAGTTAGTGTACTGTGTACCCTGCACAGTTGCACCTACAGTATAGCTACCTGAAGCCAGGTGCTTGTGTGCTTCTTCTGATCATATTAATAGCACAGGAAGGCTCTTGAAGTATTTACAGTTAGTGTACTGTGTAACCCTGCACAGTTGCACCTACAGTATAGCTACCTGAAGCCAAGTGCGTGTGTGCTTCTTCTGATCCTATTAATAGCACAGGCAGGCTCTTGAAGTATTTCCAGTTAGTGTACTGTGTACCCTGCATAGTTGCACCTACAGTATGGCTACCTGAAGACAAGTGCAGATGTTCTCATACTAATAATACTACAGGCAGGAAGTTGATTCTGCAAGCTGCAGTATAATCGGTATATATATACATCCCAGTTTTGTGCAGCTACATCTCATTGCAGGCCATTAGTATGTCTGGAAGGCCAACAAGGAGAGGCAGACAGTCACAAGCCAATAAAAGAGGGCAAGCAGACTCTGTGTCTAGAGGTAACAGTGCTGGTCGTGGACACGGTGCATCCTCATCAGCATGTGGCCGTGGGACACGCTTGGCCTTTTTTTCGTCAGCTGGCTGTGTTGAGCCGCAACATGCAGAAGACTTGGTCGAGTGGATGACCAAGCCGTCCTCATCTTCCTCATCCTCTCTCACCCAGGCTCAGGGTACTTTGTCTGGCAAAGCAGCTGTCAATGTGGCCTCTTCCCTTGGCTCAATGGCATTAGTCACTCCTTCCCTAGCCCCACCATGTCCTCCTGAGGAGTCCCCGAACTGTTTGACCACAGTGTTGGGTACATGCTCCAGGAGGATGCTCAGCGTTTTGAAGGCTCTGATGATGGTAATCAGCTAGAGGAAGGCAGTAACGTGAGCCCAGACAGAGGGGGTGCCCAAGAAGGACATCAATCTGGCAGTCATGTTCCCCCGCTGCAAAATACTGCCAGGTTTGCTCCAGTGATGAGGAGGGAGGGGATGATGAGGTCACTGACTCCACGTGGGTGCCTGATAGGAGAGAGGAGGAGGAGGAGGAGGCACATCACCAATGAGGCAGGATGCCCTCCAGGGGCCAGCTTAAGGGCAGCACACTGACTGCATGACACCGCAGAGCTCCAACCCCACTATACCTTCAGTCCTCTCTGAGACTTGCACTGAGAGGAATGAAGATGTAGAATTAGGTGTGTCACAGCCAAGTACTTGCGGGCAATCTGCTATCGGTACACCAACGTCAGATTTTACCAGGCAAATTTACCTGCCCCAGCTGCTGCACCACAGAAAGAAGTTCACTCCCAGCCATCCACATGTCCAGCGGTTGAATGCTAGCTTGGCAAAATTGCTAGCACTTCAACTGCTATCTTTTCAGTTGGTAGACTCTGCCCCCTTCCGTGAGTTTGTGGAATGGGCGGTTCCTCAATGGCAGGTTCCCAAACGCTGCTTTTTCTCATGGAAGGTGATTCCGGCTCTCTACCGGCATGTGGAAGGCAATGTCTTGGCCTCACTGGACAGGGCTGTCAGTGGTAAGGTGCATATTACCGCTGACACATGGTCCAGCAGGCATGGACAGGGACATTACCTAAGTTTCATGGTGCATTGGGTGACTCTGCTGGCAGCTGGGAAGAATGCAGGACAAGGTGCAGTAGTGTTGGAGGTTGTTCCACCACCACACTTCTAAAATGCTACTACTGGTGATTCTGACACACCTCTCTCCTCCACCCCTTCCTCTTCTTCTTCCTCCATGGCCTCTTCCTGTGCTTTGTGCTCGGAACCAGCGGTGCTCCGTAGGCGTTCAAGGGGCTACGCAAGTACGCATGGCAAAAGATGCCATGCGGTGCTTGAGCTGGTGTACTTGGGGGACAGGAGCCACACTGGGGCAGAGATTCTGTCAGCTCTGCAGGAGCAGGTTCAGAGGTGGTTGACGCCATGCCAGCTTAAGCCAGGAATGGTGGTTTGCGACAATGGCACCAACCTCCTCTCCGTCCTCTGACAGGGACAAGTGACCCATGTGCCCTGTTTGGCTCACGTCCTTAACTTGGTGGTGCAGCGGTTCTTGGGCAGGTACCCGGGCTTACAGGATGTCCTGAGGCAGGCCAGGAAAGTCTTTTTTGTGCATTTCTGCCGGTCGTATAATGCCAGTGCTCGGCTGGTTGACCTCCAAAAGGAATTTAACCTGCCCAAGAATCGCCTAATCTGTGACATGCCCACCAGGTGGAACTCAACGTTGGCCATGCTGCAGCAGCTGCACATGCAGCAGAGGGCCATCAATGAGTACCTGTGCGACTATGGCACCAGGACAGGGTCAGGGGAGCTTGTTTTTTTTCCCCCACACCAGTGGGCCATGATCAGGGATGCATGCACTGTCCTGTCACCATTTGAGGAGGCCACGAGGATGGTGAGCAGTGACAGTGCATGCATCAGTGACACTGTCCCCCTTGTCCACCTGTTGGAGCACACGCTGCATTGAATAATGGACAGGGCACTTGAGGCAGAACAGAGGCAGGAAGAGGAGGACTTCCTTAGCTCTCAAGGCCCCCTTTATCCAGACAGTGTTCCTGCGTGCCCGCCGATCACACAGGAAGAGGACGAGGAGGAGGAGCAGGGGATTGTGTCATCATGGAGGTGGAGCCTGGCACTTAGCATCAGCAGCAGTCTTTAAGGCATCATTTACAGTCCCAAGAAACCCATGGACTTGTACGTGGCTGGGAGGAGGAGGCTGCGGATCATGTCGTCCTTGGTGACCCAGAGGACTCCGGACCGAATGCCTCAGCAAACCTACGCTGCATGGCCTCCCTGATGCTGCAAAGCCTGCGGAAGGATCCTCGTATTCGTGGTATCAAAGAGAGGGATCGTTACTGGCTGGCAACCCTCCTTGATCCACGTTACAAGGGTAAGGTTGCAGACCTTATCTTGCCGTCGCAGATGGAGCAGAGGATGAAACATTTTCGGAGGCCTTGTAGAAAGGTCTGTGCAACTCATTCCCAGAGACTGGGAGGTTACAAACTCCTGTTCCTGGACAATGTGTTGCTGAGGCTTCGGGCAGTCAAAGAAGGAGCGGTGGAGAAGGTGGCCGTCTGACCGATGTGTTCAGACAATTTTTTAGTCCGCAGCCCCAAGGTATGATCGGTTCCAGCAACCATCGCCAGCGTCTGTTTTACATGGTGCAGGAATACCTAGGGGCAAGATCTGACTTGGACACCTTTCCCACCGAAAATCCTCTGGGTTACTGGGTCTTGAGGATGGATCACTGGCCAGAGCTTGCACAGTATGCAATTGAGCTACTGGCCTGTCCTGCATCCAGCGTTCTTTCGGAACGCACATTCAGTGCTGCTGGAGGCTTTGTAACCAATCACAGGTTGCGCCTGTCCGCCGACTCAGTCGATCGACTGACCTTCATAAAAATGAATCAGTCTTGGATCCCCACCAGATACCAAGCACCTGATGCTGATGTAACCGAATAATTTTTTTTGAAATGTCAGATTCCTTCAAGACTCCCTATGCTGATGCTGAGTGACTATCCTGTTATGCTGAGTGACTATCCTCTTCCTCCTCAATGATCATGCTGATAGCTTGTAAGTATATTTTTGGTTCTGGGCGCCGCCACCAGTGGTTAGGGCCCAATTTTTCTGCCCCTGTTGAACAGGGGTGTGCAATTACAAATTTTGATGCAATACTTTGCAGCAGGGCTCATTCCTGCGCTCCAACTAGAGTATCTGTGAGGGGCTGCAGTGTTGTGGCACCAGCACCAGTGCCTAAGGCCCAATTTTTCAGCCCCTGTTTAAAAGGGGTGTGTAATTACAATTTTTGATGCAATACTTTGCAGCAGGGCTCGTTCCTGTGCTCCGACTAGAGTATCTGTGAGGGGTTGCAGTGTTATGGCACCAGTACCAGTGCCTAAGGCCCAATTTTTCAGCCCCTGTTTAATAGGGGCATGTAATTACAATTTTTGATGCAATACTTTGCAGCAGGGCTCGTTCCTGCGCTTCAACTAGAGTATTTGTGAGGGGTTGCAGTGTTGTGGCACCAGTGCCTAAGGCCCAATATTTCTGCCCCTGTTCAACAGGGACATGTAATTACAATTCTTGATCTAATATTTCACAGCAGGGCCCGTTTCTGCGCCCACCAAGAGTAACTGTGAGGACTTACAGTGTTGTGGCACCAGCACCACCACCAAAGGCCCAATTTTTTTGCCCCTGTTCAACAGGTGCATGTAATTACAATTCTTGATCTAATATTTCACAGCAGGGCCTGTTCCAGCGCCCACCAAGAGTAACTGTGAGGACTTACAGTGTTGTGGCACCAGCACCACCACCATCACCAAAGGCCCAATTTTTCTGACCCTGTTCAACAGGGGCATGTAATTACAGTTCTTGATCTAATATTTCACAGCAGGGCCCTGAGAGGGCTTACAGTGTTGTGGCAACACCAACACCTAAGGCCCCAATTTCTGCAGAGTATATAGGGCAGGCGCCTACTTTCAAACATCCAACTTACAAACGACTCCATGACTCCTACTTTCAACAGGAAGTGAGATGAAAATCTACCCCTAGGAAGGGAAATTCTCTCCTGTAAGAGTTAATATGGGAAAAACGTTGCTCCTTTCCACTGATGCTTTATCACCAATCCTTGTTTCACTAAAAACCCCAAATCAAAAAAAAATTGTCATTGGGACAGAAAATGAAGTGAAATCTTCTGAAGAGGAGCACAGACAGCAAAACAAATTTCACAGGGGGAATAACCTTTCCCTATGTTTTCCAAAAAGCTTAAAATAGATTTTTTGCCTGGAGCTAAACACTTTAAAAATGTACCAGTTCAAAATTACAAACAGATTCTACTTAACAACAAACCTACAGTCCCTGTCTTGTTTGTACCGCCTGTATACTGCTGTTCAGTTGACATGTGCATTTGTTTTCGTCCGAATGCATTTTCGTCCTAATTTCAGATATTTTCATTATCATTTTAACTAACGATAACGAAAGTGCAGAATCCGATAACAATCTGTGTCCATCGAACCTGTGGTTGAATGTGCCTAACCTTAACTCTATTAGTCCAAGATTATTCTACATAGAGAGAAAAGATTTGACATAGAGAGAAAAGATTTGACATAGAGAGAAAAGATTTGACATAGAGAGAAAAGATCACTGCTGGAATTGGGTGGGGGAAGTAAAATAAAAATAATGATAATGATGAATGTTTTTGGCTGATTGTAACCAAAGAGGAGGAGCAGTAAAATAGCTAGAACTAACTAAGTACACATGTACAGGCAACTTACTTTCACTTACAATTTGCTAGCAGAGAGAGACACACACACATTGAATCATTTCAGAAGACGGTCAATCTCAACTGGTCCGTTTGTCAGAGAACCTGAATTATTTAACAATTAAGCATAAGCACAGCAGCAGAACAATATTGAAGCAAGCTACAGTTCAGCTTAAATTTTTCATAATAATCTGCTGATATTGTGTTAGTGTTGTGAACTTGATAGTGATACTAGTGTTGCTAGTGTTGTGATAGCCTCAGAGGCTGCCCGTGTTGTGTGGGGGGGGGGGATTATTTATTATTATAGATTCTATATTATAGATTGAGATTCTATATAGATTCTATATACCCTATCTTGTTACCTGTCTGATCAGTGATCACTATCACCAGTCCATTTTCTGTTTGAACTAAATACATTCAACATGAACGATGAAGATGCGACAAAGCAGCGAAACATTCGACAGACACCATAAGCCTTCAATGACAGATTCGACCTTAATTAATTTGGATTTTCGGACGAATGCAATTTTTAATGAAAAACGAAATAAATAAAAACTAATTTCAGGAGTAACTGAATAAATGTATTTTTCGGACGAAAGCGAAATACCGAAACGAAATATTTCAGTGTGCACATGTCTACAGTGTTCAGAGGGCCTGGGGCCCCACGCCTTTCCTTTTTTAAATTTGGGTGCAGGGTTTCCCTTAATATCCATACAAGACCCAAAAGGCCTGGTAATGGACTGGGGGGGTACCCATGCCATTTGTCCCACTGATTTTCATCCATATTAGTGGGAGCCGACATTACATTAAAGCCGCAAGCAGTTATAAATGACTTTTATTCCTTTAAAAATGTCATTTTGTGCAGGGACTGTTCTAAGCACGGGAAACAACCACACACGCCACTTTACAGGCATACTATAAACACCCCCCAGGTATGATATTTAAAGGAAAATTTCACTTTTTTTTTTCCACTTTAAGCATCATTAAAATCACTGCTCCCGAAAAAAACAGACATTTTTAAAACTTTTTTTTTTGCATTGATACATGTCCCCTGGGTCAGGACCCGGGTCCCCAAACCATTTTTAGGACAATACTATGCAAATTAGCCTTTAAAATTAGCACTTTTGATTTCGAACGTTCAAACGTTTTTCGAACGTTCAAGTCCCATAGACTTCAATGGGGTTCTAACGTTCGTGCAAAGTTTCGGTCAGTTCGCAGGTGCGAACCGAACCTGGGGGTGTTCGGCTCATCCCTACTGCTGACCACCCTGTCCAATGAGGCCAAAACATTGCCTTCCACATGCTGGGGAGTCAGCAGGGCCCTGCACCTGTGGAGCTCTGCGGTGTGATACAATAGGGTGGCTTCCCTTAAGCTGCCCCCTAGAAGACATCCTGCCTCGTTGGAGTTGTGCCTCCTCCTCCCCTCTTCTCTCAGGCACCCAAGTACATCAACCCCTCCCTCCTCATCACTGGAGCAAACTTGGCAGTATGACTGCCAGTTTCTTGTCCTTCTTTGGCACCCCCTCTCACTAGTCTCACATTACTCCTTTTCTCAACCTGGGAACCAACATCGGAGCCTTCAAATCACTGCACATCCTCCAGCAGCATGTACCCGACACTGTGGTTGAATAATTCTGGGGACTCCTGCGTGCATGATGGTGGGGCTATGGAAGAAATGACTTTGGACAAGGAGCCAGTGGAATATGCCACTTTGGCAGCTGAATTGGAAGGCAAACTACTCTGAGCCTGGGTGACAGAGGATGAGGCTTTGTTATCCACTCCACCAACTCTTCTGCATGTTCTGGCTTAATAACACGGCCAGCAGCAGAAAAAAGGACAAGTGTGCCCCACGGCCACCTGCAGAGGATGCATCATGTCCACAACCACCACTGTTGACTGTAGACACAGAGGCTGCTTACCCTCTTTTAGTGGCCTGTGAGCATCTGCCTCTCCTTTTTGGCCTTTCGGACATAATGTATTTTTTGTTTTACAACACCACACTACACTGTATTGTATACTGTGTACACCACCAGAAAAGTAGTAGAAATTGTATAAGGCTGCACTGTATTGTATACTGTGTACACCACCAGAAGTGTAGTAGAAACTGTACACACTGTATTAGATACTGTGTACACCACCAGAAAAGTAGTAAAAACTGTACTACTACTGCACTGTATTGTGTACAGTGTACACCACCAGAAGTGTAATAGAAACTGTACAGACTGTATTAGATACTATGTACACAGCCTGCACTGTATTAGCAACTGTACAATGGCTGCACTGTATTGTATACTGTGTACACCACCAGAAGTGTAGTAGAAAATGTACACACTGTATTAGATACTGTGTACACCGCCTGCACTGTATTTGAAACTGTACTACAGTTGCACTGTATTGTGTACACCACCAGAAGTGTAGTAGAAACTGTACACACTGTATTAGATATTGTGTACACCACCAGAAAAGTAGTAGAAACTGTACTCCGGCTGCACTGTATTGTATACTGTGTACACCACCAGAAGTGTAGTAGAAACTGTATACATTTTATTATATACGGTGTACCCCGCCTAAAGTGTACTAGAAACAGTACACCACAGAATGCACTGTAGATATAAGCTACAGTGGATCACAGGATATATATATGGATATATATCTATATCTATATATATATCTATATATATCTATATATATATATATATATATATATATATATATATATATATATATATATATATATATCTATATATCTATATATATAAAGATAGATAGATATCTATCTATCTATCTATCTATCTATATATATATATATATATATATATATATATATATATATATATATATATATATATATATATATATATATATATATATATATATACACGAGACAGCCATTTGCTAAAATCATTTAAGTTCTTTTTTTCCTCATTAATGTACAAACAGCACCCCATATTGACAGAAAAACACAGAATTGTTGACATTTTTGCAGATTTATTAAAAAAGAAAAACTGAAATATCACATGGTCCTAAGTATTCAAAACCTTTGCTCAGTATTTAGTAGAATGAGTCTATTTGGGAAACATGTAACAAGTTTTTCACACCTGGATTTGGGGATCCTCTGCCATTCCTCCTTGCAGATCCTCTCCAGTTCTGTCAGGTTGGATGGTAAACGTTGGTGGACAGCCATTTTTAGGTCTCTCCAGAGATGCTCAATTGGGTTTAAGTCAGGGCTCTGGCTGGGCCATTCAAGAACAGTCACTGAGTTATTGTGAAGCCACTCCTTTGTTATTTTAGCTGTGTGCTTAGGGTCATTGTCTTGTTGGAAGGTAAACCTTCGGCCCAGTCTGAGGTCCTATAATGTATATTGTAGATCAGCATCTGACTGAGAATTTGTGCCACATCCAAAATTATTTATACATAACAGCAAAGGGGGTCCCCTAGTGGTGGACTTTTCAGGCACATGTAGCAATCATAAAAGAAGTATACTTGGTACAAATATAATTTATTGAATTAACATAATAAAATGTAACAACTATAACATCTATTGTTTAGGAATGTAAATCCATCAGTATTACAATCGTGTATATACAGAGGTTTGAAGCAGTACTTTGTCACCCGATGCGTTTCTTTGCAATATAACAAAGAGTGAAAAATTTAAGGGGGTCTGAATACTTTCCGTCCCCACTGTATATCAAATACTCTGATGCTAACTGAATAACCTGCCTGCTTAATCTAAATCAAGCTATCTCTCTGTCCACGCCAGCTAGTTACATATTATTGTGCACCACTTTTTGTATTCACAGTGAATAGATCCAATAGGCTTTTTTACAACTATCTTTCTGTATGGTTTGTCTGCTGAGCACCTGCTTGTATTTTTATATTAAGTTTCTTTCACAATCTTATATATTTTTAACATTTCTGAAAAACAACCCCCCCCCCCTCCTTAAAAAAAATATAGGGTTTTGGGTTTTAGTATTTTCGAGTTGGTATTTGGGGTACATTTTGTTTGGAGGGAGGTATATTTTATCACTATATAATTTTGCTAGGGATTTTTTTTTACTTTTTTGGAGGTCAGCAGTGTGAACTTTTTGCTGAAACAGACAAAGCTTTGTATGCAGCATATTCCCCCAAACTAGTGAGGTCAAATTAGGTGACCAAATCATCACATTGTGAAGTGCACAGAAGTATCATATCCTCAATCCCTCTATTGCCAAAGTTGTTATTAAAGTTGGACAATCCCTTGTATTCATAAAGTCTAGGAGGTCTAAAGGGAAAGGCAGAGGTTCTTCATATGCAGCTGACAGGGAGTAAAAAGGTTCTGCATTCACAGGACAAAGCTGTTGTCAGGTTGCACTTTTGGGAAGCAAGGCAGGTTTGCATTTTCTATCTGACAGAGGGCATGCTTTACAGCCAGAGCATGTACTGTAGTGGAGGTGGTGGAGTGGATAACTAATGACCCGTACACACAATCGGAATTTCAGATGGCAAATGTTCGATGTGAGCTTGTTGTCGGAAAGTCCGACCATGTGTATGCTCCATCGGACATTTGCGGTCGGAATTTCTGCTCACAAAAGATTGAGAGCAGGTTCTCAAATTTTCCGACAACAAACTTTGTTGTCGGAAATTCCAAACATGTGTACACAAGTCCGACGCACCAAATTCCATGCATGCTCGGATTCAAGTACGAGATGGAATCGATCGGTTTTGTAAAACTAGCGTTCATAATGGAGATAGCACATTCGTCACGCTGAAAATTTTTAAATCTTTCAATGCAGCGCATTCTCTTCTTCTTTATAATGCTAGAATAATGAAGTTGCTTTGCTGCTGATATTCACACACAGTCCTGACAAACTGATTTCCTGGTGCATCATGGCAGCATACATATGGGTTGTGACTCCGCCCCACAACCTGATAGGACTGGTCAACTATAAATCAAAGACAGACCCGGCTCACAGCATTCTCCTTTTTTTCCTCACCTGATCAAGACTGGAGTCGCGAGGTATCCCTTACCGCTTGTCGCCCCAGCCAGGTTCAGCCTCTCCTGGGTGGAAATCCTTCCTGTACAGCCTCTAAACGAAGCTATATGGTTGGAACCTCATTCTGGTGGTCTGGGGGGCATATTTCAGCCTCCCCTGGGCAGAAGTCCTTCCTGTACAGCCTCTAAATGAGCTAGATGGTTGGAGCCCCATTCTGGTGGTCCAGGCTTCTCAAAGAAAGCTTTAAACAAGCTTTGAAGTAAGTGACAGCGTTTCCTTTTGCTTTCCATACGCTTTTTACTTTTTTCTCTGTGTTATGGGCGTTTGCCATTTCCAAGATGGCTGCAGCAGTGCAAGTACTCTCTGAGCATTAGAGGCAGGAAGTGATGCGGCCTCTGTGTTTCCTGGTTAGAGCTTTTCCAGGATGGTGATCTGATCATGCTAAGGCACTGATATATTCGCTAATGGCAAATGTGAGTTCTAAATGGTTTTATGGCATTTTTTGGGCAACAAATGGTGGAGCTCTCTACTCATGCATGCTGGATGCTAGTGTGATCATTGTTTGCAGGTATGTTTTCCCTTTTTCTGACATTCACCTGTGTTTTTCCTATCTCCTTCTCAGTGTTGCTCTAGGATCATTGTGCTCTATATGGCCTTCACCCGGGCTCTTCCTACCCCCCTTTCTATGCTTGCTCTGGGATCACTGTGTTGGGCTCAGTTTCCACTAGTGCAACTTGTCTCTGCAAAGTCACATGACAAGCCGTACCCCATGATTTCCAATGAGTACCGTTCATATCTGTATTCATGGACCTTAAGAATACACAGGCATTGCTTCAAGTCGCATCAAATTGCAGCAAAATCTTGCGACTTTCAGGTCGCAATAGTGGAGACTTAGCTTATGCTGATTTTCATTTCAGTCTGCTGCTTTGCTCTGTTTCTATGGGAAACGCTGTCCAGCCAGACCACCCATTGCTTTTAAGGTATAGAGATTAGGTAAGTTGTGAAGACTGAGAAAAAGAGAGCCAATATCTATAGTCCTAAAAGGACTACAAGATGGAGGGAGCCTTCTGACGGTCAAGACAAAGTCACCATCTAAGAACAGACATCGAGGCAATGTTGATTAAACTCCTCATCTCACCCCTCATTATCATTGCTCCCCGTTTACAAACATCACAAGTTACCAGCCCTAATAGTCGCTGCATTTGTGGTGGAAGGTCATTTGCCTGCCAAGCTAGTATGTCAAATCTGCATGGAGCAAGCACTATAAAGCCCTGCAAGGACCTCAAGGTGAAGAGACCATGGTAAAAGCCAGAACAGTCACCGTTCAAAGCACAGACATACAGGCAACATTGATCAATGTCATCTTCTCACCTCTCATATTTTTTGGTCCCCATTTACGAACACCACAGATTACCAGCCCTAATGGTTGCTGCATTCGTGGTGGAAAGTCATTGCTTGACAAGCTACAGTGCATAAATTGCCTGGCACTTCCAACCAGAACCAGTAGGTGGTGTCCAAATAGGAAAACTTGCACAAGCTTTGAAGGTTGCCCAATAGAGACTTTTTTTGCAAGGACAGCTAAGGACGCAATTGCCTGGGTTGAAGTTAGAAATTACTAATTTCCTTCACTGAACAACAGGAAGAGTTAATCCAGGAAGAATTGAAGGGGTCAGAGAAAAATGCCCTTATAAACAGACTGTCAAAACTGTATACCTTGAAAAAGCTAGAGGTCAACCTGCATCTTCTCCAATGATGGATGCATCATGAATGTAGCTGGCAAGACATGGCACATTCAAGGAGGCTCTCGTCCGAAAATTAGATCTAGATCTGAAGTGCTCCTTTACACTGTAGCATCTGCAGGTGCTGGCACACCAGCAATAACCAGCCCATGTGCTGAATGAGTCTTAATGGGAGTGGTTTCATAATTGTCAACCAGCTGCTTTACCTGCAGGACTCTGAGGAAAGTGGCAGGGTCTGCATCCCTTTAGACGTGATTCCCTTTTGGGAGTATCTTATCAAAAATGAAAGTTTTATTGTGGTTGGTGCCAAAGAATCTGACTTTTATCTTGGTGCAGACTTCTGGGAAATTATGTTTAGGGGGGTGTTATGTACACATTCTGTGTACAGAGCACCTCCAGATGGTCATGTTTAATTGCGTTTTACAGAAAACTGCAGCCCTGGAAAAAAAAAAAAAGTGGTGTAACCCTTTAAATAAGCCCGTCTGGAAGAAGTGAAGAGACAAGGTAATAGCAGCTTTGTAAGAGCTGAAATTGGCGGCATACTCTGTGGTGGATGTGTCAGACAATAATTGATGTTTTTCAAGAGCGGTGTTCCCCACGGTCACGGCAAGGAGTGCATTATGGCTGAAGCCATGATTGGTGGATCCCGCTAAAAAAAAAAATGGTGCAAGACACCAGAACACAGATCCAATCTATTTTGGAGTAGACAGGATACAGCCACCTCAAGGGTGACCATTAGCAGGTCAGGGCGAATATCATCTGACAAAAAAACTGAAAATGTAAAAGTCCAGCATACAGGTGGCGACTCCCAAGTAGACACCAGGAGGCAAGATCTTACGGACCGGGAAAAAGATTAGTAAATGAACCAGAGAAGTACCTAATCTTCATTATTGAAGCCTTAAAGCTCAAAAGGCTCCTGTCTTAGGAGAACAGTGGAAGTCCCTTTTAAGGGTGCACTAATCCAGGGGGTGCCTGTGCAAAGCTTTACGCACACACCTGGAGGGAAAACCTTCAGGATCAGTGGGCCATATCAGCTATATTGGTGTGACATTGGCGGAAGTTTAAAGGAGGTCCGCCTTTCTGGTACAATCATTTTTATTGAAAAAGCATAACATGACAAACTCACCCATGCAGGGGCATAATTCAATGAGCATACCGATCATATAACAACAAAACAAAAAAAAGAGCAATCGTGAAGGTTCCAGTTACCTATGGGAGATGACGATTCGGTTCACCTCTGTTCCTAGCAAGAATAAAAAATGAAAACCCAGGTAATCTGTGCCCAGTGCTAAAGTTAAAAAAAAAAATTGACAAGCAGCACAGGAAGTTAGAGTCGTGTGCAAGATGGAAAACCTCCAATCAATTATAATAATCATAAATCTGGGAGACTGGATTCTCCTGTAGGTTTATCAGACACCTACTTGTCCCAATTCATCCTCAAGGGAATTTCCATCCTCTGATAGAGAAAGCCAAAGGTACTTTGGGAGTGAAGTCTCTTCCAGCAGAACAGTGCCGAAGTATTCTTGGCTCTTCGTAACTGACCAATTATTCTCAGATGGAACATTATCACATCAGACCCCAGCTAGAAAGGTTGGGGGACTCATTTCAAAGACCAGGCTGCTTAAGGTCATGGGATGTTAAGCTTATGAGGAATAGTATTGAATTTCTTGAACCAAGTAGTGTTCAAAGCACTTCTGTCATTCACTCCTTTTAGCAAGAGGAGCAAGATTTGTACTGTGCCTAGGCAGCAGTGGAAGGTTAGAATTCTTAGGCTGTCAGTGGAGCTTCCTGTATCAATAATTGCAAATGTACCATTTTGGCTTAGGAGGCTCTAGTGACTCTCTCTCCTACTCTTAAGCATTGAATCACCACTGCCCCTTCCAGTGATGATGGATTCGCTCTCTCATGGACAGTTTTGCAATCCAGCTCCAAGAGACTACTTTTGATGGCATAGAAGTTGAGAGGCAGTGGCTACCAAGTCAAGTATGCTCAGTGCAGTTAGTGCCTACCTTGTGTCAAACCAGAGAGGTCTTCATGATTTAGATTTACCTAAGAATATGGGAAAATGATGCAGATCTCACACAGCAAAAGCCCGGAGTCCTTTTTCACCTAAACCAGCCAAGGTTCCACAGTTCTTACAACTAGGGCTGAACCGGGGCCTAGGTTCAAATATGTTTAAAGCTCGAAGTTCACCTTTGTCTGCACTTGCAGGGGTTTAAGGAGTCCTTAACCCTAAGTGATGCAATTCTTAAAAGGCTTGCATGAAGTTATAGGCCTCCCAGGAAACCATTGTTCCCTATGTGGAACTTGCTTATGGTCCCCATTTCTATCAAAGACTCATTTCTATCCTACAGAATTGACTACACTCTGCAAACCCTAAAGACCCTATTTCTCATTGCTACAACCTCTGTGAAGAAAGATGTCAGAACTACAGGCTTTGCACTCAAGGAGCCTCACTTAACATTATACCCGGACAGAACAGAATAGTCCTAAAACTCCAGACTGCTTTTATCCATGGGGTGTCTTTCTCCTTCCAATTTAACCAGGAAGTCAATTTCCCATCTTTCTTGGTTGAGTGGGAACCACATCCCCTGTAGGTTTAGCTAAAGCTGGTGACCTGCTTGGCAGCTACCCTTTCATTCAGGAAACTGAAATATGTACTTGGTTCCAGCATGGCTTAAGTAAGGGTCAGTCAGCATCAATACGTTCAGTCACCTCCTAGATTAAGACAATTAAAAGAGCCTACTCTTCAAGGCCTTCCTGTTTTGGAGGTGTTAAGAGCACATTTAACTAGGGCAGTGCCAGCTCTGTGGACAGCTCAGCGCTGAGTGTCTCCTGAGGTTATTTGCAAGTCAGCAATATGGTCCTCCCAGGACAGCTTCATTACACTTTTATAGGTGAACCCGACTCGTGACAGTAAAATTTGGAAAAATTCATGGTGCATAATTGCACTACTGATGATTACAAAATTTTATTTGCACCCTCCCCATATGAGTTAGTCCCCATATGTATGCTGCCATGATGCACCAGGAAAACGAAAAATTGTATACTCACCTTTCCGTAATTTTCCTTTCTTGTTGCATCTTCATGGCAGCATACAGATACCCACCCAAATGGTGAGAGTTACAGAGAATGCTGTGAGCTGGGTCTGTCTATCAGGTTGTGGGGGCGGAGTCACAACCCATATGTATGCTGCCATGAAGATGCACCAGGAAAGGAAAATTACGGAAAGGTGAGTATACAATTTTCCGTTTTCTTATTTCTCGTGATCTCCTGAATAATCTTTTTTTTTTTTTTTTTTCGCAAGATCTCCAGAATAATCTTTATTTTATTTTAAAGTGATCTACTTTTTTTATAGTGATCTCCATAATATTTTTTGTCGTTTTGTGTGTCAATTTACCACAACACCATTATTATCTTGTATCTATTAACCTCAAAGAGGTTGGTGTTGGTGTCCCTTGTTATTTGAATTTTTGAAATGTACCTGCTTACTCACAAACAAACTGACCTTTTTGAAGTAAAACACATAGCCATGTATTTGTCCAAGCAAAAATTAAAAATGTATTAGGGGTCCTAACAAAATAAAGAAGAAGGCAACGCTGGAGAAACAGTTGGAATTGGTGAAGCCTTTGTACCCCAGGGCAGACATCAATTATTTGACAGGCAAAATTGGTAGCCTGAGGAGTCCATTTAATGGGGAGCACAATCTGGTCCAGGACTCCGAGAGATCGGGACCAGCAGCAGATGACATGTATGTGCCGAGGCTGTGGTCTTACAACAGCCTGCATCTTTTGCCAGACCACACCAAACCCAGGCCATCATTTTCAAGACTTCCTTGCGCACTTCCTTCCAGGCTGTGGCTGTGGTGTTGGAGGTTTTGCTGGAGGTGGTGGAGGAGTCATATGGTCCAACTCACAGACGTAGCTTTTATTGGTGAGTTCACCCCTCACCCCCTTATTTAGGGCCTGAACTATGACCTCCTCACAGATGAGGTGTTGGCCCTCCTCCATTACTTGCATTTTACTGGCTGTCATACTTGCAAATTACTCCTGTTTACTAGTGGTGGTTGCGAGTACTGCAGTAGCCTGCCGAATCAAATTAGTCGCTGATTCCTCCAGGTTCCTCACCTTCCTGGTCCTTTTTGTTGGAAGGTGGTGGGGAGGAACCTGGGATTTGGTCAGGCTGCTGGGCACGGCCACCTCCTGGCTGCCACTTTCCATGGTCACCTCCTGGCTGCCACTTTCCATGGCAACCTCCTGGCTGCCACTTTCCATGGCCACCTCCTGGCTGCCACTTTCCATGGCCACCTCCTGGCTGCCACTTTTCATGGCCACCTCCTGGCTGCCACTTTCCACAGCCACCTCCTGGCTGCCACGTTCCATGGCCACCTCCTGACTGCCACTTTCCATGGCCACCTCCTGGCTGCCACTTTCCATGGCCACCTCCTGGCTGCCACTTTCCACGGCCACCTCCTGGCTGTCACTTTCCACAGCCACCTCCTGGCTGCCACTTTCAATGGCTTCCTCGGGGGTGAGTCTTTCCTATGTATGAAAATGGGACATAGTTTTAGTTTTTTGGTCATCAATCACACACAATTTTGAGCTCATGACTGTTGCAAATTGAATGTTAACAAATAGAAAAGACTATCATTCTGACCCCAGCATTTTTCCTTCTTGTCCCAATCATTTTTGGCTACTACTGTCTATTGATATGTAAACCACTTGGTTAAATCAGAAATTAGTGATCAATAATAACATCTAGTTAACATCAATAATTTTTTTGACAAGAAATATGTTGAGCAATGCTATACCTGGCTCAAGCTGGGCTCCTCCACATCTTCTTACTGGGTGGGTGGCACAGGTTGTATGTCGGAAACCTCATCTGAGGTGGAAGGAAGTGTGGAAGGAAGGGTTGAGAGTGATGGCCTGGGTTCACTCTGGTCTGACAAAAACCGCAGTCTGTCATAGTACCAGATACGTGCTCCTCGGGCCACCAATTTTGCACTTCAAATAGGTGATGTCTGCCGTGAGAATCACTGGCTTCACCAATTCCAACAGTTGATCCAGCACTGCCTTCCTCTTTGGTTTGTTGTTATAAAATTGGTGTTTCACTTTCCACAGACAGGGCAGCTCCCTGTACTTATCAATGAAGATGGGGAGGAAGTCATGGTCATTAAATTTATCCATTTTCTCTGCAAGACACAACACAAGACAAACCCTAATGTTAGGCTAAACTTAATCTATAAAAGCAGTATAGGCCACTAACCACTGATGCCCCAAGTTAAAATTGTACCTTTGTTTGCATGACCGGCGCTTACTCTACTCCGTCCTCTGCTCACATATCGTATGTACGACATACACGTGTTATGCTTTATATACACTGCGCATGCGTGAAACTCCGCCCGACCTTCTTATTAGTGTATTCCCCGCCCCTTCTCTTTCAGTGCAGTGGGAGAGCACATGGTGGAGAGACAACAGGTGCGTGAGAATAGCAGCGACGACGACGAAAGCCCGGAGGCAGAAAAATCCCGATCCAGGAGGAGATTTAAGGCCTCAAATATGTCCTTTGTAGAGATGGTGGGAATGGTGGACATCTTGAAGAGGGTCGACTATGATGGGAAGTATGGACTGTACAGAAACCCAAATGTGAGAAAGGCCAAGATCATGACTAAAGTTGTGAGAAGTCTGCAGAGGAATTTTGGGGTACGACGATCCAAGGAGCAATTGAAGAAATGCTGGTCAGACCTTAAATTGAGAGAGCAGGATCAGTACAAAAGGATCAAGAGAGTGCTGCAAAAAAGTAAGTATTTGTCCTGTGTTCCTATTATTATTAGTAATTTAGTGCTGGTCTATGTGCTTTTCTTTACTGTTGTTCAGTTTAAAATGGCAAGTGTCAGGTTTGTGGGCACAGTAATCGTTCGTAGTACATCGATTGTTCGACCACTAATACAATGTTTTTGGCAGATGCAGGTTAACTACATTTATTCATGCCTATTTGTATTAAAAGAAGTTTAGTATATTGTTGTCTAGATGGGTTTGTAACTATAATGAAATGCAAACTTGATTCAGTGTAAGGAGAGGACACTCAGCATCTCTTTACACATCTGGACGCAGGAGCACTAGTGTGGGACACCAGAACACCCTTTTTAGGGTGTCCCACACAGGTGCTCCAGTGAATACTAGGGGTCTCTCCATGTGTGATACTTTACCAAAAAAAGGTAAGTATTCCAGCTTTAAGAAAGGGAAAAAATCATGTCTTCAGATTGGAACGCTCCAAAAACAGACAATTGTACGACACTTCCAAGCAATGTTTCATATTACTATTTCTTGCCTTAAATATCTGTGTGCTAAGTATACCTTTTTTTTTATTCACATAGGGGAGAAAAGAATCAGGACATCAGAGGACACCAGGAACCCCACTACTCCAGAAGAAGGGGAAATCCCCACACACCCTGAAGATGTGGAGGGAGGAGAGGTTCATGAAGTGGGCGAAATAGTGACCACAACAGGACAGTGTCTGAGACCACAGCTTCAGGTAATAGATGTATGCCTGCATATTTATAATACATAGTGTGTTTTTGTATTTTTAGGTGATGTGGATGTTGTGGAAAAAGAAACTCATTTCAACAGTGCAAGTGCACAGATCCTCATCGGGGAGATCATGGTGTGCAATCCGGAATTAGAGAAGGTCAAGGAAAACATCCAATGATGTTTAAAAAAGACTCAACAACATCATTGATGTTTTAGGCAGAATCTAAAACACCCAAAAATGTAACAGATTGTCTTTATATTTTTTATTTTTACTAAAGTTTTAAAGTAATTTAAAAGCCAAATTTTGAAGATGCACACAGTGTGTCAACATGTGCTATCTACCATCATGGGATATCAATGTACGCGCTTTGTGGGTGCAACCCCTTCCTCATAACTAATTTAGATAAGAGGAAGGGGTTGCACCCCCGAAACACGTCCATTGATCCCCCATGATGGGAGCTAGCACATGTTGACATTAGGCATGGGATCAGGAGGGAAATCCACATTTTGACCCCCAAATTGTGTGCATCTTCAAAATTTGGTTTTTACAGGGGTGACATCATGATGAAGGCAAGATCAACACAGTTTTGACATACTAATATAGTCACATATTTCCTTCAATTTATCAACGTTGAACTTTGTAAGTTCCAGAGTTGTGTATGTTTTATGCTTTTTAAACATGCCTGTTTAACCCAAAAAAAGGCTATATACTGTCACACATACATGTTATACACCAAAGATGTTGGTTTGTTAAAAAACCCTTTTTATACGCACATGTGAATGTGCATGGAGTAAAATGTTGTATACTCAACAATGTGTGGCTTCTTCTTTTAATGCTCAATACCAGTTTTTGGGGTAAGTTGGTGTAGTTACAGTGACAATGGGTGTATTTACTAAGGGAAAATCCACTTTGCACTACAAGTGCACTTTCAGTGCATTTGCAGTGCAAAGTTGATTTCCTTTAGTAAGTAACCCCCACAATGGTCTAAAATTTGCCCCAATCAGGCCATTTTAGGGACTCAAAGCAATTAATTAATGGAGCTGAAAAGGATGATTATTTTTATCATTAATGCATTACATACATTAACAACAAAAACATTGTGTGTGTGTAGCAGACCCACAACATAATAATTAGCTGAAGAAGAGATAGTCACCTCATGTATTAAATAAATGACATTTGCACTATTGAAGTAAATGGCCTAAAATAAAAGGACATTGGAGAACCGAGGAGACAGCTAAAAGAAACACAAGCAGTAAATCAAATGAAATATGAGTTCAGTTTATAAAAAAAAAATATTTAAAACATGTTTTAGACATTGTCTGGCACACGCAACATGGCTTAAAAACGAACGGCTCAACAGAACGAACTGACAGAACTCATTGAAAATCAGAAAGGACCTGAGAAGAACGATCTGAAAATCAGAAAAGAGTGGACAAGAACGCACTAAAAAACAGATACGAACTATTAAATAGAACACACTGAAAGACAGGAATGAACTGACAACACGCACTGAAGAACAGATACGAACCCACAAGCACAAACTGACAAGCAGTAACGAACTGAAAAGCCCGAGGCTGAAAAGCATGAATCGTCTCTCACCAAACTTCTACTAACACGAGATAAACACGAGATTAGCAGAAGGAGCCCAAAGGGTGGCACACTGGCTATTGAACTTCCTTTTTATAGTCCCGTTGTATGTGTTGTACGTCACTGTGTTCTGGACGTTCTGAATTTCCGACAACATTTGTGTGACCGTGTGTATGCAAGACAAGTTTGAGCCAACATCCTTCGGAAAAAAATCCACGGTTTTGTTGCCGGAATGTCAGATCATGTGTACGGGGCATAAGTCTTACTTATCCTTTTCTTCCAGGCACAGAACACCACATTTTCATCAGCAGCAATTGCACTCTTTTCTTTCTCCTCTGCAGCTAATCCTACAGTTGCCCCAAAAAATGGCCTGCAGCTGTCAGCTGAATTATTTGAGCACATCCTGCTACAGGAGAAGCATAGCTTCCAACTGTCCCTGATTAAGAGGGACTGTCCCTGATTTGGAACAAAGTCCTGCTGTGTCTCTTTCTTGTGTGCCCCTCATTTTTGGTCAGATATACAGCATATAGTTGTATATTAAATACACTTTTTATTTTTCAAAAAGTGTTTCCTAGTGCTAAACCTTTCATCCAATTTCTAAATTGCTGCATTTGTAAATTTCAAAAGCCAGTATAAAGGAATAGTGGTGGTAAAAAAAGCACTTATGGGTTTAACTAATATTTTTTTGAAAAAATCTCCTTTAAGAAAAAAGGAATAGAACGGTAATTCTATGCGTTTCTAGTGCCACATCCAATATTAAAGTCAAAACAGGAAGAAACCCCCTAGCGTGGACTTTTTAGGCACACTTAGTTAAAAGTAGAAATATTTTAAAGTAGTTTAGTTTAGTAGAAAAATGTTTTAATAATTATTTAAACATATTGGATAAAATACATATGAAAATAAAATGTATTGTCAATTCATAACATTATCACCATATCCTAAAATGACAAAAATGATCTTCTTGTACCCAACGCGTTTTGGAGTACAGATATCTCCTTCTTCAGGGTGTATGTTGCAGAAGAAAATGTATCTACAATATAATTTGAAGAACAGTAAGTATCTAACAGTGAAAGTACATTGTGAGTAGCAATTGCAGGATTAGTTTGCAAATACACTTACATTTCCTTTTTGGTGTCAGCGCCGGTCCTGGTAAAAAAAAAAAAAATCAATTTGCTGAAAATTTTAATCGATTTGACCTCTCAACTCAATTCAAGATTCAAATCGATTTTCTCCCCAGCCCTAGGTGACAAGCAGCCAAGGCAGGAGAAGGGCTCTATTGTAAAAGTGCTGATCTTAACTAAAAAAGTATGATAGATTGAAAATTAATTAGTCATTTATAGGGCTTTTTTTTTTTTAAATGGTAGTTTGAGAAACACATAGAAAAATGAGTGAAATAGAATGAGTCTTTAGTAGAGAAATGGGACACAGTATAATATTTCCATATGGTAACCATAATGATCCACGTGTGAAATATCTATTGTATAGTCGTCAGTCCTCCGGTGAAGCCGTCTGTGTTGGTGGGCAGGGTGGACTGTATTGATGTCTATGTTTTACTAACTTACTCAATATTCATGCTATAACAAAGATTGTGAATAGACATGCAGAGCAGCGGCTCGGGAGCGACCCTGCTTGGGTGCCCCCATAGCAAGCCAAGGGCCAGAAGCACCTGTGGGTGACCTGAGAAGAGGAAGGTCAGGGCTGCTCTGTGCCAAACCATAATACAGAGCAGGTAAGTATAACATGTTTGTTATTTATTAATTTTTTTAAACAAGCCTTTAATACCAATTTAAGTGCATTAAGTGCAGTAGATGGTTTTAAGTTTTTAAGTGCATTAAGTGCAGTAGATGGCGCACAAACTTAAGGGACTCTGCACATGGCCGGATTGCGAGCGTGCATTGGAACCAGAAGGACTATTTAAACTGCACTAGTGCAGTGTGTCGATGCTGTTTGGTCTGTTATGTTTTTGTGTTCCTGATACTAGTTCCTGTTTGACCCTCTGTTGCTGACTTGATATGCCTCTGACTGCCGCCTGGCTTGTTCCTGGATTACACTTCTGCCTGCGCCCTCTGCACAACCGTCTCTCTGTTGCCAACCTTGGTCTGAATCCTGACTACTCTCCTGCCTGATGTCTGAACCTGATCTGCTCACTAGTTGCGGACCCAGACTGTCCGACTCTGTCTTGTTGTCATGCTGCTCCTGTGCCAGCTGTTCTGCACTGTTCGCTGGCTTCAGTCCTTCTGCCTGTGTGTTTTGGCCCTGCCATCCCTGCGTTCCAGACACATATCAGCACCTGCCAGTGAAAGACTTACCAGGGACTAATGTCACTCTGTGCTCTGGCGTTCCCTGTCACCTTACCAGGTCTCCAGAGTCAGAGCTGTAAGAGAGGCTTTCCCCAGCTCTTCAGGCACCACCACCAGGTACGTTACACCATTTCTTTTATTTTCCACCTACTGTCTGTAAAATCTGATTGTACAATCCCCTTTAGAGCTACCATCAGCTATGTCGTGCAAGGGCCTGCCTGATTTGACACAAATTGAATGGCTTGTTCAGGTGGGTCTTCCCATTCCATAGTTCTGGTAAATCTAAATTAAATTGTACAGAGATTAAACAATCAGATTGCATAGTGTATGGCTATCTTTATACAAGTACGTAGGGGGGAGTGGACAGGGACACTCAGCTGTCAGGCCCCATTCACATCCCTGCATAATAGGAACACAGAAACGCATGCCTGCTACCACACTTTGGGAGCCATTAACATATAATGACAATGCAAGCACTATTTGCATTTGCAATGCATTTCTGGAACGCATGGCAAAGCATGCATTTTTTATGCATTTTTGTGTGTGTTTGGAAATACACAGATGTAAATGGAGCCTCATTGTTTTTGTGTAAACACACCAATCTCACTTTCAGGCCCCATTCACACCTAGCGTAGTGGGAGCATGCATTTTTTGGTACATTTTTCCCGTGACATGCATAGCGCAATCAAATCAATCGGCTGCCCAACACGTGGCAAAGTAGCTCATGGAACATTTTGGTGTGGTTCAGTTTGCACTTTTTTCTGCAGGTTTTGCTGAATTTGTCACTCATTTTCGCATGTGGCAAAATGTGCGTTTGCCTCTGCATATGATGTGCCAATAACAATTACTGGCACCATAACAACTAGTTCATTTTAGGTGTATAAAGGTGGCCATCTGCTATGCAATCTAATTGTACAATCTCTGTACAAGCTCTTTTAAATTTACCAAAACTATATAGGAGGACACACCTAACTATCCAATCAGCCTGTGCCAAATCAGACAGTCTCTTGCACTACATACTTGATTGTAGCCTCGTACACATGATCAGATTTTCGGAAGACCAAACATCCGTTTTTTTGTGGCATGCTAGTCTCATGTCGAAAGTGAAGAGGCTATTCATGATATGAAAATTTTAGTACATCGGAATACAACGTCAGAAGTGGCGTGATGTGTTGAATAGTTTTGTATGTATTCTTTCATTTCTGAGCATGCATAGTCTTGCTGTTATGATTTTTTTTGTATGAAAACCATACTAATGAAACAAAAATCGGACGTTGAGTCCACATCCGACAAAAATGTTATAGTCTGCATATCCTGCTTTTATCTCACGAAAAAGCGAAAGCGGCTGTTGAAAGCATTAACGATCTGAAAAGCGGCAGACAGCTCATCGTCCAAATTTTTCCATCCGATTTTTGTATCGTGTGCACGGGCCTTAAGGCTGTGTATTCAGTGAGAATGTTGTTAGTTGACATTGATTGTATGTGTGCACAGAGGTGGTTGGGAACCATCTCCAAGAGGGGGTGGGGAGCAGGTGCAGATTGTATGCTAATGAGTTCAGCTGGTAAACTCCTTCCTGCGTCTTACCGGATTTTTTGTCCGAAGGTCTGTCCAGGAAGTACTGGAAATGTTTATCATACAACAATCTAGATGCTAAGCTAAGGGCTGTTGAAGGATATAGTAAGCTTTTTTTTCTGCAAAAAAGGTACATAAAATGGTATATTGGTACATGGCCTTTAAAAAAAATTAAGCAGTCATGGAAAAGCAGTAGGTACAAAATCACTGCAGCATATGCTGATGAATAGATATATATATATTTTTTTCATCAGCTAAATGAGGGATGTGATTTAGTCAATGAGACTTACAAGACATTGACTTACTAAAACTGGGGAGCGCATAATCTGGTGCAACTGTGCATGGTAGCCAATCCCACTCGAAGGCCTCGTACACATGGTTTGATTGTTGTACGACCGAGCGTCTGATTTTTGTCAAAGGCGAGTGTGCAGGATTTTGTCTAGCATACTAACTATCCGCAAATTGTCCTTTGGCAAACATGAACGTAGTGATGTACTATGAGAGTATAAAGAGGAAGTTAATTTCTCAAGAGCAAACTTTTGGGCCCCTTATGCTAATTTTGTGTTAGTAGAAGTTAGTAGAATTTTGGTGAGCATTGATTTGCGCTGCATTTCGACATTTCATCCATTGCCGCATCATGATTGTTAATTCTAGATTGTGAATGGTAGTTTACAAGACCAGCTCATCTTACAGATTTTCCCTTCTGATTTTCGTATCGTGTGTACGAGGCCTAACTCTAGCTTGCTCAATTAAGCTTTGAAAAAAACAAAAAAAAAAACCTGGAAGCTGATTGGTTTCTTTGCACAGCTGCACCAGAGTTTGCACTCTCCAGTTTTAGCAAATCAACCCCATTGTTGGAATAATGCCTATGCAGTGTATAACATACTATATTTTTCTTTCCAATAATTTTTATTAAATGCGATCTATATTTTTATCTGAAACATGTAAACTGTATTTTGTTAAGACTTGGCCCCTATTGACCACACTTGGGTTTGGATTTATGTGGACAATTTCCAGAATTTATAATTATATTTAATGTTTAAACTTAATCAGGCTTGATACCTCTTGTTTTCAGGCAGGATGATCTGACTTTTTCGTATGTAACCATGAATCAGCGATCTACAAGGTTGCAAGCAAGAAAAACAGTGAGCTGGCCTTTGAAAGCCACACTAAAGATGAGAGAATTGCAGGCTTAAAAAAGAAAAAAAAAACCTGATATGCCTCTGACTACCTGGACAAACTAGTAGGTAAGTCTTAAACTGGAACAAACAAATGCTTATACAGAGGAACAGGGAGAGATGCGCATACAATGCGGTTATAATGCTGTACCAAATCAATTTGTTCAGATTTTTTTAAAGGCGGTCAATAACAATAAATTCCAGGAAAAAGGTGAAATGTAAAAGTTTTGTTTTAGTACATTAAAATTCATTCTCAATGATATTTTATAAACAGGAATAAATGCAACAAAGAGAATAATAGGAGAAAAAAAATCTATAAAGTAGTCTTCTCAACTTTTTTTTTAAATAGGCTTCTTGATAGAGCATTTGATTTAGGCCTCATTCGCACAGGGAAAATGTGCCAGTCATGGCAAGATGCCAGCAGGTTCCTGTGGCAGGATTCACAGGTGAATGCATTTAGTTGTGGCTGCTGGGACTGTACAAAACAATGATAGACTGAGAGCGACCACAGCTATCCACCAGTGTTTAGATATAGTTGCAGATGGAGTGATTATTTGTAGTTAGGGACAGATACTCGCCCTTGTTTGATGCAGCCTATCATTGCTTTCTACAGCTCAGCGGCCACAACTCTCCGCATCCACCTGTTAATCCTGGCCAAGGAATCCACTGGATTCTTGCCAGAACTGGCACATTTTTCCCATGTAATTGAGGCCTTAGCTTGTATGCAACATTTTCAGGCTTGTTAGCCCTTTTCAGACATCATGACTTCTACTAAATACAGTCATAACTTATACAGAATAAATATAAGTATGTGTGCAGTGACCTCCACTATCAAAGAAATAATGAAGGCTGTTCATTTTTCCTAATTACAAAGAAATACCAACTACAAGTGTACAGTTTGAGGTTACATAGCAGAATCAGCTTGGTGGTAATAACTGGAAGTTTGACTTCTCTTTTAATAATGTAGTTTTATTGTGCACATTTGAATGAATTATAAGACTAAGACCTGAAATCATTTTGGGTAAATAGGTTCAAGCTGTGTGCACACTGTAAAGCCTTGGGTTGTAAAAATGAAAAAAGACTAATCATTAAGCTTGCAATGCTCAACTGAAAACCAAATACAACCATAAGCGTCTAGGACTTTTGAAACATTTGTGAATAAAAAAAAAATCATTTTGTTAGATAGTTACTTAAGCTCTATATTTGCTTACTTTAGAATACAGATGTATTTTTGTATTATCACAGATTAAAATGAATGCCTCATTCTTTTCAATGCTTACAATACTGCGTTTTATGAAATTAGCAGGCTTATTGAAAAAGCAAAGAATCTGCAAAATGCAACAAAACATAGGAACCGATTAGCAATCATATTTCATTGTTTTGTTTCTGCATTGATAAAAGGTTATGTCTGGTTGATTGCTCTGACTTTTTACTTTTCAAGTCATCTGTTATATTTTTTTTTATTTTGAATTGGACTGCTTGATTTAACATTGTCTGTTTCTTTTTCCCTTATTTTTATTCAGTTAAACCCTAATAAACCATAACCACCAAAATGGTAGCACGCATGCAACATCCTCAATATGGCTGTCATTTCCTTTAAAACTAACAAAAGCCTCTAAGGCAGTAAACACATTGCATGTTTACTGTGATATACTGCGCATTTATAATGAAATAATTATGTTACAGTTTTCTGCACACATGGTAATAAGGCATAGATATCTGTTTTAGGTCTCATACATTTAAGGTAGCTGAGTTAGGCCACACTTTATTTTCAGCATCAACCCAATTAACATTCTCTTTCCCAGTGAAGAAAATAAAAAAATGAGATTAATCCCCTCAAGCAAATCATAGGCGCAGAAACATAAAAATACTTCACATGTGGGAATTCAGTTTCTGTATGGGATATTTTGTTTTCTGCTATTCACACCAGAGCATACAACTTAAGATAACAATGATCAAAATTAAACAAAAAAAAAATCAAAACTGTGTACATACTATTGTTTTAATTTTATCATGCATTTATTTATTTATTTATTCTATTTCCATTATAGAACCGCATTAGCTCTTTGAATTTACTTTTGCAGGTTTTACTGTTAGACACTAATAAACTTGCACTTAAAGCACATGAAAACATAAGGACCCAAGTCAGAAGATGAAATTCCAGACTACTTTTATGTTCAAAACTCTGTCCCCCCCCCTCCATCCGTTCCTGATTTTTATTCTAAACATTGGACTTTATTATACATATTATACATAATTCCCACTCCCGGATGTGGCGCGATATTCAGGGGGTTTGGTTGGTCTCCCCATGGACCTGGCAGGCTTTCACCACCAAGCATTTCACATATACGTTTACAGGTGATAAACCATACATTCCATATTTTTGTCAGACATTAATTTTTGATCTCATGCTACAGGATTCTATCCTCCTTTGCACTCAGGGCAGGTATGATGCGTATGTATATTTGTTTTGATTGACATGAAAAATATAATAGAATATATGTTATGTTTGTTTAATAAACTATTTATTTACTGTTTATGCATATTATTACAGTACCCTATAATATGATCTTGATGAAATGGGACTGCCCTCAAAACAGGACAGCCTGATAAACAGATCTCAAGGCCAGGAAATGAATGACATTGGATGGCTGTGGATATGTTTTTGGCCTTTTTTTTTTTTTCCAAATAACATTTTATTGTAGTATTTGTATTACAAGAATACATAATATGTAGAGAACCACAAAATAAAAGAGGGAAGGAAGAAGGAGAGAAGGGGAGCATGTAATAAAAGACATGTATATAACAGTTCCCCACATCCTTCCCCATAACACTGTTCAAAACTGTACAGGTTGTTCATGCATTCAAGGCATAGAAAAGAAAGAAGAGGGAGAAGGGGATGAAGGAAGAGAAAGAGGGGGGGGGGGGCGGTTGTTGTAGTAACTTGTTTACTTGTTCATGGTGGATCCTCTCGAAGATGCCACAGCTCCCAAACTTTGTTATGCGCTTCCAGCCTATCCTGTATTGTTTTTGGCCTTTTTTAACATTTGTTGTATGTCCAATAGAATGTTATAAATAAACAATAATATATATATATATATATATATATATATATATATATACAGGGCAGGACTTAGGGTGGTGGGGGCCCCTGGGCTTGAGTCACTTTCGGGACCGTCCTTCTATACATTACTTTAAACCTTTAGTTTTCTTTTAAGCGCGCCACTCTGATACCATTTGTACGCCATTACATCACTGTCTTATGCAGACAGGTTTTCTCAACGGCAGTAAACGAGGCACTATATAACTGCCAATAACCAATCAGCAAACCTCAAGATAAGAGTTTAAGGAATTTTAAGGAAAAAAACTATTTAAGGAAAAAACTTACATTTAAATGCTCATCAATGCAGCCTTGCACAGAGTCCATCTGCATGCGTGTTCAGTGTCATTTGCAGCCTTGTCAGTGTCATTTGCAGCCTTGCAGCCTTGTCAGTGTCATTTGCAGCCTTGTCCGTGTCATTTGCAGCCTTACCCAGGCTGCAGTTAAACTGCAGTGACTTGTCAGTGTCACTGCAGTTGAAATATGGCGCCGCCGAGATACACAGAGCCGGTCCTGTGTATCTCGGCTCCTGACGGCTTTTCTCGGCTCCTCTCGCAGCCTCATCCAGTCCTGCCCTATGATGGACATAACAAGGGTCCAATGGCGGGACTGCGCGTGACTGAGAGCGGACCCGAGCGCCACTTATATAAATACATACATAGTCGAGTGTACTCAGCTAGCTCCGCTCACAGTCACTCCCAGTCCCTGTGTTATGCCCATCATAGGGCGGGACTAGGCGTGACTGTGAGCGGAACTAGCTGAGTATAGCCGAGTACACTCGGCTGGGACCCGCGGGGCCCCCTATTGGACGGGGCCCACGGGCTTGAGCCCAGTCAAGCCCAATGGTAAGTCCTGCCCTGTATATATATATATATATATATATATATATATATTTCTGTCAGGATGTTATTGCCTTTTGTGGCCCTGTTGTAGAAATTTCGCCTCACTTCCCGTCTTGGGGTGACCAGAGGCCTCCCTAATGAGGGCATTGCACTACACAGAGACCTGGTAAAGAATAAGAAATGGTCATTAAGTTTTTAATGGGGTGGGGGAGAATCAGCTACAGGGGAACCAGAGGCAATACTGGTGGCTAGTCTTGTGTTTGCTGCCTGCCTTTTTTTTGGGGCACAGATTCCAGGGTTCAGTTCCTCTTTAGGTTTATTTTGCAGAAAAGATTTATTGCTTTTCTTAAAACAATTAATATTTCTGCTATGTATCTGCTGTTGTATGTACTTGTATGAAAAAGTATCCTGTTCTCTTTGTATTGCTTGCTTTTAGTGAAATCCCTGGTGTTCCTGCCATTCCCTCTGCTTTCCTATTAAAAACTGACAACGTAAAGCAGGAGACTTGAACTGACACACACCCCCTGCACAGCCATTCAGTGAGAAGATCAGTGTTCTGCTGTTTCTCCTCCCCCAGCTCTTACGTATCTGAGAACAGAGGGGATGTGGAAATTGGAATGGGAAAAAAGTGTTTATATTTTTTATATCAATACACAAAGTTTTTTTTTTTTTTTTTACAAGTTGATCGTTTACAAACACTTTAAGCTATATTGATATTAAGTCACCAGTTTAACTGCAAATAGGGTTTTGTGTGGTTCTGCTTTAGCTTTGTTGTAGCAATAATCCTCACAGTGTCATGCAAAAATCAATACACTGGCAATCCACTTACAACAGGAGACAAAAACAGGAAATAAAATATTTTTATTGAATATTTGCTGAATATGTCAAGGTTTTTAACAACGACCTGAAAACTCTACTGTGGGAATCACTACACAAAGTGAAACTAAATTATAACCACTTCATCAAAAATGAAGGTTTACACAGCAAACTTTGTTAGCCCGCGGGTCACGAGCAGTATGGCAAGAGAAAACACCCGAACATTTCTACGAGATACAAGAGAGAAACTCACACATAGAAACACTCAAGCAGGCAGTAAGTATAGACAAAGGCAACTAGGATTTCTACAGCATCAGATTCTAATACTTTACACAGCTTTGTCCAAAAGGTAGATGTGGCTTTTTTATGGATTAAACCATATACTGATCAAATAGCAGGTTCAATATAGCAAATTTATGTTGTATGATAAATTTAGACAGTACAGTAGAAGCACATCAAGAGATATCAATGCATCTTGGGTTATATGAACCTGCATTTTGAGCATACCTGTTAGACATATACACATCGGTTGAGAAAATAAAATAATCTGAAATAGTATGATGAGTTTTGGTCAGTGTAGTTATATTAGATATGTGTCACCTTACTATTTCAGATTATGCAGCATACAATTTGTCCCGTTTAGGGTATGTACACACTTGGGGGGTTCATGGAAAAAAAAAAAAAAACATTCAAAGGGTCCGCCTGTAGTGATCATACTGTGATGGCTAATTTATGGCAGACAGTTACTTTGAATGGAATCTCCATTGTGTGTACACATTACACATTTACACATCAAAAATGAGAATTGGCATATCTATAGTGTGGTCATTATTTGAGAAACATGACTAAATACTCATATGCTGTACCCATCATACAACACCCAGCTTCTTCCATCCTGCACCACAAAGAGCAATGATAAAGTACAGATAGCAGCAATCTACAACAACCATTCAGACATCAGCTTACTTAAAGCAGAGATGTGAAAGATTATTGCTGATTGTTTGCTAAGGAATGCCACATTTTGTAGTTTGTCCTTTGCCTTGACTTAATATCATCACAAATAAGCATACCCATCTCTAACTGTTCTAGTGTGTACATACCCTAATTTGTGCCTTTCAAAAACCATTACAGTAGGGTACCTACTGTCACCATTCAAAGCAGCTATGGGAAACCTTTGGTCCCAACAGTTACTGAGGAACTACACATCCTTGCATGTCCTGACAGCAAATGGTGCACAGTGTGTGCTTGGACCTGTAATTCATCAGTGGGCAGATATTGCCCAAAAGTGTTTTGGAGTAAATCTATTTCCGACACACTGTACAGTATTTAGTGAAATAATCTGTCAGGAATATATTACAATCGCATGCAAAAGTACTGATATCCAACAATACCAATTGCTAAAATTAAAATGGTATATTTTACCCTGGCAGGAGAAAATTATATAATTTTTCATTGACACCCTTTAAAAAACTAAATGCAAGGTAATTTGAGGACATATTCTCTAGTTTGTATCCTTCTTACCATCTTATAAGAAAAAAACGACAATACAAATCTCATTCACATTCTGTGCAATGAAAAAACTGGACGATAAATGTTTATTGTATCCTGCTGTTCAAGGTTTATCCACCAAATGATATGCATAAAGGATATAATCTACAATATTCATGGATGTTTATATATTATTTATAATATATATAGATAGATAATTTAGGGGCTATATTGCACAGTGCTCAATACATTGCTGTGTGATCTACCTGTTCTATGACCAAGATCCAGCATAGCTCCCAGTTCCTAATTGGTCCGTAGTAACCTGTTTGTGCTATGCTCTCCTGCAGCAGTGCAGTAGAAAGAGATGGCAGTATCAGTACAATATCACTATAGAATTAATCGATTGCTATTTACTGAGAGAACTAAGTTTTATCTAAGCACACACGGCAGTCACAGTGATACACAGAGCAGTCATTTAAGACTTATGGAATGACTAATAGCTTCATAATAGTGCCATTTACTACATAATAACATTGAAAACATTTAGAAACTCCTCCTGAAATGAGCATCTAGTATACACAAGAGGGTGCTCCAGTTTGCTAGCACTTGTTCTTTGTTTTATACCATTTTTAAAGGACAAATTAAAACTCATTATACAAATAGTAAATATATATAAAAAAAGGTCACTAGCTGTTTTGGCTTACTTGAAGTGCATTCAGAATTATGGCTAAATTAGTTTAGTCTTTTTACATATATGTATATATATATATATATATATATATATATATATATATATATATATATATATACACATACATATATATACATAGATAGATAGATAGAGAAAGGGAGATAGAGAGAGGGAGAGGGTCACAATACTGTTTGTTAAGTATGAAGACATGACTGTGTATTCATTGACAATGCTTTCCAGCAATGCTCAGTATGCCTCACAATCTGTCATTATCACAAGATATTTTTTTTTACAAGAAACACACATATATTATGAAATATGTCATGTGCAAACACATGGATAAATCACAAGATGTACATTCTATGTAAAGCTAAAATTTACAGAAATGCGTGAGGGTTGCAAGCAAGTATCATGAGACATTATAATTGTCTTGGCGCTAGCCATTCCTAATAAATATATATATATATATATATATATATATATATATATATATATATTATTTGCAACCCCTTCACTCATATCTAAAAAACACAATTTTAGCTTTGTTTTTTTCAAGACATTAATATATATATATAGATATATACACTGATAGCATGGCATCTAGTGACCAGATCTCTTAAGGACAGTCATGCTTTTTTTTTTTAATCTGATCAAACTTTGTTGCTCCTGACTGTAATCTACACGTATATGAACTTGAAAATGTGGAATGTTGCTTGTCTTGTATTCAAATGTATCTGGCCAACCATAGATTTAAGTTGTCCTTTAAGATGTCAGTGCAACTTTACTAGTGCCTTATAACTTGGAATTTCTCCTGGAATGCGGGCGATACAACCTGTAATATTATCAGCTCTTCTATATTTAGTCAATTTACATTTTGTTTTAAAATAGAACATCTTATTAAAAACATTGTGGTATACACATAATAAGAAACGCTTACAACATACAAATACACGGACTAGAAATCAATGTTGGCATACTGTTATATACAAGAATGTGTTAACAACAAATTGATTCATGCTCTATCTATACATCATATTGCTTAAAAGAAGAGTAAGAGGGCAGTTTTGTGGCGCACAACTGGGATTCTTTTGGAGAAGTACATTTAAATTTGTGCAAATAAAATGAATTAAGTACAAATGACCTGAATCAGGTATGCATGGAAAGACATGAAAGGACCCATACTACTGAGGTATTTACATATACTGGCTAAAGAGCACTATGTGGGCAACAGCAAATTTGTTTCTATTTCTTCACTCCAAGCATTACATCTACTTCCTCCTCAGGTTGTAAAGTGTGCCACTGTGCAATGGGTCGTCGTGGGTTGGCCAACATGTCTGACCAATGCCGAAGTTCCGCTCCAGTGCTGTTATATCCTACAAACACCTTTCCAATAGCATCATTTTTTCCAATCTTGTCATAGTCCAAAACTGTCACAACAACCTGCACTTTCTGTAAAAAAAAGGAAATAAATATGAGTAGGAAAAGAAAAAAAAAAAAACACATCTAACACATTTAGTATAGTTAAGTATAGCTGAGCTTTCTAAACATTAATATCTATCGGTCACTAGCCACCCTTCTTAGTTTAGGCAATGTACTTTTCCTCCTGCAAAGTAATAATTAGCTTGGCTTAAAGTGGTAGTAAACCACCCGCTTAAAAAAAAAAAAACCCTGCAAGGCAAAGTTATAATGTGCTAGTATGCATCGCATACTAGCACATTATGTGAAAGTTACCTTAAAACAAAGCCCTCCAGCAGCATGCCGTCACTGCTGACAGGGCTTCCATCTTTGTTCGGTCTTCCTTTCAGGTTGGCGGGCTCTGGTCCTTTGATTGGATGACTTGCAATGCGTGCAGAAGCCAATGTTCACGGCACAGGACTCTGAAGGAACAGCGCGGGTATGCCGTTCCTTCAGATCACATACGCTGGAGATGTCACCGGTGGCTTCACAAGTAAATATCTCCTAAACAGTGCACGTTTAGGAGATATTTACTGTACCTATATATATGGAGTTTACTCCCACTTTAACCGCTTACAGACTGGAAGATTCGGCTGCTTAATGACCAGGCCATTTTTTGTGATACGGCACTGCGTCAGTTTAACTGACAATTGCGCGATCATGAGAAGTTGTACCCAAACAAAATTGACGTCCTTTTTTCCCCACAAATAGAGCTTTCTTTTGGTGGTATTTAATCACCTTTGTGGTTTTTATTTTTTGTGCTATAATTAAAAAAATAGCGCCAATTTTGAAAAAAAAAAGTTTTTACTTTTTGCTATAATAAATATCCCCAAAAATGTTTTTAAAAAACAAATTTCTTCATCAGTTTAGGTCGAAATATATTCTTCTACATATTTTTGGTTAAAAAAAAATATCCCAATAAGCGTTGATTGGTTTGCGCAAAAGTTATAGCGGGAAAAGAGGGAAAGATTAGGATAGGGAAGATAGGGAAAGGTTTATGGCATTTTTATAATTTTTTTTTACTAGTAATGGCGGTGATCTGCGATTTTTAGCGGTACTGTGACGTTGTGGTGGACAGATCGGACACTTTTGACACATTTTTGGGACCACTGACATTTATACAGCGATCAGAGCTATAAAAATGCACTGATTACTGTGTAAATGTCACTAGCAGGGAAGAGGTTAACACTAGGGGGAGATCAAGGGGGTAAATGTGTTGCCTAGTTAGTGTTTCTAACTGTATGGGAATAGGACTGACTGGGGGAGGAGATATATCGTTGTTGCTTCTTACTAGGAACAAACAATCCGTCTCCTCTCCCCTGGCAGAACAGGGATTTTTGTGTTGACACACAAATTCCCGTTCTAGCTCTTGTTCCCACAATCGCGGGTGCACGTGCATCAGGTCCCCTGCCATGCTGCGGGCGCACGCCTCCGGCGGCTCTTAAAGGGGGAGATGTACCTGGCGATTCGCAGGAACGTGCCACTTTGCCAATGTATATTGGCGAGAGACGGTCGCCAAGTGGTTAAAGCCCAACCAGGAAAAGCAAAAAAAATGCTAATTTAGTCTAGGGTAGAGGATCACGGAGTAAATAGCCTGTTTCTTGCTCTCGCAGGGTCCCTCGAGAACTGCAGCTGGTCCCCTGCAGTCTGCTCTGTAAGCTGCAACCAGCTCCTGTTTCACTCCAGCTCAGGGTTCAGAGTTTATCTCACTGTATTGTAACTAATAATGCTGAGGCTTCAACCACAGATTGGTGCTTTGGGTGGAGGAGGAGACCACTGGAGCCAGCTAAAGTGAGGAATTAGGTAGAATGTTTTGTGAAATTCCCTAGACATAACAAGCGATTTCTATGGATTTTTATTCCTCCTGGAGTTGGACTTGAAAGTGATTGTAAATGTATTTTTTTTTTTTTTTTACATTTTCCTTTTTTAAAAAAAATAACAGCACAACACTGGCTGTGGTTGACAGCAGCAAGAGCCAATGGACAATGTTCTTAGCTTGTGAACATTCATTTAGCTCAGTGAGGCTGTTTTCTTTTTACCTTTCTGTTTTAAATCACTTACCATTTGCAAAATGGGATTAAAAGGGGTTATATCTTGTAATTTGTGGAGTGGGTAATGTTGGAGGATCTAACAAATTGGCGCTATAGAGTTTTCAGGCCACATGTGTGAAAATAGGCCACATGTGTGAAATAGATGAATCAAATGTTAACAGTTTTCTCAATGTATGATCATGTATTAAACAACCTTGTTCTACCGCTTGCCATCTTTAATATGGACACGTGATCATTGCCAAATTCTTGCTGAATGAATGGTAATCAACATTCTATTTGGGAACTAGTTTAAATTGGACATACACCATACATTCTTATTGTACAATTTTCCAATTGATTGCATTAATTATTAAGGACCACACTGACTGGGTCCTTATCTTGTTTTTGCACGTTTTTGCATGACAGCCAATCATAGTGATCACATGAGTTGTTTACAGATCTGCTGCCTCAGCTGTCATTGTGCTTTACACAGGAAGAGGCACATTGACAGCTGAAGTGGGCAGGCTGCAGCTGTTAAAGTGAAATACAGACAGTAAAAAAATTAAAACATTTACATAACATTAAAGTGGTTGTAAACCTTTAATAAGGCTTACCTGTAGCTACACTGGATATCTGCTAAACCTGCACGGTTTAGGAGATATCCCCTGTATTTGCATGTGCCGACGTCATCGGCACATGTGCACTGAAGCAATGGCAGTACGTGCCGTTGCTTCAGTTAGACTGTGCCGTCACCGGCGGCTCCCACGAGCATGCGGGGGAGTGACGTCATCGCCGCTCCAGCCAATCACAGCGCCACAGCCGCGATACCCAGAAGTAACTCCGGGAGCGATGTCAGAGCACGGTACAAGGACGGCTGCGGGGGCTTCGATCTCAGGTAAGTCATTCATAATGAGCTAGTAAGCTATGCTTACTAGCTCATTATGCCTTTGTTTTGCAGGTTTTTTTTCTAGGGTTTACAACCACTTTAGATAACAGTTAAATAATTATAATCTGTAAATATAAATGGTGTAAATTTTAACATTTTTGTTAATTTGTTAGATTATAAGAACAATTTGTTAGCCTATAATATCACCAATATAAGCAATTTACAAAATAAAAATCCTTTATGTCAAAATAAAATCTTATATGTCTTGATACACATAAAAATTATTTTCAGGTAGGTAAATTATTTGTATCTATGTAAAAGGGGGAGCCTTTTATTTCTTTCATCTCATTAAAGATTAAAAACAATAGAGACTCTGCAGTAATGATTGGTAGGCAGAGACCATATGACCTACACTGCTTAGGCTCTGAAATAGCGTTTTTCTAGCGTTTTTTTTTTCCAAAATAGTAATATAATAGGGAGAGCGGCGTGCTGACGCCACCAACACACCAACATGCAGTCCCGGAAGCTACGGGCGTTTGTTTAGAGAGAGCCGGCCGGCTCGTTTACCCATTGATGCCTTATTAATCCGGATATATGTAAGTGCATTACTTGTTTTACTAATAAAAGTTTTATACGTTTTACACTATGGAAGCCCTTCTCTTTTATATATGACTGGCCAATGGATATGCTGTTTGTGATACATATAAGAAAATCACAGAGGACTATATCTGGTGTTTCATCTATTTCATCCTGAGACTGTGGCTGGGTTATAAGCTAAAAGGCGCATTTGATCTCCTCACCAGAGATCAAGGGAGCTGGTAAGAGGCAGTTGTTTTAAAGGTGAAGGACTGTCCTATCTTCTACACTAATTTCTGCGGTGATTTTAAAGTGTGATGTCACCTTGACTGAGGATGAGGATACATACCTTTTGTGGATCTCATACAGAGTGATAATTGGCACTTGTTTTGATGTTTCGGATGGACTTAAATACTACGTGTGCATACACTTGGTTTTGATCTTACATTTAGCGCAGTTTCTTTTCTGTTATCAAAATAGTAATGTGACTTGGAAACGTTTGCCTTATCAACTTATTTAAAAGTATACGTTTTCTTGATAGATTCACTTTAACAAAGACTATGAAGAGAATATTGTGGCTCTGTGAACCAATATGATGTTTTTCCTAAAGAAATTTAATATATGACTCTACAGTCTTTATATCTGGAAAAAAAACTTCACGCTTTCATATCACATATCTATTCCGTGGCAGGCAGATTATGATAAGGCAAATTACCTGTCAAATATGACGTGAAGAAAAGAAGAAAAATCTCATTTGCTTTTATCCATATAACATTTATCAGGACACCTCTTACTATTTAGTCCTTGATATTCTTATTAGAGCCTGTATTATTTAAACACAATGTCACATATGAGTTTGGCACTCCTGTAATGACATATTGCTCAGGATGGAATGTTCAGACCTATTTCTTTTTAAATATAATGGTAGATAAAAAGGCACACTAATTAGTGAAAAGTGACTGAATAGCACAAAAAGCCTGCACCCATGTTTAACCCTGCCCAACACTACATCCATAGTTAATAAGGTTTTAAGTAGGATTCAGTAGAGTCATTTTCAATGTCATCTGAGAACATGAAGAATATGGTAATTTAAAGCCTTAATACACTTGTTTGAAAATAGAACAAAGCAGAAAACATGTTTGGATGCTATAAGGTGATGTTTTAGATTACCTGAATTTGCTCAAATGGTACTTCAAAGCTGAAAGACTCGTTGTAGTAGGGATTAAGAGTATTCTTCTTAATAGTTGTCTTCTTTTTCTTCAGTCTCTTGCCATTCTGCATGAGATGGATTTTCACATAGGGATCTGAAAAGGTTTAAATTTAATTATAAGCATGTAAACTGAATGCAAAGGTTTGAAAAAGGGTATTTAACATTTCTGTGCAAACAAATGTTAGCAGTAGATAATAATACTGATGATAATAGTTAACCCATGTTAAACAATCCTGCATAGGAATTTGTGTGACTCTAAAAGTCAATTACATGAATATTACAGTTGTCTACACAAGTGCTTAAACCTGACCTTCAGGCAGACATAAAAGGCACACATTATTGCAGCTCTGTATGCATTATTACATCCTTAAAGTGGTTGTCAACCCTTACATATACCCAGTGAAGTGACTAACCTCTGGGGATACACAGAGGTGAAACAAATCCTCCAACATAAGTTGTACCTGTTTCAGCAGCCTCTACAGCTGTTCAACGTGCACAATTTAACACAGCAGGGTTGATTTACTAAAGGCAAATAGACAGTGCACTTTAAAAAGTGCAGTTGCACTCTGCAAGTGCAGTTGCTCCAGAGCTTAGTAAATTAAGTGGAAGGAGAATTAAAAAAACAGCATTTTTGCTAGCACGTGATTGGATGATGGAAGTCAGCAGAGCTTCTGCTCATTTACTAAGCTCTGAAGCAACTGCTCTTGCAGAGTGCAATTGCACTTTGAAAAGTGCATTTTTTTGCCTTTAGTAAATCAACCCCAGCATTTTTAACTTAAAGAGCAGGGAGCTGAGTGTAAACTGATACCTGAGTGGATAAAATGAATACCCCTTTCTCTACACAGTCTCATATTGAAACATGCACAGGTGAGGATGTCAATCACATGCTGTGAGCTGGAGGGGGGTGGGGCCATCTTCCACGATTCTCTGGTTTAAGCATATACTGTCAGACGTAACTTATGCAGAAAGCAAAGAAATGAAAGAGCAGACAGGAATTGCACTAGGTGCTTTGGGTTTAGGCAAGTACACATTATAAAAGGATATTCCTTGTTATTTTTCATTTCAGGGGTTTACAACCACTGTAAATGTATTTTGTTAATGCAAGCAGTATCTGGCTTGGTATTAGCCCCTTGCATTCTACTGCACAGTCTGGGGCAGGGAAGGTACCTGTAAGTGAAAGTAAAACGGCATACTGCCATTAGTGTCCACTGGAGAGATTTCCCTTCACCTTCTGCCCTGGACACAACAGGTTGAGAATGTTAATCTAAACAAATTTAGGAGCAATCCCACTTCTAAAAGTAAATCAAATAGAGCCCCTTCTAAGAAATATCCCCTTTAATCTTGTTTTGGTGACACATGTAACATTTTTAATTGCTTTTTACTGTCTGTTCCAGGGATAGCAGTTGCCAGTTGACATAATATGAATGTGAGCCCCACAAGTAGAGATAAAGACTAGTGGCGCCCGTACAGTGTGGGCGCAGGGGCGCCGCCCCCGACACCTCCGCCGCCCTCCCTATTCATGTGCCAGGCCCCTTTCAGGATGTCGGACACATGAAATACTATGGCGGGGAGAGGCGGGGGTGTGTATTTTGAAGCACGTGATTAGAGCCAGAGACTCTAATAGGCTTCAAAATAGGGTGGGCTTGGGGAGCAGAGCACTGTTCTGAGGCATAGCGATCGAATTTTTGATATTTTCACACTAACATTCCTTCCTGCCAATCAGCAGGCAGGTCGAAAGACCCGTCTCCCGATTGGCCAAAGCATTAAGTGATCCTTTTGGATGCCTAAAGCTTTGGTGAAAGAGGAGACGAGTGGACACAGGAGCTGCAGCCGCTGCTTCCCGCCGAGAAGGAGAGCCCCCGAGGAAGAGACGAGAGCCGCCGAGGAATAGAAGAGAGCCGCCGAGGAGAAGAGCCACTGAGGAGAAGAGCTGCGGCTTCCCACTGAGGAGGAGAGCCCTGTCACTCCAGGAGAGGAGCGGTAAGTGCTGCCAGACCAGCCACAAGGGGGGGTTAGTGACGTGACAGCTGAGCCTGGCTGCATTTGATGGGCACAAGTGGCTGCATTTGATGGGCACAAGTGGCTGCATATGATGGGTACAAGTGACTGCATTTGATGGGCACAAGTGGCTGCGTATGATGGGTACAAGTGGCTGCATTTGATGGGCACAAGTGGCTGCGTATGATGGGAACAGTGGATGCGTATGATGGGCACAGTGGATGCGTTTGATGAGCACAGTGACTGCATTTGATGGGGACAATGGCTGCATGTGATGGGCACCGTGAGGCTTCAATTGATGGGGGGATTCAGTATTTTTCAGTTTGTTTGTACCACTCCCAAAAAATTTTGAGCACCAGCCGCCACTGATAAAGACTGCTCTAAATTAAAATCCATTCTGTTTAAAACTTCCTGTTTTGTCCATATTAATGTTATGAGGGCAAATTGTGCATTGTTCTGTCTATACTTGTCCTACTGCTGCTCCCAGCAGAATCAGGCCCTGGTGACCTTGCATTGAAAATGTATATATGAAAGTAAGGGAAGGAGACGTCATCATGGCATTTTTTTAATATTTGAGCTTCTTTACATCCTACTTCCCTCACTTCTTGGTCGAAGCCTTTTTCAAGCTAGACACGGCATGCACTTTCATTTTATAACAACAGCACTGTAATAGTAACAATAGTTAAATTTGACTATCCAATATAAGCTTATTTGAAAAATTTCCTTTCATGTTATAAGTTCTACCTTTCTGCTGGCAGTCTCTTTCCACAACTTCTTGAATTCCCTGCATATATTGCAGCTTCTCTTCTTTTGTTTACTTTCAATTTATAAGGACTGCTTACCCCATAGTACAGTGATGGCGAACCTTGGCACCCCAGATGTCCCATGATGCTCAACTACGCTGCAGAGTGCATGAGCATCATGGGAAATGCAGTTCCAAAACATCTGGGGTGTTTTGGAACTGCACTCCTGTACTGACCCCGCCTCCTGAAACTCCTCCTCTCAGCAAAGTTAGCCCAATTTTTTTTTGTGAAAGATAATGTTACGCTGAGTAAATTGATACCCAACATGTCACGCTTCAAAATTGCGCCCGTTCGTAGAATGGCGCCAAACTTTTACCCTTAAAAATCTCCATAGGCGACGTTCAAAAAATTCTACAGGTTGCATGTTGTGAGTTACAGAGGAGGTCTAGGGGTAAAATTATTGCTCTTGCTCGAATGATCACAGCGATACCTCATGTGTGGTTTGAACACCGTTTTCATATGCAGGTGCTGCTCACGTAAGCGTACGCTTCTGCATGTGAGCTCAGAGGGACACGGTATGTTTACATTTTTTTAATATTCTTATTTATTTTACCTCTTTTTTTTTTTTTTACACAGTTCTTTAAAAAAAAAAAGTGTCACTTTTTTCCTATTACAAGGAATGTAAACATCCCTTGTAATAGAAAAAAAGCATGACAGGACCTCTTAATCACTTCAGCCCCGGAAGATTTGGCTGCTAAATGACTGGGCCATTTTTTGTTATTTGGCACTGTGTCGTTTTAACTGACAATTGTGCGGTCGTGAGACGCTACACCCAAACAAAATTGACGTTTTTTTTTTCCCACAGATAAAGCTTTCTTTTGGTGGTATTTGATCGCCTCTGCGGTTTTTATTTTTTGCGTTATAAACAAAAAAAGAGCGACAATTTTGAAAAAAAAAACACAATATTTTGTACTTTTTGTTATAATAAATATCCCCATTTTTTTTTTTTAAAAAAGCTAATTTTTTCTCAGTTTAGGTCGATATGTATTCTTCTACATATTCTACAAAAAAAATCGCAATAAGTGTATATTGATTGTTTTGCGCAAACGTTAGAGCGTCTACAAAATAGGGGATAGATTTATAGCATTTTTATAAAAATGCAAAGACATGGATGAGTGAGTTTGGGGTGGAGGAACCTGACTGGCCTGCACAGAGTCCTGACCTCAACCCGACAGAACACCTTTGGGGTGAATTAGAGAGCAGACTGTGAGCCAGGCCTTCTCGTCCAATATCAGTGCCTGACCTCACAAATGCGCTTCTGGAAGAATGGTCAAACGTTCTTATAGACACACTCCTAAACCTTGTGGACAGCGTTCTTAGAAGAGTTGAAGCTGTTATAGCTGCAAAGGGTGGGCCAACTCAATATGGAACCCTATGGACTAATGCCCTGTACACACGATCGGACATTGATCGGACATTCCGACAACAAAATCCATCTGATTTTTTCCGAAGGATGTTGGCTCAAACTTGCCTTGCATACACACGGTCGCACAAAGTTGTCAGAAAATCCGATCGTTCTGAACGCGGTGACGTAAAACATGTACGTCGGGACTATAAACAGGGCAGTAACCAATAGCTTTCCTCTCTTAATTAATTCTGAGCACGCGTGGCACTTTGTGTGGCAGATTTGTGTACACACGATCGGAATTTGTTGTCGGAAAATTTTATATCCTGCTCTCAGTCTTTGTGTGTCAGAAATTCCGACGGAAAATGTCCGATGGAGCCCACACGATCGGAATTTCCGACAACACAATCCGATCGCACTTTTCCCATCGGAAAATCCGACCGTGTGTACATGGCATAAGACTGGGATGCCATTAAAATACATGTGTTTGTAAAGGCAGGTGTCCCAATACTTTTGACAATATAGTGTATAACTGCTATTCAGGAAGATGCACAATCTGCTGCTGAAGTACAATAGCTTAAAACAAAACAAAAAAAAAAACATTCCTAGTCTATTTAAAGTGTAGCTTTTTAATGTTTATTAAACAACAGAAATCTGTCTGGGCTGATGTGTGGGACATAAACTTTTATTCTAAGTTTAACTTCATTGAATTCTTTTTATAAACTAACTGGCTTCACAGAAGCAGCAAATTCAATTACAACTTTATAGTTGTTATTACAGACTGAAATTCCAAGCAAGAAATTTGCAATTCACCGCATGTTAGAGAATTTGCTTTTATGTGGAATTTTTTTTTTTTGCTGCAGTAGAAGCTTAACAGAAAGTAAACACATTTTCTTTCCAGAAGGCACGTTCAATCAGAAAAGCTGATTGGAAATACAGTTGCATTCTAAATGGTGTTTGAATGTTCAGGCACCTGGTAAGGCACACTTTGCACTTAAAACTAAATAGTTGGTTGGCCCTGCGGAATATGCTGCCCTCTTGATACCTAGTGTAGCATGAGAGAGTCTATCAAACGCATGATATGAAATATCCCAGCAGACATTGGTCTCTTGGGACGCTGCAAGCGTGAACACACGCAGGAGCAGATGGCTTGCTATCTTCACAGAAGCCAATGAAAGGGGGAATGGACGGCTCAGTGGATTTGGAGACATGAAAAAATCTTTAACAGCAAAATACGTTAGATCAGTGCCCAATATTTTACACAAGATAAAGTCAGAAATACATGGGGCCTTTGAGAAAAACTACATCTGAAATGAAGGTTAGATATTTCTATTTAGCAAAATAAAATGCCTATTTGTAAAGGGTATTGAGCAGTGACAGGTGCTTTTCAAAAATGTTCAATGGTATGCTGCCTTGTTGATGGTCAGCTATGTAATTGCTCAAATCAGGAGGTAAAATAAGTGTCAGCCTTCTTAAAATGTTAAAGCTGACATTTTCTTCCCTTCTGTTATGGATAGTTAAATCTTATCACAGCTCAAATGGCATAGCACGACACAACAACTTTCTGTAACTGGCATCCAGTAATCAGTCTAGCAATATATTCACTTGTGTACTTTGCAGATGATTACTGTGAAAAAAGGTGTGCAATGACTTACAGTTCATTTTATTCAAAAAGCAGCCACAGCATAAGTAGAAAAATATGCTCCCTGTCAACACTTCAGAGAAGGACCTTTAAGCTCGGTTTCCACTATTGCGACCCCAAAGTCGTGCGATTTACAGTGTGACTTTGCAATTCAATTTTTGATGCGAGGTCATGCGGCTGGTGAGAACCATGAGAGAACACGTTGCACCGAAGTCGGAACAAAGTAGTACAAAAACCTTTTTTTGGAGCCGCTGCAACTTGAGTCGCACCAATTAGAACGGGGACCATTGAAATACAAGGATTTTGACTTGTCATGCGACTTCACATGTGTCAAGTCACACAACAACAGTGGAAACAGAGCCTAATTCTCTGTGTGGAAACAGTGGTCTCTCTGCAGAAGTCTGACATGTCTCCTGCTGCATTAGATCTCACCTATAATCCTGCAGACAGGAAAGTCCTTACTTCCTGGTGATTGGATAGCTCTAGCGCTTCATGTATTATTACTTAGTTTTAAGATCCGCTGACGAAGTCCTGCCCCCTGGGACAAAACGCATATGAGCAGGAGTTATGTGACATCACCTGTGGTCATCTCAGTGTGATTTTCTGTACGAGCGCTTGTATGCTGGCACTTAGGCCCCTTTCACACTGGGGCGGGGGCGGTGTCGGCGGTAAAATGGTGCTATTTTTAGTTCCGCTTTACCGTCGTTTTAGCGGCGGTATTTGGCTGCTAGCGGGGCGGTTTTACCCCCCTGCTAGTGGCTGAGAAAGGGTTAAAACCACCGCAAAGGGATGCTGCAGCGGCGATTTGCCAGCAGTATAGCTGCGCTGCCCCATTCATTTCAATGGGCAGGAGCAGTGAAGGAGCTGTATACACACGGCTCCTTTACCGCTCCAAAGATGCTGCTAGCAGGACTTTTTTTACCGTCCTGCCAGCGCACCGCTCCAGTGTGAAAGCTCTCGGGCTTTCACACTGGAGTGTAAGGAGCGGCTCTTTCAGGGCGCTTTGCAGGCGCTAATGTTAGTGCTGTAGCGCCTGCAAAGTGCCCCACCGTGAAAGGGGTCTTATTGGAAGTGCCTTTTTTGTAAGGGTAATTATTTTATCTTGATTAAATGTATGTTAGCCGAGAGCACAAACATATTGGGGTTGATTTACTAAATCTGGAGAGTGCCAAATCTGGTGCAGCTCTGCATAAAAATAAATCAGCTTCCAGGTTTTATTGTCAAAACTTAATTGAACAAGCTGAAGTTAGAAGCTGATTGGCTACCATGCACAGCTGCACCAGATTTTGCACTCTCCATGTTTTAGTAAATCAACCCCAGTGGATTGTTGCTGTCTGTCACTGAAGCAGTAGACTAATAACAGCTCTCAGTCATCTATAAGGAAAGAGCAAATGAGCAATAAGAATAGCTGCAAATGGGGAACGCCATTCTGCACCAGAATTTGCACTCTCCAGTTTTAGTAAATCAACCCCAATATGTTTCTTGTTTATTCCTTTATCTCGGGATATTGGTGACCATCTGTATGCAAGCTATTCTAAAGGGATTTCCGTGTATGAACAAGCCTGGCTGTACTGCGTGATTAACACCAGGAAGATTTTTGAGACTTCTAGAAGAGTGTCTATGGTGGAGGTTACACATTTATGGCACAGAGTCCATTCTCTTAAAGGCACATCTTCACTTTATCTGGAATCTTGCGTGCCCACTATTTATGAACTTTTCTCAATTAGCGCTGCATTATTTTGTACTTTAATCATCTGGGGTGTTGTAAATTGACCTGGAGTTCTCAGCTGCTGTTTTTATTTTTGTTTTACATATTTTGCGCTGGGTTTTATTAATTATTGTTATTTTTAGGAGTGGCTGTTAGTGGGCTAAGCTAAGCATATTTATAAAACATTCAGTAGCGCATTCTTTGGTTACTGTATTACGGTACATTTGTCTGCTGCTCATATGCCAATAATTACTGGACATTCACCAGTCACACTCCCATTATTTTTAACAGGGCCAATGGGCACCTAATGAAGGTGACAGACAGTGAATGGCCAGAAAATTTACAATAATCTGTAAATGTAGCTTTTATCCCAATTGCTTTTTAAAAAGTTCAAGTCAGCAGACCAATGTTGCTCCAAAGGACCCATTCATTACCAGTTGAATTGAGGGGAAAAATGATTTTACATGATTTAAAAAAAGCCTAATGGAAAAAACAAGCAGCTTGGAAAATCCTTATTTTGCTAGATTTCATTGAAAATCTCTTTAAAGGCTTTTACACTCCACTCTCTCACAGATTACATCAAATACCATGGTGAAAATGAAGCAAAATGTCATCAAAGCACAACTGATCTTTTTAATTTAAGCTTGATAAATGTACTTCCAGACTAGGCTAATACCAAAGAGAAATATACACATGGACATGGAGTGATTTGCGGCATCTTTCTTAAAAAAACGTATGCAATGCACAGCCATCTTATATACACTGAATTAATTAGTTAATAATGATTTTTTTTAAATAGTGGTTTTCTTCCTAAGGGTTTAGAAACATTTACAAAACATAGAAACATGTAAAGTAGCTTTTTGAGAAGGCTCAATGAATCCCTTAGACATAAACAAACAAATACATTTTTTGTAACAAAAGAGAAGTAGGAAGTCCGAGCTACACATGAAAAGGAGTTGTATTGTAACACTACAGGTGCAAACAAGATATGCCCAGGGGTGGAAATAGCAAGCCAAGATTTATGGCATAAGTAAGATACTTCATGTATATTGAACTTATTCGGTGCTTTGAAAATCAGCAGAATCATTTTATACTAAATTCTCCATATAACTGCCAGCAAATGGAGGGTATAGAGAATTTGGGTAATGTGTGAATAGCAGGGCACTTTGGTAAAAAAAAAAAGTGGCTGTATTTTTCAATAACTGTTGCAGTTGCAGAACCTTTTCTTAAAGTTATTTAAACAAAGCAGTACACAGGTTGAAGATCAAAAAGTTGTGTATACGTTTAGCAGGTCTAGAATAAGGTGCTTGATTGGAAGAATGAGGATTTGACAACAGCTAAATCTTGGGGGTTGATTTGCTAAAACTGGAGAGTGCAAAATCTGGTGCAGCTCTGCATAGAAACCAATCAGCTTCCAGGTTTTATTGTCAAAGCTTAATTGAACAAGCTGAAGTTAGAAGCTGATTGGCTACCATGCAGAGCTGCACCAGAATTTGCAATCTCCAGTTTATATGTTTAAATGCCCCCTACCTTGTGTATGGCAGAATAATAAACGTTTTGTTTATAATAGTATCCTATAAACTCAATTCAGACAAATATTTGATGGGACTAAATCACTTAAAGTGTTCAAAAAGTAGTTAAATGTAGCTTATATATATGGATTATGTATCTATTTGGATCATTTTCATGGTGTTAGAATTCATTCGGAGGAAATTTATACCCTTGGGTGATGTCTTTGATATGCCACTATCTAATAATTGTATACTATTGATTTCTATTTTAGAATGACCTCTAGTGGATGTTATAGCTCAGTGAACTGTATGCTCAATTATTACACTTCATATATTTTTTTATTTACTGGATTTATTTTAATGGCCTGTCATTTCCATAAGTGACTAGAGGGGTCAGTTGCCAATGAAGTGAAATGTATAAAAGGTTTTAGACTGGGGGTGATCTGTACATCCTGATGAAGTCTAGAGGTCGAGTGGTGAAATGCTCTAACATCCTCACATGCAGTTCCACCCACCTGTTCATGATTTTGGACCAAAAAAAGCTCAGGGAAGGTTTCAACTGCTTGGCTTGCAGCATCCTCCACCATGACCCATGATTACTTGTATTGTAAATGTGCTTTCCTATATATGTCATAAATGTACTAGAAAGTTTACTAAATGATTTGAGCTGGAATCCTTGTGTGCACAATTACATTTACAGGATCCATGCTATGCATAAACTTATATGTATGATGCTTCCCTGGAATATTGCTACAGTACCAACATCACTCCAAAAGAAGTCTAACTTACTAATGTTTAAATGATATCATTCAAACTGTAATAACCTAAGATTTGATCTGTGACAACAGTCTAAACTTACAGCAACGGGATTTATGATCCCTACTTTCTATTTGAATGTAGGTTGGATATTTAGCAACAGACTATCAATGAATCGTGTACTCTGTGCCAGAAGCTATAAATAACAGTCACCAGGGGATAATGTTTGGGCATATACATATCCTATACATACCATATATACATATACATATAACATTAGAACAGATGCGTGGCTATCATATGTTTGTTTATTGTATTGTTTTTAAACCTGCTTGTAATGAATGAATTGGCCATTTGTTGGCACACCTCATAACTCTGAGCCCAAATAGAGTGTTGGGGAGTATTTCAACACTTTAGATCCAGTGACAACACTGTCCTTTTATGCAGGGACTGAAAGTATATGTTATATTTTATGTTTTGATATAATAAAGCTATTTGTACTTTTTAGAGACATATAGCAGTGGTGTCATAGTTCATTTTCCATCTTCTGTAGCCTTACCAACAGAAATATAGAAAAATAAGTAACGTGTATGTAAAGCCAAACTTTTTTTGTTTTATTTTGTTTCCAATAGAATATGAAAGAGATAGAACTCTTGTCAGCTTTTTAATGTGTGTGTTCTCACCCTCTCTATTGGTCCTGCTGACCATGGTTTCTGGTAAAGAAAGTGATTGAAAATACAAAACATATTGAGTTGTCAGAGGAATGGAAGACATATGGAAATATCTCAATGTCTGTTCTAGTGATAACTGTTTAAAAAGTGATTGGTTTGGAGAGATCTCCTCTAACTTTCTGCTGGGTCTCTGGGACAGGAAGCGAAGGAAAATCTTCCCAATGGGATACAGTCAGCAAACAAAAAAGAAAAAGAAACTGAGGTCTTATTCATCCCCTACTGTATCTTTAAAAAAAAAAAAGGTTTTGGCTTTACATACATGCAAAAGTTACTCCTGGCTACTAAATACTCTTCATTAAAAAATGAAAAATTCAGTTTTTTATTTTCCTTGAATGCGATAGGGTATTTTTTGCAAAATGAAATCTCACTACATGCTTACTAAGCTCTGGGGAAAATATCCTTGCAAAGGGAACAACCTATTTGCCTTTGATCAAATCAACTGCTTTGGGTTTATAACAAAATAATCAAGACATTAAGAGCTTCTGGCTGAATAGTTCTTTTAAGTAGCCCCTTAAAATTCAGGTCATTAAAGAAGAAAATGACTTAAGGTATACAGTCTAATCTTCTTCAGCTAATAATTCTTATCACAGTAAAACATAGATATGCATTCCATAAATGACAACCTATCTATTGCTCCTCACACAGGATTCCTTAAAACCCTTAAGCTGGCCATGCATGATTCAGTTTCTTCATACAGCCAGGGGGCTTAATTCAAGGTGGATGTGGTAATTCTCCCCACTGTGTCGTATTTTAATCGTGGGACTCCCCCATTGTCGGTATGCACTGATTGAGGCAAATTTTCCAACAAGCCCGATAATGAGACGTTGGTTGATAGAACGTGAATGGCCATAAATGGATCAAATTTGTCTGGGTTCTGCTAAACTGACTGAATGTATATCTATGTATGGCCAGCTCTACACTAATTATGCTTTAAATGGCAGCTCTTATTTGAAGTCCTTCAACCCTCTTGTGCACTAAAGGTCACAAACCTATCTCCTAGGATAATGGGAAATACTCCACTAAAGGTCTTATAAGATTTTCAGCTTACTTTTGTAGACCTTACAAACTACTTTAAATTACTTATGGAAAAATCCAAACTTTTAGATATTACAATAATAAGCTAAAGCTGTCATTTAACCATGATGCACTAAACCAATGATCCTCTTTTTTTCTAATTTGTGTGCATCTATACTATTCAAATTCTTGAAATAGCCTTGAGTATCAAAAGTTAGAATGCTACCTTCATCTTTTAAAGTCCTCTGTTTTATCTGTTCTTTTATACACAAAACCTTATAAACAAAAATACAACAGCAACATAGCAGCATTATTATGTCTTTCCTTTGCCACAACTTACTAGCCTCTTGCTAAATAGCTTCAAACATAGTACAGCATGACATCTCCCTGTGTATTGCTAACTTTTGAACACTGCATCTAAGCTTTGCCTTTCCTTTAGTGTTTGCCCTCTTTCTTGTTTTCTTGGAAACACTGAAGAGTGACAACAGAAAAAGGACCAAGTGGTCCATTGAGTCTGTTCAATTTTTTAAACTACATTTTGTATTATTTGTATTCAATTATTCATTTATTGATCTTTTCTGAGTATAGATCTATGTTTATTCCAAGCAGGTTTGAATCCACTTACTGTTGATTGACTCGCTACCTTTGCTGGAAGTTTATTCTACTCTTTCAGTAAAATAATTCTTTCTAGGATTAGTTTTGAACTTTTCTCCTGGTGGTTGGTTGGTTCTTTCTTGGTTCCTTCTCTCTTTCTTTTATATCTTTCCACTTTTCATTGTTCCACTTAATGCTTATCACTTCTATGATCTTTTTACTGCTTCTAGAACTAGTTGTTGTGGGCTTTCCCCATTTGCAGCTGTTCTTATTGCTCATTTGCTCTTTCCCTATAGATGACTGAGAGCTGTTATTAGTCTGCTGCTTCAGTAACAGACAGCAACAATCCACTGGGGTTGATTTACTAAAACATGGAGAGTGCAAAATCTGGTGCAGCTGTGCATGATAGCCAATCAGCTTCTAACTTCAGCTTGTTCAATTAGGCTTTGACAATATTACCTGAAAGCTGATTGGTTTATTTTCAGAGCTGCATTAGATTTTGCACTCTACAGTTTCAGTAAATCATCCCCAGTATGTCACTTTGCCTGTGCGGGCCGCCCATTCGCTTTAAAGTGAATTTTCATGTTTTGGGAACAAAGCTTGGCTGTACTCCAAACAGCCAAGGTTTCAGCATCCTGCATGCCAAAAACATAACAACATATAAAGGGGGTTGTATAGGCAACATTAATTGAATACAATTATAGCTGAAATACTAAGTTTTTTCTCTTTTGCAATGCATTCATTTATAGCTATCATTTTCATAATGACTTTGACTCTTTGACGTTAAAGCAATTACTTAAGTATTGTGTATGCAAAATCACTGACACCATATGTGGTTTAAAAGGCCCCATCAAAGATTATCTAAGGACTTGGAAGAAAGCTGTCATTGAGGTTTATTAAAACCAATGCTAGGTAAGACACAGAAGTGACACATTCTACATATGGTTACTTCTCCTGTTTCTTTGTTATAGAAAACCTGTACTCTTGCCAACAAATACATTTAGACAGTGGGTGACAAGAAAATAACTCACTGCTACAAATTATTCAGGTGGAATGAAGAAACGGCAGACAAAGATAAGCCGGTACATGAAATACTGATTTCTCTTGAAGGCACTCAATATCTCACAGGAGAGCTTGTTTGAATGCATTTGTATGCATTTTCTCCACATGTTGGTGATTTTATACATGAATTAATTTATAGATATAAAATTGCTTTCAAGTAAAACAATATATATATACATATATATATATATATATATATATATATACACATACACAGTATATATATCAGACTCATTTCTGTGATATTCAGGTTTTTCTTACTGTTGCTGCTGTTCATGCAGTTATATTTATGGCATATTTCTAAAATCTGGACTCTAGACAAACAGCTACATATACCGTTAAAATACAGGAATTGGAACTGTTTGTAGTTATTTGTATGTATCCAGGCATATGGTCCAGGTATGCCTGCACCATACACTGTACTAGCTCTTCAGCAACAGTAGAGTGAATAAGGGAGGGCACGTGAGGTTGGGAAGGTATCAGCGATTTCCTTATTCAGTCTACATGCATGCAACTTTCCCTTTCCTGGACAACAGCTTCTCACCCCCCTCTCTAGTCATTTCAATCACTCCTGCTTTATCTCTCACACTGTCCCAATGTCTGTGGAAGATCACCAGCTAACAGGTAACAGTATCATACTTTCAGGCTTCATATCACTGTTAAGTGCTGTGGAGGCAACTGTTATTTCAGATTCAAATCCCTGAAAAAACATAATTATTTAAATATGAAAGCTTACATACTCCATCCAGTAAAAAAAAACAGTGGAAAAATAGGTAAATCAAATACACAGTGAACAAAATGAAAATTGCTCCCAAAATGTCCTTTACATTAATAACATGTGATTCAGTTCATTAGTGAATCCACAAAGGAAATATCCACAATAAAGTGCTAGTGCTTCGGTGACTCCCACCGCCTTCCAACTTATGCGCTCACCTCTCCCTTTGACCTCTCTTATTAGGTCAAGTCACACTTTTTCCTAAGCTGGGGCATGCAAGATTGGGCTCCTCTGTACTCCTCCTTTATGCCACTTTGTATACTGACACTCTATCTGTGACCGGGTGTGTGGCCCTTTAAAATCACGGCTCAGGGTACCCCTAAGGAAGTCATGTGACGACACGAATGGGAGGGAGCCTGGTGACACTGCTGAGTATCAGAAGTGATGTGGGTATGTGTTCCCATGTGTATTCACATAGTGGGAACACAATCAGGCTGTATGCAGTCACCCATCATAGGATATTGACCGTTAATATACACATCATTTTAAGGTAGTGCGGGATAATACACTCATCTTTTCAAATCCTACCACAACTACAGCCATCTTGGGACCCTTGCATTTCTAAGTGTTTTTACTCATCTGCCACTGCTCCATTTCTAGCTTGCCAACACATCTCTCTATCGCCTTGCAGCTGTCAATAGCAATATCCTTGTATGCCTGTCTACGACCCATATTAAGTCTCAAAATACACAAGACGCAAGTCTGCATGGCTGGGTGAGACCTGAGCTTTCAATGCTTTGCCTTACATAACAACACAGCAACTTAATGCCCAACATGGCAAACAATGAAATACCAAACTGGAGGGAAAAATTACATTTAAAGAATCTGATTGGTTGCCTTGCAGTAGCACAGTAGGTATTTATTTCAGACATTTTAATACATTAGGTTCATTATTTTTGCACTTAGGTTGGCTTGGGTAGGCTTGAAATAATGCCCTCTCTAATAGAAGCCTACCCATATGCAAGGGTATGTATGAAGAGTCCTGCTGCACATACGCAAAAGTGCGCAACAGTGCCTTGGTTGCATTATCTTTGCAATTGGAATCAACGGAAACAAAGTATACTTGATATGTAAAAGACAAGTTAAAATAAACTGAAGAATTACTGGTTATAATTTATTATGGCAAACAGAAATTATTAACTTTGTATTAACAGTACTGAAATGGAAACCTTCCAATCTCCAAATATTCTTAAGCTGTGGCATCTTGTACTCACTAGGGAAAACATGAAATTATAGGCAGCCTCTATTTTTTAAGTGGTAATCTGTCAAATGTGGACAGGCTATCGCCAAGAACCAACTGTTTGTCTATCTTTAGCCAGCAGCTCAGGACTCCAGATCATGGGGCTCCTTTTTCCCATACAAAACAAAATAGTTAAGAAAGCAATTACTGGGCCTGCACTTTCTCTACACAACAGCAGATTGTTGACTGCAGTTTGCCTTTTATCTCTTTTAGTCCAAGTATTTCAGCTGTAACTAGAGTTTCTCAAAGGTTTTGTCTGTTGCTAAATTGAGAATCTGTTTTATCTTCTTGCCTGAGCACTAACAACAAGAGCAACTGGCATTTTTCTGGATAAATACAGCAGTAATTCTAACATTAGCAAAATATAAATTCTACTTAGCATTCTAACCGTGATTGCTGAATAGGTCCATAATTATGTGAAGGTACTTATTTGAAAGCCTTTATTTCACTTAGAATTAGAGCAAGATATCAGCCAATTATCTGAAGCTGAGCAATTGTCCTGCTTATCATGAGAATAAAAATAGAAATAGTATTATATAAACAGCAAATTGGCAATTCCTTTTCACATGAACTGATTCATTTAAGGATAAATAAAACAGCTCATAAGATGTGCTTAGAATTCTATAACCACTGCAACATTTTTTTCTGCATACTCTTCAAAACACTGTCTATAGGTTTTTCCAGAACACATGCACTGGGCTTTCATGCACTGACTACAAGTAATTGCTCTTTTTAAAGGAAATGGTCAGTTTATCGGGGCATCTTATTTGGTTAGATATTTTAAAAGTCACTTCAGGCAAACATGAAATGTTGAATGCTTGTCAGTAATTTTAGTTGTTTGAATTGCCCTGAATATGCTCATCTGAATATTCAGGCCAAATGTACTGAGGTACTAAGCAATGGACCATTTGGCTCTGCCTCGGAGTTTGGTGAACCCGTTGGGGTTGATTTACTAATGGCAAATAGACTGTGCACTTTGCAAAGTGCAGTTGCTCCAGGGCTCAGTAAATGAGCAGAAGCTCTGCTGACTTTCATAATCTAATCATGTGCAAGCAGAAATGCTGTTTTTTTTTCATTTTCCTTGCATGTGATCTGGTACTCTTTACAAAGAGAAGCTGTACCTCATTTACTAAGCTCTGGAGCAGCTATACTTGCAGAGTGCAACTGCACTTTGCAAACTGCACAGTCTAGTTGCCTTTAGTAAATCAACCCCATTGTTTCACCAGAGGAAACAGCTAACAGGCAGAACAGATTCTAGACAGAGCAATGACTGACAGTTACAAGACTAACAGGTAAATGACAAAGATAAGCACAGACAAACTGAGTACAAACACAGAAATAATGTAGGGCATTAACAGACATAAGTAAGGCAGACCTAATCCAGGTCAATCAGGCGCAGGCTGAATGTCCAGCAGTCTCTTAAAAACTCTTGACTAGCACAGGTGTATACTGCAGAGACCCAAAATATTGGGTGGAATAACAACAGATGGCAAAGGTTCATGGCTGTTTATTACAGGTCGTCAGTGATAGAAATGGGGAACCATGTGATGAGAAGCATTGTGAAAAGTCTGCTGTAATTAATTAAGTACATCATATCTGAGGTAAAATCTTTCCATGTGGTGTGGAGAGATACTTTGGACTGTCATAAGACTCTTACTTCCAAGCTTTTCTGCCAGTACCAAGGCCATTAAAACATTTTAATTTGTCACCTTGAAATAATTTATTCCATAGAGATTGGACACGCATTACAGTTAATTGTGTCAAACATTTTAAAACATGTCTAATAATCGGGGCATTTTTGTGCACTAGAAACCCACTTTGAATAGGATGCCTTAATGAAATGCACAGTAACATCTAGCATAATGTGCATTAACGCACCACACACATTTAACTGAGCCATAAAGAACACATTAGTATACTTTTAGCAAGTAAACATTTTCAGCCATTGTTCTAAATAATTTTATGTGCTTGTTAGGCCATTGTTTGATTATCTAAAACTTTGGAAATGTTTTCTAATGGTCAGTTTTATGTTACACAATGTGAATAACATTTTCTGTTTTATGACTACTAAAATTAGGCAGCTCAGCCCCATAGAGTCTGCTGTTTTCAGGGGCCAGACCCTGTCATACATTTGCACAGAGAGGGAGGGACAGAGAAACATAGTTGTGGCACAGTGCCACTAAACAGGAAGCCTAGCCTGTATAAACAGTGAGCAAATACAGCTATCCTCATGTACAGATATATTTACAAGCCATGTATAGAAACAAGTTACCTAAGATGTTAACCCATGATAAGATTATTTACATTCAGATGAACACATGCAAAAACAAGCATCCATGGAAAATGGGCATTTCCATAGTGGTTCCTTAAAGCATTCAAAAAGTTTTTCCAAAAATGTTTTGTATTACACAAAGTGTACAAGAAATGTGGTGATCAGTTTTGTTTGGCACAAAAATTTCCACTTTGGATGAGACTGGAATATCTGGGGAAAGGTCATCTTTTTATGTGTTTACTTTATTGCCAACGCTTATTTATTTTATTAACCTATGTTTCACATCATTATAGTTATTTATAACACTTGACCAGTTTACAGACAGAAGATCATCATTGGCTGTTCATAAGTGAACAAAATGTAACAGAATATCTGATAGAAGGTTCCTTAATACTTTTCTGTCTTCGTGACCTTATCATATAAAGTGGACAGAATTCAATACCATTATATGACTCATTGCATGTTCAGGAGTGTATCAGTCTTACAAGAAACAAAAAAGGAAAATTTTGACAGTTTGTACCGCTGCTCATTTCATTTTCTCCCAGTCTATCCTTTCCTGTTTGATTCACTAAAATGATAAGACTGTAGTGTACATAGCCAAAAGGCTTTACTGATGTCTCTACCCCAGAGAAAGGAGTTCATTCTACTGGCCAACAGAAAAGATCTGGAGGTCATGTTTTTATAAGCTTAGAACAAGAGCGCTGAGACTCTGTATTGCTTTTTTTTAATCTGGTGAACTTGTACAACACAATACTTGAAGCAATTATTTCTAATACAGAAAGACACACATACTGTAATATATATATATATTTTCAAATCAACTGATAAAAATACAGAATTACATTGATTCTGCTCTGTTTAGATAAATATGAGTATGAATGTGTAATATCAAATAATTAATTTAAGGTGCATTTACCTTGACATGCTATAGACTCCTGTATCACAGCACTGATTGGCCAGGGAGTTCAAGTGAAGTAAGTCTCATACTTCTCCATACCTGAAAGAACTTTTCCTTGGGTTTCTGGCACTAATGGCACAGTGGGGAAGTGAAGGAAAGGGGAGTGATATTTGGTTATCTTACTACAGTGCTGTTCACTGTTGCTGTAGGCTCAGACATGAAGAAACAAAGTCCTATCCATCTACCAAGATGACCATCTCCACACAATGCAAAACAAAGCATAGTAAATAATATGGAAAGATCAGCAGCAGAAAGGACAAGCCTGGTGACAAGTCTTTTGCACTACACCTGCCTCTTTATTGGTTCAGTTCCTCTTTAAATGTATTTTTGAGTGTTATTTTACAAATACAGTATACCATGTCTTATGTAAATAGGCATATATACAACTATATTGGCAAGAAAAAAAGTCATTGGGAATACTAAATAGAATGAATAGCAGATAAAGTTTTGATTTGATGAAGAAATGTTTATTCTGAGCACTTCAATCAAAGAAATCACATTTTCTCTGTTAGAGAAGCAGGAGTCAAAATATAGCAATCCTTTCATCTGATTACATTTTCACCTGTAGCATTTTCAAGCTGAATCCGCTAAATAATGCAGTGAAAACATCTGTAGTGATGCATGCAGTTCACAAAAATGTGTATGCAGAGTGCTTTTTTCATAAAATGTGTTTAGTGTGTTACAAAAACTGTAATAGATTGTAATAGAAATGCCCAAGTCTTGACCAAGCTTTGATCAGCAGCATGACCCTCATGCTGGCATTACATTTTCAATTAAAATGGTACTATTCACTAAGCAGACCCACAGGCCTAAATTTTACTTCATCAGTCCTTTATTAGCATATATCATCTTGCTGCTGTCTCTTTCAATAAATGTTCATCAGGAAACGCAGACTGCAGTAAAGGTTTGCCAGACACTAATATGATATAAATTACTTATTCATTACTCTCTATTCACTTCTTTCCTATTACTAGATTCCATTTTCTTGCTGTTGTCATGAATTACATTTAATATAATGTTGTCTTGTTTTTGCAAGTACTTTTGCTGTCTGAAAAACAAAGGTAAAACCTCTGACCCACGGCCATAGATGTAAGGTGTTTAGCCAAATCTCTATTCTATCTGAACCTTTATTGTTGTACTATTCACCCTAATGCCGCGTACACGCAATCGCACATTCCAACAACAAAATCCATGTTTTTTTTCTGACGGATGTTGGCTTCAAACTTGTTTTGCGTACACACGGTCACACAAATCTTGTCGTAAATTACGAACGTCAAGAACAAGGTGACGTACAACAAGCCAAAAAAAAATGAAGTTCAATAGCCAGTGCGGCTCTTCTGCTTGATTCCAAGCATGCATGGAATTTTGTGAATCAAGATTGTGTGCACACGATCGGAATTTTGTTGTCGGAAAATTTGAGATCCAGATCTATAATTTTGTTTGTCGGAAATTCTGATGGAAAATGTCCAATGGAGCCTACAGGTTGGAATTTCCGACAACAAGCTCCCATCGAACATTTGTTGTCGGAAAATCCGATCGTGTGTATGTGGCATAAGTGTGCTGAACCTGCTTCCTGCTTTGTGCTTAGCCTGCAGAACTTAGGCTGCAGAAAAAAGGTTCAAATTTGGATGAATTGGGTTAAATCTAAGCTTTAATAACCAAGGCAGAGAGTGGCTAGGTGTGCAGTGGATTGCTGTCTCCCAGGGGTATGCTGTGATATTTGTATCCTCAATATACAGCGATGGGCTTTTGGGCTGTATTTAGCCATCAGCAATGCTGAGATTAAACCCAGGATTCAGTGTGGGATACCCTTTGATGGCCCTCTTCTTTTCGATGGCCGTTCCCATAATCAGGAATACTATTTACATGCCCCTGTTTATATATTCAGCTAGACCGAATATACTTTCTAACTTCTGATTGAACTCACTCACCCTACCGTGACTTACATGATTTTGCATTTCAAACCAATATAGAGAGACATACTCTGTTATCTGTCTCGTCTGTGAACCTTGGCCGTGTCCTGAGGAAGCCTAACGGCGAAATGCATAGACATACAAGGGCTCACTGCACAATAATCATAGATGCATATATGCAGGTAGAGAGGAACAATGGAAAGAATTGCAGGCTGTCTGCTCCATCCTTTTACATGCTAACGGCTTTGGAGGGTGAGGACAGGCATGTTTATTGTAAGAGTTGTTTTGGGCAATTGTTTCTCAGGTGTGTACACGTGCCTGGGTTGCAAGGTTAAGTAAGGCTTACTTAATGCAGGTAGAGAGGAACAATGGAAAGAATTGCATATATGTTACAACTTTCATTCCTATCTTTTATATATTTGTAATTTATATTTTTATACTGCTATATCTTCTCCATTGTTTTTTAGCCTAAAAAGTTCGCTTCCCTGGTAATACTCAGTACTATCTTATTTTGTATCTTCAATAATTTATGGACGTGGCTTATTTTTGATGCACTTTCTTCTTTGTCAAGGCAGAGAATGGGAAGGGTGTGTGACCTTGATTTTGAAAAGACCCCTCTCCTCCCCAGAGAGGGTTTTGGAGTGCAAATGACTAGGGGATCTGTTCAGTTGTTTTTAAAGAAGATTAAACAAGAGATTTCAGAAGATATGCTGCATATGAACTGTGGACTATACAATTTAGAGGAATGCAAAGATAAAGAGTTTGTATGGTTGATTGTTTGCAGAATATTTCCAACATAAAATATCGGGTGATTGTATGCTTCAGTGTGTGCTTTGCATGCCAAGTTGCCCAACAAAAATTTTCAGTATTAATTCTGCACTTGTTGACTGTACCTGCAGATTTAAACATCTCTATTTGGGGAGAAGGAGTAGAGAAACTCCCTCCTTTAAATTATTCAGCTGACTCATTAAGTTCCTCCTATTAGATCTGTACACAGCTCAACAGCAAACCAGCAATCTGAAGTACAGTTGCCATCTGCTGGCATTAAAAATTAAAATTTTAAATATTTAAATGCATAAACTTCATATTTATTTCACTAAAAAGAAATAAAGAAAATTTTTATCTCATATTCCTGGACATAAGAAAATACAAGTAAAAACACAAAAAGAAAGTATAATATAGCACCCTGACAGAATTGTATACGATGAGTAAAGTACTAAAACAAGACATGTTACATGCTTGTGGTGACAGCAAGGCAATTAGCATTTTCATAAGAAGGTTAGCCATGGAGACCTGATTATGAAAAAAAGCAAAGATGTACAGACCAAACCGAAAGAATGTTTAGAGCATGGGTGCTCAACCTGTGGCCCTCCAGCTGTTGCGGAACCACAAGTCCCATGAAGTATGGCAAGGCTGACAGGTAGAAGCATGACTGTCAAAGGCAGAGGCACAATGGAACTTTTAGTTCCACAACAGCTGGAGGGCCACAGGTTGAGTACCCATGGTTTAATATAATATTTTTGTAGGAAAGTTATCACATAGAAAATAAAAAAGAGGACATATTGGGAATTATTCAACATCTCTGAACATTTAATCATAGATGCAGATGTAAGAAATGTGCTATTAGTAATTTGTGCAATTACTGTACCTCTCCTTTTTTGTGTTTTTACAGACCAATTTTCAATTTGAATAGACGTGTAACCCTTTAAAAAATCTATCTATGTCTGTCCCAAAAGTGTCTGTTTTTTGGGCTGTCAATATCTATCCCTGCTGATACTGGAGTCTTGGTATAGGAGGATCCTTGAATCTCAACATTTTGTGTGTTCTGTATTTTATGTTTAAGGTTGCCAGCAAAGGATCCCCCCCCAAGTGATGCATTTAGCTCACTGATGAATAGTGATGGTCAAATCAGGAGACTCACTGATTTATCGATTCCTCATTCGTCCAAATGCTTGATCTGTGGAGAAGTTTAGGCAATCATGATTCTTGAATTGTACGACTGGACAATTGTTTGTGCATATTGTATATTAAAGAAAATAAGGAATTTACAATTGGACGATGTACCTGATTTTCAATCCAATTTTCAGATGAATATGCACCAAAGGGTGATAAAACAGGCTGCCTATACAGTATATAAAACCTTAAAAACTATGTTGAAATGTGTATTTTTCCCTTCAAGAAAATAACATGGCATGGACTTTTTTTTTCTTCTTTGCATTACCAGAGCCAATGAGATATGTAATTAACATATCAACACATTTCATTTTTTCAGGGCATTCATTTATCATGCAGAGACTCAGTGACCTGAATTCTAAATGCTAGCACAAAGCCAATGCTGAATTTTCATACTGAGCTGTAAGCAGAAAACACAATGTTTTTCTCACATGCAAAATATAAATAGACTTGTATGCATCAATGAAACTATGCATATTTCTAAACATCATGTGGGTGTAGACCAAGCATTAAAGCTCATGCGAAAAAAATATCTGCCAGAAATGCACTCAGTTGTGGTCTGGCAATACCCAGCCTTTTTGTGGACTGGGTGTTGTCAGCCCTGCCCATAGTCTACCCATGCTAAACTATTGAATCATTCCTACTTACTCTCAGATCACTACAACATAAAAGCTTATTATTCTGTAATCCAAAACAAGAACTAAGAGGGTGATTTAGGATAGCACAAGAAATATGCAAAGGATACAAGACAGGAATTTATGACAAAATCACAGGCTTATTTTTTGCAGTTATTAAAGAGATATAACAAAATGCTTCCAATGATATGCATGGTATGTGGTATGTACACTACTGTTCAAAAGTTTGGGGTCACCCAAACAATTTTGTGTTTTCCATGAAAAGTCACACTTATTCACCACCATACGTTGTGAAATGAATAGAAAATAGAGTCAAGACATTGACAGGGTTATAAATAATGATTTGTATTTGAAATAACATTGTTTTTACATCAAACTTTGCTTTCATCAAAGAATCCTCCTTTTGCAGCAATTACAGCATTGCACACCTTTGGCATTCTAGCTGTTAATTTATTGAGGTAAGCTGGAGAAATTGCACCCCACGCTTCTAGAAGCAGCTCCCACAAGTTGGATTGGTTGGATGGGCACTTCTGGCATACCATACGGTCAAGCTGCTCCCACAACAGCTCAATGGGGTTCAGATCTGGTGACTGTGCTGGCCACTCCATTACTGATAGAATACCAGCTGCCTGCTTCTGCTGTAAATAGTTCTTGCACAATTTGGAGGTGTGTTTAGGGTCATTGTCCTGTTGTAGGATGAAATTGGCTCCAATCAAGCGCTGTCCACTGGGTATGGCATGGCGTTGCAAAATGGAGTGATAGCCTTCCTTATTCAGAATCCCTTTTACCCTGTACAAAGCTCCCACCTTACCAGCACCAAAGCAACCCCAGACCATCACATTACCTCCACCATGCTTAACAGATGGCGTCAGGCATTCTTCCAGCATCTTTTCATTTGTTCTGCGTCTCACAAACGTTCTTCTTTGTGATCCAAACACCTCAAACTTGGATTCATCCGTCCACAACACTTTTTTCCAGTCTTCCTCTGTCCAATGTCTGTGTTCTTTTGCCCATCTTAATCTTTTTCTTTTATTGGCCAGTCTCAGATATGGCTTTTTCTTTGCCACTCTGCCCTGAAGCCCAAAATCCCGCAGCCGCCTCTTCACTGTAGATGTTGACACTGGTGTTTTGCGGGTACTATTTAATGAAGATGCCAGTTGGGGACCTGTGAGGCGTCTGTTTCTCAAACTAGAGACTCTAATGTGCTTATCTTCTTGCTTAGTTGTGCAACGCGGCCTCCCACTTCTTTTTCTACTCTGGTTAGAGCCTGTTTGTGCTGTCCTCTGAAGGGAGTAGTACACACCGTTGTAGGAAATCTTCAATTTCTTTGCAATTTCTCGCATGGAATAGCCTTCATTTCTAAGAACAAGAATAGACTGTCGAGTTTCAAATGAAAGTTCTCTTTTTCTGGCCATTTTGAGCGTTTAATTGACCCCACAAATGTGATGCTCCAAAAACTCAATCTGCTCACAGGAAGGTCAGTTTTGTAGCTTCTGGAAGGAGCTAGACTGTTTTTAGATGTGTGAACATGATTGCACAAGGGTTTGCTAATCATCAATTAGCCTTCTGAGCCAATGAGCAAACACATTGTACCATTAGAACACTGGAGTGATAGTTGCTGGAAATGGGCCTCTATACACCTATGTAGATATTGCACCAAAAACTAGACATTTGCAGTTAGAATAGTCATTTACCACATTAGCAATGTATAGAGTATATTTGTTTAAAGTTAGGACTAGTTTAAAGTTAGCTTCATTTAAAAGTACAGTGCTTTTCCTTCAAAAATAAGGACATTTCAATGTGACCCCAAACTTTTGAACGGTAGTGTATGTCATGTGAAAAATTAGGAAAGGACAAGTTAAGATATTAGAAGCTTCTATTATACGCTATGGGTCATTCCTTATGAATGATGTGACTATGTTACTGTACGCTATTTTATTAAGAAATTTTTACCATATTTATAACAAATATATAATTTATTGAATATTTTGTATTGCTGATTGTGAATGGCACCAGAAAAGTCCCACAATGTTGTATTTTTTGGCCTTGCTTCCAATAGTATATTAAACAGACCAAAAGGGAGCAAATAAGATAAGTACATTGTAAAGGGCCATACACATGGGATGAATATCAGGCGGCACCAGCCGCTTTAATAGAAAGCGTCTGACATTCGACCCGCGTGTACGGAAGCCCGTCCCACAGAAGCCAACTGGCTTCTGTCGAGGGGACATGACCGAAAAAGGTTTGCCGATCAGCCAATGGCTAAGAGCTCTGACCGGTGTGTTCTGGTGGGGAATGGGGGGTCCCCCTGTCAGAACACAATAGTTCAGCAGGGGAGATTGCTGTACTAACATTGCATAGTTAGAAAAGCAGTTCTTGCCGAGCTCTTCATATTTTTTTTAGTTCAGCCCGCTGGGTTGAATGAAAAAAAACTAACAGTGTGTACTAGGTTTTAGGGTTTACACTTTAAATTATGTAGGCTAATCCTAATCTCCAAATAATATCATGCCATTGGTAGCAAAGCTATCTAATATACAAATAAAATAGTTTTTTTTTTATAATTTACTATATTACAAAGTAATGAACAGTTCACAAGCTTGTTACTGACTGAGCTGTCACAAACTATTATTTGGGGCGCCGTATGAGAGATTTGCCTTCACTTCCTGTCCTAGTGACAGTGGTTGCAATAACAGGAAGTGTACAAACCCATATTCTAACCCTTCCCCGATCTTTGCAAAACCGAAAAAATGGCCTGTATATACTATTCAGCTAAAAAATGTGAAAGAATAGCATTTGCTTTATAGGTCAAACATTTTTTAACACCTAAACCTCTGGTTATGTCATTCATTTTTGCTTTTACTACCAAATTTGTATACAGTATTTTTCCTTTAACAGTGACACAGGCAGTTCCTGCTCAAAATGGTGGATGCAAGCTGTATGTCAAAGGTTAGAGTGGCATTCATTTAGGAGGCACATACTTATGCATACAGTATGCAGTTGCATTTCACGCTGGCCAATCTTCAAATTTCTTCCTAGTGATTTAGTCCAGCCAAAACTATTTTAAGTAGAGTAAAGCAAGATTTGAACCCCTGTCAGCTTTGCATTTAATTTATGCTAAATGGATTTATTTTGTTGATGTGTACTGTTTCTCACGATATTTATTAAGCTTTGTGGATCAATGTGAGATTATCTGTATATTTTATTCTTGGATTTATACTACTATGCTAGTGGGGTATACGTTGCTTTACAATTATTTTTTGGTTTAGTATTTGGATGCTAATATATATATATATATATATATATATATATATATATATATATATATAGTGAAGTTTTATAGGATTTTCAAGAAAAGTCAATTGTCCATTTGTAGCTATACTGTAGCTTATACTTCTATCAGTCCTAATGCAGAATTTATTCACAACTTCATATACTTTAAATGTTTATCTTTTTCATGATCTGACGCAATAAACTTTATTTCTGCAATGTAAAAAGTGTTAGATGCATCTTTTTACATAAGCAATATCTTGATGTGATGTTACAGACATTGCATCACTTTTTGTTTTAGTATAAAAATACATGTGCACACTAGGTTGGAAAGAAAAATATATCTGTTTCTAAAATTGTTTCAAGATTAAATTAAAAGATAGAACTCTATCTTTGTAGCTTATAGCTGACTCAAAGGAACATGAAGAGCCTTTCATATTTGTGGCCTTGTTACATTTCTCTATAAAGTAGGCTATATAGACGTGAATAGATCTTTTTAGATCTAAGTACATTGGTATTTCTGAACCAGCAGGATTTCTGACAGCTGGATACTTATTGTACCAAGATGACCTTTGTAACCTGAATCAGACATTCAAGAGTATTCATCAAACTGAAATTAAAACATAAAAGTATTTAATGGGATACAAATATATGACTTCCCTGGAATACAAAATACAAGTAATAAGACTTCAAGCAATGTTCAAGTGCTACAAAAAGAATTGTTGATGTTGTATATGTATAGTAATTAACCAGACATCCTTTTCTGTTTTGTATGAAGAAATTTGCACATATGCAATAGATGAAACAAATCCTCCTATATACGTTTTACTTGTTCATCTGCAGTCTTCTCTTCCCTACATCCCTTCAAAAGTGCAGATTTGTGATAAAAATCCATCTGCATCTGCGAGGAGCAGAGAGGAGGAGGTGGAGAGCTGCAGTTACACTGTGGGGGAGCTGACTGGAGGAAAGGAACCCACCCCCTTCAGACATGGCACAGGAACAAAAAGAAGGATACAGAGCTGTGTTCTGAACAGACAAGCTGTGTGCTGAGCCTCCCTGACACAAAATCTCATGTGTCAAGAAAACTTCTCAGAAGTAACTCATGCTGATATATCTGGTGAAAAGCCAGTGAGTATATCTGGTGAACAGCCATTGAGCAAATTTTCACTTATTTGATGTGTTGTGTTGTAAACTTTGTTTGACTTTTTTGAGATAATTTCCCTTGCCAACTAAGTTATGCTAAATAAACATTGTATTTCAGGTGTTTAATATTTGCCTTGTTGTCAATGAGGGAGGTTTGTGCTGTTTAAAAGAGCAGCAATTATTCAAGCTAACTAGGTAAAATATCTATTATCTTACAGCTATATTAAATATAAAACGAACCTCAAAGGGTGGGATTTTAAGGGCAATATAAAATTGATTAGAGAAATTATATAAAAAAAATATTAATTTTATTAGTACAAAGAAGTTTAAAAAATAATCTTCTAAAGAGACAAACATGAGGATAACATGAGGATAACACAATTACAATGTATTACAGTGATGGCAAACAATCCCACTACATAGATGCTCCTTATCCATGAGTGAGAATGGATGGAGTGAGAAGGATTCTCACTCATGGGTAAGGAGCATCTATGTAGTGGGATTTTTTGCCATCACTGTAATACATTGTAATTGTGTTATCCTCATGTTTGTCTCTTTTTTTTTAACAGAAAAAATGTATTAAACAAATCAGCATTACAGTACAAGAACTTAGTACAGTCATTATGGTGAGAATAATTACAGTGGGATTTACCCTAAAACAATAATTACTGTTTATCAGTTGTTCCAGATGTGCATTCAATAGAATTTTCACTTAACCATAGTTCTCATAGCTTGTGTCATCTTAAAAATTCTTGGATAATATGAAGTAAATAACCCAGTATTCAATCAATCCTAATAGGGGCGACGGGGGGAGGGGACGGGGAGAGAAGAAGGTGGGAGGGGGGGAAGGGGAGGGAAGAGGAAGGAAGACAGGGGGAGGAGAGGGAAAGGGAGGAAAAGGAAGGGGGTGAAGAGAAACGGGTATAAGAAGAATAGACTTGAGATGCAGGATGTCCTCTCCTATGTTTCGTGTCTTACTTATGGGGTAGGGGGTTCGGGGTCCCCAGAAGCGTCCATCCAGGACGACCAAATTTTGTCAAACTTCCCTGGACATTGCCTGCTTTCGTACATCAGTCTATAGAGGAGAAGTACCTTGTTCACCGACCTTATCCACGAGGCCAGAGTAGGAGGCTCCTCCAGTTTCCATCGCAGTAGAATTTCCCGCCTAGCATAGTACAATGCGAAGGTTAGACACAGTTTATCATACCTATCACCCTCAACATCTTCCAGATGACTGAGCAGTAGTATTTGGGGGTCAACCGGCAAGTCTGAACCTATGACATTGCCCAGTGTGGAGGCCACTGCTGATCAAAAGGGTCTTAGCTTGGAGCAAGACCAGACCATATGCCAGAAAGTACCCACCTCCTGTCTGCATCTCTGGCAGTTGGGATCTCTTTGGTGGTATATGCGCGCCAATCTCTGTGGGGTAAAATACGCTCTGTGTAGGAACTTAAATTGTATGAACCTATCCCTTGCAGCGATCATAGAAGGAATGTAGGAGATTAAACACTCCTTCCACTCCTCTTCGTCCAAAGAGGGAATATCAATCTTCCATTTTTCCCAGGTTTTGGTTAGTTTTGCATCATATTCCACCGTAAGGTATAAATATATTGTTGAGAGAGGCTTTCCCATCATGCTGGAGGTCAGGAGCCTTTCAATGGAGTCCGGTTCCAGAGTGAGGGGGGCAGGGAAATGAGCCTCAAAGGCGTGCTTCAGCTGCCAGTATCTAAATTGGAAGGAGGATGGGATAGCAAAAGATTGCCTCAGGGCTTGGAAAGTCATAAGCCTGCCATCTTTAACTATATGTTTTAATGTGAGAATTCCCTTTTTTGCCCAGAGAGAGGGGTCCGGTATAGTGTAAAAGTGGGAGAGTAGAGGGTTACCCCATAGGGCCATGTGGGGTGAAATGTGGTTGGGTTTCCTATAGATTTTCCTAGCCTCCTGCCATACCCTCACAGTGGTCCGCATCAAAGTCGTCATAGACAAACTGGCCCCAAGACCGCGAAACGGGAGATTGCTAAGGGCAGAAAAGGAACCCAGGATGGCTGCCTCCAGAGTGACTGCCGGATTTTGCGGGGGCTGGGAGAACCACCACCTAATCGTGACCAAAACAGCTGCCCAGTAGTAGATTTGAAAATTCGGTAGCCCCAGACCCCCCCCGAAAGCGGGAGGTATAAAATCTGCCTGGCCACCCTGGGTGGCCTCCCAGCCCAAACAAAGTGTATCAGCAGACTCTCCAGCCTACGAAAGAAAATCTTAAGAATGGGTATAGGTGTGTTGCGGAAAAATATAGATATTTCGGGAGGAAAATCATTTTTAATAAATTTACTCTGCCTACCGGGGTCAGTGGAAGGGAACGCCATGCAGTACACCTAGCCGTAAGTTGTGCCATGAGTGGACGCAAATTGTTATCTATGTAATCTTGGACTTTACCGCTAATTTTTATCCCCAGATGTTTGAAGTCATCTACCCATTTAAGCTGAGGGTGAGGTGTTCTAGGGGTCGAGGGATGGAGTGGGAAAAGAACTGACTTATCCCAATTAATACGAATCCCCGAGTACCCACCAAATCGGTTAATCAGTTCGAGTGCAGTCTGCAATGAGGACGACGCATCCGCTAAAAAAGCAAAGCGTCGTCCGCGTACAGTGACAACTTCTCCTCAGCGGGACCCACCTGGAGTCCCCTTACCCCAGGGTCAGCCCTAAGCAATATAGCCAGGGGCTCCATCGCCAGGGCAAATAGACCCGGGGAGAGGGGTCACCCCTGTCGCGTACCTCGAAACAATTGGAACTTTCCCAAGAGGCTTCCGTTAGTATGTATTCTTGCTGAGGGGCAAAGATATAACATGTGGAGCCATTTTGCGAAACCCGGGCCAAACCCGAATCGCGAGAGCACCTCCCATAAGTAGCCCCACTCGACAGAGTCGAAAGCCTTCTCCGCGTCAAGTGAGGCCACCATTCCATTATTTGCCTCGTCCACCCTATCTATGTGGGTATGGAGACGTCTGATATTAATGTCCATTCCTCTCCCGGGCATGAAGCCTGTTTGATCCCTGTGGATGAGAGCAGTAATTACCAGGTTAAGCCTATTGGCCAGTACTTTAGCCAGTACTTTTGCATCCACATTCAGAAGGGATATAGGGCGATACGAGGAGTACAACGTGGGGTGTTTCCCTGGCTTGGGGATCACCACTATGATCGCTTCGCTCATAGTGTCCAGGAGTTTTCCTAGGTGCGTCGATGCAGAGAAGAGGGCCTGAAGTTTATCGAATAGCTCCGCTGCATATTGTTTATAAAACTCCACAGGGACGCCATCGGGTCCCGGAGTTTTCCCTGTCTGCATTGATTTAAGAGCCTGTAATATCTCTAAGGACGTGATTGGGGCATCAAGCTTGTCACGATATGTTACAGTGAGGGTTGGGATATCAATGTCATCTAGGTATGCTACCAGATCTTCCCCTCTATAGTCCACCCTGGACCCATAGAGGGATTCGTAGTACTCCGCAAAACAGCGGTTGATTCCTTCCGGGGTATGAATCAACCGTCCCGAGGGGTCCCTAATATGTGAGATGCTCATTCCGCCTGCCTGTTCCCTGGAAAGCCAGGCCAACAAGCGACCCGACCGCTCTCCCTGCTCAAAAATCCGTTGGGGTTGAGCCAGCATTTTCTTCTGGGTAAGAGAGGTACGGAGACGAACCACCTCTTTCGTCATAAGTTGTAGATGCGAATAGTGCACAGGGTCTCGGGTACAAACAAAAAGAGCCTCCGCACTACTCGCCTCCCTTTCAGCCTTAATCAAGTCTGCCCTGCGCTCCCGTCGGACTCTGGCAATGATGGTCTGGTAATGTCCCCTCGTCGTGGCTTTAAAGGCATCCCACACAACTGCGGGTTCAGCCGAGCCCTTGTTTACAGCCCAAAAATCAAGCATTTGTGTTCTAAATTGGGAGTCTACTGCAGTGTCTGAAATCCAAAATCTGGAGAGCCTCCATATCCTTTCTACTGAGCCAAGGGAAAGGTCCAATGACAACAACAAGGGTGCGTGGTCGGAAATTCCCCTAGGCAATATTTGTATGTCTGTGACCCGTGGGAGGACTGGAGCCCCTGCGAAGACCAAGTCTATGCGGGAGAACGTTTTATGAGAGGCTGAGTGGCAGGTGTATGCCCTGGTCTGGGGGTGACGCCACCTCCAGACATCAGTCAGACCAAAGGTATCCACCCACTCAGCCAACCCAGGGCAGTGATGTCCCGCAGGAGTTAGTCTATTCAAGTCCGGGTTAGGGACCAGATTAAAATCACCCAATATAACATTATTGTCCGATGCAAAGTCGGCTATCTTGCTAGCGATCTGATTGAGCACCAGCAAGGAGGCCGGAGGAGGCAGATATAAGCCCACAATGGTCCATGTTAGAGTGTATATTTTAGCGTGAATAATTACATACCGACCGTCAGGGTCCAGGGCCAAATCCAAGAGCCGAAATGGAAGTGACTTCAATACCAGTATAGTAACACCTCTAGAAAATGAGGAGTGTGTGGAGTGGTAGTGGTGTCCAACCCATGGTTTTTTAAGGGCCAGAACCCTGCGTCCTGTTAGGTGTATCTCCTGGAGTACACATATATGTGGGTTATAGGTTTTAATGAATTGGAACACCAGGGAACGCTTGACCGGGGAGTTCAGTCCCCTGGTGTTCCAGGAGATGATGTTAAGGGAGGACATGACCACTAGGAATATGGAGAGTGTTAGGATCAATAGAATTCACGGCTCTCGGACTGGACCCCGTCCCCCGAAGCGGGCACATCTGTAAACAATGCAATGCTGACGAGTCAATTTTTTTTGTACAAATATCAAACAAAAACAAAACCAAATTAACAACAGGTAACGGATACCAAAATTTAAAGTAGATGAAATTAGCCCCATTAGGGGAACTTACCCCACCCCCCCACCCCACCCAACCTCCCAGAACTGAGGCAGGTTTCAATCCCTAACTTATACAGCTCGCCGGCTGCAACAGGGGGTCCGTGGAAGAGGCAACTCACCCCTCCGAGACTTCACACGGGGGGAAAATAGTAGTTCAAGCGTCTTATGTATGTGAGATCTCCGCTTGTGATACAGCAGGCTGTGGGGGCTTAAAAAGTTAAACAAAGGGAAGTAGCCATAATGCGACCCCACAGTAAATTCGATCCATCTTTTGGGTGGGGATACCGAACCGGAAGTCCAGCATTCCTCAAGGAAACAAGCATATGTAGAAGAAGGTTTATACTTCAACGATCTCCTGACCAAGTTCTTTGGCAGGGGCATTAACTTAGAATTTCCCTGGTAGGGATCATCCCCCCACCAGTCCGTGCACACCATGGAATGAACTGGGCATAACTTATGCAACATAATAAGTCATCCATGTGGAAGTGACAACGGAGACCTGAGCCCAGGCCATGGCGAGCAAACAACAAAAGGGGGCCACACAGCATATACCAGGTAGATCATCAGCGAATCCGTGGTAGCGAGTCCATCCAGGCAGAAGCCTCTCTCGGGTTGGTAAAGAAGCGGGTTGTCTCGCCGTCCTGGACTCTCAGATGGGCAGGGAAGAGCACACTGTAGCAAATGCTGCGTGATCGTAGAGTCGCTTTGACTTGGTCAAAAGATTTCCTGGGCTTCTGAGTCTCCACAGAATAGTCGGGGAAGATCATCAACTTCGTGTTCTGGAATCTGAGTTCCCCTACGTTTCTAGAGGCACGGAGGACTTTGTCTCTATCTCTGAAATTAAGGAGATGGAGGATGAAGGTGCGAGGGGGGGATCCAGGAGGCCCCGGCTTAGGCGGGATGCGGTGAGCTCTCTCCACCGTGAAGTAAGGTTACCATCGGGCCTCGGGTAAGAGATCACGAAGCAGACCCTCTATAAAGGAGGTAGGGTCGCCTCCCTCCGCCCCCTCCGGTAATCCAACAATGCGAAGGTTATTACTCCAGTTTCTGTTCTCCGCATTCTCGGCTCTGTATTCAAGGGCCTTCACTTTGGTTTGAAGCGTACGGAGTGATGCTCCATGTTCCGCAATGGTATCTTCAGTGATACTCAGTCTCTGCTCCGCCTCAGTGACTCGCGATCGGATTTTATCAATATCTTGGCGAATTAGACCCATATCCAGCTGGACTGCTTCGATCTTTGTTGTTAGCGTGGATTGGCAAGTGGCAATGGCCGCCATAACATCCGCCAGCCAGGGGGGCCGAGAGTCATCCAACTCCATAGTAATTGTCTGTGGTGCCCTTTGGGTGCTACGTGTATGGAGGGCCTCTGGGGGGGGCAGCTGAGCATCGGAGGGGAGTCCGATTGTGGTGTGAAGGTTAACTTTTTACCCCCTTTGTTATATTTTGCGCTGGAGTTCCTGCGCCTCATTCAGATAACAGTGGCCCAGATCAACAGCTGGGTGTGAGGGGTATTCAGGCAGTAAATAGGGCAAAGTGAATGTCCCCTTTAATAGTTCTCCCCCTCACCTGCAAATGTATGATGCCGGAGCAGACTAGTTCAGGCCCACACTGAGCCACAAGGGTTTTCAGCCCATCCACCTCTCTGCACAGTCTGGGTGGGAGGGCTGTGGGCGCTCTATGATGTCCTCCTGCTATCAGGCAGTCCTCCTAAGCTGTCCCAGGATCTCCTCCACCAAAATAGGTCACACTGGCAGGCCGGAGCTCCAGGAGAGGCCGCGGCCTAGTAAAACGTGGGGAAGGGAGAGGCAGCAGGGCCTGATCACAGGGTTTCTACCTTTGAGAAGCAGCTCACCCTCTTCCATCCAGAATCTGCGGCATCCGATGAAGCCCGGGAGCGGGTCCGACCACGATAGGGGCAGGCCGGCAGGAAAGGCCGCAGCTTCGGCCTAGTCACCCGCGGTAGGCCGGGAGCCAATCCCGGGGCAGGAAACGAAAAATTCCCTCAGTCTCTGGTAGATAGGGATTCCCTGGGTCCCCCCCAGTCAGCAGGGATGCGATTGCTACAATAATAAAGCCGATGGATCCGGATTTAACAGACGGAGTGGCGGAGCTCACAAAAGAACCGACCGCTCACAGCGCCATCTTGGCCACGCCCCCATGTTTGTCTCTTTAGAAGGTTTGTAAACTTCTTTGTACTAATACAATTAATATTTTTTTTATATAATTTCTCTAATCAATTTTATATTGCCCTTAAAATCCCACCTTTTGAGGTTCTTTTTGTACTGTTTAGGGTTGGTGGCAAATTTCGCATCAATTCATGGGAGTTTATTTTTTCTAACAGCTTTATTATATTGCCTTTTTGTGCACCTTTACATTACAGGTCTCCAGCAAAAAAGGTGTGAGTAGAGGAAAGGGGAGGGCAACCAACTAGATGGTTGCTTACAATAGAATTCTATATATTTTTTATTTTGATAGCGTGGGGAAGGATTACAAACTATCAGTAAGATGTTTACCCCATTGGGGATATTTCTTCACACCTCTCACCCTGGTAATACAACAGAAGGTAATGAAACCTCATCAGCGGAGCAACAATAATAACATAGGTTTTAACCTTGCCCCACTATGCCAGTAATGATGCTTCTCTAGCTGTTGGTATCTTTATTTGAAAAAAATCACTTCACTTTCTGTCCTGGTGATAAGAAGTGAGGGAAAACCCACAACGAGGATGTATGCTTTCTTTCAACTGGGTTTGTGGCTCTCACTTGCTAAATATTCCCTCAAGCAAACCTAACATTGAATACAGTCTATTTTAATATTTTATCTCCAATGACTGGTACTTTATAATTCTTATTAGCAGGGTTCCTGTTTTTAGTGCACTGTTGTAGAATTTTTTACAGTTCAGTAGCTGCACACCAGCAAGCAAATTATATTTATGATCCACATAAGTATTCTGTAATTTTTTTGTCTAGCTCTCTTCATTATTTGATATACATACACACAACCAATGCATTTTATTATATTGAAACATGTTTAACTCCACAGTAGAGAATGGAAAAGCCAGAGACTCAAATAGTGTGCTTCTGCTACTATGTATGATATAATCTGATTCAGCCCATGAATACAGGGGCAGTTTTGGGTGGACCACCCCATGAATATATCTTTTTCTTAACAGGTCCACAACACTTTACAGTAAATAGTCTCTTAGAATGATATAATGTTGATAGTCTGGGCTACAGTTGTAATTTAGGTGGATATATTGTAAATCTTATTTACTGCACATGGAAGCTGCAAATACTGAAAATGGAAGCTTCATAGATGATACTGAAAGACAAAAATTCTGAACTGCTGTTATGTGCAGGATGAACTCGAACCAAACTATTGTCCACTTGGATTAACACTGCCAAAAACCTGAAAAATATGAAATTTAATGGATCCTGCTGTTTCACAATAATCGCCCCCAAAATATTTCTCTACCTACTGTAACAATCTTGTTCCAAGCACTACAGTACAATATTGCATAAAACAATGTGTACTGTGTAGATAAAGCAAGCAACATCCCAATTTATGAAACATAAATGAATACATATTTACACTGCTGTCTTGGGAAAGCAACACAATATTTTAATGTTGCATATAATGATGCAAACTTGCAGTTACATAATAGAAAACATCATACAAATGAATCACAATCTAATCACTCTCAGCACATTACAAAATTCTGTTCATTTACACCTTGCACATTATTTAGACAATACAATGGTACTAAATTGTAATTTACCAGAATCTGCCTCAAGTCTTATCATTTTCAACAGCGTCTTTTAAATCCCAAGCGCCAAGTGGAGATCTATTGTCTTGATGACTTTGGAGCAAATAAAGTCTATAGTGATTTCTTTCTTTCATACAGAATGCTAACTGTCATTCTGAACAAAGGTTTCTAATAAGCAGGAGATTTTACATACATTATTCAAAGCTGGAAAATGAAGCATTCACATTGTACCGGCAGAAGCTCCCGTCTTCTCCGCATTATTCATCAACTCTCTTTCTTGCTGTTTAATAGCCTTTGTTTTTTTAACCCCGTATCAGACATGCTGAGCTGAATTTTGTTCTGGGGCTGCATTTGATTATGGCCTCAAATGTATTTAACCCCTTTAAAACACGGTAACACATATATGCGGCATCCAGGAAGTGGGCTTTAAACCTGGGAGCCGCATATATGTGTTTGTGCTGGGATCACACTTGATTGCGTGGCTTCCAGCACTGAGACTGCGGCTTCCAGCGGTGAGACCAACACTGTGACTGGGCTGTGAAGAGGATAAAGAACACACTTTCCCTCTAGTGGGGAGGAGAAGATACACTGTATCTTTTCCTCCTTACTAGAGGACATGTCTGCAAAAAAAAAGATTAACTCCTTCAGTGCTTGCCCTAACTTAATGAGTGTAGATATCAATGTTAGTGACAGTGTAGGTGTCAGTGTTGGTGGGATTTAGTGGTAGTTCATCAGTTAGTGTCAGTATGTCAGTCACTGTTAGTGGCAGTGTAAATGTTAGTTATTGACAATGTAATTGTCAGTGTGGGGTTGATTTACTAAAACTGGAGAGTGCAAAATCTGGTGCAGCTGTGTATGGTAGCCAATCAGCTTCTAATTTCAGCTTGTTCAATTAAGCTTTGACAAAAAAAACTGGAAGCTGGTTTCTATGCAGAGCGGCACCAGGGTTTTCACTCCCCAGTTTTAGTAAATCAGCCCCTTAGTGTTAGTGTAAGTGTCAGTTAGGCCCCTTTCACACTGGGGCGGTTTGCGGGTGCTATTGCGCTAAGAATAGCGCCTGCAAACCGACCTGAAACTGCCGCTCTGTGTCTCCAGGGCTTTCACACTGGAGCGGTGCGCTGGCAGGAGGGAAAAAAAACTCCTGCTAACAGCATCTTTGGAGCGGTGAAGGAGCAGTGTATACACTGCTCCTTCACCGCTCCTGCCCATTGAAGTCAAGGCAGGCGGTTTAAACCCTTTTTTGGCCGCTAGCGGGGGTTAAAACCGCCCCGCTAGCGTCCGAATACCGCCACTAAAACGATGGTAAAGCACTGCTAAAAATAGCGGCGTTTTACCGCTGATGCCCCCACCACCCCAGTGTGAAAGGGGCCTCAGTGACAGTATTAGGGTCAGTATGTTTAGATAAGAAAAAAAAAGGTTTTATATGCAGTGTCTGTGCGAATTTTAGTGTCAAGATGTTTAGGTGGGAAAAAAACAAACAAAAACATACTATTGTTTCTTGGTCCTACTTTGGGTACAAAGAACAAATTGCACACACATATGTGGTATTGCTGTGATTGTCAGGAATAGGAGAATTTATTTTGCAGGGTTTTTTGTGTGTGTGTGTGTGTGTGGGGGGGGGGGGGGGGGGAGGGTCATGGTAATAACATAAAAACATACAGCCAAAGTTTAAAAATATTTTTTTTTTTTTTATATATTTTGGGCCAGCTTTTCTTTTATAATATAAATCAGGAAGATCCATTAACATTTTCCACTAAGTGATAGCCCAATCTGTCCTGAAAAAAACAAGATATTCCACCTGGTCATACCAAGTAGTTTTGATGAGATGTACAGTTTTAATTATGCATGTCAAAGTTGCAAAATTGGGCTTGGGCATTACATTGTCACTAAGCCCACATCATAAAAACTATGAATACATGCTGTATTACATGCTGTTCATACTCACTCAGTTATTATGAGACTTGTTTTCTGTATTCTGCAAAAAAACCTGATGGATCCTGCTGCTCTCTAGCCCTACCTTCTACTCATGTCCCCAAGTCTGCTAGGGATTTTGCAGCTGTGGTGGCAACTCTGCACATGCTCAGTGAGTTTCTATCCTGAGCATTTCTTCCCTATCACATCGGAGCAGCCCATGTGACTACTACTGTGTGCACGCCTACATGTATGACTCTATAGATGACAGCCCACTCCCTCCCTCCTCCTCTATGCCCACTAACCAGCTAAAGACAACGGGGGAGGGATATTTCATGTTGATTAATGGTGACTTCATCTCCCTCTTATTCTAAGACAAAGGCTGGAGGGGTATGATACAGCCTGTGACTGCCAGAAATCCACCCACTCCATGTTCTTTTCCACAAAATATTAAAGATATTTAAATGTAGTCAATTATTCAACCAATTAACAACCAACCAGCCAATATATTTTTTGGGGAAAAAAAATGCAGGACAAACCCACCCCTTCTTTAGACAGTGGGGGTTATTTACAAAAGGCATATCCACTTTGCACTACAAGTGCAAAGTGCACTTGAAATTGCACTGAAAGTGCACTTGGAAGTGCAGTCGCTGTAAATCTGAGGGGTAGATCTGAAATGAGGGGAAGCTCTGCTGATTTTATTATCCAATCATGTGCAAGCTAAAATGCTGTTTTTTTTATTTTCCTTGCATGTCCCCTTCAGATCTACAGTGACTGCACTTCCAACTGCACTTTCAGTGCAATTTCAAATGCACTTTGCACTTGTAGTTTGCACTTGTAGTGCAAGTGGATTTGCCTTTAGTAAATAACCCCCGGTGTGTTCTAGTAATGTTCAAACCTAGGAGCATAGGACTTTGACTGACTGCTCATCCAGCACCCTTTACAATTTTAGGACTGAAAAAACAAAATCAAATATCTAAAAAGTAACATCAAATGCATCCCAATTATGGGATATTTTTGCTTTGTCTGTTTTGTCTTCACTTCTAGATTAACACAGCTCATAAGTTTTTTAAAGCTGGTATGTTTATTATAGCATGGTTACATTGGTCCAGCTTGCACCAATGCAATCAAAGAATGCCTTGTATTCATTGAAAAATGGTGGCATTCCTGAGTAGGCAACCCCCTGTGTGGAAGGGCAGCCAATCGGCCCTGGACCTGGAAGACTACTGCTCTCACTGTAGTAGTGACAATTACAGTGATTTGCAGCTTACACAGGTATCTATATGAGATATGCATACTTACATTGGTTCAAGCTGGACAAGTGCAACTGTGCTCTTAAAATCATACTTAAACGTAATCTTTAAATTGTTGCATAATACTGCAGATTAAAAATGTTTAACTCAAGTGTTATATCATGTGATAGAAATAGCTGGATACATCAAAGAGGGAAGATTTTAAAGCTTTATTTATCTCAGACTTTTTATTTCCTATGATCTGAACATCTGATTTACAAAGTTTTTTTCACTTAGAAATAAAAATTTAATAAAAAGAGTATGTAAGAGTTTTATTTGGTTAATAACTCTCCAGGAATGAAAAATGCTATGTACAGTATATGCAATATATTATGAACCACGTATGTCCCCTGCCAGCAAGCTGCAGAAAGAAACCTTGATCTCTTTGTGGAAGCTGTGGCCTCACTGCAGAGGTGAACCTGAAATGTATATAGCTGATTTAAAATGAAGACTCGGTTGGACTTTAAATTCACCCTGGAAGTGTACTGAAATAATAATTTCTGCATAGATAAACATTTGTAACCTCATATGAAAAAACTCCAAATCACATGAAAACAATTAAGATAATGGAGAACACAAAAGATATATGTACTTGTTAAATGCATTTAGAATTTCTGCCCGAGGCAACAATGACATACTGGGTATAATTCAATTTTTTTCCAGTAAAATGTGTGGAGGTTACAAACTGCCCTCATTATTTCTGGTGTGTCTTAATAATAACTACATCTAGTAAGTTTCATGAAAGCCTTTAGCTATCTTTTACTTTATGCATGAGTATGTTCATCAACAATTTAAACTACCATATGGAACTATAATTAAGGGTTAGTGTAGCTAAAAATTATATTTTAGTCATAAGTAACTACTAACAGGTTGAATTATTTATTGTCTTTTTTACCTCTTAGGCGGGTTCACCAGGGTTGTCAACTGCCAGTAAATTTACTGACAGTTTGTAAAAATCTGTGTTTTTTTTTTAACAACTACTCAGCTGGAATGCATATTGGAATGCAAAGAATATATATTCTTTGAAAACAATTGTTCTAAAACTAGGTTCTATCTGTATTCGGCTATTCTAGATTATCTATATATATATATATATATGATATGTCCCCCATCTCTTTACTGGGGTATAGAGTAATTGGCACCATGATACAGTAACAAAAGCTAGACCAAAAAAAAAAAAAAAATAGTTTACAAAACCGTTAAAAGATACACCCAATCCTACCTCGAAACTTCACATTCAGTCCTAATATCATATTTTATTATTTAATGTTAATTAATGCCACATGGCATACAAATTGATACCTAGCATTTTAGTTTGCCTTGGTATTGAAGGTAATGGATACCAGTGTATGTCCCTAAGATGGCTACCAGACTGGCTGATCTAAAACATTTAAACTAGAAATCTTGTATTTTTAAACTTAATTTAGTGATATATTTATTTTGGCAGAATTTTTGCTTTAAGGTACTAGATGTTTGTTGCATTAAGAAGCCAATATTATCCCCCTTCCTGTATTTAGTATTTTGTTTCAGCTATGAAAGGTGACTGTAAGTTTGGTCTTGTGCTAAGCCCCCATAGCTATATAAATATATGACAATTTTCTCTGTGCTACACCTGCAGTGAATCTTTGATGAATGTCATATTTACAGCTTTAAATATATGTTCTGTTATGATGTTATATCAAGTCATGGTCAAAGACAAAGATTGAATGTCTCCACATCCATTAAACGGTTTAGGGTTTCCAGGGCATGCCTAGTCAAAGATCCCTGTAGATTACTAGGAAAAACCTAAGAGTGAGCAATAGGTCATATACTAAATAAATAAAGAATCCATTTGTAAAATAACGGAAAAACATAAAATATGTTATAAGGAAGATAAACTGCATGAAGGATACACTGTAGAGTTCTGTCAAATGTTGGCAAAGATCTTAAACTTCTGCTGGGCAAGAAAATTAGATGGAGATATACAGAGCTTCCATTCCCTCTGCATATCAGTATGGATTTGAGGAGCCGTGATACAATAATTCCTGCTTTAAAGTGTCTTCAATGACCCAGCAGTTGAGCAAAAATATATTCCTTTAGCAAAATGTGCAGATTAAGGTCGGTCCACATTTTGCAATAGAAACATGTGAGTCTTTGTTATATTTTTACATTTCACTTTGTTTCCTTTCTTGTCTCTTTCTTTTATAACCACACTGTATTATACAGTGAAACCTTAGCATTAGGGGATTTTCAAGTCATCCCCAACCAAGTGTTGAATTATATATGGGCTTAGTTCCTCCTGTGGCTGCTCTTGTCCTCCCAGGTGACCCCACCAGTGCATAGTTTGTTTCCTTAGTCTTGGATCTGTTGGTCCAGTGATTCTGAACACTCCTGTGGCATTCTACGCAGTGTCCTTAAAGTGTTTTTTAAGGCAGAAGGTTTTTTTTTATCTTAATGCATTAGGATTATAAACCTTCTGTGTGCAGCAGCCCCCTCAGCCCCCCTAATACTTACCTGAGCCCCATATCAATCCAGCGATTTTGCATGAGAATCTCCACTGTTCAGGATTCTCCCTCATTATTGGCTCCTGCTGCTCCTGCTGCTGTCAATCAAAGTCAGTGAGCCAATGAGGAGAGAGGGGCGGGGCTGAGCTGTGGCTCCATGTCTAAAAGCAATGAAAATATTTGCCAGCACACCATGGAACGGCGTAGATAGTGTCCAAACGTGTAATTTATTGCATGATCACAACACAAGGAGAGTGCAATGTTTCGGAGTCACGCAGGACCCCTTCGTCAGGCGTGTGATCATCCATATCCGTGAGCTCATCCAGGAATGTGTGCGATGGAAATATGAAGTATTCCATGTCTAAAAGGACACACAGAGCAGTGGCTTGCTGTGGGGGCACTCGGCAGGAGGGAGGGGCCAGGAGTGTCGTTCAGGGAGCCGAGAAGAGGAGGATCGGGGCTTCTCTGTGCAAAACCACTGCACAGAGCAGGTAAGTATAACATGTTTGTTTTTTTAAACAAAAAACAATACTTTAATATCACTTTAAGTCTTCTGAGGAAGCCATTGGATGGCGAAACATGTAAAGCTGGAAATACTGCATATGTACTCAGGCCACATTGACACTTTGTGGTGGTTTTATATTCAATGCTATTAAATACGTGTACTTTTTAAATCATGTTTATATTGTAATAAATAAATTAAAATTTTATCATATATTAATTCGTGTCAATTTTGGCATCCAGAAAGTCCCTTTCCTTGTGCTTTTCTTAAACTGAACACACTATATTATATATTTACTCTAAATCAGCACTTTATACTTTTGCCTATTATTATGGGAAAAAAAGCAATATTACAAGAGTCACATTTTATGCATTTATACCAAGCAAAAAGACTATCGTAACCATGGCTTAAAGCAATTATTTTGGTTATCCCACTAAAAGGCCATATTTTCTGCTAACATTTTTCTAACTTTCCTGTAGTAACACATCAAAGCTACAACTAATGGATTCCAAAATTCTGTACAGTATATCAGAACGTAGCCTTTGTAGAATGGCTATTTGCGTGCTTAGACTCTTTAATAAAAAATACAGCAATCTAAGAGTTCTGATTTCTGGCAAAACTATCAGATCAGCTTTAATATAATCAAACCATAAGTAGTTATTATGTATGCCAGCAGTGCATGCTATGCTTGAGATCATCTAAAGCATGCCACTACTAATTGTCAAAAGCCATTAACAGTGTAATCATTTACTGGCACTTTTTCTACTCTTGATTTCAAATAAATGATTGAGCATTTTCTTTTGCCAAAATATATAAAAAAAGAAAAAAAAACACACTTCTGGGAAATAAATCATGCAAGAATCGTGATTATTCTTTATTGAGTAGTGCAATGGAAAACAAAATAAATATGCAGAGGTACCACCCACAGTGTAGACTGTGTGAGTACGACTAAGCTTTAGTCAAGCTGTGCAGTGGAACACCACCTGTCACAGTTATCAGCACATAAAAATTCACTTGTTAGACTAATTGTATTGCAATAAAGAGCACTTATATTGCTTAGAATGCCAAACTGTGCCAACAAAGATTCTCCTGTAAAGATAAATGCATACTTTTCCATACACAGTACACGTGTCTATCTTGCTTCATAAAGCAAAGTATTTGGACTGCACCTTTAAAACTTGGTACTGCTGACAGGGTAAAGATCACATCTCCCATATACATAGAAAGGCTTTAATGTATTCCTAATGAGCTGGCAGCTGCTTACAATATGGAGTACAAGGTATGCTTCTTGGGTTTGGTTGAACACGAGTTTGACCGAAACCCAGCCTTGTCCACAGTTCAGTGAATAGGGGAATAAACTTTGTTCAGTTTGCCTGCCTAAACCCCCAACTGATGTTTATAAACAAACATCAACTGGAAGTTTCTAATTTTGCATTGGTAGCTCTACTGCCACAAAAATGACAGATCGCTAGCCAACTGGTGTCTATAGACAAACTAGCCAGGGATCCTGGATGATGTCAGTGATCAAACATGGTCATTTTTATATTGGTCAATGATGTCACCTAGCATTCTCAGCTGGTTTGTTTACATGCAGCAGCCAGCCAAGCATGTCATTCGGGATGGGAGCTGCACAGGATGAAAATTGTCAGGTGGTGGGTTGTGTTGGCTCATCAGCATTGATAGGCGGTGGGTACATTGTGATTGAGGTGAATATAAAACACTGGAAATTTGGTGTTGGATTTGCCTTGGATTTACATACAGAAGCAGGCAAGGAATCTGTGATTTCTCACAGGAGTAATAATGGATGAACATTGTTGTGCAGTGGGTCCTCTAAATTGATGTGGATCTACATCACTGACTGATGTGATTGCTGTACTACATATACCACACACATTCACCTGGGGAAAGAAATATCTGGGAGCCCCCTTATTCTAAAGGAGTCCTCCAGATTCTGATAAATGATTTCCCCATTCAGACCAGCCACAACTCCTTTTGAGGGACAGGATGAGCGGATTAGGCCCTTATCCACTCGATATAGGGTCAAGGTACCTTGCAAGAGAGGGAAGGATTGGCCACCGTCCCTTGCAAGGTACCCTCCCAAGGTTGAAGGCATGTGACCTTGTATAGTTCAGGAACAGGGTGCGTATGCTTACTGCCTCCCCTTTCCCAGCCACGGAGGCTGCATGCCTTGATAAGGGTCTTTCATTAATTGTTAGGGAGATCCTATGCCTTTTTTTCTCTTTCTTAATGAGGCAGCAAAAATGTTTTTTAATAGCGCGGGGACCTCATAACAATTCCTAAAATACTTTTATATAGGCATGCAGATTGGGTGGCCAGGAAAGTGGTGTCAGCAAGCATGCTCCCCCCCGAACCATATCAGACCAAAATTGCGATTACCTTAAATGGTTAGTCAAGTCTTCCACTTCCTCTCCACCTCCTGAATAGTTATATAACTTCACCTCTAGGTGCACAAGGTTTACCTGCTGCTACTTCAGCCAGAAATTATAGATTCCTGCCAGCTTCTGTATGTAAAAAATAGGCTGAGATCTTGCGTATTTTTGACCTAATGTAATAATGACTGCATTTGGCCAATGATTTCATCGAGATTCCTTGGCCAGTTTTTTTACAATCAGAAGCCTCAAGGGCTCTGTCATTTTGTGGTAGTGGCACTACAATCAAAAAACTACAGATTCGGGATCTGTTATTTAGTAAAGGTAGCACTACTGCTGCACTAGCATTAATGCAGTGACAGCACTAGCATTAGCTAGGGTTAACACTATCACTGCTAAATGACATTGCCATGACCATATTTACAAACAGAAGTCAGGGATCTGTCATTTTGTGGTGGTAGTGCTACCACTGCCAAACTTTCAAATTAGCCATAAAAAGAGCTAGAAAAAAAAAAGAAAAAGAACAAGATTTGGATTCGATAGACCTCTATGTTGTTCAGAGCAAATTTTCCACTGGGTTTATTGAAATTCCAGTGAACCAAACCTTGCCTGGTTTGCTCATCGCTGTTGCGTACCTTTAATATGCTTTAAATACTGCCAATAGTTCCTATAGCTGCAGTTTTTACATTGTTAGTATGGTATAGTTTCAAAAGATCTGGTGCAGTCTGCTTGTTGTGCAGGTGTATATAAAATGCATGTGCATGTGTGACCTTAGGTAGCACAATATTCATTATGCAGTATCCCACAAAAAAATCAATCATTTGTTAATTTAAAACAATTTTTTTAAAAAACAATTACAAAAAATGTATCTATTTCCTTTTGTATTCAAGTCTGTAGGCTTGAAATTTAATACAAGAGTAAGTATCTGTTTTTTTCTCACTTGGCAGTCATTTTTAAATATTTTTGTGATCTTTTTTCTTTTGGTGGACATTTCTCCTGACTTCCTTACAGAAGCTGGGTATAGAATTGATGACATTTACAGGCAATGTATATACAGTAAATACTTTATTCCTGTGTCTGATTTATGTAGCTTTGGATACAGTGGGGAAGGCTACAACCTTAGGTTTTTACTGCTGTTGTTGTCCACACTAAAGAAATTTCCCCTTTTGATCCCACTGACACATCTTGCATATTGGGTGTTACCAGGTAGGATAGGAGGTGATATTGCCAGTGGTGTATCCAGGGTAGTAAGGAATGGGGGAAGCTGCGCTAAAAAATGAAGTCCATAACGGTTGACATCAGGAAAAACAAAATGTACATTGGGAGCATGAAAAATAATAATAATAACACCACAGTGTGCATATACAAGCAGTGTGCCCAACCACCGTAGCTGTTGATTGAGCTTACCAGACGGCAAGCTTAAAAAGGCAGATGGCTATAGCCCAGCCAAGGCCTCTAAGCTTGCTGATGATCACAGTGTTCGGATGGCAGGGGATCAATCTCTAAGGCCTACTTCCGGTATCCACGTACTCAATAGAAAGCCCAGGTACATTTATTAAAAAACAAGTAGTCACTTACAGTTAAAACAGGGATATCGCGCATACAAAATCCGGCCGGCATATAAAAGAAAAGCGGAGCCCGTTCTCCCACTCCGATGGTGTGAGGACGTCAGTGCGTGCCTTCCCAGACACATTTCGTCATCATCTGACGTTGTCAATGGGGAACCATTGAAGTAATTGTAAGTGACTACTTGTTTTTTAATAAATGTTTGGAGGATATCACACTATGGCCAGTCTTCTTCTCTTCTGGGCTACCTGGGCTTTCTATTGAGTACGTGGATACCGGGAGTGGGCCTTAGAGATTGATCCCCTTGCATCCAAACACTGTGATCATCAGCAAGCTTAGAGGCCTTGGCTGTGCTATAGCCATCTGCCTTTTTAAGCTTGCCGTCTGGTAAGCTCAATCAACAGCTATGGTGGTTGGACACACTGCTTGTATATGCACACTGTGGTGTTATTATTATTTTTCATGTTCCCAATGGGCATTTTGTTTTTCCTGATGTCAACCGTTATGGACTTCATTTTTTAGCGCAGCTTCCCCCATTCCTTAGACTTTTTGGTGTTATCGCACTGTATGCTGCTGCTTTTTGCCACTGTCCTGTTAGCGCAGTATTTCCACATTCCGAATCCAGGGTAGTGCATGTATAGCACCCCCATCAGATTAGCAGATTAAGGAACCCTTTTTTTGTGAAATCCTGATTTTCCTTTATTTATTTATTGGTGCTACACAGGGTCATGTGCTTCCATTGTGGTGATGGGCCAGCCCGCCAGCACCACGGGAACAAAAGATGCTGATCCAGGGTGAACAGCATCTAGTGTCACTCCCAGTGTTTAGAAGATGAAGGAGGTCTGCGTCCTGCCCTCTGTCATGCTGTTGCTGATGTACTAAATATCAAGTGGGATGCTGACAGGAGGGGGCTCTGAGGACTCTGACATGAGTTGGCTCTAAGGACTCTGTTGTGAGGGGCTTTGAGGACATGGGTGAGAGGGGTGCTCTAAGTACACTGGTGTGAGGAGGGCTCTGAGGTCACTGATCTGTGGCTCTGATGACACTGATGTGAGGGGAGAGGGACATTGATGATCTCAACAAAGAAACATGTATGAAACAGAAACAGCGTGCTGTGTTACTAAATCAACCACTCTATCTTTTGGATATATTGTTGATTAAAAGATCTACAAGGTGAGATTTTGACATGTCAAAATGTTATTAGATAAGGTACTTACAAAAGTGGGGTATGCCTGTAGTTTGTTTTTGTATTTATGTATATTGTTGAGCCTGGGTATGCCCAATACACTCTGTTTTGTACTACTGTATAACTTTCAAAAATTAATAAAGATTACATTTAAAAAAAAGGGGGAAAAGAAAAGAATACAAGTTTTACTTTTTTGAATTAGACATTATGGTAAAGTTACCTAAAATATGGGTCAGATGTTTTGACAGTGGCACAAATTTGTTGACACTTCTTGTCCCAATGATAAGGAGGCAGAAAGTGAATGGAAATCTCCTCACTGGAGACATACTCAACCACTCAATACAAACAAAAGTGAGCATTAAATAGGAAATGCTCATCGGCTGAGGAATACCTTTAAACATTTTAAATGAAAGAAGATATTGTATAAACATTACGTTTATTTTATCACATAAGCCTGCATATTTGACATTTGTGTTAGCTAAAACACCATTTTAAACGCTCTGTAGGCTCTACTACTTCCATTTACTTAGACCTAGGGTATATCACACTATCCACATGCTGCAAAGGTTATGTCATTTTAATCCACACATTGTTACTGTGTTCAGTTTGTAAACTGCATAAAAATGAGCCATTTATGCTATGATTACTTTTGCAGTCAGTTTTTCTAGCCTGTCTGAGTCTGCTTTAAGATAATGACCTATTGTCTGTGCTGTGCTTTTTTAAATTACTTTCTTTCAGTGCAACAGTACATTTCAAACTGTGTCACAGCTTTACCGAATCTGCAAGATCTATATATTCCGTTCTTGGCAAAGGACCTTAAATTATTTGCCTCCTCTCTATTTTCTGAGTCATTGGTTTCTATTCCTCAGTTTACAGTTGAAATGTTCTATACACTTGAGCTCCAATCTTAAGCCCTATCAATTTGTTGTTTTATCTGAGATTTTCCTCAGATGACCTGTTCTTGAAGAAGCAATGTATGTGTTTCTCAGGGGCAATTTTGTAATTATTAAAAGACTCAACCAAGCAAAACTGAGTCATATACAGATGTATAATTTGGAATTATTTAGCTATTAAAAACATGTAGTTTTGCTACCAAAAAGAAAATTTGCAGATCATAGTTAAAAAGTGTGTTAGCTGAATTGTTTTTCTTTTTTTCAGACATTTTTCCTTTATTTTCTCCTAGTGATCCTGCCAGTAACAAGCTTCCTGTCATAGGGTGACAATGCTCACTTGCTGTGCTGTTTCACTGGAGGAGCAGTGTGGTCACCCTAGGACATAAAGTGTATACTACAGCATACCTGCCCCTCTCCTTCATCCCCATAACATAGGGAGGAGGTGCTCTGTAGTCCTATGAGCTGAATGAAGTGAACTGGGAGCAATAATATAAAAATTCTTGTGATATGACTACACAGATTGCAAAGGAAGGTGCTGGGTTTTTGGCAGGGTCATTTGTTAATTCTGGCACTTATTTAACACCTTTATAAAACTGCTTTCAATGGTAAATCTAACAGACCAAAAGGACGCAAGAGAAATTCATTGTTAGGCTTCCCCTCCACCTGTCAGAAAAATATCATGTGGATTGCCAACTCTGATCTTCCTCAGGAAACATTAGTTAGCTATTATTGTGACCCTAGTATAAATAATTTATACATTACTAGAAAAAGTGTAGGTGAAATAAAAGGTGATCTTGCGCAATAGTGTGTTAGCACTCAGCCTACAGCTGACAATCAATCATAAAGTCCCAAGAACTGGTAGAACACTGAAAAAATATATAAATGGTTGAATTATATAAATGGATCAAGTCCATGTGTTGATACAAGTTGGCGACTTCTCCAACATATCTTATCATTAAATCCAATCCAATAGACAATGTGTATCAGGTAAGGAATAAGCTCACGGAACTCTCACCTCAAATCTGTATATAAACAGCATCCCAATGATAGTGTTAGAAATCCCAAAAGGAGGGGAAGGGAAAAATGCCTCCAATAGTGTAGTAAGTTAAAAAAACTTAAGGTATTTTATTAAAGTGCAAATTTCTACCACTATTGGAGCATACAGGGTCGGACACGGCGTGGTTCCCCATTGACGTCAGATGATGACTAAACGCGCCTGGGAAGGTAAGGTACGCACTGACGTCACCACGCCATCGGAGTAGGAGAATGGGCTCCGCTTTTTTTGTTTATGCCGGCCGGCTTTCGTATGTGCGACATTGCTGTTTTAACTGTAAGTTACTACATGTTTTATAAATAAATGGTTGGAAGATATCTCACTATGGCCAGTCTTCTTCTCTTCTGGGCTACCTGGGTTTTCCAATGAACATGTGGATACGTGGATACCAGAAGTGGGCTTTAAAGATTTATCCCCTGCCATCCGAACACTGTGATCATCAGCAAGCTTAGAGGCCTTGGCTGGGCTATAGCCATCTGCCTTTTTAAGCTTTCCATCTGGTAAGCTCAATCAACAGCTACGGTGGTTGGGCACACTGCTTGTATATGCACACTGTGGTGTTATTATTATTTTTCATGCTCCCAATGGACATTTTGCTTTCCCTGATGTCAACTGTTATGGACTTCATTTCTTAGTGCAGCTTTCCCCATTCTTTAAACTTACGGCGTGTCCATTACTGGGGCTTTAGGACCAGGTGCAAGATACCTTGAAATACACACAAAGACGGAGATGCCCTAGTGGAGGATTGTGGAATAGTATTTGGGGAAGGCTAAAGGCTATCTACATCGTTGGGATGCTGTTTATATACAGATGAGGTGAGAGTTCCGTGAGCTTAATTCTTACCGGATACACATTGTCTATTGGATTGGATTTAATGATAAGATATATTGGAGAAGTCGCCAACTTGTATCAACACATGTACTTGAACCATTATATATTTCAACCACTTATATTTTTTTCAGTTTTGTACCAGTTCTTGGGACTTTATGATTGATTGTCAGCTGTAGTTGTAGGCTGAGTGCTAACACACTATTGCGCAAGATCACCTTTTATTTCACCTATGTTTGTTTTGTGTATTGTGAACATGATTAGGTTTTGCAGCAGATCTTGATTTTTTAGCAATTTTTATTCACTAATTATTCATTTTTGATCACCATTTTTATTTATGTTTATTCTTGTTCTTTGACACTATATTTTGTAGTAGAGTGACAGGTGTGCAGGTCAGAAATCTGTGGGAAAATTCCCTGTGGCTCAAACTAATTAAGCAAGATGGTCAATATGATGACAGTCAGGCTACTGATATTTTCAAAATGAAAGGACAAGCATATGATACCCTCCATGTTTCCCTGTAAATACATTTTAGGGCTTGTTTCCACTTGCAATTGGGGGGCTTTAAAACCAAGGAGGTTGGCCCCCATTTTTGCCACCCCTTAACCACTTCCCCTTTTGCTGCTGAGGCAGAGGCCAGGGGTGTAGACATGCCACACCCATGATGCTTTCCTTCTTGGCCACGGCATGAATTATACCCCCTTCATGCTTAGCGGGTGGTGCCACCTACTGAGTGCAACCCATTGGGATCACAACTATTGGGGTAAATGCAACCTCCCTGCAACTATGCCCAATATGCATGGTTGTGGCGCGATTGTCTAGTATTTAGGTGGTTAAAACAGGAAGTGAGGAGGCAATATAACGCCTCCTAACCATCTGTTTATTACTGTATGAAGAGTGATCTGAAAGTGGATCATGCTTCGAACATCAAAGCAGGTGTAAACAAGGTCTTGAATAGTCATAAGTTATATTTTTGCACCGGCAGTAAATTACTTTGTTCACACTGCTCCCTCTGCTGACAACAAATTGATTGGGGGGGGGGGGTTCATTACCCCCTCTTGTAGTTTTGACTAGGCAGGAACCTGGGAGCAGTGAGGGCTGGGTAACATCCAGTTAAAAATTGTTCTCATTTTAGTAATCTTCCTATTAGTTAGGGTAGAAAGCATATATAAGAAGGGGCAAATAAATCTGCTTTTATTATTATTTTAGAGACATCTTTACATCTCTTTTGTTACCTGGCAAGGTTCTCATTATTATGTGCATTTATAATCTAACACATTGGAAACTCTGTATATGCCTAGCAGATACATTTGTTTCCTTTTCTACAGAGTAGATGTGAAAAAACGTCTCTCCTTGTGCACATCAATTTATGCTGTTACCCAAGCTGTAAACAATATAGTGGCATCTCCCAGCAGTTTGGAGATGCCAACAAGGTTGGGCAGATTTCCCATTACATTCATTATTAATGAGAGTTCTCCCTGTCACTGTTTACCCTTACTTCTAGGGCTCATGCCATTCCTTGCTCTTGATAAGAATTTTAAAGCAGCCCAAAAGAAACATTTATTATATTGCTGCTTACCAATTCTTAGATGTAATGACTGCATTTGTTTTCTTTTTTTGGCATTATTTTGCTTATCTTCACCTGGAGATCTGGCTAGTAAGTCTACAACAAACCCTCATAGTTACATGTGTAGCACTACCACCCACAGGAGCCGCTGGTATTTTTATTGGGTACCTTCTGCCCTGCACCTGTGAGGACTCGCCCCTTTCCTGGACCCGACATTGACACATCTTGAAGATTTAACTAAGCTTTATTTAATGGCAAAGCCCTAGAAAGGAATGGGTTAATTAACGACAATTTACAATATAGCAATGTAGGCACCTTGTTAAGTGACACAATTCACTGTTCATTTACCACATCCACATGGGAAGCAACTGGTGCACAAACGTGCATTAGGCAGGTGCTAGCGAGCGATACTGGCTTGTAATTGCAGATAAATGACAATCCAACACAGTACAACAGTACAAATGGCATTTTTCAAAGGTAATACAGCCTACCTACTACCTAATGCAGAGTTGCCCTGCCTAACCACTGGCCAGTGGGATTATGTAGAGAGTCTGCCGGCGATGAGGCCCTGCGTGGGAGTACTCACTAAAGTAAACAAGATGGTGGCTGGAAACCTCACCACTGTTGACTGATTCTAGTCTTAACGGGGTTCTTCTGTGGCTGGTGAAAGGGCCCTTCCTCTTGAGCTAGCTCACTGCAGCTTTAGCAGGTAGCTGGAACATGTGATGACTGGGAGCAACTCAAATGCACTGGAATGGAAGCTCCTCCCTAACTGCATTAAGTAGTGTTTGGCATAGCAGCAGCCCACAGCCTGGTCCCTGCACTCAGTTTTGCATGTATTTCAGGTGCAGCACATTTTTCCTGGCAGAACAGACCCTCTGGCAACTGCATGTGGTCAGCAGGTCACAACAACAGTCCTGTGGCTTCTTGCAGCCCTGAGCCCTGTAACACAAACGTCCAGGCTAACACTCTCTGGGCACACACAGCACAGTTCAGCTCCCAGCCACTGTGATAGCAATCACAGAAAGTTCTCAATTCTGTTTCTTTACTCACAGAACACTTCCCGGGGATATATTGAACTGGTCAGGCACTCCTGTTCCCCAAGTGGTTCCCGGGCTCTCTAAATGGGTCCCAGAGCCCTCTCATCAAATCCCACATGGATCTCCTGTTTCTCTCAGTGGCGGTGGAGCGGAAAAACGTCCCACAGCCAATTGGGAACCAGCCTGGCTTAGGAAGCTAGTCAGGAGTCCTCCTTCCCCAGGGTTGCTAGTGACAGGTCCTCTACAGCTGTAGCAACAGCCAATAAGGGCACAGTCCAGTCCCCTCTCTCCCTGCAGCTGTTCATCACAGGAGAGAAGAAAAAAAAAAGTCCTTTCTGTGTTTATTTTGTCAGCACTGCTGGGAGAAAAATTTAAAGAGCCCAGTGCTAATCAAGGATGAGACTGACCATTTAACACAGGCAGGGGTGCTAAAAATTATCAGCTTTTATTTATGTAAAACCTTAATCTGCAAAAGAAAAAACTGCATGTTGTAACTGCTTATAAAGTTTTAGCTTCAATTTGTTACTACATGTAAATCTGCTAGTACATCTAACACTCCTCTTCCCCCAGACTGACAATGCTGCTTCCAAATCTGCATCCTATGCTCCTTTATCCAGAGTGGGGACACTCTAATACAGGATGTGTGTTACTGGCCAGATTCCCAGGTGAAAACAGAGGGAAAAAGCCTAAAAAAAGAAATTAATACAGCCACCACATCTAATGACCGGTAAGCTGCAATATATTAATTTTTTGGTTCTGGGTTTAATACAATTCTGAATGTATAGTTGCAGCAAAAATGAAATGAATGTAAACACAAAATTATGTTTGTTCAACAATATCTCAGGACACAGTGGGGTTGATTTACTAAAAGAAAACATATCCACTTGCTGCCAAATCACATACATGTATGTGATTGACTTCAAGTGATTATAACAGGGTTATGGCTGCAGCTGTCAGCGATAACCCCAGTATCAAAATTTTCAGCCATCAATCCCCTACCCTATAAAATCGATCCTATAGGCTGATTAGCTGCTGGATCGCTTTTACAAGCAGTGGGAGGGGTCTCTCCCCCTACTGCTGCTCACTGGTGCCAGGACAGGCGGTCCCCTAGTTACAAACGTCCGACTTACAAACGACTCCTACTTACAAATGGAGGGAGACAACAGGAAGTGAGAGAAAATCTACCCCTAGGAAGGGAAATTCACTCCTGTAAGAGTTATTAATTCGAAAAAGGTGTCTTCACTGATGCTTTATCACCAATGTTTCAACAACAACCCAAAATTTTCAAAATCCAATTGTCATTGGGACAGAAAGTGAGGTGAAATCTTCTGAACAGGGGCACAGAAAGCAAAACAAATGTTACAGGGTTGTTAACCCTTCCCTATGCTATCCAAAAAGCTTAAAAATAGTTTTTTTGGCTGGAGCTACACCTAAAAAAAATTACCTGTCTTGACTTACAAACAAATTCAGCTTAAGAACAAACTTACAGAACCTATCTTGTTTGAAACCCATCTAGGAGACCGGAAGTGACAAGCATTTTAATCACTTCCAGTTGGGGCAAATGTAAACAATGCCATTTTTTTGGGAAAGCATGAGATCAATGGTTTCTTTTATCTCATGCCTTCAAGGGTAGAGGAGAAACCTGGGGTCTTATAGCCCCCAGATGTCTTCATAAAGAGGATCTGTCATGCCTAATTGCTATCACAAGGGATGTTTACATTTTTTGTGATAGCAATAAAAGCGATCCAATTTTTTTTTAAGAGAACAGTGTAAAAAAAAATGTTATAATATAAATAATGACATTTTTTTCTTAAAGCACCACTGTCCCCCTGTGCTCACGCACAGAGGCAAATGCATATAAAGGTTGCACACCAAACATGTGAGGTATCACCTTGAACATTATAGTTAGAGCAATAATTCTAGCTCTAGACCTCTTGTAACTCTAAGCTAGTAACCTGTAAAAAGTTTTAAAGCATCACCTATGGAGATTATTAAGTATCATAGTTTGCCACCATTCTGTGAGCGTGCACATTTCTTAAGCGTGACATGTTAGGTATCTACTTACTCTGCATAACATCATCTTTTATATTTCACCAAAAATTGGGTTATTTAATGTGTTTTTTTTTCAATTAAATTTTGTTAAAGTGTATTGTTTTCCAACACAATTGCGTTTGAAAAACTGCTGCACAAATACCGTGTGACATAAAAAAAAATTGCAACATTTTATTCTTTAGGGCCTTTGCAAAAAAATATATATAATGTTTCGGGGTTATAAGTAACTTTTTAGCAAAAAAATATAGATTTTTACTTAAAGTAAACAGAACGTGTCAGAATAGGCCTGGTCTTCAAGTGAATACTGTACACTTTGCAAGTGCAGTTGCTCCAGAGGTTAGTAAATGAGAGGAAGCTCTGCTGACTATCCCCGTCTAATTATGTCCAAGCTAAATATTTTTTTTTCATTTTATTTTCCTTGCAAGTGATTATGTATTCTTTGCAAACTGAAGCTTCACCTCATTTACTAAGCTCTGGAGCAACTGCACATGCAAAATGCAGTCTATTTGTTTTTGGTAAATTAACCCCACAGTGTTCCAAATCTAGCAAGCAAAACAAAAATGGAAACCATTCAAATCAATGTATAATTAAGTGAGGTACATGTGAAAATGGCTTTTCACAGAACAAACACAATGCAAGAATTTCCAAGCACACTAACCAGCTGAGAAGCAACAGTTTTGCTTTTTGAGTTCATGTTTGCTGGTATGAAAAAATAACATAAGGTTTGAGAAACCGGCTGCTGTGTCTACATGGTGTCATGTGATTGTTTCAGATATTTGGCTGTATGATATAAATTATCATCTTATCCTGTAAATGGCCAGCTGTAGACATGTTTGTCCAACTTGTTTTGCTATAAAAAGGATGTATCTCTTTATTAATAGATTAATGAATGATCTTATGCAAATAAGTCTAAACATAACCTCTTAATGCATAAACTAAATACATAAGGGTTGATTTACTGAAGGCAAATAGAGTGTGTACTTTGCAAAGTGCAGTAGCACTCTGCAAGTGCAGTTACTCTAGAGCTTAGTAAATAAGGTAAAGCTTCACTTTGCAAAGACTACCCAATCACTTGCAAGAAAAAAAAACAACATTTTTGCTTGCACATGATTGGATGATGAAAGTCAACAGAACATCTGCTCATTTACTAAGCTCCGGAGTAACTGCACTTGCAGAGTACAACTGCACTTTCCAAAGTGCACAATCTTTTTGCCTTTAGTAAATAAACCCCAGTAACATTTACATTGATTTCAATGTTAGAGAAAATCATAGCCAACATAATACAGCAATACACAGGTAATGATGACTGTTATGACATTACAGTCTAAATTTGTTTTAATAAGTAAGATAATTACTGTTGGAGGGCTTAAGAAGGGAGGTCACTTGAGCTGTAATGCTTTTGGGGCAACTGAATAGCCCCTTCCCCATGTGGAAAACCCTTAAATATATATAGAAAAACATTTTTGGTAACTAAAATGTGCTCAAAGAAAGCATTATTCTGCTGAACATCACGGTATCAGTATATTATTTGGATTGCCAAGATGTTGAGTAGAACTGATAATCTTAGGTGCATGAATGCAGCAGAACTTTTAATTCCATGCTTACATAAAATTTTCCAATGCTGCCATGCTGACCTTGGAGCTTAAATTGTCAGATAATAAGTACCAATGGGTGATTGCAGTGTACTATCTGTGTTTTGCACATAATTAACATCACACTATGTGGTTCAGATTTGGCTGACAATTTGTATAGGTCTTTCGCAAAGTCTTATCAGCTACCTGGTAATTTGCATATCATTACCCTCACTAATCCTTCATTTGAGTTATGCTTGGATTAAAAACTCTAATTAACTTTTTTAAAGTGTTATAGGCTGGTTAAAACCTGTTTTATGGATTCTGCATTTTAATAAACTTTCTTATGCATGGCATTTTGCAACAGCAGATTTTTTTTTTGTAGCATTTACAAATAGGAGACACTATGCTTACAATTATTATATAGTATTTTCCTATGGTTTAAGCTAGCAACCAGCGCAGAAAAGGAGGAATGTAGGCCTTTATGTCATCAATCAACAAAGACTGACCAATACAAGGCCAATAAAAAACAGCCAATGTCCTGAATTTTGTATCAAGACATTCATGCATTTTCTGACCTAGTAGATAGCAAACACCCTTTATAATTGAAGGTTCTTTTTAACACTAAATTGTTAAAAAGTCTCCTTGCAACCCCATTTTTCTATAGGGTAAAGCCTAGTACACACTACAGAAAAAAACTGACAGCTCCTATCAAAGCCACTGTACTAACCATGCAAGGTTAATTCAGCGATCTCTCCCACTGAGCTGTTGTGTTCTGATGGGGGGGCGCCCCCCAACCAGAACACTCTGATCAGAGCTCTCTGCCATTGGCTGAGAGGACTGATCGGGAGTCGGTCGGATCCTGCTTTTCCAGCGTGCACGTTCGAAAGAAGCTTCTGCTGGACAGACCAACATACATATGGGCAAAATGTCAGCCGGTGTTTTTGTCTCCCGACATTCTGCCCGTGTGTACGGGGCTTAATACTTAGTTTTTACACAAATGTGGCAGAAATTGTTCAGTACATATGTGCAACCATGGGCAGACATATCTAAGGTCAGTGCTTTTTAAAAGATATCTGCTGTATGACTCCCTATAAACCAATGTAAACGTGGGAGGAAGATCATTTTTATGACAAATGGTCCTTTTATTCTATCCTGGCAATCTAGGACTCAGCACATTGTAAGAACAGACTACAATCACAATGTAAGGGATGGGGAATTTCCAACATCACCAAGGGTAATGTATTGTAATGGAATGTAGTGTAATGAATTTGTGAAAATCATTTTTCTTGCTTTATTTTCATTTATCTTCTCCTGAAGAGTGGCCTTTTTGCAGTATTACATTTCTATTCCTCCCCTCGTATGACTTGGCATGTGTCTACTGTCACAAAGACATAACATCTTCCCAGACTGTTGCCTTATGAGTTTATGTGAAATCTCCATTAATAGCTGTAAAATATTGTAATTAGGAATATATTTAATTTAGCTTGTATCTATGCAGGCTGAAACATATTATCTTCACATATATCTCTGGTAGACCAGACAAGCCGGCACCTAGGCTTGTGTATACAAACAATGGGATCCAAACCTCACTGTTTTACACATACTCACTTCAAAGGATCCCATGCTGGGATATGCAATGAAGGGAGGCCAACCCAGAATCAATACTTAACTTCCCGGGAACATTCAAGTTAATCTCCTGCTCAGAATAGTCACAAGAATTTGCATTAAAGGGGGCTGACTTATGCAAAGTATAGGGATTGGAGATGTAGCCAGTCCTTAACCAGCAATAGGGAAGCGCACCAATCAGAGCCACGCTATGCCAACCAGTGAGGCATCACCCTATAATGATATACACAGACTAGATGGGAGGGAAAGACACTTTATGGGAGAACAGCCATCAGAATGGAACCTTGGTGAAAAGGGTAATTATGGGAAAGGTCTGCACTTTACTTGTAATTAAATATGTTTGTAGATGAATGTTTTAAGGAATATACTCTGTATTCCTTCATGTAATTCTCTTATTTTAACCTAATATTTTCTTCCTTGGTGTAGACTATAGATAGATGGTTGTGTATTAGATAGACTTTCAACTACTCACCAAAGAATGTTGTTATTGTGTTAAAGCTTTCACTCATGGTCAAAGAACTCTCATTTAACCCAAATCATATCTGAGAGATATTAAATCTTAAATATAGTACACGGCTAACACAGACAAAGTGATGGAGTGTCTTTTTGGCTGTCTGTATGCATGTGTACATGTAGTAAAGATGCCTAACGTGATATTCTGATTTTGTTCTTCCTTTTTATCCCCAAAGCCCCATTCATGAACTTAATGTAATACATCTGACCCATATAGAAACTAGTGCACTTTCATCCTGGGTTTGCCCATGTCTTGAAGTAGCAGTCTGTCTACATGGTCTTACCTAATAATTGCATCTATTTTTTTTCTTTTAAACTATCAATACTTCCAGGTCCATAACAATAGTCAGACTGGTAATCATGAAGCTGTGGCAAAACCAATGGCATATAAAATCTCAGTCTAGACCACAGGCTATAAACCAGTTATGAATCAAACTCTAAGAAAAGCACCAAGTCATCAACAACAGCCATTACTGTCAGCAAATTATGCTAGATGAAACTATTTGTAGTAAATCATTATCAAGCACAACAATCATTTAGTTAATGGTATTCACCTATTTTTCCATACATATAGAGCTTTCTGCACAACAGTAAGAGCACATAGGCATCCATAGTCATTGATGAATGAGACCAGGAGAACATCAATTAGATGTTTTTAATATATGCACAATATTTAACCTCATGTATTTTAATTCCTTTTCTAAGTTTTCATTTTGCAGTGGACTAAACATCAAAGCACATACCTCGCCATTAAAGAAAATTCATTTCATGGCCTATGCACTCAGCAATTCCTGATGGAATTTGCCTATATAAATGAATTAAATAAGTGAATAAACACATAACATTGTCTTCAAAAAATACATTTAGAGAAAGCATCTATAATGAATGTACATCTAAATATGTCTTAGACATCAGAGAATTAGAGGGCGTTCATCAACTTCATCAAGAACAGGGGTCATGACCATTATATCTCAGGTGTCTTGGGGCAGAATGCCAACCATCTGCTCTCCAGTTTACTGACATCCAATTTACTTTGCCTTGTTACTAAGTACAGGAGATTAATATTAGAGTGTGTACCTGCACACTTTATTTGCATAAAACATGTCATATATCAACTGTTTATGCCAGTTCGATGTTGCATAAAACAAAACTGCATACATCTCTCAAACGCGTGTCTAAATTAGAATGGATTTCATGGCAATGCAGCTGAGCTGTCAATATGATGCTCTCAGACATGATTCCTCCTTCACGAGCTTAGACAAAAATGGACATGTATCAGAACAATATTACAATGGGCCCCAGGGTATTCTGAGAAAGATGTTTACCAGGGATCTCAGGTAGCTGTACAGTAGATCAGAGTATTAGGTAGATTTCTTTGCAGAAAATATTAGTATTCAGATATGCCAGTACTGTAAATAATGAAGCAAGAGATGAATGCAAACATTGAAAGCTGTACATGAATGCCCAGGAGCAAGCAAACTCTTGTGTAAATAGCAAACATTCTGACCTTGTGTCAGAAGTAGTGTTTCAATTCAAAAGCTCCTATAATCTGCTGAAACATTTTCTAAAAAAAACTGATAATTTATAAGATATAGGCCAAACTGTTTCTTTATGCTATTCTCTCCTGGAAGCCAGAATCACAGAGAGAGTTCTCTTAGTTACTGTAATATCAATCAGCTGGACTTGGAGTGTTTCTTTCATGAAAAAAAGCCAGCTTTCATGTTAGCTTGTAGATGCACAGATGTACTCATGAAACAAAATTGCATAGCTCTATTTAGCCTGTCCGTCAGAACGTGGAGTATTTGATATCTGATAATGTGGCTACACAAAAGACCATGTTTACAATACAACATTGTATCAATTATTATAACAAGCTTATCTATTGCTTTTTATCATTTTATTAGTAAAAAAAAAAAAAAAAAAGGTCACATGTACATACTACTTGCCTACCCCAAGTTAATTGTATGTGCAATTTACAGGGGACTGTGGCAGATGTGACATCCTTCAAAAAGATTAAAGCTGAATTCCAGGCAAACAGCTAAGTACACAGATGAAATACAGGTATATATATTAGGGCTGTGGAAATTAAAGATTAATTCCTCGATTAATCAATTAATTTTTTTGATCGATCAAAATTCTTTTGATCAGTACTCACTTCTCCACTGGCTTCCGGGTCTTCAGGGAGTTCCGTCGGAGATCCAGTGACGTCATGGACATCGACGACTCCTCCCCCTTCCCTTCGTTAGCAGACGGAAGCACTTGGGGAAGGGGGAGGAGTCCGGTGACATCGAAGTTCTGATTGAACGTAACATGTACGGGGGAGGAGCTACGCATGACGTCATCCGCTGCTGCCCTACGGAACTTGTTTTTATCATCTTTATGTGAGTAGTTTGTGTTTGAACACAAAAATTAAATCTTATACTTAAGCAGAGAGCACTTAGATCTTTTCTTTCTACCCATGACCTGGCGTCCTTGCTGAGATCTAAGGAGACATGAGAGAAGTTTATGGTCCGTGTTAACCCTTTTTATACCCGCTTGCATGACCACCTGTTTGCACAGGAGTCCATGCCATAAGGTGAGAGTGATTAGTTAGACCAGAGGTGGAGGGATTGTCACGCTACTGTGGAAAAAAAAAATACTTACATCAGTGCTACAGTTTGAATTTAAAACGTATTTGTGTAAACTGTGAAGTTAAGTCATGGATTGTGGAAACTAACTAGTGTTGGGTGATTGTATATAGTGTATACCACATTTACATAATAATAGGGGTAGTGCAGCGCAATGAATGAAACTAAAATATTAAAGTCCAATGTACATCCAGAAGGTAGTAGCTGTCACATATCCTATGACACATGAATGAAGAATATTCAATATCGCAATCGGTCATATGCAGCTTCTCCCAGATAAACAAGAGTGCGCTTACCAGATTCCGTAGACCTCTGCAAGTAGAGGTCAAACTCACATGTATCCCCAAGGGATGATGGTAATTCCTGGTGCAGTCTTACAGATCCTCTATGGAGTCTGATGTGTCAACTGTCCAGCAGGAAGATGTCTGGAATCTGGATAGACAGGCAGGCAGAGATGTATACTGATCGCTCCCTGTAGCGAGATCACTGTATACAGGACAGACTATAAGCAGAAGCCGCAGATACATTTACATAGAGGAGAGTCTATGTAAGTGTATCTGCGGCTTCTGCTTATAATCTGTCCTGTATACAGTGGCCTTGCTACAGGGAGCGATCAGTATACATCTCTGCTGGCCTGGCTATCCAGATTCCGGACAGCTACCTGCTGGACGGTTGCCACATCAGACTCCATAGAGGATCTGTAAGACTGCACCAGGAATGACCATCATCCCTTGGGTAACATGTGAGTTTGACCTCTGCTTGCAGAGGTCCACGGAGTCTGGTAAGCGCACTTTTGTTTATCCGGTAGAAGCTGCATATGACCGATTGCGATATTGAACATTCTTCATTCATGTGTCATAGGATATGTGACAGCTACTACCTTCTAGATGTACATTGGACTTTAATATTTTAGTTTCATTCATTGCACTGCACTACCCCTATTATTATATATGATTGTAGGCATATGTGATTACCTAAGTGTTCAGCTTGCATATTAATTTGCGATTTTTCATTTGTTTGCGCTGATTGTCCCCTACTTTACAGTTTTTATACCCCATTTACCACTGACTAATGCAGAGTTGCAATGCAAGGAGATCAGCTGAAAGTCGTTGGATCTGTATGTGCGTTATAATTAATCGAAATTAAAGTACAAGTGTTTTTTGCAATAAAGATGCATTTAATAATGTATTATTGATTACAGAGACGCAGTAAAAATTGTGTCTTCTACAGTATATCTGCCTGGAGTTCATATTTAAAGACCTATAAGAAAAATGGGCTTTTTATCAGGACAGTTCAATATTTGTTCATCTATGTATACAGTGTATCTGTTATTTATTAACATTTCTTGGGTTGAGGAAGCACTTTTGTAGTGATTATTGTATTTCTTGGACAACCAGTATTAAAATATATGTATATATATATATATATATATATATATATATATATATATATATATATAGAGAGAGAGAGAGAGAGAGAGAGAGAGAGAGAGAGAGAGAGAGAGAGAGAGAGAGAGAGAGAGAGAGAGAGAGTATAAAATGTAAAGTGCAATGACGGCCCAAAACAACTAATGGTATGTACAGAATGTTTAGGGCATGCTGGCTTAAAGGAGAAGTAATGTCAAAGCTATTTTGGCTCTACTTTTCCTATGGATCAAAGGAGTCCAGTTTACTTTGCTAAAGCCTGCTGTCGGCTGATGTCACTCTGCTGGTCCAGGATCAGGAAAGATACCAACTTTACAGTCAGGACCCACCCAGATGCCTGGACTTGCATCTGCCTCAGCCTTTCAGCATGTGGCTAAGAGCCTGAGCTAGCCCCTCCCACCCCCTCCACAGCCCAGAGCTCCAGGGAGCACTGGAGGGGAAAAGCAGAGAGCCAGTGACTGACAGTCATGGCTCTCTGCTCAGAGTGGAGGGGGAGAACTGAGCAATCAGTGGTATATGATCGCTCTGTTCTCGGTATAGAGCTGGCGGGGCACAGCTGCTGCTGGGATCTGTGCTTCAGCAAGCTACGTGAGTATGATTTATTTTCCGATTCCTGAATTTCTCTTTTAATATACCTACACAGAGCACCTTTTTTTTACTTAAACTACTCATTCATGTAAGATTTAACATAAATGGTAGCCATGCATGATTTATTAAGACTAAGTGTACAAATCTTTGAATACTAACTGATTATTTTTTGCTGGTTTTATTTTACAACAAAGGCCAATAAAGGCAAAAAATATGTATGGTAATTTGCATGCTAATGTTAAGCATTTAAAAGTATTCCCTGGAGCAGAATTATTTTACCAGCAGATGGGAAAGCATCTTTTTGCAGTTGTTATTTCAGAAGCAGTTTGAAAAAGTGTTTAAACTGAATGTATAAAATCTTGTTATAATGCACATATAGGTTATTTATAGATAATTCTCACTTATACATTTATCTATATTTAGCAAAAAATCCTAATTTCCCATCCAGCTAGGAAAGTTTAGATATGGCACAGTTCATCTCAGATGAGAATGTTCACAACACATTGCTATTTACTTCTTTATATTAGTTCGGTGGTAATTATAACAATATCATCTTTCCTTTTATTTAAGTGCATGGCATGAATTCTATCTATTAACAAGGCTGACTGTCCTATTACCATGTTTTATCTTGTCTTCTACAAAAATGATGAAATGAAGGTATTTCCTTAGAGATGCTAGCAAATTGTGGCAGTGTAGTGTATCTAGTTTGTTGTGTGCTGTTCATTAGGATATGGGTTCTAAGTAGATATGCATGGCAGTATTTTGATTTCCCAACAATGCCTAGGGTACTGACTAATGCAATGTGCATTGTTAGGACTCAGAAAAGTCTAGAGCTGCTAATGAGTTGATCATTTGCATTTAAACAACAGAATAATTCTATCTATAGTAATTTTTACTGTACTGCTCATGTAGTCAACTTTTGCAGACAAAGGACACTGGGTCTTACTGGTCTGTGAAGCAAATAGGGTTGGCTGCACATTGAGATTTGAAATCCAAGTAGAAAACTTTATTGTAGTAAAATCCATCAAACACAATCACAGGAGCTGGGAACAAATGTTAACGCAGTTCATGCTAAATTGTGCTTAATCATAACATGGTTTTGGGTCTGCCTGCTGGGTGTTGGGTACCTACCTGGAATGGTGCATCTATACATTGGTTCTTACTGGTCCTTTGTTTAACCTGTGTTCCATATTTTTTTCTCGGAACAGAAATACATTTTTAGTCTAATCCAATGAAACAATGATTAGGGTAGTTTTAAACTCTACAAACATAGAAAGATGCAGCAGGTATTTATTTGGAACACTGTTTTGCAGTAACTGAAGAATGAGTGTACCCCACTTGCCACTTCTAACAATTTCAAAGCCATGTACAGTACATATGTTCAGATTCCTAATGAGATAGGAATCATTGCTCAAGATCAGCTTATTCCTAAGTGCATGCACTTCACAAGGGAACTATTGACTGGAACACATCATGTGAAAGATTTTCAATTTAGAAAGATTTTAGGTCTAGATGTGCTCTGTGCTGCAAACAACATATACATGAAGCATTGTCTTCTTTCAGATTCTGACATGTACGTTCACATTTTTAATTAAACCATTGTTGTTTAGTAAATATAGTGATAGTTAAAAAATATGCTTAAAACAACTATTCGTTTTAAAGAATCTTAGTCATGTCATTATTTTAGTATGTTAGACCCATTAGAGATACTAGTGAAATGCTATTAAAGTTTATTGCAGTAATAGGCTTATTTTATTTCATCACTGATATGAATACTTAAAGCAATCATACAGTCTAAAGGTAAACAATGTACAGTCACAGGAGAAACCACAATATCACCACATGCAAATAGATTATATAAAAAAAATACGATTGTGAAGTTAAATATAAGGAAATTAGATCTTCCTGTATAGAAGTTGCCTAGATCTCCCAGATGCATCCTGGAGGATTGATATCATCTGACTTCCACACCCTAATCTGTCCAGCCATTGAGACTTTCATTTATTTATTTTTTAAAGTACAGAGTGTGGTATGCCATATTGCAATACTCCTCCAATATACCATTATCCAATGCAACCATTTAAAGGCCAAGTGTATGACAAGTGTATTTTTTTTTAATTTAAAGAGTAACTCCACTTCTGTTGAGAAACCTCTAGGTGATCTATGAACATTACAATGATTTTTAACAAACTCTGTTGCAAATGTCTACCTTTTGGTAATCTGAAGAAATCCCTGTGTGTTTGTCTAGGTCCATGGGGTAAGTGAATCTAAAGGAAGTGGTTTCATAATGATCAATCAGCTGCTGCACCTGCAGGGCTCTAATGAGAAACCTTGCAATGTCAGCATCTTTTTAGACGTGATTTCCTATTGGGAGTATCTCATTAAAAATTACATTTTTGTTGCAGGGGATGCCTGAAATCTGAAATCAGTGAGCCAATCACACAAGCAAGAAATTATGTTTCTGGGAGGCGTTCTGTACACATTCTGTGTACAGACCATATCCAGTTGGTCATATTGCATTGTATTTATAGAAAATTACAGAGCTGCAGATTAAAAAGGAAAGGTCATTTTTAATAACAATCAATTACAATGGGGGTTTTTTACGAAAGGCAAATCCACTTTGCACTACAAGTACAAACTACAAGTGCAAAGTGCACTTGAAATTGCACTGAAAGTGCACTTGGAAGTGCAGTCACTGTAAATCTGGGTGGGGTAGATCTGAAATGAGGGGAAGCTCTGCTGATTTTATCATCCAATCATGTGCAAGCTAAAATGCTGTTTTTCTTATCTTCCTTGCATGTCCCCCTCGGATCTACAGCGACTGCACTTTCAGTGCAATTTCAAGTGCACTTTGCACTTGTAGTTCAAAGTGGATTTGCCTTTTGTAAATAACCCCCAATATGACTTGAGTTGCAATTATATTCGCTATACTATTTTTTTTATTTGCTATTTTTTTCCCAGGACAGCAGAGTTACCCTTTAACCATCCAGCTTCTATGCCTATTGAAGAAGTGATTTGGGCTGCTTGAAATCTACTCAACCTCTTCCACAGTACTAGTAATTTAGTTGAAAAGGTCACATTATAAAATATAATAAAATAATGAAAGCAGCAGTAACAGTTTTTAAAAGCCAATACAAATGTAATGCACACACATATACACTGAATGTGCATACATAAATACATATTACAGTCCATACATTATCTCGGACACATACTGTATAATAAAGCTATATTTAAAAATTTTGGAGCATCACTTGCCAGATTGCTAAAAGTTCTAAACTGACAAAGTAATGAGTTACCTAATTACAGTTTGCGTTATCTGCATTTACTACTGTTTCACAAGCACATGATTTTATACCTAGAGATATTTATGATTTATTAACAACACTGATTAATATGTGATGCTTGATGGAAAATTTGGAGTTGTAATGCATTTTGTATTGAAAATATGGCTTTGATAAAGTTTGCTCATTTACTGTAGAATGTACTAAATCAAGAATATGATATGATATGATAATATTTCAGATTTAAAGGTCTTCTACGTACATAAAATATGATTTGGAGATTTTTAGTGAATTTTCCTTAACTTTAAAATGTGCAGTTCCTATGTGCATGTAAAAAACAGTTGTTCCAACCGCATGAAGATTAAAATTAGTTTGGACAAGACAGGAAAAATAAGATATTCCTCAAACCTTCTCGGCTATTAAAAATAGATTTAAAGTTTTAGTTTAGCATGTTATGCTGTTTTGGGATTTTCAAGAAAGCTCTACATGGAAGTAAAGGTATGTTATTATTGTTTTACCATTCTAAAGCTCTAGTGCATGCATGTATGTATGTACTGTATGTATGTATGCACAAATATGCACAAATAATATAATACATTGTGATTCATTGTCTAAAGCACTAACTTGAAAATGAAAACCCCAAAGAGTATTATCATTCAGATCTAATTGCAAACAATTAGCTAGATGTAGCTAGGTGTCACTTACCAGATAAACCACCAACATCCATCTTCTTAAGGTTCTTTGCTTCCAGAATAACAACTGTGAGCTTGCCAGCCGTGGGTACATAGCGGAGAGAGAAACAGATGTCCCCAAGTTTCTCTTGCTGTAAAACAATCCAACCAGTAAATCAGCCAAAATGTTTGTACTCACGCAATATTTTCAAAAGCTCATCAAGTTATATGTGTAGAATGCAGTTAGTAGCTTGAAGCTCTAATTTCTTAGACAGTTAAATTATATTAAAATATTTTAAATATATCATAGGTGATTGAGGATATTTCCTTCTCATTTCATGCTATTACTTGCAGTAATAATCCCTAGCCATTTCTTTTCATACAGATGAATACTCTTTTGCTATAATAAATAAATATGTCTCATATTAAGCTCTGGTGTTCATATTTATATATATATATATATATATATATATATATATATATATACACACATATACACACACATATACACACACATACATATAAATCAGAAAGGTTGATGGAGATATGGTACAACAGAAATAAATACAATGTTGCCCAACATTAAAAGTGGGTATCCAACAATGGGAAACCATTATTTGTGACGGCAGCATACTATGTCACCTTGTTACTCATTGCACGACATTGCTATTAGTTTCCTTATACTACTTACACATACATATAAATCAGAAAGGTTGATGGAGATATGGTACAACAGAAATAAATACAATGTTGCCCATCATTAAAAGTGGGTATCCAACAATGGGAAACCATTATTTGTGACGGCAGCATACTATGTCACCTTGTTACTCATTGCACGACATTGCTATTAGTTTCCTTATACTTCACGATTGTTGCAAGGTGCACCCTTCAATCCAGTACTTGAAAGCATGTTAGACTGGCACCGTGTTAACATATTCTTATTGTCAACTCCACTATTCTCAAGTACAGTGCATCATAGTTAAAGACTCACCCCTGATTGGGCAAATAAATGGCAGCAGTATGTGATGATATTATTCTTAAATTATCAATCTATGCTATGCTCCTTGACAGTGCTGTGAAATTCTGCAGGGCTTGACTGGCTCACAGTATTGGCCCTCCCTAAACAAGTTCAGGTACACACACCTGTTTTATTTTAAATTTGTTTAACTGTTCTTTTGGATGCATAACTTGATACATAACCATAAAATGGTAGTCTTTAATATCAGCCTAGAGTTCAGCTTTAAGTATGACCGATTCAGGAGATGTAAGTAGCTAAACAGAGGGACAGTATTAATCAGAGCTATTCCTTTCATATTACAAAACAATATATTTTTTCTTCTAGATGCAGAATCACTTTGTCTTCCTGATCCTAACTTTACTTCAGTCAACCCACATAGTCATTAGCTGAAATTTACAAATAGCAATTGAAAGAAGGAGCACAGAATATCCCAGATTTTTATTACAGCGCCAAATAAGAAAATGGAACAGAGATGATTTATTTTCCTTTTATACTTAGCAATTAGTCAATCTTAATGGTACAGGTAGGCAACACTTTCACATAAGTAGTGCGGCTAGAGAATTATGGTTTTTGAACAGACAGAGTGATCTAAAAGACTTTTTAGTGACTCGCCACATTTTAACAGTTTACCTTCTTTCATATAAATGTGTATTTGCATGCATCTTAATTTGGAACTGTTTTTTTTTTTAATTGTTGTTTGCACCAGGCCCATTTGCCCTAGTAACAGGACATACTTAAACAGATCGCAATGGACTGTAGTAGTCACACAATTTTGAGAAAAACTACCAAGAGTTTCAGAAAAGAGAGCTGCAGGCCCTCTGGACTATAAAGTGTTATGATGTGCAGAAAGGGTCTCTTGTGGCCTCATTATTTCATATGGATACTGTGTGGATAGAGTAGTAGAAACTTTTTTTCTTCCCTTAAAATAAATAATTTATGTAAGTAAATGACTTTGATCATTACATGAAATCTGTAAAGTACTGTTAGAGGGATCCCACTGTGTGGCTTGCAGTTACAGTGCTAGCCTTCTATCTTAGAACACTAAATTGACAACAAGTAAAGTTCTTCTATCATCTTGTCAAGCATTAGTTATTTCTGTTTTAATTTAACATAAAGTTTGAATCAGAGGATTGAAGAAGTGTACCACATCGACATTTTGTTGGGGAATTCTTTCACAACATATATAACTTATTTCCAGAATAAACTACAACGCAGTTTGAAGAAACATAACAGGCTTCTTAAAAAAAAAAAAAAAAAGATAAGAGGATAGCAGGTATTTTTAAAAATTGTTGCAAAGTGAACAGAAATATCCATGCAAACTTTTGGAAGCATTTCAAGAGTAAAAATAAATTAATTTGATTTTATCATGGGTAACAGTGGGGGTTATTTACAAAAGGCAAATCCACTTTGCACTTCAAGTGCAGACTACAAGTGCAAAGTGCACTGAAAATGCAGTCGCTGTAGATCCGAGGGGGACATGCAAGGAAAATAAAAAACAGCATTTTAGCTTGCACATGATTGGATGATAAAATCAGGAGCGCTTCCCCTCATTTCAGATCTACCCCTCAGATTTACAGCGACTGCACTACCAAGTGCACTTAAATATGTTAGAACTCTAAAATTAGGGATTTCCCCTCACTGTCTGATAATGGTCAAAAGTACCAATAGAGGGGTATATCTCATCAGCAGGGACACAGACAGCAATAATAAATCAACAAATGGTCTAACTCTTACCCACATTATTCAACACTAAAAAAAAGGGTTCTTTACATACAATTTATTATGACAAGTTTTACTCTTGTTGATTTTAATGAACTAAAAACAAAAAAAAGTCATGCAGTAAAGTTCAAGCACTGATTAGTTATTAAAGTGAAGTCCTGCCTGGGTAAAAAAATAAATAAAAGTCAACAGTTACAAATACTGTAGCTGCTGACTTTTAATATTAGGGTAGCTATAAGGGTAGCTACAAGGGTACTTACCTGTCCTGTGATGGCTGCACCCGAAGCTGACCTGTCCCTTGGCTCCGGATGCAGGCAGCAGCATCTTTACAAAGGGAAACAGGAAGTGAAGCCTTACGGCTTCACAGCCTGTTTCCTACTGTGCATGCGCGAGTTGCACTGCACTTTCTGAATGGTCCCTGCTATCTTCTGGGACCTGTGTGTCTCCCAGAAGGCAGTGGGGGGAGGAAGGGCTGGACATTACATAGTTCGCCGCACAATGTGTGGCGATCTTTCCCCGGAAGTGAGAGCAGATACCTGGATTTGACAGGTATCTGCTCCCCCCTCTCTCCCCTGTGGCACCAGAGGGGGGGGGAATCCGATCAGCGGAAGTTCCATTCATGGGTTGAACTCTGCTTTAAGTTAATTTTACATTTTCACTAGACATGTGCATTCGTTTTCGTCTAAATGCATTTTCGTCCGAATTTCAGGTATTTTCGTTATTGTTTTAACAAACGATAACGAAAATGCAGAATCCGAAAAAGGAAAGATCCGACATAAACAAATGCTTTATTTTTGTTTTTGTTGCTACAACAGTTCGATATAGATAGGGGATTCGACATGATGATGACAATAACAATCTGTGTCCATCAAACCTGTGGTCGAATGTGCCTAACCTTAACTCTATTAGTCCAAGATTATTCTATATAGAGAGAAAAGATTCGACATAGAGAGAAAAGATTTGACGTAAGGGAGAAAAGATTCGACGTAGGGGAGAAAAGATTTGACGTAGGGGAGAAAAGATAAATAAAAATAATGATGAATGTTATTGGCTGATTGTAACCAAAGAGGAGGAGCAGTAAAATAGCTAGAACTAAGTACACACGTACTTTGGCTTATGGTGTCTGTTGAAAGTTCTAAGAAGATTCGACGGAGCAGGTAAACTATACGGCATCGTACAGTTTAGCTGCTCCGTCAAATTTTCTTTGAACATTCGACAGACACCATAAGCCTTCAATGACAGATTTAACCTTAATTTGGATTTTGGGACAAATGCAATTTTTTACGAAAAACAAAATAAATAAAAACGAATTTCGGGAGTAACTAAATAAATGAAATTCCAAAACGAAATATTTCAGTGTGCACATGTCTAATTTTCACTGTTTTCCTGTTTAAAATTGTTATTATCTTTGGGTAAAATGTTTATTTCAGAAATACTGTATTCTTAGTTGTTCTTATGTACGACATCTGCCCACAAATTTTGAATAATATTTCAAACCTGAAAACTATGACAGCCATTCTAAACCTAAACATTTAATTTATTAAAGCAGCTTAAGGTTAATTTATTCGGTTTGTTTTAGATTTTAAGATATTCTCTGACTGGTGGACACATGCTTCCAAGATTTCACAATTTATTCTTCCCTTTACCTGAACAATATTCCCTGTGCCACTGAATGACACACAGCTTTAAAGAATATTAAATCTAGCCCCATGGTTTACAGATTGCAAGACATTTCTTCTTCAAATATTTCCCCTTTTTCTCCAAGCTTACTTTTTCTGCCAAATTTCAGTTTTTGATTAATCCAAGTTCTTGGCTCTAAAATACCCTTGCATGATCTAATCTGTCTAATCTAATTCATCTACTGAAATATGGAAGCTTTACAAATCTACACTTCTGTTGAAGCCTTTTCTTGTTTTTTTTTATTCACAGTATAATGATGCAGAGAATGGGCTGATGTGCATCATCCAGGACAACCCACCATCAGGAGAAGATGAGAAGAAGAACATCCTGTGCATCACATGACTGGCCCAAAGACTTAAAAAAAAAGTATATAAAAAATATAGCACTTGGAGATCCTGGGCAAGGAAGGGGGAGTGAAATTGGGGGTGGGGGGTAGAGCCCTGAGTTGGGCTTTAAAGTTTTCCGAACCTTGGTAAATAACTACAGGGAGCAAGAACATTCAAAAAGGTTTATAATACTCCAAATAGCTAATATGGGACTATTTACAGCAGAACGTTCTTCTATAATATTTTATCTTGAATTCACTTTTATTGTAAGAGAATATGGTGCTTTATACCAGTTGTTCAGATGTAGTTTGTTTTATCTAACTGTTGTCAGGGCCCATGTGGACAATTCATTAACATTTATTGCATGTTATGTTAGTGTCACGTGACCTATTTGATTAAAATATTCCATGCATTCATTTAAAAGGCAATTTATTAATAAAAACTATTAAATGTGAGATAAATATTGACAAAGATTTATTAAAGTCAATTCACAAAACAATAAAAACGTATTATTTATCGAATAGAACAAGCACTCAATATTTTAAGAATGTATTTAATAACAATCAGGGCAACTCAAGCACCAGAGAGAAATGACACTTAGAGCTTTGGAGAGAGATATGTAAACACTACAGATATATGTACTTTGCTCAGATTCCATGACTGAGGTTTACAACCACTTTAAAGCTGAAATGCATGTATGGTAGTTGTTACATAGTTACAATTGTCCAGCTTGGACCAATGTAAGTATGTACTGTATGTGCCATATCAGTGGGAAGCTGGAAATCACTTGCTTGCTTCCAGGCCCTGCTGAGAAACTTTTCTGCTGCCTACTGAACAAAGGAGGTTTCATGTTTGGCATGGGTGTTAATGTCAACACCCACCCTCTCCACCTTGTCCAATAAGAGAACACTTTGCATGGGGTCCAGAAGCTATCAGAGACTACTGTATTAGGCCGACTTCCACTTCAATCACACAAATATGTCACTTACATTGGTCCAAGATATAAAAATTGCCATACCTACACTTCAGCTTTAGGGTAAAGTAGTGTTTGTTGCTACATATAGCTGGACATAGGCTGGTTGATAGGTATATAGTAAGGTATATAGCTAGATACATGTACATAGACTCATAGACTTTAAGCTTAAAAGCAGTTGAACATAAAATAAAAACAACCCTGCTGCTATTTGTTTTCCTGGTATATCCCCTACCTCTGTGATAGTTTTGCGGGTTATAATTTGGAAAAATACTTCACTATTAATTTATTCCAAAGGCACTTGGAATGTTTTAGTCCACTCAGACATATTACTCAATTTGTCAGGTCAAGCACTAGGATCGCAAAAATCTCATTATCATCACAGCTCTCTCTATTATGTTATGATTCCTGCAGATTATAACAGAAAGTACTTACCAACCTTTTCCTTTTGCTTTTTAGAGTTTGGGGTGTAAATAATTATTGCCTGTTAGAATCTGAACATAATAAGTAATGGTAGCAGCAAACAGGATAGTACAAGATCTAAAGGTAGTGGATTACCTTTGGTGGGGCTAATGAAATGCTCTGTTGGGCAAAACATTCTTTTAAATTGACTGCTGACATATCACCAAAGGTTTTATAATTCTGCAGTGGCATTGAATAATCAAAACTCTATTAGATTTTATGCAAGTTTAAAGAGTTTTACTTTTTCATTTTTAAATTAATCTACAATTTTTGTGTTGTGCAATAATTACCTTGCAAGAAGCATTTAATTTATACTGTCCTTGAGACATCAGCTTTCTACCATTTTAGAAATTCAGATATTCTCACATTTAAATGCAGATCACATACTGGTAAGCAGTGCTCACACTATTTTTGGTTTGTTCCTTGATTTATATGCTGGAAAAATCCAGACAATATGCATAAAACAAGACAGGATATAGTTACAGGATTTTTTTCTTGAGCAGGTCACAAATGAAATACTAATTGAGTTCATCAACTAGCTAATCCAAATGTACTTAATCATGCAAATTAAACTGGCGCTTTAGAAATGTCACTATAAAAACTTCATAGCAATGAATGTCACTCATTAGGGGCAAGTTGTAATGCACAGGAAAAAAATATCTTAAGATATTTTTAATATAAAACATACAGTATTCGCTATAATGCTATGCAATGTTTAACGTTAAACTGCAATATTTTTAAATACTTTTTATTGCAGCACAGTCTTTATTTTCTGTAATTTCTCAACCATTAGGTTTTCAGGTCTGTTGATTACCCTCTTGAGACAATATGCTCTCACAAACCTTGATAAAGAGACACATTCATGTATCCTATTTAATCTTATATTTTGCCTTTCCTGATTTCTTCCTCCTCCCTCATAAAATGCAAGTGTCTTAATAAAAAAAAACATTCCGTTCTCACTATATACCTCATTTTAGACCCAGTGATGTCACCCCTGTGTCACCGTGCTTTTCTATGCAATTCAGGCCAATCATGACTGATAAGAGGGACCAGCAGGGTGCTTCCTAAAAACACCCTGCCTAAGTACTCCATTCAAGAGCTGTCAGACCTGATACAAGCAGTGGGCTGGCTATTGGGAGGCTCTGCAGATATCAAAATGTCTGGATGGGTGGTTGTCAATCTGGAGGTATAGACATTTCTAGGAAAACTTAATTTGCATTCAGACTCCCCAAAGTAATGCCCATGTGTAATACTGAGCCAATACGGACTTGCTGCAGCTTATAAGTGAAAACAAAGTAATGCTTCAACTGTGTTAACTTGGCCTTATTTGAAGACTGATCAGGTGAACAACAGTGTGGACTTTTTGGTATTTTACTGCAGCCCTAAAGTATGATTGCGTTTTAGGGTAATAAATGGATGGAACTAGCGGGACAAAAGATTACAGTATCGGCTATCGTATATTGCAATAGTCTGATTCTAAATATACCAGCTATTACAAAAATATAAATGTACAGTAGATATTTTAATGTGGAACTACACCTTAAAAAAAAACCTGTTGATGGGTATAATTTTTATGACTGAAGTAACTCAATTGGTCTTTTCTGTTGTGAATCTTTCTCCGTGCCTGCGAGCATTTGTGTACACTGAGCCATGCATGCACAGCTCAGCAAACATTTACTGCACAGCTCTGTGACTATGTGTGCATATTAGACATGTGCAGAATGGGAAAATTTGTTTAGTTTCGTTCTGGATAGATTCATTTTGCTACTAATTTTGTTTTGTTGATTTGTTCCGAAATTAATTTAGTTTAGTTTAATTTCATTTTTTTTTTTAATTTTCTAATGGATTCCACATTTTTAGAACAATTCAAATTCGGATCAGATGAAAAATGATCTGATTTGAATTCTGTGTGAAGAATAGCTGGTTAAGGAGCACTGTGTCCTTAACAACCGGTGACTCATTAGCTGTCAGCGGGCTTCCCCACTAAACATGTCAGCAATTAAAAAGTCCGAAAAAAACAGTGTGGGCCCCCCCAATCCATACCATGTCCTTCAGGTCTGGTATGTATTTTAAGGGGAACCCCACACCAAGAGCCCTCCTGCCTCAAAGCACCCCCCAAGGTTGAGAGCATGTGTCCTGGTATGTTCAGGAGGGGGGTGCTTGCTCATCCGCCACCTTTCCTGGCCTGCCAGACTGCATGCTTGGATAACGGTATGGATTTTAGGGGGGACCCCATATCATATTGTTTTTTTTATTTTGCCATGCGGTTTCCCTTAAAAATCCATACCTGACCTGAAGAGCCTGGTATAAATTGGGGGGGGGGGAGCCAGCTTCTCGGTCCGCTCCTTAACAACCAGCTATTCTGTAGATTATTTTTTGACAGATCCACATTCAAATCATTCTGAAAATTTGAGATTCATTAGAAAACGAATATAGGAAACAAAATGTAATGAATTTCAACAAAATTCATTACTATTTCATTTGGATGCATCCGAATCTCCAAATAGCCAAAAATGTATCTGAATTAATATTTGGACCAAAACGAATTGCACATGTCTAGTGCATATAAAGGAGTGAAGTCATCGTAGCCTGGACAACCAAGTGGTTAAGGAGTCAAACCCCAGAAGGAAGCCCGGGAGAAGATGGCAGCACCTGTGACCAACAGTAGCACTGACAGTGCAGCACTGGAGCACCAGGCTGTAAAGGAGTGTGAGCGCTGAGAGGCTGAGCCAGCTGCCAGTCAGACATCTAGCTGGATCCTGACATTATTTTTGGGATCACTTTAGAGCCCGGATCGTCTCTGTGATGTCAGCTGACTGCAGACTTTAAACCACCGTTGGCTGAATCTGGGTCACAGACGTGCAGAAATAAGTCTACTCTGTGATCCAGAAGAGAAGTATGGCAAGGAAGGCTTTAGCCATACATCTCTTTGAATTCTGCTTTAAAATGACATCTATATACACTCTATACACAATACAAACAGTACAGTATAATGGTCAGGCAATTTTGCAGCAGCAAGTTGTAGGAGCTATAGAATTGTTATTTTTTGACAGATCCACATTCAAATCATTCTGAAAATTTGAGATTCATTAGAAAACGAATATAGGAAACAAAATGTAATGAATTTCAACAAAATTCATTACTATTTCATTTGGATGCATCCGAATCTCCAAATAGCCAAAAATGTATCTGAATTAATATTTGGACCAAAACGAATTGCACATGTCTAGTGCATATAAAGGAGTGAAGTCATCGTAGCCTGGACAACCAAGTGGTTAAAGAGTCAAACCCCAGAAGGAAGCCCGGGAGAAGATGGCAGCACCTGTGACCAACAGTAGCACTGACAGTGCAGCACTGGAGCACCAGGCTGTAAAGGAGTGTGAGCGCTGAGAGGCTGAGCCAGCTGCCAGTCAGACATCTAGCTGGATCCTGACATTATTTTTGGGATCACTTTAGAGCCCGGATCGTCTCTGTGATGTCAGCTGACTGCAGACTTTAAACCACCGTTGGCTGAATCTGGGTCACAGACGTGCAGAAATAAGTCTACTCTGTGATCCAGAAGAGAAGTATGGCAAGGAAGGCTTTAGCCATACATCTCTTTGAATTCTGCTTTAAAATGACATCTATATACACTCTATACACAATACAAACAGTACAGTATAATGGTCAGGCAATTTTGCAGCAGCAAGTTGTAGGAGCTATAGAATTGTTCTTCTTAGCATTTTTATTACTATGAACAAAACTAAATTGCAGTCAACGATAGGCCTGGTCACTGAAATTCCAAGCTGCTCAGTTGCTGAGCAATTTACTTTTTGGAGCATTTGGAGCCAGTGACAGAACCGACAACTTCTGTAGCTACACATGTAACACTGCTGTTAATGATCATTGCACTCCAGTGATTTGTGGCTGCATTGATAAGTATTGTAGCCAGCTACAGTGGCAAATCAGTAGATAGCTACAAATCAACAGAGAAAACAGGCAAAACAATCTGTAGCTGATACAAATCGCTTCTACAAAATTAACCATTTGACCTCAGCCTTGGATCACCAGTAGCAGAAAGGGGGCATACAGATACAACATAAGACTTAGGCCCCTTTCACACAGGGGATCTGATCAGGTCTACCTGTCAGTTTTTCAGGCACACCTGATCGCACCCTCCAGTCTCTTTTATGGAGCAGCGGATGTCAGCAGACACACATCCACTGAAACCTGCCGGCATCCGATCTGATCCTGTCCACCAAAAACAGAAGGATGGGGAACCTTTGGCGGATTGAATTGGATGGCATCAGATGGAAATGGACAGGTGGTCTGTTTCCATTTGATTGCCCCAATAGACGAGAGAGGGCTGTGCCCTTGTACGCTCTGCATAGCGGAGTGGACATCAACCTGCAATCCGTTTGCTCAGTGGGGATCAGCAGAGAGAGCTGAGTAAGAAGATCCTGCTTCACAGAGGCACCCGTGTGAAAGGGGCCTTGCTGCAGTAAAAGCAAGCCTGACATATAATACACAAAGCCTAACACCCAAAACATTTCTTTAGTTCATATGATAAGACATCCAGATGAGTTGAACCTTTGCATTTTCAACATTCTTTCCAGTTGAAAAAACATAAACATAGACCATAAACAAATGTACTATGTACCCCTTTAACGTGTATTTTAAAAGCCTTTTTATTTTAACTTTGTACTTAAACATTTTGGTAAACGGGAGTACTGAGACATCTTATTTTATGGCAGCATTAGCCTTCTGACAACCCTTACCATTATGGTTGTTTTTCTTGTCTTTTAGAGGATAGTTTGTCTTTGTGTGGCTGTAAACAACACACACTTCTACTGACAAGCTTGAAAATTCCTTCCTGAGACCTCAGCACTTCAATATATTTTCTTAACTATCTGTGAGGACTACGTTGCTATTTGACAGAAAGTTGAAAGTGCTTCACAAACAAACACTATAATTTGGATTTTTATGAAAATGCTGCTTGATTGTCATTACTAGGTGAAAAGCCTATGCAATCATCTGTTCTTCACACATCTCTAAAAGGCTTTGGTTGAAAACATGAAATCACTGCTTAGACACTGGAAAATGCTCTTTCATTTCAAAATGGGGGTCATGATGTCAACCATCATGTGCCTTGGTTCAAGGGAAATGTTAGAACTAAAAAAGAGAAAGAAAACAAGAAAAAGGTAGGGAGAATTTCTTTGAAATTAGACCAAAAAGGAAACTCATCCAGGAATGACATTCAAGTGCACTTTGGCTCTTACCACTAATGCCTACAGCTGGCTGCAATGCTTTAATGATTGCATCTCATTCCATTTTGCAACTTGGCTTTTCCTAAGCTTCTGCCTGATCATATTTCGAAATGTCACTCATGTTTATGTGGGCCATTGCACAAAACAAAATTAATTTAACTCAGAACAGAATCTTAATATTATTACTTTTGACAGCATGGAAAACTTATTAACTATAGCTTGTCAAAAAGCTTTTCCATGAATGAATTAAACATTGAGCGGAAACATAATATATGCTGGAGCTGTTTTCTTTTATACTTTATGAGAAGTTAAACTGCACTGCTCTTCTATAATTACGGGGAAATAATGGGCCCATTGTATGGTGTGGAGAGGTAATCGTTCTATTATAACAGCTAATCAGAATTCACAATACGATTGCTTGCATGGCAAATAAGCTGGATAGACCAGACAGGCAATATAGGGAATCAATGTATGAAGGTTTTTTTTGGGGATCTGCCTGGACTCTATACCTTTTAATATACCATGTTATGTACTGCACATTCTTAAGGCTTCTCTAATAGTTTTTCTAAATATTTATAGTGATATGGAAATCCCCAGTCTAGGGGTCAATTCTTAGTAAGCATATACTATTAATTTTTCCTGCCTGCATGATCTGATAACACCATTTCTCGTGCCAACAGAAATAGTCATAGCACAGCTGCTGCAATGAATTCTCACCACAGTATTTTACTACTTTTATAATATATGTGTGTCAAAAGGTAAAAACATTTTTTTTTATTTCATTAATTTTAAGAAATACATTTACTATGTTAATCTGAAATCTGTTACTGCTAACCGTGTATAGTCAATATTGGTATAATATTGTTTAGAGCATGCAGATCATAAGACGTTATCCTTTTCATTTTGTTGATTGTGACCATAGAAAACTAGAAAACTGACAGCAGAAAAAAGACCAAGTAGTCCGTTGAGTCTGCCCAATTTTCTTTATATAGTTATAAATATATAATAAACTATAAATATATAGTTATATGATTTTCTTTGTCTCATTATAGATTTATGTTTGTCCAAAGCATGTTTAAATCCACTTACTGTTGACTGACTCACTACCTTGGCTGGAAGTCTATTCCAAGCATCAACTACTCCTTTGGTAAAATAATGCTTTCTAAAGGCCCATACACACGATCAGACTTTTTGACAACAAACATGCAAATTAGCTGTTTTGGAGCAACACCTGACTGTGTGTACACTCCATCGGACAAACTTTTTCTGTTTCCATCGGACTTTTGTTGGCTGTGCGAACGGACAAACTTTCCGCAACAAAAGTCAGATGGAGCAAAGTCCGATCGTGTGTACACAAAAGCATCGGACTTTTGTACAAACTACAGTACGCGGCCGCGAGAATGTTTCCAGCGCGAACCCATCGCACTGGTTCTCGGCGACAGGGTACTGTACAATTCGCGCTGGCTGCAATAGGAAAAACACATTTTCCTACTGCGGCGGGCACGAGAGGGAATTCCCCTCTGGGGGCATACCAGGCCCCTAGGTCTGGTATGGATTTTAAGGTGAACCCCCATGCTGAAAACAGGGCATGGGGGTCCCCCCAAAATCCATACCAGACCCTTATCCGAGCACGCAGCCCGGCCAGTCAGGAAAGGGGGTGGGGACGAGCGAGCGCCCCCCCCTCCTGAGCCGTACCAGGCGCTCTGCAGCCCCCCACCCCAAAGCACCTTGTCCCCATGTTAATGAGGATAAGGGCCTCTTACCGACAACCCTGGCCGCTAGTTGTTGGGGTCTGCGGGCGGGGGGCTTATCGGAATCCGGAAGCCCCCTTTAATAAGGGGGCCCCCAGATCCCGGCCCCCCACCCTATGTGAATGAGTATGGGGTACAGCGTACCCCTACCCATTCACCTAGGGAAAAAAGTGTCAATAAATAAAACACACTACACAGGTTTTAAAATTAATTTATTAAGCAGCTCCGGGGTCTTCTTCTGACTTCAGGGGTCTTCTTCCGACTTCGGGGGTCTCTCCGGCGTCTTCTCCCTCTTCTGCCGGGCTCCTTCTCTTCTCTTCCAGAAATGTTGACACAATGCTCTCTCCGGCTGTAATGCTGTCTGTGCGCTCTGCTATGACTTATATAGGCGGTGACCCCGCCCCCCTATGACATCACAGTCCCGGGGCATGCTGGGACTGTGAGGTCATAAGGGGGCATGGTCATGTCATCCTATGGATCCTAGGATGACATGACCACGCCCCCTTATGACCTCCCAGTCCCAGCATGCCCCGGGACTGTGATGTCATAGGGGGGCGGGGTTACCGCCTATATAAGTCATAGCAGAGCGCACAGACAGCATTACAGCCGGAGAGAGTGTCGTGTCAACATCTCTGGAAGAGAAGAGGAAAGAAGACGATCCAGATGTCCGGGCTCCTCTGCTAGCAAAAGAGCGACAAAAGAGCAGAAGATAGCGGAGGAGCCCGGCAGAAGGAAGAAGGCACTGGAGAAGAACCAGAGAGCGTGGACATGTCACCGAAGAGAGGGAGAAGACGCTGGAGAGACCCCCGAAGTTGGAAGAAGACCCCTGAAGTCGGAAGAACACCCCCAAAGTCAGAAGAAGACCCCGGAGCTGCCTAATAAATTCATTTTAAAACCTGTGTAGTGTGTTTTATTTATTGACACTTTTTTCCCTAGGTGAATGGGTAGGGGTACGTTGTACCCCATACTCATTCACATAGGGTGGGGGCCAGGATCTGGGGGCCCCCTTATTAAAGGGGGCTCCCGGATTCCGATAAGCCCCCCGCCCGCAGACCCCAACAACCAACGACCAGGGTTGTCGGTAAGAGGCCCTTATCCTCATCAACATGGGGACAAGGTGCTTTGGGGTGGGGGGGCCGCAGGGTGCCCCCCTACCCCAAAGCACCCACCCCCCATGTTGAGGGCCTGGTACGGCTCAGGAGGGGGGCTGCTCGCTCGTCCCCACCCCCTTTCCTGACCGGCCGGGCTGCATGCTCGGATAAGGGTCTGGTATGGACTTGGGGGGACCCGCATGCCGTTTTTCTCGGCGTAGGGGGTTCCCCTTAAAATCCATACCAGACCTAAGGGCCTGGTATGCCCCTGGAGGGAAACCCATGCCGGTTTTTTATTTACAATTTGGCGTGGAGTTCCCCCTCAAGATTCATACCAAACACAGTGCCTGGCATTGGCTGGGTTCCAAGTCAGGTCCCTGCACTAGTGGGAACGCGGCTCGCAAGGTGTCAATCTCGCCAATAAAAGTGGCGAGATTCACTCAATATCAGACAACAATACAGAAGTTGACCAAAGGGTGGTGGCAAAGAGCTGAAAAACCACATGATTTGGTGAAAGTTGGCTGGAAAAGTCCTGTCGTCTGTACGCAAGACAAACTTCTGGCCAACTCCCTTTGTACAAAAATCCAAGGGAAAGTTTGTACAAAGTCCTATCATGTGTATGGGGCTTAAGATTAGTTTTGAACTTTCCTCCTGTTAGTTTGAGGTCATGTCCCTGTGTTCTTGATTTTGGCTTCATATTGAAAACACTGCTCTTCTGAACTTTATTAACACCCTTGATGTATTTAAAGGTTTTAATCATGTCTCCCTCTCATTCCCTTCTTTCCTCCAGAATGTACATATTAAGTTCTTGAAGTCCTGATATGTTTTATCCCTCAGATCATTCCTCATTTTTGTTGCCTGTCTCTGGACTTGTTTTATCTCATCAATATTTTTCTGTAAGTGAGGCCTCCAGAATTAGACACATTATTTTAAATAAGATCTAAATAAGATCTATATAGGTGAATCAGGACTTTATTTTACATACTGGTGCTCCTCTAGTGATGAATCCTAGAATTATATTTGCTTTTCCCTCTCCATGGCCACACTGTTTGCTCATTTTGCGATCATCTGGAATAAGTACTCCCAAATCTTTTTTCTCTGTAGTGCTGACCAACACTGTACCCCCAATGTTGTACTCTGTCAAGCGATTCTTTTTTCCCAAGTGCATTCATTTATGATTAGAAATACTGAACTGAAGTTTTCACTATTAATGGCATTGTTGCCAATTTGTGTCATGTTACTGTAAATGATTAAAGAAAATGTAGATACTGCTTGAGTGTTCAAGTTTGTAATACAGTATGATTAGATACCCAGATGCATAAAATGTATAAATGTATATGCATGTGTAAAAAGTGTGGCAATCAATATTCTACGTAATATATAATAAGTGTTATGTAAATTAATAATGAAGGGCAGAATACACGCTATTTAAATTGTAAGTTCACCTTTACAGAAAAATCTGTAAGGTGAACTTACACAGGATGCCCTCCTCACCCCCCCCAGTCCCCCTGACCTGTTGCGCGGTGATCTCCCATCTTCTTTCCTGATGACAGGACGGGCTATGCGAGTTCTGAATGGTCGGCGCCACCCATGTGATGGCGCCGACCAATTAGAATGCTCCGAAATGTCCCTCCTAATGGGATACATTTTGGAGATTCAGCTGCGGGGATTTCTTAGCCCCAGACCCCTGATGCAGTTATACCGGGGCTCAGAACAGGAGATCGCTGCGATCCAGGTCAGCAGGACTGGGGAGGATGAGGAGATGGTCCTGTGTAAGTTCACCTTACAGATTTTTCTGTAAAGGTAAACTTGCTCTTTAAATTCAATAGAAATGGCAAATGAATGGTACATATCAAGTTGCTCAACATGTCTCAATCTCTCAGCTTGCATTTTGGTTCTGCATGTAATGAGAAGGACCACAAGGAATGCTTGGGACTCCCTGGGTCTGTGTCTCAATTCAAGTTATGTTTCAGATAAAAGCTGTATTACCCCCCTCAAAATGTGTTTATAGATTACAATTTACCAATTATTAGATGTTATGGTCGCATCGGTTTTCTTTTCTTTAGCTTTTTTCACCTGGTGATCTGACCAGTAACACATCTCATGTATTACAGTGCCCCACTCTGGTTGAATGAGCACATGGGGCACAGCAGACAGCAGCATTGTCAGTCTAGAGGGTAGGGGAGTGTTAGCTGGAATAGCATATTTAAATATGCTAACACATTGAAGCCAAATGCCAGATCAATCTTTATAATTATTTACAGCAAACATTTTTTTTTAACTTTTGGGATAAAGGTTTTACATACATAAATAAAAAACAGATCATTGGCTTATCCCTATAAACCAATACACCTGGAAGATAGCTTGTTATTTTGAAAAACAACAGGCTTATTGGATGGATTACCAAATGAAATTAGAAGAAAGAAAGTCTAAAAAAGAAAACGTATGCAGCCGTCACATCTAAGAACTGGTAAGCTGCAATAGGTTTGCTTTTGTGTTTAATGCTGCTTTAAATGATAGAATTATTTGACTTTTTCCTCAATGCTTGAGAAATCATGCAGAATCTAACTTTATATGTATTTAACACCTTAAAACAGCCTGGGTCTTATATACAGATAAATAAAGCTACAGCCATATTCCACCAGAAGTTATAAATATCTGATGTGTTTTTAAAATGGTAAATCTACAGTACAGGTTGCATCATGTAGAAAGCTTACTACTGCCCTTTACAAGATTGTGTAAAAGTATGCATCAAAATTGAGATATTTGACTTTGATCTGCAGCCTGCTGGGTTGTATGTAGCTGAAGTTGCTTCTGGCAAGCTGTACCCATGACTAGTGTACTTGGCTCAAACAAGATGTGTCAATGATTTGTGGTTTTGCCAACCTCTGCCTATAGGGATAATCAGCTTACTGGAGCTCATGGATTGTCAGTGTGCAGGGATTTATGAATGCCTAGGAGCCGTTGAGAGTCATCTTTCTTTTATATAATACCTATAGGCAGTACACGGCTACTTCTTTTACATTTTACCTGGATAAATTCATTCAGGGACTTCGATCAATATTTTTCCTAATGTTAAGGAGCAAAAAGACTGGATTAAAATACACAACAAGCACTAAATACATTGAAGGGGCATATTTAAAAAACACCTAACAAATCCAGGAATCTACTTAACATATTTGTTGGCAACATTTGCCCTATTTCCATTGCAGTGAATGCTTTGTTGGCAAAGTATAGTAGGGCCTTTTTTCAGTAAATCAGAAGTATGTGAAAAATATGTGCCTGGGAATAAAATGCTGTCCATGGTGCTGAATTTGTTTTTGTAGTTTCAGGAGTTGTAATGTTACTTGTATTTATATATTTATTCCTTCCCCATAAAAATGTAGAAATAGAAAATGACATGCTGCTGCATACTGCCATCCTCATAAAAGAATCAGTAAATATAGACCTTCCTGCCATGCAGACACCAGTCCACACACTGTTTAGCTTTTTGATGGATTTTTGAGGGCTCTTAGTTCTAATTTAGGGGATACATTGTATTTCTCTTGTTTCACCAGGCGGTGAATCTGTGGTGGTGGGGAGTCTATTCAAGCAAAAGACCGACAAAGGTTTTGACTCTTCATCACTTAACAAAAACGAAACATATAAATATGTTGATGTATTTCTACTTTAACACTGGTGTTTGGTAAGATGGACTGTACTGCATTTAGAGAAGATCTGTATGCACAATCGTGGCACAGCAAAAATAAAACCATTAACGTTTTTCCTAAGTATGGATAACCAAGCTTATGCACTGGTTTTAATAAACTCTGAAATGTAAAAAAATCAACAATGTTAAAGAAAATAATGAGAGTTCCAACAAGACCATTTGATGAAAAAGCTTTATAAAAAAAAAAAAAAAAAAAGCTTTATAAGAACATTCTGTCTCTCCCTCCACTGTGTGAAAATATAAAATAAAAGCTCCAAGTTTTAGTGGTTTGCATTTCGCTCTCAAGATAATTGTTTATGCTGTGGGCTAGACATAAAATAAAAAATGTACTTTTAGCAAAAAATTACAGCTACCTAGCCAATGGAAGTAGATAACTTATGTGATACAGAGCAATGGTGCTTACGGTATCCTTTTCAACCCCGGGACCCCAAATTTAAAGCTGAATTCCAGGCAAATAAAAAAATATGTAGTCTGAATAGTATATTTAACTGAATTAGTTTTGACGTCACCCTCCTGCTCCTGTCTTCCGCATAGCGGCACTCACACTCATAGATGGAGTGCAAGTAACTTGAGCCATTTAGGGTTGAATTGCTTTCCACAATGCTGTCCGTCTAACACTGTGTACATACTTACAGGAAGGGAGAGCACTGATATGACCTCATCATTGTCCACTCTACAGGCTGGGGTGTCAAGGACCTGGCTGTGCTGTCTGGTGAGGGTGACTGGATCACAGATTTACAAATTCTTTAGCAAGTAAAACATTGAAACTGTGCATTTATTTGTTTAAAAAGAGAAACCATCCAGCTAGACCATGAAAGTTGCCACCATCCCTGAGATAAAGGAATAAAAGTACCCCCAATGGTCAATGGGACTTTAACGGCAACACCGGGAATTTTAAAAAACAAATTTATTGGTACAAACTAACATATACAAAAACAGCAATATAGATATAGAAAAAAGAATATACAAAATTTAAACCATTAAAAACAATGGTATGAAATGGTAGTGATGCTTGTAAAATCTTCCACACGGCTGTCAAAGTTTCTATGTTGGAAAAAGTACAATTATCATGTCAATGTCTAAAGATGTTTCTAATGGAAAAAAATGTATTAAAAAGTTTATATTTTTAGGCATCCACAAAATGCTATCTCCTAATTCCTACTTGCCAGTTTCCAGGCTTTGTAAAAAAAAAGAACTGGCAGAAAGCACTGAAGCAACTCTGAAGTACATCTCTTTTATTTAAAAAGTTCCCCTCAAGCATTCACCAAAACAGAAAAAGGCTGTAGCACATTTTAAGAAAAAAAAATCTTTTTTTTAAAAAAAACCTAATAAATACATCCTTAGATGCAGGTTGAAAGCATTCCAGATCTGTTTGAAAAAACATCCAAAAGAGCAGAGAATCTCTAAAGTAATTTTCCAAAATGTCAGGTACATATGCTGCATTCATATAAACTAGATGCTTACTTACTACAAACATACTGTAAAATTAAATTATTTGAACACAGAGTACAGCAATAATTTCTCATGCTGCCATATTTATCTGTGAATTAAATGGTATAGATATACTGCATGGAGAAAAAAAATATTACAAAAGGCAAATTAAAACTAGTGATGAGCAAATCTGCTTTTGCTCAATTTGAGGATAGGCTCTGTGAACACACCCAGATCTTCAACAAATTCCAACCTTTGATGTGAACCCCATTAAAGTGAATGGGAGGAGAACCTTCAAAACCACTACTTTTCATTATCAAAGCTAAAAAGTAATTCATTGTCAAACAAAGGGCATAGGGGGCTGGGCACTGCCAGGAGGGACATGTACCAATGCATTTTTTTTACATATGATATTCTCGAGTTGAAGTGGTATTAAAACTTACAGAAGGCCTTTCCCTTTAATGTAGAAGGGATTCAAGTGGCTATACAGCCACTCGATCACATCTACAGGCAGCGCAAGCATGTGTCCCCCACCTGTCGCCACCTTTACTGGGCAATCAGGAAGCCTGGTAATGATGTGTCCCCTTCAGCCACATTCCCTAGGAAGAATGGAATGAACAGAAGTTCCTGCCCCTCTTCTGTGACATCAGAACCTGGTGACAAGTGACAAGGTTTTGTTTGTTTTTTGAAAAGTTGTCATTTGCTTGTACAGCATCTGATCAAAACGATCTCAGTTTTATCAGATGCTTTGAAGGCCAGGGGATAGATCTGGGGTCTAAAAGAGGACCTGTCATGCCCATGCTATCACAAGGAATGTTGTTCATCCCTTGTGAGAGCAATAAAGTTGATAAAATTTAAGTTACAGTGTTAAAATTACATTTAAATAATAAAATAAATAGTAATAAAAATTTAAGGTGTCCTTGACCCCCTGTGCTCATGAGCAAAATATGAACATGCATGTAGACCCTTGCACACATATGAAAACGGTGATCGCACCACACATGTGAGGTATAGCCGTGATGTCAGAATGAAAGCAATCAATCTAGTCCCGGACCTCCTGTGTAACGCTAAACTGGTAATCTTTTAATTTTAAAAATAATTTGAAAGTCTGACACGTTAGGTATTTATTTACTTGGGGTAACATCATCTTTTATATGTTACCAAAAAATTGGGTTATACATTGTGTTTTTTTTGCAATAAAATTCATTGTATTTTTTTAAAGTGTATTTTAATACATTGTACCGTGTGCCATAAAAATTGCAATGATTGCCATTTTATTCTGTAGGATCTCTGCCATATAATATATTATAATATTATATATTATGTTTGAGGGTTCTAAGTACTTCAAAAAAAAAATTAGATTTTTTTTCTTGTGAGCAAAAAGTAGTAGAAAAGGCTTGGAATGATTTTGTATTAACTATTTGTGCATCTTCTTAACTGGGATATGTTCTATATTGTTATTTCATGGATGTGAATTACAAATGTAATTATAAATGGACCCATAGCAGATGGAAATTTCATACTGGACCAATGATAAGCGTACAATAAAATTTTAATATATGTGGTGTCCAGCTTCCTGTGTTAAGGAGCCGGCAGGCTGGTGGCTGCATTTGTGTGTGAGCGGAGGTGTGCTGGCAAATATGTACACTTTATTAACCTGCAACTGACATCCCAATTTGGAGCCCTGAAGGGTTGGTCCGATTGGTTCCCTGGAGGTTCTAATGCTCTGGATTCATTATTAATGTACACAAGAACATGTGAGTATTAAAAGGGCATAATTTCTGGTAAATAGCTGGACTGTCAGTGTTGGAGCTGGATCACAGAGGATATCATGCTTCATGTGGTGTATTATCACATGTTGATGCTATTTTAGCACTTTTTGCCACATCACATATGGCCATGTTGAACTGGTAATTTTGTTTCCATTTACCTTAACGTTTTTATATATTTATTGAGATAGCACAGGAAAGTATTTGCTTGCTTTAGAAACTACAGATTATCATTGTATTGTTATTAGTTCTATGATCTACCAGGACACCTAGATCATTCTTGATCATTGACTCCCCTAGTTGTATTCCTAAAATTTATGCTATATGCATGTTTTATTTCGCTTCCAAGTGCCTTTTGTGAACTGAATGCTTGAAAGCTTTGCTATTGTTTCTGCTGCCATGTCTGGAATCATTATTAAGCTTTGCAATTGCTTGTGGTAGTGTGATTTGTGTAACTATTTAATAATGCATGTAGGCATCGGTGACTTCATCCGCATGAATATGGATCACAATTTCTGTGTCTAAACTAGATTTTACACTCTACAGAGTGATGCCTGACTATTAATCACTGCATATAAGCATTAGTCATATACTGTACTATATATATATATATATATATATATATATATATATATTAAAATAGTAATAATATTTGTAGCAAATCTGTTGCAAACACTGCCATGTGCGATCGTGTGACTTGAAGATACTTGTCAGTGTTTCAGCGGGATAGGAAAATACTTATATATCTAATTGTAAGAGGTTTGGGGCAGAAAAGGAGAACATTCCAGCTGTACATTTACAAGAAAAATCCAGATGTACATATGACTTTAGAATTTTTCCCTTAGTGAAACCGTGTTGATATTCATCATGGATGGTCCTTGCAACGTAAAATTTGTTGCTTTATGTTCACCATATTCACTAAGCCAAATAAAATCTCCCTTGCAAAGTAAACAGCTAATTTGCCTTCAGTACATCACCCCATAAGCAACATCCACTTAAAGCTTGACTTGCAATAAGCAAATATTGTTTAAATCTGAGAGGCATGTGCATTTTTTTGAGTCTTGGTGAGCCTTATATATTTTCTCCAGATCTATTCAGTTGCAGCGTTGCACCGATACGATACTGGTATCGGTACCGATACTAAGAATTTGCACAAGTACTTGTACTCATGCAAATGCTCCAATACTAAAACCGATATCTTCAGACTCAGTTCACATTTGTGCTGGTTGGTTTGCAGTGCGATTTTAATGCCCAATCCAGTGCGATTTCATTCAAAGGTTTAGGTGCAATTCCAATGCGTATTGTAGTGTATGAGATTAGAAATCGCACCTGAACCAGACTGAAATTGCACAGGATTCTTTTTTTAAATCACACTCCGGCCGGTCTGCACATATGCGAACAGGTTGTAAAATCTTACTGAAAATCACATGAAAACTGATGTGAATTTTTCATGTATGTTTGGTGTGAACGAGCCCTAATAAAACCTGTCACATAACACTAAAAATAGATATTGGTAATTGGTATTGGCAAGTACGTAAGAAAAAGTATCGGTACCCATACTCAGTCTTAAAAAACTAGTGTTGGTGCATCCTTAACCACTTCAGCCCTGGAAAATTTGGCTGCTGAATGACCAGGCCATTTTTTTTGCGATATGGCACTGCGTCGCTTTAACTGACAATTGCACAATTGTGCAATGCTGTACCCAAACAAAATTGACATCCTTTTTTTCCCACAAATAGAGCTTTCTTTTGGTGGCATTTGATCATCTTTTGCGTCATAAACAAAAAAAGATTATATTTTTTAATTTTTTTGTGTTATAGAACACACCAAATAAAAAAATGTAAAAAATCTAATTTCTTCATCAATTTAGGCCAATATGTATTCTGCTAGATATTTTTGGTAAAAAAATATCCCAATAAGCATATATTGATTGGTTTGCGCAAAAGCTATAGCGTATACAAACTATGGGATATTTAAAGAAAAAAAGGTTTCTTTACTAATAGAGGCAGCGATCAGCCTTCAACTTCAATATTGTAGTGGACAAATCAAACGCCTAACTGACACTTTTGACACTTTTTGGTATCCAGTGTCACTAATACAGTACTAAAAAATATCATTCTGCCTCTTTACTGTGTAAGTGGCGGGCGCCGGCAGACATCAAGTCCGTGGTATCATCCGCTGGGCACCCACTGTGTATAATCACAGTGGGAGCAGGACGCCAGCGCCCCAGACCCGGTACCTACATTTTTTGGCACAAAGCGGCCACCCTGCCACAGTAAATGTATGTGGGGAGGTCCGCAAGTGGTAAAAGGACAAGACAGCTAGCAATGTGAATCATCATCCCTTTCTGGATTCTATAGATATACAGTCTAATAAAAAATGGGTATAAAGTGGTTTTATTTATCATTTGATGTATGCATGTTTGTCAAGCATTCTATAAACCATTAAAAAAAATAGTTTTTTATAATGACGGCAAGTACATGCTACAATAGGGATTGTCATATTATAGAGATATTTAAAAAAATAGTATCCCTGGCAAGTGTGTTAAGAAAATTATATTTCCTTTGTCAAATGTCAGACACTATGGAACAGTCAAGCTTCTTAGACTTGTTTGAGCTATCAGTACCACATATGCCGTTTTTACACTATATTTCTATTTCTAACTCACATTTCATGTGCTCCTATTGATTGGGTCTTAAAAATAGTACTTTTTATCTGCCCTTTGTCTCAGCAGACTCTTGATCATGGCTGTAGCAAAGCACTTCTTAAAATAGCAATTTAAAATGAAGTGTTGTAGGTTCTAGAATGCCCAGTATATACATTTTTTAAGCTACATAAATTTGAGGATAGTTTTGTAGCTGACTTTCAATCACTGACAGCATTTTTTTTTTTTATTTGACAGAAGAGTACACCTAGCATTGGACAGATGAAGAATGAACATTCTAAAACTAAAGCCAACATCCATGAATAAGGCCTCATGTACACTGCTGCTGGTAAATGGACGTTTAGGAGCAGTTGGGCATTTTTTCAGCTGCGCCTGAACACAGGGTCGTTTCTAGGCAGTTGAGTTTAGAAGCATTTTTTTGGAACGCCAAAAAATGCATTCAGGACCAATGTTCAGAGGCATTTGAAACGCCAAATGCCTGTAACAGCTTGCAAATGTTGCTAAACGCAGTAACTCACATTTAGCAGCGTTTCGTTTACAGACTTTTTTCATTTGAACAAAACAAAAACTACATTTTTTTTAAAAACGCTCCTAAATGCAAATGTGGCAAAATGCCGCTACACACGGCATGTAAACGCGGCTAAACAGACGTTTTTAAATGTCGGATTCTAGCTGTCAAATTAACTTGTTCAGTATACCATGTCCCATGTACATGAAGCCTTACTGGGGGTCAGAACTCATTCAATGCTGAAGGTCACACAGACTTAAAACAGGCTTGAAAGGCTTGCATTCTTGCACCTTTAGTCTTACATGGAACAGTATGTTTGCCATGCTGGTATCATCAGGGGTGGCATCATACATCCTTTTTTGCAAAATGTAATAAAACTTATGAAAAAGGTTGAAGAGATACATATTGGCAGAATGCAACTGATTGACCTCTATTTGAAAAATTAGCAATTTCAGACGTGTCTAGTCTAGTAGAATTTTAAATGGGAATAATCCATTTTCTCATCTCTAGTTTATGTCATGTGATGTCTAGAGTAAAGATTGACGAAAAATAAAATATATTTACTAACTGTATATCTAGCAAGCTTCCTTTGGCAAACTTAACAAAATCTGTTCATAGTTGTATATGGTAAAAAAAAGCTATATACTAAATGACATTTGAAAAATGTAATTAGTAAAGACAAAATACAGGTATATGCTTTTTACAAATTAACATATCTACATAAATTTCAAGAAACATGCAGAATATTTTCTAATATAATCTAAACATAAAATGTGTTGTTACTAGCACTACAACTTGGAGATGAAGAAAATATTTTACTCCATATTTATAACAATAGTAATAGGTTCAACTTGCATTCACTTTCTTTTTCTTTGTGTTTCCACTGCTGCTGTGCTATCCCTTCTGCCTATAACTCACTATACCTCACCTTGATTTCCTTTTACCCAACAAATTCTGTAATATTTGTGTACCTCAACTTTCCCCTCAAATCAAGATCTAGTTTTGACCAGTCTGACAATGATTTTCACATTGCCTGAACTGACATAGCCCCCCAGGTCCTGTATACCTAGTAAGCCTCCAAGGAACTGTACTTTGCATTAGCCTTGGAAGAGGAAAAGATTTAATCTGGCCTGGCATAGACTGTGGGCCATGCATTAGGTCACTTGATGATCTAAAGAATATACATTAAATGAATTATTGTACAATTGTGTTTTAACCTTATGGAGGCTTCTACACGTAATAAAGCTGGTCATATATGGATTGAAGTTCAGCTGTTTCAGCAGGGAACAGCCGAATTTCAATCCATGTATGGACAAACTGGTTGTACAGAAGTCAATCTACACAATTTGCCTTTTTTGATTTGCAAACAAATGTTTTTATATTGTGTTTAATTTTAAATTTAATTGCAAAAACTGAATTGAAATAAACAATTTTTGCTCCTTTACCCTTCAGTTTTCTAGACTTGACTAAAAAGCATACATACATACATGGTGGTTTTCTTTATCTAAGCTTGAGCTGTGTGTGTAATAAAATGAATGAGAAAAGTGATCTGGAGATAATAGCATGTATGAGGCTGAATAACAAAATGACCTTTACAGTGGATGGCCAAGCATTACAGAGAATGGTGGAAGCTTAATGGTATATTAAAAAAAGGTGTATTGCCGTAGAAGTAAAGCCTCATATGGTGAGTAATTACATTTATCCTCAAGATGCGATACGATTATGAAGAATAAAGAGATTGTGCATTGATGCATAATAAAATACCTAATTAAATCTATTCTTTTGAGGAATTTACATATATAGTTCTAATTAATTAAATAAAATAAAAATAGCTCAGATTAGCTTTAATATGTTGACATAACTAATTATTAAGCTTTATCATATGCGTTTTTTCATTCAAAGGCAGCTTGGCACTTACCCTTAAAACAAAGAAAAAAAGTGCAGATTTAGGTTGTTATTCTTCAGTCTGCTATGAGATTTTGATCAGTCAGCCAGCTGATCAAAAAAAAAAAAAAAAAGGAAAACAAATGGATCCTCCGATCTACACAATCAAGGTGGATGGAAGAATTCTCCCCACTGTGCTACTGTATTCTGACAGCTGGAACTCCTCTGCTGTCAGAATACACTGATCAGAGCTGCAGCCAATCATCTGTTGAGCTGATCAAACAACAATTTCAACACTCCAATTTGAGAGAAGCTAATCACTAGAGTGACTTCTCTCTAACAGAAATAGTCATAGATGAGATTTTGATCCATCTATTACCAGCTTTAATGTTGGTTTATAACAGAAATGCATGGTTAGCTAATGAATGAAATGAATGGTTAGCTGAATTGAATTTAAACTGAATGATTTATAACTGCCCACGCACCCAAAAATGTAGAAAAGAGACTGGCAGAATTTTCACATCCAAATTTCAGGAGTGCTGGAAGCTTGCACTGTGGTTCCTCCCCCAGCCTTTATGACCACAGATTGCACACTTGGAGATATGTCGGATGTAAAGATTCTACCAGCTGCTTTGCAAAAGAGTGAATATTCCACAAACAGATACAGGTTTGTATAAATCTCTTTTTCTGCACAATAATTTGGTTTATAATTTTTAATTTAGCAACAAAGTCACTTTATTGCGCTGCAACAAAATGCATTAGTGTGAGCGGGCCCTTTTAAAAACAATGCATTTTCTCCTGACACTACATCTTGCTGCACTAGAAAAAAAATAAATAAAAAAAATACCTTTTAAATGGAAAACAGAAAAAGAAAAAAAAAAGAGTGAACATGGCATTTAAGCACTTAAATTTCAGTTTACTGGAATTAGATAAATAAAAAAGTGAGTATATTTGGTTTATATAGATTACTGCACTTTGTTTATCATTTGGCTGTTCACTGCCTTAATTAATAAGCCCCTTGGGCTGGTTCATCAACTAAGTAAGGAGGAAGTATTAGTCCACGGGGGGATTATATCATGAGCAATTTTGTTCACTCAGGCAGGATAAGGAATTTATTTATAAGCTACTAAACTCAGAATATTGGGGAGTGACATTCAGGAGAGCTACTATAACAAGGATAAGGGTAAAACAGTATTTTCAAGGACACCTAACAGCTGAGCAAGAGATAAACATATTGATATAAAGTAAGAGGTACAAAGTTGTGCTTAGCCAGGGATGGGGGCACAGGGACATTTCCATGGGCAGTTTGTTTTTAGATGTATGCACACTATTATATCTATTCCATTTTTCTTGATGAACTGACTTCCCATTTCAATAGCTGAAACACCTTACAGTCTTACTGCGCAATCTTTGATATAGCTTACTAATCCTCTATCCAGGCAACTTATTTGCTTTTCTAGTCATACTAAGAGTAAAGCTGGGTGCTGGGGACAATTACCGGTAACCTTGTGTGCCCAAAGTAACCATCCAATGGCCAAAGAAGTTCTTCTTGAGACCTAGAAAAAGCAGCAGAGATTGTGGCAGCAGAAAAAAGGGGTGTTAGGATCCTAGACCTATCTTCACTTAAGGACAGTACGGAAGTAAGATGTGTCAAAAGGCTGCACTTTTTATTTCAGAAAACAGAGTTTTATTTTAGAGTACTGAAAAAAGTAAAAGGTCAAAGACTGAAGATGAGTGCATTAGTAGAAAGATGGTGGGAGTCACTACATATGTGATTGAATTTTGAAGACACTTCAAGGTGGGATTTGTGCACTCTGATATCACGGAATAGAAGAGATTTACATATAGAGACTGGTGGAATTGATTGTATGTTAATGTTGAGAAAGGATTAAACATGTTTAAAGGGTAATAACACCAGAGACTATTCTGTATTGTATATGCATAATACACTGTATTGGATTATTGTATATTTTATTTTTTTATATATGGTTTATGTATGTATATTTATTGAGATTTTTAGGAGGCGCAACAAGGATTTATTTATTTGCTTATAGGGAGGTGTGAGAAAACATTATTTTATTTACAACCCTCACAATTGGCATTGGTGATTTGGCGGTTTTCCCGAGTGTGGCTCGGGGTTAAAATTCAGGACCATTAGCGGTAACCCCGAGCCACACTCGGGATTACATTGCAGGATCCTGGTGCCTCCTTACTTACCTTGTCCCCGGGATCCTGAGATGTCCCCCGCAGTGTCCAAGGGCTCCGTCCTCCTCCGAAGCCTCTGTGCCTGCCTCCGTTCCCTGCGAGCGTCGCGATGCACAGAGGCGGAGCCTGGCAGCAAATTAAAAAAAAAGTCAAAATCATAACACATACAGTACTGTCATCTTACAGATGACAGTACTGTATGAAATGATTTCACATCCCTTTTGTCCCCAGTGCTTTGGCCCATGCCCTGCATGCAGTTTTACATGATATACACTGTTATTTCTGCCTGGAAACTGGAGATTGTCCAACCAAAAAGTTTCCCTTTATGTCAAAAGTTGCTTTAGACCAGCTACAAAACAGCGATAGTAAATTAGAACACTTGCAGAATTGAGCGATAGTGAATTGTGGGGAAATGTATTTTATTACTATTTATTTTTATTTTTTTTTAATTATTTATTTTTATTTATTATATTATAATTTATGTTTTTGTGTTTCAAACTTTATCATACCCGGGATATCTACTAGAATCTGGTTTGGACAGATTTAAGTGTGTTATTGTTAAGATTTACAGACCTACAATATAAAACGCCAAATTTCCATGCAAAATAATTGTACCGCTTTCAGCACCTAAAATCCGAAATAATCATACCGCCAGGGAGGTTAAGGGAGTGCAGGATTGCCCCCTCTAATAATTGATTTATCATGATTATTGATGGATCATCATTGACAAATGATGTAATGTTTTATTTACGTATGAAGATCCATCGTAAATAATGAGGAACTGGCACACTTCAATGTTTCTCTGTTGTCTAACAATGTTGCTGTCAGAAAGGGCATTGCAGCATATGGAATGGTGCATTGAGATGAGTATGAGTATCTATGCACAGGTGCAGGCTGACTAACAGTCACACATGCATGAACACGTGCGTGAGAATATGCGTGCACATCTATCACTAATGCTGGTACCAAGCAGGCTATTTTAACTAATCTGCTGTACATGACCAATACTGTCTTGTCTACAACATTCCCGTGAAACCTGATATATGCTATTCTGTATCTGACTATACATTATTTACCCAACCTACTTTGACTTCTCCTGATATCCACCTGTACTGATCCTGGCTTGCACTTGTTCTACGCTTCTGCTTACTCCTTCCATTCCTGACCTGCTCATTCATTACTGACTCTGGCCTGACCTCGGATTATGCTTCTGGCTACATGATCATACTTGATCTGATCGTCAGTTACCAGGCCAGCTTGCCTGACCTTTCTGATCATTTGCCTACTGCCCAGCCAGCTGCTGCTGTTCATCTTCCTGCTGCCCAGACAGTCTCTGCTGATTATCTGGATGCTGCCAGGGCAATCTCTGCTGACCTTCTGCCTGATGCCTGGCCTGACTCTGCTGATGCTTTCCCTATTTACCCGTACCAGCCTCCAGCAAGGGTTACAAGATACCCACACCACTCTGTGCCCTGTTCACATTACCTGGTGTCCTGAGTTAGAGGTATAGGAGAGGCTGACCTCATCAATTCAGGACCCTCCAGGTACCATTAAATGACACAATTCCCAGCACTGCTATAATATATACTACAGCCCCAGGAATCCTGGATGACCCAAATGATAATCATGATCATATTTGGTCAATTACATCACCCAGGACTGTGGCATACATTACAGTAACTCTAGGAATTCTGTCATTTTGCAATGGTACTGCGGCAGGGTAACAGTATTGTGATGGTGAGGAAGCATCATGACGATGTAAGTGTGTTTATATACATTTACTTTTTTTGGGAATAAGTAGTAATGTACCTCATCGGAGAAAGGATATCTAGACCCCCTTTATGGAAGTATATTATATATTACATACATGCACATACAAATCTGCAAAAAGAACAAGCATATTCCCTTACCTCCTCTTTTTCAGCACTGAGCAGATCCCGCCACTCTTCAGTTACATGGCCAAAATCTACAGTGTTCATAGGGACCTTCACCTCTCCAATTTGGTCATGTTTAGAGAATCGATCAAAGTCATAAACAGTCAGCACCAATGTCTTGCCTCCCAGTTCAGCGTAGGGCACCTATTAAAAGAAGCAAATGTTACTATTATGCACTCATTATAAAACAAGCAGAATAGCCTTAAGCTACTCTACAAAAACTGCTAAATATGCCAATGAAATAGATATAATGTAGTTGTTTTATATGCCAAAGGATTTGTATTTCTAACCCTCATATTGTGTCCATACGATTTACACAAACCCTGAAAGAAAGCACAATTACAAAGGTAATAAAAGTGTTGCATGTCTTGCCCCTACTTCCAGTCTTTGACTTGACAGTGAAGGCGAACCAGATGAGCTTATCTATCTGTCACTCTGCTTTGCCCTCCTATCAGTGTGCTCCTTGCTGCACATGAGCATTGCATCACAACTGATAAGCTTCTTATACTGCATCTCCCTCTCCCACTCCAAGCTCTATTGAATAGGGACTGTAAGAGGCTAATATTTCAAATTTATGTACTTGAAGACTTCAAATCCCCAGACCGCTGGACTAGCCTGCAGGGTGTTGACGGCTCAGCACCCCCAGAGGTAATAACAGCAGGGACCCAAGGGCCAATTTTTTTCTGTAAAGGTGAAATAAAACTTTAATTGTTTTTAATGAACACGTGTTTTCATATATTGGTGTTTTTTTACCTGGAGGTCAGTATTAATATAGAATAAATATTACACTAAAACACTTAGAGGTGCCATCACAATCTATAGCTTACAGATAGCATCTTTGGACATTGAAATCACTGACAATTAGAAGAATTGTGCAATCATTTGCTAAATAGTTTTATACTCTACAAGACAATTGCAGTTTCTTTAAAAAAATTAAGCATACTTCAAATAAAATGTCCCAATCCATCTCCACTAACAAACAACCAGAAAAATAGGAACAAGTTATATCATTAGTCCAATACAATACATATAACAAAAAAGGTATAGAAAAAGGCGATCTAATGCCGCGTACACACGGTCGGACTTTTCAGCTACAAAAGTCCGACAGCCTGTCCGACAGACTTCCGGTGGACTTTCGGCGGACTTGCGGCGGACTTGTGGCAGACTTTCTAACGAACGGACTTGCCTACACACGACCACACAAAAGTCCGACGGATTCGTACGTGATGACGTACACCAGACTAAAATAAGGAAGTTGATAGCCAGTAGCCAATAGCTGCCCTAGCGTGGGTTTTTGTCCGTCGGACTAGCACACAGACGAGCGGATTTCGGGGTCCGTCGTAGTTACGACGTAAAGATTTGAAGCATGTTTCAAATCTAAAGTACGTCGGATTTGAGGCTAAAAAAGTACGTTGAAAGTCCGGAGAAGCCCACACACGATCGGATTACCAGCCAGCTTTAGTCCGTCAGCGTCCGTTGGACTTTTGTAGACGAAAAGTCCGACCGTGTGTACGCGGCATAAAACAAATTCAATGATATAAATATACAGACATGCACCAACAAATCAAAACATAAAATGTGTATATGCTCCTTTTGCTAGTCCATTATAATCTTCTATTCCACGTCCTAAATGAAAAAAGTGCATAAGTGGTTCATATAACACACTGGGGTGCAGTTGTGTATAGTAGCCAAGCAGCTCCTAACTTCAGCTTGTTCAATTAAGCTTTGACAAAAAAAATAAAAATATTGGCTTCTATGCAGAGTTGCACCAGATTTTGCACTCTTCATTTTTACTAAATCAATGCCACTGTGAACACAATTATCTTCTGTGAATCCCCACTGTCTCTCACACACTTTGTGTTTTTCACTAGATATCTACCTTTATGAATGAAAACATCCAGATTTTATGCTCACTTCCTGTGCTAGACCCCTTTTACATAAGAAGGTCTACACTGTAAATACCACCATAAAATGTTTTTTTTTTTTTAGACATAAACAAGAAATGGTTTTAGGTTTTTTTTTCTATACTTTTTTCTATATTTCATTGGACTTAGCACTGCACTGTTTTCTGTTTTATTGGTGTGTGAATCACATAGCTGGCTAAGCCGTTAGAGCAGCATACGATATAGCAGTGCAGAAGGCTATTGCAGTATACTTCCTGTCCATCTCTAAGCTTACCAGAGATGACCACTACTTCCAGAACTGAAGATATGCAATATTTCAGAAGATGCCATGAATATTGCAAGGCGTAGAGACAGCCCTTAGCAGGTTGGGCAGTGGAAAGTACTGTTGCAACCTCTTGAACTTTTTATTTATTGTTAACCAGTTCCCGACCGGCACACGCCGATGTGCGTCGGCAGAATGGCACAGCTGGGTAAATGGGCGTACCTGTACATCCATTTGAATTCCCCTCCGTGCCATTGCGTCCTCTCACGGAGAGGACGAACGGGGAGATGCCGTTGTAAACAGCATCTCCCCGTTCTGCCTAGTGACAAGTGTCACTTGATCTCTGCTCCCTGTCATCGGAGCAGAGATCAGTGACGTCACCCACACAGCCCATCCCCCTACAGTTAGTAATCACTCCCTAGGACACACTTAACCCCTCCCCACCCCCTAGTGGTTAACCCCTTCACTGCCAGTGTCATTTAAACAGTAATCAGTGCATTTTTAATCGCACTGATCGCTGTATAAATGACAATGGTCCCAAAAATGTGTCTAAAATGTCCGACATGTCCGCCATAACGTCACAGTCACAATAAAAATCGCTGATGGCTGCCATTACTAGTAAAAAAAAAAATTATTAATAAAAATGCCATAAAACTATCCCCTATTTAGTAAACACTATAACGTTTGTGCAAACCAATTAATAAACGCTTATTGCGATTTTTTTACCAAAAATATGTAAAAGAATACGATCGGCCTAAACTGAAGAAAAAAAATGTTTTTTTATATATTTTTGGGGGATATTTATTATAGCAAAATGTAAAAAATAATGCGTTTTTTTCAAAATTGTCGCTCTTATTTTCTTTATAGCGCAAAAAATGAAAAAATCGCAGAGGCGATCAAATACCACCAAAAGAAAGCTCTATTTGTGGGAAAAAAAGGACGTCAATTTTGTTTGGGAGCCACATCGCACGACCACGCAATTGTCAGTTAAAGCGACGCAATTGTCAGTTAAAGCGACGCAGTGCCGAATCGCAAAAAAAGCTCTGGTCAGGAAGGGGTTAAATCCTTCCGGGGCTGAAGTGGTTAAAGAGGCTCGGTGCAGAATATGTGATTTTTTAAAATAAAATTGTATCTCGTTCAAAGCTTGATTAAGCATGTGTAGGAAAGGGATCTTTTTTACAGGGAGACATTGTCTCTACCAGCTATGGGATAGAGTTAACACAGATATAATTAAAATGCTTTGTTTACTTTACACTAATTAATCAATTTTGTCAAAATTAAATGGGAATTATAGGACCAAATGTTTTTCTGAAAAGCTATGATATAATGTCTCCATTAATATTTATAACAGCATATATTATAATGGACATTTAGGCAGCACACAGTGGTGTTAAGAAATACACAATGTTAAACCATATTAATTTCACTTCACCTGTTAATTCATTGTTTATACATGGGCACAACTGAAGAGCTTTAATGGGTTTCATTCACTAATCTGGCATACAAACAATAATGTTCAGTAAGCTGTAAAAATGTAAGTGGAATTTTACTAAATAAAAATATGAGAACAGGCAGGATTTTTAATGCAGAAAGAAATACTTGGGGCAATTTACTAAAACTGGAGCATCCAGAATATGGTGCAGCTGTGCATGGTATCCAGTCAGCTTCTAACTTCAGCTTGTTTTATTAAGCTTTGACAATAAAACCCAGAAGCTGATTTATTTAGTTTATTTGCAGAGCTGCACCAAATTTTGCATGCTCCAGTTTTAGTAAATACCCCCATTGTGTCTTTTCTGCATATGTAAATGGTATTTACTATATATATTCCATGCTTGAAAAAGGAATGCTTGAAACGTTGCCCTTATATTGGACACTGGAGCTTTTTAGGCTTTTTGCCTAATCTTTTAATGTCCTTGGTAAAGGTAAACCTTTTCTGAATTTTTGTATACTAGTAGGGTATTTTTGAAGGGCAAATGTCTGGATTACTTCATCTTGAAAATATTTTTAAACTTTAAACCAAAGAATTAAATCGACTGAATCTTTAGCAATACAGGACATGGTTTGGAAAAAGACGTAGGTTCAGAAATCAAATTTTCTGACAGCCACCAATGTTTAGATTTTATATTGAACTTTATCTGGATATGAGTAGTGAGTTTAAAGTCAATGGATCATAGCAGTGATTTTTGATCAACCACCACAGCTCTGGTAGTATATTCAACCTCACTTGCAAAATAATAGATATAATTATTTTTGGTTTGAGGGTGGTTATACCATATATTACTCCCCCTTGGTATATAAGGATTTAGTAGGGTGTCTATGCTCCTCTTATTTAAAAAAAAAAGTTACATTGTTTGTGAATATATCAACTAAAATATAAAAATAATATTTTATTCTTGAAAAAAAGTTATGTTTTAGGCCCTAGTGGGTGAGATGCCTATGTAGGATAGTACATCACCTCAAATTCTTTTGTTTCCATTAGTTCCTACATTGTGGCTGCTTATATTTTTGAAAAATAATCATGCTTGTTTTCATTATATACTGAGGTTCAGAAATTGACTTTTAGGCTCGGTTGACACTGCAGCGATGCGGGAACCCTGCGAATGCACTGCTCCCTGCGAATGCTATGTTCCCGCATCGCATGTCTCCCGGCAGCAGTTCGCACTGCCCTATGCGAACTGCTGGGAGTGTCAATTGAAAGTTAATGACACCCCCAAATCAGTTTGCATATCGCAGTGTGAACTGAAAATTTGCGATCCGATTCTGCTATGGACCAAAAAAGGGGTCCTCTGCGAGTTTGATCTGATTGCGATGCAAATTCAGCCAGACTATCTGTTTGGCTGAAATCGTATCGCACAGAGCACATTTGATTTGCACTGCAGTGCGGTGCGAATCACATCCAATGTCGGACATTGCCCTTACAGTCATACTCCTACTTTTTTTATTTAACATCCTAAATTTCATTTATAGCAAGATTTCTGATAGCATTACTGTAAACAACTTGGAATTTATGAAAGGGTAAGGCCAAAGATACGTTGCTTGCTATACCATGCATTTTGTGTCATTCACAATGTTACTAATTATAGAAGTACTAATTTGCATTATTTAGACAAATCGTGATCAGCTCATACTGGTTTATGTTTTATAGTGTGCCTTTTTAGTTTGAAATGTTGTTAATGTTTATTATGCCATATTTTATGATATCATTGCAGCTAAAGAGATGACTCATCTGGGGTGACTCATTTTCATGCTGAGTATCTAATAATAGTCTTTTATTATTTGTATTTATATTATTTGTATTTTGGCTGTCATCCATGTTCCTTTTCCAAGAGACTGTGTATCTAGGTCTCAATGAATAACTGCAGAATGAACAGTGACATTACTGCAGAGTTTGAAGAACAACAAGACACGCTCTTTGGAAAACATTTTAAAGAGATGGTCCATTAAAAACAGATATGATTTATATTCAAGAAGTCAAATGGATGGAAGCTTGTTGAGATAAAGCTGCATAGGTGTAATCAGAGAGCTTCTAATATTTATGTTTTAAGTGTAACATAGAACAAGAAGCAACAAGAACATTTTCGAAAATGATTATTAAGGTTGCTTGCTATTAATTACCTACTTGCCTAGCAAATTATAAGAGCAAGAATAGTTTTTATTTTGCTTAAACTAATGTTGAATATTTTGGTAACTAAAATTGACATATAGACATCAGTAAACCTACTCTAGAAAAATTGTCATTATCTTATGTCTGTGCTTACAAAGGTGTTGTTACTGTGTGATGACATGATTGGAACACTGCTATACAATGCTGACCCTTCCAGTCAGTTGCAAAGGCATATATCACTTCCAAAGATTAAGGTATTGTTCACAAACAATTCTGTGTTCCCATGTTTACTGTTGTGATCCCTACTGCTCTGTCATTATAATATTCTGAAAAAGTGGGCATCTAATTTGTATATTGTATACAAGGCACAAATCCATCCCTAGAGGGGAGTAATAAAACAAATCTATTCAAAAAAAAAAGAAAAGGGTTGCAAACCAATGATGTCAATGCAATATCATCAGGGTGCAGTCCTTTTCAATTTTGACACATAGGGGTTGATTTACCAAAGGCAAAAAGACTTTGCACTTTGAAAGTGCAGTTGCAATCTGCAAGTGCTGTTTCTCCATAGCTTAGTAAATGATGTAATGCTTCACTTTATCAAAAATACCCAATCTCATGCAAGGAGAATGAAAAACTGGATTTTTTCTTGCAATTGATTGGATGTTGGAAGTCAGCATTTTCTGAAGCAACTGTACTTGCAAAGTGCACAGTCTATTTGCCTTTAGTAAATCAACGACATGGTCTACTGAGCAGGGATGTAATCCTGGGTTATCTGCTACTGTAACAAATATATTGCTATTACCTAACATCAGAAGTTGAAAAATATATCTCTTTCTAAGTTTATCAGCATATTAAAGACAAGCATCTTCAGCCATCTAATTACCAAGAAAGTTTGGTATCCAGTACACCACACTATACACATGTGTTCTGGTCTTTGTTGATGCTGCAACTATAGTATGAACATTGTACAGCAGTATACAAACTATAATTATATCAAATTCTGGTTTGTGTAATTTAATACCCTTATGTTTATATAGAGGTCTCCATAACACATAACATTTTGAAAGTTAGTAGTTTGCTAATAATTAGTAACCGATACACAATATCGGGGGTTATTTACTAAAGGAAAATCCACTTTGCACTGCAAGTGCACTTGAAAGTGCACTGAAAGTGCACTTGGAAGTAAAGTCGCTGTAGATCCGAGGGGGACATGCAAGGAAAATAAAAAACAGCATTTTAGCTTGCACATGATTGGATGATAAAATCAGCAGAGCTTCCACTCATTTCAGATCTACCCGTTAGATTTAGAGCGACTGCACTTCCAAGTGCATTTTCAGTGCACTTTCAAGTGCACTTGCAGTGCAAAGTGGATTTGACTTTCGTAAATAACCCCCAATGTTTGTTCAAGTGAGTGTGCCAAAGAAGATGATCATATTTTGGCAGGGAAGGACTGGGCTAGGGGACATTTGCCTCCTGGACCAATACATACAGTCTATCTTTAGCCCACAAAAAACAGTCCCTACCATGAAAAAAAAAAAGCTGGTTGTGTTTCTCTCCCAGGCCAAATGTTCTGAGTCCTTTCTTAAACGGTGGGCTCCGTCAGTCCAGAGTGTAGGTTTTGTTGAGTATTTTTGTTATTTAAGCTGGTTTTGGAATATGGTAGTCAGCAGTAGGAAGGATTAAAGAGACAAAGGGGTAGTACCTTGTGGTTAAAGCAGTTGTGTTGTGTAGCAAGTCTTTGGGGGCCATGCATACATAACTGTATTTACTTTTTATATTGAGTGTACACATACAGCATCAGCATATCAGTCTATTAGCATAATAGTCATAATTCCTAATATTCCAACTACTTCATGCCTCGGTGCGGTGATGGTAAAAAAAGTATAGTGGCACGCATTGTACGCAGTGGTGAAATTCTATCCAAAACAAAGCATGAAATCACTTGCACTTTCTTTGGATGGGTCTATGACAGTTGCTGATGAGCCTGGAGTTCAATGAGGTCCACTAGGATTTGCCTTGTTCTCAAAGTGTATTGCAAAATTACAAAAATAAAATGATTCAGAAGCTCTCCTGTGTGGAAGAGTCAGAGTAAAGAACGGGTATTCTGTTTTATCAAATTTTTAATCTAGAGAAAAATGTCATATGTCTAGATGACAGGTAGAAGCAGAAACAGAACATTTGCTATATTGTACAGTGTATTTTGAACATGTGTAAACGTCAGAGAGTAAAAGCAGACACACTTTTCTTGCTTGACACTTAACCTTCATAAACTGTTACAATCTCTAAGGATGATAAAAAGCTATGTGTGCAATTTATAGCTTAAGAATGATTACATTTTGCCAATAAATGTTTTTCTCCTTTTTTTCCCCACATAACCCTTTGAATGCTACAGGCAGAAAAAGAAGATATAGAACATTTACTGCACTTTGCAGTATTACTCTTTTAGACTCACTTCCGGTGTGCTGTTATTTAGCCAGTAAATGTTAGCATGGCTACATCTGACATACTTTGATGATTTACTGTACTAAAGGCAAATATGATGTACACCTTGCAAAGGGATTTTTATTTTGCAGTGGAATTTTCCCTTAGCTTAGTTGGTGTTTACTTTGCAAAGAATACCCAATCACGTGCAAGAAAAAAACAGTAAATTTGCTTATAAAAATACTGTTTTGTGAATGTGTGTAAATATACGGTGAATGTGGTGAAATTTCATGTGACTAGATTATGGAAGCCAGCAGAGCTGATTTCCTTGCAAAGTGAAAACTACTATTTGCGTTTAGTAAATCTACCCCACTATGCACTTAAATCTTTTCACTGCCAAGGATGTAAGGCTTGGCAGCTAGCCAGCTCAGTAAGCTTTAAATCCTGTGTATTCTCCTCTGCTTTAAGCTCAGGTTGCTTCAGGGACCACAAAATTATTACAGAAGTGTCCCCCGGACTCTTGATTAAATGAATAGCTGGCAAGCGGCTGCTCGCTGCCAGTGACTTGCAAGGTGAACATGCTGTGTTCCCTTAGTTAACCCTAATACAAACTTAGATACTTACAGGATTTTACATTTGCAATTTTTCAGTGCTCATGCTATTTACTTAGAATGTCTATCTATCTATCTATCTATCTATCTATCTATCTATCTATCTATCTATCTATCTATCTATCTATCTATCTATCTATCTATCTATCTATCTATCTATCTTAACTAATAATGAGAGTCAGTTCACTTTCTGCCTGATAGGTTCAAATATTATATGGTCCTCAAGTTTCCACTTAAGCTTTTAGTTAGATAGTCCCAAGTTTTAATCTAAACTTGTTTTATCCGTAGGAGAACAAGGTACGTGACTTAATGGGACAAAAGATGCTACTGTTGATAACGTATTATTTTTTAATAAACAGGAGGATTTGTGTTAAAGAAGTTAAGAAGAAGTCACCCAAAAGGGTGAAGTTCTGCTTGAGATCCCCTCCTTCCTTTGCCACTTTTGGCATGTAATTTTTTTTTGGAGGGGGAGTGGGTACCTAGTTTTGACAGGTACGCCTAGGCAATCTAAGCAGAAGTTCACCTCTACCTCCCTGTAGTCTTCTGGGACATATCACAGGTCCCAGAAGACTGAGTGACCATTCACAAATCACAGCATGGCTCGCGCATGCGGAGTGGTCAGCCAGCTGTGAAGCCGCAAGCAGCACAGTCAGCTGCCCACAGTTAGGATACTGGGAACCAGGGGTATTGCTAGGTCTACAAAAGATCTGGGGCTAGAGCCCATAGCAGCGTAGTAAAGAAAGTCATACACTTGGGCGGGCATACACGTGTATATAATATACGTGTGTGTGCGTGTATATATATATACCCAGAGAGCCCCCCACTTACATCAGTGTCCCCAGAGAGCCCCCCTTACATCAGGGACCCCAGAGAGCCCCCCCTCCCTTTGGGGACCCCTGCAGAGACTCGGGGCTATGGGCCCCAAATTCGGGGCTATAGCCCCGAAAGCCACCCCCTAGCGACGCCACTGCTGGGAACACAAAGGCAAGTTAAGAACTAGCCCGGGTAAGGACAGTGCTGGATCCCTGGACGTTATTAAAAGTCAGCAGCTACAGGATTTATAGCTTCTGACTTTGAATTTTTTTTTCTAGAGTGAAAAACCTCTTTAATGTATCACTAGCCTCTTACAAGTTCCCAGTTCAGGATAACTTTTACCTGGAGTTGTGCTTTTTTCAGGTATCAAGTTCTGCTATATAATTTTATGATCTTTAAGAGCTTAAAGAGTAACTGCACTTATGTTGGGAACAAACATTCCCCTCTGGGCAATCAATGTACATTTCAGGGAATTTAACAAACTTTTTTGCTGAGCCCTACCTGTTTCTGCTCTAAAGAATAAGCTGTTTGTCGTCTGTAGGGTTAAACTGAATGGGAGTTTTGCAGGAGATGCTTCAAATCTGACATGTGTTTTTTGCCAACTTCAGGGAAATCAGTGAGTCAATCACAAGCAAGAAATTACATTTCTGTGGGTGCTCTGTACATCAATGGTGTACGGAACACTTCCAGGTTGTATTATTGCTTTGATTTTTACAGAACATTGCAGCAACTGGAGGCTGAAAAGGAATAGTCCTTTTTATAACATTCAATTACAATATGACTTGTGTAGCAATTGTATATGCTATATTATTTTTTTTCCACAAAAGTGAAGTTACCTTTTAAGCTAGCTCAACAAATGCACCTGTTCCTACCTACTTTTTTTGTAAGTTTATTTTGGATGTATTGATAACATTATTACAGCAATGCTGAATCCAGATATCAGCAAACTTAAATCTTCCAACCCCTTTCTTTTATGTTTTCTAAAATACTGTATGACTTAAAGCAGTATCAGACTTTTCCAAAAGACCAGCCAAATGATGGTTATATGCTAGTATAACAGGCAGCCACACACTTACAACACTCATATTATGAGAAAAACCAGCCATATCACTGAAAGTTTTTAAAAAATAACACTGATTTTAATTAAAAAGGAGTGCCATTGTAGACTGATAAATCAAAACTATAGACTATGTAAACTGCTGGCTAAGTAATATAAAAAAAAATACTTATTTCTTGCTCTAAAACAGAACAAACTATCTGTCTTTAATATGATCAAATAATAGATAATAAAAAGATAGATGGAGCCCTTTACCTGAGCACTGATGGCAATAAAATAGCCTAAGCAGAATGTATGATCTTAAATTTACTAGTGCAGTGCAGTATAGAGCAGTGCACTCTGCATGTGCAGTTGAGTTGCACTTATTTTTCCCAGAGCTTAGTGAATGTGGTAAAGTTCTGCTGAATTCTATCATCCAATCATGGGCAAGCAAAAATGCAGTTTTGTTTTTCACCTAATGGGGTATTCTTTACCAGTGAAGTGAAGCTTTACCACATTCACTAAGCTCTGGGAAAAATTGCAAAGTACTATTTGCCTTTTAGTAAACTAACCCCATTATCTTTCCAAAGGGTATTTACAAATGCCTTTGATCCTATTTAATATCTAAAAGTACAACAAAAGTATAGTATAATAACATTATATATACCTATCTGTGTGAAGTGTGAATTCTTTTAAAATGTTATGCTAAAATATATTTATTTCTACTCTCCTTTTGCTTTACAGCTTTGTCATGTACAGGAATAAAAATTGACACGACCTGGAAAACTATATAATTATATTCTGTACCAGCATCTTTGGTGATTCAAGTAACATGTTTATCTGAAATAGTGTAATCCTTTTGCAAACTGCAATTCAGAGACACATCTGTTATTTTCCTTACACAGCAGAAATAGGATAAAAGAACATTTTGCGCTAGAATTTATGGCTTATTGGTATGTTAAAGAAAACATAGAATTCAGTGCAACAGTTGAAATTAAATGTTCAATTATGTTGAAAATAGCCTTTTTTTCTAGCTGTTTTACTCTATGGAATAAGCCATTTTCATGTTTCTCCATGAAAATACCTCTAAAGTGGCATTTTTTTTTATCACTGTAGAGGTACATAAAAAGCAATGTAAAATGCAGCTGAATACATCAAAACATTTCATTTGAATATTTTTTCTATATGTATATTACCACCTCAAGATCGAAAATTTTCACCCCTGTTCCTGCCCAGGCCAGTTTTCATCGCTGTCCCAATTTGAATGACAGTTACTTAGACACTATTATGCAATACTATAATGATGACATTTTTGATCATTTTTTTGTGACAGATAGAGCTTTCTTGTGGTGGTAAATAATCACCACAGGGTTTTTCATTTTTTGCTATAGAAACTGTAAAAATTTCAAACATTTAGAAAAAACATATTTTCCTTAGTTTCTGTAATAAAGTTTTGCAAACAATTTTTCTACATAAATGTAGGCCAAAATCTATTCTGCTACATTTCACCAAATCAGTATATAATATTTAGTCTGTGTAAAAGTTAGAGTCTACAAACTATGGTATATATATATATATATATATATATATATATATATATATATATATATATATATACATATACCGGTATATATATATATATATATATATATATATATATATATATATATATATATATATATATATATTTATATACGTATATGTATATATTATTTTGAAAATTGATCAATCCTGATATACCTATCTCATTTCTTGAGGCCTTATATTGCCAAGGGTAGTACAAATACCTCTCAAGTGACCCCTTTGAAAAGAAAATGAAAAGGGCTTTTTTTTTTTTACACAAAGTTGTCAATTAAGATATTTCTAACACACATCATAGGCGCATCATAGGCACACTTAGAATTAAACACCCCAAATGCAAGAAGGAAAATTCATTTTTTTACAAAAAGTCAATCACGTTAATAGCATATTTTTCAAACCTATCATAAGCATACTTGGAATTACATCCCAAAACACATTCTGCTACTCCTTGCAAGTATGGCAATACCACATGCATGGACTTTTTCACAGCCTAGCCACATATACATAGAGGGGCCCAAAATCCAAGTAGCACCTTTATGTTTCCAAGGGGCATAATTTAAACATCTAATTTCCTGACTACCCATCACATTTTTGGAGACCCTGAAATACCAGGATAGTAGAAACACCCACAAAATGACAACATTTTGGAGGATAAACTCCCTAAGGTACAGTCAGGTGCATAAATATTGGGACATCGACACAATTTTAATCTTTTTGGCTCTATACACCACCACAATGGATTTGAAATGAAACGAACAAGATGTGCTTTAACTGAAGACTTTCAGCTTTAATTTGAGGGTATTTACATCCAAATAAGGTGAACGGTGTAGGAATTACAACAGTTTGTATATGTGCCTCCCACTTTTTAGGGGGTCCAAAAGTAATGGGACAGATTAACAATCATCCATCAAACTTTCACTTTTTAATACTTGGTTGCAAATCCTTTGCAGTCAATTACAGCCTGAAGTCTGAAACGCATAGACATCACCAGACGCTGGGTTTCATCCCTGGTGATGCTCTGCCAGACCTCTACTGCAACTATCTTCAGTTCCTGCTTGTTCTTGGAGCTTGTTCTTGGGGCAGACCTTGTACCTTGTGTATCACAACAATCTATTGTTGTGATACACAATCTATTGATTGTATCATAACAAATGTACTTTAAACACTTGCCGCCCGCCCACCGTCGAATGATGGTGGGACGGTGCAGCTCTTGTTCTGGGTGAACGTCATATGACCATGCACCCGAACGGCCACTCCTGCGCGCCCCCCAATCTCTGTAAAGAGCTGGCCAATGTGGCTCCTTGATCATGTGATCGGCTGTGTCCAATCACAGTCGGTCACATGTACACAAGGAAGTGCCGGTAATTGGCTCTCCTCACCTCAGACTGACAGAGTGTGTGGCGAGTAGAGCCAATCAGTGGCATTTCCTCGCAGGGGACAGTGAGAGATGTAATCTGATGATCAGTGCCCTGATTACATTAGAGCGCCGCCAGTGCCAGCAACCCATGCTAACCAGTGCCAGCAACCAGTGGCAACCAGTGCAAACCAGTGCCAGCAATCAATGCCCATCAGTGCCAACAATCAGTGCCCATTAGTGATGCCAGTCAGTGCTGACTTTCAGTGCCGCCTATCAGTGATGCCCTTCAATGCCCATCAGTAAACCCCATCAATGCCACACATTAATGCCCATCAGTGCTCATTAGTGCCGCCCATCAGTGCCGCTTATCCATGCTGCCTATCAGTGCCCACCAGTGCCATCTATCAGGGCCCGTCAGTGCCACCTATCAGTGCCCACCAGTGCCATCTATCAGGGCCCGTCAGTGCCACCTATCAGTGCGCATCAGTGCCACCTATCAGTGCCCATAAGTGCAGAATATTAGTGCCTTCTCATCAGTGCCATCTAATCAGTGCCCATAAGTGCCACCTCATCAGTGCTGCCTCACCAGTGCCCATCAGCGCACATCAGTGAAGGAGAAAAATTACTTATTTACAAAATTTAAGAAACTAAGAAAAACTTTTTTTTTTCAACATTTTTGGTTAAAAATCCCAGCAGTAATTAAATACCACCAAAAGAAAACTCTATTTGTGTGAGGAAAATGATACAAATTTCACATAGTTACAGTGTTGTATGACCATGCAATTGTCATTCAAAGTGTGACAGCACTGAAAGCTAAAAAATGGCTTGGGCAGGAAGGGGGTGAAAGTGCCCGGTAGATAAGTGGTTAACAGTTGCCTCTGTACAAGTGATCAGGGAAAAATAGCTTAGATTAGCATCACCAGACCTGATAGCAGCCTCAGTTCCTATAACCCTAGCCTACTGGTATGTGGCTGCCCCCCTGGAATGCTATGTTCACTGACCAGGAAGTATAGGAGGCTAAAGAAGGGAGAAAAAAAACGTTTCTGTGGTTCCAGGAGTGCATTTGTCCACAGGGGATTGCTGGGACTGGTGTATCACAGGAACATAATCTGCAGCATGTGAAAATAGGTTAGTTCAGGCCGCAGGCAGACACATGTTCAGCAAACAAGCAAAGGATCAGTCCAGGCAGCAACATGGGGACAAGGTGCTTTGGTGTGGGGGGGGCAGAGCTCACTCATCTCTTCCCTTTCCTGACCTGCTGGGCTGCATGCTCAGATAAGGGTTTGGTATAGATTTTGGGGGGACCCATGCCATCTAAAAAAAATGGCCTGGTATGCATTGGGGGGACAGCTTGTTTTCTTTACATTCAGCTGTCAGCAGGGAACCCGCTGACAAGTGATGAGTCATCCATTGTTAACCTCCCTGGTGGTTTTCCCGAGTGTGGCTCGGGGTTAACATTCAGTACCATTAGCGGTAACCCCGAGCCACACTCGGGATTACATCGAAGGATCCTGGTGTGGCTTTACTTACCTTGTCCCCAGGATCCTGCGATGTCCCCCACTTTGTCTGCGGGCTCCGTCCTCCTCCGAAGCCTCTCCGCGCCAGGCTCCGTTGATTACAGATTACAGTACTGTATGAAATTATTTCACATCCCTTTTGTCCCCAATGCTTTGGCCCATGCCCTGCATGCAGTTTTATGTTATATATACTGTCCTTTCTGCCTGGAAACTGGAGATTGTCCATAGCAACCAAAAAGTGTCCCTTTACATCAAAAGTGGCTTTAGACCAGCTAGAAAACAGCGATAGTAAATTAGAACACTTGCAGAATTGAGCGATAGTGAATCGTGGGGAAATTTATTTTATTATTATTATTATTTTTTTTTATTATTATTTATTTTTATTTATTATATTATAATTTATGTTTTTGTGTTTCAAACTTTTTCATACCCGGGATGTCTACTAGACTCTTGTTTGGACAGATTTAAGTGTGTTATTGTTAAGAATTACAGACCTACAATATAAAACGCCAAATTTCCATGCAAAATAATTGTACCGCTTTCAGCACCTAAAATCTGAAATAATCATACCGCCAGGGAGGTTAAAGGCATATTAAAGTCTTGTTTTTCTTTAAATAACAAACATGTTATACTTATCTGCTCTGTGCCAATGGCTCCTGCTGGTGCCAAAAGCCCATAAGGAGCGCAAGTCTCTCGTGGACATCGTTGGAACGAGGGGGCTCAGGTAAATATTGGGGGTACTGCTGCACGCAGAAAGTTTTTTACCTTCATGCATAAAAAGCGTGAAGGTAAAAAACCTTGTGCCTTTACAACCACTTTAAGGACGTGGTGCATTTTTTTACTCTCTGTTCCATTTGTGAATTGGACTTAGCCTCCCTGGCAGTATGTTTATTTCGGATTTTAGGTGCTGAAAGCGGTACAATTATTTTACATGGAAATTTGGCGTTTTATATTGTAGGCCTGTAATTCTTAACAATAACACACTTAAATCTGCCCAAACACGAGTCTAGTAGATATCCCAGGTATGATGAAGTTTGAAGCACAAAAACATAAATTATAATAAAATAAATAAATACAAATAATTAAAAAAATATATATATATAATAATAATAAAATAAATTTCCCCACGATTCACTATCTCTCAATTCTGCAAGTGTTCTAATTTACTATCACTGTTTTCTAGCTGGTCTAAAGCCACTTTTGACGTAAAGGGACACTTTTTGGTTGCTATGGACAATCTCCAGTTTCCAGGCAGAAAGAACAGTATATATAACATAAAACTGCATGCAGGGCATGGGCCAAAGCACTGGGGACAAAAGGGAAGTGAAATAATTTCATACAGTACTGTAATCTGTAAGATTACAGTACTGTATGTGTTATGGTTTTTACATTTAATTTGCCACTGGGCTCCGCCCCCGTGCATCGCGACGCTCGCAGGGAACGGAGCCTGGCACGGAGAGGCTTTGGAGGAGAAAGAGCCCGCAGACACAGCGGGGGGCATCGCAGGATCCTGGGGACAAGGTAAGTAACGTCGCACCAGGATCCTGCAATGTAATCCCGAGTGTGGCTTGGGGTTACCGCTAATGGGACTGAAATTTAACCCCGAGCCACCCTCGGGAAAACCGTCAGGGAGGTTAAGAGCTTACCGCATTTCTTTTTGCCGATATTTACCGGCACATTTTTAATTTTGCAGTAAATACTGCAAAATTGTTATTTTATTGTAAATATGACACTTTTTTACCGCATTTGATAATTTATGCAAATGAGTGATGTGACCGCATTATCGCATATGGTAAACGTTAGTGAATTGACCCCAATTTGAATGATATAACTGTGATTAAGGACAGTATGAATGGTGTGGCTGTGATCAGGGACCATTGACCAGCTGTCTGTGTCCCAGTTAGGGAAATCCACTCTCTATGTATTTGTGCTGGTGACTACTGCCGCCAGAATTGTAAAGGAAGATCCAGAATTTTGAGTTGTCACCAGAACAGCAATCGGGTTGAAATATTCTAATGGGCGTACTTCCTATGAAAATTGATGGCTTTTTCCTCACTTTGGATAGATTTACTTTCACTTCCTGTTATGGCTACAGGACAGATGGGAAGAGAAATCTTCTGATTGCTCAAAAATGGTAAATTGAAAAAGTGAAAGTCAGATAGAGTATCAAGAAAAACAATAAAATGTACATCTGGACATATGTGATTCCAAATTGTCTTTATACTAAAAGTGCTCTTTGTATATCAGATGCTTCTAAAGATCAATAAAAGTTCACAAACCAGGGGGCGCATGCGCAAAGCTAGATGGACGCTGGTCACAGGAGCCCCGAGGGAAGGGGAGATTTAAAGCTGTTTCCCGGGGCCAGAGAGCACCAAATTCATACACTTTTATCCGCAGTACCCCTGGAGGGTTCAGCCGATGCATGCCGAACTCCAGGAGCCGTAAGAAGAAGCCCGCCCAGTGGTCTCTAACAACTTACCTGCTCCGTGTATGGGAACAAGTAGTGATGTCCCAAGATGGCGCCCAGCCTTTGCAGGCACATGTGGTCTCTCCTACTCCAGCTGCCTCACACGCTACGACCCCGGACCACAGTGAGTACACTCCTCATCTCACTAAGGCTGATCTGGAGTATAGCCTCTCAGCCATGTATGATAAACTAGCCCGCAAGTTCCAGGCGGGGGTGCACAAATCTACCAGCACCTTGACGCAAGAGATAGCAGCTCTGGGAGGCCACACAGACATGCAAGAAACAAAGCATGATGAGCTTCATCTGGCCTATGAGGATCTGCACAAAGACCATGAGGCACTCTCAGACACTGTCCTCCAACTGTAAACCCACCACGAGGACTTAGATAACCGCAACAGGAGAAACAACATCAGAGTGAGGGGGGTCCCTGAAATGGTGGTGGATCTGCAAGCAGCAGTGAAAAGCATATTCCACTCTCTGCTCCTTGACCACGCTGAAGCTGCCTTTACCTGCGACAGGGCCCTCCGGCCGAAACCTCAACCTGAAAAAACACTGAGAGTCATAGTGATGTGTCTTAAAGACTTCCTAGCTCAGAGGATATTCAAAGGGCCTCTCGCAACACTCCCCAAATCCGGTATGAGGGAACCACTAAACTTAAATGCACCTAATTTGACTTTAACGAGTCAGACACCCTAGCTAAGTCTCTTCTCGCCCGTCTGTTTAGCCCCCCTACTCACAGCAGCTTTTTGTAAAATCCCCCCCTCTTTGTTCCATTAATAGGGACCATTAATTAACTTTCTCTCAGGCGCACAAACTGAGTTGATTGGTGGGAGATGAAGCACAGGCTGAGTGCTGGACTGAAAAGTCCACAGAAGGTTGTTACTATGGCAGGGTGAGTTACAGCTTTACCATTTTATGTTTTAAGGTTATGTTATCTCTCCTTTTTTTCTCTTCTTATTTTTTTACAAAGATATGCTAACTTTGCTGCCAAATAAGGGACTATATTCTAATTATCCATGTTAAAGGAATATGACTATGATAGTGTCTGTACTTCATCCCACTTATCCCAAAGTGAGATTTGATGTGGATTTGGGCGTGGTAAGAAACAGCTTGTGGTCAGTTGAATTTCCAAAATGGCATTTTAGCTGGGACCCTGTATAATTACACTTCAAAATGAACATGGGAATACTAATTATCTCTCACAATGTAAGGGGTTTTAATTCCCCACAAAAATGAATAAAGGCCATTGGATATTACAAAACACTAGGGGTGGACATTGTCTTATTGCAGGAGACACATTTTTCCTCTAACAATTTTTTTTAGTCCTTTTTTCAGATATTGGATAAATATAATGCGATGCATGTGTTGGTCGGAGGCGATTTCAATCTAGTAGCAATCCAGTAGTGGAACAAACTGAGAAATCCCTACGCTGGTCCAAGGCATGTTTTCTCCTTCACAGTAACTCTGTCTCGGCAATGTTCACTCTTAAGCTTCACCAGCCCCTCCAGCCAACACACGTATATGCATTGAGGAATGGAAAGGGTCAGATGGCTTCTTACTCCAAAGAAGTGCAACACATCTTTACTTCTTACTATGAGGCTCTGCTTTCTGCCCCAGAACCTGGGTCTGCTAGTCAGACGGATTCCTGGTTGGCCTTTTTATCCCTTCCATCCCTGTCAGAGGAGCAGTTATGGACCTTGAATGCCCCCTGCTCAGAGCAAGAGATTTTATCTATTAATAAATCCCTGAAGACCTCAAAATCCTCAGGCCCAGACGGGTTTACCCCTACATACTAAAAGAAATTTGCAGGAACCCTTGCCCCTAAATTCTCCAATCCTTTCAATTATATCCTCCAGGGCCATAAGCTCCCAGAAGAGATGCTCCACGCCAATATGACATTAATCCCAAAACCAAATAAAGACCATTCAGTCCCCCTAGAATTACAGGCCGATATCGGTCCTCAATAATGACCTAAAGATCGTGGGTAGATTGTTGGCAGACCGCCTTGCCCCTATTATCTCCTCGCTAGTAGCCCCAGAACAAACAGGTTTTAACCCCTCCAGGCAGATTATGGACAACAATCAACTGGCTTCTAACATCATACAGGACCAGATCTCTTTTCACCCAGAGTATTGATTTTTGGGCCTAGATATACACAAGGCCTTCGATAGCGTGTTATGGGCATTTATGGACAGTATCTTATCTAAATTTGGATTCAGTGGGGAATTTGTACACGGATTTAAGGCCTTATACCATAACCCCCATACCAGAATCAAGCCTCCTGGTTGCTCCTCTGACTATTTTCCTTTGGGTAGAAGTACAAGGCAAGGTTGTCCTTTGTAGCCTTTAATTTTTGCCCTGGCCATAGAGCTGTTGGTGAGGGCGATTAAGGCTAAACCAAATAATAAAGGGTATCTGAAAGGGTAAGAGGAATTTAAGTTAAGCATGTACGCGGACGATGTACTCATGTTCCTGCCAGACCCGCTGGTATCTCTCCCAAGCATAGTAACGGTTTTACAAGAGTTCCATAGTATCTCAGGCCTGTGGGTTAATTTGTCCAAGTGCTATGCCCTTCCAATAAATATCCCCCATAACAATATAGCTAACATCAAAGACTCCTTTGGCTTCCCTGTATGTGATAGTACTCTGCAATACCTAGGGGTTCGTCTAGCTCCTTCCCTAAGAAAGATGTATAATGCTAACTACCCACAAGCAATTTCAAAAGTTAAACAATGCCTGAGATTGTGGTCCACCGTCCCCATCTCCCTTTTGGGCAGAGTTACAGAGAACAAGATGTCTATCCTGCCAAAGCTACTCTATTACTTTAGAGCCCTGCCAGTCTATGTTTCCCATCAGACCATTGAACAGATCCAAAGGGAAGTTTATCTATTTATTTGAAGGGTTAAGCAAACTAGATATGGCAAATTAATAACATATAGACCTCTCTCACAGGGAGGTCTAGGCCTTCCAGATATATGGCTGTACTATTTGGCAGCCAGACTGGCACAAACAGCACAGTGGCACACCTCGGCAACCTCGATTACCTGGCTCCAATTCGAAAATATATCAATTCGCCCATTTTACCTCCCAGGTCTGCTTTGGCAGAATACAGTCAGGACCAGGGAGCTGAGCCCTTTAAATAGCATTGTCTCTCAATCACTTCACTTATGGTCATTATACCACCAGAAACTTAAGCTCTCATCCCCAAGACCACCCTTATTTTCCTTCTTAGGAGATAAAAGATTCCCCCTCGCATATACCTCACATAATAAATATTTATGGTGGGAGCGGAACACTCTAGTTACCCTTAACTCTGTGACACAAGACTCACATTTCTGTTCTTTTGCCCACCTCCATCAAAAATATAATATCCGAAGGACAGAATTCTTTAAATATTTCCAGGTCAGACACTATTATGAATCATTATACCCCCTTAACGTTAGGCCTAGATTTACGACATATGAATCCATGTTCTAATTCCGCCAAAGATAAAGGGATCATATCACTGTTTTACAGTTATCTAAATGGGTTGCACTTACCAGAAAAGTCTTCAGTGATGGTTAGGTGGGAAACGGACATAGGTCAGGAATTTACTTCAGAAGAATGGTCAGATATGTTACTAAACATGCATAAATGCACTCGTTCCATGTGTATTAAAGAAATAGTTGTGGAACTGTATGCCATATGGTACTTGACCCCTAAGAAGGAACACCTGTTCTACCTGACAGTCCCAGACAACTGCTTCAAAGGATCCCAAGATACTGGCTCGTTTCTCCATGTTTTTTGGAGTTGTCCTGCCCTCCAACCGATATGGCAAAAGGCCGCACCTAAAGTGTCCCAAATAACAGGTTCCTTTGTTACCTTGACATTACCAATGTGCCTTCTTTTTGCACCAATTCCTGAGGTCACAACACCTTCCCAAAAATTAGCCCATACACTTTTCTGCGCAATCCTATGGGGCTATAGTACTGAATTGGTGGTCTCCTACAGTACTATGGCCATAGGTACTACAGAGAATGGAAACAATTAGATTAATGGAGCGGGGGCATCATACTATCATGGATACTATGCATATATTCGACTGCAAATGAACACACTGGGAACCATATGGTGGTTGAGTGGACCGCACAAACTTCCCTACAGCAATTTCCCCAATAGCATGGGTTACCAGCCCTTTATAGTGCATAGCATATCTAGGTTTTTTTTTCTTCTCTTTTTCTTTCTTTTCATCCTCATTTTTGTTATAGCTATGATTGAGTTCTACATGTTACTTAGATGATACCTAGTTATTCAAGGTTGTGGTTACAATATAAGTTCCAAAAGACAGAGATGCGTTCTGGATACAATTACCCTCTCTGATTATGCGATTTGAACCACTGTATATCTTGGCTAAAAAAACAGGGTATGGCCTATATGTAACCATAGAAGTATAGCACATCTTAAAACCTTTAATGTATATACACAAAGAACTATGTTCATTTTTTTTTTCTTCATAGTTTTATACCTGATATGCTCTGTATATGGAATTCCTTTGCTATACTTTTGATACCTCAATAAAGCATTTGTATTAAAAAAAAAAGTTCATGAACCAGTACTTAAATGTCATAGACATTTTTGGATTTCAAAATAGAGTCAAATAGAAAACTGTAATTTATTTTACAATTAACTGTGGCTGACTGATGGCAAAGTACTGAAGGGTTGATTTACTCAAGCTGGAGAGTGCAAAATCTGGTGCAGATGTGCATGGTAGCCAATCAGCTTCTAACGTCAGCTTGCTCTTTTAAACTTTGACAAAAAAACAAAAAACAAAATGGGAAGCTGATTGGTTTCTATGCAGAGTTGCACTCTCAAGTTTTTGTAAATCAACCCCTGAGTGTCTATAAATGCACACTGAGGGGTCTATTAATAAATGCTTGTGCTCTTTCATGAAAAGATTTATTACCCCACGTGTACTCAAAGTAAGTATACATAACATAGAACTGAGTATGTATGAACCAACTGCATTACATCATTTAGTGTATGTTTTGTGTACCTATTTGAATCTTCCTGTGTCTCTTGGTCCCTTAATTTTTCCATGTACACTGACCACTACAAAACTTGACTACGATGATCTGATACATTTACAATAACTTGTCATAATGCCAATTTTCTGTTCTTTCATCAGTATGTTTTGGATCTAGTGGAAATTTTGGTTTAGGCATACCTACATTTCTTACTTAACTCTCTATGGTTTAACTATAAATCCTATGATCTGAAATATGTATAGAACAACCAATAAAAGGTATCAGTCATAAATCATACAGATGAATTTCACCATTCTCTGACTCCAAGACCATTTACTGAATCAAGGCAGGGAAGTCAATTATGCTAAAACTGAATAGGTTCAGATTTAATGTCCTGGTAGTCAGCGAATAACACCTTTTATCTTCAACCTTTCACATATGAAACCCAAACATTGGAGCAGTTTTGTCAGCCAAGCAATTTGCATTTCTGTTCTTCAAGCCATACTGTACAACTAAGAGGATGACACCACTTTCTCACCACTTTGAGTTAGGAATACAGTAGTGGCATCCCTCCACAGTCAGACTTGTGATTGGAGAGAACAGAAGTAGACTAAAGTGGTAATCTCTCAGTTCACTCTGCTCTCTCCTCCTTTAAGGTGTTCCTTTTCAGTACATTTTCATACAGTGTTCCTGACCGACTCTCAGTGCAGCCTCGCTTTATTCCAGTCTGAATCCTAGTATACAGGGAAAGGCTGTCATCAAGTCAAATCTAGGTACTTACATTAGCTGCATTTAACAAACACATTCAATGATTTAATAATGAATACAGAGCTGCATGTATTTGTATATTGTATAGCCTCCTAGATTTCAGCTTAGATGTAGGGATGGTATGAGCTAAAAAATTATTTTCTATAAACAGAAGTAATTTGCTTATAACATCTACAACAGTATTACAACAATGCTAGATCACCTACGTGATAGTTCAGCCCACAAGTGAATGTTAAAGCACCACTGTGTTCAGAAGCTGTGTGTAGGCAGTAACAAAGTTATCCCCACATATACAATTTTCATACAGGGTGCGTTCAGGGACCTGCACCCACACTCATGTCATTAGGACACAGCAGCTGTGTCTGTACAGCCACGTGTCCCAATAGAAATGAATGGAATGCTGGCACTGGGATGCACACAACACCTGTGCATTCCCATGCTGGTTAAACACAGACCTATGGGGCCTTCAATGAAGCACGCCGTGTGATTGAACCAAGATTGCAAGTGTTTTCAGTGAGTGTTTTGGGGAAATTTAGTTTTGCTTTTATTATTGTTTTATTATCTGATGTGTCATAATTCAAGTCAATCAACAGCATGTATGTTTTCATCTACTGCAAATTATAGGAAATATAGAATCAATAATGCTCTATTATAGTTTTGAACATAGGACAAGTTACATTAATTTATCTAGAAGAAGAAATATAATTGGGGATAGTATACCCCACAATGATGGAGGGTATTATAGTCCACAAGATAAAAGTATATACATTAGATACAGAAGCGGATGTTTTATCCTTATACCTGAAATATCTAAAATGTTACTCCTCTTCAAACAGCTCAGGAACAAAGTTCAGTAACAGCCTATGCTATCCAAGATTAACTGCTGTTCTTTATGTATGAATGTTAGGTAATACATCCATCGTAGATTGAAACCGACTTTGTGAAATGCCAGGGCAGAAAAGACTGATCTCAATCAACAGTAAGTTATGATCTTTAAAAAGAATACTGTATATGGAAAACATTCACTAGCTCCTAGAGGTAATATACAAGTTGCAAGTGTAACACTTAAAAGCAACCTGAATTATTTGGGCTTACACATTTATTAAACATGAAATGCAACTTTCTGTTACCACGCAGGTATGATATTTAGAGACCAATAGAACATGTAGTTTAACCACTTCAATACTGGGCACTTCCCCCGTTCCTGCCCAAGCCAATTTTCAGCTTTCAAATAAGTAAGTTTTCTCCTTCACTGATGGGCACTGATGAGGCTGCACTGCTGGGCACTGATGAGGTGGCACTGATGAGCATGGATGAGGTGGCACCAATGAGGTGGCACCGATGGGCACTGACAATAGTTACTATTATGTGACACTGATGGGCACTGATAGGCAGCACTGATATGCAGCACTGATGGGTACTCATATTGGCGGCACAGATAGGCACTCATAGGCGGCACAGATGGGCACTGAAAGGCTGCACTGATGGGTACTTATGGGTGGCACTGAAAGGCAGCACTGATGGGCACTGATAGGTGAGCACTGATGGGCATGGATGGGCACTGATGAGTGGCACTGATTGACACTAAAAGATGGCACTGATTGGCATCACTGATTAGGAGGCACTGGTGGGCATTGCTGGTGGGCACTGATTGGCATCATGTGTAGGCACACATTGGCATCATGTGTGGGCACACATTGCCACCCATGGCCACCAGGGATGCCATATCTGGTGGTCATCAGTGGTGGCCATCCCTGGGGGGCTGTGCTGATAAACAATCAGCGCAGACCCCCCATCAGAGGAGCAGCTGATCGACTCTTCTCTACTCGCATCTGTCAGACGCGAGTGAGTAAAAGCCAATAAACGGCTCTTCCTGTTTACATCGTGATCAGCTGTGATTGGACACAGCTGATCATGTGGTAAAGAGTCTCTGTCAGAGACTCTTTACCTAGATCAGAGTTGCGGTGTGTCAGACTGACACACCGCAACAACGATCGCCGTGATGCACGCCCCTGTCATATGACGTCTGGTCAGGATAACACAACCACTTTGCCGACGTCATTTTGCTATATGGCAGGTGAGAAGTGGTTAAATCACATTTCACGTGCACTAAAACAAAAGGTTTTCAAAGTCTTACAGTTTTTTTTTTTTTAAATCGGCCACAGCCTGAGTAGAAAAGCCCATCCCCTGCAAGCATTCTCCAGAGAAGAACCCCTGCTCTGGAGAAACAGTTATCTCTCAGCAGGGGTCCAACATGCCTCTTGCTAGGTACATGCTAGCTGACCCCAATAAGGAAGGCTCATGCTACCTGTTGATTGGAGAGGTTTAGCTCTGACCCAGTGGTCGCATGTTGGAACTCTGCATAAAAAACACAGTGTCTACAGAACAAGCAGTGGACCTTGCAACATGCTGGCAGGGGACTGACTTTTTTTCTATAAAAAATAAACTATAGGACTTCAAACAACTTTTGTTTAAAAAGAACCTAAAATGTATATACCTGGATTAAACTGAAAGTTTGGTTGGGCCCTAACTTACTGTTGATGTAAGACAGCACTTGTACTGCTCACCTTACCCTTAATCATGACTTCCACACCCCAGTAGTAAGTCCTACACAAATCACATTTCTGTTATGTTGCACATACCGTATTTTTCGCTCCATAAGACGCACCTAGATTTTAGAGGAGGAAAATTAGAAAAATAAAATATTCTGCACCAAATGCTGCTTATTTGGAGCACAGGAGAGGATGCCCACATCCCCAATTAATATACTATAGTTTGTAACTTACACAACCAATCAAAGCTCAATTAAGTTCAACAAGTAAATACAAAATAATATTTAAAAAAAATGACACACATATAAATACCCTTCTTCTACAATGTTGTCTTTTTTACTGGTGGGAGAAGGGTATTTATATATGTGTTTGATTTTTAATACTACTGTATTTTCTTTCAATATTTGCCACTTAGAAAGATATTTCGGATTTACTTAAGGTATAACTAAAGGAAAAAGCTTTTTTTTTAATAGGGTGGAGAGGTATTAGAACATCCATTAGGTTTTTATTGGTCTGTGCCCCCACTTGGAAGATTAACTCCCCCCTCCCCCGTTTGTCCTATTTACAATTATCATTGAAAGTGGAATGCAAAGAAAATCCCTAATTTGGGGTTGTCCCAAGAAAAGTAATAGAGGGCACATGTTCCAATGGGGACACAGATAGCAAACATATAAATGCCAATAGTGAGGTGCATTTTAACCTCCCTGGCGGTATTCCCGAGTGTGGCTCGGGGTTAAAATTCAGGACCATTAGCGGTAACCCCGAGCCACACTCGGGATTACATCGCAGGATCCTGGTGCCTCCTTACTTACCTTGTCCCCGGGATCCTGCGATGTCCCCCGCAGTGTCCGCGGGCTGTGTCCTCTGCCCGAAGCCTCTCCGTGCCAGGCTCCGTTCCCTGCGAGCGTCGTGACGCAGGGGGGCGGAGCCTGGCGGCAAATTCAAACAAATGTAAAAATCATAACACATACAGTACTGTAATCTTACAGATTACAGTACTGTATGAAATCATTTCACATCCCATTTGTCCCCAGTGCTCTGGCCCATGCCCTGCATGCAGTTTTATATTATATATACTGTTCTTTCTGCCTGGAAACTGGAGAATGTCCATAGCAACCAAAAAGTGTCCCTTTACGTCAAAAATGGCTTTAGACCAGCTAGAAAACAGCGATAGTAAATTAGAACACTTGCAGAATTGAGCGATAGTGAATCGTGTGGAAATTTATTTTATTACTATTTATTTTTATTTTTTTTAATTATTATTATTTTTTTATTATATTATAATTTATGTTTTTGTGTTTCAAACTTTATCATACCCGGGATATCTACTAGACTCTTGTTTGGACAGATTGAAGTGTGTTATTGTTAAGAATTACAGACCTACAATATAAAACGCCAAATTTCAATGCAAAATAATTGTACCGCTTTCAGCACCTAAAATCAGAAAGAATCATACCGCCAGGGAGGTTAATTCTAATTTTGAATTAAAATGCACCTCACTATTGGCATTTATTTTTCATTTTAGATTCCCACCTTTTGTCATCTTGGTTTTTCCAAGTGGCAACTACACTCTTTTTTTGGCACCTCGCTTGGATTAGAATATCTGGGGGTTCCTTTGCATGTATAAGGGCCAATATGGACTTGGTGGATATCGGATGGTGTACAGCAACCTTTTTTGACACGTAAGTTTTGGTATACCCCTTCGGGGAGCCATACTGACCTGTTGATCCTGCAAATCATATGAATGTTTTTGTATGTATTTTTTTCATTGATACTGTATTTTGCAATTTCAGAGATGGCAAATTGCCCCTGATGAAGACTGTAATTATGTATACTCTCGAAACGCGTCAGACTCTCACTCATGAAGGATGTTCATTTGTGCAGTGGGATCTACTTGCCATTACTGTTAAATATGATAATTTATTATGTTACTTTTGTAATCGTCTTTTTTTTGTGTGGTCCTTTTTGCTATATGCTTTTAAATTTTGTATATCAAATTCATTTTAACAATTTTTCTATAAAAAAGATTTCTTCTACTTTTCCTTTAATTGCCCTTAAAATCCCATTATTGAGGTTTATTCTTTCTATACATTGAGGGATGTTGGCAATTTTTTTCACATCACTCTTTGGGAGTTCTCTCTTTTTTAACATGCTGTTCTTTTTCCTTGCATGTGATTGGGTATTCTTTGTAAAGTGAACCTTTACCTCATGTACTAATTTCTGGAGCAACTTGAAAATTGCACAGTCTGTTTGCCTTAAAGTAGAACTTTTTTTAAATTTTAGATCAAGTAAGGGAGGATTATAACCCCTGTCAGTTTTATTTATATTTTGTGTGTGTCCATATGTATCCCTATTGGAAGATGTCCCGTCTATTACTTTTCTGGGGACAACCCAAAATTTGGGATTTTCTTTTACTTTCACTTTCAATAATAATGATAAACAGGACAAATAGAGAGGGTGAATCTCCCTAATGGGGACACAGACAGTAATAAATGCCTGACGGTGTTCTAATCCACCTCCACTCTATCCAAAAGTTAAAAAGAAATTCCTTTAGTTATTATTTAAGTAAATCAACCCCAATAATTTCCATATTTCAATATTTAGGTTTCTATGCATTACTGTTGAAAGAACTGATCCAAAAAGGCAGAAACTACTCAAAATGTCCTATTATATTTTTACATTCCTTAAATACCACATGCCTGGACCACTACTAAATTACTGCATGACTTTAATCATTTATTTCTTTCTGTGAATTTACTTTAATCCCTTTTCATGAGGTATTTTATGAGCGTTTTGCAGAAAAATACCACTAAACTGTATAGTGAATTGACAGTTTCAGGATGGCATGCGATGTTTAGGCAAAATGTGCCTCAACGTCTACATACCACATGCAAGTTGCTTTTGAGAATGGAGCCTATTGACATGTTTAAAGCAGCGTAGTGATAGATTTGAACATTACTATGGTACTTATTGGAAGAGTGTTAGAAGAGTGCATTCCTGTATTCCTACATATGATGTATGGGGTTGATAATGTAGATATGGTTCATTTATGAAATAGAATATGCATTTTGGAAAATGTGTGTATACTGAGCTTAGTATATAAGGTAAATCTATTTTCACATTAAATACCAAGATAAATTAAAAACAAAATTTTGTACATGCTTGGATGACTGAAGCAAATGCAGCTTCAACATATTTACGAGGTGAAGTAAGGGCTCACTTTGCTAAGTAAACAGTCTATATTGCTTTGATAAGTCAATCTCTATATGGCAGAGCTGTTACCTTGGCTTGGGTGCATTATATGGATAGCAGGTATAAAGCAAAATATTGCCAAATACCAACAAAACTCAAAAAATATATACAGTATATGTTGAATATAAAGTAACTACTATATATAAAGCATTACTTTTATTACCCTGTTGATGAAAAAGGGGTTAATCTAATAAAGGCCTGTTGGGCTTAGAAAATCTTTACAGAGAAGAAGCTTCTAGAAAGAGAGAAGAATAAAATAATTATTGGGATGCTAAATTACCTGAGGGGGTCAGACAGACTTTAGCACGCAGTAAAGGCTAAAGCCTGTAGGGATATCTATCTTACTGAGTGATTATTGAGCCTGGATCTTTTATTGTCTCTGTTTGTGAACTAGAGCTGTCAGCGTAAGACTGAGCATGCTGTTGAAATGAAAACGGCCTAGAGAAAAACAAATGGTATGTACGTTAAAAAGATATTTAGGAGACGACAGAACATAATGAAGAATTACTGAGTGAGCAGTGACAGTTTCTGTGGCACAAGCAGACTTTGGAATGATAATTCCTCCCGAATTTTAAAATGATGTGCGATGATGCCCTTCAACAATGAATGATAACTCTTACAGGTATGTGTGAGCTGTGTTATTTGAGTTAAAAAAAAAATCTTTTTAAAAGTGGGTGTGTGGTTGCACTGGTACGAGCAGGGAGTGAAGGGGGAGGAGGACAGAGTTGACACAGACACAGGAGAGCTGCAGAGCAGGCTGCAGATGACGGAATCACACAAACTGACCACGGTGTCAGGGCTCAGGAGCCATTATTATCGTGGTAAGTTTCCAAAGGGGAGGGTAAAGCCAGGCAGGATCAGCCAGGTTTTTTAGGGTATACAGGGGCCAAATTACACAGCACAAGCACTGTGCTGTAGAACATGCTTTAAGGGAACACTTTTTTTTGTTTTTTTGGGTTAACTAACACTTTAAGCCTTTTTCGTAAGCACTGCTTTCCATTTAGAACAACTTTAATATTGTAGCGGGCCCAACCCAAGTTAAAATGAATTGGCATTACAAATGTTTTTTTCAGAGATTTGAAACTAGGAGAGCAGTCCAAGGGCCCAAAAACAGAGTGTGGCTAATGGTGCAAATATATTACATAACATGATCATATTTCAACAGACGTCGTTTAATTTATGCAGTGCAGCTGATTCACTAAAGGCAAATAGGCTGTTCACTTTGCCAGGGATGCTGCACTTTGTAAGATAATTTTCCCCAGAGCTTAGTGAAAGAGGTGAAATGTCATTTTGTGAGGAATACTTAATCACATGCATTGAAAATGAAAGAAACATCATTTTTGCTTGTATATGATTAAATGCAGAGCTTCACCTCATTCGCTAATCTCTGGGGAAAATTAATTTGCAAAATGCAAATTTCCTTGCAAAGTGAACATTTGCCTTTAGGAAATCAAACCCAGTGACTCCATACCATATGCATTGCTATTACAGGATGTCCAGTATATTGGGTTTTTGTAATGCATATTGCATTTTATAAAGTGTATAGACACCCTGCGATTTTAGCCTTCACTCTTATTATTTGGCTATATCTTTGATCTATCCATCCATTGAACCATATCTGACCTAGAAGGATATTAAAAATACATAGATGCCAACACTTCTTAAACCAGGGGATATATTTTCTATGTTTTAAAAAGCAAAGATTTATCTCTTCATAAAAGCTGCCTGATTCTTGAACAAGGCAAGCTTTGCTGGGTTCATATAAGCCCATGTTAACATTAAAAAATATAGAAAATACACACAGAACACATACATACAGTATTATTATAAACTTTGGTAATGTTTGGCAAAGAAATCTATGACTCATCCACAGTTCTTGTATATATGCATAAAACTCAGGGCACATGTCCTTATATTATAATTCAATATATTAGACACCCAGGAGAGTATCCATAGTCCTATACTTGGGCACCTACATCCTACGTCAGTGTATATGATTCCTACATTTTGGGTATGATTCACCAGGATGCAGTATCACTTGTTGCTTGCTAAAGTAACATATCAAGCTTCACACAAGAGACAAAAAAAAGATGTCACACAATACACAAAACACTGAAAGGCATTTATTTTAGTAAATATAAACTACTAAATGCTACTTTATTTACTACTGATGAGAAAAGGTAATCTTGCTACTTCTATCAGTGTGTAGTTAAAGCTTGTATGAGGAGTTTTCATTCTACTCTGACTGTCCTATGAGGTTGCAGGAGCCCTGGCCCTCTGTCTGGACAGTGCTGATTGGCTCTGTGCTGATCTCATGCATCCTCCCAAGAAAAAAAAAGCTCTCTAGCAACACACACCAAACTGAGCATATGCAGAGTGACTCCAAAGGCTTGGTACTGTCAGGAGAGGGATTGAGGACAGTAAAAAAATGGGAGGTCAGAGAAAACGTATCAAACAGCTTTTTTACAAAATGCAGAGGATTAACTCCTTAGGTTCCACAGTGAGTATAACAAGCATAACTGCATATACAGACTGATTTTAGTGTTGTGGGTTTAGTAACACTAAGTTTAGGGAAATATATATTTTTTACCAAGATGGTTCTTAGAATGAATAAAAAGTGTCCTTTGTGCTTGTGGCTGTTATGTTCATTGAAATCTTTATTACTCTGCTCCTCGGATACCCATGCAGCTGTGATCTTTTAGTGCACTTAATGAATGGAGATGGACCTTTTATTCACCTGCCCATACTCTATTCATAACAGGAAGCAACAGTACAGCTTTTATGAATGCAGCAAGGGGTTGGAAAGGGTGAGCATAGTCAGCCCTTTTACATAGTACCTATGGCAGGTCTAGCTACTCATATTAACCCCAGCAACTTCAGATGATCTGAATATTTCAATGAACATAGTAGCCAACAGCACACAGGACACTTTTCACTCATTGTATGTACTGTCCTGGTGCTGATTTAAAAAAAAAAGTATCTCAAAACCTTATTTGCTTGCTAATTGTTGTTGTTATTAGAACTGTACAATTATAAGCAACACAAGCGGCAAAAAAGAACAAAACAACTGAAACAAAGGAATAAAAATCTTAGCTGTAATAAAGGATGGCAGTGCTGTATATGCCTGATGTATTTTTTTTTTTTTCAAAAGCCTTGATTGAATGTTCATTAGGATGGGATTACTATACTGCAACAAGATCACTTTCTGTCCTAACAGTTTTTAAAGATGTCATGTTACAATTTCTTTTTGGGTCAATAAGATCTAACACTGGCAGCAAGTATAGATACATCATACATTCCTGATACCTTAAGGATTTGCCTTATCAGTGTGAAACATTATTTACCATACTCTATTTATAAACATGTTATCCTAAATCTTTAGATTTAGAGAAAAATCACAAGGTGCACAAGTAATCACAATTGGTCCCTCCAACAATCACTGTTTCTTGTGTTTTTATTGTCCTCCTACTTGTCACTTCAATGTGAGATATTCCTGCATACACACTAGTAAAATGCTGCTGAAAATAGTTATTAGCATTTTAAACTTTAAAAGTTTACCAGTTTTCAAGTAAATCTTGCTTTCGAAATGGATGAGTAGCACCTATACCTGTGTTTCCTATATTACACTATGATTAATAATCTCAAAAAGTGATTGCTAGTGTTTAAAGCAGATTTTATTGCAATTGTGCCTGAATGAAGGCAGTTTTTACTTACAAATTGGATAAAATAGTAATTGGCAGCCATTTGCTGAAACATAGGAGGACAGATTGAGATTAAAAGGCACTTGCACAATTTGCACTGACAGATGGGATGTGATTTCATTGTATGTTTTAAGAGGCTGAAAACAGCTCATCCAATCAGATGATGAGCTCTTGGGTATTGCCTGGTTAGAAAATTCTTATTTAATTAACTTTACAATGTGTATAATGCCTAATATTATTTATAACCTGCACTGCCCACAAAACAGATCTAAATGATCAAAATAACCTTTAAGTGGGTTTGAAATTTTGCAGCATGTACGTCACTGTATATTTCTTTAAAGTATTTTAACTGTATTTTATAGTTGCAGTTGCTTTAGGGAAAATATTCCAGTCTAATCTACTGCATCCAGTGATTTGTTTAGCTGCTTTTTTTATGACTTTTGATTATATATGGAAAAATGCTAAATTTCAGAAGTCTATTACATTCGTCAAGCAACTTTAGTCATATATACAGCTTCCTAGAACGGCAAACGATCCTTGTGCATCACCTGCCTAGAGTGCACATGTAGATGGGGCAATAACTTATTAGGTTAGCTAGCAACAGGAAACAATGTGGTAAACCACTAAAATCATTATAGGTGAAAACATTGGAAGGCATTTTCAAATGGACTATATGACATAGATCTCTAGTCTTATTCAAGTTATTCAGTCATCTGAACACCTACAATGTTTCAAGACCTCATAAGGTCCTTTTTAAAGTTTAAGCCTCACTTTTTTAAATTAACTGCATAACTAAGGGTGGGGGCCAAATGATTCACCAAGAATGAGGGTTAGGGGCAAATCTGACCTCAAATGACACATGACCTGAAATGAATCACATACCATCCATCCATTTTCCACAGAAACACAAATGTTTGCTTAGCACATCCATTGCAAAAGAATATTCCAACATGTTAAAAAATATATTTATGTGATAATGGCCTATTATGCCTTTACATGCAGATTACAGTAACGTTTGACACAGTCACATTGTTTATTTTATCAGGCTAACTGTGGCTTCCCTTACTCTGTTATATATAATTTGATAACAGCGACCCTGTTGCTATACTTCCCTTTATAAATAAAAGCATCTTCATAAAAGAACACTGTGTAAATTTACCTTTAAGGCTGTGAGCAGGGCTTAAGGGAAAAATGTTAAGGTAGTGGTATGTTCTGACAGCTTAGAAGTTTCCCCACACAGATTTGCTTTACAGTGGTTACAGCATACATAAATAATGATATAGTAACATCTGTGGTTTGATCAATAAAAAGCAAGTCATCATTTTAAGCTGATTTGATTTCAAATCCCTGGATAAAAGCTAACACCTTTGTGATGGGGGTGCAGTTAATATGCAATTTAAAGGAGAACTCCAGTTGAGGTAAAATGTCCATAAACATCTTCTGTACAGGAATGTATGCAACTATTGTTTGTGAGCTGCATCGTTAGCTACTATGTTGTCTGGACTTCTTTTTGCATGGTCGTGGCGCACTTAAAAAAACATTTTCTATTTACTCTACATATCTATGACTTGTAGTTTTTGTTTAATCAGAAGTTATCCTTTAATAGGTATTCTGTATTCAATAGCCATTCAAACAACTGGGCTTATACAATTGTGCAAAGAGCAAAATGCATAAGGAAGCAACTAAAAACATCCATCAAGTATTTGGGCCAATTCATATTCATGCGTTGGTGTGATAAAGTGCCAGAAATGATACATGCGCCTTTTTATGGTGTGTTAGATACCCTTTTTCAAATGAATAAGCTGCCTTAATGCAAAGCATGTTAACGTGCATCATAACACCTGGTATGAGTAAAGTGGACTGTAATCTGATAGCTTGCTATAGGCAACATCACTTCGTTCATCATAAAATTTCATTGCACATCTTAAAGCCTAAGTATAGCTAAAATAAAAAAAAAACATAAACATCAGAACAAGGGATATAACTTACAGTCAGTAGGATTCATCCCTTGTGTTGATGCCCCTTCTTTTAGGTGAACTCCTACTCTGTCCATGCCCCCCGACCCCCACCACTGTGATTCTCTGGTGCAGTGGGGGTTAATATAACTAATGGTCTGTCACAAGCTCTCATTAACAAAGCATGACTATGCCTGCCTTTCCTTCCCAGCTCTGTCATTCAAACAAGCTATTCTATAGCTTGTATGAATGAAACAGAATCTAATAATGGAGCGGGCAGACTTATCAATCATCTGCCCACCTTCCATTTTTAGTTCCTGTTTCATTCATGAACATTTATCAAATGAGTTAAATCAGCACAAGATACACATTCTAGTGTCTATATGTTATGTCTCTTGTGCTGCTTTTTCTGTGACATACATAGTTACCTAGTTGGTAAGGTTGAGAAAAGACATCAGTCTATCCAATTCAACCTCTGTGGGTGTATGATTGTGTATGTGTTTATGTATATACCATTTCCCATACTGTATCTCTGTAAGATGCCTATCAAAGAGTTTTTTGAACACTCTCTGCAGTCACCATTAATTGTGGAAGGGAGTTCCACATCTTTATTGCTCTAACAGTAAAGAACCCTCTGCACAGTTTGTGAATGGCCAAGTGTATTCTAAAGTGATCTGAGATTGAATATTTTTTTCCCCCTATGCTATCATCACCATTTAGATATTTGTATATTGCAATCATATCTCCTCTTAAGTGTCTATTTTCAAGGTAGAATACATTTAATGTATGTAGTCGTTCCTTGTAACTGATGTTCTCCAGTTATCAGTTAGCCTCTAAAAGTTTTCTTTGCGCTCTCTCTAGTTCCAGCACATCCCTACTGAGGACTGGAGACCAGAACTGGATGGCATACTCAAGATACAGTCGAACCAGAGTCTTGCAAAGTGGTAGGATTATAGCTTTATCACTTGAGTAAATACCCTTTTTAATGCACGCTAATAGCCTGCTAGCTTTGCTTGCTGCAGCTTGGCATTGCATGCTATTGCTGTGCCTGTGGACCCCCAGGTCCTTTTCTACCCTAGATTCCCCCAGAGGTTCTTCCCGTAGCATGTAACTTGCATTCATATTTATAGTTACCTAGTACATTACTTTACATTTATCAATTTTAAATCTAATTTGCCATGTAGTTGCCCACCTTTTATTTTATTGAGGTCTTCCTATAAGGTTGCTATATCCTGTTGTGGGATTATTACCCTAGTTAGTTTTTTATTGTCAGCATAACAACTTAAATTTACATATGGATTTTCTTACTCATTATCCAACAGTTTTATTACACCCTTTGTGACTGTCCCCTCCAATCTATAGCTCTTCCTCAGCTAAAAAACTATCGTAGACAGTACTCAATTGATATTGTCAGCAAACAATAAGATTAAACTATTTATTCCAACTTTTATATGATGTATGTTCAAGTTACACAGACATGGTTCCAGGACAGAGCCTAGGGGTACCCAACTTACAACTTCTTTTCTTTTTCTTTTTTTTTTAGCTACACTTGAGCTTTCATTGAAAAAGCTAATGTTGTGTATGCAGTATATTAATCTAAGTGAAAGCATGGCTTATTCAAGAGCAGAGCTTGGGATTATCTAGTGAATCTTGGAAACAGAGCTGATTCAAGCCTAATCTACTATGCATTTCCAGCAAGAACAGGCAAACTCAGCAGTGCTAGTGAAGATTTCTACATTTGTACCTGGCAGCTGGCAGCTTGGGGAATAAACACACAGAAATTTATTTTTTACAGATATAGATGCAATTTAATAAATAACAGGGCTATGTCCTATGACTATTTTACTGAGTAGACTTCCTATGTAATGGTTAACGATTAGAGAGAGGTTTATAACTGTTTTATTAACATATCACAATAGGTTTTAATGACATTTGTAAGAATAGATTTTTCCTGACTGCAACTGTCATTGTATTGAAACTTTACAAAATATATAGACTTTCAGCTTACACTTTTTGTGTCGGTTAGTTTGAAAGAGCAAAACTTCTAGGCTTATTTACAAAATCAAAGACAAACATGCATACATGACAATTAGTCATTTTTTTACTGTTCTGACCCCTATAATGTGACATAACATTGAATATTTGATTACATTGTTATAGTTTCACATTATCATTGATTTTAGTATTTCTTTTATTTTGCAATCCAGTCCATATAGAAACAAAGTTTAAATACCTTAAAGGTGAACTGTTCATTGAAAACAGGGTTGAGAGTCTTCCTGTGAACCTTAGTTTCAAATTTCTTCTTTTTATCTGGGAGAAGAAACAACTTCACATAAGGATCAGATGTACCCCCCATATCTAAAGCGGGCAGCTCAGCAGCTTGAATTATTCCAACCATCAGCTAAAAATAAAACAAAAAAGAAAGATCATATTCAGTTATGTCATATATAGTATTGCACATAATATTCTATATGATTTCAATTCAATGTGAAGAATACATTTGAAAAGATTGCATTCCTTAACATTTGTGATATATACAGGGTAAAAGCTTAATTCCAGTTGTAATAGCTCCTCTACTACAATATAAAAGAAGAAAAATCTAACTAATCATACTCCAGCACTTCTCTTCGAGTCCTTTTCATGGTCCAGTGCCAGTCCTCTTTAACCCACTTCTAGTGAGCCCAAGGCATCAAAGACATGCCCCAATGGGGGGGGGGGGGGATCTTTAAGAAGCCCTGAGTGAGCACTTTTCTCTGCAGCTCATCAATGAAAGACAGAAATGTAGGACCCCTGTGCATCAAGTGATCAGAACAAAAACATCAAACAAAAAGGTATGTATAAAGAAACGAAAAAAAAAAAGCTGGGGAGTGGTGCTTTGGGAGAGGTTTAGAGCAATTATAAAGCTGGATTTTAACTTAGATATCTACTAAAGTAACAACTATTTTTACAGTTAACATTCTTTAATAAAATTGTAACTTTAAAATGTAACTAAAGCCAAAAGTTTGGTTTTAGGTATGGATAGAGTAAAATCAGCATTGAAGTTCTCATGTCTTTTCAATGTTGTCTGTGTCATCAGAAGGGACATTACACACCCATCAGCTGGAAAGGAAATTAAACAAAATTTCCACAGTGGAAACACAAAAAGCAGTGTAAACATTTTATTGTTGTCTGTATCATTGCTGGGGAGGTTCTTGCCCTCACTAAACATTTTGTTCTGTTTTTCACTAATCAAAAGTTCAGGTACAGTTTGACTGGGACACAGACAGTTATAGCTTTGCTACCCTATCCAAAACTATATAAAGTTTTTCTGAAGCTAAGCTTTATCATTTAACAGTAGAATGAAGAATAGTATGAATAAATTAAGTAGACTGAAGTATATTTCAAAAACTATTCATTTAGTCTTAGCACAACAGTTTGTTCATTCAATATTAATCTGAAATGCTGTAATAACCTTCTATTTTTGATAACTGCCATGATATTGCAGTTTTCTTCTACTGTATGTTTCAGAAGATCATTCTTTACATTGGAATATATACTGTACCCTATATTATTATGAGCAGAAAGATTTATCTGACATTTTAATTCTTTGTAACTGTCCCTGAAAAGTTTTAAATAAAAGTGAAAATTGAATTGATCAACTTGAAACATACAAATATTATTAAATATACAGTAGCAGGCACATGTACATGCTGCTATCCTGCCTAGTGCATGATTCACTCAAATCCAGCTCCCAAATTTAAAGCCCAATTCACACAGCCAGAACTGTAATGGCACATAAAAAAATAAATTAACTGAACTTGTGGTGTGTAAGTTCAGTGTGGGTCAGATGAATTCAGTTTCTGCCTCATGTACCTTAGCAGTACATTTTTGAAAGTTCAGCTCATAGAAAATTGCAACGTGTAAATCACTGCATATATATATATATATATATATATATATATATATATATATATATAAAGCTAAGTTACACATACAGTACGTAAGGTATGGATAATGGATTGGAACACACAAATATGAGATGAGGTTTCATAAGCCCCCTCCACCCTTCCCTTGCATGAACAGGCACACTTTGCCAAATACAGAGCAGGATTTAGACATTTGTGCAAGTGCTGTTCTTTCTTGCATGTAATTATTCTAGCAAAAAATGTAAGCGTAAACAATAAGAGCCAGCATTTGATATGCTATATATGAAGAAGTACTTTTGAACTGTACACAGCACAAACAAGAGAAGAAAAATAAAATGTTATATTTCCTGATTTATAGGGATGAGCCGAACACCCCATGGTTCGGTTTGCAACAGAACATGTGAACAGGCAAAAAATTTGTTGGAACACGCAAACACTGTTAAAGTCTATGGGACACGAATGTGAAAAAACAAAAGTGTTTATTTTAAAGGCTTATATGCAAGTTATTGCCATAAAAAGTGTTTGGGGACCCGGGTCCTGTACCAGGGGATATGTATGAATGCAAAAAAAAGTTTTAAAAATGGATGTTTTTTTTAGGAGCAGTGATTTTAATAATGCTTAAAGTGAAACATTAAAAATTAAATATACCTTTAACAACTTCCCACCCGGCCTATGGCAGAATTACGGCCAGGCGGTGGTTCAGTTATCCTGACTGGGAGTCATATGATGTCCAGCAGGATAACTGCCGGCACGCGCCTGTGGGGGTGCGCAATGCGGTGATCGGTGCGGTGTGTCAGTCTGACACACCGCTACACCGATCTTGGCAAATAGCCATGGCGAAGAGCCATTTATCGAGTAGAGGAGGACCCGATTGGCGGCTCTCCTGACAGGGGGGTCCCCCCATGGACCAACAGGGAAGCCCCCAACACGTGGGTGGCCAGGTATGTCCCCTATGGCCACCAGGGATGCCACAGTGTGCCCAATGTATGCCAATCAGTGCCCACAAATGGTCCCAGTCAGTGCCCATTATGAATGCCTGCCAAATCAGTGATGCCCAGCAGTGCCACCCATCAGCGCCCATCAGTGCCACCCATCAGTATCCATCAGTGCTTATCCGTGCCACCTATAAGTACCCATCAGTGCAGCCTTTCAGTGCCCATCAGTGCCGTCAATCAGTGCCCACCGGTGCCACCTATCAGTGCCGCCTATCAGTGCCTGTCATTGGTGCCCATCAGTGCCACCTCATTGGTGCCACCTCATCAGTGCCCATCAGTGCAGCCTCATCAGTGCCTGTCACTGAAGGAGAAAACTTGCTTATTTACAGAATTTTATAACAAAGAAAAAATGTATTTTCAAAATTTTCTGTCTTTTTTTATTTGTTGCACAAAAAATAAATACCCCAGCAGTCATCAAATACCACCAAAAGAAAGCTCTATTTGTGGGAACAGAATGATAAAAAATGTGTTTGGGTACAGTGTAGCATGACCACAATTGTCATTTAAAGTGTGACAGAGCTGAAAGCTAAGAATTGGCTTGGGCAGGAAGGGGATGAAAGTGTCTGGTATTGAGGTAGTTAAATATCATGCCTGGGGATGTCCTTAGTATGCCTGTAAAGTAGTGCATCTTTCCCATGTTTCTAACAGTGCCACAGCAAAATTACATTTCTAAAGGAAAAAATGTAATCTAAAACTGCTCGCGGCTGTAATGTATTGTCAGATCCTGGCAATATAGATAAAAATACCAAAAATACCCAAAAAAAATGGCGTGGATGTCACCCCCAAAATCCATACCAGGCTCTCCAGGTCTGGTATGGATATTAAGGGGAACCCTGTACAAAAATCTTTTAAAAAATGGCATGGGGGTCCCCAAGGCACTATTTACTCTGAACAGCAGTATATATACTATATGGCCTGCCCTAAATACTCTGCAGAAAATTGGGCCTTAGGTGTTGGTGGTACCAGAACACTGTAAGCCCTCACAGTTACTCTTGTTGGGCGCAAGAACGGGCCCTGCTGTGAAATATTATATCAAGAATAGTAATTACATGTCCCTGTTAAACAGGGGCAGAAAAATTGGGCCTTGGGCGGTGGTGGTGCCACAATACTATAAGCCCTCACAAATACTCTTGTTGGGCGCAGGAACAGGCCCTGCTGTGAAATATATCAAAAATTTTAATTACATGCCCCTGTTAAATGGGCAGAAAAATTGGGCCTTTGGTGGTGGTGGTGGTGGTGGTGCCACAATACTATAAGCCCTCACAGATACTCTTGTTGTACACAGGAACGGGCCCTGCTGTAAAATATTATATCAAAAATTGTCCTTGGGTGGTGGTGCCCTAAACCAAAAATATTGTTGGAAGCCAACATCATTAAGATTGAGGAGGAATAGGATAGTCAGCATAGGCAGTCTTCAAGGGATCCCACATCCATAGCAAATTCAAACAGTTACATCAGCAACAGGTGCTTGATAGCTGCTGATCCAAGACTGATTCATTTTTTTGAATGTGATCCTATCAATGGCATCTGTGGACAGGCGCACTCTTTGATCCATTACAAACCCTCCAGCAGCACTAATTATGCATTTAGAAAGCACACTGGATGCAGGATAGGCCAATAGCTCAATTGCATATTGAGCAAGTTCTGGCCAGTGGTCCATCCTTAAGACCCAGTAACCCAGTGAATGCTCTGTTGGAAAGGTCTCCAAGTTTGCTCTTGCCCCTAGATATTCCTGTACCATGTAATGCAGATGCTGGCGATGGTTGCTTGAACTGATCAGACCTTGGCGCTGAGGACTGAAATATTGTTTAAAAGGCATTGGTCAGCCAGCCACCTTCTCCACCACTCTTCCTCTGACTATAGAAGACTCAGCAACACATTGCCCAGCACCAGGAAATTGTGACCTCCCAGGGTCTGGAAATGCGTTGCACAAACCTTTCTTCAAGGCCTCCTGAAGATGTTTCATCCTCTGCTCCCTCTGCGAAGGCAGGATGAGTTCTGCAACGTTACCCTTGTAATGTGGATCAAGAAGGGTTGCAGCTAGTAATGATCCCTCTCCTTGATACCACGAATCCTAGGGTCCTTTCACAGGCTTTACAGAATCAGGGAGGCCATGCAGTGTAAGTTTGCAGAGGCATTTGATTCTGAGTCCTCTGGGTCACTAAGAATCACATGATCCGTAACTACCTCCTCCCAGCCACGTACAACGTCTTGTGTTTCTGGGGACTGGAAACCATCCCTTAAAGACTGCTGCTGAGTGTTATCCTCTACATCCATGCTGACACAACGCTCCTCCTCCTTTTCTTCCAGTGTGTTTGGCGGTCCGCAGGAATGCTATCTGGATAAAGGGGGCCTTGAGAGATAAGGAAGTCCTCCTCTTCCTCCCGCTGTTCTGCCTCAAGTGCCCTGTCCATGATTCCACAAAGCGTGTGCTCCAACAGGAAGACTAGAGGGACAGTGTCACTGATGCATGCATTGTCACTGCTTACCATCCTTGTGGCCTCCTCAATTGTTGACAGGACAGTGCATACACCCTTGATCAGTAGCCACTGACTAGGCAAAAATAAGCCAAGCTCCCCTGACCCTGTCCTGGTGCCTTACTCGCATAGGTACTCATTGATGGCCCTTTGCTGTGTGTGCAGCCGCTGCAGCATTGCCAACATTGAGTTCCACCTGGTAGGCATGTCATAAATGAGGCGGATGGTGGGCAGGTTGCATTCCCTTTCAATGTCAGCCAGCCAAGCACTGGCATTGTATGACCGTCGGAAATGACCACAGACTTTTCTGGCCTGCCTCAGGAGATCCTGTAAGCCTGGGTACCTTCTCAAGAACTGCTGCACCACCAAATTCAGGACGTGTGCCAAACATGAAACATGGGTCAAGTGTCCTTGTCGAAGGACGGAGAGAAGGTTGGTGCCATTGTCGCATACAACCATTCCTGGCTGAAGCTGGCATGGTGTCAACCACCTCTGAGCTCCAAGCTCCAACACTGGACCCTGTCCTGCATCCATACCAGCTGCCAGCAGAGTTACCCAATGCACCGTGAAGGAAAGGTAACGTGCCTGCCCATGCCTGCTGGACCATGAGTCAGCGGTAATATGAACCTTACTGCTGACAGCCCTGTCCAACGAGGCCAAAACATTGCCTTCCACATGCTGGTAGAGAGCCAGAATGACCTTCCGTGAAAAGAAATGGCGTTTTGGAACCTGCCACTGAGGTACAGTACATTCCACAAATTCACAAAAAGGAGGCAGAGTCTACCAGCTGAATAGGTAGCAGTTGCAGTGCTGGTAATTTGGCCAAGCTAGCATTTAGACACTGAGCATGTGGATGGCTGGGACCAAATTTCTTTTTACGGTTCAGCCACTGGGGTAGGGAAATTTGCCTGTTAAAATCAGATGGTGGTGTACTGCTAGCAGATTGGCTACAAGTACTTGGGGCACCTATTGCTATACCTTCATTCCTCTCAGTGCAGGTTTTTGAGAGGACTGGAGGTATAGTAAGGTTGGAGATCCCAGATGAGGAGCAAGGAGAAGTCCGCCTTTTTCTTTAATGTGGGTCTTTCAAGTGTTGATGCCAATGGACTGCATGGCAGGTCGTCATATGTCTGGTCAAGCATGTGATGCCCAAGTGGCTGCTGTTCTGGCAATGCTTGATCCGCTTCAGACATAGGTTGCAAACAGCAATGGTGCGATCTGCTGCACACATGACGAAAAAGGCCCACACCAAGGAACTTTTAAAAGTCAGCGGGGATTCAGCAGTGCCCTGCAATTTGATGCAAAAGGGTGGCTGCCTTAAGCTGCCCCCTAGAGGACATCCTGCCTCATTGGGGTGTGCCTCCTCCTCTCTTCTCTCGAGCACCCAAGCACAGTCAGTGACCTCATCATCCCCTCCCTCCTCATCACTGAAGCAAACTTGGCAGTATGCTGCAGCTGGGGGAACATGACTGCCAGTTTCTTGTCCTTCTTGGGCACTCCCTCTCTCTAGGCTCACATTGCTCCCTTCCTCAACCTGGAAACCAACATTGGAGCCTTCAAATCACTGTGCATCCTCCAGCAGCATGTACCTGGCACTGTGGTCGAATAATTCTGGGGACTCCTCCGTGCATGATGATGGGGCTACGGAAGGAGTGACTGTGGACAAAGAGCCGATGGAATCGGCCACTTTGGCAGCTGTGTTGGAAGGCAAACTACTCTGAGCCTGGGTGACAGAGGATGAGGAGGATGAGGAGGCTTTGTTATCCACTTCACCAACTCATCATGTTCTGGCTCAATAACACAGCCAGCAGCAGAAAAAAAGGACAAGCGTGCCCCACAGCCACCTGCAGAGGATGCACCATGTCCACGACCACCACTGTTGACTGTAGACACAGAGGCTGCTTGCCCTCTTTTAGTGGCCTGCGAGCATCTGCCTCTCCTTGGTGGCCTTTCTGAACACGATGTATTTTTTTGTTTTGCAACACCCCACTACACTGTATTAGATACCTTGTACACCACCAGAAGTGTAGTAGAAACTGTACACACTGTATTAGATACTGTGTACACCACCAGAAAAGTAGTAGAAACTGTACTATGACTGCACTGTATTGTGTACACCACCAGAAGTGTAGTAGAAACTGTACACACTGTATAAGATACTGTGTACACTGTCTGCACTTTATTAGAAACTGTACTACAGCTGCACTGTATTGTGTATTGTGTACACCACCAGAAGTGTAGTAGAAACTGTACACACTGTATTAGACACTGTGCACACCACCAGAAAAGTAGTAGAAACTGTACTAAGGCTGCACTGTATTGTATACACCACCAGAAGTGTAGTAAAAACTGTACACACTGTATTAGATATTGTGTACACCACCATAAAAGTAGTAGAAACTGTACTATGACTGCACTGTATTGTGTACTGTGTAGACCACCAGAAGTGTAGTAGAAACTGTACACACTGTATTAGATACTGTGTACACCGCCTGCACTTTATTAGAAACTGTACTACAGCTGCATTGTATTGTGTACACCACAAGAAGTGTAGTAGAAACTGTACACACTGTATTAGATACTGTATACACCGCCTGCACTTTATTAGAAACTGTACTACAGCTGCACTGTATTGTGTACTGTGTACACTACCAGAAGTGTAATAGAAACTGTACACACTGTATTAGATACTGTGTACACCACCAGAAAAGTAGTAGAAACTGTACTAAGGCTGCACTGTATTGTATACACCACCATGAGTGTAGTAAAAACTGTACACACTGTATTAGATACTGTGTACACCGCCTGCACTTTATTAGAAACTGTACTACAGCTGCACTATATTGTGTACTGTGTACACCACCAGAAGTGTAATAGAAACTGTACACATTGTATTAGATAATGTGTACAACGCCTGTACTGTAACTGTACAATGGCTGAACTGTATTATATACTGTGTACACCACCAGAAGTGTAGTAGAAACTGTACACACTGTATTAGATACTGTGTACACTGTCTGCACTTTATTAGAAACTGTACTACAGCTGCACTGTATTGTGTACAGCACCAGAAGTGTAGTAGAAACTGTACACACTGTATTAGATACTGTGTACACCACCAGAAAAGTAGTAGAAACTGTACTACGGCTGCACTGTATTGTGTACTGTGTACACCACCAGAAGTGTAGTATAAACTGTACACACTGTATTAGATACAGTGTACACCACCAGAAAAGTAGTAGAAACTGTACTACAGCTGCACTGTATTTTGTACTGTATACACCACCAGAAGTGTAGTAGAAACTGTACACACTGTATTAGATACTGTGTACACCAGAAAAGTAGTAGAAACTGTACTACGGCTGCACTGTATTGTGTACTGTGTACACCACCAGAAGTGTAGTATAAACTGTACACACTGTATTAGATACAGTGTACACCACCAGAAAAGTAGTAGAAACTGTACTATGGCTACACTGTATTTTGTACTGTATACACCACCAGAAGTGTAGTAGAAACTGTACACACTGTATTAGATACTGTGTACACCGCCTGCACTTTATTAGAAACTGTACTACAGCTGCACTGTATTGTGTACTGTGTACACCACCAGAAGTGTAGTAGAAACTGTACACACTGTATTAGATACTGTGTACACCACCGGAAAAGTAGTAGAAACTGTACTATGACTGCTCTGTATTGTGTACACCACCAGAAGTGTAGTAGAAACTGTACACACTGTATTAGATACTGTGTACACTGTCTGCACTTTATTAGAAACTGTACTACAGCTGCACTGTATTGTGTACACCACCAGAAGTGTAGTAGAAACTGTACACACTGTATTAGATACTGTGTACACAACCAGAAAAGTAGTAGAAACTGTACTAAGGCTGCAATGTATTGTGTACACCACCGGAAGTGTAGTAGAAACTGTACACAATGTATTAGATACTGTGTACACCGCCTGCACTTTATTCGAAACTGTGCTACAGCTGTACTGTACAATGGCTGCAGTGTATTGTATACTGTGTACACCACCAGAAGTGTAGTCGAAACTATACATACTATTAGATACTGTGTACACCGCCTACACTGTATTAGAAACTGTACTACAGCTGCACTGTATTGTGTACTGTGTACACCACCAGAAGTGTAGTAGAAACTGTACACACTGTATTTGATACTGTGTACACCACCATAAAAAGTAGTAGACACTGTACTATGGCCACACTGTATTGTGTACTGTGTACACCACCAGAAGTGTAGTAGAAACTGTATACACTGTATTACATACTGTGTACCGCCTGAAGTATGTTAGAAACAGTACACCGCCGAATGCACTGTCAATATAGGCTACACTAGATGCAGAGTATATATATATATACACACACACACAAGATTGTGTATATATATATATATATATATATATATATATATATATATATATATATATTAATACACCGCCTGAAGTGTATTAGAAACAGTACACCACGGAATGCACTGTAGATATAGGCTACACTGGATGTATATATATATATAAATATTGGGACATCGACACAATTCTAATCTTTTTGGCTCTATACACCACCACAATGGATTTGAAATGAAACGAACAAGATGTGCTTTAAATGCAGACTTTCAGCTTTAATTTGAGGGTATTTACATCCAAAATAGGTGAACAGTGTAGGAATTACAACAGTTTGTATATGTGCCTCCCACTTTTTAAGGGACCAAAAGTAATGGGACAATTGGCTGCTCAGCTGTTCCATGGCCAGGTGTGTGTTATTCCCTCATTATCCCATTTACAAGGAGCAGATAAAAGGTCCAGAGTTCATTTCAAGTGTGCTATTTGCATTTGGAATCTGTTGCTGTCAACTCTCAGTATGAGATCCAAAGAGCTGTCACTATCAGTGAAGCAAGCCATCATTAGGCTGAAAAAAACAAAACAAACCCATCAGAAGATAGCAAAAACATTAGGTGTGGCCAAATCAACTGTTTGGAACATCCTTAAAAAGAAAGAATGCACTGGTGAGCTCAGCAACACCAAAAGACCCGGAAGACCACGGAAAACAACTGTGGTGGATGACCAAAGAGTTCTTTCCCTGGTGAAGAAAACACCCTTCACAACAGTTGGCCAGATCAAGAACACTCTCCAGGAGGTAGGTGTATGTGTGTCAAAGTCAACAATCAAGAGAAGACTTCACCAGAGTGAATACAGAGGGTTCACCACAAGATGTAAACCATTGGTGAGCCTCAAAAACAGGAAGGCCAGATTAGAGTTTGCCAAACAACATCTAAAAAAGCCTTACAGTTCTGGACCAACATCCTATGGACAGATGAGACCAAGATCAACTTGTACCAGAGTAATGGAAAGAGAAGAGTATGGAGAAGGAAAAGAAACTGCTCATGATCCAAAGCATACCACCTCATCAGTGAAGCATGGTGGTGGTAGTGTCATGGCGTGGGCATGTATGGCTGCCAATGGAACTGGTTCTCTTGTATTTATTGATGATGTGACTGCTGACAAAAGCAGCAGAATGAATTCTGAAGTGTTTCGAGCAATATTATCTGCTCATATTCAGCAAAATGCTTCAGAACTCATTGGACGGTGCTTTAGAGTGCAGATGACCCGAAGAATAATGCGAAAGCAACCAAAGAGTTTTTTAAGGCAAAGAAGTGAAATGTTTTGCAATGGCCAAGTCAATCACCTGACCTGAATCCAATTGAGCATGCATTTCACTTGCTGAAGACAAAACTGAAGGGAAAATGCCCCAAGAACAAGCAGGAACTGAAGACAGTTGCAGTAGAGGTCTGGCAGAGCATCACCAGGGATGAAACCCAGCGTCTGGTGATGTCTATGCGTTTCAGACTTCAGGCTGTAATTGACTGCAAAGGATTTGCAACCAAGTATTAAAAAGTGAACGTTTGATGGATGATTGTTAGTCTGTCCCATTACTTTTGGACCCTTAAAAAGTGTGAGGCACATATACAAACTGTTGTAATTCCTACACCGTTCACCTGATTTGGATGTAAATACCCTCAAATTAAAGCTGAAAGTCTGCTGTTAAAGCACATCTTGTTAGTTTCATTTCAAATCCATTGTGGTAGTGTATAGAGCCAAAAAGATTAGAAATGTGTGGTTGTCCCAATATTTATGGATCTGACTGTATATATTTATATATATATATATATATATATATATATATCAAATACACTGCCACTAACTGAATAACCTGCCTGCTTAATCTAAATCAAGCTATCTCTCTGTCCACGGCAACAACACTACACACGGCCGCCGTGTAAGCAGCCCTATATAGTGTGGGGCATTGACTTAGGCCTCCTGAGCCATGATTGGCCAAAGGCACCCTGCCTTTGACCAATTTTGGCTCTCTTAGCAGAGCGCGCTGCGATTGGCCAAAGCATGCAGGTCAGGTGCATGCTTTGGCTCATTATCCAGCATTGCACTGCAATCTCGCAGTGCATTATGGGGCATTTCGCGGCGCTCTAATTCTCCACGAATGCCACATAATGTTCGCTGTACAGCGAACGGGGTTACACCTGATGTTCGACTCGAACATAGAGCTCATCCCTACTGATCTATAAAAAGACTCCACTCAACATCCCCTGCACCCCCTTATCCCTACAGTTCTCTTACTCAATTTAGCCAACAATGTCCAGAGGTGGCCATAAAAGAGCTACAATTTGTTCTGAAATTTACAAAAATGATCTTGCTTGGAGACATGTGAACAGTGAGATTTGGCATCTTTGGATGAACATTTAAAAGATAGAGGAATCCTGAGGGGCCTCGGAATTACAAAAAAAAAATCCCATTGTTTGAAACAATAGATGAGGATTTTAAACTACATTGGACAAAAATTTTAGAAGAGGCATCCTTTGGTTTAATTACATTAATAACCAACCACAAGAGGCCTTGCCTGGATAAACTCAATGTATGTATCAGTAAGATCAAAGGAGATCTGGAAAAGTTTGGTGGTGAATCAGACTTCCAGATGGATGACAAGAGGCTAAGCAGGGCTTTGAATACACTAAAGGATGACATCACAAAGGTGAAAAGTTCTAACTTTATGTTGGATAAACTAGATTATGAGGACATGAAAGTTACCAATTGGAAGGGATCAAGAGCAGGGGCTTGAAAGGGGGTAACCCCACAGAACAGAGAAATTCCATCTTGAATCTTTTGCTCCAACAAGAGTGAACTTCTCTGACACTGAAGGAGAGACATCAGTACCCTCTGTCTCTTCCACATCATTGAGCATGAATGAGGGGAACTGAAAATTGTAGGTTAAATATATAGCTAAAACAAAGTCCAAGGCTTTAGAAAGTAAAGCAAAAAAAAACAAAAAAAACAAGGAGGAGAAAGAAACATAAGTATTTAATTAATTTTTCCGATCAACTTTGACACCTGAGGAAGGTCTGAAGTTTGCACCCATATATAATTTTGAGTTTTTTATACTTTTTTATATGCAGTTTCACTCTGCAAGTGCAGTTGCTGTAGCCCTTCGTAAATGAGGTAAAGCTTTACTTTCAAATAATACCCAATCACATGCAAGGAAAATAAAAAGAAACATCCTTGGGCTTGCACATGATTGGATGATGGAAGTAAGCAGAGCTTTACCTCATTTACTAAGCTCTAGAGCAACTAAACTTGCAAAGTGTCCACTCTATTTCAGAGAAGCAGTTAATCTAGGGATCCTGCATAAAGATGCCCAATTACCAATAACTAGTACCAACCTTTACAGTGGCTCCTATTTTCCAAACCAAAGATTCATAAAGCAGGCATCCTGGTCAAAGGCAGGCCTATTGTGGCCAGTATTGGATCTCTGGGTGAACCTTTGGGGGATCTAATAGCCACCCTCCTCTATCCATTTGTGGTGAGACTACCCTCCTACTTTTTCTGACACAAAGCATGTTATACAGAAACAAAAAAATTTGGAGTTGGTGACATTTAATGTCACATCATTATATCCCTGTATTCTCTACAGTTTGTGCCTGCAGGCCCCAAAACACCAAATGGATCTATACATAAGGTATTTTAACAAACAAACATTTTATCTTGGAAGGGGTAACATTTTTGTTAACTCATAACTACTTTCAATTCAATGGAGTATGGTATCTCCAGAAGCATGGTGTTTTTATGATGGCCAAGTTTGCTCTGCATCAACTTATATATGGATTGATGGAAGGAGAACAGCATCTACAGTAACACAAACCCATATAGAGATCACATTATGTATTTTTCCCAATATATTGATGACCCAATTTGTATTGCTCATAGAAAGATGCCTTTGCTAGGGTACCTGGAATATCTTAGTGGCAATAATTTCAAAATTCAGTTTACAGGGGAGGAACATCTAACAGAGATCATCTATTTGGATATAACCCTTATAGAGTCTGGTCCTACAGCAAACCCTCTTTGGGGAATTCTCGCCTCCATGCTCCATGCTGCCCACGATTTGAAAGCCACACCAAAGGGGCAGTTTGAACAGTAAGGGCCAGAGCAAACTGTTACACTTTACAGGAGTTTGCCAATAAGTCGATGGAGAGGAAATTTTGTGAACCGGGGAACAAGGGAGCTGGTATTAGTAGGTAGGACATGAAGGTGGGTTAGAGACACCTGTAGGAAAGATCAGATTGAGACAGGTGGCCCAAAAAAAAAAAAATCAGTGTTTGAACATGAGAAAATACCACTGAAATTTTCAACACAAATAGTGGTTCTTTTCCAATTAACCACTTAAGGACCGGAAGAATTTTCCCCCTTAATGACCAGGCCATTTTTGCGATACGGCACTGCGTCGCTTTAACTGACAATTGCGCAGTTGTGCGACATTGTACCCAAATAAAATTGACGTCCTTTTTTTTCTCACAACTAGAGCTTTCTTTTGGTGGTATTTGATAACCTCTGCAGTTTTTATTGTTTGCACTATAAACAAAAAAAGGAGTGACAATTTTGAAAAAAAAACTAATATTTTTTACTTTTTGCTATAATACATATCTAAAATAAAATGTTAAAAAAACACATTTTTTTTTATCAGTTTAGGCCAATATGTATTCTTCTACATATTTTTGGTAAAAAAAAAAAAAATCTGCATAAGTGTATATTGATTGGTTTGCGCAAAAGTTATAGCATCTACAAAAATAGGGGATATATTTATGGCATTTTTATTATTCATTTTTATTTTACTAGTAATGATGGCAATTGTAGTGATCGGGTATATGTATTAATATTTAGGTATTATTATAATGATGACAGCAATCATCAATTTTTAGTGGGACTGCTACATTGTGGCGGGCAGATCGGACATTTTTTACACTTTTTCGAGACCATTGACATTTATACAGCGATCAGAGCTAAAAATAGCCACTGATTACTGTATAAATGTCACTGGCAGGGAAGGGGTTAAGTGTGTTCCCTGGGAGATGTTTCTAACTGATGGGGGATGGGCTGCCTGGGAGTAGAGAGAGACCTATGTTCCTAATCACTAGGAACAGCAGATCACTCTCTACTCCCCTGACAGAACAGGGATCTGTCTGTTTACATTGACAGATCCCTGTTCTGTCTATCTGTTGAGCGATCGTGGGTGGCCGGCGGACATTGCGGCCGCCAGCCATGTTCATCAGCTCTGGCGGCGCGTGTGCACCTCCTATTCTATTTAAAGCAGCCGACGTACAATGATGGCGATTCGCGCAGGGAAGCCAACTTGCTGCAGTACGACTGCGGCGGCTGGTTCTTAAACGGTTGAACAATAGCTTAATTGCCAAACCAGGTTGGGGATTTCTTTCTTTATTTCCTCTCCTCCCTTGCATTATGTTGGGCAGGGATAATGATTATATTATATGAAGACCAACATGGATTTATGTATGGGGCATATATTACTGTGCAAAAGTTTTAGGCAGGTGTCAAAATTAAGAATGCTTTCAGAAATAAAAGTGTTAGTTTTTTTTTTTTATCAATTAACAAAATGGAAAGTAAATGAATAGAAGCATCAGTTCTTCTAGGAACATTTGCACACATTTTTTGAAGGAACTCGACAGGTAGGTTGTTCCAACCATCCTGAGCTCTAACCACAGATCTTCTGTGGATGTAGGCTGCCTCAAATCCTTCTTACTTTTCATATAATCCCAGACAGACTTGATGCTGAGATCAGCTCTCTCTGGGGACCAAATTCTCACTTCCAAGACTCCTCGTTCTATTTTACACTAAAGATGGTTTCTAATGACATTGGCTGTATGTTTGGGATTGCTGTCCTGCTGCAGAATACATTTGGGGCCCACTACATGCCTCCCTGATGGTATGGCATGATGGATACAGATCTGCCTTTATTTCTCAGCATTGAGGACACCATTGATCCTCACCAAATCCCCACTTATAATTGCAGAAATTTATCCCCCAAGCTTGCAAGGAATCTTCACCTGCAGACACTCTTTATTGTACCGCTCTCCAACCCTTCTCTAACAAACTACCTTTTGCCACCACCAAATTTACCACCATTTCAAATTTTGACTGGTCATTCCAGAGCACCTGCTTGTATTTTTCTGCATCCCATTTCCTATGTTTTCACACATAGTTGAGTTGCTTAGTCTTGTTTCCACATCAAAGGCTAAGGCTTTTTGGCTGCATTTCTGACATAAAAACAATTTTTGCCAGACTTCTTTGGACAGTATATGAGTATACCTGGGTCCCAGTGGTTTCTGACAATTCTGTGCTGATGGAACTGCTGGATATCTTCCAATCTCGAAGGGAAGTGTAATGTGTCTTTCATCTGCTGCATTAAAGTGTTTTAGTAAATCTAAACTGCTAAATACCTTTTTTTCATCAGCAGTTAGAACAGTCTTGTGACTTCTATAAGTGTCTGGCTAAAGCTTGTAAGGGGATTTTCATGCTCCTCTGACTGTCCTATCAGGCTGCAGGACCCCTGGCACTGTGTCTGGACAGTGCTGATTGGCCCTGTGCTGATCACATGCACTCTCCCAAGAAAAAAAAACCTCTCTAGCAATACACACCAAACTGAGCATGTGCAGCTTGTCCCCTAGCCTCTGTTATATCAGGAGATGGTTTGGGGTCTGTGGAAGAAGGGGAGGAAAAGAGAAGACACGATCAAATAGCCTTGTTACACAATGCAGAGATAAACTCCTTAGGTTCCACAGTGAGTATAACAAGCATGCTTTACTGCATATACAGACTGATTTTACTGTTGTAGGTTTAGTAACACTTTAAGTTTCCTTGGCTGGGCACTACATCTACAATCCCCAACATTGCCTGTTTTTTTGTGCTTTTTCATAGGAGCTTGAATAGCACATCTTGAAACTCCCAGTCTGCTTTAAATCTTTGCCTGGGAGAGACCTTGCTGATGCAGTGTAACTACCTTGCAAAGAGGGGATTTCACCATGTCAGACAGGTGTGTTGTTGCCACCTCCCTGTTGTGTAGCAAGAAAACAAAACCCCCCTTCGTTGGGACTTTGCAGGCAACAACCACACATATGTAGATTAGAAAATATATTTTTATTGTGTATATATAAAATCATTCGATCATGAAATGATCATTTGTTTAAAAAAGACATATCAGAGAATATACATATTAAAAATCAAAACAAGAAAAAAGAAAAGACAAAAAACACGAGAGGTTACATGATTTGCATGACATGAAAAATTAATTTTACTCTCCAGTACAGAGTGGTCTCCGGTACTGACGCATTTCTGGTTTAAGCACCTTCGTCAAGGGTATTTGGTAAGAGTATATGCAGTCATAGTTTTGTCTTACATGCAAAATGTTCCATCATGCAACTTAAAAAACTGAATGAAGCACTGCCATCGGTGGTGTTGATAGGTGCCCACCAAGAACACCAGTATCACACAGTAATGTCAAAGGGAAAAGCTTGCCTATTTATTTTGCCTGGTGATCACATGGAGTCATACGTAGCAAATTGCCAACTACAAGGTCTGTAACTTTGAGAAGTGACGCTATCCGAAGCCTCGGTGTGGCTACTTATCTATATATAGCACACTCTGAATCATTTAACATTAGACCTCTCTATGTGAAAGAGAACCTCTGTCTGAGCGTCACCCCACTCTGCAGTGCGCTTTACGTTCAGACAGAGGTTCTCTTTCCCATAGGAAGATCTAATGTTAAATGATTCACAGGTCACAGTTGGGGGGAAACAGCCACAGTGCCAAAATTATCTGAGATAAATAAATAAATAAATAAATATATATATATATATATATATATATATATATATATATATATATTGCAAAAGAATATATATATATGTATATATATATTCCAAAAGAGAGAGTGGCACTCACGGTTCACCTTTCAAGATATGGATTATATGTACTACAGTCTTTGCTGCGCACCCAGGCTCATTTTTTTTATCTCCAATATGTGTCCAGAGTCAACCATTGGGTATTATATATAATTATTTACAAAACCAGCGAAGTGGAGTATTGTAACTCTTGCCCTCGGTGTCAAACTAATACACCTCATTTTTGAAGTCTGCTAGTACCCTTCCTTATGATTGGGATCCTTTTTAGATGGCTGCTATGGATCTGGTTGGGCCACTGCCAATGTCCACTAGGGATCACAAGCATATATTCATAGTCCTTGACTATGCCACCCAGTATTCAAAAGCATTCACTGTCAGAAAACTCATCCCCTAAAGTTATAGCAAATAATTTTGACAGATCAAGAAACCCAGTTCACATCAAAAGCTAACTAAAGAGTTGTAAGGCTCAATATAAGTCTGTGTTACTAACATTAATAAACACTAGTTGCTGTATGAATACCCAAAATGGATATAAAGATTATGAAGGAAGAATACGGCACACAAAAAAAAAACAACAAACAAAAAAAAAACATTACTTTGAATTACAAAAAGGAGGTCATAAAACTTATCATATAAAAAATGCTGGTAACCATAAACGGAAATAAATATGATAAAAGTGATCATATAAATGAATACAAACTCCCATAAAATGTAAAGTGCAATCACAGAAGTGCAAAATAAAAACTCAGAAAAGCAGTGCAATTCGTTTGGTGCAAAAATTTGTTCACAACTTCAGACTGCAATGGATCCCAGGATCATTCACCCTAAGTGTTAAGTATTCATCTTTAATTGATGCTCCAAAAAACAAAAAACAAATAATGTGTTCACTCTTCCCCTCAACACACTTCCTCAGTGGAAAGAAACACACTGATCCAAAAATGACCCCCTAAACTAATAAGTAGAAAAAAAATAAAAAAATTGAAAACATTTTTTTTAATTCCACCATCAACAGAACCAGGTGTCCTGTCACCACATCCCAATTATATCAACATAAGAGAATGACCCCCTTTAGAGACGGGACTTTAAAGGTGACATGAACACCAAATAGTATAAAAATATTTTATTACAAAAAAATAACACACTTCAATAAAAAACTTCTATGCAAAGACAAGTCAAATGTATGCAGGAATCAGTGTACGACAAATACAGATACTTATAACATCTCTGGTGTATCCAACGCATTTCTGTTTTGAACGCCTTTATTCAGGGGTATTATCAAAGTCCATGAAGTGATAAGATGCTAAACGGTATGTGATGTTGAACACTGCTGAACATATCTTAGTCTTTGTCCATGGTCTATTCTGATGTTCTCTATAATATTATATGTTTTTCATTGATAGATTTTCTATACAATTACAGCTCTCTTTGTTAATACCCCTGAAGAAAGGCGTTCAAGCCAGAAACACGTTGGGTACACCAGAGATGTTATAAGTATCTGTATTTGTCATATAGTGATTCATGCATACATTTGATTTTTTATTGAAGTGTATTATATTTTTGTAATAAAATTTATATATTTTTATATAATTTGGTGTTCATGTCACCTTTAAAGTCCTGTCTCTAAAGGGGGTCATTATCTTATGTTAAACTAATAAGCAGGTCATAAAGAGCATTGTTAATTTAGCTGCAGCTACACTGCTGCATAATCAAGGAAGTAACCCCTCCCCTGGGCGCTAAAGAATACGTTTACCTTTCTGAACATGTTGCTGTATATATTACACCCGTATTCAGGGTGTTCAAAAAAGCCAACAATACAGTGAACTGCAGAAAACAAAGTTTCATCCAAATAAAAAAGTGATAAAATCCAACAGGAAATATGTTGATGCATTTCAGCCTCTATGGACCTTAGTCATAAGGTTATGACTGAGGCCCATAGAGGCTGAAATGTGTCAACATCTTTCATGCTAGATTATATCCCCTTTTTGTTTGGATCCTTCCTACAACTTAATTTTCTGCAGTTCATGGTTTTGCTGTTTTTTTTTAAAACATCGTTGAGAAGTAGATTGTAGAGGTTTAAAGCAAGGCATCGGTGTTAAATTTTCCTAATTAAGGTGAGCTGACTGGGTTGTAGTGCAGTGCATGTGCATGTATCACGTTGAACACATTCAGCATCTACCCATCCCCCCTTCCCCATGACAGTGGGCAGGGGATCTTCTCCCCGCACCCGCTGTCACGATCTGAAAAAAGCACAGCTGTATGGGGCTCTGCATCATTCATTCACAGAATCCTGTGAATAAATGAACTACAAGTCCCTAATGTTCTCAATCAGGGAAGTGCCACAGTTCTCTACAGAATTCTCCAATTCAAACAATTTGCACAAATGTGTTGGGCTCCTGGATATAGTCCAGGAAACATGAAAGCACAGGGTCACACCTCACCTAATACACTGTCAGGCAAGTTGAGAGCGTATTGCCTGTTTAAGTCGGTGTAAGCTGGAGGAGCATAGAGACTGGCAGTTTCTTCAAGCTCCTGTGTATTACCGATTTATTTTCACATGTAAGAAAGAGATCACTATGTTTGCTTAATCTATACTGAGATAGGCATATACTCTTGGTGAGTGAGATTCCTCAGGTGTGGTGATGGAGCACTATGGGAGATAACCTTTAATTAAGGTTTTTACTGGATGCTATTAGGGGCAGAAGATAAACATTGTTTCTGAACTTGTTTTTTCATTAAATGATTGCATCACACTTTTGATTGGATTTTCACAGATATTTTTCATTTAGGCACACTATATTGCTTGTAGATAAATGGGATAATGGGGTGATGGCGCTCCCTTTGGATAGTTATATTGGGCGTGAGCAGGTATAAGAGGGAGAAAATGAAGAGCCAACCTGCTAGCCCCACAGTGGGGGTGCCCCACCTAAGTGCAGCTTAATATGTATAAATAAATAAACTACTACATATGCAAACCCCCTCCAAAAAAATGTGTAATTAATATAAATATTAAAAATGATATGTGTAACTGATAAAGTCCAAAATTATTCACTCGGTATGTGTTGGAATATACCATACGTGATATCCACATAAAGTGCCAAAAATACCTTTCAATGGTGCAGTATAATCAGTGAACAGTGCAATAACCAGTTTAACTATGGTGATACCCCTAGTGGTAGGTTAGTGGTATACCTCCATAACTGGAAACTGAACCATGAACTGCAACCAAACAGTAATAAAAATATTAGTAGTGGAAATAATAATGGAAATAATAATAATGCCCATATATCACCATATAGTTAAAAAACTAATATGATAGGTTGTACTCTGCAGCCAAGTTGTAAAGTCCATAAGCATTATAAGCAAACAAAAATTATATAGTGTTCATATAGCAGTCCTTAATTTATGCATAGAATTGTCTTCAGATGGTGAAAAAGAATTTTCAAAAAAGTGACTTGAGTGCTCTCAGTATCCTCGGTGACTTAGTGCTCCCCCTCAAGGGTCGACACTCTCCAGATCCAATCACCCCAAAGGGGCAATGTGCATATAGATATGGCCTCTGCGATCTCCTTATCAGCGTGATCAATGGGGCTCCAAGGGTAGTCCTCAGCATTCATGAGAGTAGTTGAGCTTGGTCATGGTAATTTCCCTCATATAGAAAAGAAGGAATAGTAGACTCCCATAGTGTAGTACATTAAATTTATTAAAACATTAAAAAATAAAAAACCTTCCAATAAAAAACTAAGGTCCAGCAGCAAACTGGTTAATTTAGTCCAGCAGCAAGATACCCGAAATTATACTCCAATCTTAGGTGTAGCTAGAGATAATGCTGCACCCAATCGAGCATAAAAACAACCGGCAGGCTGTGACGCTAGATGGAGACAGTAGCGGATGTTTGCACTCCACCTGCGTTCCACCAGCCTGTGTTCCAGAAATTACGTAGTGTGCGTGGCGCCATTGTACGCGTTTCGTCATAGACGACCTCAGCGACGGTGCCAGCACGCCACGCACCACGTCATTTAACAGGGAAGCAGCCATGCTTGTCCCGCTCTTCAATGAAGAAAGCACCTATCGAAGTAACTGAAGGTGGAGCAACATTCCTAATCCCTCCCGCAGTGTCCGCAATGGTTGAAATGTGGTGAAATGCGATCTCTGTGGTACGGCTGGACTATGGTACTGGACCCATACACACCCTCTGGCTGGCTATATCTACTACAGGCTGGGTAACGAGATATTACCAGCACCTGACCTTTAGATAGGTGATGCTCGGGCACTCATTTTGGATACTCATCGATGTAGTACATTATACACTCATGCCCTTAGTGTGGGATTATGGTTAATTTCATATTCCACATCTCCTTTTTCCCTATACACATAGGGCATTATGGTTTATGTACTAGAACTGGAATTTTTTCATTCTAATATTCCTTAACCGTAGATACCTTTACCACTTGCCAATTCTGGAATGTAAGGTTTCATATTGTGCACATTATAAACATGTGCGGCCCCAACCCTTACGTGATGAAGCTTAGTACATCATGATGGGGAGAATAAAAATGGCCTAGAGGTGGAGCCTTTATATGAGTTGCATCTAATTATTAGTATCAAACGAGTTGTGTAGAAGGGGCACTCTTATATATGTGGTGTATGGGTGAAGTAGTAAATATTGAGCATTATCCTTATGTCAGTATTTTCTCAAGATGTATATATGTATATATTATAATTGATCCAACTCAATAGGAAATTAGCCATGATGTCTAATACAACATTACTATACGGCACACCAATCTAGAATTTACCACATCATGATGGGGAGAATAAAAATGGCCTAGAGGTGGAGCCTTTATATGAGTTGCATCTAATTATTAGTATCAAACGAGTTGTGTAGAAGGGGCACTCTTATATATGTGGTGTATGGGTGAAGTAGTAAATATTGAGCATTATCCTTATGTCAGTATTTTCTCAAGATGTATATATGTATATATTATAATTGATCCAACTCAATAGGAAATTAGCCATGATGTCTAATACAACATTACTATACGGCACACCAATCTAGAATTTACCACATTTCAACCATTGCGGACACTGCGGGAGGGATTAGGAATGTTGCTCCACCTTTAGTTAACTATGATAGGTGCTTTCTTCATTGAGGGGCGGGACAAGCATGGCTGCTTCCCTGTTAAATGACGTGGTGCGTGGCGTGCTGGCACCGTCGCTGAGGATGTCTATGACGAAACGCGTACGGCTGGCGGAACGCAGGTGGAGTGCAAACATCCGCTACTGTCTCCATCTAGCGTCACAGCCTGCCGGTTGTTTTTATGTTCGATTGGGTGCAGCATTATCTAGTTAGCTACACTAGCTACACTAGCTACACCTAAGATTGGAGTATAATTTTGGGTATCTTGCTGCTGGACTAAATTAACCAGTTTGCTGCTGGACCTTAGTTTTTTATTGGAAGGTTTTTTATTTTTTTATGTTTTAATAAATTTAATGTACTACACTATGGGAGTCTACTATTCCTTCTTTTCTATATGAGGGAAATTACCATGACCAAGCTCAACTACTCTCATGAATGCTGAGGACTACCCTTGGAGCCGCATTGATCACGCTGATAAGGAGATCGCAGAGGCCATATCTATATGCGCATTGCCCCTTTGGGGTGATTGGATCTGGTGAGTGGGGACCCTTGAAGGGGAGCACTAAGTCACCGAGGATACTGAGAGCACTCAAGTCACTTTTTTGAAAATTCTTTTTCACCATCTGAAGACAATTCTATGCATAAATTAAGGACTGCTATATGAACACTATATAATAATGCTTATGGACTTTACAACTTGGCTGCAGAGTACAACCTATCATATTAGTTTTTTTAACTATATGGTGATATATGGGCATATTATTTACATTATTATTTCCACGTCTAATATTTTTATTACTGTTTGGTTGCAGTTCATGGCTCAGTTTTCAGTTATGAAGGTATACCACTAACCTACCACTAGGGGTATCACCATAGTTAAACTGGTTATTGCACTGTTCACTGATTATACTGCACCATTGAAAGGTATTTTTGGCACTTTATGTGGATATCACGTATGGTATATTCCAACACATTCTGAGTGAATAATTTTGGACTTTATCATTTACACATATCATTTTTAATATTTATATTAATTACACATTTTTTGGAGGGGGATTGCATATGTAGTAGTATATTTATTTATACATATTAAGCTGCACTTAGGTGGGGCACCCCCACTGTGGGGCTAGCAGGTTGGCTCTTCATTTTCTCCCTCTTATACCTACTCACGCCCGATATAACTATCCATAGGGAGCGCCATCACCCCATTATCCCATTTATCTGCTTACCTTTGAAGTACCCCTAGGGGAGCTCCTTCAGGGGGGCAGCATAACTATTTATAGTACTAAGTGCAGTCACTACATTAATACTATATTGCTTGTACACAGGATTTTATGTTTTAGATATTTGTCTGATGGTATTATATTAGAAGCAGTAGGATAGAAGATATTGAATGCACTTGGCCAGACTCCTACCACCTGCACCAAACCTGCATGCAGACCTCAACTATAGTGGGGTGAGGTCACAGGGGTTTATGAGAAACCCAACAGTTCCAAATCATACAGACAGAACACCTAATATAAAATCAGTCCCCTAAGAGCAAAGGTCAAGGTATGCCGAAGTCGATTTATAATTAGTCCAGCAATACCAGGTAGAAGTAAATTTGGACATGTTTTCCTTGGAAATACTAATCAGTCTTCTACATGCTATTTATTCTCCTGAACCAGATCTCAACATTCAGTGATTCTATTTGAGTGCCAATGGCAAGGAATCATGTTGCATTGATCATGAACATTGCCAAAGATTTGCAGTAAGTGTTCCCATGTGTGATGTAGAAAATATTGCACCAGAGAGAATTCAAGCAGATCCGTTGTAACAGCTACAATGACTTTGTGAACTTTCTTTCAGAAAAGTTGTATCTTGGAGCATGACCACCAGATATGAATCGTTGTCCCCTCTTCCATCTCACACCTCCAACAGAGATTGGGGATAGCTGAGTGAAACTTGTGGATTAGAGTGCTTTATTTGTGAGATAGTGATTTTCACTGTCATATATTTACAGACATGTAAAAAAGTATCTGAAGTAAAAAGAAAAGCCATTTAAGAGAAGAGAAGAAAAATTGTTAGCCCTTGGGATATTAGAGGAAGCTAACAGCGAGTGTTCAAGTCCCAAAATTCTCAACCCTAAGCCACTTGGCAGCCCAAAGTTCTTCTGAAAATTCAGAAAGCTAAATCAAATATCCAAATCTGATGCTTATCTGCTTTGCAGAGTTTTGATTGGAAAAAAAACTGCAGTCCATGTTTTGCCTGTTAATCGGACCCCACTAATTAGACAGCTGTGCATAGGCCTTTATAGTTGTGAAATAACTGAGGTTCAACTGCTCTCTTTCTCACTCTTCTCACTCTTCCTACTGTTGGATGAAAGGCTGACTACTAACAGAACGCTCAGTTACCGCTGCTACTACCACTTGTGCCTGTTCCACTAAAAAAAATAAAAATAAAAAAATATATATGGTATATAGTATATATATATATATATATATATATATATATATATATATATACACACACACAGTATATATAAGGTAAAGCAAACATTTAATAACAGCCATGGTTGCAGTGACAATTACTGTTATTCTTGAGGAGTCTTACTGATTCTCCCATTGACATTTTGTCTTAACTTCTAAAGGATCCTTTTCCAAATGTATATATTTTTCTTACTGAACTGAAAAGAATATTTTTACGGCAGTTAGTTGTTCAGTGACAGGCTTCAGACAGTGTCTCGGCAAATCAATCTTCCAAGAAGTGTGTCAAGCAAAATAATAAAAAAAAGATGTCACTGCTGTCAATGAGAAAATTGATGTCAACTAAAAAATATGTCATTATCTAATAAGAAGTATGACAGTGAATACTGCACAAATGAAGAACTCAAATCCCTCCAAAAAAAAAGAAAAAAGCTAGGGGCAGTGATTGTGAAAAATGTGAAAAATGTAGGGCTTCCAAAAGTGAGGGAAGACAAGGAGCACTTGATGCCACATTAATTATTTTCCCTAGTGGTAAGATTTAGTGATTTAGTGGACAGGACACGGGAACAAAGTTGAAAAGACTGAGATTTTATAGGAAAAGGGATTGTGTTGCAGATGATAAACCACTGTGATCTTTTACCATAAAAGCAAAATTATCCAGAAATAGGGTCATGTCTTAAAGGGGTTGTAAACCCTCAAGGTTTTTCACCTTAATGCATTCTATGCATTAAGGTGAAAAACCTCCTGTGATGCAGCTGCCCCCCACCAGAGCCCCACTTTTACGTACCTGAACCCGATCTTTCCAGTGGGGCGAGCACACCAGCTCCAGCCGGTGTCTCTGGTACTGATTGGATAGATTGATAGCAGCGCAGTCATTGGCTCCCACTTCAGTCAATCAAATCCAATGACGTGGGAAACGGGGGGGGCGGGGCAAGTCCTGCTGCTGGTGTCAACAGACGTAGCAGCAGGACACAGGAGCATGCACGCACAAGTGCCCCGAGGGAGAGTGGCTCTCCAACGAGGCACTCGAGAAGAGGAGGAGCCAGGAGCGCCGCTGAGGGACCCCAGAAGAGGAGGATCGAGGCCACTCTGTGCAAAATCAACTGCACAGAGGAGGTAAGTATGACATTTTTGTTATTTTTTTAAATGAAGCTTTAGATATCCTTTAAGTGTAATGTAAAGATAAAAAGTTCCTAGACAAGAAGTTATCCTTAAAAACAAATTATTACTTGTAGTACTCAAAGACTTGACAAATTAGTTAACCTGGATTTCCAATAGTGCACATGGTGTTACCAAACTGACATGGTCATGAAAAAAATACAGTTTGAAGCTTTACAAAGAATATAATACTAGTTATGTAAGGTAGTGGCAGACTAAACCTTTTGGATGTGTGACTTGTGTGCTATAATCTAACATTTATAGTTCTAAAAAAAAAAAAAAAAAAAATTCAAAAATATTGGCCAGGAGAAAATATGCTCAGGTGCTGGTGATAAAATGGATATGGAAAAAATCCAAGTAAAAAAAGAAGAAAAATAATTAAATGATTTAGTTACCTGTACACTGAAAAAAATAACAATTTCCCTGACTGCATGGAGGCCATGTCCTTTTGTAATGAAAGTGAAATATATTGATACCTTCAGTTTTTTTTTTTTTTTTTAGAAGGCCCTGCTGTGCTTTTTGTAGTTTGGTAGATTGTTGGTTCTTTTAGTACCCTCCTCATTATCGGTCTGGTTATATTTTTTCGTTGTCCTCCACGAAAGTCATACTTTCCATGGGCTGCAAAGGTGATGGCCAAAACCTTATATATCTATGTCATTTAGTATAAATTATTCCATTATAATAGGCTGTATCTGTGCTGTATCAGCAGTCCGGTATTCACATTTGGCCCAGAGGTAAAAATAAATGATTATCATGGCTCTATCTGCGATTATTAAATTTAGGTATTTTTAGATGGAAATAAGACATGCTACTACTGTTTGTTTTAAGAAAGCTCCAATGTTCTTCGTGAATGCATATTAGAGCAGCTTATTTAGCCTCTGCTTCAATGATTCCTAATCTCTTATCTGCACTCCAGTGTCAGAATCCGGAATCAAGTGCTGTCTACTACATGCTTTCTTTTTCTGCTCATTTACAGCTACATCATTAGGATACCTCTGATTATTTCTAAGCATGCATTAGTCCTGCACATGCAACTTTTCAATTCAAATAACCATGCCTGCTTGCTCAATAGCTCTGTGCAATCAGCCTATTTTGACCAGTCCCATTTGCAAAAAAACTGCTGGCCAAAGACAAAAACTAGGATGAAACTGATCAAATTAAATTTTTGCTTGGCAAACTTTTTCAAACACTGTGTGCATTTAACAAGTTTTCAGTTTGCTTTGATATTGGTGATTCACAAAGTCACACAATTCACAGTCACTTAGCAGTTCAAGTTCAGAGATTCTAAGGTTCAGTGACTTTCATCACTTCTAGGTTTGGATGGCTGTATACATAGTACATGTCAAGAGCAAAGTTCTGTGTCAAAGGGAGAATTGCTATGTAATATTGTAAATCAAGGTAGAAAATGAAAATCATAATTTAATGTAATTTATCTTATTCTGATGCTATTATTCGAGACCCAAACAACAGCTATAACTTTACATGAAAGGCAGAGAAACGAGTCTATGATTTTTACCCAGTGGAGTGGAAAAATAATTCACTTCCTCTTCTGAAATATTTGCTTGAAATAAGCTATCATGCTCCTACAGAGTTCTTTGGTCATGCCTCCCTTTGAAGCCCAGTGCAATGCTCTGCGCAAGGTGAATGACAATAAGGCTTCTAACAACCTGAATCACTGGGTCGCCACAAATTGCAGCAGTCTATTTAATTTATAGATTTATCTTGCAATCATTCATATTGGTCTAATATTCTTATTATATAGTAATTTAACTGGTCAACTATACATCATTGTTAAAAATTGTTAGCGGGTACAACAAATAATACGTAGTCTAAGCAGTTAGTTTAGTGAGAGAATATCAGTTTAAATGCTTAGTTTACAGATAATAATAAATAAATAATAATAAAAATGTGCTATTTAACTACTACATCTTTCATTGGGCCTCTAAATGATTGCATTATTTTTTAGTTTGAAAAGTCAGTATAAAGGAAAAGGGCTAGTAAAAAGGACTCGTGGGATTAAGAGACAATTTCCTTTGCCTACCTACGGTACTTTGTGCTAAAAGGCATCCATCTTTTTGATCTCAGAAAGTTGGGTGGTTTGATAAACACTGATTTGTGGCTGTGCTGGGGTTTTGTTTTCCATCAGGATACTATGTACAACCATTTTTTGTGTCCTCCCTATGGTTGTATATATTGACCCTTGTGTGAATAAAGTAAGTGGTGATTGAGCTGTGATAAGAGGGGAAGGAAGGAGGAGGAAGGGGAAGGGGCTAGCTCAAATGTATAGAGAGGTGAATGAAAAATGAAAAAAATATACAAAATATAAAGGTATAATGAGCATGAGGGCTAGTATCATACTAGCACATAAAAAATATAATGTAAATACTGAAACAGAAGAAAAGAAAAATCTCAGTGCAAAAGGGCTAGTACCATACTAGCACATATGTGGTAACTCAGCAAATACTTATCAAAAGAAAAATCTCAGTGTAAAAGGGCTAGTATCATACTAGCACATATGTAGTAACTCAGCAAATACTTAATGGTGACTCCAAGTAAATAAATAAATGGTGAACAGTCCCACATATGTGCTAGTATGGTAGTAGCCCTTTTGCACTGAGATTTTTCTTTTCTTCTGTTTCAGTATTTACATTATATTTTTTATGTGCTAGTATGATACTAGACCTCATGCTCATTATACCTTTATATTTTGTATATTTTTTTCATTTTTCATTCACCTCTCTATACATTTGAGCTAGCCCCTTCCCCTTCCTCCTCCTTCCTTCCCCTCTTATGACAGCGCAATCACCACTTACTTTATTCACACCACTTTTGTCTGTTTGGATCAGCCATTTAGGTGTTGCAGCAGTGCCCCTTAGCATAGGTATTTCTGACAGCGCAGGAGTTTCTTCATTATTTATATATTGACCCTTATTTACTACCGCAATTGAGCATGTTCACTTTGCAAATGAATTTTAAACAAAAAATGGTATTTTAGCTTTAACATTATTGGATGATTGAAGTTAGCACAACTTCTTCACATTCACAAAGCTAAGTGAAAATTCCCTTTGTGAAGTGAACATGCTATTTTCCTTTAGAAAATCAGAGATATTTTGCTTGTTTTACAAATTTCCACCCACATTCCTAAAACATAATTGTATGTTAATGGGTCTTTGCTCTCTGGTGTGTGTCTGTTTAAACATGACTTGGTTCATTGACATAAATGCATCAAAAGCAAGTGGAAACCAAGTTTTGCACACAGTGACTGGTGTGGTGTGGTGTGGTGACTTATTTCCAACTGTAAGGTTCCATGGAGTATGATGACACTATATAAATTAATACTCAAATACAAATATAATGACTAGATCTGCAAAATTCAGCCTAAGAGGAAAACAATTACATACAGTATCTCACAAAATTGAGTACACCCCTCACATTTTTGTAAATATTTTATTATATCTTTTCATGTGACAACACTGAAGAAATGACACTTTGCTACAATGTAAAGTAGTGAGTGTACAGCTTGTATAACACTGTAAATTTGCTGTCCCCTCAAAATAACTCAACACACAGCCATTAATGTCCCATTAATGTTGAAACCGCTGGCAACAAAAGTGAGAACACCCCTAAGTGAAAATGTCCAAATTGGGCACAAAGTGTCAATATTTTGTGTGGCCTCTATTATTTTCTAGCACTGCCTTAACCCTCCTGGGCATGGAGTTCACCAGAGCTTCACAGGTTGCCATGGGAGTCCTCTTCCACTCCTCCGTGACAACATCACAGAGCTGGTGGATGTTAGAGACCTTGTGTTCCTTCCATTTGAGGATGCCCCACAGATTCTCAATAGAGTTTAGGTCTGGAGACATGCTTAGCCAGTCCATCACTGTGTGTTTGGGGTCGTTATGTTGGAATACTGCCCTGTTGCCCAGTCTCCGAAGGGAGGGGATCATGCACTGCTTTAGTATGTCACAGTAAATGTTGGCATTCATGGTTCCCTCAATGAACTGTAGCCCCCCAGTGCCGGCAACAAACAAGCAGCCCCAGACCATGACACTCCCACCACCATGCTTGACTGTAGGCAAGACACACTTGTCTTCGTACTCCTCACATGGTTGTCGCCACACACGCTTTACACCATCTGAACCAAAAAAGGTTTTCTTGGTCTCATCAGACCACAGGACATGGTTCCAGTAATCCATGTCCTTAGTTTGCTTGTCTTCAGCAAACTTGTGCATCATCTTTAGAAGAGGCTGCCTTCTGGGACGACAGCCATGCAGATCAATTTGACGCAGTGTGCGGCATATGGTCTGAGCACTGACAGACTGACCCCCCCACCCATTCAACCTCTGCAGCAATGCTGGCAGCACTCATACATCTATTTCCCAAAGACAACCTCTGGATATAATGCTGAGCGCGTGCACTCAACTTCTTTAGTCGACCATGGTGAGGACTGTTCTGAGTGGAACCTGTCCTGTTAAACTGCTGTATGGTCTTGGCCACCCTGCTGCAGCTCAGTTTCAGGGTCTTGGCAATATTCTTATAGCCTAGGCCATCTTTACGTAGAGCAACAATTCTTTTTTTCAGATCCTCAGAGAGTTCTTTGCCATGAGGTGCCATGTTAAACTTCCAGTGACCAGTATGAGAGAGAGCGATAACACCAAATTTAACACACCTGCTCCCCATTCACACCTGAGACCATGTAACACTAACAAGTCACATGGATCCAGGGAGGGAAAATGGCTAATTGGGCCCAATTTAGACATTTTCACTTAGGGGTGTACTCACTTTTGTTGCCAGCGGTTTAGACATGAATGGCTGTGTGTTGAGTTATTTTCAGGGTACAGCAAATTTACACTGTTATACAAGCTGTACACTCACTACTTTACATTGTAGCAAAGTATAATTTCTTCAGTGTTGTCACATGAAAATGTATAATAAAATATTTACAAAAACGTGAGGGGTGTACTCACTTTTGTGAGATACTGTATATGCCATCAGACAATATAATTTTTTTCTTCTGCCATTGTATTATGTGAATAGTTCATAGCAGTTCTTACTTTGCAAAGGGTCTCTTCTGCAGATATAAATAACTTCACTATTATTTGTAGCTATAACTTAAAGTACAACATGTCAATAATGCTAAAATTAGTATTATATTACACATAATTTGCTGGAGGCAGACAGGTTTGGTAGCACAGAGTACCTACAGTAAATAGTCAAAATTAATAGACCTTCTCACTCACACAAAAGGCTTGCAGAGATCCATCATCACCCATACCTCATACCTCCCTTTTCCTGCAGTTATATGTGTACATTCAATACCATTGCATCTCCCATTTAAAACCCAGGGTCACTGAAACTGTTTCAGTGTATTACCAGCACAAGCCTGTATATTTACAATACAGCTCTTAAATACAGTTCAATTGTTCTGCGAACACTTTACCCAGTAGGGGAGTTTAATGACTTTTTATTTGACTTTGTAGCAACAAGAACCAGAACAACTGCTTTCTTTCAATAAAGTTCACAAGTTTGTTTTCATCTGCAGAGAAAGTGAAATGTGTTTCTAAGGACCAATTTCTTCCACATATTATTCTTTGGCAGGAATAAGCTGTTTGAGGTTTATAAAGTACCCCCATCGATTTAATGATATTCTCTGAGTATTGAGTGGTCAGTCACAATGAAAGGGAACAGAAATTGTGCTCCTGCATTGGCACAGAACATTAAGATGAGGTCTCTTTGATCTGTAGGCTCCTGGATTTGCTTCATTTGAAATATACTCATGGTAAATCAAAATTACAGGCTGTTTTCCTGTCTTTCAAATAACCACAAATGCATTTAGAAACAAAAACACTAAACCATGAAAAAGCAATTTGTGTTGTCTAATGAAACGGTGTTATTGATAATGTTTTAAATCAATAGATACATATAACTAAGTATTTGTCTAATATGTTATATCTGAAAACTTTATAGAAAAAAGTTCACTTCACTTTGCAGTAATATCGAATTTTGGACTTAATATAGTGCAATGTTTTGGTAAATGTTAGCACAGCTTCAGCTGATGCTTGGTGTCCTTAAAAGTAATGTATCCTGGTGTTCACATCTAATCTGAGACCCTTTATACATACATTTTTCCCAGGGCTGAGTGAATTATGAGAAGCTTTGCAGACATCTAAGATCCAATCACGTGCATGCAAAAATGCTATTTTTTTTACTTTATTTACACATGGTTGGGTATTCTTTGCAAAGTGAAATTTCAATACATTTGCTAAATTCTGGGTAAAATTTCACTGCATAATGAAACTTCCCTTGCAAAATGAATTACCTATTTGCCTTAAGTAAATTAACCCCATAATGCCTTTAAAGGAAATGTGTCCTGGTTTCCACATCTGATCTCTCCTGCCTGGGATCTTCTCCCCCTGCTGAAGCAGGGAAATTCCACAGCAGCTCCAGGCTCCAGAGGCAACAGCTTTGACTTTAACACTTTTGCACAAGCTCCCCTTTTGTGAGTGTGTTTTGATCATTATTATAATAGGCAGACACAACATACTACCAGCTAACTGTAGTTTCTAGACAGAGGCAAAATAAGCAAGTGGCAAAATAGCATATGTGTCTGAAATGCGAGATCATGCATTTCTTCAAATTCATCTTTTTCTTTGCATAGGGGCCAGGGGCGTTGCTAGGTCTACAAAAGATCTGGGGCTAGAGCCCATAGCAGCGTAGTAAAGAAAGTCATATGCTTGGGCGGGCATACACATGTATATACAGTAATATACATGTGTGTGTGTATATATATCCCCAGAGAGCCCCCCACTTACATCAGGGTCCCCAGAGAGCCCCCTTACATCAGGGTCCCCAGAGGGCCCCCCTTACATCAGGGTCCCCAGAAAGCCCCCACTTACATCATTGTCCCCAGAGAGCCCCCACTTACATCAGGGTCCCCAGAGAGCCTCCTCCTTACATCAGAGTCCTCAGAGAGCCTCCCCCTTTCATCAGAGTACCCAGAGGGCCACACCCACTTACATCAGGGTTCCCAGAGAGACCCCCTTACATTAGGGTCCCCAAAGAGCCTCCCCCTTAAATCTGGGTCCCTAGAGAGCCTCTGCCTTAAAATCAGGGTCCCCAGAGAGCCTCCCTTACATTAGGGTCCCCAAAGAGCCTCCCCTTGCATCAGGGTCCCCAGAGAGCCCCCCACTTACATAAGGGTCCCCAGAGAGCCTCCCCTCCCCTTGGGGACCCCTGCAGAGACTCGGGCTATTGGCCCCAGATTCGGGGCTATAGCCCCAAAAGCCACCCCCTAGCAACGCCCCTGATAGGGGCTGTGTGGAATATGCTGACTTTATGCAGTAGCTCATGGGAGTAATGACCTTTAAAAGAGTATGATATATAATTTAAGACATGGATCTAACCTGGTTATTCTGGAAGTCATAGTCCAAGGAATACTGAAGCTTTCCAAGCTTTTCTTCTTCTTTTGGTTTTTCCTTGTCTTCTCCGTCAGTTAAACCTGTCTCAGCATCATCATCATCATCATCATCATCATCCTTCAAAGCCTGGCAAGAAAATGCATGACATTACTAAGCTTCCTAAAAAATATAACATTATTTAACTCAAAGTGTCAAAATTCATTTTGGTTGTACCTGTCCATTTAAGTATGGTATATGCTCAGCATACAGCAATATATATTTATATATTTTTTTTAAATATTGTGAAAAAAACATGCAGATAAAAATAATATATCTAATAATGTATGTAATATTTTGGAACGTTTAGGAGATTTAACATCCTTTATTAAAGCTTTGTGAACATGCTGATAAAGTTATGACAAGAAAAGATCTCATTACAAAGTAACATAACAAATCTATACCATTACTGCATGCAAAATGTCAGGCCTCATTCAAAAAAATGTAGCTGCCAGCTTCTCGTGCCTGTATGATATTTCACAGTATGGAACTGCCAACCATGGGTACATATGTAGCGCAGAAATACAACATGCTATTATATAGAATGGAAGCTCATGGAATAAAGGTTTTTCTACTCTAATTAGTTAATTTTTTAGGTAAAGCCAGGCTGATCTAAATTAATCATAGTCATACTATTTCAGTAAATAAGACAGGCATTTTTGTTTTGGTAATTAAATAATCAGTTTGCAATTTAGTATGTTTGAGATTAAGTTTTACATTTTCAACTAGTAATAGGAGGCTTACAATATGTGTTCTTGCTGCCTTATAATAACATTTAAAAATAAATGTCACTACCCAGTGTAGATCAGGACAATTTTTACAATCCTTATGTTTTTGTCTTCCATCATTTAGCTGTGAGATATTTATATTATTTATATTTTAAGCTATCAAACTGTGAGTGCAAACATTTGGCTATTTATACAAAGTATACATAAAGATATACGAAAGTAATCATACTGTGGTTTTAAATGCCTCCTTTTTCAGAAATGTTCCTTTTCAATCAACCCCTTTTCAAACTATTGCTTTATTGCCCCAGGCCAATCTGGACCCTAAACAATTGAATAAACTGCTCTTTAAAATTCTGCTCTGTATATCTATTCTGTAATGACCAGAAATAAAGTAACTGTTGACCACAGGTTTAGTGAACAGATTGTGTTCATATTTATGTGGTGCACAGACCTGTCTAAAAAGACGTACAGTAGATTTCATCTAAGGCTTTGGCATATCCACATAATGAGCACCAAGTCAACCATTTGCATAACACACAGTGTATTAAATGTATTCTATTGATTGACTGATAAGAGGAGTTCATTTTAGCATAATATTTTTGCTGAAACGCACAACATGATTTGGCTTCAGAACTAGAGATATTTGCCAAGAAGCTATTCAGCAAATGAAACAACGACAGCAAAAAAAGTTCATGATAAATGTTAACTAAGGAATATATCTGGCAGAACACTGTCCTACAACTGCCAGAATGTTAAATGCTTTTTTTATTGCCATGTTTTAGTCTTTTCTGCAAAACTGAGGTTTTACAGCACAGGGCATTCAAATCACTCAGAAACCATTTGGTCCTCAACAAAAATTCCAATGAATAGTTCACAAAGCTGTTTTTTCTACCTTGATCTAAGCCTCCAACAGCATGTTGAAGATCTTCTATGTTATGGCATAGCCTTAAAGATTTTACAGAGGTCTGCAGTGTCCTAATACTTTCCTATAACACCCCCAAAAACTGACTGGGTGATTTAATAAAAAGTGTAAGGAATTAAGCAGAAGTAAACCATCCTATATCCTATCCTTTTCAGCAAAGGAAGCTGCCATCTTGGACCTTGCAACTGCCATGGTGCTGCACATGTTATCACTTATGACAAGAAAAATGTGATGCTTTCACAGTTTGGATGAGAACACAAGTAAATGAGACAGTTGGCAATCCTGGCATGCCAGGAATGTAGCTGTTTTTTGAAACCATTAAATTGATGGGTTTACTTCTGTTTCAAGTACCCATGACTGCCAATGCATTGGGGTGGTCTTGCTTCAGTAAATAATACAATAAAAATGTTATTGTTCTATTACCTTTCTTGCCCATGTGCACCTTACGTTTGCTTGGTATAAATTGACCTGTTAAATTTGAAACACTGGAACTTAGCTGCCTTTGAATGAGTCTGGGTTTCTGGTGTGTCCCCTCTATATAAGTCTCATTGTTTCCAAATTCATGTAGAAAAACTTTTGTTTTCAAAGCACTTACCGACCAGCCGCCATCATTATACTGCAGCAGGTCAGCACGATCCTGCGAACCATCGTAGCTGTATGTTGGCTCTTCTAAGTGGGATAGTTGGCACGCAAACATGCCCGCTGCACTGCGGGGGTGCCAATGCTCATGACGGGCGGTCGCGATGACCACCAGCCATGTGCGATCGTGGGCATGAGAGGCAGAACAGGGATGTGTGTGTGTGTAAACACACAAATGCCTGTTCTGTAAGGAGAGGAGATGCAGATCGTGAGTTCCTAATAGCTAGGAACCACAATCTGTCATCTCCTATAGTCAGTCCCCTCCCCCTACAGTTAGAACACACACTAGGGAACACCGTTAACCCCTTGATCACACCCTAGTGTTAACCCCTTCCCTGCCAGTGACATTTATACAGTAATCAGTGCATTTTCATAGCACTGATCGCTGTATAATTGTCAATCAACCCAAAAATGTGTCAAAAGTGTCAGATGTGTCCGCCATAATGTCGCAGTCCCAATAAAAGTCGCATATCGCCACCATTACTAGTAAAAAAATAATAATAAAAATGCCATAAATCTATCCCCTATTTTGTAGACACTATAACTTTTGTGCAAACCAATCAATATACGCTTATTGCAATTTTTATTACCAAAAATATGTAAAAGAAAACATATCGGCCTAAACTGAGAAAAAATTAGCTTTTTTTAAAAAAAAATTGGGGATATTTATTATAGCAAAAAGTACAAAATATCGTGTTTTTTTCAAAATTGTCGCTCTTTTTTTGTTTATAGCACAAAAAATAAAAACCACAGAGATGATCAAATACCACCAAAAGAAAGCTCTATTTGTGGGAAAAAAAGGACAACAATTTTGTTTGGGTACAGCGTTGCATGACCGCGCAATTGTCAGTTAACCTGACGCAGTGCCGTATCGCAAAAAATGGCCTGGTCATTGAGCAGCCAAATCTTCCAGGGCTGAAGTGGTTAATTTAGACTTTTGCAGTAACTAACTGGTAAATGTGCTGGATATTTTTTTTTGTAGTGTATTCTGTAAACTGCCCTGCCCACGTGTGCCTTAATTTTACTAATTTGATCTGAGTGGTTGCCAGTATTACTTTGCCTATTTTGGTATGTGAATGTAGATTTAATAATGAGTTTGCACTGTTTACGAATAATGTCCAGTAAGGCAGGCCATAAATGGTGCCACGGGTTGCAGGAAAGAAATTTGCATGTTCCCCCCATCAACACAGACAGTGTTGGTGCGGGAATCCCTCCTGCTGGGCCATTTTCTTCTCTAGGTGGAGGGGCAGGCAGGGTAAGCTGTCCCCACCGGGAGAGGAAAGTGATTTTTTTTGCTTGTAATATTGTTTTATTTGTACACCTTAATCATTTATTTAAAAAAGAACATGTATATATGATTACATCATTTTTTCTATCTATCTATCTATCTATGTATCTATGTATCTATCTATGTATCTATGTATCTATCTATGTATCTATGTATCTATCTATCTATCTATCTATCTATCTATCTATCTATCTATCTATCTATCTATCTATCTATCTATCTATCTATCTATCTATCTATCTATCTATCTATCTATCTATCTATCTATCTATCTATCTATCTATCTATCTATCTATCTCTGACCTTCTGGCCTTAGTCTGTTGTAATCTTATTAAGTAATAGAAATAGCAGGCCTTAAATCAAATAATATTAGGGAGAAATGTAACATGGGCTACATGATTGATTTGTACCTTTTATATCATAAATGTTAATTATTTGCAGCAATTACACAATTTTAGCCTTCTAATGCAATTCTGTTTGCATTTGTGGGGATAACTTTGTTTGAATGAAATCAATTTAGTTCAGCCTCTTGATGTATTAAGCAGTGTTAAGCAGTGGATTAATCTCAATTGAGAAGCCCCAGCTGTCAAGACAACTAATCACAAAATGTTTTCACTGTCTATGGTTTATCCAAACAGGAAAAAAAAAACCTACCGCAATTGACAATCCAGAACAGTCATGAGATACAACACAGAGAGGGAGGACACAGAAGGAAGAAATCAAATTAGGACAGCCACACATAACCATTGTAAGAGCCATGGAGAAATGACCATTAGATATGCATCTCATTAGCACTTCATTTTATTTACAGAGAAAATTGCCATGTAGGTCAATGCTGTTCAACAGGAAGAACTTCAAATGTCCCCTGGATTAATTCCTGTTTGCCACAGTAGCTGCTACTGCACATTGTGATGATAATGAGGTCTGATGACCGAAAATTATGTGGAGAGAATGGGGAAATCATATTACACACACTGCCACCCTCATTTTCCAAAATTCACTAGCTGATAACAAAAATAGTTAGATTTAAATTTCCATGCTAGTTTCTTTTTCTAGGGGTGTAAAATATTTAACAAAATAAATATCCTGATCAAACACATTAACACAAAGCAGGTAAACTAAAAAGCAATGCAAAAACACCTTGGCCAGGATCTGAAAATATTCTTAATGCAGCTTGTTCATAAATGGCTGCTGTAAACTGGCCATATTACAATCTGTTTAATGGTCTGCATAAATACATATTTTGGTCTGGGTTTTAATAAGCACAATTCTGGTTCATATTTAATCATTTTGGCTGTAATGGGGATACCTTCAAAAAGTTGTTATGCTAAGATAGAAAAGAACAATCAGAAACCAAGCATTTCTATATTACTAGGGGCTGAAGGCTGAGGGGATACATTACACCTCCTAAGAGAAACATACATAGGGTTCATATCACATTTGTTGTCTATAAAATCATAATTGCATTCTGTTTAATAATATGTTGGTTATCAGATTGTAAATCCCGTAATTTGGAATTATAAATATAGAATAAATGGCATTAAGAGGGTGCGCAATAAAGCATAATTAAACAATATACAATCCCTTTAGCACACCCTTCAGACCCTGTGATTGGTTGTGTCATGTCTGTAAATACCCTTTTCATGGACCATTGTATGAGAGCCACCAAAACCCTCCTATACATAACCTAAACAAGGACCTCTTTCCAATATAAAAGATAACAATAAATCAGATGGAAACCTGGGGGAAGTGCATTGTTTTAAAAACTAAGCAAGTGCATTATTGTATTGCCATAATAATGTATATAAACACATTTCTATTATAATCTTAACAGCTTAAGTGAAAGATCATCATTGGCAATATAGAATGAAAAGGAAAGATAATGGTCAATACAGTTGATAATTGGTGGGAGGTAAGTGTGCTTATGATCCATGGGGCAAGGTACTCTCCATACCATAGGTGCTTATGACCTGGTTGATGCTATATCAGCTTATTCTTTTCATTGTAAAATTAATTGACATAACATGTAATTATATTAGAATATAGAGACAAGAGATGTCATTGTGACTTTGTCTCAAAATAAAGTGTATATATTTTGCAGTCATATTATTCATATAAGCCAACTGTGCTTTATTAAAAAAAAATCATGTAAATGTAACCAGGACTTCAAAGTGATTTTTTTGTTTTATCTGATATTTTTAAGCACAATAAAACAAAAGTAAAAAGGCTTGGGCATGTAGGATGGACCCAGTCTTCTTTAATTGGGAATGACTTTGTAGTTATAATATTAATAGCACCCTTAAAGAAAGGTTCTTAGCACTAAAACATTTCTGTAAATCCATTATGAAATGACCATTGACCTGCCATAAGACAGCTGCATTTCATTTACACAGCAGTAACCACAAAGAATTGTGCCTGTAAATAAGATGACTTTTTGAATGGTACAATCACAGAAAAAATCTCATATTGAGTTATTATGCTAATTTCTTTCTTTCTTTTTTAACAAATATTTTATTTGCTTTCAAAGACATTCAATCTCAAACAAATAGGTCATTTTTCCAATTAGTAACAAAGATAATACAGTGTACAAAAACTGACATATTGCAACAACAAAAAAAAAAAGAAACAAAAACACAAGTAAGCATTTACAATACACATTGTTAGTAACACAGCAATACAATATAGACCATTTACATGGAAAGTGTAGATTTTAACGAGAGTTATAACAATATTCAATTGTAGCTATTAAACAGCAAAAACAGAATGTCTACATGTATATTTACTTTGGATCAGTTACGGTTCTAAATATATAGTTAGACAACACGGTAATACAGCTTTTATATTTCCAGATTTTGTAGAAATTAAAAAAAAAAGGCTGTCTGCTCTCAATCCATCTGCATGGTAAAATAGAACTCAAACCACTTGCATGTTTATCTGGGATTGCAAATTGTAGGACTTGGTTAATGCTCATAACATTTCTATTTTGTGTGGTGCAAGCTGTGTTAAAGAGTTTTAGCCAACTAAATAAACATTAGCAGCATCAGGATGAATCCTGCACTGATTTTTGTGGATGCGCAGACTCCATATTGTGTTGCACTATCCATTGTGTATGTCCCAGCACCGTTTCACTAAAACAGCTATAAAATGTTTTAGTAAGACATTTAAATTGTTGGGTGAATTTTCATAAATCGCATACCAAAAGCAAAGCCGGTCTCCTGTGTTTCACTGGTGGTAGCTTGGTATCCTATTGTGGCACATATGGAATAGTGTAACTACTGGGGCTCTGATCTCCTGTTGCCAGGAGAGCTGGTTTAAAAATGAGCTCTGTGAAATTCATACAGGGGTCCAGAATAGTTGGCATTATATTAACTGCCTCAAAAATATGTGAACATTTAATTTGTGCATATAGGACTTTTTATGCCAAACAATACAACTGCATATTCACTTCTAAATGATTCCTGCTGCCAAAAGAATAAAACATACTGTATAATATTTTGTAGTTTAGTTATCATAAATATAATTGACATTGTAAAATGAATTGGATACTGCAAATGAAGGCAGGTTAGAAATAAAATCCCATGAAAAAAGTAATAAAGAAATACAGTTTCTGCTTTTGTGCACCAAGTTAATTGAGGAAACAAGACTTAATGCCTAAAAGAAAGACCATGGTTAGTAAAAATGTAATGCTGCATATCACAGTTTTTATTAAATCAAATGTTGTGTTTAGCATAAAGAGTCAATCCAAAAACCGACTTTTCCATTTTCAGTAGATGATGAATCTCACCCAATTCCAATGCTTCTCATTTGCATGATTGTCATAAAGCACTTGACCTGTAGCACTTCAAATGCTTCAAAGACGCAATAAGTTCAATAATGTATTATTTTTAAAAACACACTTTACTACACTATCAGAAATATTTCTTACTTTATGCTTTTTGGGAATGAGCAAAATAAGTAAATTGGATGATTGAAAATCGAAGCATTTGCTGTGCTACAGGTCTGAGTGTACACACAAGTGCTTTATGCCAATCATGCAAATCAGAGACATTGGAATCTGGTGAGTTTTTGTCTGAGGGGAGAGGTGTTTCACTTTTGATGTGGTGTCAACACGTGCATTTGGGTTTGAAGATAGATATCAAGGTTCTTTCACAGTAATGAATTGGATTTACAGTATGTGGACTTACAGTATGTGAACTTGTTATTTATGTTTATCACATACTCACGGTGGCATTCAATTTTCATCACAGTGCTTTTAGATTTTTTTTCACTCTTATTCCAATTTGTGTTTATTCATTTTATTTTTTTTTAATGTGACAGCGGTGAAGTTACATTTGAGGTAGAGTGTATATTTTCCTCCTAAGCGGCGGGTGCTTTGGGAAATTGTGTTCTCAACCTTAGTATTACCAGGGCCTGACAAATTTTTCTAAAATCTTATATGCCCCAATAATTAAAAACATTTATACTCTTACAATAATTTTGCCGTTTTTCTCTCTCTTATTCTTTCTATTCCCTCTCCCTATCTTTGCTTCTTCCTTTCCCTCTCTTATATTTTCTATTTCTCTGGTTTTCTATTCCTTTATTTCTCTCTTTGCTGTGGCTATCTTGTATTCTCTTTCGCTCTTGAAGTCTTTCTCTATATTGTTTTCCCTCTTTCTCTCTCTCGCTCTAGTTTTCTCCTTTTCTCTCTTATCCTCATTTTGTCTCACTCACTGTTAAAGTGTATATAAACCTGAAAAAACATATAATTGCCCGCCTTAGGCTCAGCCAAATCATATTGTCCCAGATGTTAATTTTTCAGTTGGAAATTAATGCTAAAAATAAAATAAATAATATTGTATTTTAAAGAACTGGTGCATACATTAATTACATTTTAAAAACAAATGGAACCTTGTTTTCAGGGTCCTGCAGTTCACTAAGTTTAATGAGTAATTACAACATCAGACACTCTAAAAATTCAGCCAATCGTGAAGATCTGATACTGTCAGGGATGGGCTGAACCCCCCCAGTTCGGTTCACACCAGAACATGTGAACAGGCACAAAATTTGTGCAAACATGCAAACCCTATTAAAGTCTGTGGGATATGAACATGAAAAATCAAAAGTGCTAATTTTAAAGGCGTATATGCAAGTTATTGCCATAAAAAGTGTATAGGGATCAGGGTACTGCCCCAGGGGACATGTATCAATGCAAATTTTTTTTAAAACTGAGGTTTTTTTAGGAGCAGTGATTTTAATAATGCTTAAAGTGAAACAATAAAAATGAAATATTCCTTTAAATATCGTGCCTGGGGGGTCCCCTTGGTCTGCCTTTAAAGTTGTGCATCTGTGTGATGTGTTTGTGTTTTACTGTGTCGCAGCAAAATTTTACATTTCTAAAGGAAAAAAAAGGTAGTTTAAAATTGCTTGTGGCTGTAATGTATTGCCGGTTCCCGGCAATATAGGTAAGTTGAGGAAAAAATTGGCTTGGGCCCCCCTCCCAGTCCATACCAGGTCCTTCGGGTTTGGAATGGATATTAAGAGGAACTCCATGACAAAATTAAAAAAAAAACCACAGCGTGGGGTCCCCCCAAAATTCATACCATGCAGAATGAGCGCCCCCTCCGGAACCATTGAACCATACCAGGCTGCTTGCCCTCAACATGAGGTGGGTGCTTTGGGGTCTCCCCAAAGCACCTTGTCCCCATGTTGATGGGGACAAAGGCCTTATCCCCACAACCCTGGCCATTAGTTGTGGGGGTCTGCGGGTGGCTTATCGGAATCTGCAAGCCCCCTTTAACAAGGGAGCCACCAGATCCTGCACCCCCTATGTGAATGGGTATAGGGTACATTGCATCCTTACCCATTCACCAAACAAAGTGTCAAAAAGTAAAAACCACAATACACGGTTTTTGACAATTCCTTTATTAAAAAAGAAAAAAAAGTGTCCTGCGATGTTCATAAATCATCAATCATGCTGTCCGATGGACCCAAAAAATAGAACAAAAATACTCCACCTCTATCAGAGGCTTACCGCCGACTGCTATCTTTTCGCTGCAACAGCTCTTATATAGGCATGGGCCTATAGGCATAAGGGGGCAGGGTCACTTGGTTACATCACTGGGTGGCCCCGCCCTTGCCTACATAACAGCTGTCACAGCCAAGAGACAGCAGTCGGCGAGACGCCTCCCATCAAGGCGGATCTTTTTTTTTCTATTTTTCGGGCCCGTCGGGCAGCGGGATTGAAGATGGATGTACATCGTGGGATACTTTTTTTTTCTTTTTTAATAAAGGAATTTTCAAAAACTGTGTATTGTGGTTTTTACTTTATGACACTTTTTTGGTGAATAGGTACAATGTACCCCATACCCATTCACATGGGGGTGGGATCTGGGGGCCCCCTTGTTAAAGGAGGCTTCCAGATTCTAATAAGCCCCCTGCCCACAGACCCCAACAGCCAATAGCCAGGGTTGTGGGGATGAGGCCCTTGTAGCCAACAACATGGGGACAAGGTGCTTTTGGGGGACCCCAAAACACCCTCCCCATGTTGAGGGCAAGCAGCATGGTATGGTTCAGGAGGGGGGCGCTCACTAATCCCCCCTATCCTGGCCTGCCAGGTTGCTTGCTCGGATAAGGGTCTGGTATGGATTTTGGGGGGACCCCACGCTAATTTTTTTTCCAATTTGGCATATAGTTCCCCTTCAGATCCATGCCAGACCCAAAGTGCCTGGTATGGATTTTGGGGTGGCGACCCCAGACCATTTTGTTTTTTTTAATTTTGGCGTGGAGTTCCCCTTAAAATCTATACCAGACCCAAAAGGTCTGGTATGGAGGGGGGAACCTATGCCGTTTTTTTTCTTAATTCTGTCATAGGGTTCCCCTTAGCCACTTCAATACACTGTATTATATACTGTCTGCACTGTATATATATTCTACACTGAATGCAGAATATATATATAAATACTAAATTGCCTGCACGCCACTAACCTGCCTCTAACTTCTCTCATTCATTAGAACTAAATACTGCCACCGTGTAAGCAGCCTTATGTAGTGTGGGGCGTGGACTTAGCCCCCTGAGCCATGATTGGCTAACGGCACCCTCCTTTTGGCCAATCATGGCTCTCACAGCAGAGCACGTTGTGATTGGCCAAAGCATGCAGGTCAGGTGCAATCTCGCAGCGCATTATGGGGCATTCCGCAATGCTTAAATTTGCTGCAAATGCCCCATAATGTTCCGTATTCGCCAAACGGGCGAACACCCGATGTTCGAGTCAAACTTATGCTTGACTCGAACATCGGGACCATCCCTACTGTCCGTTGACAATGTCAGAACTTGCTTGTCTTCTTCCTTAAAGTGTCTGATGGGTTATAGGTTGTGTTTAGACATTACAATCAATGAAATGCAGGACCTCTGTTGTTTCATTCATACTACATGGGCACCAGCCACATATGTCTTCTAGCCCAGCTTGCGAACCTAGGAATGAAAGGGGAGTGCCAAGATCCCCAATAAATTTAGGAAGCCAGGGGGTCACTAGCAGCTATAAAAAATATTTAGATTGCTTTTTACTCAACTTATATCTCTGGAAGAAACTTTACTCAACCAGTATCTCTGGAAGAAACAATTATGCTGCCAAACAAAGTAAAATGATAGTTTCTAAGAAACTGCATAATATTTCACAAAAGAATACATCTTTGTTTGAGCAGGAATAATAAACTTAAATACTTGAATAATAATTTTTAAAAGATAATTCCCACCAATGTTAATTTATTAATAAAATGACATTTAGCCTTCTTGGATGTTTTTTTTTTTGTTCCTTTCTTTTTTTTTGTTCCTTTCTTATTTCTGTTGCTATTGCAACTTCCACTTATTTGCAATACACATGAAGGACTCATGGTTAAGCAACATTTTGTTCATTCAAAAGTGAAGATAAGTAATGTAAAGTTTAGTATGATAAAAACCAAGACTGCTAATAAATTTCCCTGTTTACTAATGACTTGGCCACTCCCCTGACCTGATATAAATGATTTTCTAATCTGCAAAATTGGTGATTACAGCAAATAATTCTCTATCAGTGACCCACTAACATGCTGTAAATGAGCTGCTTGCTTTCATCACAGCATGTATAGCCAGTTTAAGGCAACTGTATTCTGCTTTAGTAAGAAATTGGCAATAGTAGCCAAATGAAACTACTGAAGCCAGCAGATGTGGCATGGTTACCTAAAATGATATGATGTTAGTTATTACTCTAACAGACGTACACAAAGGCTGTAAAAACAGCAAAGCTTATGCAAAAAATGCATTAACTTATGATTGGTTAATATCACCTACCACAGTTTACCATTTGCATTACCAAATAAGCCTATATATTCAGCTTAGTAAAGAAAATTATACACTGGGAAGAATTATCCTTTAATCCAAATTTTAACAAAGAAAAAAATATTATAAAGCATAAAAAAGTCAAACAAAATTATGGCATATATTAGCAAGCACAGCGCAGACCTTCTAGGGACAAATTACCCTTTTCAGGAGTTTTTAAGGCCCCGTTCACATTAGTTTTTAGGTGTACTGCCATTTAAACTCTATTAGAATATGCATTTTCATAAAATTACATCAAAGCCCTGCATGCTGCATTTTTCATGCACTTTCATAAAACACGCTTTGTAATAGAGTTTAATGGCAGTGCACATAAAAACATACATACAATGTGCAAAAAGATGCACTGCACTGATGTTAACCCGGTCTAACTCTTAAAAGGCTACTCCTAAAAAAAAAAATAACTATAAGAAGATATAGTTTCCTATACTCAAACGCTCATTATGCTCTATTATAGATTGTCATTTGTCTTAATTTCTGAAAGAAAATACCCTGAAGAAGGGATTAACACTGAAATCCTGAAACGTGTCGGACAAAATGCAAAGGAGACCAACAATTTCAACTATATCAACTGTATTGTTTTTATTTCTAATTTTATGTCCTACATGGTGATGTAAGCACCTATTCATTTTTAATACTACCCTAATAAATGTTGTTATTTCTCTCTATATATCTTGATACTCTTCAATCTCCTTATCCAGTTGCCTTAAAAGTCCCCTGTGTACTCTTCCTGGGGGGTACTTTATCTTTTTATAGTTATCTATTTTTTGGAATGTTGGCAACAACCTGGTCTTTTTAGGTGAAACCCTTTCAAAACTCGTATATAAATAAAAATAAAGACCTGTGAAATAAAACATGGAATTAATATAATAAATAACATTTACCTCATACTTCATTCCGTTTAGTACTTTTTCCTAACTACAGAAACCTTTAGCAGTCAATTGGAATTTAAGAAGTTTGATTTCCACAAAGCGAATAATTTGTACTTACGAATTCAAAACTTTCAACTGAGTAAAACCAAATATTGTAAATTTGACAATTTACTTTATAACTGCTTAAATGGAAAATAATGTTGTCTTTTTTTGTGGAGTGCCTCTTTAAAGGAAACTGACAAAATACTGCCTTGTTAATTTCATTCATGCAAGGTGTTTTTCTGTTTTTTGTGTTTTTCTGTCAAGTGATCCTCTGCATTTAACAGGAACTTTGTATCTCTGGCACAGCATAAATTCCAGGTAATAGCTATTTGTTATATATTTAAAGTATAACTAAAGGCAAAACTTTTTTTCTGTTTTAGACAGAGTGGAGAGGGATTAGAACCCCTGTCAATTTGTATTGCTCTCTGTGCCCCCATTAAGGAGATTCACCCTCTCTATTTGTCCTGTTTACTATTATCATTGAAAGTAAAAGAAAAACCCAAATTTTGGGTTGTCCTCAGAAAAGCAATAGAGGGGAAATCTTCCAATAGGGACACTCAATCTGGTGGCCTGGGGGTCCACAAGAAATTCATTTAATTTGCAGGGATTTCCTCTCACTTCCTGTTTGGTTTTGGGACAGTAAGTGAAGGGAAATCTCTGCAATAGGACAGAGATGGCGAAAAAAGAAAAAAAATCGGACAGTGGTTATAACTCTCCCTTGCTCTATCCAAAATGAAAAAAAAAGTTTTGCCCATAGTTCTACTTTAAATTGTGTTATAAAACACTGTAAAAAAATCATCTGAGACAGGTAATAGGCATCTTTTTTTTTACAATAAAGATTGGGAATCCTAAAAAATATAAATTCAGCTAAGACAGGCTAAGTTTTTCTCTCAAAACATTTGTAATTCAATTTAGTATGAATAAATCAATAAATAGCTAAATCTGTAATGAGTATGCACAGTTACACACAACACAGTTGAAAAATGTAAGTGCAGTATAGTATTGAATAATAGTATACAATATATTTTTTTTTCATATATGAAGCACTAGTAAATGCCTCAGTCCTCTTTTTTATAGAAAAAGCTATAAAAACAACACATTGATAGGACTTTCTTGATGCAAAAATACCATATACTACAATATATATATATATATATATATATATATATATATATGGTACAGTATCTCAGAAAAGTGAGTACACCCCTCATATTTTTGGAAATATTTTATTACATCTTTTAATGTGACAACACTGAAGAAAGGATACTTTGCTACAATGTAAAGTAGTGAGTGTACAGCTTGTATAACAGTGTAAATTTGCTGTCCCCTAAAAATAACTCAACACACAGCTATTAATGTCTAAACCACTGGCAGCAAAAGTGAGTACACCCCTAAGTGAAAATGTCCAAATTGGGCCAAAGTGTCAATATTTTGTGTGGCCACCATTGTTTTCCAGCACTGCCTTAACCCTCTTGGGCATGGAGTTTACCAGAGCTTCACAGGTTGCCACTGGAGTCCTCTTCTACTCCTCCATGATGACAACACGGAGCTGGTGGATGTTAGAGACCTTGAGCTCCACCACCTTCCATTTGAGGATGCCCCACAGATGCTCAATAGGGTTTAGGTCTGGAGACATGCTTGGCCAGTCCTTCACCTTTACCCTCAGCTTCTTTAGCAAGGCAGTGGTCATCTTGGAGGTGTGTTTGAGTTCGTTATGTTGGGATACCGCTCTGCAGCCCAGCCTCCGAAGGCAGCGGATCATGCTCTGCTTCAGTATGTCACAGTACATGTTGGTATTCATGGTTCCCTCAATGAACTGTAGTTCCCCAGTGTTGGCAGCACTCAAACAGCCCCAGACCATGACACTCCCACCACCACCATGCTTGACTGTAGGCAAGACACACTTGTCTTTGTACGTCCCACCTGGTTGCTGCCACACATGCTTGACACCTTATGAACCAAATAAGTTTATCTTGGTCTCATCAAACCACAGGACATGGTTCCAGTAATCCATGTCCTTAGTCTGCTTGTCTTCAGCAAACTGTTTGCAGGCTTTCTTGTGCATCATCTTTAGAAGAGGCTTCCTTCTGGGACAAAAGCCATCCAGATCAGTTTGATGCAGTGTGAGACATATGGTGTGAGCACTGACAGACTAGCCCCCCACCACTTCAACCTCTGCAGCAATGCTGGCAGCACTCATACATCTATTTCCCAAAGACAACCTCTGGATATGACGCTGAGCAAGTGCACTTAACTTCTTTGGTCGACCATGGCGAGGCCTGTTCTGAGCGAAACCTGTCCTGCCAAACCGCTGTATGGTCTTAGCCACCATGCTGCAGCTCAGTTTCAGGGTCTTGGCAATCTTCTTATAGCCTAGGCCAGCTTTATGTAGAGCAACAATTTTTTTTTAGATCCTCAGAGAGTTCTTTGCCATGAGGTGCCATGTTGGATTTCCAGTGACCAGTATGAGAGAGTGATAGCATAAAAACCAAATTTAAACACATCTGCTCCCCATTCACACCTGAGACCTTGTAACACTAATGAGTCACATGACATTGGGGGAGGAAAAATGGCTAATTGGGCCCATTTTTGGACATTTTCAGTTAAGGGTGTACTCACTTTTGTTGCCAGCGGTTTAGACATTAATGGCTGTGTGTTGAGTTATTTTGAGAGCACAGCAAATTTACACTGTTATACAAGCTGTACACTCACTACTTTACATTGTAGCGAAGTGTCATTTCTTCAGTGTTGTCACATGAAAAGATATAATAAAATATTTACAAAAATGTGAGGGGTGTACTCACTTTTGTGAGATACTGTATATATAGCAGGTAAAATAAGTATTGAACATGTCACCATTTTTCTAGGTAAATATATTTCTAAAGGTGCTATTGACATGATATTTTCACCACATGTCTGGAAAAACCCATGCAATCAATACATACAAAGAAACCAAAACAAATAAGTTCAGAAATACAGTTATGTGTAATAAAATAGAATAACATAGGGAAAAATTATTGAACACCACAACTGAAACTTATTTAATACTTCGCACAAAATCCTTTGTTGTGATGACAGTTTAAAGATGCCTCTTGCATGGAGAAACTAGTCGCATGCATTGCTCAGGTGTGATTTTGGCCCATTCTTTCACACAGACAGTCTCCAGATATTTCCATGGGCCTCTTCTATGAACTCTCTTTATTTTCAATAGAATTTCTATTGGATTCAAGTCAGCTGATTGGTTTCAAAGAAAAAAAAACAAAAGCTGCTAGAATCCTTCCTTCAATGATATGACGTTTACCAGTGCCATATGCTGAAAAACAGCCCCACACCGTGATTGTTCCAAACTTCACTGTTGGTATAGTGTTTTTGGGGTGATGTCCATTGCCATTTGACCTCCAAACATGGTGTGTATTATGGCATCCAAAGAGCTTAATTTTGGTCTCATCTGACCAGGCTATATTCTCTCACAGGCTTGTTTAAATGTGCAGTAAACTTTAAATGCGCTTCAACGTGCTTTTTCTTAAGCAATGGTGGTTGAGTGCATTCCTTATTGTTTCCTTTGAAACAATAGTACCTGCTAATTCCAATTCTTTCTGAAGCTCTCCACAAGTGGTCCTTGGCTCTTGGATAACTCTTCTGATAATTCTTTTCACTCCTCTGACAGAATTCCTAAGAGGAGCACCTGGTCGTGGCTGGTTTATGGTGAAATAATGTTCATTCCACTTCTGATTTATGGCCCCAACAGTGCCATCTGGAACATTCAAAACTTTAGAAATCCTTCTGTAACCAATGCCATCAGTATGTTTTGCAACAATAAGATTGCAAAGGTCTTGAGAGAGCTCTTTTCTTTTACCCATCATGAGTTTCTTGTGTGACACATTGGTAATGAGACACCTTTTTCTAGGCCATCAGTTGAGACTAAACCAGCTGATATTAATTTTCACTAACAAGGGGCTGGATTGCTAATTACTGATATATTTCAGCTGGTGTCTTGGCTTTCCTTCCTTTCTTCATGTGTTAAATACTTTTTCCCTGTGTCATTCCATTTTATTACACATAACTTAATTTTTGAACTCATTTGTTTTGGTTTCTTTGCATGTATGGATTGCATGGGTTGTTACTGGCATGTGGTGAAAATTTCATGTCAATATCACCTTTTGAAATATATTTACCTCGAAAATTGGTAATTGGTGCTGTATTCAATACTTATTTTACCCACGGTATATATATATATATATATATATATATATATATATATTGACACACACATATTGACACACACACACAATACTTCATGGATGCATACTGTATTCTGTAAGTATTAATAAAAAAATGTTTTAATATCTTTTATAGTATATATTATTTTTGGCACCTAGAAACATTTTTTTGAATCGTGTTCTATTAAATATTAGGGATGCGGTGCCCATAATCACCTCCTAATCTACATGTTAAAATATGAGCTGGATAACTTTTTTCATTGATGACCCTCAGTGAAAAAGTATTTTTAAAATCACTTCATTAGGAAACCAAAATATAGTTTGATTAGTTAATTCTACAGCACAACCTATTCTACAGTTTGATTGTGATTTTACTGCAAATAATTTTGCCACACAGGCTTTGTTATAGACTACAATATTATATGTTTAGAGTATGATCAATTTTAACCGGCATAGGCATGTGAGAAAAACATTTTTCTTCAAAGCAGATGATTTCCAGAAAATCATAGGATACTTAGAAGAATATGTTGGTTCATACTTCCAAAGAAACATTGTGGCCATGTCATTCCACACATCTATTAGATAGGTTTACAGAATTGAAAGGCTCTAGTATAGCTCAATTTAAATCTTAAGTAGATTTAAACATCATGACTTCCCATACCTAAAGTAAAAAAGACGTGTTTTTTTGGGGGGGTTTGAATGGTTCAATATGTTTGTCATATATATGCTTTTATTTTTATTATGAGCTTTAATGCATAAAGAAAAAAGCTAGGAAAATGCTTTCCAGACAAACCATTGATATATATTTTTTTAGTCTGGTTACCTAATTTTGTTAAAATATAAATCATTGACTGAGATCTGACACAAAAGCACATTGATTTTTTGCACTCTATTTCTGAATAATTCCCAGGGTGTTTTACAGACCATGAGGTCACACCAACAAAATAGCTGTTTCAGAGGATGAGTCTGTATAAGTCACATAATATTTCACTAAGAAACATTTTTTTCCCGTACTCTGCTTCAGTTATGTAGAGCTGATTGCTAATTTCTGAATTGATGATAATACCAGAAACTGATATTATAAGACATTGTTAACATGTGCATAATTAGGTGTTCTGTGCATTCCCATGCAGGCAGTCCCATTAATGTCAACTGGGACATATTGGCACTTCAGTAGCAGGGTAGATTTGGTGGTAAAACAAACAAATGTTAATACTTGCCAATTTCCCAAAAAGGCAGGATAATATACACTAAACAGACATTTCCCTAGCCTATACTATACATGTATATGTGTTTGTATACATTAAATATCTGTATCAGGATATCTATTAATTAATCAATCAAAATCATTAACACAATATATTCGTCATATAAAATGTTTTATACAAAAGATATAAATATAAAAACATTTTCTTATTTTATAGATGGAAGATAGCAAATTTAAATAATACTGCAAATATAATACATTAATGCATATCCCAATTCGTAAACTCAGAGCAAGCAGAATACATGTAAATTCATTATTTTTTTATACTGCGATAATGGCTGTAAGCAAAGAAGAAAGACTGATTTTTAACATCTATTGAGCAGAACATGAACGCAACATGAAGAGAACAGACAAGAAAACAACAAAACCAAAAGATATACAAAAGCTACAACTAGAAAACAGTGCCATCTGTTGATAAGGAGACCACGTTTGTACTCAGACAATTCAGTAGGCCAATTATTGGTAGATCATTGTTTTTATTTAGACATTTTCTTTTGAGCAATTTTGGAAATACTGAACTCGGCAACATGTTTAAATATATTCTAGATTTATTGCAGAAATTATTTAGATCAAATTAGGTAATTAATAAACTATATATTTTTTTGCAGATAGCAACTGTATTTAGTTTGCATAGTAAACAAAATAAAGGTGGATTAAGTAACATTTGAATTAATGTCATGGTAAGATAACATTTCATTGTAAAATGCTGTACGTGTAAAAATATAAACAAATGATAAAGTAACACATTTATACTGACAGATTAGTAAAGATTGGGAACAGTCATAATCTACTAACTGAGGTGCAGAATGTGTCATGTGCATGAAAAAATCTGAGCAATAAAATGGTATAAATCACTGCATTGCTATAAAGTCAGTAATTTTCCAACTGACTTAATTTGAGTTTACAGTAAATATTGTCCAGACCCATCATACCTTCCTTGTATAAAGCTACAGGGTGGGCTCCACACCAGAAAAAGAAGGGTGTGTAAATGCTCAGAGTTCAAATAAAATATTTATTTGGGGGGCTTCTTGCTTACAGTAAGAGTTTGCCTTTCCCATAAGACAAGGTCTGACATACACTTTGGCATAAGGCACTCTGTTATATTTACATACAACACCCCAAAATTTTCCCATTCCTTTTATTCCCTTCCAAAAAAAAACACTGCTTGGCTCCTGCAAGAAAGGCACTGAATACTTGCCTTTATGCTGGCTAGTGAGTATGCACTCTGCTGACTTCAAGTAGTACATAATCTGACAAAGTCTTAAATATTCAACACCCCCAGGAATGTTGAAAACCAACATACATTCTGAGCAAATAAGTACCCTTCTATTGCCTAATATTTTGAATGTAATTAAATATAATAAGAAAATCATACTAATTCACTAGTCTACGTGGCATTCCACAAGCTACATTGATTTTATTATTTGTTTCTGTTAAGAAAATAAGTCAGCCCATCAAACATTTACACATTATCATTTTGTTCTACAAATGATAACATCAACAACTAAAATAATACATTATTTTTACCTGGTCTTTCATATTCTTGCCTAAATCTTTAACATCTTTCATGTTGATAGCATTCTTTCCACCCTTTTCCTTGCCCTTCTTCTTGTTCTTCTTTTTGAATAAACATTTTTTGCACACGCAGAAACAGCAGGTAAGAATCAATAGAACGGCAACTATGGCTATTGCAATTAAGGCCCATGGTGGCACTGAAAAACAGAAGCAATGCATCTGCCTATAAAATTGGTAAGAAAAAAATACTTAAAAATAATTAATGATGTTCAGTAGAAAATGTACATATTCTTAGCACATAGTAATCTTTTTTTTTTTTTTTTTTTTTTAATCAGAGAGGTTTTTGTTGTGTTAAAAAAATAAAATAAAAATAAATAAATAAACAAAAAACAGATGTACAATATAAACAGAAATATCGTAGTAACTTCATGATGTACATTAGTGACAGTATTATATTTCGTTGTTGGCTCACAGCATAGAGCTCAGACATGACATTACTAACATTATACTTATATCAGGTGTGTTCCGTCACTACTTTTAGTTTTGTATATTTCACTAGTAAGTTGGTAACAATGTACTCCCCACAGTTACAACCTGTTGTACCACCTGCCCCACCCTATTAGATTATAAGCTCTTCTGAGCAGGGCCCTCTTAATCCTCTTGTATTTTATTGTACTATAACTGTATTGTCTCCCTTTTATATTGTAAAGCGCTGCGTAAACTGTTGGCGCTATATAAATCCTGTATAATAATTAATACATGACACACTGGTATTCATAAACAAAAGGGGAACTGTGGTTGAACTAACTACCCTTCAACAGGAAGGTGAAACTAACTGAAGCTTCTCATTACAATCAGGACCTTGTTGGGTTACAGCGGTCCTTGCCGCCGGCTGACCACCAAGAAAGGAGGTATCAAGAATGATCCCTAATTCCCTGAACTGGCACAAAGCTTTGTATTATCGTGATATGGTAAAAACAGTTGGCCAATATTTTTAAGGATCTAAAGGTTTACATTTGGAGCAGTCTATCGAGAACTAGCTGAGAGGGTGCCAAACCCGGAGTGTCCAGCCAAGGTTGCCATATTTTGTAGTACTTATTAACCACATTTCTGTGTTGATATGTCAGCTTTTTTTTAATTAGAGTATTATTAACCTGTTTGATACAGTAATCTTTATAAATAAGGCATCAGCTTAGCTGTAGCCACTGTGGAACATATCCTGCGCAAAGTTAATATTTGAAACTAATTATAGTTTCCATTTAGTAGATCAATTTATTTACCAACCTTCTACTCTCTAATGCAGTGTTTCTCAACTTTTTTCAGTCAAGGCACCCTTTTCTGCATAATCTCGAGGCACTCCATGCTAAAATGTAAAAAATTAAAAAAATAGTTTTACGGAATGCAGCAACATCCACAAATGTTGGGCAACCAACATTAGAGGAGATTTATTCTCCCAAAGCAAATGCACCTTTGCACGCTGGTACTGGGCACCCTGGTTGAAAAGGGCTGCTCTAATGTACACACAGATCAGGTACACAGGAAATAGGAGAAAACTCTTGGAGAATGTTGACTCCTGACTTGGACGACTTCACTACATCTCTTGAGAACTTTAAAGACAAATTTGTTCATTACATCTTTAGCTACAGAAGTCAGAGATTGCTTGTTTAAAGTGTATATATATATTTTTTAAGGATATTTGTAAAACCTAACCACATTTCTATTTTAAGGATCATTTCCAGGTAACAAGTAAAAACAATTAGTGGGCTTCTACTCCTGGCCTGGCCAGCAAACACTGCAACTTTTCTAGAGTCATAATGTTTATTTCAGCAAAAAGACTGCATATTAGGGTTGATTTACTAAAGGCAAATAACCTGTCATTTTTTTAAAGTCTAGTTACATTCTGCAAGTGCAATTGCTCCAGAGCTTAGTAAATAAGGTAAAGTTTCCCTTTACAAATAATACCCAATCACATGCAAGGAAAATTTAAAAAAAAATGAATTTTTTTCTTGAACATGATTGGATGATGGAACTCAGCAGAGCTCACCCTAATTTATTAAGCTTACTGCAATTGCACTTGCAAAAATGCACAGTCTATTTGCCTTTAGTATATCAACTCCATTGTGTAGTTGGAAAAACACTGTCACATCTCAAGAAGGTGTAGTATTTTATTTGACTTTCTCTTTTGGTCTTAATGGTAAACAGGGCAAATAGCGAGGGTGAATCTCCCTAAAGGTGGCACAGACAGCAATAGAAGCTAGACAGCAGTTATAATCGCCATCTGCTCTGTTCAAAACTATAAAAAGTTTTGCCTTTAGTTGTACTTTAAAGAGGTTGTAAACCTCCCTGTGTAGTTTGTACCAATAGGTAAGCCTAGAGCAAGGGTTACCTATAGGTACTGTAAATATCTCCTAAATGTGCGCCTGTGCCGTTTCTTCAGGAGCATGTGTTGTGACCGGAAGCTTCTGTGCACATGCGTGGGAGTGACGTCACGCGGCTCCGGCCAGTCACACAGCCAGGGTTTGCGGCCCAGAAAGACGGGCAAAGATGTATGCAGCCTGCAGCGGGGATGACGCAGGCTTCGTTTGCAGATAAGTGTCACATAATGTGCTAGTACGCGATGCATACTAGCACATTATGCTTTTACTTTACAGTTAAGAAAAAAACACAGAGTTTACTTCCTCTTTAAGATTTTGGATTTGTCATCAAGTTTATTCCCAGTGACAATGGGCAATATGATAAATAGATCATATGAATTTCCTACAGTGGGTTCAAAGTCAACCACCTGGCAAGGTTTTAATAACTCACCACCCTTTCCAAAACAACAAACAAGTTTTGGCTTTTGACAAAATTTAAGCTGTACAAATACAGTTCAAAGTACAGATAATAGACATTAGATAGCATAGGAAATTCCAAAACACATTACATATCAACTCAAAATAATGTAAATGCAGTCCAGTCATCAATATCAATTGTTCTTTGGTTCAATTTTCTATTTGCGAGCAGGGTTCAAACTTTTCCATTTTATATGTGACTGCAATCCTATTAACTTCATAGAGTTCCAATTTGTATATTTGTCAATATGTACTGAAGTGTACAAATACAGTGGAAACAGTGAAATGATGTACTTTTCTACAGGCAACTGCTACTCAAGGTCAACTTTATGTTGTATTTCAGATGCCTATACAAATGCATGTCTGTATTCAACACTGCACAGGATTCATATTTGTGTGTAAGAATAACACATTTTACATTACTATACCAGTACAAAATACTTACTAGAACAATTATACCAGTTCATGACACTTGCTACTATGGTTAGTGGACAACAGAGCTTACAGATAATGATAGAAAAAAAATATGAACCAATTGTAAATTAGGGACAAAGATAAAATAATACAGTGAAACTATTATCAGAAAATGAAAATAGACTGCGTGGCAAATCATAAAAATCAAGTTGAGTTTACTATCTATTCAGCCTTTAACAATCTTAAGGATTAGAAGGATTATTATGCAAGTTGTAAGTCTACTCTTGAAGCCTATATTATCTGGTAAAGATAAGAAGATATGAGCAATTGTAAAAAAAAAAAAAAAACACCCCACCAATGATTGATCTACGCCGTTGATGAGCTGCATAGAAACATTTTACTTTCAAATCACACATTTTCTCACTATGAAGTTTATGCTGTTATTTGGAGCGGCAGAGAAAAGCACTGTTTTTTTTGTTCTCTTTCCTGCCTTATGTGACTGGAGTATACAGTGGCTTGCGAAAGTATTCGGCCCCCTTGAACTTTTCAACCTTTTGCCACATTTCAGGCTTCAAACATAAAGATATAAAATTTTTATTTTTTGTGAAGAATCACCAACAAGTGGGACACAATTGTGAAGTGGAACGAAATCTTTTGGATTTTTGAAACTTTTTTAACTAATAAAAAAATGAAAAGTGGGGCGTGCAAAATTATTCGGCCCCCTTGAGTTAATACTTTGTAGAGCCACCTTTTGCTGTGATTACAGCTGCAAGTCGCTTGGGGTATGTCTCTATCAGTTTTGCACATCGAGAGACTGAAATTCTTGCCCATTCTTCCTTGCAAAACAGCTCGAGCTCAGTGAGGTTGGATGGAGAGTGTTTGTGAACAGCAGTTTTCAGCTCTTTCCACAGATTCTCGATTGGATTCAGGTCTGGACTTTGACTTGGCCATTCTAACACCTGGATACGTTTATTTGTGAACCATTCCTTTGTAGATTTTGCTGTATGTTTGGGATCATTGTCTTGTTGGAAGATAAATCTCCGTCCCAGTTTCAGGTCTTTTGCAGACTCCAACAAGTTTTCTTTCAGAATGGTCCTGTATTTGGCTGCAACCATCTTCCCCTCAATTTTAACCATCTTCCCTGTCCCTGCTGAAGAAAAGCAGGCCCAAACCATGATGCTGCCACCACCATGTTTGACAGTGGGGATGGTATGTTGAGTGTGATGAGCTGTGTTGCTTTTACGCCAAACATATCGTTTTGCATTGTGGCCAAAAAGTTCGATTTTGGTTTCATCGGACCAGAGCACCTTCTTCCACATGTTTGGTGTGTCTCCCAGGTGGCTTGTGGCAAACTTTAGACGAGACTTTTTATGGATATCTTTGAGAAATGGCTTTCTTCTTGCCACTCTTCCATAAAGGCCAGATTTGTGCAGTGTACGACTGATTGTTGTCCTATGGACAGACTCTCCCACCTCAGCTGTAGTTCTCTGCAGTTCATCCAGAGTGATCATGGGCCTCTTGGCTGCATCTCTGATCAGTCTTCTCCTTGTCTGAGCTGAAAGTTTAGAGGGACAGCCAGGTCTTGGTAGATTTGCAGTGGTCTGATACTCCTTCCATTTCAAAATGATCGCTTGCACAGTGCTCCTTGGGATGTTTAAAGCTTGGGAAATCTTTTTGTATCCAAATCCGGCTTTAAACTTCTCCAGAACAGTATTACGGACCTGCCTGGTGTGTTCCTTGGTCTTCATGATGCTCTCTCCGCTTTCAACAGAACCCTGAGACTATCACAGAGCAGGTGCATTTATACAGACTTGATTACACACAGGTGGATTCTATTTATCACCATCAGTCATTTAGGACAACATTGGATCATTCAGAGATCCTCACTGAACTTCTGGAGTGAGTTTTCTGCACTGAAAGTAAAGGGGCCGAATAATTTTGCACGCACCACTTTTCAGTTTTTTAATTGCTAAAAAAGTTTAAAATATCCAATAGATTTCGTTCCACTTCACAATTGTGTCCCACTTGTTGGTGATTCTTCACAAAAAAATAAAATTTTATATCTTTATGTTTGAAGCCTGAAATGTGGCAAAAGGTTGAAAAGTTCAAGGGGGCCGAATACTTTCGCAAGCCACTGTAAATCTAAAAATATGACCAGATGAAAATATTGTAAGTAAAGTGTGTTTTTTCAACAGTATTTTTAAATTAGCAGCACCACCACCATCAGCATCAGTTAGGACAGAGAGTATAATGATGATTACAATTAAGAATTAAAAAAATATATATTTTAGGCAGGGCTTTTTTCTCAGACAATAGGTGCAGGAACTCCCCCTTTCCGAGTCACCCCTTTTCTCCGCTCCTACCCATCTCCCAGTAATGTCCATTTTAGACAATATAGAACCAAGTATCATTTTGAGGTGCTAAGTAATTTGTATGGAATTTGGTAATGATATCAAAAAAAGCAGTAAAATAGATCCCCTGCAGCCAGCAACAATAGATCCCCCTAACAACAATGGACAAACCAAAATTTCCCCGCCAGCAACAATAGACTCCCAGCAGCATCAACAGATCTCCACACAGCCAGCATTAAAAGTCTGTCTGGCTGCCATCAACAATAGACCCCTCTCTCAACAGTAGATCTCTTTCAGCAACAACTGACCCCCCAGCAACATAAGACCCCCCCCAGCAACAATAGGTCCCTCACCAGCAACAATAGACCTCCCCAGCAACAATAGACCCCCTTGCAAAAATAGATCCCCAGCAGTGAGCATCAATACCCTGCAGCACACCCCAGCACCCCTTGCCATTACATACAGTCAGCCCAAGAGGTGCCGGAACTGCATTCCCCCGCATTCCCGTTGAAAAAAGCCCTGATATTAGGTATGATAGGTATGAAAGATTAAAAGGTAAAATTGTGTTTTGCAGGGTGACATAATACCAAAACAAAGCATGAACGTTTTCAGAAAACCCAATGTTTCCTCCTCTTCACCTTATGGTCACTCTAAAGAACATTTGTTAGCCTAATAGACCTAATAAGAAATCTAACAGCCCAATGAAGCAGCACAAAATGCAGTCTTATTCCCCGTACACACGGTCGGATTTTCCGATAGAAAATGTCCGATCGGAGCGTGTTGTCGGAAATTCCGACCGTGTGTGGGCTCCATCGGACATTTTCCATTGGATTTTCCGACACACAAAGTTGGAGAGCAGGAGATAAAATTTTCCAACAACAAAATCCGATCGCGTCAATTCTGACCGTGTGTGTGGCCTGTTCCAACGCACAAAGTGCCACGCATGCTCAGAAGAAATTCCAAGACAGAACAGCTCTTTCTGGTAAACTTAGCATTCGCAATGGATACAGCACTTTCGTCACGCTGCAATGTTAAAAATGGTTTAATACAGCGCACTCTCTTCTTCTTTATAATGTGACAAGAATTAAGTAGTTTTGCTGCTCATATTCACACACTCCTCACAAACTTATTTCGTTACCATTTATCGTGATTCCCTCAATATATTTTGATTTCTCACATCTGACAACATATTTTTGTATATTTTTTATATATTTTTTGGCTTTAATGTAGATTTTTTTTTGTGTTTGTATTTTATTTTATTTTTTTTTGCGATTTTGATTTGTACTCCCGAAAATGTTTGTGTGTGTTTTTTGTGACAAGTTCCCACAACACCATTGATATGTTGTTCTATTTAATCTGTAGGAGATTGCTTGGTGTTGTTGTCCCTTGTTAATTTCACATTGTATTTTAGAAATGTACCTGAATCGTCACCAACAAACTGTCCTTTTTGGATGAAAACACACACAGGAGAGTATAATTTACCTAAACATTTTTATTAAGGGCTCACAACTAAACAAAGAGGGAGGCAACGCCGGAGAAACTGCAGAAGTGGGTGAAGCCTCAACTATTTTTATGCAAAATTGGTGGCCTGAGGAGTCCTTATCTAAGGGAGGGCAGTCTGGTCCAGAAGTCCCAGAGATCATGAACAGCAGCAGATGACATCTGTGTCCCCAGGCTGTGGTCATACGAGAGACTGCAGCTTTTGTCAGACCAGACTGAACCAAGGGTCATCACTCTCTTGCCTTCCTTCCACGCTTCCTTCCACGCGGTGGCTCTGGTGGTGGAGTTGTGGCAGCAGGAGGAGGAGGATGGTCCAACTCAACCACATCGGTCTTGGGTGTTAGTTCCCCACTCACCCCCTTACGTAGGACTTTATACAGAAGGTCCTCACAGAGCCTGCGTTGACCCTCCTGCATGCCCTGCAATTTGGTGGCAGCCATGCAGGCAAAGGCCTCTTCAGGAGTTGGTAAGGCTCGGAGGGACGCCGAAGCCTCCTGGATCAGCCTGAATGCTGAATCCTGCACGGGACTCGGAGTGGCCTTCCTGGCTCGTTTATATAGCAGGCAGAGGGGAGGGACCTGAGACTCAGTCAGGCTGTGACTGGTCCCTGGCTACTCCTGGCTGACACTTAGCCCCGCCTCCTCCTGGCTGCCACTAATCCCTGCCTCCTCCTGACTGCCACATTCCACAACCTCCTCCTGGCTGAGGTCTTCCTGTGTATGAAAAAGGGACATAGTTTTAGTATTTTTTCTATCAATCACACACAATTTTCACCTCCTGACTGCTGCAAATTGAATGTTAGCAAATATAACAGACTATACTTCTGAGCCCAGCATGTTTCATTCTTGTCCCAATTTTGGGTGCCCACTACTGTCTATTGATATGTAAAACACTTTTTTCAATCAGCAATTAGTGATCAATAATAACATCTAGTAAACATCATTTATTTATTGACCAGAAATCTGTAGAACAATGCTATACCTGACTCCAGCTGGGCTCCTCCACTTCTTCCTGGCTGGAAGGCCCAGGTTGGACATCAGAAGCTTTAGCTGGGATGGAAGGAAGCGTGGAAGGAAGAGTAGAGAGGGATTCCCTGACTTCAGTGTGGTCTGACAGAAATCGCAGTCTCTCATAGTACCACAGCCTGGGGACATAAATGTCATTGCTGCAGCTCCGGATCTCTGGGAATCTCTGACCTTCTTAAGCTCCCTAAGATAAGTGCTCCTCAGGCCACCAATTTTGGCTTTTAAATAAGGGATGGTTGCTGTGGGGACCACCGGCTTCACCAACTCCAGCAGTTTCTCCAGCGCTGCCTGCCTCTTCTGTTTGTGATTATAGTGGGGGTGTCTCACATGCCACAGACAGGGCAGCTCCCTGTATTTGTCAATGAACAGGGGCAGAAAATTGTGGTCATTGAACCCATCCATTTTCTCTGCAAGACACAACACAAGACAAACCCTAATGTCAGGCAAAACTCCCCTAATCTTGTTACAATATAAGCTTCCATTTCGAAGCAGTATAGGTGCAAGTTTAGATCTTACCTTCGTTATCACGATCGGCGTCTCCGATGCTCCTTCCTCCACTCACAGATCGTACGTAATACGCACGTGTGTTACGCTTTATACACACTGCGCATGCGTATAACTCCGCCCGCCCCTGACGTTCTTTCTAGTCTATTCCCCGCCCCTTTTCATTCGGCGCAGTGGGGGAAGAGCACATGGCGGAGTCACAGCAGGTGTGTGATAATTGTAGCAACGAGGAGGAGGAGGAAAGGCCAGATCCGGACACGTCCCAATCCAGAAGGAGATTTAAGGACTTAAATATGTCCTTTGGGGAGATGTTGGAGATGGTGGACATCCTGAAGAAGGCCGACTATGAAGGAAAGTATGGACCTTACCCCAACCCCAATGTCAGAAAGGCCAAGATCATGGCGAAAGTGGTCAGGAGTCTGCACCGGAATTTTGGGGTACGACGATCGAAAGATCAGCTCAGGAAGCGGTGGTCGGACCTCAAATTATGAGAACTTGAGCAGTACAGAAAGATCCAGAGAGTGCTGCAAAAAAATAAGTAGTTGTGCTGTGTTCCTATTCTTTATGTTTATTACGTTCGTGCTGCTCCATGTGCTTTTAGGAACTGTTGTACAGTTTAAAATGGCAACTTTCATGTTCATGGGCACATTATTCGTTCGGATCAAACATTTTTCGTTCCAACTATAAAATACCATTGTTTAGCCCATATGCATTTGGCCACCATTTTGACGCCCTATACTTGTCTTCAAAGAATTGGGTTGTGTAGATGGCTTTGTTACTAGAATGAAATGCAAACTAGATTGTGTGTAAGGAGAGGACACTGAGCAGCTGTTTTCACATCTGGACACTGGAGCACTAGTGTGGGACACAAGAACACCCTTTTTATTAGGGGGGGCACACAGGTGCTCCAGTGTATACTATAGGGGGGTCTCCATCTGGGAAGCTTGTACCAAACAGGTAAAGTATTGCAGGTTGACAAAGGACACTAAAAAAGCTACATCTTGGAACTCTGCTAAAATTGACAATTGTACCCCACTTCCAAGCAATGTTTCATCTTTATAGTTCTGCCCTCAAATATCTGTGTGCTAATTATACCATTTGTTTTACATAGGGGAGAAAAGACTCGGAGGACACCCCTCATCTGAGGAGACCAGAGCCCCCCCCCTGGAAGAAGGGGAAATCCCCCCAACACAAGCTGAGCAGGAGGAAGAAGATGTGGTGGAACTAGTCACAACAGGTGAGTGTCTGTGACCACAGGCTCAGATAAGAGATGGATGGCGGCCTTTTTTTGAAACCTAATTTATTTTGGGGTTCCTCTCTTTTTAGGTGATCGTGATGTTGTGGATCCAGATCCTTTCACATCCAAAAGTGCCCAGATCCTGATCGGGGAGATCATGGGGTGTAATTTACAATTGGAAATCATCAAGCAAAACATCAATGATGTTATTCCAAAAAATAAAAACATCATTGATGTTTTGGGGCGAGTTTAAAACCCCTCCAAATCACTTTCTTTTTTTGTGTGCTACAATGTGCTAAATGTTTTTGTGATTTTTCCCAAAGCCAAATTTGGAGGATGCACACAGTGTGTCAACATGTGCTATCTGCCATCACGGGAGATCAATGGATGCGTTTTTGGGGTGCAACCCCTTCCTCAATAATAAAGTAGCTGAGAGGAAGGGCTTGCTCCCCCAAAACACATCCCTTGATCCCCTGTGATGGCAGCTAGCACATGTTGACATTGGGAAATTTGTGTGCATCTTCCAAATTTGGCTTTTCCAGGGGTGATTTCCCCCCATCTGAACGCAATATCAAACACAGTTCCTAAATACTCACGTCTGATATTGCCTTCAAATTCGACCAAATGTGACGTTTGTAAGTTCAAGATTTGTGTCTTTTCTTGTTGGTTTTACACAGGCCTGTTTTATCTAAAATGGACATTTTGATTTTTTAAAATGCCACCACAAAAATTGGTATACCACAAACATGTTGGTTTGTTTGAAAAACCTTTGGTAAACGCACATGTGATTGTGCAGGTATTAAAAAGATTGTTAATCAAGAATGTGTGGATTATTGTCTCAACGCTACAACACTTTTGGGGTGATGTAATTGATGTTTTCTGAGAAAATGGGGGTTATTTCCTAAGGGCAAATCCACTTTGCACTACAAGTGCAGTTTCAGTGCAGTTGCAAGTGCACTTGTAGTGAAATGTTTTTTTGCATTTAGTAAATAACAGCCAACAGTGCTTTGTATAATAAGGTTACACAATCACGACATTTTCTGGACTCAACACATTTCTGTCAGGGTCAGCTAAAACAAACACAAGCAGTAAATGTCCACAAAGAATTTCTTTTTTTTTATTATAAAAAGGCTTCACAGATTGTCTGGCATATTGATAGCCCCCTACCCGCAAAGAACTCCAGGTAGCGTAACCGGACATCATGGGCACTCAGGGAGGGCAAGCCAGGACGGCCACTTTCAAGCGCCGTCAGTGTGGTTTGATGTATCATTCCGGCCTCAGGCCCAACTGAGCCAGCATAGTTGTCCGAATGTTTCCTTAAAAAGTTATGGAGAACACAGCACGCAAGTATAATATGGCTCAGTTTATACTCCGCCATATGGATGGGTGTCATAAATAGGCGGAACCGGCTGGCCAGGATTCCAAATGTGTTCTCCACCACTCTTCGGGCTCTGGCCAGCCGGTAATTAAAAACCCTCTGTTCCGGGGTGAGGGTCCTCATTGGGAATGGCTGCATCAGGTGGTCCCCCAGCGCAAACGCTTCATCAGCAACGAACACAAATGGGAGTCCTTCAACATTGTCCTCTGGAGCTGGCAAGTCCAAGCTGCCATTCTGGAGACGCCTGTAGAACTCCGTCTGGGCGATGACTCCACCATCGGATATCCGGCTATTCTTCCCCACGTCCACATACAAGAAGTCGTAATTAGCCGACACCACCGCCAACATCACTATACTATTGAACCCCTTGTAATTATAATAGTACGACCCCGAGTTGGGTGGTGGGACGATGTGGACGTGTTTCCCATCAATTGCCCCTCCGCAGTTAGGAAAGTCCCACCGCTGGGCAAAGTGGGAGGCCACAGTCTGCCATTCCTGTGGCATGGAAGGAAACTGTTGAGGAAAAAACAATAAACATTACTATTTTTTCACAGAAACATGGCAAGTAGATTAGACAAAAACATTATGGGTCAACCTCCAGATAGCATTTAGTAAGGGGAATTTAACAAGGCCAAAGTATAAGGTACACCTATCATATTCCCCCTCCCCCCCTCTCATGGGCCATTTCTAACATTATAGGGGGTGTGTGGAAATCTTGGAATCTCCTTAGTTACACTACTGGCAGCCCACTGGACAGTTAAGAAGTGTCATAATACAAAGATATAAATACACATTGTACACATTTGAGGACATTTGGGCATTCTGTTATTACCTATCAAGATAATAATAGGATCTCAAAAATTTAAACAGTACCATTTGAAAGTATACAGGCAGGCCCTTGCACTACATGCTTTGGGGAATTCATCCATAAATCTGAGCACTAAAGAGGTGGGTATAGTGTGTATGGGTTTGGCAAAGTCAGCAGATAGATGATTGAGGATAGAGAATTGGGATCAGCTGACTTAGCAGTTGGGGGAGGGAGGGTTACTAAAAATTATTTGGGGACACCACAAAAAATAGCTTCTGGCACTCTGCCTGAATTTAAATCAAAAATAACATTTCCAAACATTTTAGGGGGTGTTTGGGGTAAAGCACTACTATGGAGCTGATAAAATACATTGGTAAATGACTACATGAGGTGAATAAAGGCCAGGAGACACCATGCTGGGGAGGTTAGTGAAGGGCAAATATGTATGAAGGACCTAAAATAATAATTACATAAAAATCCAGCATGCATGAGGACAAAGGGGACATTCACAGCATATTCCAATCATGGTAATTAGGGAATGAGGAAAGAAATACAAGATATTAGCAAACATTCAATACAATAAAATGTGATATAAAAGGATAAAAATCTTACCTTCATATACACCTTCTGCAGGACCTGGATGATGGCAGAACAGGTCTCTGGGATAATGATCCCCAGAGCCTGGAGGGAGATGCCTGTCGAGAACTTCAAGTCCTGCAGGCTTCTCCCTGTCGCCAAATACCGCAGGGTGGAGACCAACCTCTGCTCCGGAGTGATGGCTTGCCTCATGCAGGTATCCTGCCTGCTGATAGAAGGGGTCAGCAAAGCCAACAGATGGTGAAATACGGGGTCCGTCATCCGGAGAAAGTTCCTGAAATCATCAGGATTATTCTCACGGATCTCACGGAGCAAAGGCATATGAGAGAACTGGTCACGCTGAAGCAACCAATTCTTGGTCCATGAACTCCTCCCCACCCTGTTCATGGGCTGGACTTGTGTCAAGGTCAGGACCCCAACACCAAGCCCCCGCACAGCACGAACTCTACGAGGAGTACGCATACGCAACATGGCTAGAAAACGGTCGGCTGCTCAGAACAAAGTAACAGAACGCACTGAAGAACAGCAAGGCCTGTGAAGAGCGACCTGAAAATTAGTAACGAATGAACAAGAATACAATGACTACTTAAAGTCACGTGGAACTTGCTGCATGCACTAAAGAGCAGATACAAACCCACAAGCACAAACTGAACGGCAGAAAACGATCTGAAAACCACGAGTCTGAAAAAGTTGTCGGAAATTCCGACAACTTTGTGCGACCGTGTGTAGACAAATAAAGTTTGAGCCAATATCCATCGGAAAAAATCCTAGGATTTTGTTGTCGGAATGTCCGAACAAAGTCCGACCGTGTGTACGCCCTATTACAGTGCTACTGCTAATTGTAAGCCAGTGTCTTAATGTTGTCAACTTGCAACAGGAAGTTCTGTTTGAATCCTAAAAGTAGGATCTCCAGGAAAGAAACTGCAACAGATTCACAAAAAAAGATTTGCGCAAGGGAAAAACAAATACTGTGAGGCATGATGCCAGGAATATTGAAAACTAGATTTGGGGTTTACATATATATTAACTATCTTGATGTAGAATACTGAAAGCTACCATAAACATTTGCTTAGATAATTCAGTGATCCACCAAAGCATCAATAATAATGCTAAAGGATGTGTTCTCTTTAACCAGTTGAAGACCATGCATTTTCTGGCACTTTTTGTTTACATGTTAAAATATTTTTTTTTGCTCGAAAATTAGTTAGAACCCCCAAACATTATATTTTTTTAAAAAGCAGAGGCCCTAGAAAATAAGTTGGTGGGTTTTGCAATTTTTTATGTCACACAGTATTTGCCCAGCAGTTTTTCAAATGCAGTTTTTGAATTAAAAAAAAAAAAAATTAATTTTAATGCAAAAAAACACAATACATAACCAAATTTTTGTAAAATATAAAAGATGTCACGCCGAGTAAGTAGATACCATACCTGTCATGCTTTGTGCAAAATTGTACACGCCCGCACAACGGCAACAAAATACATAAATTTTACTATCTATAGGCGACGCTTAACAAGTTGCCACTTTAAATGTACAGAGGAGGACTAGTGCTAGAATTACTTTCCATGATCTGACATTCGTGGCGATACCTCACATGTGTGGCACAATCACGGTTTGAGTGTGTTCAGGACCTATGCGCTCTAGCACAAGGGGGGATGAGGGCAGTTTGAATTTTTTTTTTTACTATATACATCTTTTTTTTATTTTTACACTGTTGATTTAAAAAAAAAAAAAAGACCACCTTATAAAAATGCCTGAACATTTATACCACTTGAAGAACAAGCCTTTTTTGACACTTCTTGTTTACATGTAAAAATCAGCTTTTTCTGCTAGAAAACTAGACCCCAAAACAGTATATATATGTCACAAGGTGTTTGCGCAGTGGTTTTTGCAAATGAATATTACCGATTGCTGACCAGCCGTCATTATACGGCGGCAGGTCAGCACGATCCCGCAAACCATCATAGCTATACGTCAGTCAGTCAGTGGGATAGCAGGCACGCGCACGCCCGCTGCACAGAGGGGGTGCCGATGCTCATAACCGGTGGTCGCGAACAATCGTGGGTACGAGAGGCAAAACAGGAATGTGTGTGTGTAAAAACACACATCCCAGTTCTGTGAGGAGAGGACAGAGAGATCGTGAGCTCCTACGAGCTAAAAACCACGATCTTTCAGCTCCTATAGTCACTCCCATGACCCACAGTTAGAACACATACCTAGGAAACACAGTTAACTCCTTGATTGCCCCCTAGTGTTAACCCCTTCCCTGCCAGTGGCATTTATACAGTAATCAATGCATTTTTATAGAACCGATTGCTGTATAATTGTCAATCAACCTAAAAATGTGTCAGAAGTGTCCAATGTGTCCGCTATAATGTCGCAGTCTTGAAAAAAATCACAGATTACCGCCATTACTAGTAAAAAAAAATAATAATAAAAATGCCATAAATCTATCCCCTATTTTGTAGACGCTATAACTTTTGCGCAAACCGATCAATATACGTTTTTTTTTATTTTTATTACCAAAAATATGTAGAAGAATACATATGGGCCTAAACTGAGGAAAACATTAGCTTTTTTAGAAAAAAATTGGGGCTATTTATTACAGTAAAAAGTAAACAGTAAACAGTTACAGTAAAAAGTACAAGATATTGTGTTTTTTTCAAAATTGTCGCTCTTTTTTTGTTTATAGCACAAAAAATAAAAACCGCAGAGATGATCAAATACCACCAAAAGAAAGCTCTATTTGTGAGAAAATAAGGATTTTGTTTGGGTACAACATCGCACGACCATGCAATTGTCAGTTAAAGAGACTCTGTGCCGAATCGCAAAAAATGGCCTGGTCATTAAGCAGCCAATTCTTCTGGGGCTGAAGTGGTTAATGAAAACACAAACACAATATAATAACCAATTTTTTTGTAAAATATAAAAGATGGTGTTACGCTGAGTAAATATAAACCCAACATGTCATGTTTTAAAATTGCGCATGCTCGTGGAATAGCTCCAAACAACGTATATTAAAATCTTCATAGGCAATGCTTTGTAAGCCTTTACAGGTTACCAGTGGATAGTTACAGAGGAGTTCTGGTACTAAAATGTATGCTCTCGCTATGTTGCTTACAGCAATACCTCACATGTGTGGTGTGATCGCGTCTATGTATTGGTACGGGACCAACGCATGCATTCACCTTTGCGCACAAGCACAGAGGATGGGTGAGCTTACATTTTTTTTATTATTATTTATTTTATTCTGTTTCTTTAAATTTTATTGATTACTTTTTATTGCTGTCAGAGAGAATGTAAACATCACTTGTGACAGCAATAGACAGTGACAGGTACTCTTTATAGAGAGATCTGGGGTCTATTAGACCCCATATGTCTCCTCTGCCCTTAAAAGTTTGGTGTGATTAAATGCTTTCAAGATTTAAAAATGGCTCTGTTTACATCCGAGGGAAACTGGAAGTGGAGACTTCCATGGCTGTTGCTCTAGAAGTAAGCCTCTTCTAAAGATGATGCACAAGAAAGCCTGCAAAAAGTTTGCTAAAGACAAGCAGTCTAAGGACATGAATTACTTGAACCATGTCCTGTGGTCTGATGAGACCAAGATAACTTATTTGGTTCAGATGGTGTCAAGCATGCATGGCGACAACCAGGTGAGGAGTACAAAGACAAGTGTGTCTTGCATACAGTCAAGCATGGTGGTGGGAGTATCATGGTCTGGGGCTGCATGAGTGCTGCCGGCACTGGGGGGCTACAGTTCATTGAGGGAACCATGAATGCCAACATGTACTGTGACATACTGAAGCAGAGCATGATCCCCTCCCTTTGAAGACTGGACTGCAGGGCAGTATTCCAACATAACGACCCCAAACACACCTCCAAGAGGACCACTGCCTTGTTAAAGAAGCTGAGGGTAAAGGTGATGGACTCGCCAAGCATGTTTCCAGACCTAAACCCTATTGAGCATCTGTGGGGCATCCTCAAATGGAAGGTGGAGGAGGCAAAGGTCTCTAACATCCACCAGCTCTGTGATGTTGTCATGGAGGAGTGAAAGAGGACTCCAGTGGCAACCTGTGAAGTTCTGGTGAACTCCGTGCCCAAGAGGGTTAAGGCAGTGCTGGAAAATAATGGTGGCCACACAAAATATTAAAACTTTGGGCCCAATTTGGACATTTTCATGTAAGGGTGTACTCACTTTTGTTGCCAGTTGTTTAGACATTAATGGCTGTGTGCTGAGTTATTTTGAGGGGACAGCATATTTACACTGTTATACAAGCTTTACACTCACTACTTTACATTGTAGCAAAGTGTCATTTCTTCAGTGTTGTCACATGAAAAGATAGAATAACATTTTTACAAAAATGTGAGGGGTGTACCCACTTTTGTGAGATACTGTAATAAGGATTACCTATAGGTACTGTAAATATCCCCTAAATGTGCACCGTTTAGGAGATATTTACTGTATATGCAGCCGATGAAGTCATCAGTGCATGCGCTCTGAATGAACGGCTACCTGTGTTGTTCCTTCAGAGCCCTGTGTCATGACCGGCGGCTCCCGCGCGCATGTGCGGGAGTGACGTCATGCGGCTCTGGCCAGTCACACAGCCAGAGTCCACAAACCCAGAAGGAAGACGGGTAAAGATGGATGTGGCTTCCAGTATTGACAACACATCAGTGGAGGGCTTTATTTGCAGGTGAGTTTCAAATAATGTGCTGGTATGCCTTTACTTTGCAGGTCAGAAAAAAAAAAGCTAGTGGTTTACTTCCTCTTTAAATTATAATACTATACATTTTAAGATTTATAACCTATTCATTTTTATGCAACCCTGGGATGAACTGCCTTATTTATTTCTCTTTTTATTTTTTTATATTGTAAATGTACTATCATTCACCACATTTATAAATATATTTTTTATTTTTTATTTGTATCCTGAAGAAAGGGAAGGCCTAGCCCCCAAAAAGCATTCTCTGTATCTGATCTTGTTCAAATAACAATGTAATTAATTTTCTAAGTGAGATGACCATTTTTATTAGACACTTGTCACCCCATACAAAGGATTTATTGTGATGTAAAGAAAATAATGGACATTTCAACATGCAAAGGTTTTTAAACCACATTAAAGTAGTTACTTAAGAAGAAACAATGTGCACCATAATGTTTTGACACACAAAGCTCTTCATCGTGCATCCATTCAGTGCATAACAAACTGTCACCAATTTCTGCTTGTGTGATTACACGCTAGAATAATGATGAAAGAAAATCCAAGAACCATCTGCTGACAGAGACACTAATAACAATGCCTGCCATCACTGGACTGATCATTTTCCCTTTCTAACATACCTTTCTGGTAGAGCTCAACACTTTTCTTAGCATCTACATGGAAGAAACGAAACAGCAGTAAATAAGTAAAGCGAGAACAGAGGCTGAAAACAGGAAAATTGCTCACTCAAAGTAGCCAAATGGAGTGGAAATTATGATTGCAAGATGCTGGATAGGATATTGCTACTTGAAGTGATAATTTATGTCTTTGGTGAGAAAATGAACACCTTCCATGGATGGTCACATTGTTCTTTCTTCATAGAGTAGCAGCAATGTTCATACATGTCAAGAGAAAAATGGCTTCCTCCCAGCTATTTCAACAAGCGTATTTGCATAATTTTTTATCATAAAAGGAAATTCCTATAGTAATTTTCTTAAATCAAGACCACTTTCATGAAAATTATTAATCTGCCAGTCATTGTTCTTTCATTATGTTGGAACATATAGCATTAAACATATAAGAAGAAGAAAAAAAGCTACAGAATTTATTTTACATGTATCCCAGGGGTGCAGCACCATTAAAAAAAAAGTTCAGCGTATAATATAATGTCCTTTAATGTTTATGCACTGACTGTTGCATTGAATTTCTGTAGCAATAAATCAGCTCATGAATTAAAGGGGAACTCTAAATAAAAAGGTTGTTTTCCATGTTTTCATATAGTTGACATGGGTTAGGCCTAATGGTAACGCAATCACACCCCCCCGGTTTGGTTCGCAGCAGAACATGCAAACAGGCAAAAAATTTGTTCGAACACGCGAACACCATTAAAGTCTATGGGAAACGAACATGAATAATCAAAAGTGCTTATTTTAAAGGCTTATATGCTTATATGGGGCAGGACCCAGGTCCCCAAATTTTATGACAATACCATGCATATAAGCCTTTAAAATTAGCACTTTTGATTTCTCCCATAGGCTTTTAAAGGGTGTCCCATGGCTTTTGAATTTGCCGCAAACACCCCAAATTGTTTGCTATTCGGCGAACAGGCGAACACCTGATGTTCGAGTCGAACTTACGCTCGACTCGAACAACTGGCTCATCCCTCCTCTATACCAGGAGGTCATAGATGCAACTAAAATCTTTACAGCCTTTGTGCAAAATGTAAATTTGGGCCCCTTAAATCACATATACATACATCTGAATGTCTTGAAAGGCCTCGATGTTCTTATTTTTAATAAAATTGGGCAATTCTTTGCAATCCTTTTAAGTTTGCTAAAAGCAGATAACAAAAAGGAAAAATCTGTGTTAAACAGAAGGAAATGCTGTTTTTGCTTGCCCATGCAATGTGAGAATGCAGTAAGCACGGATGTTTGGGTGCTGAATCTGGCCCTTATCTGACCTAGCAGGCCAAAAAACCACATGGCTCCTGAACCATACCAGGCCATACACCCCTCAACAAAGCACCTTATTTCCCTGTTGATAAGGACAAGGACAACAACTCTGATCAGGTAGTTGAGTAAGACTGTGCGCATGGGGCTTATCAGAATATGGAAATCCTCTTTAACAATAGGAGAGCATGCAAATACTGCCCCTCAGATGAATGAGTAAGGGATACATAGTACCCCTACTCATTCCCTACAAAACATTTAGTTAATCATGTCATGGGAATCCCTGTGATTTTGTTGACTAAATATACTATGAACTAAATACATTGCCAAAGAGTGCTAAATATTGAAAGCCAAGTCATAAATAAGTAGGTAATATTGTTAAAAGTATATCAGCGTTAGTTCAGGTCCATTAATGGTGAATCCATAGCACTTAGAGGACCAAATAACACTGTCAGTGTCTGCATCTCTTATCCAGAAGCAATATTTAGGAAACCCTTGCTGAGCAACCATTGGAAAAGGCAGAAGAGAGAAGCACCACTTCTCAGTGTAGTAAATTTGTGTAGTCATATACATAAAAACAAATGCACTCACATGAAATGAATAAATCAGTAACATATAAAGATGTACAGCAGGTGGCAGACCTCTCTCAAGGAGGGCACAGATGGTTGTGTAAAAGGGCTGCTGTGTATAGAGTCCTGAGGGGTTGTGAGGCCTGACAAAGGGGCTAACCCACCCGAAATGCATTGCCAGGCCCCTCCTTTACTACATGTGATGTCATCGGCAGTGTAGCTGAGGAATAACACAGATCGGCAGTCCCCAGTGGCCCCCCAGTACTACATACACAGTGACCCTTCTATACAACCATCTGTGCCCTCCTTGGGAGAGGTCTGCAACCTGCTGGACAACTATATGCTACTGATTTATTCATCGCATTCGAGTGCATTTGCTTTTATGTTTATGATTTTATAAAATTACTATTTTGAGAAGCTGCACTTCTCTAGTCTACCTTTTTTTTTACAGTGCCTTGAAAAAGAATTCATACCCCTTTGTTTATATGAGCTGTCATCTCCCAGAGCTGTTATTTGTGGGAGAGCAGTCATCAGGATTGTACATGCTGGCAGGTTTATTTTTCTTTTGGTTAGTCGGTGGGCATCGCTGGACAATGTGATTGACTACGGATGTATATCGTGGGACTTTTTTTTAAATCACAATCTTGTCAGGGTACTTTCCTGGCTTGCCAGGCTGCAAGCTCTGATATAGGTCTGGTATGGATTTTTAGGGTGAAATCCATGCTTTTTTCTAAATTTTTGTGTGTGGGGGGGTTACAATATTTTAATATTGTGTTTGCCAAATGTGCCATAATACGCTATGTACACTGTATGCCCACAGCTTGTGTTTTCTATAACGAAAGGGTATAACACTGGCAATATGTTTCTTACTGTAGGTCATACTTACAGCTGTCAGGTTTTATTGCTCTGCACCAGCTAGCCTATATATACAGACATGGGTAGCCCTTCCAAAATAGGCTGCTGAAAGGAGGTTTTCCCAGAAACGTGTCCATACATGGAATCTGGACTCAGGTGTATTATCATTACAGTGGGTGTGGTTTCTTCTGACAGCAGTCAGTGTTGGTTCCTTACAAGGCTTTCAAGCCTTTCTCCATTACAGAGGACTCTCATGATTCCCCTGGCCAGGGCTGCTTGGGATTATGAGAGCTCGCTCTCACTGCACTGCTACATGCACCAGTACAAGACCACATTTGTGAGTACACTAGCTCTTAATGCTTTTTTTTTCTGTTTTATCTTTACATGTACCCCCAAGACTAACCAACTCATAGCTCATATCCTGACAGCCTTGAATTGCCTGATAGTCATAGGTGTGCGCAGCCTACTGTATTAGGGTGTGCACCCCAAAGCTCAAACACACATGCGTGTGTGTATATATGGGCAGTAGGACAATGGACAGTGTCAGTAGAGCAGTGGATGGTGTCAGTAGAGCAGTGGACGGTGTCAGTAGGGCAGTGGACGGTGTCAGTAGAGAAGTGGACAGTGTCAGTAGGGCAGTGGACGGTGTCAGTAGAGCAGTGGATGATGTCAGTAGAGAAGTGGACAGTGTCAGTAGGGCAGTGGACGGTGTCAGTAGAGAAGTGGACAGTGTCAGTAGGGCAGAGATTGGTGTCAGTAGTTTATTTTTATATTTTTTATTATAACCTTCTTCTTCTTCTTTTGCAATCATTTTTTATTACTTTTTTTTTTTACAATTTTTTAGGAGCCCCATTGGGGGGCTTTGGTGAAATATCAGTCCCCTGATGTCTCACTTTTAGGACAGAGAGAGGGACTGAGGACACAGATTCCCCAGTCTCTTTCTCTGCATTCAAGCAGCAGGGGAAATCTGTACAGCACAGCATGACTAGGGTGTGCCCAGGCACACCTGGCACACCCTGTGCGCACGCCTATGCTGATAGCACTGCTTTGAAAGTGAACTTTGTCCCCATCTCAAAGGGATATCTATTCCCATATTGGGGGAGATTCAGTCAGTGTAACTATTATTGGCCAAACTTCACAAACCCTAATTCTTGTTGATGTAATATGGGAACCCTTAAATCTCATTAAACCAGATTTTACAGCAATGCCCTGAATAAGCTTGTTGGCACTTGTGTCTTTAGCAACTATCTGTTTTGCAATACTGTAAAAACCCTGAGAGAATTGGACTCGGTTCACTGATACTTTGCTTTCACAAATCAAGTTTATAATAGAATGCTTACTTTTCCACTATCTACCTCAACTGAAAAGCTTTTTGTACAGCTGCTTTGGATACTTTTTTCTGTAAAATAATAGAAAAACTACCTTAAATAAACATTTTTTTTAAGTTTGTGAAATGTTAGTATAACCTATATCTCCCAGGTATAGAGAAGCAGCTCTACTCATATTTGGCTTAATTCCTTTGGTATTTAATGACTTGCAAGGCCATTACTGAATATTAATGATGACCATCAGGATTCATTCTTCTGGCCCCATCTTTACCTGTGGACCTGAATTGCAACACTAGGAATGCAGGTGGAGCTACTGATTAGTTATGGCCTGAGCAGACACTAAGCAGCATGTCCAGGAATATAGCCCAGGCTGCACAGTAGGGCAATCATTTCTGAAACAGAGTTATCCAGTGCCCAGAGTAAAAATGAGAAACTGCGCTCTTCTCTTAGCACCCCACAACAACCTGAAACCCCTCTAGGCTATCACCCACTTATCAGGCCCCTTGACCCCTGTTGGATGGTGAAGGAGAAGGGAATGGGGCCAACAATGGCACATGCCAACATGTTTGTAGTGTTTGTGACATTAAATGAACTAGTACCAATGTTTGTGGTAAACTCTAAAGAAAAGTTTAAAATATGGGGCTATAAATCGTGAAAAGAAATTGTCCCTGTTTTGGTGGTGTCATAGAAAGAAAAAAAGCCTGAATCAATGGTGTCACTAAAAAGAAAAAGGTTGGTAATGTGTCTGAGAGGAAAACATGTCCCTAAATTGTTTGTGTCACTGAGTGGAAAAAATGTCCCAGGATCAGTGGTATCACTGAAAGAAACACCATTACAAAGCTCCTCCCTCATCCCCCTCCAGTACAAAGCTCTTTCTTTAACCCCCCACTACAAAGCTCTTCCCCTACCCACCTAGTACAGAGCTCTCCCTCCAACCCCCCCTCCTCCCACTACAAAGCTCACCCCCCCCCCCCCAAGTACGGAAATCTTCCATCCACCACATCCCCAGCTACCTACCCAGTGATGAGTGCAGAAGGAGCAGCTGCCAGGAGGCTGGGATGTGCTCTGTGTGAGGAAACCACACCGTCACTTGTAAACACATAATCTGGCACGGGAAGTGATAGCGGTGAGCACAGGACTAGTGGCAGAGGTGGCGTATGAGTACATGTTCCGCATTAAAAAATGTGCTGGCAGGAGTGACACTCCAGTCACTCCTGTCAATAAGAGGCAGGAAGAAGAGAGCTGCTGGAGCTCCCATAGAAATGCTGTGCCCAGGGCATGTGCCCATTCTGCCCTCTCTGTGTCCCGGCCCTGAGTACAAACATTAAGATTGGGTTCAAACAATCTTGCCTATTGGGATTATGTCTGTTGTACAGCAGAACTTGAGAAAAACATAAAACGTCATTAATAACAGATTAATAATTAAAACATATTAAATTATAGCTAGTGTAAATATATTAACTTGGTATCAGCCCCTCTACAAAACCCTGAGAGAAATGAGGGGCAGCCCTAATAGCCAATTATGTGTGCTGGATGCAAATGTGATAATAAGAAACATACTGAGCTGAGGACAAATCAGAGAAAAGGATGAGCAGCTGCTGCTCCTTTACTGTTCAAGCACAAGCTGGGCCAGCGTGGTATCCGAGTGTTATTGCTTTACTGCAGCAGTGAAAACCTGGCTATGCTGCCTTGTGAAACTCAGGACTGGATGGACAGAGATGCAAATCCTTTGGTAGCAAAACAGCTCCTATATCTCAACTGTGCATTAAAAGTTTGGCTTTAAACTCTTTTTGTACAGTTGCGGATTTCCATTTTTGACATTGCTTGAAAAAAAAAAAAAGTAGGAAGAAAATGAAAAGTAACAGTGTTCACAATAATTGGAAGAAATGTAGTAGGATGAAATATAAAAATAACAGTTCTCAAATACCTCCTTTACTTGGTCATGATAGGACATGAAAAATAAATAAATAAACAAGGAAGCATTTCTGTTTTGTGGCTGTGCATAATTATATGCCACTTGATTTATACTCTAAGTGCATTCACTGCATTTGCGGTTTATGTACCAAGTTAATGCAGTGACTTTTATAATGACTAAAGGACTTGAATTAAAATTTTAAATTAAAAGTGTCAGATGAAGCATGACTGGCAATTCAAAGCTGTCGAGGAAAGTGTGTAATCAGAAAAAGTACATTGTTATTTCATAATGCGAACAATACATTAGAAAATTTAGTGTTGCAATTTCGACATGTCAGATTTTGTGATTTCATTAAAATGAGTAACAAATTAAATTTGCTCTGTAAAAAATATTTAACCGATAATGTACCAAATTTAAATGCCTCAGATAATACCAGGTTTAATTGAACAGGCAGCACTGCTTACTGTCAATTCTTCTTATGCTTTTTTTACACCAGGGTGGAAAGGCAGGATTTAAAATGATAGCTGTCATGATGCAAAATGCCTGTGTGAGAAGACTCATATGGTATGCATTGTTATCCAATTTAACAGACTGTAGATATAGGGCATTGGCAGTCTTTTGCTTCAAACCAACTAGTGAACAAGCACACTGGGTCATGGATCATGCTTTAATGTAAATAATTTATATAAACAAGTCAATCTTCACTAGAACATCATCTCTACAATTCTTGCACTTGGTACTAATAGAGGGAAACAGGGATCCACCCAGTGACGGCTGGAGCTCAACATTTTTTGGAGGGGAGCAAACTGAAAAAATAAACTGTAAGTATAGCAGGGCTGTAAATAGCCATTTATCAGGTGATTATGTATCATTACTGCTAGGTAAAACTGTGCCTGTCAATTGCAGCCTCACTGTTCCCATTATGAGGGGTTCCCACCATCCCTGTACTGTGTTCCCGGGTTTGTACACCTGATGTGCTCATTATGAGGGGTTCCCACCATCTGTTAACTGAGTTCCCGGGTCTGTACACCTACTGTGCCCATTATAAGGGGTTCCCATCATTCCTGCGCTGAGTTCCCGGGTCTTTACTCCTACTGTTACCATTATGAGGGGTTCCCATCATCCTTGTGCTCAGTTCTTGGGTCTGTACACCTGCTGTGCCCATTATGAGGGGTTCCCACCATCCCTGTGCCGATTTCCTGGGTCTGTACACCTGCTGTGCCCATTATGAGGGGTTCCCACCATCCCTGTGACGAGTTCCTGGGTCTGTACACCTGCTGTGCCCATTATGAGGGGTTCCCACCATCCCTGTGCTGAGTTCCCGGGTCTGTTCAACTCTTATGCACATTTTTGCACACATGCGTCTATGCGTTTTGATACACACAGGTGCGTTTTTCCAATTTTGTCACCACTGAATATACACTATTTACTCCCATCATGTGGAATATATGCATTCTCTTTGTGTATGTGTATGCGTATATGTTTGTATATGCATGTGTATATGTATGTGTATGTGTATATATTTGTGTATATATATGCACTTGTGTTTAAACTTTCAATTTTAAATTTTGAATTTTAAATTTTAAACTACAACTGCGTTTTAGTGAACTGACTATAGTAAGTAGAGGTAACGGCTTATGGTTTTAATAGTTCACTGCTCTAATACTTTTCAAGCATTTTTTTAGTACTACTTCTAAATAATCATTTTTAGTTTCTAATGGTTTTTAATAGTTTTTAATGACTTAAAGGGGTTGTAAAGGTAATAAAAAAAAAAAAAATAACAAACATGTTATACTTACCTTCACTGTGCAGCTCGTTCTGCACAGAGTGGCCCCGAACCTGCTCTTCTGGGGTCCCTCGGCGGCTGTTTCAGCTCCTCCCCGCAAGAACTAACCACCTTAATGCGATCTCCCTCGCATGGTGGTTAGTTATTGTGGGCACTCTCCCGTGATACAGCAGGCGGCTTTAGCCGCTTGCTGTATCACTCGGCCCCGCCCCCGGCGCCCCGCGTCATTGGATGTGATTGACAGCAGTGCGAGCCAATGGCTGCGCTGCTTTCAATCCATCCACTATAGCCAATCAGCGACCAGGCTGAGTGGCTAAATGGAGGTCGGTAGCGAGCGGCTGAATTTCGAGGTGTTAGTTAAGTAAAACGGTGGCGCTGGGGGCGGTGGTATTGTCAAAAGTTTTTTCACCTTAATGCATAGAATGCATTAAGGTGAAAAAATTTATACCTTTACAACCCCTTTAATGTTTTAATGTTTCAAAAGTTCAATGACTCAGTGTTCTAATGTTTCAACATTTTTTTATACGTCTCTTGTCTGTAATTACAATGTATAATGTATAATCCCAACACTTTGTACACATGTGCCTTCTACTAGAACCTTAATTATACACACATACATTTGGTATTTATCTCATCTAGAGCGATGTGATGTGGCTACCTCTGGAGTAAAGGATAATACATCACCCACTATGGAATACATCTCCTAATCAGCCACCTCTCTCCATGTATATCTACCACATCCTACAGACTTCCTTTTACTTCCCAAGGCTCTGATGAAGAGGGAACACCTCAAAACTCGTTAGCATACCTTGATAATTTGCCCTTATATGGGCATAACTAATTTTTAATGAATATCTTGTAACCTAGCTTGTATGAATTTGTAGTAATTTCTTTGTACTCATCTATTTTGTTTATGAATAAACTATATAATTTTGATTTATGCTTTAGATCACGCGCCTTCCATCCCCTCATTTCCACTTAGTCTCTTTCGGACCACCCCTGGTCAGTTCAGGCAGCGGGACACGCATGATCGTCCTATACTACTTACCATTCAAAATTACCACTATTTTCCATTAATACCGCCTGCACGAGCACAAGAGAACCACTTTTTCTAGATGCTGCATGTCTGCACTCAAAGGGGACCTGTTGTCTTTTCACATGCCCAATAATTTTCAGCATAGGTAGGCTGTGGGAAATTTTGAAAATCGAATGGGCAGAATTAAATGAGCATATTCAACAGATCTTGAACATTTTTCCAAGAGAATCATGTCACCCTTTTCTGGAACATGCATACAAATTATTAAACAATCATTGCTAGCAGCAAGAAGTACTGACATAGAATATATACTGGTGCAGTACTCTAGTTTTAGCAATTTTCATAATGCAGGACAACTTAATATCCTGCATCAGCTTTATGCAATTAGTTTTGCTTCTATTTAACACTACAGCATTTATCTTTGCCTAATTAATTGTTAGGGGAGAAAATGAAATGGTAGACAGTAGACACTGACAGTTTGTTAACTTTAATGATCTAAAGTAGGCGGTGAGAAATAAACACTAAATTAAAGCAAATCCAACAATATAAGTGTGTTTTGTTCACAAGTTTCAGCAGGGTGACAATATGTTAATAAAATGCTGGTTGTGTGCTGTCCTTGTTGGTCACTGCATATGTCTTTTTTAATGACATGCAGGCTATAGCTATAATAGCACCTCTCTCTCCTGGCGAAGGGGAATTTTATGTGACACGGAAAATATGCTTGTTATCAATTCTGCAAACACGGCATCTGCCAGATTGCCAAGATCCATCTCAGGGATGAAAATCAATTAATATTTTAATTCATCTGTCATTACTGGTCACAGTGCATTATTCATCCCAATTTATGAAGTCCTACATGGCTGTTTTTGAAAGACATATGCAGTCTATTTTTCGCTTCATTTTATATCCTCAGAGTTCTTACAACAACATCATTTTTATACATTTGAAACTTACAATTTTAAGAAAAAAAACATTAAAACAGGGAAATATAACGCAATGATGTGATTTGAATTTTAAATGCTTTGATCATTTACTGAAGGATTTTGACATGAGCAATAATCGAATTACTGCATGACTCCAAGTATCTTCAAAATACTAGGTAGATAGAAAAGTAAATAAATATATACATAAATAAATTAATAAATAAATAAAAACACTTAATTTCAAAACACAGCAACCAATCATAGCCCATTAGATTTTAGTTTATTATAGACAATGTACATTTTTATTGGTTGATGTGGAGTCCTAAAATGTGCATATGCAAAGGTTGTATCCCTGTCTCTCTCTCAGTTACATAAACATACAATAAAATATGTGCATATAAACCCTTCAAAGGCTAATCCTGACTCTATTTTTGTTCATAGTTTTGGACAATAATTTTCACACCAGTTTCTAGTCTACCAGAGGCAAAATATTGTATTGTAGCCAAAAGTGATAAGTAAAAGTGCCTGGGCTCGATTCACAGGCCATTAGTTGAACCTTTGTTCAACTAGTTGAATCCAAATGAATTCTGGATATTTTCAAAACTAATAGACTAGGGACTCTAATACAAAAAATGGGGCAGGTGGGCACAGCCCTGGGGATCATACAAAAAGAATTTAGCCACTTCAGTAATGGACACTTTCTCCCACTTTCTGCCTAGGCCAATTTTCAGCTTCCAGTGCTGTTTCACTTAAAATTAACACGCGCCGGCATATAACACGCACCCCAAGTTTAGGATGGAATTTTAAGGAAAAAAACCTTACATTAAAATGCCCATCAATGCAGCCTTATCGTGTCCATCTGCAGCCTTTTCAGTGTCAGTGCAGCCTTGCCCCAGTGTCCATTGCAGCCTTGTCAGTGCAGCTTTGCCCAAGTGCAGCCTTGTCAGTGCAGCTTTGTCAGTGCAGCCTTGCCCCAGTGCAGCTTTGTCAGTGCAGCCTTGTCAGTGCAGCTTTGTCAGTGCAGGTTTGCCCCAGTGCAGCTTTGTCAGTGCAGGTCTGCCCCAGTGCAGCTTTGTCAGTGCAGGTTTGCCCCAGTGCAGCTTTGTCAGTGCAGGTTTGCCCCAGTGCAGCCTTGTCAGTGCAGCTTTGCCCGAATGCAGCTTTGTCAGTGCAGCTTTGTGCACTCGCTGCCGGCATACACAGCCGTGTGTAGATACAAATATGGCGCCAAGACTGCAGGGATTTGTCGGAGCCAAGATACACATACCCGAGTGTTCTCGGCTTTTTTTCGGCCCCGCTCACAGTCCCGACCAGTCCCGCCCTATGATGGACATAACACAGGCCCAATGGCGGGACTGGGCGTGACTGTAAGCGGCGCCGAAAAAAGCCGAGAACACTCGGGTATGTGTATCTCGGCTCCGACGAATCCCTGCAGTCTCTGCGCCATATTTGAATCTACACACGGCTGTGTATGTCGGCGGCGATCGTGGCAGTTGCCGCGATCGCTCCGATCACACAAAATCGGCGGGGATCGGCCTATAACACGCACCCATGATTTTCCCCTGATTTTAAGGGGAAAAAAGTACGTGTTATATGCCGATAAATACGATACTTAGTCATGCAACACTGTGCCCAAATTACATTCTTTAATTTTTTTTGAGACAAGTAGAGCTTTCTTTAGGTGGTATTATTTACCACTGTGTTTTTTATTTGTTGCATTAAAAGCAAAAAAATACAAAAAATTTTAGGGAAAAAAAACATGGTTTTTCTTGGCTTCTGTTATAAAATTTTGCAAATAAATAATCTTTCTTCATAAATGTATGCCAAAATATATTCTACTACATTTCTTTGGTGAAAATAACCCAATTCAGTATATGTTATTTAGTCTTTGTGAAGGTTATAGAGTCTATAAACTATGGTATATACTGTATATATTTGATAATTGATAATTTCTGATGTACTGACTGCCTATCTCATTTCATGAGGCCCTAAAATGCCTGAACAACAAAAATACCCCCAAATGACATGTGTAAAACTTTTGGTTACCCAATTGGCACACTTTTCACCCTAAACATTATGTAAATTGCAGGACCCCCGCAGTCACTCTCTTGTGACTATGGATGTTACTATATCAGGAAAACTGTAAATTAATTCTGGAAAAGCATAAATCAACATATATTAGGTTTACGCAAACATGATCCTGACGTACCTATTGGTCAAAACATGGCCTCAGTCCATGCTGCGTCTATCCCAGGTACATTTTCTGGCCTTGGATCGCCTATATCCTAGCCACAGAGGTGGCGACCTTAATAAGCAACTACTACAATGTGAACTTAGATGGATTTTAAACCTCAAGTCCAAGTTGAACCTCTAAATTCTGGTATTGAGAGTCTGGAACTTCAGAGGAATTAATGCTTTGTGACATTGCTATGTGCCCCTATGCCATGACATCCTGGGACCCCCATGCTAAATACAATACCATATGCTGAATTATTTTATCATTGATATTTAATTTTAGATCTGCTTGTCCCTGGTATTCTATATCCTTGGCTATTTTCTTTCCCATTATATTTTATATTCTTTCTTTCTTTCCCTGTTTGTTTTTTTCCTATGTATGTAATTTTCATTTAATCGATCACTGTTTTTTGTTCTGGTATTCTCCATTGCGGTTATTGAATCATCTATTGCCCACTGTGACTGTCATGGCCAGCGGATCCGCTAGATGACGATGTGCGTGTCCCCTGTGGAGTCTACTGCTTACACCACCCGGGAGGTAGGCTCCACCCGCTTGTGGCCGGTGGACGGCACTGGGGGTTTATACTTCCTGATATCCACACAGCCTTTTTGCGGGAAGGAGCTCCTACCCATCCCTGCCGCATCATATGACGCTGCTGGGGAATTCTTTGTGCCATTGATGCTCTGACGCGTGACGTTATCCCGCTTAACTTGCGGGGCTGCGCCACGTGCCCTTGCATCAGAGTATTGTCTTGTCCCTGTCCTGAGCCGTCCTGATTGGCGGCGTCTTTGTTGTCAGGGTTCCAGCACTTCCTCCCCACGGTTTATGGGCTCTCCCTGAGGAATACTCACTGACAAGCAGACACACCTGACAAGCATGTCTCTGATTGAGCATTGCTGCCATGCTGTGGTTATCTGCATTGGTGTGTTGAAAGGTAATGTACTCTATGGTGGGGTAATGAGATACCCAATTCCCCTATCTTATTTCTATGCAACATTCATCTTGTCTACTGATGTTTAAGTTTGGAAGTATGTGTTAACATGCTCTTCCAATTGCCTTTTTTTGCTTTAGATATTGGTACCTTTTTGGCTGGTGTAGCCTACAAGGCGTGTCTTGTGGATGTTTGCAGCCTGCTCATCCTGGGATGCATGCCCACCCATCTGCTGCTTTGCTTCAGTCACTTTGGGAGTCCCCATTGATTTTATTCCTTGTGTTTCCTTTTTTGTTTATTATACTGTGGATCATCATGTGAGTATTAGAATGCTTACATATATTATATACCAAATTTATACTCTTATATTGCTTGCTATGTTCACATCGTGCTTTATAAGACTATGTTTACATTTCAGACAATGACAATTAAAGTCACCCAGACATAATCTTCCCTGATGAAGGAATACAAATTGTTCATTCCGAAACATGGTGGGCTATATGCAAGAAATCCCTATTGACTGACCACAGCCGTCTCTGGCAGCACAGGGCAACAGGGCATATTTGCCTTTTGTTGGGTTTGACAAATATGTTTTGATGTACCACCATTTTTTCTAATTTTGTACTGTGTGTTTTATAATATTTGCCTTGTTGGCTATGTCTATATATAAACAAGTTTTTATGTTTTGTATTAATAAACGTGGCATTATATTGTCTTTTGCTATAAATTATCTTTATGACAATTTCTGCCTAAAAAGTTCAAGGGGGCTGCTCCAATCCTGCACTACGGTGTAGGTGTACAAATCTTTTGTATGTTTAGGATATTGGCAGTCCAAACACAAATATATCCCATTTCCTCTTTCCCCAAAAAATACCCCCAAATGACCCCTTTTTTGGAAAGTAGATAACCCAAGTTATTTAGTAAGAGGCATGGTAAGTTTGTTGCAGTTGTAACGTTGTCACTTTTTTTTCTGGAATTTGAAGAAATGTAAAAAAAAAAAAAATGTTCACAAAGTTGTAAATTTAACAAGTAATTTCTTACACACAGCATAGGAATACTTACAATTACATCCAAAAAACATTCTGCAATGTCTCTTGAATATGAGGATACCACATTTGATACGTTTTCACAGTCTAGGTGCATAGAGGGGCCCAAAATCCAAGGTGCACCTTTGGGCTTTCCAAGAGCATAAATTCCACTTCTATTTTCCCAATTATTGATTTACCAGGACAGTAGAAACACCTATAAAATGTCCCCATTTTGGAAAGCAAACACTACAAGGTATGTGTATGAAAGGCATAGTAAGTCTTTTGAAAATGCAATTTTTGCCACATGTTTTTGGAAAATTTGGGAAAGAAAATGAAAGTGTATTTTTTTTTTTACACAAAGTTGTCAGTTAATAAGATCTTTCTAAAACATAGTGGAGGATTGGCTGCACCCACTCTCCCCTGGATGACGCTTGTGCTTCACAAGATCCACTCCCTCATAGTATGGAATCCTGGTCCCTGTAGGTGAGCGTCAGGCTCGCGTTGGTGCATGCGCGGTAGCCACATCTCGTCCGCGCTCGCTCAGTGACGTCAGACGCCAAGCGAGTGGGGGGTATATTAGGCCGGCCTCTCCAACATACCATCAGCTGGAGGATAGGGGAGGCCATTGCATCTTCCTGTGGCACTGCACAAGGTACTATTTATGGATTGTTTTAATGACCACTGTCGGTCATATTTTGGTTGATTGTGCTATGATATTGTATCTGTAGCTTATATTGTTACTCTCACTCCAGTCCCCCGTTTTTGTTTTGATGACTGACTGTCTGAACTTCTCCTGACTGTCAGTTTAAAATTTGTTTTTCATCCCCTTTGGATCTTTTGTCTGTGCTCACAGATGAATGTAATAGTTGAGAATGAGAGTTTTTTTCCAATTATTCCTTTGACATCTTAGTGCAATATCACAAGTGTGGACACTGCATATTATATATGGATTATTATTATTTTTTCATTTTCTCTATCAGTGGGTTGACATGAGAAAATCTATCTATCTTATGACTGCAGTCTTCACCTGGCGCCCCTGCATTATTCTTTTTCTATAGCAGGGTTTTGTAAGTATAATGGAGGCTATGTTTAGCCTAACCCTATTGGATATTAGGTCTTTGCTCAATTATAGATGTTGGATATTTGCCTTTTCTTTCTGTAGCCTGGTCCCCGTATACCCTCTGTGGTCACACAGAACCTCCCCCTTCGTTATTGGCAGATCGGTTTCTTGGCATTCCTTGTTGCTCCCTTGGTGAGTGTGGTGGGAAGGGAGGGTACGTTTGAACCATGATATTTGATGTTGTATTACTCTATGTTATTTAATTTTTACTTTCTACTTTTGTTATATGTACAATAATGTCAATTTATATGTCACTGATTTGATTAACTTTATTGTTACCAGAGTTACATGGAAATTGGTGGTCCATAAAAGTCCCCCGAGGAAGCCAAAGGTGAAACATGTTGGGATATGACATCCAATATTAACCATCTTATGTATATGGAGACTAATGACCAGTAAACAATATTTTGTACAATACTCTGCTCACATATTTTATTGAACCGTCTATGTGTTTTGCTGTTCTATGTAATAAAATGTAATACTTTTTAAAAAATATCTTTGTAAATTTTCTCCTTGGCACCGCTATAATCCCAGTCACCCTATTGCTACTATTTCTAATTAATAGGGATGAGGTGCCGGATATACTAGGGTCACCCGATCTATTTTCTAACTTATAGTACAGGCATACTTAGAATTACACCCCAAAACACATTCTACTACTCTTGATACCACGTGTGAAACTTTTTCAGCTTACCCACATATAGGGGCCCAAAATCCAAGGAGCACCTTCAGGCACTCTAGGGAGATAAATTATGCATCACATTTTTGAAGGTCCTGGAGCACCAGGACAGTGGAAACACACAAAATAATCACATTGTTTAAAGCAAACACCCCAAAGTATTTTTTAAAGTATGGTGAGTCTTTTGAAGACTTCATTTTTTGTCACAAGTTTTTGGGCATACTTAGAATTAAACCCCAAAACATATTTCATAGTTAGTCAGGTTGAAAAAAGACACAAGTCCATCCAGTTCAACCATACAAAAAATAAATAAATAAAATTAAAAATATTGTACAATCCAATATACCCAATTCTATACCCACAGTTGATCCAGAGGAAGGCAAAAAAACCCCAGCAGAGCATGCTCCAATTTACTACAGCAGGGGAAAAAATTCCTTCCTGATCCCCCAAGAGGCAATCGGATTTTCCCTGGATCAACTTTACCTATAAATGGTAGCCAGTTATATTATGTACATTTAGGAAAGTATCCAGGCCTTTCTTAAAGCAATCTACTGAGCTGGCCAGAACCACCTCTGGCGAGAGTCTATTCCACATTTTCACAGCTCTTACTGTGAAGAAACCTTTCCATATTTGGAGATGAAATCTCTCTTCCTCTAGACTTAAAGAGTGCCCCTGTGTCCTCTGTGTTGACCGTAAAGAGAATAACTCAACACCAAGTTCACTATATGGACCCCTTATTTATTTGAACACGTTGATCATAAATTTAGTTCCTCTAATCTTTCCTCATAGCTGAGCTCCTCCATGCCTCTTATAAGTTTGGTTGCCCTTCTGCGCACTTTCTCCAGTTCCCCGATATCCTTTTTGAGAACTGGTGCCCAAAACTGAACTGCATATTCCAGATGAGGTCTTAACAATGATTTGAACAGGGGCAAAATTATATCTCTCTCTCTGGAGTCCATACCTCTCTTAATACAAGAAAGAACTTTGCTCACTTTGGAAACCGCAGCTCGGCATTGCATGCTATTATTGAGCTTATGATCTACCAAAACCCCTAGATCCTTCTCCACTATGGATTCCCCCAGTTGTACTCCCCCTAGCATGTATGATACATGCATATTCTTAGCCCCCAAGTGCATATTTCTCAACAGTAAACCTCATCTGCCACATAGTCGCCCAATTAGACAGTGCATTGAGGTTGGCTTGTAAATCGGAGACATCCTGTAAGGTAGTTATTCCACTGCATAGCTTGGTGTCATCTGCAAGGACAGAAATGTTACTTTTGATCCCAGACCCAATATAATTTATAAAGATATTAAAAAGTAAGGGTCCCAGCACTGAACCTTGGGGTACACCACTGATAACCTTAGACCATTCAGAGTAAGAATCATTAACCACTACTCTCTGAATTCTGTCTTTTAGCCAGTTTTCTATCCATTTACAAACTGATCTTTCCAAGCCTGTAGACTTTACCTTATACATGAGCCGTGTGTGCGGAACTGTATCGAACGTTTTTGCAAAATTCAAGTATACCACAGCCACCCCTCTGTCCAAGGTTTTACTTACCTCTTCATAAAAAGAAATCAGATTTGTCTGACAACTTCTGTCTTTCATGAATCCATGCTGTCTGTTGCTTAAAATGTTTTTTTCCAGCAAGAACTTGTCTATGTGGTATTTTATTAAATGCTCCAGTATCTTTCTGACTATAGAAGTTAAACTAACAGGTCCATAGTAACTTGGTAAAGACTTTGATCCCTTTTTAAATATAGGCACCACTTCGCCCTGCGCCAATCCAGTGGTACTATCCCCATCATTAATGTGTCCCTAAAAATTAGATACAATAGAGCTTTGAAATTACAGAGCTCAATTCTTTTAGGATCCGTGGGTGGATGCCATCAGGTCCAGGTGCTTTATCCTCCTTTATTCTGTCTAAATATTTCTGGACCATATCACTTTTGAGCCATTGTGGATCATTCAGGGCTCTGTCAATACCACCCCGATTTATGGACATGAGCGTCCCCATGCTCTTTTGTATACACAGAGCTGAAGAAAGTATTTAATAAATTAGCCTTCTCTTTGTCCCCAGTCACCCACTCTAGATTATTTTGTAAAGGGTCTACATGCTCAGACCTGATCTTTTTACTATTAATATATTTGAAGAATTTTTGGGGGTTTGTCCTATTATCTTTTGCAATCTGTCGTTCGTTTTGAATTTTTGCATCCTTGATTTCCTTTTTACTTATTCTGTTAAATTCTTTGTAACATTTAAACGACACTAGTGTTCCTTCATTTTTATATTTTTTAAAGGCTCTTTTCTTATTGTTTATAGCTTTTTTAACTTTGACCGTAAGCCACATAGGTTTTATTTTTAGCCTTTTAAACTTATTGCCCATGGGAATATACTTTACAGTGAGGTCCCAAACAGTCTTTTTGAAGAATTCCCATTTCTGTTCTGTGTTTATCGATGCCAATATTCCCTCCCAGTCTAAATCCTGGAGAGCAGCCCTCATCCTTGGAAAATTTGCTCTCTTGAAGTTAAGTGTTTTTATCTTTCCCGTATGTATTTCTTGTTTACAGCTAACATCAAATGAAATCATGTTATGTTTATTGCTACCCAGGTGTTCCTTTATCTGAATATTAGTAATAAGCTCTGCATGGTTTGAGATTACCAGGTCCAACAGAGCTTCATTCCTAGTTGGGACCTCAATAAACTGGACCATAAAATTGTCCTGTAATAGGTTTATAAATGTTTGCCCTTTAACTGTCCCAGCAGTGCCATTACTCCAGTCAATTTCTGGGTAGTTAAAATCCCCCACAGAAATCACTGTCCCTGCCCTTGCAGCCCTTTCCATCTGTGCAAGGAGCTGAGTCTCCACCTCCTCGCTAACATTGGGTAGTCTATAACAAACTACAATGATTAACTTTGAACTACACACATCTATATGCAGTTCGACCCATAATGACCCCCTCTGATCCCTCCTGTATTGATTTGTATTGTGTGTACTGTCTGCCCTTATGTTGTAAAGTGCTGTGTAAACTGTTGGCACTATATAAATCCTTAATAATAATAATAATAATAATGATAATAATAATAGTGCTTCAGACTCATCACATTCTCCATCAACCAGGTCCTCTTTCACACTTGCTTTGAGATCACTTCTCACATAGAGACAGACCCCTACACCTTTCCTTTTTACCCTGTCTCTCCAAAAGAGTGCATAGCCAGGAATATTAATAGCCCAGTCATGTGAGGATTGAAGCTAAGTTTCAGCAATACCGATTACATCATAGCTCTCCTCATGCACCAGAGCTTCCAACTCACCTATTTTGCTTGGCAGACTTCTGGCATTAGTGAACAAACACTTTATTGCATTATTACATTTTGCTCTGGTGTTTTTCATATCATTTTTAGTAGTACAAATTTCACTATAGCTTCCAATGGCTGTTTGCAACATGGGAACTTTTTTGTCACCTGCCATAACCCTCCCCCATCTATCCCCATTCCACCCTCCATTAATGTCTGAACCCTAACTGACCTGTATGCCCGATGTAATTCTAGTTCACCCTCACCCCTCAATTCTAGTTTAAATACTCCTCCAGTCTTCCCATAAACCTCTCCCCCAGCACAGCAGACCCCCTTCCATTTAAGTGCACAGGCAATATTTCAGAGAATATCACCTTGAAGGTCCTTTCCTCCAACTTGCAGCCTAGTTCTTTAAATTGATTCTTAAGGAGCCTCCACCTTCCATGTATTCTGTCATTGGTTCCAACGTGGACCAAGACAACTGGGTCATGCCCAACCCCTCCCAGTAATTTATTCACCCGGTCCACCACATTCCGAACCCTAGCACCAGGGAGACCACAAACCATTTGGTTGAGGCGATCCAGGTGACAAATTATTCTATCAGTCCTATGGATTGTAGAATCCCCTAATACCACAAACTGTCTAGGCCTACTCCCCTCACTGTCTCTACTAGATGGGCTGCTCTCCCGGCTGTTAGGGGTAGCAGTGACATCGAGGGCTGCCACCTCTGTGTTTGCCATCTTCACCCAACTTGGCAAACTTGTTTTGCTTTCTGCTACTCCTTCTGAGCATGGCAATATGTGTGAGACTTTTTCACTTTTTGAAATGTTTATATACCAAACATTGTATCTTGTGTATTACACAAATCAACTGATTGTATCAAAACCAATGTACTGTAATGGCCACCTCTATACTAGTGGCCAGGGAATATATGTAGCTTAGTGTAGCATCACCTATAGCAGTCCCAGTTCCTATAAGCCAAGCAAGCCTAGCCTACTTCACATGCCCTGATCAGGAAGCACATGAGGCTGAAGAAAAGAAGTACAAAAGAGTCCTTGTGGTTTGAGGTGTGCAATTGTCTGCAATGGAAGGCTGGGACTGGTGTCTCAAAGGAACATAGTCAGCTGGATGTGCAGATGGGTCAGTTCATGCTGCAGGCAGAGACATAATCAGCAACCAGGCAAAGGTTTGGTCCAGGCAACAGGCAGAAATTGAGTCAATAAACGGACCAGGGTCAGTACAGGGGACTACTACTGATGTACACTAGTCAGGTGACACTGGGGCTGGTGTGGAGACAATCAGAAACACCATTGATGGCTTAGTCTGGTGTGGTGACATTGCAACTGTGATTGCAAAATGTGATCTGTGTGGCAGTAACTAGGGACAAAATGACTGGTGTGGTGTTAATCAAAGACTTTGAGTGGTGTGGTGGTGATTAGGGACACTGTAAGTGGTGCAGCTGTGATTAGGGGCAATATGACTGGTGTGGCGTGATCAGGGACACTGAGTGGTGTGGTGGTGATTGGGGACATTGAGTGGTGCAGCGGTGATTAGGGGCACTGACTGGCAGCACTGGTCCGGTAATATTGCACTGCTGTGGAGGTGATCAAAGATAATGACGGCACTGACATACAGTGATAGCAGAGCAGCCAGCTATTGCCCATGATCACCATCATGGCTGTATGATGTCCCCAAAGTATAAGAAAAATATATATATGTACCTTTTATAGAATTGTGATATATATTTATATATATATATATATATATATATATATATATATATATATATATATATATATATAAATATATATATATGTACACACAGTATACAGTGTATATCATTCATACATTCTTATTATAAATGCATTGCATTCTTGGTAGGAGCTGACATATTGACCAGGCCAGCGTCTGACCAGGCCTACTATATTCTACATAACAAAAGGATAGCCAATGATTCTTTGCTATGTTAATTTTATGTAAGACCTCTTTGGCCCTTGAGGGCCAATCTAATTAAACAGTTCAAGGGGAGGTGATTTGCAAATCTGCAAAGGATTGTGAAGTGCAGGTGGTCTGGTCAGACTTCAAAGGAATCGTAAAGGAGAACAAGTGGTTAAGTTTTTATGTCTTTGTGTAAGAATGCGATTTTGGTCACGGACAATACAAGTATTTAATGTATTTATTTATTTACTGAACATCATAAAAGGTCATAAGTATTTATTGTTTATGGTAAATAGCATTCTTTAAAGATGAACTTGTTTATGGAATTAATAGTAAAAGAATGTGATTTAGGGAATAACCAGACAACTTTGATCAGAATTTATGACTGCAGCTGTCCGTTGTCAAGAAGCATTACCTGTCTCCCAGAAGATCAAAGGGGCTACTAAAGCTGAAAACAAATAATGCTGCGCTAGTGATAATAACTATGTCCAACCACTTAGCGTACTGTATCTATTCTCCTGTGCAAATATGAGTGCCAACATACTGATGCTCCGTACACACGGTCGGACTTTCCGACAGCAAATGTGCGATCGGCACTTGTTGTCGGAAATTCCGATCGTGTGTAGGCTCCATCCTGTGCACAATTCGGATGCACAAAGTTCTACGCATGCTCGGAATCAAGCAGAAGAGCCGCACTGGCTATTGAATTTCATTTTCTCGGCTCGTCGTACGTGTTGTACATCATCACGTTCTTGACGTTTGGAATTACTGACAAGATTTGTGTGACCTTGTGTATGCAAGACAAGTTTTAGCCAATATCCATCGGAAAAAAAACATGGATTTTGTTGTCGGAATGTGCGATCGTGTGTAAGTGGCATAACATGTGAATATTCAAATATATAATACATTCATGTGTATTTCTTCCTGTGATAATATAAATGCGTGCTTGAGTGCAATCAAATATTTAATTAATAAAAATGTCAGAAAAAAGTTGTAACTTGTTGAGTCTTCACAAATCCCCAAAAATCTATGCTTTGTATCTATTCACCTCAGTGCTTCCCGATAAGAAATGCGCTCACCTCACAGAGTGTGACCTCATAATTAAAGTCTAAATAAACCCCCTATCGTTTTCAGCCAAGGAAGCTGCCATCTTTGCCTCTGTTTAATCTACAACTGCCATGATGCTGCACATGTGATCAGTTTATACACCAGCCATTGGATGGTTTGACAGTTTGGTTGAGAGCACAACAAATAGGAGTGTTACATTTCTGTTACATTTCTGGCATGTGCCGGAAATGTAACTGTTTTATGGATGGGTTTACTTCCGCTTTAAGTTCGGTCAAATAAGGCTTTTTAGTCACCCTAGACTAACAGATCATGCTTTCCTCTCCATTGCTCCATTAATGTGCCTCCATTATGACTTGATATATAAGAGAAAAAGAGCTTCAAATAGTGCTTATATCATTTTAAGTAACATTAAAAAATGTGCATAGAGCTCACATTAAAAATGTGCTCCAGTGCACCAACTGTATACAGTGTATCATAAAACCACGATGCTGCAGCTACTTTGTGCCTCTCCATGAAAGATGCAAAACCCTCTTGCCAAACAAATCTGCCCCTCCCCTGCAGCTACTAAAGCTGGCCAATCCGATTGCTTGACATTTTTACTGAATAGGGAAAATATGTATTTAGGGTAGGTTTGGCTAAGTTATACCAGGAGAAACTGGGTTCTCTGACGGTGTTGGATTGTTACATGAATATTCCAAGTACCCTGTCATCTGCCCTTTCTGTACCTCTGTTGGCTGTTCTGAAGTTTAATAAATGCATCTCTCTGGAAAAGGACCATTGAACTTGTTGCTGTGGAGATTTGTTTTTAAATAATTATCATCTCTTGCTCTCTCTCCCTGTGTATATATATATATATATATATATATATATATATATATATATATATTGCGCTGGTAGATTTGCGATCTACCATATGTTAGCTAAATTTAGTAACTTGTTCGTTAGATTAAGGCATTCGTTCAAGTCGTTCGTTAAGTTTGCCTCTGTTCCAGCTTGGCTGACGTTGTGTGTGTTTCCATAGTGACCGGTGGGTGTCGCTGTTATCACTGGTCAGTGTTGGAAAAGCAATGTGTTGAAGTGTGTGGATGCTCTTCTGTCCCGGAGAGGGCTCGGTGGAGGTGGTACTCCGAGATGCATTCTGGGCGAGGTTATTTATGGAACAGACGCCATGTTCAAGGGTTCGTTTTACAGCCACCTGCTCTGGCCCTCCTGGCCGACAGGTATGCGTTAGAGAGCAATGCGGCACAGGGGTGGGCCCAGAAGCTTGTCTGGGGCCTACCATGGCAGCTGAGGAATGGTCCTGAGCTGTCTATCCAGAGTGAAGAAGCTGGACGACCGAGGAGATCCCAGGGGAGGACCCATCATGGAAGGATCACACAGCGTGCTGGTCTGGAGAGGGGCCTGGTGACTCGGTTGGAGGACGTATCCTAAAGTAACTATACAGCATAGTGTTGCAGGGTTGGCTTAAAGGTTCAAGCACTGTGACCGACGTTCATTGCAGAAAAAAAATACATCCTGTGCCAGAGGATCGTGCGGGTTTATCCCAGACAGGTCTGTGGCGGAGACTTTTGTTCATGCTGCGTGCTGGCTGCTAGGGGGGTGACGGAGGCCTATCCAGGCATGCAAGGAGTGTGTCCCACAAGGGGAGCGCATTCCATTGTAATATCCAAATTCTACCAATACATTTGTCAAGAATATTACCAGAAGATATTTGAGTTTCTTCTGCAGTTTCCCTTCTGCCTCTTTCCTGCTACTTCCTTAGTAAATTGTTTAATAAAGTATTGAAAACGTACTCAAGTGTTGGTGCGTGTATCGTCCAGAGGTAAACTCAACGGAACCCTAGACCCGGTGCCGGTAAAACAGAGGGAAGGAGAGAGAAGGTAACAGGCCCGCTTAAACCAGCAGCTCCGCCGAGAGTTATTGCTACATATATATAATTTATATGACAACATTCGTGATCATACATATATGACAACAATAAGCAATCATTTCTGATTCTCAGCTGCATTCCAGCCATTGAGAACTACTGTGATAAACTGTGACTGGCTACAGGCAGACAGGGTAAGAGTTTTGTAGCTAAATAATGGGTGTCATGGGACAGACATATTGAGACCTCATAGCTCAAGATATGAAATATAATAGAGGTTTGTTATAAAATAATCACCTGACATTAAATTACTACTTCATTCTGTCAATCATAGATCATATAACAGTGGTTTTGAATAGGGAAAGTATAGACATTATATTATATATTAGGCATGGATCTGGTGATGTATTTTGTATTAGCCATAGATTGCCACCAGAACTACTTTTGAAAACTCAACATTCCGTGTGCACTGAATAGACTGGGGGCAGAAAAAAGTATCAAAAAAGTTTTCATGAACCTCAGCATTTTCAATTGATTCCCTATTCTTCTGTGAGAATAGGCAGCTAAGTTTGGCATTCTATGCTGCACAAGGAGGGTGGAAATGTTTTCATCTTCCGATGGATTTCTGCCCTGTGGGATGTGCTCTGACTCTTCTCATTTCCTTGACCAAAGTCCAGTGCTGAAGAGATCACCATTTTCTAACCAGTCACAAAGCTTTCTCAACATTCAGGAAAATCACTGTAAGCACTGACAAGTTTTCACATACAGTTTCAGTGTTAAAAGTGCTGACTCTGACTATCAAGTCATATATGGATCGCCATACACTAAACAGTATATTTTTTACAATTAAATATCTGAAAAGTGTGGTGTGCATTTGTATTCAGCCCCCTTTACTCTGATACCCCTAATTAAAATCTAGTGGAACCAAATGCCTTCAGAAGTCACCTAATTAGTAAATAGAGCGCACCTGTGTGTAATTTAATCTCAGTACACACCAGAGGCGGCACGACTTGCAGGTCGCCTCACCGAGGCGACCTGCACACGACTGCCCGGGCGACTTGCAAAACGACTTCTGTATAGAAGTCTATGCAAGTCGCCCCAAGTCGCCCCCAAAGTCGTACAGGAACCTTTTTCTAAGTCGGAGCGACTTGCGTCGCTCCCCTTAGAACGGTTCCATAGCACAGAACGGGAGGCGACTTGTCAGGCGACTAGGTCACCTGACAAGTCGTCCCTATGTGAACCGAGCCTTAAACTCTCAGAGGTTTGTTAGGGAACCTTAGTGAACAAAGATCAAGAAGGCCAAGGAACACACCAGACAGGTCAGGGATAAAGTTGTGGAGACGTTTAAAGCAGGGTTAGGCTATAAAAAAATATCCCAAGCTTTGAACATCTCACTGAGCACTGTTCAATCCATCAGCTGAAAATGGAAAGAAAGTATGGCACAGCTGCTAACCTACCAAGAGATGGCTGTCCACCTAAACTGAGAGGCCAGGCAAAGACAGCATTAATCAGAGAAGCAGCCAAAAGGCTCATGGTAACTCTGGAGCAGCTGCAGAGATCCACAGCTCAGGTAGAAGAATCTGTCCACAGGACAACTATTATAGGGCGTACACACGGTCGGACTTTGTTCGGACATTCCGACAACAAAATCCTAGGATTTTTTCAGACGGATGTTGGCTCAAACTTGTCTTGCATACACACGGTCACACAAAGTTGTCGGAAAATCCGATCGTTCTAAACGCGGTGACGTAAAACACGTACGTCGGGACTATAAACGGGGCAGTGGGCAATAGCTTTCATCTCTTTATTTATTCTGAGCATGCGTGGCACTTTGTCCATCGGATTTGTGTACACACGATCGGAATTTCCGACAACGGATTTTGTTGTCGGAAAATTTTATCTCCTGCTCTCCAACTTTGTGTGTCGGAAAATCCGATGGAAAATGTCCGATGGAGCCCACACATGGTCGGAATTTCCAACAACATGCTCCGATCGGACATTTTCCATCGGAAAATCCGACCGTGTGTACGGGCCATTAGTCGTGCACTCCAAAAATCTGGCCTTTATGGAAGTATGGCAAGAAGAAAACCATTGTTGAAAAAAAACCATAAGAAGTCCAGTTTGCAGTTTGTGAAAAGCCAAATGGGGGACACAGCAAACATGTGGAAGAAGGTGCTCTGGTCAGATAAGACCAAAATTGAACTTTGTGGCCTAAAAACTAAACGCTAGAATGGTCCAGAGTCTAGACCTAAATCCAATTGAGAATCTGTGGGAAGACTTAAAAATTGGTGTTCACAGAGGCTCTCCATCCAATCTGACAAAGCTTGAGCTATTTGGCACAGAAGAATGGGCAAAAATTTCACTCTCTAGATGCGCAACGCTGGTAGAAACATACCCAAAAAGACTTGCAGCTGTAATTGCAGCGAAAGGTATTACAAAGTACTGCAAAGTATTGACTCGGGGGGCTGAATACAAATATACGTTACACTTTTAAGATATTTATTTGTAAAAAGCTTTGAAAACCATTAATTTTTTTCCTTCCACTTCACAATTATGTCCCACTCTGTGTTGGTCTATCCCATAAAATCCCAATGCGTTTAATTAACATGACAAAATTTGGAAAATGTAAAGGGGTATGAATACTTTTTCAAGGCACTGTATGTGGCGTTCAGAACTAAAATAATTAACACTGGGAGAACCAATAGAAATTTGCTCCATACATACTTTGCACATATTGGACCCTAAAATAGTGTGCAAAATCTGTGAAAAGCTGTTACAGTAGTTACACATTTTACTACATCGAGGGTTTATGGGAAGGGCGTAAATACATTCATAGCTGCCCAGGCAGCTATTATGGAGTCCCTAGGCAGGGAGGAGTCCGGTTAATGCTAAAAAAAAAGCTCGCTAAAGACAACTTGGCCCTGGTTAACCACAGAAAAGAATCTTCACAACTTTGGTACTTGTATCTGCAAACTATGCCGTGTTGGTGGCCACCAATAGTAAAGAGTATGAAAGGGAACCATATACATGTATATTATAGGCTTCTCGCTTCTACTATTAAAAGTGTGGTTAACAGGTACATACTATGTTGCACATGTCAGACTACCAAAGTTAAAGTGGTATAAATAGGGATGCATTATAGGCTACTTGCCTTCAGTGGGGATCTCAAAATTTTGGTATGGGGCCCTCTGATTTCTAGTTACACTTCTGGTTTTCTGGTGTTAATTTTATGTATGTGGGGAAGCTGGCTAAGACTTTTTTCATCATCATCCTTCCATTATTCTGCACCATTTCTCAACGAAAATGAGCTTTGAATAGGATAAAGAATAAAGATGATGAAAGGATAGGGGAAAAAAGTTTTTCCTCACAGGGCATTACTGTTTTAATCGCTAGCCGACCAGCCGCCACAGGTATACTGTGGCAGGTTGGCATGGCTGCGCAAAACGCTGTAGCTATACATCGCCCCTTTAAGACATCATGGCAGGTGCGCGCAAGCCGACCACATGTCCCCAGAGCCGATGCACGTGCCCATGGGGCGCGATGTCCGCCAGGCACCCGCGGTCGCTTGTGACAGAACGAGAATGGGGATGTGTGTGTGTAAACACACAAATCCTGATTCTCTGAGGGGAGAGGAGACAGATTGTGTGTTCCTACTAAGTAGGAAAACCAATTGTCTCCTCTCCCAGTCAATCCCATCCCCCCTACAGTTAGAACACACCTAGGGAACACATTTAATACCTTGATTGCCCCTAATGTTAACCCCTTCCTTGCCAGTGACATTTATACAGTAATCAGTGGCTATTTTTAGCTCTGATCGCTGTATAAATGTCAATGGTCCCAAAATAGTGTCAAAAGTGTCTGATCTTTCCGCCGCAATGTCACAGTCCTGATAAAAATCACAGATCGCTGTCATTACTATTAAAAATAATAATAATAATAATAATAGAAATGACATAAATCTTTCCCCTATTTTGTAGACTCTATAACTTTTGCGCAAACCAATCAATATACGCTTATTGCTATCTTTTTTACCAAAAATATGTAGAAGAATATATATCGGCCTAAACTGATAAAGAAATTTGTTTTTTTTAAGATATTTTTTGGATATTTATTATTTCAAAATTGTCGCTCTTTTTTTGTTTATAGGGCAAAAAATAAAAACCGCAGAGGTGATCAAATACCACCAAAAGAAAGCTCTATTTGTGGGGAAAAAAGGACATACATTTTGTTAGGTTACGACGCACGACTGCGCAATTGTCAGTTAAAGCGACACAGTGCCGTATTGAAAAAAATGGCCTGGTCAGGAAGGGGGCAGATGCTTTCAGGGCTGGAGTGGTTAAATCAATTTTGTTGTTTTGTTAATTTAGTCAACCAAACTACTTAAAGAATTTTTTTTAAGTGGCGCACCACCAGACTTCAAAAATGAGAAAGACATTTTTTTGTTTTTTGGGTGGCCTATCTATGGCGAGTTGAATGCAGAACTTCAGGCATTTCTTTTTTATCTTCGATATAAATGTAAGTTAGGTCTTAAGATTTTTGTGCCACAATATGTATGGTTGTACATCTTTATTATTTACACTTTCATTGAGGCCAGATGGTATAGCTCTCCCTACACTTCTTGCCTGCTGAGACATGTAGGAGAGCCACAGCTCTCATAGTCACAGTAGTGGAGGTATGGTAAAGGAAAATATTATCCGGCCTCAATAAAAGTGTAAATATTAAAGACAGTACTGCCATACTTGAAGTGGCATATACCAATCTTGAGACCTAAAATATATTTACATTGCCGATTTTAAAAAAAGCCTGGAGTTTTGCTTTAAGTGTACAGTATGTTTCTACCATTAAAAAGTAACTCAAAAAAACCAAAATGACCTACTTGCTCTGGGATACTGTGTAAAACATTGCCAGAAGAGGGACCAAGAGTGCTGTACATAATGTAAAGTGGAACTAAACCCATTGCTTTAACGGTTTCTCAAAACAAATTACATTCATGTCATGGTGTGAATGATAACAGCTTGTGCTCTCAACCAAACTAGCAAGTCATTAAATGGCTACTATCATAACTGATCACATGTGCAGCTAGGCAAAGGCAGTTAAAGCAGAAGACAGTTTCCTTGGCTGTAAAGGATAGGGGGGTGGGCTAGTTCCACTTTAATAGGTAATATAACAAGTTACAGCCTTACAGTATCCATTCCAGTTATACCAATAGGTACAACACTGCTGGACTACATGCATACATTTTTTATTTCATTGATTTCCCATATTTATTTAGGGTCTACAAAGAAAATACTGCTTTAAAAGACTACAGAGAGCTATGTATATCTGTCCTGAAGGATCATATAAGCTAATGTTTCCATCTTAGGGCCAATTTACCTACTATTTGTCAGGATCACTTAAGTGCTCCTGCTCCTCATTCCAGCATCCGGGTTTTGGCTATTGCATTCTCCCTGTCTGTGTCCACCTGCAAGGTGATTGATATGGTCAGTCACCTGTTATAAGCAAGCCAAGCACTCTGTCCCATGCTTGTGATAGAGACTGTGATACCTGCGTTGTTCCTGATCAAGCCCCCCCCCGTTTGTCTGCCCTGTTTTGCTAGTTTGGATTTCCCTGTGTATGACCTGGATCAGATATTGGACTTTTCCCTGAACTCAGCCTGCCTTTACCTGGACTGTCATAGAACCACGCTATCTGTCTGCTAACTGTAAGTAGTCTGTTTGCTTAGTTCGCATCTGCCCTGGCGCAGTGGCCAGGCACTATAGCATTGTGTATAAGTCCTGGGGGCAATCAAGTGCCAGTAGGCCTGCTTGCATTAAGGGAAAGGGGGCTGCTATAGGTGAAGCCACACAGTAGCCAGCTATAGTGTCTAACCACCTATGGTGGGGTAGACGTGACATTATCACAAGCCTTTAAAAAAAAACAATTCTGTGAAGATGGACTCTACACAGGCCTGTCTATTTGCTGAGGAAATTTGCAAACTGACACGCCAAGTCCAGGAACTGTCTTTGCGTGTAAACGCACCTTCAGCAGTAACGCAGGAGACAGAGCCCAAAGTTAACCCGCCTGACCATTTTTCTGGTGACTCCTATGTGTTTTCCAACTTTAAAAATAGTTGTATGCTATACTTTAAGCTTAAGTCACACTCTTCTGGTTCGGAAGCACATTGGGTTAACCTGATTATTACATGTTTGCAGGGGATCCCCAGTGTTGGGCTTTTAGTCTCCCCGCAGATGACCCAGCCAGAGGGTCAGCTGAAGAATTTTTTAAGGCCCTGGGTTTACTGTATGATGATCCTGATCGTGCCCACTCAGCAGAAGTTAATCTTAGGTCATTACGTCAGGGTAAAAGCACCGCTCATCAATACTGTTCTGATTTCCACCGCTGGGCACCTGACTCAGGGTGGAATGACCCTGCTCTAAAAAGGCAATTTAGGTTAGGCTTATCAGACTATCAAGGACTCATTTGTACACTACCCTGAACCAAAGTTGTTGAATGAAGCCATGCAAGTAGCCATACGTATAGACAGGCATTTACGGGAAAGGCGTGCAGAGAGGCTCGTTCCCTTGTCCCTCGCACTCTGCTCACCACTTCTCTATCAGCCCTTCCTGGGTCCTCTCATCCTATCCAGGAGGAGCCCATACAAATTGGCACTACCCATTTGTCCTCTGGGGAAAAGACTAGGAGAAGATCTCAGGGACTCTGCTTATACTGTGGCAACCACAGACACTTTGTCGCCAGTTGCCCTACTAAGCCGGGAAACATCAAAAGTCTAGTGCGGGTGGGGTCTCCTTCTTCAGACTATACTGGGTCAGGTCCCCACCCGAGATAAACTATTTGTTCCTGCACAACTTAGCTCTGCCAAGTTTTCCCACCCGCTCTCAGCTTTAATAGAATTGAAATCAAAAGAATTGCATTAAAACTGCTGACCAGTTGCCCATTTATAACTCTTGTGTGGCAAGTACCAGTCATGTGCCTTTATTACAGTCCTATTCAGATCCTGATCGAGACAATGTTTCCAAATGTGACTCCAGTTTACATAACCATGTGCCTTTATATGACTCTGTTATAGCAAAAGACGCTGACAAGTCTATTGAATTCTCTACAGGTCACCTCCCCAGCCAATTGCCAAAGCCTGAATCCTCTCCTCCTAGAAGCCAAACGTATCCATTGTCCCCCAGCCTTGAGCCCTGTTTGGGAACTTCCTCTAAGTCCTCAGAAGTCAAGCCCCTTGGATTACGCCTACCTTTGCCTGTTGCTAAACTCCCTTGGACGCACAGTCAGGCTAACTTGTCTTGGAGTTCCACAGTCGCTACACCTGGTGATGCAATTGAGGTAGTCGCTACACCTGGTGGTGCAATTCAGGCAGTCGCTACACCTGGCTATGCAATTCAGGCAGTCAATATGCCTGGCGATGCGATTCAGGCAGTCGCTACACCTGCCGATGCGGCCTAGTTGACCACTGCATCAGTTATGGCAGTCCAGCCCATGCCCATTGAGCTTCCTGCTTTTTCTTAATCTGGACTTTCTGTAACCTGGCCTCACTTTACTTCTACTTCTAGAGGAAGTTATTAGTGCAAAAACTTCCTCTACCATCTATAGAGTTTAGTGGCAAGTGGGACAGGAAAGGACTAGTCAGAGGTAGTGGAACAGAGTTCCACCACATTCTGGCTGAAAAAAATCCCTGATGTTAAGTATGTAAGTTAAGCATGTGATCTGCAGCCAGGTTTTTGGACCTTTACTGTAAAGCCCTGCATTCAGGCAGTAAGGCAGGAGTCCAATAACATGAAGCTTCTACAGAAGACCTAGCTACAGTAGGGAGCACTGCAGGGAAGCACTTGTGCTTCAAGTGGTATGGTCTTGCATCTCCAGGTACCCACCTGTGGTACCAGTCCAGGGATAACTTCAGCTGTTCACCTGTGTGCTCAGACATGCTGTGAACCTCACTGTGAGAAACATTGTTGCTGAGTCAAATAGGAAGTAGCTGTTACTATTTACTGAAACAGTATTCGTTCTCTAGTATCTCTGGCTACAGAGCCTGATGGAGACTGCACTGTACTGTCACCTAGTGTTCTTATTAAAATTGGTCCAACAGTGTTCTTGCCATTTTGAACCTGTTTGCATCGTTATTCCTAATTTGCCCCGTTTAGAAAAGTTCAAGTTAAAACTAGTCTTTGTCTGATCAATCAGTTAATTACCCTGTCTGTTACAGTTAGGAGTTAACTTCTGATTTCTGTATCACTTTAAGGTAGCTCATACAGTATGCATTTTTTTTGTTCAACCAGCCAGTTGAACAAAAGAAAATGCTTAGATTCCCCCATCTAAACATTTTATGTGGATGGAGGAATCTATCCCACTGTGGTATTGTATTCTGACAGCAGTATTCTGGCACTGATTATTCATGAGAAACCCGACAGCTTGGTTGTACACAAATCCATAAACGTACTTGTGTACAACCAGTTTGCCATACAGTACATGGATCGAAATTTGGACGGCCCTTGCTGAACTGACTGAAATGCAATCCATGTATGGCCAGGCTTAAGTATTCAAAGTTGAAACCTGAAAGGAAACAGTAGGATTGGAAAGATAAGATGTGCAGGGCACAGGCCTTACTTCCAAACGCAGATCAATAAAAACAATTAGCTGCTTAGCCTGATGACATTATTTTAATTGGCAAATTACAAAATAAACGTTAAACATGTCAGATTGTAAGGTATTGCAAGCAACAGTAATTTCCAACTATACTGAAAATGCGTTTTGAATATGTTATTGTAATAAAAATAAAAAATACTTTATGATGCTATAATGCTATCATTGGGTATAAAAAGAAGTTGCACTTTTTTTTTTTTTTACTCACATGGAATTTTATTCAGCTCGTTCATGAACTTCTCTTTGAGCTTTGAAAAGTGATTATCTTTCCCATCGCTTGGAGCTACAGCCTCTGTGGTGTTCTCCCGTAAAGCAGGTGCGACAATTGTTGTTTGGGGTGCTGTCATCGCCTCATGACGGCTCTCGCTTGACTTCATTTTGGCCCTAAGGAACTGTTGCAGATGAAAGATAACAGGAGAAATATTATTTCTAAAGATCCAAGATGAATTCTATCTCACAGCTAGTGAAAGTCATCAAAAGCTGCATCTGCTGTGCACCTGCTCACTAAATAAATATGACTTCATTTGTGCATTCATTGGTTTAGTTTCATATAATATTTAACAAAAGAACATTTTTTTTTAATATTTCACATACGCTTCTCTGTGTATACATATAAAGTGTGGTTCAAGCTTATTTGAGACCTAAACTTTTGTTTTTCATTTTAATGTTCCCGAAATATTATAGTGCATTAACACAACTTCATTGATAGTTTTGAATACACTGTACTTTTTAAGACTACACTCTATGTAACACATAAAACTGCACTCTCATCCCAATGCATCACATTAAAGTGTAGTAGAAGTTAAAAACAAACAAACAAAAAAAACAAATTAAAAAACTGATAATAAAGTTCTTAAAGTGAGAGTGCACGGATGGAAGGATAAATGGAAAGACAAATGAAAATGATTATGCAAATTGTTTATGATAATTATCAACAGCATAACTAGATAACTAGAGGCATACCTAGTGACATGCAGGGAGATACTGAAATCCCACCATTAGATTAAAGTATGGCGAGCATACCAGTTCCTACTAGCCTTACCTTTCTCTTTCTCTTAAATTAAAAAAATTAAAGTCAGCAGCTACAAATAATGCATCTGCTGACTTTTAAAAAAGGACACTTACCTGTCCAGGGCACCCGCGATGTCCTCACCTGAAGCCCACCCGTCCCTCGGCCTGATAGGTATCTGCTCCCCCCTCCCCTCTGAAAGGTGCCAAATGTGACACCAGACCGGGGGAGGAACTGGATCAGCAGAAGTGCCATTTCTGGGTGAAACTCCGCTTTAATGTATACACATGCTCATATCATACTTTTATTACTGAGACAGTATGCACACTGTTGGGAAGAGTGCAAAGTACCAGCCCATTAACCACTTCAGCTGCGGAATGTTTTACCCCCTTCAGGGCATTTTTGCAATATGGCGCTGCCTCACTTTAACTGAAAATTGCATGGTCGTGCGACGCTGTACCCAAATAAAATTGATGTCCTTTTTTCCCACAGATAGAGCTTTCTTTTGCTATTTGATCACCTCTGCATTTTTTATTTTTTTGCGCAATAAACAAAAAAAGACCAACAATTTTGAAAAAAAAACAATATTTTTTACTTTCTGCTATAAAACACATCCAAAATAAAAAATTAAAAAATCGAATTTCTTTATTAGTTTAGGCCAATTTGGATTCTGCTACATATTTTTGGTAATAAAAATCTCCAAAAGCGTATATATTGATTGGTTTGCGCAAAAGTTATAGCGTCTAAAAACTATGGGATAGATTCATGGACTTTTTCCTTTTTATTGTTTTTACTAGTAATGGCGGCGATCAGCTATTTTTAGCAGGACTGCAACATTGCGATGTACGAATCTGACACTAAGTGACACTTTTTGGGGACCAGTGGCACTAATACAGTGATCAGTGCTAAAAAAAATGCACTGTCACTGTATAACACTGGCAGGGAAGGGGTTAATCAAGGGCAATCAAAAAGTTATGTTTGCTCCTAGGGAGTGATTTCTAACTGTGTGGGGGGATGGACTGACTCGAGGAAGAAAGACATCTGTGTTCCTGATTAGCAGGAACACAAGATCTCTCTCTTTCTGTCTGACGGAACGACAGTCTGCTTTGTTTATATCACAGCAGAAGCGCGGCTCTGGTGGCGTGCGCCCCAGAGCCGATGGAAGAAATTCCCTACAGGTAGATGTTGTTGTGCTTAAGGGCGCAGTATATGTATGTGGGGCAGTCCTAAAGTGGTTAACATTTGAAAGAAATTACAATACATGTTGGTTAATTGTATTTATTTTTGGAAAATACTAATACTAAGTATATGAACTGTTTTTTTTTTTTTCACTCATCAAACCTTTGGCCTGCAGCAGCCGAAGGTTTAACATTCTGGGCTTTCTGAGAAGATATACTATATATACTGTATATATATATATATATATATATATATATATATATATATATATATATATATATATATATATATATATATATATATATATATATATATATATATATATATTTCTTGATCCACCCAGATGCCTGATTGGCAACTGGCCCGGGTCAGCCACTCCTACAGAGAGCTTGAGCCAGTCCACTCCAAAAAGCACAAGATTAGCAGAGCAGAGAGTGGTGACTGACAGTCACTGCTCCCTGATCAGAGTGGACTGAGAGCTGAGAGATCACCAGTCATTTTTTTTTATTTCCATGCTTCTCCTTTAACACTCCCCTTAAGACATTTAATAAAAATGTGATGCTACCCCTTGGAATTCACTTTTCATTCGGGAAAAGGCTTCATTCATTAAGCATGTTTAACCACCTCAATACAGTGCATTTTCACCCCCTTTCTGCCCAAGCCATTTTTCAACTTTCAGCGCTGTCACACTTTGAATGACAATTGCGCGGTTATACAACACTATACCCAGATGAAATTGTTATCATTTTTTCCCCACAAATAGAGATTTCTTTTGGTGGTATTTGATCACCTCTGCGGTTTTTATTTTTTGTGCTATAAACAAAAGAAGAGCGTCAAGTTTGAAAAAAAACACAATGTTTTTTACTTTTTGCGATAATAAACATCCAAATTTTTTTCTTTAAAACAAATTTTTTCCTCAGTTTAGGCCAATATGTATTCTTCTACATATTTTTGCTAAAATAATCGCAATAAGAGTATAATGATTGGTTTGCGCAAAAGTTATAGCGTCTACAAAATAGGGGATAGATTATAACATTTTTATTTGTTTATTTATTTTTTACTAGTAATGGCGGCGATCTGCAATTTTTATCGTGACTGCGATATTGTGGCAGACACATCGGACACTTTTGACACATTTTTGGGACCATTCACATTTATACAGCGCTCCGTGCTATAAAAATGCACTGATTACTGTATAAATGTCACTGGCAGGGAAGGGGTTAACACTAGGTGGTGATCGAGGGGTTAACTGTGTTGCAAGGGAGTGTTTCTAACTGTAGGGGGCGGGGACTCACTAGGAGGGAGACCGATCGGTGTTCCTCTGTACTGGGAACATACCATCCGTCTCCCCTCCTCTGACAGGACCATGGATCTGTGTGTTTACACACACAGATCTACGGTCTTGCTGTGTTACCAGCAATCGCGGGTGCCCGGCGGACATCGCGGGTGCCGGGCACGCGCACCGGGTGCCCAGAGACACGGCGGGTGTGCGCGATCGCCGTCGACGGCGCGCACCCCCTGGTGGGCCGGGAAAGCGAGGCCGTCATATGACGTCCGCCCGCAATGAGAACTGCCCCGCCTGGCCATCAATTGACAGCCGGCGGTCAGCAAGCAGTTAAAAAGAAAACAAAAAAAGGGTTATAACATTTCAAACACTTCCAAAGCTTTGTAAGTACCTGCCTTAATGGCACAGGGCAGATTTCCGTAGCACATTTTGCTATGTGGCAGATCTTTCAGTTAGCATTTAGCAAATGCAGCAACCTAAATGGCGCAGTTACTAAGAAAATTTGTGATCCAGTAATGACTCTCAGTTATGAGCTAAATACGTATTTTAGTGTACTCAGGGCCGGATTAACATAGGGGCTGATGGAGCTGCAGCTCCAGGCCCCTGCCTTAAAATCGGCCCGCCCAGCCAGCAGTATAAGCCCGATTTTCTCCTGTCCATAAACTTCTTTGGGACAGGAGAAGCTGTGTGTAAATGTAGGGGTGTCTGGCTGCGTCTGTGTTTGCTCACTGTGTTTGCTCACTGGGTCTGATCAATACTCCTGGCATACACACACACGGCCATACTGCAGCACACACAGTGCGGCCGACTGCAGCACACGAGTGTGAGCCCAAAGACTTGCACATACAACCCCCCTGTAGAACTTGGTCTGATCATTACTCCTGGCATACACACACACGGCCATACCATCCCAGCTCAGGAGGGGTGGGGGCTCCAGAGATTTGATGTCACAGTGCACAATGTCACAATGTCACAGTGCACAGTTCCCCCTGCACAAATGGGAGAGGCTGAGTCGGCTCTGCCTTTCCCCTCCCCTCTCCCTCTGTGAAGTCTGTGCAGTGAAGGAGCTGTGTGGGTGGGAAATTATGAACAGAACACTGGTGAACAGGATATCTCTGAGTGATAAGCCTCCAGGGACCATCCAAATGTGAGCACAGTGACTGGACTCTTATCTCCCTTCCCCTTGTTTTTATCTTTTTTCTCCAGCAGTAGCTGTTATAACTGCAGCAAAAGTGTTTAGAATTGTGTCATCAGACTGTAGTAGTGCTTGTTCCCTTGTGCTTTTAGGTGGGTTCACACTGGTTTGATATGTTTTGGCCCATTGCTGGTGTATCCACAGTGTTCCTGCGTTTTACCCGCAGTCCTATTGATTTCTATTAGGTTGTGTGTTTTTTCTGCATTTTCTGAAAGTGCACCAAAATTCCTACATGCTACATCTTATCTTTGGTGCACAGCAAAAAACCTACAACCTAATATAAATCAATAGGACTGCAAGCTAAAACTGCAGATACACAAGCAGTGCGGCCGACTGCAGAACACAAGTGTGCGCACAAAGACTTGCACATAAAACCCCCCTGTAGAACTTGGTCTGATCAATACTCCTGGCATACACACACACGGCCATACCATCCCAGCTCAGGAGGGGTGGGGGCTCCAGGGATTTGATTGACTATGCAGGCCCTGTCCCTTCTATCCGTCTGGGCAAAGTCCTGGAGGCAGTGGCAGGCTGCTGGTGGCAAGTGGCACACTGTATTTGGTTGCATGCTGCTGGTGGCAAGTGGCACACTGTGTCTGGTGGCAAGTGGCACACCGTATCTGGTGACATGCTGCTGATGACAAGTGGCACACTGTATCTGGTGGCAGGCTGCTGGTGGCAAGTAGTACACTGTATCTGGTGGCAGGCTGCTGGTGGCAAGTGGCACACTGTATATGGTGGCAGGCTGCTGGTGGCAAGTAGCACACTGTGTCTGGTGGCAGGCTGTGGGTGGCAAGTGACACACTGTATTTGGTGGCAAGTGGCATACTGTATCTGGTGGCATGCTGCTTGTGGCAAGTGGCACACTGTATCTGGTGGCAAGTGGCACACTGTCTCTGGTGGCATGCTGCTTGTCACAAGTGGCACACTGTATCTGGTGGCATGCTGCTGGTGGCAAGTGGCACACTGAATCTGGTGGCATGCTGCTGGTGGCAAGTGGCACACTGTATCTGGTGGCAGGCTGCTGGTGGCAAGTGGCACACTGCATCTGATGGCAGGCTATGGGTGGCATCTAGCATGCTGCATCTGGCGGCAGGCGATGGTGGCAAGTGACATGCTGCATCTGGTGGCAAGTGACAAGTTTGGGTTCCCACTGATTTTGCATCATGGTGAGTTGAACTATTTCACTATATATTACAATGTAGTAATAGAAATAATGGAATTTGATCATCCTGACGCCATATCACGCATAGTGTCAGGATGAATTTAAGTGATAACACCAGCCATTTGCCAGAAAAATCACCCCCGCCACCTATTTCTCCATCAACCCCGAGATTACATCCCCCCTCATCTTTTTTTGGGAAGGGGGGATGTCCCTGAATGGCAGTTTGGAAATGTGGTCACCCTATGTTGCTGTTGAGAGACCGCATAGCAGGTGGTACTGGTGGTGTTGCTGCTGCTCAGAGGCTGCACGGCTGGTATTACTGGTGAGAGTATTTTTAATTTGTTTTAGCAAAAAATGTTTGCTTTTCCATTTTGTTTCCATAAAAAGGCCCACCAAAATCTTCAGCACCAGGCCCATGATGCTCCTAATCTGACCCTGAGTGTACTAATAATAATGAACAATCAGTGCTGAGTGAATTTTGCTTTGATAAGTGTTTTAGTAGTCATGCAGTTAAAAAAAATTTGAAGAATATTCTACTGGAGGGGTGGGGGTGGCCATAGAAGTCATGTAGACTATTATAGCTATAGTTATAGTTCTATTATGATTATTGTTATTTTTCCTACAGTTGTAAGATCCCAAAATTGTGCTTGTGGACATGTGTAGGTGAAGATTGGAATTGTAATTTCATAGCAACTCGGGTATGCAATTTTTGATTTAAGTATTAAAGTACTTTGTAATGATTGCTAGAGGGATACTGTGCTATTGAAAGGTCTTGGGTGAGGTCAGAATGTGCTCTATTATATAGATTTGCCTGGAGAAAGCACATAGAAAGAGAGTGAAGAGAACATAAGGCTAAGTGAAATGATGTCAAATGCTGGTTGTTCATGAACAGAACAATGTTAGGATAAAACATTAAGGTTAACATGTATATTTGCTTTACACAAACAGTTTTAAAAGACAGATAAGCAATTATATTGTAAAACTAGTTTTACTACTCTATTATAAGGGGACTCAACTATCATTGTGCTAGTTTTCCATGACTTCAACCATTACTTTGCTGTATTTCTATAATGCCTTGAAAATGTATTCACACCCCTTGAAATTTTCCACATTTTGTTGTGTTACAACCAAAAATGTAAATGTATTTTATTGGGATGCTATTTGATAAAACAACACACAATTGCACACAATTGTGAAGTGGAAAAAACATTTTTTACAAATAAATATGTGAAAAGTGTGGCGTGCATTTGTATTCAGCTCCCTGAGTCAATAGTTGGTAGACCCATCTTTCGCTGCAATTACAGCTGCAAGTCTTTTGGGGATTTCTCTACCAGCTTTTCACATCTACATAGTGACATTTTTGCCCATTCTTCTTTACAAAATAGCTCAAGCTCTATCAGATTGAATGGAGAGCGTATGTGAACAGCAATTTTCAAGTTTTGCTACAGATTCTTAATTAGATTTAGGTCTGGACTTTGACTGGGCCATTCTAACACATGAATGTGCTTTGATCTAAACCATTCAATTGTAGCTCTGGCTGTATGTTTAGGGTCATTGTCCTGCTGGAAGGTGAACCTCAAGCCTTTTGCAGACTCTAATGCCGCGTACACACGGGCGGACTTTTTGACCGGACTGGTCCGATGGACTTTCCGACGGACTTTTGACGGACTTCCGACGGACTTTTGAACGAACGGACTTGCCTACACATGATCACACCAAAGTCCGACGGATTCGTACATGATGACGTACGACCGGACTAAAATAAGTTTTCGTCCGTCATACTAGCATACACACGAGCGGATTTTTCGACTGGACTCGAGTCCGTCGGAAAGATTTGAAGCATGTTTCAAATCTAAAGTCTGTCAGATTTTCGACTGGAAAAGTCAGCTGAAGGTCCGATGAAGTCAACATACGATCGGATTGTGCGTCGGACCAGTCCGATAGAAAAGTCTGCTCGTGTGTACGCTGCATAACAGGTTTCCTTCTAAGATTGCCTTGTATTTGGCTCCATCCATCTTCCCATCAACTCTGACCAGCTTCCCTGTCCCTGGTGAAGAAAAGCATCCCCACAACATAATGCTGCCACCACCATGTTTTAATGGTAGGGATGGTGTGTTCAGGGTGCTGTGCAGTATTAGTTTTCCGCCACACATAGCGTTTTGCTTTTAAGCCAAAAAGTTGAATTTTGGTCTCTTCTGACCAGAGCACCTTCTTCCACATGTTTGCTGTGTCCCCCACATGGCTTCTCGCAAACTGCAAACGGGACTTCTTATGGCTTTCTTTCCACAATGGCTTTCTTCTTGCCACTGTTCCATAAAGGTCAGATTTGTGGAGTGCACGACTAATAGTTGTCCTGTGCACAGATTTTCCCACCTGAGCTGTGGATCACTGCAGTTCCTCCAGAGTTGCCATGGGCCTTTTGACTGTTTCTCTGATTAATGCTCTCCTTGCCCGGCCTGTCAATTTAGGTGGACGGCCATTTTTGTAGGTTTGCAGTTGTGCCATACTCTTTCCATTTTCGGATGATGGATTGAACAGTGCTCTGATATTCAAAGCTTGGGATATTTTTTTATAACCTAATTCTGCTTCAAAATTCTCTACAACTTTATCCCTGACTTTTCTGGTGTGTGTCTTGGTCTTCGTGATGCTGTTTGTTCCCTAAGGTTCTCTAACAAACCTCTGAGTGCTTCACAGAACAACTGTATTTATACTGAGATTAAATTACACATGGGGGGCTCTTACTAATAGGCGACTTCTGAAGGCAATTGGTTTCACTAGATTTTAGTTAGGCGTATTAGAGTAAAGGGGGCTGAATACCAATGCACGCCACACTTTTCAGATTTTTTTGTAAAACATTTGAAAACCATTTTCCTTCCACTTCACAATTATGTGCCACTTTGTGTTGGTCTTTATGTGATAGACCACCACAAAGTGGCATCCCAATAAAATAAATTTACGCTTTTGGTTGTAACATGACAAAATGTGGAAAATTTCAAGGGGGATAAATACTTTTTCCAAGGCACTGTATCACCTATAAATGATGTGGTCTAAATAAAACAGATAGAAAAAATAGAAATACAAAAATAATACTGCGCATATGAAGAGATTATTCAGTGTGAAAAAAAGCAGCATCATAAATGTGAGCTATTACCACAAAAATAAGAAACAAAATATTAAAATTATTGGGAAAAAATGATAAATAAGCAGTCCAGAAAAATCAGTCTCTCAAATGTACCATAATGGTCAAATGGCAAACACCATTATTCAGCTGTGGATAAGGTTATCCAATCCCTTCCCCAAGTGAACACGCCATCACCACAATAGGTTGGACTCTTACCAGAGAGCCTGGACCCTTTATTACGAAGGGTCAAACAGGCTTGATGAATATGTCCGAGTAGGGGTCATCAGCAGGGGATGTACAAAGGAACTACGTCAGGAACAGCTCCAAAGCATCCAGGGGACTCCACCCAAACAAGTCCACCCAAACATTTAAAATGCGCGATAGCAGGAACATGGGCTGAGCTGTATGTTCCTGCTATCATGCATTTTACATGTTGGGATTTTCTGTGGTGACCACCTTCCTTTTTTACCATGCAATGCTGTTTTTACTATGGATACATGTAAGTGCAATACTTTATATTAAATGCAACCCTTAACCACTTAAGGACCAGCCTCGTTTTGGATTTTAGGTGTTTACATGTTTAAACAGGTTTTTTGCTAGAAAATTACTTAGAACCCCCAAACATTATACATATATTGTTTTTTTCTAACACCCTAGAGAAAAAAATGGCAGTCAATGCAATACTTTTGTTGCACCGTATTTGCGTAGCGGTCTTATAAGTGCACTTTTTTTGGAAAAAATTCACTTTTTTGAATAAAAAAATAAGACAACAGTAAAGTTAGCCCAATTTTTTTTTTATATTGTGAAATATAATGTTACGCCAAGTAAATTGATACCCAACATGTCACTCCTAAAAATTGCGCCCGCTCGTGGAATGGCGTCAAACTTTTACCCTCAAAAATCTCCATAGGCGACGTTTAAAACATTCTACAGGTTGCATGTTTTGCGTTACAGAGGAGGTCTATGGCTACAATTATTGCTCTCACTCTACAGGTCATGGCGATACCTCACATGTGTGGTTTGACCACCGTTTTCATATGCGGGCGCTACTCACGTATGCGTTCGCTTCTGCGCGCAAGCTTGTCGGGACAGGGGGGTTTAAAAAAAACATTATTTTTATTATTTATTTTACATGATTTTATTTATTTTTACACAGTTTAAAAAAAAAAATTGTGTCACTTTTATTCCTATTACAAGGAATGTAAACATCCCTTGTAATAGAACAAAGCATGACAGGACCTCTTAAATATGAGATCTGGGTTCAAAAAGACGTATGGGCGGAAGTGACGGTTTGACGTCGCTTCCGCCCAGCAGTGTCATGGAGACGAGTGGGTGACATCTTAGCCTCACTCATCTCCAGGCACAGCATGGAGAAGAACCACGATCGCCTACACCACTACGACGGCTCCGGTAAGCGGCGGAGGGCACCGGATCGCGGCGGGAGGGTGGCCCTCTCCCGCCACTGATAAAAGTAATCTTGTGGCGAATCCACCGCAGAGACCACTCTCATCTTAAAACTGACTGTCGCATGAAAACGGGGATATCGGGGTTATGGCAGCTAGCTGCTGCCATAACAACGATATCCGCCGCCAAAGTTTGGACGTACATCGGCATGCAGCAGTCAGCAAGTGGTTAGGACGTTTTACACTGTCCAGCTTTTTTTGTTGTATTTGGATCTGACTACACGATCGTCGTTTGGGTGGAGTCCTCTGGATGCTCTGGAGCTGTTCCTGACGTGGTTTCTTTGTACATCCTCTGCTGATGACCCCTACTGGACATATTCTTCAAACACGTTTGACCCTTCAGAAAAAATATCACGTTTGGAAGCTTTTTGAATCAAGCAACTGGTTCTGATCCTCCATTTGCTGGCTAGACTTATAGCTTACTATTAATCATACGTGCACTAAATTAAGAAAAAAAAATGGTGCATTCTACATTGGGTATGATGAAAAGCATAGTGAAAAACTAGTTTCCCAAAAAATAGAATATGTGTAGCATAATCATATTTTGAGATGAATATATGTATATTTGAGGAGAAAATGGTATGTTATGTTCTTGTGCAGTATACATCAAATTAAACAAAATATATTAAGCTGAAAAAGTGATATCTGTATCCAAAAGATACAGCCACTTCTTTACAGGAAAAGGCACATGATATTTAGAAAAAAATAGAAAAAATAGAGATTTGTGTCCTATTAAGTACATATGGAAAGACAATATTCACCTATGCATAAAGATAGACCATTGGTAAAGGAGTGCCTGTTATTCACATTTATCTATCACTGCTAAATAGCCTGGCCTAAAGGTTTTTAATAAATCAAATGCAAATTTATATCAGACTCCTACTGATCAATGCCTATCTCATAATATTTATCAGCACCATGGCAAAGCATTGTTTATACAGAACTAAAAATTATTAGGTTTTTCCCAGTAACCAGTTCTGACTTATTTTTTTTATGGATTATATAATAGAACCTTGCTTTTTATTATCAATATATATGATATACTGTATATTTGTAACCTGGACTGTAGCTGATAATTGCTGTAGAACTTCTTCCTTTGTTGCTGCTGTATTATCTTTCTGCACTATGGACAAGGTTAAACCGTATATGCAAAATTGCAGCAACCATCTTTAATGAAACCACTTTGCAATACTCATCTATAGAGTGTCTTCAGTGCAGAGGCAGCCATTTTGGCTGGGTCTGGAGGATGGTGATTGGCTTGTGCAACAGAGCAAGGAGATAGTGAACTGGGCTGCTGGAGAAATGGAGCTCTGTTGTGCCACCAGCCTGGACTATGCAGGAAGAAAGCCACTATGGGGACCATGTGATGACAACCAGTTTCCTGTGCTGAGCAGCTGAGAGGGAGCATCATAAGGTTGCAATAAATGTGGAACAGTGGTGTGTGGCTAGCATTTGCTGGTGTTAGCTAATGTTGTGCTGCTCAGAGGAAAAGTTCTAATAATTACCGTTAGGCAGAATACCACAGGTGTTTAACTATACCGCTCAGAGTAATGCTGTTGCCTTATTGCTTGTATAAGTACACTTGCTAAACTTCTCTTCTTTTATTCTATACTTCTAGTAATTCTACCTTGAGCTATTTGAAATATCGCAAGGTGTGTCGGTAAGAGGTGTGCCATCTTTTAGATGTGCAGAGAAATCACAAAACAATTCAGTGACTTCTTTGAGGGTAGCATTTACGTAATAGTATTATTAATAATTTTTAATTGTTATACTCTAGCAACATGTCATTAATTGTAATGTTCTTGCCAATTTTGAAACCTTTTATTGCAGCTTTTGTTAAATTATTTGTAACTTAAATGTTCCCATTGTATATTTTTTATGTGTCCTTTTTGTAATCATTTATAACTTAGAAATAAGCCACAATCGAATTGACTTGACTTGAAATTAACTTGAAACCTTTTTCAGCTGAAATTATGAGTTAAAGAGAAGCCACAGGCACTGGAAACCTGTCTCTTTTCAAATAAGTGTTTTATTTTCTTTCTTACAACTGCTTGTGTGCAGCTTAGATTAAATAAATCCTGTTTTTGTTACTGCTACAAATATTTTTTTTGACAACAGCCAACAAATGATGAACCAAGCAATCACAAGACAGAACACAACAAATACAAAAAGCCTCAGACTCAGCTTAGGGTAAAAAACATGATAATTTATGTTTTGGTTTTGACTTGTATTTTGAAAGCACTGTAAAAGATTTAAAATCCAGTATGCTAGCATTTTAAACATGTGTATGTGCAGTGGTGTTAATTTTTATTTGTTTTTGACATATATCATTCTGTTTTTCTTTTTTTCCCTCTATACAAGTTTATATGAAATGACTGTCAAACATATCTAATATGCACTGCATTTTTCCCTAAAAGCACCTGAAAACATGCTGCATCTGCTTGCTTCTGAATCTGATACTCATTTTCTCTAAGTGAATAAGATAAACAGCTTACAGGTCATCCCCTACAGCTCTTTTCAATAAGATCGGACAATCTTCCTCCAACAGTAAAAAACCTAGAAAGTCCAAGGAATGTTCAACTCACCTTTAATACAGTACAGATTTCAATAAAATACAGACTATTAGATGTTTTTGACCAGTCCACCGGTTGACTACGGACAGATGAAGGGCACGATCTCATCCATGCCTTTGCCAACCCTCGACTTCCAGAACGGCACAGGATAGCAATGAACTGTCAGGAAGCTGTCAAAGCCAATCCTATCCGGCAAAGGCATTCCCTGTCCTACAGCACGCCCTTTGCTTATGTGTGGCTGGGGGGTAGGGAATGCCTCTGCTGCCTATAACAGCATTCAGAAAGTATAGCTTAGGCAGGTTTAGGCTCTTGTTTGAATGTGCCCGAGCCCATTTCCAGAGTGTACTGTGCTGATCCCCACCAGTCCTTCTTCTCAGTCCATCCAAGGTGCTTGTGAATGACATCATATGGGAAGGATGAGAGAGCAGGGCTGACTGGGATCAGCACTAGAAGAGGTGGATCTGCCACACAAGCTTACCTGTGCTGCTCTGCATCAGGAAACCACTTATGTGCCCTCCTGACACCCAAGTGGTGTGCCCTCCTGATGCCCCAGTGGTATGCCCCCCTGAGCCCCCAGTGGTGTGTCCTCCTGACCCCCGTGTTTTCTCCCGACTTCCCTGAATCATGCCTTCCTGAGCCCCTAGTACTGTGCCTTCCTGGGTCCCCAGTACTGTGCCCCCCGATTGCCCTACATCCTGCTGTCCTTTGTACATTGTCCTACACACTACTGACCTCTGTACATTACCCTACATTCTACTAACCTCTGTATGCTGCCATACCTAGTACTGACCTTTACTGAACTATGTACACTTCCCTGCACACTACTGACCTTTACTGACCCCTGGACACTGCCCTACCTACTTCTTACATTGGCCAGAACTCAAAAGAGCCTGCCAGGCTAACATTGATGGCAGCCAGGCCTTAACCTAGTTAAGCAGGTTAGCCTGCATTACCAAATGTTCTGCTTTCATGTTGGACTCCTGCATCAGACTTGTTGGGGTGACCAATGTTAACCGTGTAAGGATTAGCGCAGCACCACACTTTTACCGATTTATCTAACTTATAGGGGCAGGTTGTACCCCATCCGGTGTAGGCGGCTTTTCCCAGTCTTACACTCTCTTTATTTTCCTTCTTTTCTCCATATATGGTAGGGCAGGAATATTTTCTATCTGTTTATCTCTCAGATATGATTTGGGTTAAATGAGAGTTCTTTGACCAAGAGTGAAAGTTTTAACACAATAACAATATTTATTGGTGAGTAGTTGAAAGTCTATCTAATACACAACTATCTAGCTATAGTCTACACCAAGGAAGAAAATAATAGGCTAAAATAAGAGAATTACATGAAGGAATACAGAGTATATTCCTTAAAACATTAATCTACAAACTTATTTAGTTACAAGTAGGGATGAGCTTTCTGTTCGGGTCGAACATGAGTTCGACTCGAACATTGGCTGTTAGCCCGTTCGTTGAAAACCAAACATTATGGCCATTCGCGCCAAATTCAAGCAGCGCTTAATGACCCATAATGCACGGTGGGAGCGCAGTGCATTGCTGTATGACGATTGGCCAGAGCATGCACCATGACCTGCATGCTTTGGCCAATCTCAGGGCCCTCAGCTAAGAGCCATAACTGGCCAAAGGTTCAGGGTGCCTTTGGCCAATCATGGCTCAGGGGGACTAAGTCCACGCCCCACACTATATAAGGCCGCCTGCACGTCGGCCTCATGTAGTGTGGTGTTGGCGTGGGCGGAGAGAGAGTCTCATTTAGATCGAGCAGGCAGTCTTGTATATATATATATATATATACCCACTGCATACAGTTTAGCTAGAACCCACTACAGGCCGTTCCTGGTGTACTGCTTCTAATATACTTCTGGCAGGCAGGGGATTCAGTTAGCTGCAGTGTATTTAATATATATATATATATATATATATATATATATATATATATATATATACCCACTGCATACAGTTTAGCTATATCTCACTGCAGGCCGTTCCTGGTGTACTGTTTCTAATATACTTCAGGCGGTGTACACAGTACACAATACCGTGTACCCCTAGTGCAGTTGCTACTACTTTTCTGGTGGTGTACACAGTACACAATACATACAGTGCACCCATAGTAGCTGTTAGACTTCCGGTGGTGTACACAATACCGTGCACCCCTAGTGCAGTTGCTACTACTTTACTGGTGGTGTACACAGTACACAATGCATACAGTGCACCCTTAGTTGCTATTAGACTTCTGGTGGTGTACACAATACCATGAAGTTGCTACTACTTTTCTGGTGGTGTACACAATACGGTACACCCATAGTTGTTATTACACTTCTGTTGGTGTACACAGTACCGTGCACTCACTACTACTTTTCTGGTGGTGTACACAGTACACAATACATACAGTGCACCCATAGTTGCTATTAGACTTCTGGTGGTGTACACAATACCGTGCAGTTGCTACTACTTTTCTGGTGGTGTACACAATGCACAATACAGTGTAGTGTAGTGTTGCAAAACAAAATCCCCATCATGTCCGGAAGGCCACCAAGGAGAGGCAGACACTCAAATGCCACTAAAAGAAGGCAAGCAGGCACTGTGTCTACAGTCCACAGTGCTGGTCATGGACATGGTGCATCTTCTGCAGGTGGCAGTGGGGCACACTTGTACTTTTTTTCTGATGCTGGGACAGGATCCAAAAATTGGGCCTTTGGTGGTGGTGGTGCCACAACACTGTAACCCCTCACAGATACTCTTGTTAGGTGCAGGAACGGGCAGGAACGGGCCCTGCTGTGAAATATTAGATCAAAAATTGTAATTACATGCCCCTGTTAAACAGGGACAGAAAAATTGGGCCTTAGGCAGTGGTGGTGGTGGTGCCCTAAACCAAAAATATTGTTGGAAGCTAGCATCATCAAGATTGAGGAGGAATAGGATAGTCACTCATCCATAGACAGTCTTCAAGGGATCCCACGTCCATAGAAAAATCAATCAGTTACATCAGCATCAGGTGCTTGATAGCTGCTGCTGATCCAAGACTGATTCATTTTTATGAATGTGAGCCTATCAAGGGAGTCTGTGGACAGGTGCACTCTATGATCCATTACAAACCCTCCAGCAGCACTGAATGTGTGTTCAGTAAGAACACTGGATGCAGGACAGGCCAATAGATCAATTGCATATTGAGCAAGTTCTGGCCAGTGGTCCATCCTCAAGACTCAGTAACCCAGTGGATGCTCTGTTGGAAAGGTCTCCAAGTCTGCTCTTGCCCGTAGATATTCCTGCACCATGTAATGCAGATGCTGGTGATGGTTGCTTGAACCGATCAGACCTTGGTGCTGAGGACTGAAAAATTGTCTAAAGGCATCGGTCAGCCGTCCACCTTCTCCACTACTCTTCCTCTGACTGAACAAAGCTGTCATGGTTATGCAGTAATCTTTTTCTGTCAGCTTACCTCTCCTTCATGTGTTCACCTTTAGAGGCCAGCCACTCTCACCTGGCTTTTTAAAAAATCTCTCCTCAAAGCATGGATCCACCCCAGCCCCTATCAGGGAACTCTATATTAACCTGTGCACTGCAAGCCTGTCTTGCTGATCAACCCTTGTGTGTTTAGCTTCTGTGTACATCTTGCTGTGTCTTCTATGTCTGATTCCAGTTACCGATCTTGGCTTGTTCTCGACTATCCCTGCCTGCTTGTGACCCTGACCTTTGGCGTGTTCTATCTTTATCCATGTCTGCTAGTCGCCCCGACCTTTGGCTTATTCCCTTACTATCTCTGTCCTCCTGTAGACTACTGTGGGCATGAGCTGGGAGACCCTTGGGGTCGTGACCTGGAGCCAGCTGCAGTCCAGTCCATCCTCACCACTAGAGGCTCTGGTGAACACCTGCTGGCTCTTAGACTCCGCGCCCTGGGGAATCTTACGCTCTAGCCCTTGTGGGATCTGTGTTTTTGTTCCAGAGAACCTGCCTTCCTTAACCACCTAGACTCCCATCCACAGCAGTCAGCCATAGGGTCCACTACCTTTGCGGTGCACTCCTGACCCCAATGGTGTGCATCTGTCACCTGGCCTCAGGTGACCTGACAGAAGCCTCAGCAACACGTTGTCCAGCACCAGGAAATTGTAACCTCACAGGGTCTGGAAATACATTGCACAAACCTTTCTTCAAGGCCTCCTGAAGATGTTTCATCCTGAGTTCTGCAACCTTACCCTTGTAACATGGATCAAGAAGGATTGCCAGCCAGCAATGATTCCTTCTCTTTGATACCACGAATCCTAGGTTCCTTATGCTGCATGGCCTCCCTGGATTCTGTGTGTTTGGCGAGCCTGCAGGAATAATATCTGGATAAAGGGGGCCTTGAGAGGTAAGGAAGTCCTCCTCTTCCTCACACTGTTCTGCCTCAAGTGCCCTGTCCATTATTCCATGAAGCGTGTGCTCCAACAGGAAGACAAGAGGGACAGTATCACTGATGCATGCATTGTCGCTGCTCACCATCCTCGTGGCCTCATCAAATGGTGACAGGACAGTGCATGAATCCTTGAACAGTAACCACTGACGTGGCGAAAAGAAGCCAAGCTCCTCTGACCCTGTCCTGGTGCCATACTCACACAGGTACTCATTGATGGCCCTCTGCTGCATGTACAGCTGCTGCAGCATTGCCAATGTTGACTTCCACCTGGTGGACATGTCACAAATGAAGCAGTTGGTGGGCAGGTTGCATTCCCTTTGAATGTCAACCAAGCACTGGCATTCTATGACCATTGGAAATGACCACAGACTTTTCTGGCCTGCCTCAGGAGATCTTGTAAGCCAGGGTACCTGCTCAAGAACCGCTGCACTACCAAATTCAGGATATGTGCCAAACATGGAACATGGATCAAGTTTCCGTGTTGGAGGGTGGATAGAAGGTTGGTGCCCTTGTTGCATACAACCATTCCTGGATGAAGCTGGCATGGCATCAACCACTGAGCCTGCCCCTGCAGAGCTGATAGAATCTCTGCCGCAGTGTGGCTCCTGTCCCCTAAGCAGTGGTTTAACCTTAAACTACGTAGAGGGTTCTTTACTGTAAGAGCAGCAAGGATGTGGAATTCCCTTCCACAGGCGGTGGTCTCAGCGGGGGGCATTGATAGTTTCATGAAACTTTAGATAAGCACGTGAACGACCACAACATATATACAATGTAATACTGACATATAATCACACACATAGGTTGGACTTGATGGACTTGTGTCTTTTTTCAACCTCACCTACTATGTAACTATGTAACTCATGCACCGCATGGCATCTTTTTGCCTGAGTGCTTGCGTAGCCCCTTGAATGCTTACGGAGCACCACTGGTTCAGAGAACAAATCTGCAGAAGAGGCCATAGAGGAAGAAGAAGAGGAGGGGGTGGAGGAGAGAGCTGTGGCAGAATCACCGCTAGCATTTTGGAGGCGTGGTGGCAGAACAAGCTCTAACAATACTGAACCCTGTCCTGCATCCTTCCCAGCTGCCAGCAGAGTTACCCAGTGCGCCATGAAGGAAAGGTAACATCCCTGCCCATGCCTGCTAGACCATGAGTCTGTGGTAAAATATACCTTACTGCTGACCGCCCTGTCCAACAGGACAAAAACATTTCCTTCCACATGCCGGTAGAGAGCTGGAATGGCCTTCCATGAAAAGAAATGGCATTTTGGAACCTGCAACTGAGGGGCAGCACATTCCACAAATTCACAAAAGGGGGCAGAGTCTAGCAGCTGAAAAGGCAGTAGTTGCAAACTGTGAGCATGTGGCTGGCTGGGACCGAATTTCTTTTTACGGTTTAGCAACTGGGGTAGGGAAATTTGCCTGCTAAAATCAAATGGTGGTGTACTGCTAGCAGATTAACTGCAAGTACTTGGGACACCTATTGCTATAACTTCATTCCTCTCAGTGCAAGTTTTTGAGAGGACTGGAGTAGGGTTGGAGATCCCAAATGAGGAGCAAGGAGAATTCCGCCTTTTTATTTGATGTGGGTCTTTCAAGTGCTGTTGTCAACGGACTTGTTGCCTTATGAGTTTATGTGAAATCTACATTAATTGCTGTAAAATATTGTAATTATGAATATATTTAATTTATATTTAATTTATTTATATTTAATGAATATATTTAATTTAGCTTTTATCTATGTAGAGCGGAACATATTATCTAATACAGAAATCTCTGGTAGACCAGACAAGTCGGTGCCTAGGCTTTTGTATACAAACAATGGGATACAAACCTCATTGTTTTACACATACTCACTTCAAAGGATCCCATGCTCCGATATGCAATGAAGGGAGGCCAACTTGTAATCAATACTTAACTTCCCGGGAAAATTCAAATTAAGCTCCTGCTCAGAATAGTCACAAGGATTTGCTGACTTATGCAAATTATAGGGATTGGAGATGTAGCCAGTCCTTAACCAGGAATAGGGAAGCTCACCAATCAGAGCCATGCTATGCCAACCAATGAGGCATCAGCATGTAATGATATACACAGACTAGATGGGAGGGAAACACACTCTTTTATGGGAGAGCAACCATCAGAATGGAACCTTGGTGCAAAGGGTAATTATGGGAAAGGTCTGCATTTTACTAACTAAATATGTTTGCAGATTTTCAGGAATATACTCTTTATTCCTTCATGTAATTCTCTTATTTTAACCTCATATGTTCTTCCTTGGTGTAGACTATAGATAGATGGTTGTGTATTAGACTTTCAACTACTCACCAATAAATGTTGTTATTGTGTTAAAGCTTTCACTCATGGTCAAAGAACTCATTTAACAAAAATCATATCTGAGAGATATTAAATCTCAAACATAGTATACGGGAAGAAGACTGCATGGGAGTCTTATGTCATATGTCTGGTCAAGCATGTGGTGCCCAAGCGGCTGCTGTTGTGGCCATGCTTGATCCGCTTATTATTATTATTATTATTATTATTCAGGATTTATATAGCGCCAACAGTTTATGCAGCGCTTTACAATATAAAAGGGAGACAATACAGTTATAATACAATACAATACAATAGGATTAAGAGGGCCCTGCTCAGAAGAGCTTACAATCTAATAGGGTGGGGCAGGTGGTACAAGAGGTTGTAACTGTGGGGAATGAGCTGGTGGAAGTGGTAGGAGATTCGTTGGAGACGTGATAGGCTTTCCTGAAGAGATGAGTTTTCAGGGATTGCCTGAAGGTAGCAAGAGTAGGAGATAGCCGGATAGATGGAGGTAGCGAGTTCCAGAGGATGGGAGAGGCTCTGGAGAAATCCTGGAGACGAGCATGGGAGGAGGAGATGAGAGAGCTTGAAAGCAGGAGGTCTTGAGAAGAGCGGAGAGGTCGATTTGGGTGATATTTGGAGACAAGATTAGTGATGTAGCTTGGGGCAGAGTTGTGAATGGCTTTGTATGTTGTGGTTAGAATTTTGAATTTAATTCGCTGGGTGATTGGGAGCCAGTGTAGGGATTGAAGTAGAGGGTTGGAAGACACTGAGCGGTTGGTAAGGTGGATAAGTCTAGCAGCAGCATTCATGATAGACTGAAGAGGGGATAGCCTATGGAGCGGTAGGCCAATGAGAAGGGAGTTGCAATAGTCAAGGCGAGAGATAACAAGGGAGTGAATGAGGAGCTTGGTGGTTTCATTTGTTAAAAAAGGGCGAATTTTAGAGATGTTACGGAGGTGAATTCTACAAACTTTTGACAACGATTGGATTTGAGGCTGAAATGACAAGTCAGAGTCTAGGATTACACCTAGTACCCTGGCGTGAGGGGAAGGAATGATGGTTGCATTGTTGATTTTGATGGAAAAGTCATGGAGGGGGCACGGGCGGGGGGGAATATTAATAGCTCAGTTTTAGAGAGATTTAGTTTAAGGAAGTGGTGCGACATCCATGCTGATATGTCAGTTAGTAAGTTAGTAATGCGAGAGGAGACTGAAGGAGTGAGGTGAGGAGTAGACAGATAGATTTGGGTGTCATCAGCATATAAGTGGTATTGGAAGCCGTGGGCAGTTATTAAGTGACCAAGGGAGGAGGTGTAGATAGAGAAGAGAAGGGGTCCAAGAACCGAGCCTTGGGGGACCCCCACAGAAAGGGGCAATGGAGAGGAGGAGACAGAGTTGTAGGTGACACTGAAGGAGCGCTGTGATAAATAGCCAGAGAACCAGGATAGAGCAGAATCTCGGAGGCCAAGGGAATGTAGTTTATTGAGAAGGAGCGGGTGGTCAACAGTATCAAAGGCCGCAGAGAGGTCAAGTAGTAGGAGTATGGAGTACTGGCTGTTGGTTTTAGCAGTTAGTAAATCGTTAGTGAGTTTTAGTAAGGTAGTTTCCGTGGAGTGCTGCGAGCGAAAGCCATACTGTAAGGGGTCAAGAAGGTTATTTTCATTGAGGTAGGAGCTAAGACGGTTGTAGACTAAGCGTTCTAGAAGTTTAGAGGTGAATGGGAGTAATGAGATGGGTCTTAAGTTGTTCAGGTCAGTAGGGTCCAGTGAGGGCTTTTTAAGAATGGGAGTGATCTGTGCATGTTTTAGAGGGGAGGGGAAAATGCCACTAGAAAGGGAGAGATTGAAGATGTGAGTGAGGGAGCATAGGATAGAAGAAGAGGGTGACCATAGTAGTTGTGAGGGAACAGGATCCAAGGGACAATTGGTTAGGTGGGCATCTGAGAAAATTTTTGTAACCTCTTCCGTAGTAGCCAATTCAAAAGAGGAGAGTGTTAAATGTGCTGCTGGGCAAGGTATGATGGGTGGGGAAGACGTACGCACAGTGGAGATGTCCTCACGAATTGCATCGATCTTGTCTTTGAAGTGATTGGCAATCTCTTGGGCAGTGAGTGAGTTAGTGGGTAGAGGGGGTGGTGGACGAAGAAGAGAGTTAAAGGTTGAGAAGAGCCGACGGGGACTGGATTACAAGGAATTAATAAAAGAGACAAAGTAGGCTTGTTTGGCAGCATGGAGGCATGAATTGTATTTTAGAAGGGCAGATTTATATAGGGTGAAGTCTTGCAGGCATTTGGTTTTACGCCACAGTCGTTCAAGAGCACGGCAACGTCTCTTGAGATTTCTAGTGTTGTCAGTTTGCCAGGGTTGTAACGGTCGGGGCCTAATTCTGCGGTGGTTAGAGGAGCAAGTGCATCTAGTGATGATGAGAGTGAACTGTTGTAGACAGAAGTGGCCAGGTCAGGACAGGACAGGGGAGAGATTATGTCATATAGGTGGTCAGTAGCAGAATAGAGAAGAGAAGGGTTAAAGTGGCAAAGGTTTCTACAAGTAATTGGCCATGCTTGATCCGCTTAAAACATAGGTTACAAACAGAAACGGTGCGATCTGCTGCATACGTGTCCAAAAAGGCCCACACCAAGGAACTCTTCAAAATCAGCGGGGAGCCAGCAGCGCCCTGCACCTGCGGAGCTCTGAGGTGTGATGCAGTAGGGTGGCTGCCCCCTAGAGGACATCCTGCCTCGTTGGAGTTGTGCCTCCTCCTCCTCCTCTATTCTATCAGGCACCCAAGTAGAGTCAGGGACCTCATCATCCCCTCCCTATTCGTCACTAGAGCAAACTTGGCAGTATGCTGCAGCTGGGGGAACATGACTGCCAGTTTCTTGTCTTTCTTGGGCACCCCCTCTCTCTAGGCTCATGTTACTCCCTTCCTCAACCTGGGCACTAACATCGGAGCCTTCAAATCACTGCGCATCCTCCAGCAGCATGTACCCAACACTGGTCAAATAGTTCGGGGGACTCCTCTGTGCATGATGGTTGGGCTACGGAAGGAGTGACTGTGGACAGGGAGCCTGTGGAATAGGCCACTTTGGCAGCTGCATAGGAAGGAAAACTAATCTGAGCCTGGGTGACAGAGGATGAGGAGGATGAGGACAGCTTTGTTATCCACTCCACCAACTCTTCTGCATGTTCTGGCTCTATAACACAGCCAGCAGCAGAAAAAAAGGACAAGTGTGCCAAGCAGAGGATGCGCCATGTCCATGACCAGCACTGTTGACTGTAGACACAGTGCCTGCTTGCCCTCTTTTAGTGGCCTGTGAGCATCTGCCTCTCCTTGGTGGCCTTCTGGACATGATGTATATTTTGTTTTTCAACACCGCACTACACTGTATTGTGTACTGTGTACACCACCAGAAAAGTAGTAGCAACTGCAATTTTTGATGTAATATTTCACAGGGGGCCCCGTTTGTGCGCTCAACAAGAGTATCTGTGAGGCTTTACAGTGTTGTGCCACCAACACCTAAGGCCCAATTTTCCACAGAGTTTATAGGGCAGGCTGTATATTTATATACAGGCTGTCCCCTATTTTCAAACATCCAACTTACAAATGACTCCTACTTAGAAATGGAGTGAGACAACAAGAAGTGAGAGGAAATCTACCCATAGGAAGGGAAATTCTCTCCTGTAAGAGTTAATATGGGAAAAAGGTGTCTCCACTGATGCTTTATCATCAATCCTTGTTTCCCTAATAACCCAAAATTTTCAAAATCCAATTGTCATTGGGACAGAAAGTGAGGTGAAATCTTCTGAACAGGGGGACAGACAGCAAAAAAAATGTTACAGGGGTGATAACCCTGCCTTATATTATCCAAAAAGCTTAAACATAGATTTTTGGGCTGGAGCTACACTTAAAAAATGTACCTGTTCCAAATTACAAATATATTCAACTTAACAAGAAACCTACAGTCCCTATCTTATTTGTAACCTGGGGACCGCCTGTATACTGCTGTTCAGAGTATATAGGACCTGGGGGCCCCACACCTTTTTTTTAAATTTGGGTGCGGGGTTCCCCTTAATATCCATACCAGACCCAAAGGGCCCGTTAATAGGCTGGGGGGGGCAGCATTACATTACAGCCGCAAGCAGTTTTAAATTACTTTTTTTCCTTTAGAAATGTCATTTTGTGCAGGGACTGTTCTAAACACGGGAAAAATGCACCACTTTACAGGCATACTATAGACACCCCCCAGGCATGATATTTAAAGGAATATTTCACTTTTATTGTTTCACTTTAAGCATTATTAAAATCACTGCTCCCGAAAAAACGGCCGTTTTTAAAACTTTTTTTGATTTGATTCAAGTCCCCTGGGGCAGGATCCAGGTCCCCAAACACTTTTAATGACAATAACTTGTCATTTAAGCCTTTAAAATTACCACTTTTGATTTTTCACGTTGGAGTCCTATAGACTTTAACAAGGTCCGCGTGTTCGCACAAATTTTTGGTCTGTTCGCACATTCTGTGTCATCCCTAGTTACAAGTAAAGGGCAGACCTTTCCCATAATTACCCTTTCCACCAAGGTTCCATTCTGATGGCTGCTCTCCCATAAAGTGTGTTTCTCCCTCCCAACTAGTCTGTGTATATCATTACAGGCTGATGCCTCATTGGTTGGCATAGAGTGACTTCTGATTGGTGAGCTATTCTGAGCAGGAGATTAACTTAAATGTTCCCGGGAAGTTAAGTATTAATTCCGGGTTTGGCCTCCCTTCATTGCATATCCCAGCATGGGATCCTTTGAAGTAAGTATGTGTAAAACAATGAGGTTTGGATCCCATTGTTTGTATACAAAAGCATGGGCACTGACTTGTCTGTTCTTACCAGTGATATATGTGAAGATAATATGTTCTGGCCTGCCTTGATACAAGCTAAATGAAATACATTCCAAATTACAATATTTTACAGCTATTAATGGAGATTTCACATAAACTCATAAGGCAACACCAACTATTCCTCAGACATGAAAAAAATTGTAAATGAAAGTAAATGTTGCATTTCTCACTGAAGATAACTTTCAAGGCAGGCTAAGTTTATACTTTTACAGTGACATAAATTTTTTTAGATTTTTATAATTTTCTAATTATTTTGCTGCACTTTTTAAAGTTTTCCATGTGCTGTCCTTGTCAACACCCCAGTGACCTTTGATCATCTCCATGTTGTCCAAGTATATCTCCACCTCACCTTTCAAAGGTTTCTTGCCACGATTTTAGATTTTTAAGACTTTAGTTTAATGCTCATTGTTTTTAGGGGAGTTTATTGAAAAAGATTCCTTTATTATGTGCAAGTATCCTGAATATACACTGTATTGTATATTCCTACCTGTGTTATGATTCATCATGACTTAAAAGATGATGAAGTAAATTTATAAAGACAACTACACAGTAAGTAGGGATTAAACATACCGTATTTCAAACTTATTTTCATGTACTGTATCTCTGTAGATGCACTTGTAATTTTAAAAAAGCTGAAAACACCAAATTTGATTCTATATGATTCATTTTTATGCTTGTTTAACTTGAGACATTATAAAAAATATTACATCATATACATTAATTGTCACTTTCTGCTAATTCTGGTAAACATAAGTAAAAATATTTGTAGTGTTAAAAAAATCCAGTTAGGCCTTGAAGAAAATGATCCTGAGAATGATCATTAACTAAAAACCTTACAAAATTCAATTAGGAAATGAATAAATTACATTACTGCACTTGTCAGGGAGAATGACACAAACAACAGCTGTAAAATATCTCAGATGCTAAATATCAAAGTAGAAATCCTTAAATTCGGTTTAAAAAATATAGATGAGAATTGAAATGATGTACTCTACAAAGATTCCCACATTTCATTTCTGTAGAGCTGACATTAGTTAGAATACTTTCTCACTTCATTTTTTGTATAGATTATATAACAAATACACATTTTTAATAAACAATGTGTTTTTCACACACTATGGATCTGATAAATATAGCAAATTAATTGATAACAAATATTCCTAAATAATAAGAGCATCAATAAAATATATAATTCCTTGACTTTTCACTAGCATAATGTAATCAAAGATACTAATATATTTAATGAGAGCCTAATTGGTGTGTGCAAACCTGCAAAACATGGTCATAGGAAATGAACATGCATGAAGAACAAGATCGTTAGCAAGTCATTTTCTAATGTGTGAATAATATGCTCTGCCTTTGGCCAGGTTCGGCTAGATTTGCTGAACTGTAGTTTTATTTAGCTATGGATCTGAGACATTCATCTGTTTTAGCTTATCTTGTTAGGATCTTCCCCTTTAGTAGTAATTTTTATTTTTAAAAAAATTACCAGTGTTAAGCTGGCTGTACTTTGCAGAGTTGGAACCAGACACCTATTAAAAGAAGAAGTCTTGCGTACCTATGCATACATAATTCAAAAATCTATATATCTAGGTTTTCAGTAAGACAAAAACTATTTTCTTTCATCAGCTAGTCAAGATTTGCCATTCATGTATCTTTTGAAGAAATAAATGGCAGCTTGGAAAAGATATATTTTCAGACTTCTAACAGGTATGTGTTCTGAAGAGTGAAGTTAAATGAACTTGTCACACTAAAGTCAGCCTTATCCAAGACATGACAAAAAGCAAAGGAACCAATTAGTAAAGAAAAGATTCTTTTTTGCAACAAGACCATTTTTCATTCTGTTTAATTGTGTTTTGCAAGTATCATCCTGTACACACTTAATGAACCTATCATGGGAACAAAGGGAGATAAAGACATTTTATTCCAAAACATCCAGTGTGGGTAATTGGCTAAGGATGGGAACTTAATAATATGAACTGATAAAAAGAATTATATTTTATATGTATACTGATATTTACAGCCATTTACTATAAAAATACAATTAGGAGTAAACGGGTAACCTGGAAATGAGGCGCAAAATACTAATGAGTTTAGATTCATCCATTTCTCATTTACATAGATTAACTTGCACGTATTCTACAGATTTTGTCATAGGAATGTTATTGTATTCTTTATTTAAAAGTATAACATTGAAAGGACCCCAGATAAGGGTACTAAGTAAAATACATTATAGACAGCCATAGCATAATCATATATAGTGGATTACTTATTCTACAGGTTTTTTTGTTATTCCTAAAAATCAGTTTGTACAAGTTATCTAACAAATGGCTGTTATTTAGATCAATAATCTCTTCTCCATAATAGGAAATTTAACCAGTTGAGCTCCGGAAGATTTTTCCCCCGTTATGACCAGACCATCTTTTGCTATTTGGCACTGTGCTACTTTAACTGATAATTGTGCGGTCATGCAATGCTGTAGCCAAAACAAATCTATATCATTTTTTTTAAAACAAATAGAGCTTTGTCTTGGTGGTATTTGATCACTGCAGTTTTTCTTTTATTTGTTATTATTCTTATTTTGGTGATATAAATGTACAATTTTGAAAAAAGTTCAACATTTTTATTTTCTGTTATAAAACATATCCAATAAAAAAGAAAAAATATATAATTTCTTTATACATTCTGGCCAAAATGTTGTCTGCTACATGTTTTTGATAACAAAAAAATCCCAATACGTTTATATTGATTAGTTTGCGTGAAAGTTATAGTGCCTACAAACTATTGTATATATACTTGAATATTTTTTATATCTACTAGTAATGGCGGTGATCAGCAACTTATAATGGGACTGTGCTAGTGTGGCAGGCAACCTGGCACTAGCTGATGCTGGAGGGAACTGATTAACTATCACTGATATAAATACAGTGATCAGTGTAAATACTATACACTGTCACTGTACTAATGACACTGGCTGGGAAGGGGTCGACATCCAGGGCGATTAAGGGGTTAGACGTGTGCCTAACTATGTGTAATGTGTGTACTGTGTGCTACCTTTACTAAAGATCTCTCAGGTTCGCATCCCTTTGCATGAGAAACGGACAGATCGCTCCCTCTGTACAGAGCTCTGTGTTGTTTACCAAATAAATAATTGCACAATTATTGGTATTCAGTGGAATTTTAACCCCCCCACACACACACCAAAGTAATCACACAATCATTGTTGGTCCCCACCTACACCCCATCATTGGTGGTCGCTGGTACTTTAAATCCCCCCAAAATAATTCCACAGCACTGTTAGCCAGAAGATCGCAAACAAACAAAAATTTCCCAGCACACTTACCAGCTAGCTTGCAAAAACACCTAATTGTCGCTTCCTAACAATTCACAGTAAAAACAGAGGGTTTACTTTGCACACATTTGCCAATATATGTGTAAATTACAGTGCCTACACCAAGGCTCCTCTATATACTTTGGTCCTAACTCTATTATTTTGAGAGTCTCATAATTGGAGTACATATACCAGTGAATAAATTCAACCTGCCCTTAATCTATCCACTGTGTTATGAGCTCCAATTTGCATACTTTAAAAACTTTAAAGTTCGGACCGCACCTTGATGTAGGTAGTGCAGCTTAACATAAATTTGCAAATTTGTGCAAGCTAAACCCTCTGTTTTTAAAAGGAATTGTTAGACAGGGACAATTTTTTTTTGCAGGCTAGCTAAGAAATTATTGTTTGTTTGTGATGTGCATTGCCTTTCCATGTGCACCTTACTGCAAAGCTAGTTATAGATTGGGGTGGTTGCCACTTATTGTTGGTTGAATTTCATGCAGGGCTGCATTGTATGCCTTCAGCTGCTATTGTGCCCTTGCTGGGTGTCCCCATGTGTCTTTGCCTTTAAGGAGGGGTTGGCTGCCTCCAGTGAGGTCTGACGAAGGAGCCGCAATGCTCCGAAACGCGTTACCGCCCCCCTTCTCTACACTGACACCATCAGCCTTGTGTGTCCCGCAGTGAATACAGGCTTCCCTGCTGGCTCCTCTTTCCAACACACATGAGAACGCTTTACAGCTGCTGGACGGCTCTACACTGCTCTCTACAACCATGCTGAGGATGGACACATGCCACAGATGAGGACTCCTGATTTTATCATGTCTTTTAACACTTAACAATCTTGTAAGTGCTTTTAACCCTTTGTGCACTTTATTAAATTTTGCATACTGCACTTAGAGGCACCTTTCTTTTCCTTTTTTAACCACAATTTTACTATCTAGGGTCTCTGCTTTCAAAAAATATATAATGTTTGGGGTTTTTAAGTAATTTTCCAACAACAAAAATGCAGATTTTACTTGTATGTGAGAAATGTCAGAATTGGCCCAGTTTTGAAGTGGTTAAACTGCTGTGGCTCCTTGATTGCATAGTACATATTATTATAAAACAAACCCTTTAAAGTACATTCATGTATAATCATGTGCATTGTGATACTCCATGAAAAGCATGCACTATGACTTTTCTTACTTTTAGTGTTTTTTTCTGTCAGCTTAAAATATTTTGATAATGTTACTAACTAAGAGATATAAAATACCCACCCAAAAAAGAAAATACTGTTTTTTAGAGGTGCACAACCACATTGTATCTATGTGAAGCATTGCACTGCAGGCACATGATGCAACATCATATGCACATTTTTGAGTACAGTAAATCATTAAATTTCAATCAACATGCAGTCGTGTCTCTATACTGTACAGTGCAGACTATAGAGAGACCAAATCTAAGCAAATACACTGTGTCAAGGTTATGCAGTAATCTTTCTCTGTCAGCTTACCTTCTCCTCATGTGTTCAGACTAAGAGGCCAGCCACTCACACCTGACTGGTTTTATAACCTCTCCTCTAAGCATGGCCCCACCCCAGGCCCTATCAGGGAATCCTATATTAACCTGTGCACTGCAAGCCAGCAGTGCTGATCAACCATTGTGTGTTAACTTTCGTGTGTACTTGCTGTGTTTCCTGATTCCTGTTACCGACTTTGGAATGTTCTCGACTTTCCCTGTCTGCTTGTGACCCTGACCATTGGCGTGTTATGTTTATCCTTGTCTGCTAGTCGCCCTGACATTTGGCTTATCCTTTACGTTCCTTGTTGTTCCAGCCTGCTGCCTCCTTCCTCTTCTCCTGTAGTCTACTGTGAGCATGAGCTGTGAGACCCTGGGGGGGCCGCGACCTGGAGCCAGACTGCAGCTCAGTCCATCCTCACCACTAGAGGCTCTGGTGAACACATGCTAGCTCTTAGACTCCGTGCCCTGGGGAATCTATGCTCTAGCTCTCAGTGGGATCTGTGTTAATGATCCAGTAGACCTGCTTCCTGAACCTCCTAGGGTTCAATCCGCAGCAGTCAGCCCTAGGGTTCACTACCTAGTGGTGCACTTCCGACTCCTACAGAGTGCATCTGTCACCTGGACTCAGGTGACCTGACACACTTGCTTCCAGGGAAAAAAAATGTTATGTTTGTACTTTTGCAAAATTGCTTGCTGTGCTTGATAAGGTACAATTGCTAATGTATTCTGAAAGTACATTTATCTTTAAAAAATAGAAAAAATAGAACATAGGCACTGCATGTAAAATATTTTATATTTCCCATTTTATAAAAAAAAAGGAAAGTAGTGGAAACTGTAGGATTCCTAATTAAATTGGTTTTACATTGCAACGGGTCTCACTGGCAGTACTTTTGCATAAACTCAATACAAAAAAAGTTTTATTTATATACACTAAAATATCTAATTTTACTGTATAATAAATGATGACTCATTAATTTCCATAAGTCTACCGGTGCCTCAAATAATGATGGTATGCATTTTCTGACAAGTAGAACTTTAACGCTTTTTAAGTGTTTATGTGCTAAATTCATGGATTCATTATGACACCACAGTTAATGAACATTCTAACAAAATATGGATGGTATAACTATTGGAGGTGGTTGATTTCATTTTTAAGTTGACATATGATAATTCTGAATCCTTGACCCTGTGCTTGATTGGCTATTTATTTACCAGTTTTATCTATGCAAGCCCATATGTCATGTAAGACAACATTATTGATATACAGTGATTGATATTGTCATCTCATGACTATTTCTAACATCTTGGTTAATGAATACTGAACGATTGTAGCAGTAGCAGTCATTTTGTAATTTTGTGTCATTTTAAAAGCCCAGTTCCACAATACAAAAACACTGTAGTATTCTCTTCTAAGACTACTACTGCAGTAAATGGACTTGTTATTTTTCACTTGTAAGCAGATAGACGGAAATAACATGATTATATTGATGTACCTGACTTTTAAAATGGCATTGCTCAAGGTATTATTTTAGGGAAGGCTGGCAAGTGGGAAAAGATGGCAAATGTCTCCATGGACACTTTAATGATCACAGCAAGGCCTATTAATTACAAATTTGATGCCTGTAAACCCATAGTATCCACATAAAAATTTAAAGTAGATGTAAACTCTAGCTGAATGACATTTAGTTTGCTAAAGCACTGTGTATATTAAACAGTTTAAATTTTTTAAATACAATACCTGTGGCTACCTTTATTTTTTCATTTATCACATACCATTACCACTGATCTCCTATAAGCTCTTCCAACTACATGCATTTACCTCAGTGATGACTGTTTGTCATATCTCAAGGTCAGCTTTTTGATGGTGACAACTGACAACAGTGGACCATGCCTGCATGAATTTTTGACAATACAGGGACAAAAGCTTTGTCACCCAATAACAAGAAGTGCCTGAAAAAGGACCTTCATGGCAGGATTGCCAGGTAAGATTCCAATAAAATATCAAATAAAAATAAACCTTTTTATACTCACCTACAGTTTTGTGCTATTGATTAAACAAGTTGCAGCACACAAAAGTGGCAACATTTCAATACATTGTGTAAATGTTAAAACGCCCATACAATATTTATGTGCTTTAAATATTCAATCAAGATATGTGACAATCAATTGAAATAAAAAATAAAAAATGAAATGATAAATCCAATAATAACAAAAAACTGTAATGATTGACAGATGTGTTTAAAGGGGAAGAAATGTTTAGTCTGTTTAGACGTAACACGTATAGCAGAGCTTTCTGTTAGCTTGAGAAGTGTCCTGAGTGGAATTCTCCCTATATCAGCTGAATCAATAAACCATCTATTAGTGTGGAAGCCGCCAGCAGCAGGAAAGCTACGCAGCAGTGATCTGCGGGCTAACTCCGCTCTGTGATTGCACATTTTCTACATTTGTGAGTGTTGCATAGACATATTTTTAATAAAAGGAATTGGGGCTGGCTCTCCTGGGAAATTGAGGGTGGCCCCCTGAGCCCTCCGGTGTCCTCATTGGCCCTCAGTACTTATCCTGGATTATAGAACACCCATTCCACCGTTGAGCGGTAAAAAAACATATTATCTTGGTATTATCCAAGTGATGCACAATAACATATATATTTATTTATTTTAATTCCATTTATGTAATTATTCTTTAGATCCAACTGTCCCCCTGAAGAGACCGCATACAGGTCGAAACGCGTTGGGGCTTGCTATCTATGTAACATTATGTAATTTAACAATGTGTATTAATACGTGTTTGTTACTGCACTGGGGAATATGATTTGTGTTACTGTACCAGATGATTCTCTAAACACTGTACTTCAATAAACCATGACATTGGACAAAATATTTTATACATCCATTAAGAACTTCCTTTTTTTATCTTGTACATTGCTGTTTTAAAGCCCCATGGGGAAAACCATTCTTCTTTAATCTAATTTTGGGGTGTGCAGCTTCTCTTATCTCTTCCATATGTGTCCTCCTTTTTTCATAAGGAATTCGATTTTATAGTCAGAGAGCACTATTTGGTACATGTTTATTTTTTATGAACTGCATTACTGTCACTCCTGGTGAAGAGAGGATTCCTGCCATTAAGCCTCTCACCCTCAGCTGATCCCAGCTTGTTAAAGGGGAACACACGTACAATTAACCTTTAATTTTAAGGATCCATGATTTGAGGTGAGAGACTAGTATATGTTATGGTGGTGGAATTGGACTTCACTGGATCTGGTGCCTACAAAATAAATAGAACACACATGCATGATTTAACTTTAATTTGAAGGGTCTATATGTTAAGGAGAGCGGCCATCTTGTGAGTCTTCAGGTGGTGGATTATTTTCTGCACGTGGTGATCCGTATTTCTCAGAATCTGGTGATGACCCCACAAAAAGATTTGTCACTATTTAGTACTTTTAGCTACTTGGACATTATTGGGACGATGTTATTGGATTTACTTGTTTTAAATTTTTTATTTTTCTATTTCAATTGATTGTCACATATCTTGATTGAATACTTATAGTACATAAATATTGGATAAACACAACACTGACATTTACAAGACTCCAATAAAGACTACAATTGAAAAAAAAAACAAAACTGGAAATTACTTTTCAAATTACATTACCATGTTAAGATTGCAGTGATTGGGTTACATCGATACATTAATTGATGGTGGTGGCTTTACCACTGCAGAAGGAGTAAAGAGGAAGAATGCAGGAGCTATCCTGGACCCCCCTGGTACAGGGACCTCATTACAAATGTAACCTCATTACAAATGTAACCTTGAGTCAGGTGCCACTGGATGATTGTTGGTATAGATTACGCCTCCTTAAATGACTCCTTTGCAAAATAAATAAGCCTGTATTATGGTTGTACTGTGTACTTAATGTGATAATTTTTTCAAGAAATGTATTTTTTGTATGATTTATGAAAAGATATATAAATCCAATTTCACAGCTTCTGCAGAATACATGCAAAATAATAAGCTAATAAATAAAATATGTCAAACCTACAGTAAAACTTTATAGTTAGCCTATGTAGTTGAGTTGTTACTGCCTATGTGGGTCATATTTTTGGAATTAAATTATTCCTGTGAATAATATCCAGGCTTTATATAGCATAATATACTCACTAGTAACCAAGGGATTAGTAAAATTAATTAGGACATGCAACATAGTTCATGCACTGATGTACCAAACATGGGGATCTTAGAAGCAAAGATTAGTTTCAGCTCACAATGCTGTTAGCTTTTAGAAATATGTCTTGAGATTAGCATTTTAAATACAGGTTTTGAGATTTTAACGGTGAACTAATCATTCTAGCAATTGGGATTTGAACTGACATAATTCTGCAATCTGATGTTAAATGGATATATTCTGTATGACTCAAGCTGACCTAATGGTGTCCTATAAATTTCATAAAGGTTTGCTCTTCAAGACCCTTATGTTGTTGTGGGAATGCAAAGCTATTATTTCTCATTAGTGTTTTAAATATGATGCAATACACTGTTCACTGCAATCCTCTTCTGTTTGCATCTCTGTAGACATGACTCCAAATTGGATGCCTCACTTTAGCCTAATCTGTTTAACTTAATTAATATATATATACATTGTTTTTAGGCAGATCATACAGCAGTGGCAGTCTGCCCTTCTTCATGTCTAGGTTGTGTGCTCAAATCTCCACCTAAAATAATTTTCTACAGTCCAGAATGTATGACTCTGCATCCTATGATTCTAATGTCCATGTGGGATCATCATCAAATTCTGAGAAAATAATATCACAATATTTGAAAAAAGTGTCATCTTCCTTTTATCTATATTGAGTGGTTTTATGTCAAGCAGTGTGTATTTGTGGTGTATTTTAAAAAATAGAAACCTGCTCTAAGTTAAATGCTTAAAAAAATTTCTTCAAATTGTTTTTGTGTCGAACTACAGTCAATTAGGTAGAGTTAAATTTAGAGACCCAATGTTACAGAACTATGGGAGGTTGAGGAAGATGGTTTTTGTCTATATCATTAGTTACCTAAATTCAGGGTCACATGATGTACAAAGTCTTGAATCTTTTTTTTTTTCGGGACTGCAGAGTGGAAAGGTTTTTTTTGGGTATGCATGTTGCTGTCAGGTTGATGTGGACACTTCCCATTGGCTTCAAAGCTTTTGAAGAGCAGTGGTAGTGCCACATCCATTGTTATAAAGTTCAGAAAAAGTACTGTGTATGTATTAACTCCCTAACTGAGGTGATATTAAACATTAAAGCCAAAACCTTTCAGGGGGTTACAACAGACACACTTTCAGGCTTTGAACAGTGTGTGGAACTGAGTGATAGGACTTTTGCAATTGAAAGGTACTAGAAACAGGTAGCCAGTTGATAAAGATGTGCTACAGTGGCATTAAAGTACATCAACTAGATACCTATTTCTAGTATTTCCTTTCAATTGCATAAGAGTCCTACCGCAAAAGCCATGATGAAAGTGCACCGTTGTAACCCCCCAAAAATCACATTGACAGTAATTTTTCATGTGACCTTGATTAAGTGTTGATAAATATACTTTTACAGATGTTACAATTGGTGTGGTGCTCTTATTGCTTCTTCATGTGGGGATCCTCGTTGTGTCCTAGTGTATAAGTCCTGCCTCAGCCAGAGCACTGTGTTACACAAATTGTATGCCATGTAAAAGACAATAATAGCCTAGCATCCATCATCCATATATTTCAAATACTTTCTATTGGCTGTCCATCAGAAATGTCCTTACAGGTTTCAGAAGATTGCAGTGACCCTTTGATGTCATGATGTGGGAACCAGTGGCGGGCACAGACAGCAGTGCTGGATCATTGGTATTTACTCCCAGAAGAGGTGATGATAACATGACAGTAGACTTAGGCAAGTAGAAAATAGGATTTTTATAACAGCTTACCTGTAAAATCCTTTTCTTGGAGTACATCATGGGACACAGAGCCTAAGTAATAACTTAATGGGTATATAGGCACCTTCAGGTGATGGACACTGGTATACCCAATCCAGGAAGTTCACTCCCTTTATAACCCCTCCTCCTTCCAGGAGTACCTCAGTTTTTGCAGCAAAGCAATATACTTAAGCCCCATAAAAGCGGGGAGGGACCTCTGTGTCCCATGATGTACTCCAAGAAAAGGATTTTGCAGGTAAGCTGTTATAAAATTCCTATTTTCTTTATCGTACATCATGGGACACAGCCTAAGTAATAACTTAATGGGACGTCCCATAGCAATGCTATTTGAGGGGTGGGAGACACAACCTGCAGGGCACCCCCAAACTTGAGGACCTATACTGATGCCTGCAGCACACTGCGCCCAAGGACCATATCCTCATACCTCCTTACATCCACTTGATAAAACTTGGTGAATGTATATACTGAAGACCAAGTTGCGGCCTTACAGATCTAAGCCATGGAGGCCTGGTTACACACTGCCCAAGAAGCACTAACCGACCTAGCAGAGTGCGATTTGAAAGGAGGAATCTTACCCCTTAAATTATAAGTTTGAATTATAACTTGCTGAATCCACTTAGCAACAGTGGATTTCGACACTGCCTGTCCTTTCTTAGGACCCTCTGGAATAATAAAAAAGACATCAGTCTTTCTAATCTGAGCAGTTGTCTTTGAATAGATTTTCACTGCTCTCACCACATCAAGACAATGTAGTGACTTCTCTTCCCTGGAACATGGTTTTGGAAAAAACGATGGCAGGACAATATAATGGTTCAGGTGAAAACCTGAAACCACTTTTGGGAAAAAGTGTGGGCGAGGGCGTAACACTACTCTGTCCTCATGAATAATCAACTATGGCTCTCAACTATGGCTCTTTACAAGAAAGAGCAGCCAATTCTGAAACCCTCCTTGCTGAGGATATAGCAACCAAAAATACCAACTTCCTTGTCAGAAGGACTAAGGGAATATGTTGAATCAGTTCAAATGGCTGTTTTTGTAACATGGACAAAACTAAGTTCAAGTCCCAAGGGTTCAATGGAGGTTTGACTGGGGGATGAAGCCGCATCACCCCTTGCATAAAACCCCAGACTAAAGAATGTGTAGCAAGCGGTCTTTGAAATAAGACCGATAAAGCTGAGACTTGGCCCTTAATAGTACTCAAGGCCACCTTCATCTCTACCCCTAATTGTAGAAAGGCAAGAATTCTGCCTATGTTATACCTCCGAGGGTGCCAACCCTTGGATTCACACCAGAAAAAATAAGCCCTCCAGACTCTATAATATATAGCCTGAAAGCTGGCTTCCTTGCATTATTCAAGGTAGAGATAACTGACCCGGAAAGCCCATGTTTCTTCAGAATGTGGGTTTCAATAGCCAAGCCGTTAAATTTAGCGTTCCTAAGGTAGGATGGAATATCGGCCCCTGTGAGAGTAGGTCTGGCCGTAGTGGGAGGGACCATGGACCCTCCAACGCCATCTTTACGATTTCTGCATACCATGACCTTCTGGGCCATGCTGGTGCTACCAAAATTACCGCCTTTCTTTCCAGCTTGACTCTGCAAAGAAGTTGTGGCAGCAACTGAATAGGGGGAAATGCATAGATCAGGGAGAACTGATCCCACGGGGTCAAAAAATGCATCTGTTCCACATGCGAGTGGATCCCATGTCCTGGACACAGAGTCGACTACATTCATGTTGAATCTGGACACTAGAAAATCTACGTCCGGAGTCCCCCATCTTTGGCAAATAGCCCAAAAAATGTCAGGGTGAAGAGACCATTCCATGGTGAAAAATACTCCTGCGCTTGTGAGATCGTTTGCTGTAAAACAAAGGTAGTATTGTAGTCAGAGATAGGACTGGGGGAGATGATGGAGCGTGTCCCGCTGCCTTAGCTGACCAGGGGTGGTCTGAAAAAGGACTGTTTAGTAGGAAGTGGATGGAAGGCGCGTGATCAGACGCTTACATCAAGAAATATATGGTTTATTTATGTAAAAGAATACAGACATATAGTCATATAAATATAAAATCATACAAATACTACATAATATTATAAAAAAAAAGGAAAAACAGGTAACAAAATAAGTACTAGGAAGTTAAAATTGGGGTGTGCCCAAATTGAGGCAGGTATTTAAGAAAGGCTGACGCGTTTCGAGGAAAACCTCTTCATCAGAGCCAGGAGAACTGGAGCACAGTCTGTATGGGCCGGTAGGCCGACATGTGTACATGGGGAGAGGTGGTGTGGCTAGTAGGAGGATGTGTCCTGTGATGGACAATTGATTATACCAAGTTCCATACCCAGGTGTTCTGTCTCAGGAGAAGTGTGTAGACACAGCTGCAAACTGTAGAGATCCTTTGGAGTGGAGAGCCGTGTGATCCTGGCAGCAGAAGGGGGGGAGGAGGAGGAAGGAGGTGTCCTTGAGGCAGCTGATGCCTGGATAGAAAGCGTCTTGCTGCCTAGGGATAGGAAAGGTTTAGGAAAGGGACCTTTCCTATCCCTAGGCAGCAAGACGCTTTCTATCCAGGCATCAGCTGCCTCAAGGACACCTCCTCCCCCCCTTCTGCTGCCAGGATCACACGGCTCTGGAACATGACAGCACTGGAGGAAAATGGGTTCCTGGTAGCTTCAAGTTTGATTCTTTTTTTAAATCTTTGGCAGTTAATTTGCTTCTTTTTTCTGAACATGTTTCTTGCGACCCTGTTGACTATTTCCAACAAAATGTTTGATGGCTCTGTGATCATGCCCCAATATCTTAGCAATTTCAAGAGTGCTGCATCCCTCTGAACAACTTTTTACAATTTTTGACTTTTCAAAGTCAGTGAAATCTCTTTTATGCACACCTTGATATAGGGTGTTAATTTCCTTAGGCCACACCTTCCCTCATTACACAAGTACACATGACCTGATATGCTTAAATCCAATACGCATTCAACCTTATACAGCTTGGAGTTGGAGAATATGCACAAAAATGATTATTTGGTCAAAATACTCACTTGCCTAATAATTGTGCATACAATGTAAGATGGGAATCGGAACTGAAGAAAACCTTCATTGATGAAAAATGGCACAAAGCCTTTCAATGTTTCTTTTCATAAAAATTGTATTGCTATATGTAAACAAGGCACATTAAACAATATATATATATATCACAAACCGGGATATATATAAAACATATCTCAATTCTGAAGCTTTATACATTAGACAGCAACACACAACATGTAGTGTAAAATAGATAGATAGATAGATAGATAGATAGATAGATAGATAGATAGATAGATAGATAGATAGATAGATAGATAGATAGATAGATAGATAGATAGATAGATAGATAGAGATATATATAAATCACATATAAATCATATAAATCACACATGCAAAAGGAGAACGTAACATATGCCCAAATCGCATACCACACACCAAAGCTGTGTCCATTACATATTGCATTGTTCTTTTTTTCTTTTTTTTCTCTTAATCAAATATTATTTGCATTGTTTTAAAGGTACAAAAACTGCACCAAACAGTGCTATCAAGTAAAACAAAACAAAGAGAGAAAACTAAAACGCTACTGTATCATTTTGTCTTTGGCTGAGATAACTATCAATATACGTATTAAGGACTTCTACCCATAATTCCACTGTCAAAACTGGCAAAATTGCTAACCATCTGTCTCGTGTCAATTGACATGGTTTATGGTCAGGAAGAGTCAACGCAGAGTAATAGCTGAGATTAGTTTGTTATGATACGGTTGTAACAAAAAGAGTTTCCAATTTAGTTTTAAAGAAGGACACCCCTTGCAGACCATATTGCTCTATTGCAGCATGTCTGAATTGGACATAACGAAAGTACCACGAACGACGTGGTACACCCCCACTCAGCCTGTAATCATTCAATTGATTTCAATTCTCCACACTCAGAGATGATTCACATGTTTTATAACAAAATATGCTATCTATGGCCCTCCTCCCACCTGAGAAAGTTAGAATTGTGTCACAGAAGAGCATTCAAGGAAAGGCATACAAATGAAATTTGTTTGGAGCATATGGAAACAATCCTCTTTGATAAATGCAATATATTCAAATCCTCAGGAGTGGAAACCTCACCCCTGTAAAGAATAAATAAATAAATAAAAGTGTTTCATAGGGGGTGGCGATCACTGCTTCTACCACTGATGCCACTTTATTTAAAGGAGGAAACATTTGTCAATGCACATACACCAACTGTGAGGCGAAATACGCACAGAGATTGGGCAGGGCTAAACCACCTCTACAAACTGTAAGTTGTAAAATCTCCGAAGACACTCTAGGTACCCTGCTCCCCCCCTATAAAAAGGAGCTAAGCAAATAGTTAAATTACCAGAAGATTATTTTGTTAAGTATGTATATTGGGGCATTGGAAAGAATTTTAGAGGACATTTGGCAAGAAAATCATCTTGAACAAATGTATTATACCCAACAATGTTAACGGAACATCTTTTCATTTCTGTGTTTTTTCCTTAAAAGCCCTGATAACTGACTAAAGATTAATGACCCAAAATGACTCCAAAAGAAACTGGATATTGATTCCCAGATATTTAAATTGTCTGATACAGAGATTGGGCACATAGGTGCTCTCAAAGATGGCTGCCTGTCTAAGGGGAATAATGTTGATTTCGTACAATTTATGCAGAATCCTGGGTAGTCGCCAAATTCCTGTATAAGGAGAATGCCACAGACAGCGAAGAACCTGGATCAATCAGGTATAAGAGCATATCATCTGTGTACAGTGATACACATTCATCAGCCTCCCTAATGCAAAGGTCCTGGACCATAACCATCCTTTCTCGGTTTTGCAGCAAATTGCTCAATGGCCTGTACAAGCAGGAGAGGGGATAAAGGGCAACCCTGTCTGGCTCCCCTATATATTGGAAAAGGTTTGGAAATAAGTCCATAAGTTGAGCCATATGATCACCATAAAGAATTTTGTACCCATGAAATAAATGAAGTGCCAAAACCAAATTTGGCCAATAATGGGAAAAGGTGTGTCCATTCAAAAAAATCAAAGAATCAAAGGCTTGTTTTTGCATCCAATGATGCATCACTCTATTCCCGGAATTATAATTGGTAAGTTTCAAGTTAACAAACAGCCTTCAAAGACTGATTTGAGCACATCTACCTGGCATAAAACCGGTTTGATCCAATCCCACTAGTTGAGTAATCAATGCCTGCAGTCTTCTTGCCAACACTTTAGCTAATATTTCAACATCAGTATTAATAAGTGAAATCGATATGATGATATGATTCACAGTCTAGGGGGTCCTTCCCGGGCTTAAGGAGTAATACAATAAGGGCTTCCTTCATAGATACTGGTAATTTACCCACCTCTTTAGAAGAATTAAAGACCTGCCACAAGTGGTTGACAAGAAGCTCTTTATATGTCTGATACCACTCTACTGGATAGCTGTTTAAACCTGGGGATTTATGAGGAGTAAAGGAAACCAGAGAAGCCTTTAATTCTTCTGAGGCAATTGCTCTGTCGAGCAATTTCCCATTGTCCCTAGACGGCATCAGAAGGGTAATATGTGAAAGATATACATTCATCCATCACCTGGTGGCCCCAACCCTTGAGACCTTGGACCCAGCATGTATCGGTTGGTGACATCACAAGGGGGGTAGTGCCACAAGGTGATATCGCCAGGTGGCTCTGCCCCTTACCTATATAAAAACTGTAAAATGGCAAGCCAGGCATTTAGCGGTTTGCCTTAGTTGATGGCGAGCGATTTCTGTTTTGTTTTTCGGGTCTGGTGGTGGTGCTGTATCTATATCGGGGGGACACTTTTTTATTTTTTATTAAATGAATTATCAAAAATTGTCTGTGTTTTTAATACCTTTTGACAATCTTTGGGTGAATGGGTAGGGGTACTATGTACCCCATACTCATTCACATGAGGGTGGATCTGGGGGCCTCTTTGTTAAAGGGGGCTTCCAGATACTGATAAGCCCCCTGCCTGCAGACCCCCATAGCCCATCAACATGGGGACAAGGTTCTCTGGGGTGGGAGGGCAGAGCCCTCCCTGCCCCAAAGCACCCACCCTCCCATGCTGAGGGCATGTGGCCTGGTATGGTTCAGGAGGGGGCACTCGCTAACCCCCCTTTCATGGCCTGCCAGGCTGCATGCTCGGATAAGGGTCTAATATGGATTCTAGGGGGACGGTGCCCCACGTGCCAATTCCATGATCAAACAAGTGACTAAAAAAGTGGCATGATCGTGTAATAATTGTCCTCGTACAAGTGGTACCCCTTTCCGAATAAGTCCCAAACAATCTTGCCAGCGCTCCCTATGTAGTCTGGGCAGTTCTCAGGCGCCACGTGACTATCTCGTCCCTTGTAAACCATAAAACTATATGTATAGCCTGTTGCCCTGTCACCGAGCTTATACAACTTGACCCCATATCTGGCACACTTGCTGGGGAGATACTGTTTGAAAGACAAGTGACCAGAAAATGTAATCAGGGACTCATCAAGGCAGACAACTTGATCGGGAATAAACAAGGCTGCAAACTGTTGGTTGAAGTGGTTTACGAGGGGTTGATATTTGTAGAGCCGATCGTATATAGGGTCACCCCAAGGACGACAGAGTTCATTGTCATTATGCAAAAATGCATGAACCGCAAGATCTTCTCATATCTAGCCCTGGTCATGGAAGCAGAGCAATGGGCATATGGTGAACTGGGTCAGTGGACCAATATGACTGCAACTCACTTTTTTTTAGTTATGCCCATGAGGAGGTATAGGCCCAGGAAGGTCTTAAATTCGGAAACCATAATAGGTTTCCAATCTCTGGCAAGGGTCAACTGGGGATTAGTGGTGATGAATTGACTAGCATACAATTTGCTTTGGTCTACAATATATCTATAGAGATCTTCTGTTTCCACCTGAATTCTGGGCTGGCCAGTAAATGGGGGAAGTTCGGGTGCTGCAGAAGTGGTGGGCTCCCAATTAGGGTTGGTATACTCTGCAGGAAGGGCACTATGGGCTTGAAAGGAATGTCTTTGTCTTCTTGGTGGCTGTAGGACACTACTTGTGCTAGCCACCACTCCAGCTTGAACTGTACTTATGGGACTCGCCACATCACCACGTGATACTGCAGTGCTGGATGTACGTCCAGGGTGTACTAGGCTGCTGGTGTTTGCCATTTCACCAGAAGGATGTACCGGCACTAATAATGGCTCTCTGCTCCATATGAAAGCCCTGCGGTTCTTGCACCTCAACAACAGAAGAACGGGGTCGGGTATGCCTGACCTTAGCAGGGACCACTACTCCATCGTCAGAGCTATATGTCAGGGTGCTGCTGCTGTCTACTGGTTCGTATACTGAGCCTGAATCTGCCAGTGAGGTGGCTCCCCCTTTGCTCTCATCTGTCATGCTCAGCAACGTGTAGGCCTCTTCCCTAGTGTACCTCTGTCTGGACATTTTGGCCTCTAAATTTATAGATACAACTAGTGCGACTAACAGGCAAAAAGAGCCAGCAATTGTCAGCGACTGCTTCAATCGCTAACAAAAAACTGTTAGCGTTCACAGGGATCAGGCCTGACTCTTTGAACAGTGCAGTAATGTGCAATGTGTTTTGTAAGTGACAGTGATCGATTAATACTGCACTTGGGTGGGCAGGGCTGGGCGGAGGGGCTAAACGCAGGTGGTAGCAGGTATCTGGCCTGATCCTGCTAACGCTGCATTTTTGGGAATCCTAAACTACTGGGGATGCTAGTATAGATCTGGTCAGATCAAAGATATTGATCCGCTCAGGCACTATACTAGTAAGGGAGGTGTATGGTGCTTGCATAGGTGTTAGCGCTACTGGCACTAATCTGACGCTGCCTGGGACTGATGCTGACCTTAACTGATGCTAAAACTTAACTGATGTCAGCTGTTGGGTGATCAGGCGGTTAAACCTTTATTAGGCAATATACAGCGGATACCCTGATGTTATAAAAAACAAACTAACCAACCAGCATCACCCGTGACACTAATACAGTGATCACTCGCAACAGGGGGTGAAAGGGTTAACTAGGGGGCAATCAGGGGGTGAAAAACCTTTTTTAGGTAATATATGGGGGTACCCTGATGCTATAAAAACCTGACGGTGAAATTAACCAACTAACTGGCTAACTAGCGTCACCCGTGACACTAATATGGCGATCAGAAAATCGATCTATTAGTGACACTGATGACAGAGGGTGAAAGGTTTAACTGGGGGGTGATCAAGGGGTTAAACCTTTATTAGGGGGTTGATGGGGGGTACCCTAAAGCTACCTGGGCCTACTACTAGCTGCCCTATCACTGATTAGTGTCACAAGTGGCACCAATGCAGTAATCAGTGAAAAATCTGAAAACTGCAATTGGTGACACAATGACAGGGAGTGAATGGGTTAACTGGGGGCGATCGGAGGGTGATCGGGGGTGAAATGTGTGCCTACGTATACTGTGTCAGTGTAGTGTTGGTGCAACTCACATTTGGATGTCCTCTCTCCTCTCTTTGGAACCGAAAAGGATTCCACGAAAGGAGGTGACATCACTTCCTCTGCCTGTGTTTACAATTCACAGGCAGAGGAGGCATTTCATTTGTCAGAACCGATCAGCAGGTCCAGGCCAGAAATCATCGGTTCTGCAATGTATCCGATCGGCCACGCATGCGAAAACAACGTACGGTAAGTTGTTTACGCAGCAGTGCCATTCTGCCGACGTATATCAGCGCGAGCCGGTCAGCAAGTTGTTAAGGATGCCGTTGCCAACTATCTGGCTTGCTCCTTAACAGCCAGCTATTCACTGTGCCCTGATCGGGCAAAGCTTTACCCAATTATAGCTTAGAATGCACTATGCAGCGTACAGTGCATTGCAGGGCGAAAACCCACTGCACGCCCTACAAATTCGGGTGTTCGGGACAAAATTTTGCTCAGCCCGAACTGTTAGCCTAACTAGTTATTCTTTTATGTATCATTGGTCAAACCAACACAGTCACTGGTACCATACAGTAAATAGCGATCTTCATTTCCAGGCATGAACTTTGTGGAAAGCTGGATTTTCATATATTGGAAAAAATATCACCATTGCACTAGTAATGAGACAAGGTATTCCTGAATACAGTAAATGATTATGAATTATCAGTTTTGATGTAGGCATATGAAAGATGTGACCTTCAGTATGTGACCTCTTTCCAAACAAATGTAGAACAATATACTGCATACTGTACGTGCATAACTGTTCTCCTATAATCTCTGTAGCACAAAGGGATAGACAAAGAAGCTGGAAGTGTATGGATATTGTTACTCATTTATGGCATTTAAACTGGTTCACATCATACTTTATGAGGCTGTCAGTAACTGTATTTTGGGAAAAGGTATGGATTATGTTAATATATGCTTTTTAGCTGCTTCAAACAAAAATATGCTTAACTTGTAAAACACAATTCAATTAATAAATGCACTTCTTATGGTCCTGGTATGCCTAGAGTAAATATAAATAGTATTTCAGATTTTCTGCAACTATTAAAAGAGAAGTATGACCAAAGTTTTTTTGGCTATACTTCTCTTCTGGATCGCAGGAGTTTTCTTACTTTTGCACTCCTAAAGCCCGCTTTAGGCTGACATCATAGAGGTGGTTAAGACTCTGGTATGATGCCGACAATAACGTCAGGATCCACATCTTCATTTGCTTGTATTTCCTGGTCTTCTCATGCAATAACCATAATTGAGGGTCTCAGTTAGTTTTTTTTTATTTTAGATTTGGCAGAACACAGCAGAGGAGTAAAATCACAATTAGATCAGTTACATCAGACATTCAGCTCCAGAAAATTAACTCCAGGGAAAACTTGCAGACAAATAAGCAGGGAACTTGTGCTCCTATATGACTGGAGTGTACTATGTAGCAGAGGTTACAAAATAAAAAAAAATGCTGGCCTATTTATTGTATCCATTAACTTTATTAATGAACACTGCCTATTACAAGTGCATTTCTGCTAAAGCGGTCACAACTCCCCACCAGTTTCCATTTTCGATATATAATGTACCTTCATGATCACTTTGCATAAGTATGCAGTGATTTTTGGGGGGGGAAATAGCAGCTACACTGTGAATACATGCAGTGCAAAAATATACAGCTTCTTACAACTGCTGAGCAGATCACACAGATACACAGAACTGCTGCTACAGCATTATGGGATGTTTTGTCAGGTTTGTGCCTTACTATAGAACATACACCAGCAATTCATTTACATTGCCCAAATGATTGATATCAGCTAAACCATACATTCACTAGATAAAATTATTAATTGTTACTGCATGTTATGCCCACCAACCTGCTTTAAAAATTCTGTGCAATGCTAGTATATGGTAATTTGAATGTACATTTATTATTACAGGATCTCAGTTGATAAGCAGACAATTTAGGGTGTTGTTCTACCTATCGACCAACTTACTGTTTAAGACTTTTGGTCTCTCAAATTGGCAAAGGACAACTTTTCTTTACTAAAGACCACTTTATCTACCAATTATCTGCACTTTATCTTAAACATATAAAAAGAACAACATGTTGGAGATTTAAAAAACAATGTTCGCCTATCAATGTAAAACTTGGAGTATCTACAAAATTGATACCTATCAAAAACCATCCTTACTTTTAATACACAGCTATCCCCGCCTCCCCTTCACTCAGTACTTATTTTTCCCTGTCACTAAATGTCCTTATTCAACCCACCTCCTCTGAGACAAGGCTGTTTTGTTCAGTGAAAGAAGCAGCAGTACTGTGTTGAGCTAATGTCTCGTTCAATCTGCTTTCTTTTTGAACTGCTTCTTTATCTCCTACTCTAACCTCTGATGTACAGGGACTGCAAGAAGCTGATACCAAATCAAATTCAGGTACAAACATTGCTTGCATTTAAAAAAATATATAATTTTATTAATGTAATAATGATTATAGGAATGCATTAATGTGCATCTTTAAAAGAGTTCAGAAATAAAGCAAAACTCTGCTCAAAAATACCAATATAAAAAATGAATAGCTCATTAAAAAGGTAAAATAATAAAACCAGCTTTCCCTTGCAGTACATTTTTCATCCACCAGATGTTCTCATTTTGATGGCCAGAATCACATAACCCACTTCCTCTAAACCCAGGTTGTCCTGAACCTACCCTAGTCTGTCACTGGACATTGAAAGTAAAAGCAGCACAGTAATGAGCTCATCTCTCCATCACACTGCTTCCTCTTCCTATTTGCATGCTTCTTGCCAGCACTTTTTTTGATGCTTTCTCTCACACTGCTGTCTCCTGTACATGAACTTCTGTACATACCAAGTCAAGTTCAGGTATTTTATACTGCTTACATTTAACCTGTTGTGTACCATCTTGTAATACTCCTTCATTACCAGACTATTTCTCAGTTTTATGTGCTATGATCATTTAACTGACGGTTACCCATAAAACACTGTACCCTAATGGATTTTTTGAGAAAGATCAAGCTTTCTTTTGCTGGCATTTAATAACCACTGTTTTTGTTAAAAAGCATAAAACAAATAAACACCAGGACAGTACCAAAACCCCAAAATTAAATGTTCTGTGGAAAGTAGAAACTTCAAAGATGATCTAATGTTTATGGCACGTTTTTTGCAAATTAACAAACATGCGGTTCTTGAGAGATTTGGTAATGGTGTACTTACTATATACATTAGTATACAGTGGGAGGGGGAGGCGAAGGGGGTAAAATACAGGTTACCTAAAGTGGCATCATGGAAATGAAGGGGTTAATGTGCAGGATAAGAAATGTGAAGGGTTAATATACAGTTCATATACAGAGACAGCAGAATAATTTTTCAGGAAAGGAAGAAGTGGTAAAAATAGATTAAAAAAAAGATCCCAGTGTTAGTGAAAATGAATGAATAGATCTGCAGCTGCTGCTGATCCATTCATACTTTTTCCACTCACAGATTACATTGAATGAAGAGATAAACCATGTAAACAATAGTGTGATTTCCAATCACAGCTATAATAAGCTACTACAGTGCTGTAAAGAAGTATTTCCCCCGTTCCTGATTTTTTTTTGTCTGTATATTTCTCACACTTAAATGATTTAGATTATAAAACAAATTTTAACATTACACAAAGATAACCATAAAAAATCCATGATGCGGTTTTTAAATTATTATTTCAGGGGAAAAAAGCTGTTCAAAGCTGCCTGGCCCTATGTGAAAAAGTAATTGCCCCCTCCAATGCTGAATCATGAATGAACTGTGATTAACCACAATTTTTTGAAAAGCTAAGTTAAATTTCATTTGCCACACCCAGGCCTGATTACAACCAGACCTGTTAAATCAAGAAATCACATAAATAGAAGCTGTCTGACAAAGTGAAGCATGCTAACAGATCACAAAAAGCCACACACCATGCCACAATCTAAAGAAATCCAAGAACATATTAGAAACAAAGTAATGTACATGTATTGGTCTAGGAAGGGTTTCAAAGCCATTTCTAGGGCTTTGGAACTCAAATTAACCATGGGGAGAGCCATTATCAACAAATGGAGATAACTTGGAACAGTGGTGAACCTTCCCAAGAGTGGCCGGCCTACAAAAATTACTCCAAGAGCATGGAGCATGACAATTCATCCAGGAGGTCATAAAAGAACCCAGAACAACATCTAAAAAACTGCAGGCCTCACTTGTCTCAGGTAAGATCAGTGTTCATATTCAACAATAAGAAAGAGACTGGGCAAAAATGGCATCCATGGGAGAGTTCCAAGGCCAAAGCGACTGCTGACAAACATCTTGATTATCCCCCAAGACTTTTAGGCAAATATTCTGTGGACTGATGAGACAAAAATGTAACTTTTTGGCGTCCCATTACATCTGGCATAAAACGAATACAGTATTTCATAACAAGAACGTCATACCAACAGTCAGACATGGTGGTGGTAGCGTGATGGTCTGGGGCTACTTTGCAGCTTCAGGACCTGGACGACTTACCATAATTGATGGAACCATGAATTCTGAGCTCTACCAGAAAATCCTAAAGGAGAATCAGTTCATGACCTCAAGTGTACGTGGGTTATGCAGGAGGAAAATGATCGGAAACACAACAGCAAGTCCATTTCCAAATGGTTCAAACAAAGCAAAATTTAGGTTTTGGAGTGGCCTAGTCAATGTCCGAACTTAAATCCAATTGAGATGCTGCATAATGACCTTACACAGGCTGTTCATGCTGGAAAACCCTCCAATGTGGCTGAATTAAAAATTCTACAAAGAAGAGCAGGCCAAAATTGCTCCATAGCAATGTGAAAGAGTCATTGGCAGTTATTGCAATTGCTTGATTGCAGTTGTTGCCGCCAAGGGCGGCACAACCATTTGTTAGGTTTAGGGGGCAATTACTTTTTCACATAAAGCCAGGCAGGTTTGGACAGCTTTTTTGCCTTCATAAATTAAACCATCATTTAAAAACTGCATTTTGTATTTACTCGGGTTATCTTTATGTAATAATAAAATTTGTTTGATGATCTGAGTCAAGTTTGACAAATATGCAAAAAAAATTAAAATCAGAAAGGGGGCAAATACTATTTCACAGCATTGCATCTGTGTAATGACCAAGTCGTCTAATGATGGCTTGATACTCAGGTATTAGTGGAAAAATAAGTCTGTACGAACCTATTTACCCAGTGCTGTTTACATAAATATGTTGATGAGATATGTGATATGTTCTTCGAGTTGTCTACCCCACTGTTCTTCCCCGCTGCATACACAGTTCACACTCATAAAGAACTTTTTACCTATCTTTATTTCGAAGTTTTTTGGATGCACACAGAGCTTTAAAACCAGAGCTTATCCACATTGCAGAGTGTGGACAAGGACAACACTGGATTTGTGGCAGGATCAACAGAAAGTAAATACAGATACGTAAAAGGGAATAGAAAAAAATGGAGCACAATTTATTGCCATGGCACCACATCCATAGACATGAGAAAAACAAGAATAAAAGAAAAAACTATGTGCCATTGTTAACCCCAAAAAAGTGAATACTCTGTTAAAATACAAAAACTATTTTATTCATTTACAAACTTCCTAATGCCCCGTACACACGGTCGGACATTGTTCGGACATTCTGACAACAAAATCCTAGGATTTTTTCCGACGAATGTTGGCTCAAACTTGTCTTGCATACACACGGTCACACAAAGTTGTGGGAAAATCCGATCATTCTGAACGCGGTGACGTAAAACATGTACGTCGGGACTATAAACGGGGCAGTAGCCAATAGCTTTTATCTCTTTATTTATTCTGAGCATGCGTGGCACTTTGTGCTTCGGATTGGTGTACACACGATCGGAAATTCCGACAACGGATTTTGTTGTCGGAAAATTTTTTTGCCTGCTCTCAAACTTTGTGTGTCGGAAAATCCGATGGAAAATGTGTGATGGAGCCCACACACGGACGGAATTTCCGACAACAAGGTCCTATCACACATTTTCCGTCGGAAAATCCGACCGTGTGTACGGGGCATTAAAGATATCTATATCCATGAAAAAACTTTCAGTGCAGTTACATATTGCAATATTGCAAGTATACTCTATGCTGCCTAGCTTTTGGCCTTCGTGGGAGGATGAATCTCTTGTAGGATTTCTACCTATTGGAACAGTGTTTTACACTGCCCATCTGTGGTTCCTACTAGCCATTTTTACTATGTGCCCATTCCATGATCTGAGGCGACCTGACATCTTTCCTATTTGGATTTAGTGTCACCAGATCTAGGCCATATGTTTTGTCTCCTGGGGAAGCCAGTTAATGATGAAATGTGTAGAGGCCAGTGCCCATTTGTTATCTGCAGTCTGGCCTAAATACAGTCATTATATCAAATGTACATTGTATATGATTTTCTATATGTATACTTCTGGGCTATGACTTAGCAGAATAAGTGCCTTTCTTAGGGAGCCTGCTACATGCAAGGAGCAGGTACCTGAAGGGATCACTGAGGCATGCTGTTGGACTGGGTAACACATTTTTAAAATATTGCAAGTATTCTCTAAGCTGCTTGACTTTTGGGCTTTGTGGGAGGATGGTTCACTTATGAAGATAGCTTTGCACTGCCCATTTGTGATTCCTACTTGCTTTTTTTACTTAGCAGAATGAGGCCCTTTCTTAGGCTGGATTCACACCTATGCTATTTTAGTGCTTTTTGCATTTTGCAGATTTGCACTACAGAACATGTTCCATAAGAAACCATGCTGAATGGACTGTAGTGCACATCTGCAAAATGCTAAACTCACTAAAAATGCATAGTTGTGAATCCAGCCTTAGGGAGCCTCCTACATGCAATAGGTAACTGCACTGAAATGTTTTTATGGACATAGATATCTTTAAGGAATTTTAGTAAATTAATAAAATTGTTTTTGTATTTTAACTAACAGAGTATTCACTTTTTTGGGGTAAACAATGGCACCTTTAATATTGGTTTTTCTTTATTCTTGTTTTTCACAGAAGAGAAAAAGTAAATATGAGCGGGGAAGAGCTTGATGCATACATCCTATCCTGGCATTTAACCCTGAATCTTGAAGATTGAAGGCACTTTATTCACAGTGGTGAATGATGGACTGTATTATTATTATTATATTTTTTTATATGGACTTTATCAGTTTGATCATCTGTATATGAGTTGCTCTACACTAATTTTGGTACATATTCCCTTACTGGGGGTGTAATGAGATCGCTCTATCAGTGTTTAGGCTAGCAACCAATACCATATACATTTTTTTTTGTTATTAGGCATTATATTTTATGTTGTTTTAACCTCGCTGATTGAAGTCCACTTGATCTCTTTGTTGAGTATTTTCATATCATCATGAGTGAACTTCTCCAGCCACCAAACACAAATTTATCCCAATGGTAGATATATATATTCCAATTTTGTACTGTTAATGGAGTGTCTTGTATACTTGAAAATATCTATATTCTGCCACCCTTCTTCCCTAAAGTGTTAAAGCATTTTTCTTAATTCATGACAGCCCACCCAGACACCCCAGTGCTAGTGGTAGTAGACTATAACAATGTTCTAGATGCTAGTTTAGATTCAATGGCACACCGCTTAGCACATTAAGCTGATGGTTTATCCATAGTTGTTTTTTAACATAAAATATACATTGAGGAGCGGTGAGTTGCAGGATCTGAGGAGCCATGGGAAATACCCTTGAAAGGGTAAAGTGCACTGGAACCTGTGAATAGGTCTGAGTTTAAGGTAAGAGCATTTACTGACAGGTGGTGAATCACTAGGGCTTTTTTTAAGTTGGGGCTCGCTGTGGACACATGCAGATTTCTGGATACATATATTGGAAGTTTTATTGACAATTTATTATTTCTGCACAATTTTTTTTTTTTTTCACAAAATTAAGACTTTTTAGTTGGAAGATTCCCACCATTATTGCACGTTTGATTTTTTTGTTTGTTTAAAGTGTTACACTAAATGTATTATGCTTTAGTTATTATTTTATGTGAATTATTGCACATAAAGTACATTTTTCATTTTGATTTGTATTACATATGCAGTCACATATCACTTGTATCATTGCACTTTAATCACATTTTTATGGACAATATCTGTAGAAGTTTCCACCATCACTGCTAAATTTAATTGTTTATGTTTTTTTGATGTGTATTATATGTGTGGTTTCATATCACAGACATTGGTATTGTGGTGTTATTGAAGTTCATTGAGAATACCATACATCCAAGGGTTCCCCCCATTATTGTTGATTCTTCACAACAGGAATCTATCTGTGGGTGCAGGGCACTGGATGTCCTCCAGCACCCACCAATCATCAGTAAACAACACAGAATGGGGATCTGCCCATGTAAACAAGGCAGATCGTCGTTCTGACGGGGGAAAAAGAGGGATTCTGTGTTCCTGCAAAGCAGGGACTAGAATCCATCTCTTCCCCTAATAAAATCAGCACATACAGTACACATAAACACTGGCTAGGCACACAGTTAACCCTTTGATTGTCCAGGCAGTGTCATTTGTACAGTGACAGTGCATATTTTTAGCACTGATCACTGTATTAGTGTCACAGGTTCCTGCAAAAGTGTCAGTTAGTGTCTGACTGTCCGCCGCAATATTGCAGTCCCACTATAAGTCGCTGATTGCTGCCATTTCTAGTATAAAAAAAATTCCATAAATATATCCCATAGTTTGTAGATACTATAACATTTGCCTAAACCAATCAATATAGGCTTTTTGGGATTCTCTTTTACCAAAAATATGTAGCAGAATACATATTGGCCTAAATATATGAAAAAATTTGATTTTTTTAAAATTTGTTGGTATAGGTTTTATAACAGAAAGTATATATATATATATATATATATATATATATAAAATATAAAAAAAAGTGTTGATCTTTTTTGTTGATCAAATACCACTAAAAGAAAGCTCTATTTGTGGGGAAAAAAATTACATAAACTCTACTTGGGTACAGAATTGCATGACCACGCAATTGTCAGTAAAAGTAACGCAGTGCCTTATCGCAAAACGTGGCCTGGCCATGAAGGGGGTAAATCTTCCAGAGGTCTAGTGGTTAATTGACCCTAACTTGGCCACTCAAAGTAGATAGCTTCAGCTACAGTGGGGACGGAAAGTATTCAGACCCCCTTAAATTTTTCACTCTTTGTTATATTGCAGCCATTTGCTAAAATAATTTAAGTTCATTTTTCCCTCATTAATGTACACACAGCACCCCATGACAGAAAAACACCGAATTGTTGACATTTTTGCAGATTTATTAAAAAAGAAAAACTGAAATATCACATGGTCCTGAGTATTCAGACCCTTTGTTGTGACACTCATATATTTAACTCAGGTGCTGTCCATTTCTTCTGATCATCCTTGAGATGGTTCTACACCTTCATTTGAGTTCAGCTGTGTTTGATTATACTGACTGGACTTGATTAGGAAAGCCACACACCTGCCTATAAAAGACCTTACAGCTCACAGTGTATGTCAAAGAAAATGAGAATCATGAGGTCAAAGGAACTGCCTGAAGAGCTAAGAGACAGAATTGTGGCTAAGGCACAGATCTGGCCAAGGTTACATAAACATTTCTGCTGCACTTAAGGTTCCTAAGAGCACAGTGGCCTCCATAATCCTCGGATTGAAGGTGTTTGGGATGAACAGAACCCTTCCTAGATCTGGCCGTCCGGCCAAACTGAGCTATTGGGGGAGAAGAGCCTTGGTGAGAAAGGTAAAGAAGAACCCAAAGTTCACTGTGGCTGAACTCCAGAGATGCAGTTAGGAGATGGGAGAAAGTTGTAGAAAGTCAACCATCACTGCAGCCCTCCACCACTTGGGGTTTTATGGCAGAGTGGCCCGACGGAAGCCTCTCCTCAGTGCAAGACACATGAAAGCCTGCATGGAGTTTACTAAAAAACACCTGAAGGACTCCAAGATGGTGAGAAATAAGATTCTCTGGTCTGATGAGACCAGGATAGAACTTTTTTGCCTTAAGCGGTATGTGTGCAGAAAACCAGGTACTGCTCAACACCTGTCCAATACAGTCCCATACAGTCCCAACAGTGAAGCATGGTGGTGGCAGCATCATGCTGTGGGGGTGTTTTTCAGCTGCAGGGACATGATGACTGGTTGCAATCGAGGGAAAGATGAATGCGGCCAAGTACAGGGATATCCTGGACAAAAACCTTCTCCAGAGTGCTCAGGACCTCAGCCTGGGCCAAAGGTTTACCTTCCAACAAGACAATGACCCTAAGCACACAGCTAAAATAACAAAGGAGTGGCTTCACAAGAACTCCATTACTCTTCTTGAATGGCCCAGCCAGAGCCCTGACTTAAACCCAATTGAGCATCTCTGGAGAGACCTAAAAATGGCTGTCCACCAACGTTTACCATCCAACCTGACAGAACTGGAGAGGATCTGCAAGGAGGAATGGCAGAGGATCCTCAAATCCAGGTGTGAAAAACTTGTTGCATCTTTCTCAAAAAGACTCATGGCTGTATTAGATAAAAAGGGTGCTTCTACTAAATACTGAGCAAAGGGTCTGAATACTTAGGACCATGTGATATTTCAATTTTTCTTTTTTAATAAATCTGCAAAAATGTCAACAATTCTGTGTTTTTCTGTCAATATGGGGTGCTGTGTGTACATTAATGAGGAAAAAAAAATACCTAAATGATTTTAGCAAATGGCTGCAATATACCAAAGAGTGAAAAATGTAAGGGGGTCTGAATACTTTCCGTCCCCACTGTATATAGATTCTTCCCCTTCTACAAAGCTGAACATACTTTTTCTTTCTTTACAACCATCCTTTGAGTCACTGGGGAGATTAGATATTAGATAATTCAAAAAACTTTTAGATGTGTTTTTTAGCGAACACAATGTACTGGGATATTGAAAATGGTAGTGACATAAACACACCACCAGCAGTGTCTTTAGTCAACCTTCAACTCAGTTTTTATATTTCTTGCATTGATTGAGGCTGGGGTCCTTATTCATTAGATGGCTAAAAACAATATACTGTGCCCAGTCTAACATCTGGATATTAATTGAGACCTCTCTGCCTCCTTTCCTCTTAAAAAAGGTAATGCAAAAGGGCTGCCCTCTCTCCCACTTATTATTTGCTTTGGCCCTTAAACTCGTAGCAGCTCTAATATGACATTTGACTGACATGGTGGGTTTCCAGAGAGACTATAGGGAAGAAAAGAACTCACTTTTATACAGATGATGCCCTTATCTTTCTGGGTGACACTGGTTGTTTCCTGATGTCCCTCATGTAAACAATCACCCATTTTTGTTAACACTTTAGTATCAATTGGTACAAGTCAATTTTGTTCCAACTAGACCCTCTCTCAAGACCTTCCCTGCTTGTGCCTCACAAGTTTAGGTGGCTCTAGCCTTCATTGTTAACCATCTGTGGTAGTGTGCCTTTGTGAATCACCAACTCAGGGTTCCCCAGGGTGTAGAGTCTAAGCACCACCAGCCTACTTTTTCACCAGGGCCCCTGATGGTGGGGATGGCCTAGCAGCAAGCTGGAACACAAGATATACGGGTAGTAACAAACAGGAGCTCAGAGAGCTGTGAAGTTGGTCTGGCAAGGAGTGCTGCACTGAGCACATGTATATATAGGGAAGTAAAAGTAAACAAGGAGGTGACCCAGGAAGTAGTAGAAGGGATAAGGATATAAACCCACAGTGGAGCAGGGGATGCCCATAGGTGAACAGAGAAGCTAAACACCACATGTGAAATGGAGTCACAGATCTACCAGAACATTGCAGAAAGGAGGTAAGAATTTCACAAACAGAAATCTGCAGGATGGAGTTAGACCGTGACATTCACTTTCCTAGGGTTGGAAGTTACCTCCTTCATCATACCTGGATTATAACTTAGCACCCTTGTTTCATACATTTAAGAAGAAGTGTAAAAGCTGGTGTAAGCTGTCCCTGACAGCTGTTAGCAGAGTAAACTTGATTAAGATGATATGAGTTGCGCAAATACTCTGTTTTTTACAACGCTCCAAATCATTTTATTGTCCAAAACAAATAATATAAAACAGCAACTTCAATTTAGAAAAAGAGAAATTAAAACACAGAAGAATTAAACATTATTTTTTCCTTTTGATCAGTCCATCTTTCTTCTCAGCCTTTTTTTAAAAAGAACATATTATTTTATGATGAAAATGGTTTATAAAATAAATATGCTTGATATGCATCTAATTCTTATATTGTATATGCTGATGGAAAATGAGGTAAAATGCATCAAGGCATTTAGTATTTTTAAGAATATTTTAATAATAATTAAACAACTTCTAAAGAGGGAGACAAAGTAAAAAAACAGAAGAAAAGGATGGGTAGACTGGGTGAGAGCCCCCTGGGAGTCCATGCGCTTGAAAATAGCAATAAAAATGAGAGAAGGGTCGATTTAGGCAGTGGATGCTAGATTAACACAGCTATATTTTCACCTCTTTTAACAATTTATTAAAATAAATGATAACACATACTGTAGTTATACTTGTAGTAATACCTTTGTATATTCCATCCTGGGTCACCTCCTTGTTTACTTTTACTTCCCTATATATACATACGGGTAACCCATAGCAAAGGATGGCTATGGACAACAAAGACATTGTCATGCATGGTTCATATGTTCATTATTTACTAAGGTATCTGAGGATTTTGTTTTTCGTCAGGTGGGTTGAACTTTGCTACAGCAACCAATCAGATGCAAACATTTATACTTTTAAGATTGGTAAATGTACTAATAAACTCACCAACAGTTTTCTTTTAGCTACTTATAAAGAAGCAAATCGATAACTGTGAAATTTTGCAAAGAAAACTGAAAAATGTTGACAGAGGATAAGGCAGAGGCATTCATTACTTACTTGTCTTTTTTTTGCCACTATTGCTTTATTCCTATCTAGCATTTCTCAAACATCATTTGTTTTTAACAAATGTTATAACCTTTAAAGTGTTAGAATACCACGAGTCCAGTTATAATTCTAGTATTTAAGTTGTTCCATGGCTCTATGTCTGAAAAATATTGGCAACTCTGTGCTATAACTGGTGCAAAATGTTAATTAAACACACAGAAAAACATACTTGCATTGTTCCAGGGGTTCAAGCACACCCCTTTTTCAGGTATAAAAGGAATTGGAGTTTCTCACTTTGTCCACGAGTAAGCCTTTTAGTACAATGGTCTCTTCAAAATGGCTGTCATAGTTCAAAACAGTGACAGTTTTTGGGTTATGACTAATCAACCCATGCTCCGTCAAATATTCTGCAGCAGACACTAGAGTGTAAAATTTTCCCTGTGAGGTGGAGAGACCTTAAGGATCAAGTGCAAGGACATCATCTGAGCCTAAATGCACATTGCTTAATATCCCACTGCGTACCACCAGAAATGTGAAGATGCCTCACTGCTGTTTGGTATCTTTAGGAATCACTGTTCTTGCCTTTCCCTTTTATATGTTACATAATTATTAGTAGCTAGGTATACCTGTCAGTACTGCACAGCATTTTAGCAAAAGTAGTACAAAGACTACTGTCACCTAAGAAAAAAAAAGTTACTTTGAGTGAATAAGCTGTCAATGAAAATTACTATTTCTATACCCGTCAATTTACAGTGCTATTTATAGCCGTGCTTGTGAATCTTCTTCCTATCATGTGAGTGACTATAAAAAAAAAAAAAAAAAACACATCACCAGGCAAAGATACTCATTAAAAACAGAAATACTGCTGTAAAGAATGTTATTGCTGTAATTCATATTCTATTGACTTTATTTGACATGGGATGCAGATGTTTTCTTCCAGAATGCTCAGACTTTAAAAGACCACTTCCTTGGAAAACATTAATAGTCACTACTCACTGCATTTGAGGTAAGTTCACTATAGGCAGGATGTAGCACTTATATAAATGTTTAATAGAAAAGTATCCAGGATAACATCTTCCATATTTCACAAGGTGCCATTTGTCTTCTAAGGTCATTTTCTGTGATCATGTAATATGGTGTTTCAAGAATTCACAAGGTACTTAGTACTGAAAGAGCTAATAATTATATCTATATTTATGTTATTTGTCTACATTTGTATAAAGCTTTGTGCTAGCAGTAAAAGTGCTCTCCTGTACAGTATAGTGTGCTGCAAAAGATGAGTATAGAATATAACTCCTTCAACTGTCCCTGAAAAGAATGAATTATTCCTGGCAGCTGACATGGCTGCTTCTTAGACATAAAAAAAATGAATTCTAGCAAAGACATCATGCAGGGTTTACTCAAATAAAAATGTTGCCCCAGTAATCTGTGAGCTTTGTCAATAATGTGTTCCTGATCTTTTGCATTAGGTAGAAAATGTTGCAATAATTGCTGTAGATATGACTACAGTCCAGACCAGTGGCGGCCCGTGCACTGTGGGCGTACGGGTGCAGCCCTTCCATCCATGCACCCCGGCCCTTTCAGGATGCCGGACGCATGGATTCCTATGGCGGGGGTGGAAGGGGTGGTATTTTGTTAAGCACTTTATTAGAGCCAGAGGTTCTAATAGGCTTCAAAATAGGATGGGCTCGGGGCGCAGAGAGCGCACCCTGATCCCACCCAATTGTGTGACCATAGCAAAAGAATATTCACTATTTTCACACTAACCTTCCTCCCCGCCAATCAGGAGGCAGGACGTAAGACCTGCTTCCTGATTGGCCAAAGCGCCAGGCCACCCTATTGGATGCCTGGAGGTTAGGAAGAGGAGTGAGGAGACTAGCGCTGGAGCAGAGGTCGCTACCACTCTGAGATGATCTCCTGCAGACAGGGGTTGGGTAGGTCACCTCGGCTCAGAGCCACGATCCTTGTGGGGGGTGTTGGAGCCATGATCTGGGTGTGGGGGGGTGCCAGAGCCGTGATCCATGCGCGGGGGGGCCAGAGCTGCAATCCACGCACGGGGGATGCCAGAGCCGCAATCCACACGTGGGGGTCGATGCTGCCAGAGCTGCAAACCCCGCGAGTGAGGGGGGTTGGTTGGCACAGTGGCGGAATTTGATGGGCACAGGTGGCTGCATATGATGGGCACATGTGGCTGCATTTGATGGGCACATGTGGCTGCATTTGATGGGCACAAGTGGTGGCATTTGATGGGCACAAGTGGCTGCATTTGATAGGCATACATGGCTGCATATGATGGGCACAGGTGGTTGCATATGATGGGCACAAGTGACTGCATTTGATGGTCACAAATGGCTGCATATGATGGGCACAAGTGGCTGCATTTGGTGGGCACAAGTGGCTGCATTTGATGAGCACAAGTGGCAGCATTTGATGGGCACAAGTGGCAGCATTTGATGGGCACAAGTGGCAGCATTTGATGGGCACAAGTGGCTGCCTATGATGGGCACAAGTGGCTGCCTTTGATGAGCACAATGGCTGCGTTTGATGGGCACAAGTGGCTGCGTTTGATGGGCACAATGGCTCTGTTTGATGGGCACAATGGCTGCATATGATGGGCACAAGTGGCTGCATATGATGGGCACATGTGATTGTGTTTCAGTATTTTCGTGGTTTCAGTATTTTCAGTTTGTTTGCGCCCCCAAAAAAATTTTGAGCACCAGCCACCACTGGTGTAGACTGAGATAAAGCCTCTCATGTGCCTCTAAATTTTATTTTGTTCCACCATGAATGGTTCTCTAAATTACCAAGTTTCCTTTTCAGTCACTAGATATCATATATAAATAAATATTTACATTAGAACCTTGACCCTTAAAAGATGTTATCAAATTAACAGACAGGTACCATCAGTGATTCTCATTTAGACACTTCTCTGGTTGAGGAATGTATCCCCCAGTTCGCTGTGGATATAGAGGACTGTGGGACCCTTTAACCACCAACCTTAGATGTGGACCTAGAACTAGATCTCTATCTATTAACATCCAAATACATCTCCACCTATTCAACACACCAAACTTAAACCTAGATCTGTGTTCTATCAATCTCATGCTAAAGCCCCCTATCTTGAAGCCTTCTATAGGGTGGTTTATTCTGAATTTCTGGATTTATGTAAAAAAAAAAAAAAACATGCCAAGGATAAGTTTGCACCCGCAACTTTAGCCCTGGTGAACATCATGCATTAAAGCATTTGACTTATGACCCTAATGTTATAATAAAAACAGCTAACAAGGGTGAAAGAATTGTACTCCAAGACGGGGAAGGCTACATAGCTGAGGCTCAGAAACTTCTCCCTTACCTTCTTACAAATCAGAAGCCCATATATTGATAACGAGGGCACTGACAGAAGGGATGATAAATAAAACTCAGGCCTTCTTTTTGCATAAGGATTCTTACTTCTGCTTGCCCCTATATTTGGAAACCTTCTTATCTTTGAGTATCTTTAGATGTAAACTCTTATATACAGCAATTCCCCATCATACAGGTATGGCAGCTCTACAACACTTTCTAGGGGAAGACCCACTAATAAATCCCAAACAAGAGGCTTTTATTCTTGACGGTACTTATTTTGGTTTAACCCACAATTATTTTAGTTTTAATGATCGATTTTATTTACAGATACATGGAACTGCGACGGCGGCCAATTTTGCACCCTTGTGCGCAAACTTAATGATGGGTTACTGAGAAACAATATTTACCTGGAAACATAACCCCTTTGAGTCCCATATTGTTTTTTACAGTCGTTACATCGACGACATTATCATGTGGGACAGCCCCTCTTGCTCAGTTGATGAATTTGTCACCTATTGTAGCAATAATAAATTTGGTCTATCATTCGCCTCAGTTAAGGACCAGGACACCTTGACTTAGAGATGGGTCACAATAATGGGAGTATTTTTGCTAGGTATTATTCTAAACTGACTGCAGGAAACGCATTTCTACATTATGGTAGCTGTCATCAGCCGTGATGGGTTAATAATATCCCCAAGGGCTAATTTTGTTGTTTTAGAAAAAGTTGTACCAGGAATAGTATTGATATCAATCAGAGTAATGTACTTGAAAAGAAGTTCCAGGACAAGGGATACCCTGAGCCCCTTATTGACCAGGCATATTCTTTTTGTCTTCAAGGTAAGCCTCCCAAACAACCTAAAGAGGATAATGAACAAACTGTTATTACGAGATATCACAGCAATACTGCAAGATGGAGTGGATTCTGGTCAAACATTGGTTTTCTTATGTGCCAGCCCCCTCTCTGTAAAATGCAGGGTTCCCAGCAGCCCAGGTCAGTGGGCTGGAAAAAGCGTGAAGTAGTTCAGGAGAAATCACAGATGTTTTCAGGGAGAGCTAGTTGTTGTTGCTGCTGCTAATTGATGAAATCTGCTATATTTACCTGAAGTCACAGAAGCCCTTTCCCTGCGTGTTTAACAGTCCTAAAGCAGATAGGAATATAGAACAAAGTCTGTGCAAGGAGACCTAGCTTCTGTTGGTGATTTCTGAAAACTGTTACATTAAGACTGAATCACAGACACACTCTCTGTGTGTTGGGCAGTCCTAAAGCAGATAGGGATAAAAAACATAGTGTGTCCCAGGAGATCTGGTTGCTGCTGGTAATTGCTAAAAACTGCTATTTACATTCCGTCACAGACACACTCACTGTGTATTAAACACTCCTGATGTAGAAAGAGATTGAAAACGAAGAGGGTCATTCACTAAGAAGAAGGCGCTGCACCAGTTCATACATTAATTGGTGCGCCGGAAAAATCATTAATTGAACATGCGAAGTGCAAATAGCGATAATAAATACCCGCATATGTAAACTGCAACTGGCTGCAGTTTTCTCATTAATAAAAGCGCATGCCCAATATAATTGGTTGATTTCATCTAACTGGGTGTGTCTTGTTAGGCAATTAGTAGGTGTTCTCAGTTAATTAACCCTTTTGATGCTAATCTCATTCCTATTACTTCTAATATAGCTTTAAAATGTGTTTTTTTTTCTTTTTTTACCCAAATCTTTCAATACATTACAAAGAACAGAGAAGTGTTTCTAAACCCAATAAATTAAAATTTTCAGATCTTGATCTTCAAAGGTGACCATACACTACAATCAGTTAGCTCTTAAAAAAAGATTTAGTGCAAGAGCCTGTTTGATTTCCTATAATTTGAAGCAATTGTTCAAGTGCATCTTCCTATTACCTATTTTGCCTAAATATCATGTTGTACAGAGATTGGCCAATCAGATTGCAAAGTGCATGACCATCTTAAGTGCAAAAATTGGAATGTAGATGTGCCATGACCCACTTGTATTTTCCAAACGATATTTTTTGGGCATTATACAAGGCAAATGAGAACACACCTTTTTCCAAGACATGCTAGAGTGACCAGGGATCTTCAAAATTTGGCCCTCCAGCTGTTGTGGAACTACATGTCCCATGAGGCATTGTAAAACTCTGACATTCACAGACATGACTAGACATGATGGGAATTGTAGTTCCTGAACAACTGGAGGGCCGTAGTTTGAAGACCCCTGTACTAGACCATTATTATGCCTCCAGAATTGGGAGTGTGTCATCTACCCAACTTCCCTCTGCTGGTGGACACAAGAACCTACATCTATAGATTTACAGACACACACACACATACTGAAGCAGGAAGCAATATACATTGGCCCCCGGAAGTGAATCTGTACACAAGAAGTTGGTGTGTGTTTTGAGGCCAAATCATTTAGACATACACACATGACCCACGCAAACACTACTCCATGTAAAAATAAATAAAAAATTATCTTAATTTGCAAATAAAGATCATCTCTTCCTTTGAGAACAGTGATCGGGGCATGTGGTGGGAAGAAATTAGCAGCAGTACAAGCAACTTCCTGGAGGGGCGTAATGTCATTCCTGTGTCATCCTGTCATTCCTGTGTGCTGGCCACTGCTTCCAGAAACATGCGCACACAGCAGTCATGCAGGCCCATAACTTTATTGGCAAATAATAGGAAAGCATATGCAGATTTCCAGGACTGGACTAACAAATGTTTCTAGTGAAAGACAACTGGTGTTTTCTATAAAAACAAGGTCTAAATGGGCCATTGACATGCATCACAGTTGAACTTAGGAATATGTCTTTGCAAATTTAAACTAAATGAAATCTTTCTTATTTTTGCTTGTGGATAGAGTACAGTGGGATTTGAAGTCTTGTCAGTTTTTGGGGACGTCTGCACCCCTGATAGGGTGAAGACACCTCCCAAATTTTGTCGGTTTCTCCTTCAAATTTATTCACTTCCTGTCACATAGCCAAACAGGAAATGAGGGTAAAACCCTACCAATGTCTTTCATTGGGGACACACAGGTCAATATAACTAGTGTCCCCATTAGGCAAATTTCACTCTAGCACTTTGCCATATACAACACAGATTATTAGGTATTTTGGACTTTGGGTATTATTTACTAAAGGCAATTTCACTCTGCACTGCAAGTGAGAATGGAGTGGAGTGTGGAGTTCCCCTTTAAAAGTAAAATCTAGCCCAAGGAAATCAAAGGGATTAGATTGGGGGGACAAGAGCATTGGAGAATGGAGAGGAGTTTCCAGTTTAAAAGCAAAAGCTAGCCCAAGGAAATCATATGCATTAGAGGGGGGAGCTCATGCCCTTTTAGGCCTTAAAAAAAGGAGCTAACGGAGCAAGAGTCTTTTTACATAATTTTAACAAGGTACATGTCACATGTTGGCAACATAACATGCTCATATGACCTGGGTGCAAATCTCCTGAAAAAAATACATAAAGGTGAACCAGCTTAAAAAAAATTAGCCATGAGTTACGTATTTCCACTAAGATTAGAGGTGCGCCCTTACAACACATGCAATTGCATGTACGTTGCTTAACATTTACTTAGATTTTGGGCGCGCAATGTAAAAGCTCATGTGAAAGGGCGCAAGAGCCGCTTGCGCACGCGAAATGCTTACATGGATCTCACACAGTTCTAATTGTACTTGCAGGTGCAGCAGGTTATCTCAGAAAAAGTGACTCTCTCATTCAATTTTGGGTATGTCTGTTCTTTGGGCAGTTGTTATTAAACTTCCTCACATCACCCCATAATATTGGCACCTCCATCTTATGTTAATGTTAACTTGGAGATGACGTGCGCCATGTCCATATAGGCGTACAAATTGCATTCTCTCATGCGCTGAGACCGCTATAGTAAATAGTGGGTTCGAGCTCTATTACGGGCGCACAATGTCGTAAATATGGAAAAATGTGTTCCGTCTCGCCGTGCGTCTCTACTGACGTCTCACTGCTTTAGTAAATCAACCCTAAAGTGTGTGCAGGGAGAGCTAGTTGTTGCAGACCATCTATCCAAAAGCTTCATTTGTTGTCCCAGCACCTCTCTGCATCATTTGAAACCCCCAGAAATGTTTAAAACCTTGTGCATCAAAAACACTGCATGCCCATATAGGCGTACAGATTGCATCCTCTCATGTGGTGAGACCGCTATAGTAAATAGTGGGTTCGAGCTCTATTACGGGCGCACAATGTCATAAATATGGAAAAATGCGTTCCGTCTCGCCGAGCGTCTCTACATACGTCTCACTGCTTTAGTAAATCAACCCTAAAGTGTGTGCAGAGAGAGCTAGTTGTTTCAGACCATCTATTCAAAAGCTTCATTTGTTGTCCCTGCACCTCTCTGCATCATTTGAAACCCCCAGAAATGTTTAAAACCTTGTGCATCAAAAACACTGCATGCCCTTGTACCTGGTTATTAAAATGCAATTTCTCAGTTACTCTGCTTAATTGAAAATCCCCTAGGACATGACACTTTCAACAGGGCAGGTTAGTACCTGAAGTACATGATGGGCCATCTACAGACATTGCTCCAGTCTATACCCTTAAGGTTTCCCTCTGCAGATATGACTACAATATGGTGGATATAGACACCTCCTCCTAAAAGTCTCCTTCAAAAAATGAATCCATCCTTCTCACTGCCAGCAACCTAACACTCCTACTCTGCATATCCCACTCATGCCTCCTGCTGATGTTGGCTCAGGACCTTTTAGTTGAAATGATGGAGACTCGGTACCTGCCACTGTGGCATAGCACAGGCCACAAAAAAGGCTGCTTTTTAGCAGTTCACTTTAAAATTGATGCTATGCAAGATTAAGGAGGAGGAGGAATGGCCTATATGTGTGTCTGTGGGAAAAGTGGGAAAACTGCTGCTATGTGCTCTAGAGTTGGCAGAGGAAGAACAGCCCACATTAGAAGTCCAATATAGCCTATATGCCCCCATTTGTGGGGAGGAAAGAGAAAAGGGTGCATTAGCAGATTGAAAAAGATGGCTTATTTGTGCGCTAGAGCTGAAAAGGCCACATTAGAAAACTATAGAAATGGCTGCTATGCATAACTGGGTGAAGGAGGAGAAGAGAAAGAATGCTTTAACATCACTTAAAAATAGTGGCTGCTATATGTCCTTGAGGAGGAGAGAAAAAAATCTGCATTAGGGGGTGATATATATGATATGTATCCTAGAGAAGGAAGAACAGGGTGAATTAGTAGCCCCAATAAAAATGGATGCTATGGGCCCTTGAGCAGGAGGAGGAGGAAGAAGAGGAGGAAAATAGTGCATTAGCATCAGTATAAATTAAAGTGTCTGCTATGCATCCTTCAAGAGAAGAACTGCATGCCTTTTACTGCCAACTTGGCTCATTGGGATACTGCTCTACTGAGCTCTTTGCTGCAGAGTAATGTGTTCATTTGTGTATGTGGTACCCAAATTGCTGTTACTTTTATCATGGTTGATGCACTGCAGACAGAGTCTGCAGACTATAACACTGCTGGTGACAACAGAAACATCAAAACACACCGCAGAAGCCTTTCTTTTTGCTATTAAAATTCTTAGGTACTGTAACAGCCATGGCCAATTACTAACCAATACATAACTGAAGGCTATATTTGGAATACTTTCAGAATAATTTGGGATACAGGGATCAGTAGAGGTTCAGGGAATTTGGGATTGTGGTTTTAACATGTTTTATTGAAGTATATTTTGACATTGTATTAAACATTTAAGACAATACAGTGTGCAACTGTGAAAAAAGAAGCTCACACACTATACTAGGAATCTATTTTGCCACTTTCTAATTGTTATGAAGCAAGGGGTTTAGCTTTATTTATTTAGGAATATACTTATATTCTTATATCTTTTAGATCGGATGTGGCTGCTTCCTCCACTGTTCAATTCAGGCCTAATACTACTGGGTAGTAAATCAGGTGTCACACTTTAAATCAGTTGAAATGAAGAACATTGGGGGACTGCTGCTGTATTAAAAACCAAGCTAAATGTAGAATTAAAAAATCAATTATCTATGCTTAATATGTGATGGCAAAATATAGGGTTTGATTTACTGAAACTGGAGAGTGCAAAACCTGGTGCAGCTGTTCCAATTTGCTTTTAACTTAAGCTTGTTCAATTAAGCTTGACAACAACAACAAAAAATAATGGAAGCCGAATGGTTTCTATGCAGACCTGCATCCGATTTTGCACTCTCCAGCTTTAGTAAATAAACCTCATAGTGTCACTGATACTGTGCTTGAGAATTGTATTGTTTCATAGCACCAAATACAGCTTAACCACTTCAGCCCCGGAAGGATTCACCCTCTTCCCGACCAGAGCACTTTTTGCGATTTGACACTGCGTATTTGATCACCTCTGCGGTTTTTATTTTTTTGTGCTATAAACAAAAAAAATCCAATTTTGAAAAAAACACTATAATAACTATCCCCCAAAAATATATATATATATAAAAAAAAAATTTCCTTAGTTTAGGCTGATATGTATTCTTCTACATATTTTTGGTAAAAAAAAAAAAAATCGCAATAAGCGTATATTGATTGGTTTGTGCAAAAGTTATAGCGTCTAAAAAATAGGGGAAAGTTTTATGGCATTTTTATTTTAAATTTTAGTTTATTAGTAATGGCAGCAATCTGCGATTTTTATCAGGACTGCAACATTATGGCAGACACATCGGACATTTTTTACACTATTTTGGGACCATTGGCATTTATACAGCGATCAATGCTATAAAAATGCATTGATTACTGTGTAAATGACACTCGCAGCGAAGGGGTTAACCACTGGGGGTGATGAAGGGGTTAAGTGTGTCCTAGGGAGTGATTCTAACTGTGGGGGGAGGGGCTATAACACATGTGACAGCGATCACTGCTCTCAATGACAGAGAGCAGGGATCTCTGTCCTATCACTAGGCAGAACGGGAGATGCTTTTTTACAAAAGCATCTCCCTGTTCTACCTCTCCGTGACATGATCGTGGGCACCCAGCAGACATCTAGTGCCACTTCTTAAAGGGGACGTACACCCTTTTGCCCACCAGCGTCATTCTACCGACGTGTATCGGCGTGCGCTGGTCGGGAAGTGGTTAAAGGCATCTCTCAGCCATGTGATAGAAAGAGATGGTGTTTTTTCCATGTCACCCTCAAAGTCACTAAAAAACGAGAACCCTCTTCCCATTTTGTGGTTTTCAATGTTTTGGAATTGATACATGTTCCCTATGGATTCGTACATTTCCCTATGCCAGTTGCTGAACAATCACTTGCCTGTCAGCCTCAAAAATTGGCATAATTGATTTTCAAGATTTGCCCCCATAAGTTTCATCAATGATTGAATGAATTACAGTTCACAATTTTTCAATTTTCAGTGGGTACAGTGAGTGGTCTGAAAGCTGATCCCAGGCACATTCACTCATCCCTGCTCCGTACATGTGAATGGGGAGAAATAATGTTACAAAGAGGTATTCTGGTCAGATTGTGACGCAGCCTGGGTCCTATGCATTTTTTCAAGCCATAACTCCTGCACCCATAATAGTCTTGCCAGTGCATTCACTGTGCATGACCAACTTTAATAATATTTATGGCATATTTTCCAGAATGCATCTTCTAACTGTATAAACAGAATGCAAACAGAAAATAGGAAGACAGGAAGGTGTTTCATATCTTTCTTTCACTCTTTCGTGACCTATGCAAGTACATTTTATAACTACTTCAAAATATATATTTATAAAATAATAGATCATATATATTTTCATAAATTTAAAATTCTGGCATTACGTTTATGGAAATAATGCCTAATCAATTGAAACTGAAGTGTATTTTGGCCTGTTAAAATTCTATGATTCCATAAAAAAAAAGTAAAGAAACAAATTGATAACTTTTTTTATATTTACCTATAAATACCTTACATTTTATATTTATAAAACCTTTGCTTGAATGCTCAGGGATTTAAATTATTTTATCCTTATCCTATCCTTTCTACTTCCTAATTCTTAGATATGGAAAGAAACTAAGATTAAGCCAAGAAGTCTGAAAAGATTAGATAGCTATTACTGAATAGGCTTTACAGTCCATTTTGCAACACAAGCACAATTGGAAAGGGTGCATTTAGAAAGGAGTGCACTTTTATGATCTGTAAAATCCTCAGAAAATTAAAAGTACAAATTTTACAAATCTGTAAAATTAAGTTTTAAGCACCATTGTATATTTTAAGAAATTAGTTGGATAGGACAGCTACCATAATCTGTATCTGTGTTTAATGACTATATTTACATTCAATATTTTACATTTTCTTGGAATTTAAAATAGACAAAACATACAGAAAATTAACCAGGGAAGGCAAAATATAAATGGATTAAGCTTCAGCTTTAATTAATTAGCTTATACAGGCATCATCACTCTGTAAAACACTAACCTTCTCTCTCTATCTTTCAGTTATCCTTTGCCATACCAGACAAGCTGAGCTTCCCTTTCCATACAAGAAAATGCAGACCTGTTTTCAGACAGTTCTCACACTTTTCATCATGTTTTTGCAACGCTAAGCTTTTAAAGTTTGTATATCTACTTATATGTATAACTGTAAATAAGCTGAATTTATTGTTCATTTCCAGTCAATTCAGTACCATGGACAGCAAGCAGCTATCAGCACATATTTAAAGTGGATGTAATTTTTTTTTTTGATGTCATAATGTAGAGTATAAGATTTCCTATCATTTGAGCACAGTTTTGCCACAAAGAGTTAATCCAGCTCTGAGCAATCCTCTTTTATTGTTCAGTGAGATAAAACTTGACAAACAGAGAAAAACTTTGTCAAATCCTCCCCCTTGCTGTGAGTGTTGTACACAGGTGACAGGTGATGTACATATCTCGTGCACTAGCTTAAGACATGCATTATTTTTTATTTCCCACCCCCACTCCTTTCTTCAACAGCTCTGCAAGGATTGGCTGTTCCACACCTCAGCATGATTTGGCATGCTGAAGTCATGTGGTTAATTTCCTGTCTTTTCACTGGATGTTAAAGATCATAGCAGAAGTTCAGTGTAAGAAATACACAGGAGAAGTATTTGCCTCCACACTGGTCGTATGATTGTGCAATTGACCTTCAACCTGGTGCCATATCCTCTTGTGGCCGGGTTTACCCTTTGTCGCTCTTGGAGGATAAGGCCATGGAGGAGTATATTGCAGATGCACTTTCTCGAGGTTTCATCTGCAAATCCTCGTCTCCTGCTGGTGCTGGTTTCTTCTTTGTGAAGAGGAAGAGTGGTAAACTGAGACCTTGGATTGATTATAGGGGTCTCAATGTTTTCACGATTAAGAATGCCTATCCGATTCCATTGATTACGGAGTTTTTTGACCGCCTCAAGGGAGCAACTGTTTTCATAAAGCTTGATTTGAGTACCTCGTAATGCCTTTTGGCCTTTGTAACGGCCCGGCAATTTTCCAGGAATTTATTAATGATGTCCTCTGAGATTTGTTACAGTTATGTGTGGTGGTTTATCTCGATGATAGCCTCATATTTTCCAAGTCCCTGGAGAGCCACCACACAGATGTCTGTTGTGTGCTTCAGAAACTAAGAGAGAACAATCTCTATTGTAAATTGGAAAGGTGTGAATTTCATCATGAACAGGTTAAATTATTTCCACTGCTGGTTTCTCGATGGACCCAGAGAAACTTTCAGCAGTCCTACAGTGGCCCCGACCAGTGGGTGTATGTCCTCTGCAGCATTTTCTTGGCTTTGACAACTATTATCAGAAGTTTATTCGTAACTTCTCCTCTCTGGTCAAGCCCCAGACTGATATGACGAGAAAGGACGATAACCCACGGAGTTGGTCTCTGGAGTCCATTAAAGCCTTTGAGAGTCTCAAGGCTGCCTTTGTTTCGGCTCCTGTGTTGGCACATCCTGATCTTACGTTACCTTTTATCCTTGAGGTTGATGCTTCTGAGACTGGAGTATGCACCCTTCTGTCTCAACGTCCTACCTCTGAGAGCATTATGCATCCTTGTGGCTACTTTTCCAAGAAATTGTCACCTGCGGAGTGTAATTACGAGATTGGTGACAGAGAGCTGTTGGCGATCATTTTAGCCCTGAAAGAATGGAGACATCTCCTCGAAGATACCACTGTGCAAGTTCTCATTCTTACTGACCATAAGAATCTCACATTCTTGTCTGAGGCTAAACACCTCTTTCCCAGAAGGGCACGATGGGCTCTTTTCTTGTCTAGTTTCAATTACATTGTCTCATTCTTACCTGGTACTAAGAATGTAAGGGCTGACGCTTTGTCACGACACTTTTTCTTGACTTCCAAGATGGAGTCGGTTCCGGTTCCTGTGATTCCTCCTGATCGTATTCTGGCTACGATTCGCACTAGTCTCACTTCTCCTTTGGGTGACAAAATTCTTGCGGCTCAGGTTCATGCTCCTCCTGAGAAACCTTGTGACCGCTGCTTTGTCCCAGAGAGTCTCCGTACTGCTGTGCTCCAGAATTACCATTCTTCTAAGGCTGCTGGCCACCCTGGGAAGAATCAATTCTTTTGGGCCATTTCCCAACAATTCTGGTGACCTAGTCTACGTGCTAATGTAAACGCCTTTGTAGCTGCCTGTTCTGTGTGTGCTAAGGGTAAGACCCCATGACACCTTCCAGTGGGCCTCCTACAACCCATACCCAATGGAGAGAGGCCCTTGGCCCACCTGTCTATGGATTTCATTGTGGAGTTAGCCAACTCCCAGGGCAACACAGTTATCCTTATAGTGGTTGACCGGTTTTCTCGAAAATGTCCCATTGTATTCCACTTAAGAAGTTGCCCACTTCTAAGGAACTGGCTTCCATTTTTGCTCGGGAGATCTTTCACTTACATGGGCTACCCAAGGTGATTGTTGCGGACAAGGGGTATTCAGTTTGTGTCCCGGTTCTGGCGAACCTTTTGTGCACATTGGGAATTCAGCTTGCTTTCTCCTCTGCGTATAGCCCGCAGTCTAATGGGGCCGCAGAACGAGCCAATCAGTCCTTGGAGCAATTCCAACATTGCTATATTTCTGACCATAACAACAACTGGTCAGACTTCTTACCCTGGGCGGAGTTTATTCACAATAGTGCCTTGAATTCTGCTTCCGATTGTCCCCGTTTATGGCGTACTATGGTTTCCAACCTTCCATGTTGCCTGACTCATTTGTTCCGCAAAGTATTCCTGCATTAGAGGAGCATCTCCATGGTCTTTGTTCCACTTGGGCACAAGTCCAGGATGCTTTGCAACATGCTAATGATAGGTACAGACTCCATGCTGACCACAGACGCCTGCCTGCGCCTTCCTACCAGGTTGGGGACAGGGTCTGGCTGTCATCTCGCAACCTCCAACTTTGTGTTCCCTCTCTGAAGTTTGCACCTCGGTTTATTGGGCCTTTCCGGATTCTTCACAGGATTAATCCAGTGGCTTACGCATTAGACCTTTCTTCTAATATGTGTATTTCAAATGTATTTCATGTCTCCTTATTAAAACCTTTGGTCTGCAACCACTTTACCACCTCAGTGCCTCGTCCTCACCCTGTACAGGTTGAGAACCATGAGGCGTATGAGGTACAGTCCATTGTTGACTCCCGTAGGTTCAGTGGGCGCATACAGTACCTGGTGCATTGGAAAGGGCTCAGTCCGGAGGGACGCTCTTGGGTCTCCATCCTCGGACGTACATGCCCCTGTCCTCCTCCATGATTTCCATAGATGTTTTCAAGCCTGGTGGTCCTCTGAGGGGGAGAGGTCATTAAGGAGGGGGTACTGTCAGGGCTGGACTCAGCCCTTCCTTCTCAAAGCTGGCCGCTCAACTGTCGGCTAATTGCCAGCTCCTTTTTCTCCACAGTGACTCACCAATTGATAATATCATGCTCTTCAGTCCTGCCTACTTAAGCCGTCCAGTCCAGATGATCTCTGCCTTCATCTTGGTCACATTTCTAGAGATGCTCTCCTGTGCTCCTGTTAAAGACTTGCTTGGCTGACATTCCTTCTGGCTCCAGATCCTGATTGCTGTTCTACTACGCTCATCTCTGGCTCCCTGTCATTTTGGCCCATCTGACAATCCGTTCCGGTTCCTGAACTCTGGCTATTTTTTGACTACATTTACTCGGTTTACTTTTTTTATTATTAATATTAAACAACTGTGATTTAACTGCACTTCTGTCTCAGTCTGATTCAGGGTTTCTGACAATAACCCTATATCCGATTAAATATTGCAGTCCAGATCCAAGGGCTTTAAAATTGGAAGGGTATCAGAGCCCAATCGCTCACTATGTATTAGCAGTTGACCCACACATTTTCCTCTACCTTTGCCATGGGTGTGGTGGTCCAAAATCAGTTTTTAGCCAGACTTCCAAGTTATCTGCTGAAAAATGAAGACTACATTCTATCAGGTATATTGGAAGCTGAAAAGCAGAGTTCAACCTTTATCACCCAGCTGAAAAACTAGGGTTTAGAAAATATACTACAAATACCGAGCTTGTCACATCTTCAGAAAACTCATTATTTTATATAATAACTCAGTATAGTTTTGTATGTTCTAATAGATAAGGTGCTATTAAAGCTGTGGCTAATGTACCAGTCTAAATTGAAGTAAAACAATTGTGACTAGCATATTTGTGCTCTCAGCACTTCACCTTCTGCAATGTAATCACATTAGCTATAGCGCAAAAACAACTAATATATTCCAAGCAGTGGCACGTATTTTCAAAGCACTCACTATTTTATGAGGCAAATTATACATTTTATGGACTGTTTTTAATGGGATTTTTATGAACACAACTTTCACAAATCTCCATTTTTAGTTTAGAGCTGGCTCAGCTAGGCACTTTAGCTTAATGTCAAATTTAGCTTTTCTGTTGCTAAAAGTAGATCTTAAAATGTCAAGTGAATAAAACGGTCATGTTCTCTGCTAACCATGAATTTTATTTGTCTCACTTCACTTGCTAGCATAACGCAGAGAAGCAAATAAGCACCCCGTGATCATTGTTATTTTGCTGTACCACAAATTTCTCTTTATGGAACAGCTAAGAAAAAATATGGGACATTAATTGTAGCATTTCAATATGTTCAGTTGTGCAATACATCTATTTTTAAACCTTAAGTACCATACTCAGTTAAATGGATAACTTAATGTTTTATATCCCAGAATAACAAAGTATAAATTAAATTCTTATCATGGAAAACAAATGATAGGAACACTGGGGAAATTTTAGAAATGCAAGCACACAGAGGGAGTGTGCAGAACAACTGGAATATGCCATTCATTGTGTCAGGAAAATGTATTATTGTCTAATAGTTTTCATTGTTAACTCCTACCCCTCATGGTCAGAAGTAGTTCTTCAATTTAGAATGTGCTGACTTTAAAAGAAATGTGTATGCTCACAGCATACACTATCATTTTATAACATCAACATTGTGGTAACAATACAAACAATAGATAGTTTTAACAAGTCAATACAATCTTACTTGAAAAAAGTCCTGCCTGCCTGCTAGCCATCTTATTCCACAACTTCCTGGATTTCCTTCATGCTTTGCAGCTTCTCTTCTGTTTACTTTCTATTTCTAAGGCCTACATATCGCATGGTACTTTGCCAACTACAAACAGCAATTCCTGTACCGACTCTGCCTCCTTAACCACTTCAGCCCCGAAAGAATTTGCCCCCTTCCTGACCAGTGCGTTTTTTGCGATTCGGCACTGCGTCGCTTTAACTGACATTTGCGCTGTGCTGCGACGTGCCTCCCAAACAAAATTGATGTCCTTTTTTTCTCACAAATAGAGCTTTCTTTTGGTGGTATTTGATCACCTCTGCAGTTTTTATTTTATCTATAAACAAAAAAATAGCGCCAATTTTGAAAAAAACACATTTTTTTTACTTTTTGCTATAATAAATATCCCCAAAAAATATTTAAAAAAACATTTTTTTTCCTCAGTTTAGGCCAATACGTATTCTTCTACATATTTTTGGTAACAAATATAGAATAAATTGTAGCGCTAAAAACACACATATATTAATGGTGAATAAAAAATTCAAATTGCATATAAACGTAATGTCCCAAGAAAAAAAAAAAAGAAATATATAATCCAAAGGAACAATAGTCCGCAGTGAAAATAAATAATCCGTGTATCAATCCTGTCTGCTTCCCAACCGTCAGCTTGTATGTCATCAACTTTAGCGAATAGATGGAATACGCTTACCAGAAAAGTTGGATTCTACTGCCATGAGCATAGAATCAATGGAGCTTAATGCCACCCAGGGCAAAGTGGTGAAGTGTTGGAGGCAAGGGTAGAGCCTCCGTAAGGCCGGGACGTCCCCTCTTTATCCACCGAAGCAGAGCCAGAAATGGATTCCAAAAAGCAAAGTGGTTTCTCAGTTCCCCAGGATATGAGGAAAAAAGAAGGAATGCTCCCACATAGTGTAACTCTGGGTATTTTTATTTATAAAAAAACACAATACATATAAAAAGTGATCACAAAATAAAGTAAAAAGCAGTGTATAGGGTCTGTAAAAAGCCTCCCTACGCATTTCGGTCCAATGACCTTCAACAGGGGCATATGGGACCCTCATGACACTGCCCAAATTTATAAAATACTGTATACCATCTAAAATGATCAAGACCAATAGGCTGTAAACAGACGAACAACAATGGATATTATTGGACCTAGGGAACATCACCTGTTAGGGTATACCACACCCCCTGAATATGTCCAATCAGTTAACTTGTGGCATAAAGTTTACTATATATACTATAAACTTTATGCCACAAGTTAACCGATAGGGTATACCACACCCCCTGAATATGTCCAAACAGGTGATGTTCCCTAGGTCCAATGATATCCATTGTTGTTTGTCTGTTTACAGCCTATTGGTCTTGATAATTTTAGATGGTATACAGTATTTTATAAATTTGAGCAGTGTCATGAGGGTCCCATATACCCCTGTTGAAGGTCATTGGACCAAAACGCGTATGGCGGCTTTTTACAGACCCTATACACTGCTTTTTACTTTATTTTGTAATCACTTTTTATATGTATTGTGGTTTTTATGCATAAAAATACCCAGAGTTACACTATGTGGGAGCATTCCTTCTTTTTTCCACATATCCTGGGGAACTGAGAAACCACTTTGCTTTTTGGCATCCATTTCTGGCTCTGCTTCGGTGGATAAAGAGGGGATGCCCTGGCCTTGCAGAGGCTCTACCCTTGCCTCCAACACTTCACCACTTTGCCCTGGGTGGCATTAAGCTCCATTGATTCTATGCTCATGGCAGTAGAATCCAACTTTTCTGGTTGTATGTTGATGACATACAAGCTGATGGTTGGGAAGCAGACAGGATTGATACACGGATTATTTATTTTCACTGCGGACTATTGTTCCTTTGGATTATATATTTATTTATTTTTTTCTTGGGACGTTACATTTATATGCACTTTGAATTTTTTATTCACCATTAATATATGTGTGTTTTTAGCGCTACAATTTATTCTATATTTGTTTCCTTTTTTGTCACATGGTTTGTAGCAGCTGGTTTTGTTTCTTTTGGGTAGCGCATTAATCATCCCCTTTTTTCACTACATATTTTTGGTAAATAAAAAATCGCAATAAGCGTTTATTGATTGGTTTCCGCAAAAGTTATAGTGTTTACAAAATAGGGGATAGTTTTATGGCATTTTTATATTATTTTTTTTTTACTAGTAATGGCGGTGATCAGCGATTTTTATCATGACTGCGACATTATGGCGGACACGTCAGACAATTTTGACACATTTTTGGGACCATTGTCATTTATACAGCAATTAGTGCTATACAAATGCACTAATTCTTGTGTAAATGACACTGGCAGTGAAGGGGTTAACCACTAGGGGGCGGGGAGGGTTAAGTATGTCCTAGGAATGTGTTACTAACTGTGGGGGGCGTGGCTGCTTGTGACATGTCACTGATCTCTGCTCCCAATCACAGGGAGCAGAGATCAGTGACACTGTCATTAGGCAGAACGGGGAGATTCTTGTTTACTTTAGCATCTCCCCGTTTGTCCTCTCGACTCACGGAGCTCTCGGCCGGCTCGCGCCGCCGGCAGCGCGCACGCAATGGCACAGTGGCAAATTCAAAGGGACGTACAGGTATGCCCATTTGCCCAGCCTTACCATTCCACCAACGTACATTGGCATGCGCCGGTCGGGAAAACCCGGTTAAACCCCTCCTCTGTTGTTCAGAAACCATGCTTTGTGAATTCTGGGATACAGCAGTGCCTAACTCACAGGACATAGTAAATATGTGTTACAAAATTCAAGTTAGTAAATGTGTGAGCTTATTTACTAAGTTTCTAAACTTCAAGATCAATCAGATCTATCATTCAATCAGGCTAGAAATCATTGAAATTGCATTTTGACCATAGATATGCTTTAAACATTTTTAATAGGCAAACTCAAACATAAAAATGCCAAAAATTATCCAATACAGGTTTTCTGACCTTCAGATAACAAGGGTCTCAAAAATATTTTTATTAAAAAATAATGGCAAATAACTATAATGTTGTATTTAGTAGGATATGGATATTAATGCTGAACTATAGGAAACTAGCTAAATTGCCTAATTATATGGGAGCAGTTTTACTTGTCAAATAGTTTATATTTCTGTTTATCTAGTTAGGAGATTTACAGAATATCCTGTTTGGCAGGGTAGAAGGCCTGATTTTACTCCAATGCAGTTCAGTAACTCTTCTCCCCAGCCTTATATTCTAAAAAGTTGAAAGAGAAGCAGCCCACTGGTTAACTCCTCTCTCTGTCACTCTGGCTTCTCCACCTACCAGCATGCTCTTTTCACTGCTGCACAACTGATTGGCTGCTTAAGTTGCTTCTCCCTCCCCTAGTCTGAGATCTGCTAAAAAAAGGTATTGCTAGAGGCTGAGACAAACCAAATATTGGTAATTACACTGCTTGCATTTAACATTACTTTTATTGATGTTTTAATGGCTACATAGCTGTATAAATCTGTGTCTTTTATATCTGCCTGGATTTCAGCCTTAATTGCTCTTCATATTTCTTTTGTACCACCTCCCTTAACACAAACAAAGAACAGTTTTGAAACAATTCAATTCTTAATAACAATCTTTTAAATATGTCATAAAAAAAATCATTCTGTTCTAAATGGTAGGGGCACATGTATGAAACTGATAGAACCTCATTTCAGTTTGAGTAATGTAACTGCAGAAGGCTGACATTGATGTGCTACCAACAACGTTATTGGGTGATATGCAAATGTACTTCTAAATATAAAAGTGAAATCCGAAGGTGTTTTTGACATGTCTTTACCAGCTTATGCAATCTGGAGTTTGAGATTGTTGAATATGGAATGTCAAGACGTTTGAATTATCCACAGTTGTTAGTTTTCAAACCCATCATACTTTTACCTTAAAAAAAAAATCTACTTTTTTTAAGGCAGTTTTTGTGATGTGATTTCCAACTGTCAAAAACACACAGAACCAATAAGGCATCTACCAGATGTTCCATCTTTATTAAATAATTCATTGTATTCCTTTGGCGTGTTTGTTTATTCTAACCCAAATAAAAATTGATTATTAATTCAGCTTCATTCACTGAAATATGGTTATGTTCATTTCCATCAACTCTAATAAAATGAAGTGATGATAATCAGAGATGATCTTGAAATAATCAGCGCATTTTATACAGGTTTGCCTAGCTAAACAGATACACATAAGAAATACTGTAAAGGATAAATGACTGACATAAAGAGTAACTAGTGGACATCTGGCACAAATTATTTTAGATACTGGAGTTTAAAATATCTTGCATTTATTTTTTAGCATGTGTCCTGAAAATTGCACTTACATAAAATTGAATTCCACTCAGTATTGTGAATTCAGAACTTGATATACTGTACTATGATGCAGTACTTTCAGTTGCCAGTACTACAGTGCTCCAACAAATTGATGTTATTAGCAAACCAAGACAAGTTGGCTTCAACTTATTGGTCCAATAAAGTAAATATCAGTATGTATAGACCCAATAGATAAAATAAAGATAAAAAATTAATTTTTTAGTTAGCTAGGTTAATGGTGGTACGGGTTTAAAGTTAGATATAGGGTGAGAGTCCCCCAAGAGGTAGTTTTATTACCTCCTAATCCTGCCAGGCCAAACTGTCCAGAAAAAGTGCCAGTTACGGGGTTTGGGACAGCCCATACAAGACTGACAAGGTTACTTACAATGGTCAACTTTTATTCATATGGAACTAAACACTTTTTCACTAGAGCCATGCTTTTCAAGTTTTTTTTTTGTAAAATATAATAGATGGTGTTGTGAATGTTGCAGTGTTGCAAATAATTAGATAGCAAACATGTCAAGCTTTAAAATTGTATGTAATTGTGAAATGGCTACAAACTTTGGCACCCAAAGTTGTCCATAGGCAATGCTTTAAAAGCCTTTATAGGTTATCAATTTAGAGTTAACCATGAAAGATGACCCTAAATATATCTAAATATATATATATATATATATATATATATATATATATATATATATATATATATATATATATATATATATATTTTTTTTTTTTTAATATGCAACTATTTTTTTTTACACTTAAATTTATTGCAATCTCATGATGGCACTCTGTAATGACAGGTTCTCTGTACTAAGATATCAGGGGTCTATTAAAGATCTCTCCAAACGTCCATCAAAGCTAATGGAGCACAGATCATGCTCCATTAGCTTCTTCTCTGGACAAAGCAGACAGTGTAAATGACAGCCAAACCCCAGAGTGACAAAATTCACATTGCTTCTGTGTTCATTTACCAGTTCATTGTCAGCTGAACAAATATAAAAGCCCATTCTACCAGCTGCCATTTTTAAATTAGTTAAACCTTTTTCTCAAAAGAAAAGAAAACTGGTTTGTTTCCCTTTTACATATTTAAGGCCCATTTAAAACTACATGTCCATCTAAGACTATACTGTCCAAAGGATAACAAAGCTGCTGTGTGATTTTACTGTAGAATGAACAATGCTGTCACTTGGCAGGATCAACATGTAATAAACCTATATATTATCCATCACCCTCTTCGCTTGTTAACGCACAGCAGGCTTTCCCTCCCCATGAGACCCAATTAGCAGCTAATTGTCCTAAACGCTGCAACAGTTTCTTTTACTAAATTATATTTTTGCATGGTGCGGGCCCTAACTTTCTAGAGGTTCTAGGGCTGTAGCAGTATACATGCCCCTACCCTGTTGTATCTCAGCAGTTTTTACCTCTGGGGGGCAACAGGACAGCACCCTGTAAATTACAGGTCGCTGCGACAAGTATTTACCAGTTCAGATCTGGGCAGGATCCGTCCTGCTCTCTGGGAGAACAGAATAGTTCCTGTTTTGTGCTTACCACCTTGTTCTCTTTCATCATTCCTCTTCCTTTTCTTATGCATTTCTTTCTTTTTCAGATACCGGTGCGGAAGTTTCATCAATTTACAAGTACATTTAAGCCCAGGTTTCCTCTGACCAGTCTCTCCATGGATCTTTTGCAGGACTGTGGGTTATGTGTTCATCTTTTGATGGTACTTATCTCCTCTATTTTCCATGACTCCTACTGATCTAACAAGTGCATCTCTTCGAATGGCATCAAATAACACTCAGGGCCTAAATTCCCCAATTAAAAGATGCAAAGCATTTCAACACTATCATTCACAGGGAATTGATGTCCTTCTTTTACAGGAGACTCATTTACCTAAACAACTTAACCCATCCTTAATTCAAGATAAATACCCTATTTTTCTCTTGGCTGAGGACAAGAAACAGGGGGTGGCCATCCTTTTCGCAAAACGAATCTCCTTCTCCCTACCCAGATAATCAAGGATAAGGAAGGCGCTACATCCTTGTCAAGGGACTGATTGATGGGCATTTATTTACTTTCATCTCCTACTATGCTCCGAACCAAGGCCAAGCTGCTTTCTTTTCCTCTATGCTGCACACTTTAGCCCCTCACTTTGAGGGTCGGGAAATACCGGGAGGCAACTTTAATATCGCCTTCGATCAGCTTCTTGACAAATTGGACAATGGGAAACCCCTCCTTAAGAGACCCCCCAAACACAGCCTTCACATCTCCAAACTCCCACAATCACTGGGGTTCATTGATATCTGGAGGGAACTAAACCCGTCCATTTGTGACTATACACACTTCTCTTCCCCCCATCAGACTCACACAAAGATTGATCATATTTTTATCTCACCCTGAACTCACCCACAGCTTTACAAGCTTCCATTAGAGACATTTTGTGAACAGACGACTCTTTAAACTGGCAAGGACTCCATCCTTGTCTGGCCCTCACCCATGGTGCCTCAATGAATCACTGCTGAATGATCCTGTGAGAAGTACTATTTTAGAAAAGGACTTGAAAGAATTTTTTTTCCTTAACGATGTATAAGACATTTCACTGGGGATGTCATGGGCAGCCCATGAGGCAGTCATAAGGGGGAAATTTATCCAGTTAGCCTCCCAACTCAAAAGGGAACATCAGCTCGACATAGAGAGGCTCGATAAGGAGTTTCAATCACTTAGCAAACTTCACAAGCGAAACCCAACACCAGCTTCCATAGCCAAACTTGACTCGGCAAGACTAGTACCAAGTCTAGCCTTAACTTTAACAGCTGAAAAAAGCTTACGATGGACAGTACATTATTACCTCCAGAGAGATAAGATTGGACTTAAGCTCGCTGCCAAGCTGAGTCCCAAATTCCGTGCCATTTCTATGCCCAAAATTCGTTCTCCTTCGGGGTCTATCACTCAAAACCCCAAGCGCATCATGGAGATGTTTCATTTCTTTTAGTCTAAATTATATCGGGTTGAGAACCCTATAGATCCTCCCTGCTTAGAGGCCTTCTCAGAGGAGATTCCTCTCCCTAAATTGACGAATAGTCACCATTCCATCCTTGACTCTCCCATATCAGAGTCTGAGGTCTTAAACGTCATTAAGGGCCTTCGCAATGGTTTGGCTTGGGGGCCTGATGGCTTCTTGGCTGGCTATTATAAAACCTTTGCAACCACTTGTGATCCCTAAGCTAGGGAAGGACTACAGTGATGTTGGGAATTATAGAACTATTTCATTGATCAATAATGATTTAAAAATCATGTCTAAGATATTGGCAAATCGCCTAGCTTCCTTTATTGGAGTATATGTCCACAAGGACCAGGTGGGATTTATGTGGGTAGGCAGGGCCCAGACCAAATGGGAAGGGCAATTGCTGTGATGTCTCTTATGAAAGCGGGCTGGGACAGGGGTCCCCCCCAGGAAGACTATTTACTATCAATAGATCTCCAAAAAGCATTTGACACAATATCCTGGCCCTACCTTTTTTCCATTTTAGAAAGATGGGGCTTTGGCCCAAACTTCATGAGAGTTCTGGAGGCTTTCTACTCAAACCCCACAGCGCGAATTCAGATGCAAGACTTCTATTCAGACTCCTTCCCTATTGCTAAGGGTACGAGACAGGGGTGTCCCATATCTCCATTGATTTTTGCGATCACCATAGAAACTCTCGCTATCACAATTAGGCAACATTCACAGAGTTCGCTGCGGTCCCCTTACTCACAAGTGTGCTCTCTTTGCAGATGACATACTTCTCTTCGTAACCTCTCCCCTTATCTCGACTCCTAATATCTTTAAATTGCTACACGACTTTGGTCTAGTCTCTGGCCTCCAAATTAACATGGCCAAGTCCATGGCCCTTAACATATCAACCCCTAGTGGAATGTCTCCAGGACCATTTCCCATTTTCATAGAATCATTCGTCTATTCCTTATTTGGGAATCAGTTTGGCTGCCGCCATCGACAAGCTCTACAAGATTAATTATCTCCCTATTTACAAAAAAATAAAGGCCAATCTGTCAAAGTGGTCCCTCCTTGGGCTCTCTTGGCTGTGGACGGTTAACGTGGTCAAAATGATGCTCCTTCCACATATACCTTACCTACCATTTAGTTCACTCCCTATCCCCATAATTAAATCTCACCTAACTAAGTTACAATCCTCAACTGTCCAATTTGTCTGGGGAAAAACAGGACACTGCTTCTCCAAAACAATCCTCTACAGAACCCACCATCAGGGGGGTTGGAACTTCCAAATTTATGGTGGTACTATCAGGCATCACAACTATCTCAGATATCAATTATTTACTCAAGAGGAGTCAAGCCTGATTGGGTCTTTATGGAAAGACAAGCGGTACCTAATAACACCTTAGATTACCTCCTGTGGTGCTCCCCAAATCCCGCCCCAAATATCATCTCCTTCCCTATCGCACTCGATAGCTCTGTGTGATGTCTTGCACAAATCTCCTAAAGTTAGCTCAGAAATACGCCCTCTGATGCATATATTTCACTACGCTCTCTTTCCCTGGGATTAGATATTAGAGCCTTCCAATGGTGGCTAAATAAAGACCCCTTCAGAATCAGGCATTTCTACAATTCCAACAGCCCTTTAAACTTATAGCTTTTGTGTTAGCAATTTGGAGATGCCTCTTTCGGAGAGATTCCGGTTCTCCAAAATTTTGCACTTCTTACACTTAATTTGGGAACAGTGGTGTTCTAGGATCATGGACCAGAGAGGAGGTATTTCCATGATCTATTCTGCTCTAACTGACTTCAAGAATAAAGCTTCCTATATGCTAAACTGGGAAAATGACCTGGAAATGGACTGGGACCTAGATACCTGACATCATTACTTCTTTCAATCGTTTAAGTGAATCAATAATGCCGCCTTGATCAACGCTAATTTGAAAATCATCTCCCGCTGGTATCAGGTGCCAACCCGCCTTACTAGGCTATACCCCGATACCTCCCCTTTATGCTTCCAATGCTGTGGACATAGTGGCTCCCTGACCATAACATATGGTCATGTCCCAGACTCTGTTCGTTTTTCAGAACAAGATATTTAATTTGATTCGCAAAATAACGGGGATTGCTCTCTCAATACCCTCAGGCAGCTCTCCTCAACCAACGGGTAGATACAATTCCTAAATATTTTCAAGCACTGATATGTTTTATCCTATTAGGAGCCGAAATTGCAGTTGCTCATGCATGGAAATGCCCTTTGGTCTCCATCGCCTTGGCCAAACAAAAAATTTCATGGATAATGGCGTAAGAAAAAACTGCTAGTACTCTCCTTAATACCAGCAAAAAATTTGACTTGATTTGGGCACTGTGGGCTTGCTATATGAAGATCCCCCTCATTCCCCACTGGTCTTTTTTAACCAAGTACTTTCTGACATTTTTGCCTTCTGCACCGGTATTCTCTCTCTTCATCTCCCTCTCTTCTCCCTACTCTCACTCTGGCTTCTACTACTTCTTCCCCAGTCATCTCTCCCTATTTCTCCTTTCATTCAGATGACTTCTAGGTTGAGCGATAGATAGTTGCACACAATATAAAATATTGATTTGGGGAATAGAAATGATAAAACAAGTGGTGGAGGGATGGATATGCATCCTCCCGATCTCAGCTTGTTCCCAAAAGGGGAGGTCAGGTATTCAGGGGGCATGTCCAGCATCTCTCTCAGTCGGTTGCAGAACCCCTAACCAACATTGTTCTTCCTATTGTTTGGCCTTATTTGTTCTTTAATAAACTCAATATATATGTTTAGGCGTGCACCTTTGTCTTTCTATCGCTGTAAAATACAAAAGATTTTGCCTCATTTGAGTGTTTGTACATTTTTTTTATTCTGAAAAACCTTAATAAAAAACATTGAAACATACCTATATAAAACAGGGGGAGCAGAAAAACAATAATACTGTGTTAATTGTAGTGACAGACTGTATGGCTGTATTTTCCTGTTGTTCCACTTTAAAGCTGAACTTGAGACAAACAGCTAAATACATAATTAATATACATTTATATGAATGTTTTCAACCCTTTTCAGACAGTCTTTTGATCCAGGCACCCCTGCATAGGCAAATCATCTTTCCTTTTTCAAATAAAGGAATTGGGTTTGGGTTGATAGTTTTTTTTTCAAAAATGTTTTAATAATATAGTGTTATATTATTTTCCTATTTATATGATTATGTACTGTATTATGTACTGTAAGCTCCAACTGAAAGTCTGTTAGGGGCATACAGATTGCTGGTGTGGTTGGGGGTGGAGATGGGTCTCACATCTGTCTCATTCACTTATGTGTGTAATCAGAGCTTCAAACACGGAGTTCTATAAAGTTTTTTTTTTTCTTTTTTTAGCAAAATTAGTCTGCTAAACATGTAATACTTCTGGCTGGAAATAGGCAAATAAAAATAAGAAGAAATAGACATATGCAGTGTTTACCTGACTTTTTATATATACAGTATATAGTCCTCAAATAAGTTAAGAAAATGTACCCCAAGAGCAGTATGTTCGCTTTAAACAATACAGGCTGGTGAAGGCTCCTCCCCGCTTGCTGAATGAACAACAGAAGAGCAGCAGCACAATGATAAGAACAGACCTGCAATCTCCTCTACTGTAAACATGCCCTCTGAACCAGACTGACTGGAGCACTGCGCAAAGTGATAGAAGCTTGGGAGGTTTACATTGCTGACCCTCTGTATCCCAGTGTGGGGTGCTGTTGTGAAGAGAACTGCAGGTAGCTATTAGAAAGATAGCTACCTATAATGTACTTAAAATAAATCTAAGGATTTTTGTATACAACTAGACTAAATGTGTTTTTTTCATATATAGTTAGAGCTTATTTAGGTGATTTTTGTTCTAAAGGGCCTAAATATACATTCTAATTTGATTCAATGTTAATAACTGAAAATTAGATTTATGGTTCATGAAAAAATTACATACATAATCAAATTACATCTGCTAACCATGACGTCATGTTTTGAGGATTACAAAATTAAAGGGCTTGTTTTCTCATTGATTGAAGAGCTATATGTCTAAATTGCAACTTTTAGGCCAGCTCAATATCCAACATGCAAATTTGCCATCAAAAGAAGGAACTCTGCTATGATTTCTAGATGGTAAGTTACATTTTCTGTAGCTTCAGGTGTTATAGTCAGTTAAAAAAACAAAGAAAATATAACATCCTGCTTAACCAAATCATTATTACAAGATTTAATTAGATGTTTTACAAAATTGAAACACTCATTGTTTGTACATCTACAGGCTACATACAGCTTTCAGCCATGCTGGACTGGCACTGGAAAGCAGTAAAATCTAACTTTATACAGTACATAAAGCTGAAAACTTTAATGCCGTGTACACACGACCGGACTTTTCGACAGCAAAGGTCAGATGGAATGAATCCGCCGGACAATTCGATCGTGTGTGGGCTTCATCGGACCTTTGCTGTCGAAAAATCAGACGGACTTTAGAAATAGAACATGTTTCAAATCTTTCTGACGAACTTCGAGTCCAGTCAAAAAATCAGTTCATCTATATGCTAGTCCAACGGATGAACAACAACGCAAGGGCAGATATTGGCTACTGGCTATGAACTTCCTTATTCTAGTCTGGTCGTACGTCATCATGTTCGAATCAGTCAGACTTTGGTGTGATCGTGTGCAGACTGACACACCGCTCTTGGTAAAGAGCCTCCGGTGGAGGCTCTTTACCACGTGAATAGCCATGTCCAATCACGGCTGATCACAATGTCAATAGGAAAAGCCATTGATCGGCTTTTCCTCACTCACGTCTGACAGATGTGAGTAGAGGAGAGCCGATCAGTGGCTCTCCTGACAGGAGGGTCTGCGCTGATTGTTTATCAGCGCAGCCCCCTCTTGGATGCCCGTGCTTGCTCACCAGGGAAGCTGCCAGGACCACCAGGGAAGCGGGCAACATGTGGATGGCCAGGTATGTACCCCATGGCCATCCACATGTGCCCAATGTGCCCAGTCTGTGCCCAATCTGTGCCAATCAGTGCCCACAAATGGGCACTCAAATGGGCACTGACTGGCACCATTATAAATCAGTGAGGCCCAGCAATGCCACCCATCAATGTCGTCAGTGCCACCAGTGTCAACAGTGCCCCCCATCAGTGTCCATCAGTGCCCACCTATCAGTGCCCATCAGTGCCCATCCATGCCACCTATCAGTGCCACCCATAAGTACCCATCAGTGCCACCCTTAAGTGCCCATCAGTGCTGCCTATGAGTGCCCATCAGTGCTGCCTATGAGTGCCCATCAGTGCCGCATACTGGGGCTCCCTATCAGTGCCCATCAGTGCCACCTATCAGTGCCCATCATCAGTGCCTGTCAGTGCCACCTCATCAGTGCCGCCTTATCAGTGCCTGTCAGTGCAACCATATCAGTGCCCGTCATTGAACAAGAAAATGTACTTATTTACAAAAAATTTTAACAGAAACAAAGAAACTTTTTTTCAAAATTTTCGGTCTTTTTTTATTTGTTACACAAAAAAAGCTCTATTTGTTTGGGTACAGTGTTGTATGACCGCTCAATTGTCATTCAAACTGTGACAGTGCTGAAAGCTGAAAAATGGTTTGGGCAGGAGGGTGTCTAAGTGCCTGGTATTGAAGTGGTTAAGTGATCTCACTCTCACTAACACTTCTGGAAAATGTCACATGACAGTGCATACCAGTTTTCATTGTCAGAATTTCCTGTAGAAGTGTGCCTACTGTACACCTACCAATATATTTCCTATATTCTTCAATATCTCAACTGAAGAGTACAGTAGGAGAATGGCTCAGTATGGTAGGCCAATATGTGATGGCTGTGGAGGGGTCAGAAAGGGATGGCTCAACCTCTCAGCAGATCACTGAGTGGCTGAGCCAGGTGTCAGTCCAGGCATCTGGGTGGATCCTGACCACATGGTTGGGATCTAATGTGAGCCTGGACCAGCTGAGTGACATCAGTCGACAGTGGGCTGGTTGCACAATAATCACGTATATATACTTAATTCTGCATTTCTGGATAGGGGTCCCACCAAGTCACTGATCACTGCCATTACTAGTATAATTTTTTTTTTTTTTAATTCCAATACACCGTATATAGTTTGTAGATGCTATAACTTTCATGCAAACCAATCAATATACACTTATTGGGATTGAAGCAGAATACATTTTGGCCCAAGAAATAAGAAATTGGACTTAAAAATGTTTTATTAGATATATTTTATAACAGAAAGTAAAAAATATGTTTTTTTCAAAATGCTCTTTTTTCATTTATAGCGCAACAAATAAAAAACTCAATGGTGATCAAATGCCACCAAAAGAATACTATTTGTGGGAAAAAATTATATAAATTTTATTTGCGTACAGCATTGCATGACTGTACAATCGATACTTAAAGTAGTGCAGTGCCAAAAATGGCCTGGTCATGAAGGGGGTGAAATCTTAGGGAGCTGAAGTGGTTGATGCCTTGTCAGTTAAGCAATGGAGAGGCAGAGGAAGGCACCATTGTTGAGCTGTGTAAAGAGGAAAGAATCACCGCTACTCCCGACCAACTCAGGTAAATAAATGATAAAGAGCAGCTCAGACTACATTTCTCTACTAAACCACAAACCCGATGCATTTGCCCTGCCCACCAGGGCTTAGCCATAGGGTCATATTGTTGAGCTGTGCTTAGGGTATCAGTTAATCTTAATTAGCCCTTAATATTTTTTCACCACCAATACCATTAAATATTGCCTATGCATGTGTTGGTATTTTATTATTTACCACTTAACCTTATATTAAATATTTAATGCTTGTTTCCCAAACATTGTAGTTTTTATTAAGGATGAGCCGAACACGCCCCGGTTCGCACCAGAACTTGCAAACAGGCAAAAGATTCGGACGAACACACAAACACCGTTAAAGTCTATGGGACATGAACATGAAAAATCAAAAGTGCTAATTTTAAAGGCTTATATACAAGTTATTGTCATAAAAAAGTGTTTGGGGAACCGGGTCCTGCACCAGGGGACATGTATCAATGCAAAAAAAAGTTTTAAAAACTGCAGTTTTTTCGGGAGCAGTGATTTCAATAATGTTTAAAGTGAAACAGTAAAAAAATACTGTAAAGTGGTGCAGTTTTCCCGTGTTTAGAACAGTACCACAGCAAAATGATATTTCTAAAGGAAAAAAAGTCATTTAAAAACTGATCGCGGTCAGTTTTAAAATAAAAATAAAATAAAAATGTCCAGCAAAGTCCATTCATCTTCTATCATGCCGCCCGACGAACTGAAAAAAGAAAAAAAATGCATCAACTCCGCCTCCATGGTATTCTCCCGCCGAGTGACTCTTCTTTTTGGTGACAGCTGTTATATAGTTGAGGGCGGGGCCACCCGGTGATGTAAACGGGTGACCCCGACCCCCTCCGACGCCTCGTGATGTCAGAGGAAGGAGGAGTCACCCATTTATGTCACCGAGCAGCCCCGCCCTCAGCTATATAACAGCTGTCACCAAGAAGAAGCAACACTCAGCGGGAGCCTCCAATGGAGGCGGAGCTGTTGCATTTTTTTCTTTTTTTGATTCGTCAGGCAGCGTGATAGAAGGTGAATGGACTTCGCTGGACATTTTTATTTTTTTATTTTTTAATAAAGGACTTGTCCCAAAGTGTCTCCTGTCTTTTACTATTTTTGACACTTTTTTGTGAATTAGTGGGGATACAAAGTACCCCTTACCAATTCACATAGGGGGGCCAGGATCTAGGGGTCCCCTTGTTAAAGGGGGCTTCCAGATTCCGATAAGCGCCCCGCCCGCAGACCCCTACAACCACCGGGCAAGGGTTGTGGGGATGAGGCCCTTGTCCCCATCAACATGGAGACAAGGTGCTTTGGGGGTGACTCTAAAGCACCCTCCCCATGTTGAAGGCTTGTGGCCTGGTATGGTTCAGGAGGGGGGCTCGCTCTCTCATCCCCCTCTTTTCCTGTGGCCTGCCAGGTTGCGTGCTCAGATAAGGATCTTTTATAGATTTTGGGGGACCCCCACGCCTTTTTATATTTTGGCGCAGGGTTCCCCTTAAAATTCATGTTTGTTATGGATTTGTAGGCGACCCCTATGCCATTTTTTTATTTGGTGCAGGGTTCCCCTTAATATTCATACCAGACCTGAGGGGCCTGGAATGGATTTAGGGGAGACCCCCACGCAATTTAAAAAAAAATTTTGGTTCGGGGTTCTGCTTAATATTCATACCAGACCCAAAGGGCCTGGTAATGGACTGGGGGGAACCCATGCCGTTTTTTTCAATGAGTTTTATCCATATTACCGAGGCCTAACAACTCATTACAGCCGCAATCAGTTTTGAATGACTTTTTTTCCTTTAGAAATTTCATTTTGCTGTGGTACTGTTATAAACATGTGAAAACTGCACCACTTTACAGGCATAATATAGACACTCCCCAGGTATGATATTTAAAGGAATATTTAATTTTTATTGTTTCACTTTAAGCATTATTAAAATCACTTCTCCCGTAAAAATGGCAGTTTTTAAAACCTTTTTTGCATTGATACATGTCCACTGGGGCAGGACCCAGGTCCCCAAACACTTTTTATGACAAAAACTTGCATATAAGCCTTTAAAATGAGCATTTTTGATTTTTCATGTGAGTGTCCCATAGACTTTAACGGTGTTCCGCGGCTTTCGAATTTGCCGCGAACACCGCATAATGATTGCTGTTCAGCGAACAGGCGAACGCCCGATGTTTGAGTCAAACTTATGTTCGACTCAAACATTGGGCTCATCCCTAGTTTATATGAACAATATAGGATTAGCCAATATACGTAACTTATTACCAATATTCAAGTAAAGATTTTCCAGCTATATTTTTAAATAAACATTCCCTTTGCATAATGGTATAATTTATATGCAAAAATGTATAATATGCTTGATTTAAAATGCTTGTCAATCCTTGTACTAATTAATGTGAAATTTTCTTCCATGAGCAGTTCAACTTAATTATAGTCATTTTAAAAGAAATGAACTTTGTGTCAAACTAATCTCCAAGCCATTATTAGAGGAAAACAAACCTCTGAATACATTTTCAAGTACATTTATTGGCAACCATTTATCACTGAATATTTATATCAAAGTGTCACTTCTTTAGTTATCAGAGGTACCGAAACCTGTTAAAATCATTCATCCTGTCTCCCTGATCCCCCTGATGTTCTGCAATGGTATTGTTCTGGAAGGTGGTGCAATACTGTAAAGATGTAATGTAGACAGGACAAACACTGGCAATATGCGAGATGGGAGACTATGATAACCTGAGAAAGACATGGCTGTGTGTTAGTTCAGGCTACTAGTCTGCTCTTTACTATTGTAGGTTCTTTTATTCATTGCTTTGGTTATTTCCTAGGGCTGGTGGGTAGTCCACTTATGACTAAGTATTTTTCAAGACTCTGTTAGCGATTAAGTGAAGTACCTCATCATAGCATTGTGGTTGAGAACACTTTCTGCTGTTGGTTTTGTCAGGAGTGGCAAAGGTAGTGAAGTATTGATGCAATGAGCAGCAGCAAAGTGCCCCATTATTAAAATAGGATCCAGCAGACACCTACATGGCAAAAGCTGCTGCAAGCTTATTGCATAGAATGATCATATCATTAAGATGCTTTTCTAAAGTGTTAAAAAATATCTCACTTTGCTTTTGTTAGCAAGGCTTCACAACTTGGCATTCCTCTCATTAATATGGACGACATACTTGTCAATGTTAAAAAAAATGCTATATAAATCCTGTATAATATTATTAATTATTATTAGGTTCTTCTACTGAAAACAATAGCTACCTGGCTGTCATGCCGATCTTCTTGCTTCAATACTTTGAATCTATAAAACTATAACACATATGTAGACAGGAATGTATGACTTTTCCCTTACTCCTAATCTACATTTTGGGTCATTGAAGTGATAATAAGAATAAGTGACACTGGGCAGTGACAATTAATTATCCAATGTAAGTTGCTGTGTATAAAAAAGGGTTCCAACCACTGTCTTATAAATCTGATTAATTGCTGCAGAATTGCCCTCTCTTGATTTTGCATATGGCAACAGTCTCTGTGACAGGACATGAGAGTATTCTCCCCAACAACACAAACGGTTATTACTCTTCGCACTATTGGAAAAAAAATCTTTGATACACTTTCAATCACAGGAGGCAGGGTGAATAATGACTATAATACAAATCATTTTATATATTTTAACCTCTTTTTTGAAATGTTAAGTTGTAGCTGATTCTAAGGATGCAAATATGGGTTCTGCCATTTCATTACCTTTCCTTCACCACCTTGTGTCTGATTCAGAATAGGCATGTGCATACCAGGTGTCCACCATTTATCATATATACATTTGCCAGGTCATCTACTCACCAGGTAGTAAAGCAAAGAAAAAAAATCACTGTCAAGTTTCAGGTGATATTATATGCATTTGTGTAATAACATCGATTTTTATAAGGTTTGCCTTATATCTTAAATTATAATTTATTTATTATAAAATACCTATCTCCTCAATTTTTCTTTCAATCTGACCATGCACGGAAGCAGATCTGTGTTGGTGTGGTCTCTTTGCAACCCTGGGTTTGCTGCTCACAACATGCAATGCCCATGCACAACAATACAGAGGATCAAGTAAAATAAACCAGGGCAACTAGTAATAACTTATATTTCACTGGTTTTGGTGGAATAGAGAGATTTCTGGTTGCTATAGGTCATTGCACTTCAGGAATGATCTATTAATTGAACTGCTTTCTTAGGCAGACCCAGTTATGAGATAAAATGATATATTGATCAACATTACTAGGCACGTAAGACAATAAAATGAAATCAAAATCAATCAAATCTTGATTGAAATTTATCCTTACAACCCTGGATACATTCTTTCATCAGAATTCCTGAAATTATATTTGTAATCGCAAGTGACATAACAGAGTACAATATTTGACTTTGTATGGATCAATAAATCTACCAACTACTGCATTTAAGAAAAGGTTAAAATCAATGAACATGTGTCCTGTAAACGCCAGGTTTATTACTGTGTATGTTGTTATTTTCCAGCAAAATCATATGACTATAGCATTTTTATTTCCTGTGGTAATAAAGATCTGTAAATTTAAAGTGCATCAACACCTCAAAAAGACTCCAAATACCCTAAAATAAAATGCTAAAGGGTAATTGCATTCTTATCACATAGTAGTAATATAATCTACCCAAGCAAACCACCAGTTACCTAGTACAGCTTTTCCTTTCTCCCACTGTCCCCTTAAAAACTCTGCTTTGAACTTACAGTACATGACTTCAGTCCCAGGTTCACTTGTTTATCTCAGTATAATCACAGTGCCTCCATTGGGAACATGGTCCAGCACTAATTCCAGGAGTCAAATCAATCACCTCTTGGTCTTGCAATCCTGCTTTGGAATGCTCTATAAATATATTTTGTAGCATACTGCAACATATCGAGGTTGATTTACTGACGGAGTTGAGTATCTTTACACAATGGCACCCCATGTGCAAATACAGAGTAAAAAAAGACACATAAATTACCATGCATATAAAAAATTTGGCAGGTATGTTTTCAGTCAGTTTGAGGGCTGTTTGTAAATTAATGGGTAAGGTACCGCAAAACACACTGAAAAACCAAAAAATGCATATTAGCCTGTGTGAGAAATAGGCCCTTAAGCTTACTTTAATTTCTTTTTTTAAATAAGCAGAGAGTTAGAGAGGACAAAGATTTTTCAAAATCAAAAGTTAGCAGCTACAAATACTTACCAGTCCAGAGATTCCAGCTCTGCCTTCCCACAGCCAATTCTTCTCACTGCTGTGGGTCCCCAGAGTTGCTATCTTGGATTCAGGAGTTGGCCGTGAGTGCTTGATAAATCACAATCCCCTCCCCACTTTGCATGCTTGAGATTGTACCATGCAGTGTGATGGGTTGTGCAGTCTCCTGGCACATGTGACATGTCCCAGGAGGCTGTGAGTGGAGGTGAGGGGTGAGACAAGCGACGTCATCCTCACTTAGGCTAGGATTATGTATTTGTACTGACAAACCTGCAATTCAGTTACACGGTGGGGGTGAGGGAGAAAATCAGTGGCACTTTTTAAGTAAAGTTCCACTTGAAATAGTAAACAGGAACAACAAAAAGAATTGCTGAAAAAGTCTGAATGCATTAAAATTGAACTGTAATTTTATTTAAAAAAAAGTCTTGCAGTCAAATACTGGAGGCGTTATCATTTCACAGTACTCATAACCTCTGCTCCCTGTTTAGTAGCTTAAAACTCTTGGGTCTGATTGCTCCTCTCTGTGGGCCTGAAATGTTAGATGGTGTGCAGTCCAGTGAAATGTATCTGTGTTCACTAACATCCAACTGTAAGCAGGAGAAGGTGTTTTTTGTTAAGGAACACAGGTTCACTTCACTGCATTTCACTTACTCTCACTTTACATTTAGTAAATGCAGACCAATGATTTCATAGATAGCTGTGAGCATAGACATCATTGAAAGTGGGTAGATCACCAGTGAAAACTGCTTTAGCTTTGATTACACAGAATACAATTGCTAGTTGCTTTTAATTAGAGTTATATAGCAGTAGTTTAACTGTTTGGCATATATCTAGTCATTTGAGGATACTTCTACTGCCGGTATGTAAAAAAGAAAATACACACATATTACGGAATGAGCATATGAAAAGCATTACATTTTTTTATCAAAAAGCATTTCAAAATTACTTTTTTACTAACTCAAAACAATTTCAATATAAATGCTGTTTAATGTGATCTAAGGTTAGTAAGGACTAACATATTTCTTGAATTGCTTGAGTTTGAAAATAGCAAAAGTGGTTGTCTAGCCGACATTTTTTTTCTAGTTCTGGATAGAGCAAGAAGGGGGCTTAAACCACTGTCAGATTTTTACTGCTATTCAAGGCCCTGTTATAATAAATTTCCTTAACCAGATGAAGACTAGGCATTTTCTGGCACTTTTAAAGAAGAGGTCCTAGAGAATAAATCGATTTGTTTTGCAAATTTTTATGTCACACAGTATTTTTCAAACGCAGTTTTGGGGAAAAAAAACTTTTTAAAATTTTAATGCATAAAAACACAATACTAAGCCCAATTTTTTTGTAAGATATAAAAGATGATGTCACGCCGAGTAAATAGATACCAAACATGTCACGCTTTAGAATTGCACACGCCTGCACAATGGCAACAAATGGGGTAAATTTTACTATCCATAAGCAATGCTTTAAAAGCATTTATGGGTTACCACTTTAGATGTACAGAGGTAGTCCAGTGCTAGAATTACTGCCAATGATCTGACATTCGTGGTGATACCTCACATGTGTGGGACGATCGCAGTTTGAGTGCGTGTGTGCCCAACCCAGATGTTCATCTTTGCACGCTAGCACAGAGGAACTGGGCACTTTACTTTTTTTAATTATTACTATATATATATATATATATATATATATATACACACACTTTTTTTTTCACTGTTGCTTTAATTTTTTTCATCACTTTTATTTCTGTCTCTTGTGACAGCAATAGGCATGCGACAGGTACTCTTTATGGAGGGATCTGGGGTCTATAAGACCTCAAATCCCTCCTTTGCACTTGAAAGCATTCAAAATGCCAAGATCTGTGTTTTTGCATGCTTTCAATTTTCAAAACCTGGCGCCTTTAAGATTCCAGTAAACCGGAAGTGATGTCATAACGTTGCTTCTGGGTTACCATATCCGAGACCCGATCAACACTGATTCCAGCTTTGGGTCTCCGGCCAGTTGGCGGACGTGCCAGCTGGTCGCTCAGGCCTCCAGGTGGGACAGAAGAGCCCGGGCAAGCAGTGGAAGGGGGCAGGAGGGGGATGTCCACTCCCGCTGCTTGTAATAATTAGTAGCATTTGTTGTTATTACAAGAGAGCCAACCGTTGGCTCTAAAAAAACGGTACCAGGGTAATGCCTGCAGCTGTAGGAATCACATCGGCACAACCAATTGAAATCAAATCACGTACAGGTATGTGATTTGGCGGCAAGTGGTTAATTTACTGTTCCCCTGTAACAATGGTTTTACCATACAGGATGTGAGGGAAAAACCTTTAGCAGGGATATAGTGAGCAATAAGGTCAACAGTGTGTTCTAGTTTTCCACTACTTTACTAAAAATAAAAAATAATAAAAGTCAATTTTTGTTTCTGTTGGAAATCCACCCTTCTACTCACTAATGAAGCCCTGATTAGCCAACAGCAGTTCTGCCCCTTCCCCACTATACCCCAATAAGGTTGTAGTATAACACAAACTTTGCTAAGACTGGAGAGTGCACAATCTAGTGCAGATCTGAATAGAAACCGGCTTTCAGTTTTCTTTTTTGTTGTTAAAGCTTAATTTACCAATCTGAAGTTGGAAGCTGATTGCACAATCTGGTGCAGCTGCGTATGGTAGCCAATCTCCAGTTTTAGTAAATCAACCCCACTTTGTAGTATCAAAACTGTTCTTTCGGATTTTGGTGAAGTAAGGAAAGCATTAAACCCCAGTCCATTTGTTGTTTTTTTTGCTGTCTGTGTCCCATTTAAGAAATTTCCATTCATTTTCTGTCATGGAAATGCAAAAGAAAGTGAAAAGAAACCCCCACAAATTGACCAGTAGACCCCTCTTAGACAGTTGTCACCAAAACAAGTGTCCTCATTGAAAGAATTAGGCCTTACCTAGATTAAAACTAAAATAAAATGAAACATGAGTAAACACATGAAAGGAGGCTTCTGAATTGTTTGTCTATCCAAATAAAGCCAATACCTTATGTAATTATTGTTTCCAAGCCCTTGAGTACATTGTACATACGTGTTTTATTTCTCATGCAAATGAAAAGCATTCTAATGAACTTGATGAAAACCTTTGCAAGCTCATTAAGGTCCAAATTATAACTGTGCCTGGTCTTTCAATTTTCTAATTACCATACAATTTTATTAATAATTATAGATTTTATCTAAAATAAAGGCTCACTTTGATTTTAATTGTTTATGATACATCTGGATAATCAGTTACAATATATTCCCAAAGAGGTATTAAATTGTGTTTTACTAGTATTGCAATGCCATTTCACTGTAATTTTCTTAGTAATTCATTTAATTTTGTCATTGTCAAAAAGTTGTTGCATAATCAGATAAAAGTGTAGAATGTAATATTTAGACACGTGTTAAAACTGTTATAAGATTATTCTATAAAATTAATAATAGCAATAATCTGCATATTGACGATTTAAGCATAGTAGTAAACATCCTGAGTATATTAATATATTAAGACTGGAACTAATATGCATAGATTGCACTAAGACACAGCAACCAATCACATTTCTATTTTCTGTACACGATCACTGTTCTCTGCACTGCCTTATAGAATAAGACTACATGTAAATAATATTGCATTTTAAAAACTTTAGTTAAAAATAAGAATCATGTAAAATAATATGTTTCTATCTTCAGACATTTGATAGGCTTATGCCTAATGCCCCGTACACATGAGCGGAATTTCCGTCGAAAAAATCTTGGATGGTTATTCCGATGGAATTCCGCTCAAGCTTGGCTTGCATACACACGGTCACACAAAAGTTCTCTGAACTTTTGACAGTCAAGAACGCAGTGACATACAACACTACGACCAGCCGAGACAATAAAGTTCAATGCTTCCGAGCATGCTTCGAATTGTTTCCAAGCATGCATGATTTTTTGCACGTCGGAATCGCATACAGACAAATGGAATTTCCGATAGGAACTTTTTCCGATGGAAAAATAGAGAACCTGCTCTCAATCTTTTGCTGACGGAAATTCTGCCAGCAAAAGTCCGATGGAGCATACACATGGTCGGAATTTCCGACCAAAAGCTCACATCGGACTTTTGCTGGCAGAATTTCCGCTCGTGTGTACGGAGCATAAGATTAGTAGTTACTGCAAGCAATAGACAAAGCACCTTTTCCAATTGTTCATTCTTCTAAAAGCCTATAGAGCAGTGGTTCTCAACCTTTCTAGTGCCATGACCCCTTGATAAAATTTCAGAAGTTGTGGGGACCCCTAACAGTAAAATTATTTTCGTAGCATAGGTTTTCAGCACCCAAGTCCCTTCCACTCGTACAGTATTTAAACCCCATATGGTACATTTTATGATGTACGGCTCTTTCTCTTTGTTCTCCTTTCTTTCCCTTTACACCTATCTATCCCAATTTCTTGTCTCCCCCCCCCCCCCATCCCTCTCTCTAGCTGTCTTTCTTGCTCTTTCTCTTATTCTTTCTCTCCCTTTTTCTTTGTTCCTCCCCCTCCTTTCCTCTCCCTTCCATGTAGTCTCTATTTTTATTTCTTCTCTTACTCCTTGGTGGGGGGGGATGGGATGAGTGGCAGTGCTGGTGGGGGGTTGGGTTAGTGGCAGTGCTGGGGAGAGTTCTGATCAGCCAACTTAGGTACTCTTGATCAAGGTCATCTGCTGATCTGAGAACTGTAGTGGGGACTTTTAATGGCAACTGTAATCACAGGTAGTGTTACTCACTGTGTCCCTGGCTTTGTGGTGTCTCGCAGCAGTGACACCTATGCCAAAATCAGGAGACAGGGTCTCCTTCAGCCCCTCTCACTTCACATTCCTCACCAGTCAGCTGACTTCTAGTCTCTGCCCCCCAGCTATGTGGTGAACTAAATGGGCAGCTGCAAAGAGGCTGAGTGGGTGGCCACGGGCTCCAGGGACAGCCCAGCTGGGCGGCTCCAGGCTGCAAATAGGGTGAGAGAGTGGTGCGGACTTCAGGAACAGCCCAGGATTCGGTGACCCCTGGCAAATCGCTATTCAACCCCCGAGGGGGTCCCGACCCCCAGGTTGAGAACCACTGCTATAGAGCTAAAATGAGGACTCAGGTCTGGAGATTCTCTTTAGAAGTATGAATGTTCAAGAAAGCATAATGTTAATATCCCCTTGATGTTTAAGAATTAGAATGCTGTCTCTGCACTGAAATGTCTTCACATGAGTGGCCACAGACTGATATCTTCAGTCCTTTAAAAAAATGTATTCTAGGTCTGTTATCTGCAAGTCCCTGTCTGTGACCACGTTCCTCGGATGCTTTTCACCCTAGTTGAGTAGAGGAATCCTGTAACTGGCCAGACTCTTCACTAATTTACAGATCATGTTACAAGTAGTGTAACATCAACTTTTCTCAATGAGGAGAGGGCAGAATCATCTTTAGTGCAGCTAAGGCCAGAAATCCAAAGCTGGAAACCCCCAGTGTAGTGGAAGATCAGCAGTGTTGGAAAGGAGGGGGAGAGCTCACAATGGAGCTGGTCTATTCAGAACACAGTTCTGCTGTGTGGAGGGGGGTGCATTCCCTTCCCCAAATCAGCTTTCACACAATGTAACTGCAGTCTCCCCGCCCTTCCCTATGTGCTGCTGACAGATAAAGAAATATTTTTAACATGAACTGCACTTTGGAAGGCGTGTAGAGAGGGGAATACAGCAGATATACAAGAAAACATATGTAGGAGGATTTGTTTCACCGCTGTGTATCATCTGAGGCTGTTCACTTCACTGGGTATATGTGATGGTTTACAAACACTTTAAATAAATTTAAAAAAACCTGAAAATGAAAATGAATGCAGCCACCTTATCTAAGGACTGGTCAGCTGCAATATATTACATTTTTGTTTTTGGGTTTAGATAAGCTGTAATATTTTTAAATGTTCACTGTAATATAGCAGAATCTTCTCTTTCTGAGTTCAGGTCCTTTATTAAAAGAGAGGGGGTGAGAAATATTACAATGACACCACTAGGTGAAGAAGCAAAGCCCTCCAACCCCAGCTGTCAGAAGCAAGTGAAGCTTAAGGATCTCTTATTCGCACCCTGTATAATGAAGACACTGTTAGTTCTTGTATAGTAACGCTCAGTGTTCTTTTTTCATTTTATCATTACATTTTTTTCCCTAATTATCACAGACATTTCATCCAGTCTTTAAATATTCTTTACCGTCAAGAGATTCTGTAAGTTAATACTTTGTTAAAGCCTTCTTCAGGTTCTGATTGTTTGATGGAATCCTAAACTGTGTTAAAAATTTTACATCTGTAAAAACAGGTTTACGAGGCAGAATTTCAACTGTTAGCTAGAGCTGATCTTGTGTGGCCATTAGCCAATACGATAATTTAGTAAATCAGCAAAGCATTCATTAACAATCTTGTACCACATTTGACTAAGCATATTTTATTAAATACATTTTTAGTTAGGATAGGAAAATGTAGCAACAGAAACATAGCTTTATATGCATTTTGTCATCAACGTTTTCCTATTAACAGCACATTCATATTACAATATTCAGTGCATGAACATAAAACATTAAGCATTACTGCATTTTAACCTTTAAGCACTTTCCAGCACAGCAAAGCAAGCTTACCATTTACATTATTTACGTAAAAAAAAAAAAAAAAAAAAGAAATCTAATTTCTTGTCTATTCATGCATCAAATGTACACATTTATTTTATGTTTTATGAGGTATTATTACATGTAATGGGATGTTAATATGACCCGGAACATCCATAATGGCTAATACGCTTCAGTGAGAGTTAGCTATTTAACCTGATGTTCACTTTGAGCTTTGTGGGATAAGCAGACTTGGATGAGTCATGTATGTGTTCTTTTTTGATGTTTCAAAGAGACCATAACTAGCATGATGTAACAAATATCTGCAACACCACCACTTTACAGCACTGCAAAATCTTCCCTTAAAAATTTCACAAACCACAATCTGGAGTATCAATTTTTCCTCTGAGAACATACATGTCCTAGGGTTCACGACAACAGCTACTGATGCTATTATTTACATGCATTATACTAAGTAAGCAAATAAGGAATATGGAACTAAACTACAGGCAGAGACCTTGGCAAATATACACTCTTTTGTCCAGCTATGTATTCAGTTATGAAAAATCTCAGGGAGCTATTTAGAGTTAACGGGGGAAAAAATATATAGGAACAGAATTATAAATGCCTAATGTGACCAATCATTTACATTGTACAATGTGGCCAATCATGTTTAAAGAATATAAAAGATATAATCTGATTGGTTACTATGCATAAAAATGTATTCATGTATTTACAAAAAAACTTTTTGAAATCTATATATTGTCTATATAATTGTTTTTCTCAGTATCCTTCAAATTATATATCATAGCCAGAGTTAAGGAACTGACCAAACAGGCTTTATTGCATTGTTGCTAATTAAACATGAGGACAGACATTGGAAGATGGATTGGGAAGAGTTTAGTCCTACAGCAAGAAAGAAGCATAGTAAGTCAATGCATTTTTATGGTCCACAAAGAAAACTGTGCAGTATAGAAAAGGTGTATGAATCACAAAACTGGCTAAACAGAATAGCAAATATTGATTTCAACTGTATTTAGAGCCTAGGTTTAGCTAAAACTAAGTACAGAAAAGTCAGCACAAGGGACATAACTACATACAGTTGGTATGGTGTGTCCCTTGTTCTGATTCTTCTACTTTTAGTTGAAATCTTCATCTGTTCTATCCCCCTCACTCAAACCACCACCCCATGATTCCAGTGCGGTGGGGGTTAATACAACTAAAAGGCTGTGAGGAACTCTCATCCAGAGAGCTTGACTAGGCCTGCCCTTTCCTGCCAGATCCATCTTTCAAATATATGTCATACTACCACTTCTATGAATGACACAGGATCTCTGGGGGACAAACAGATGATTGATAACCCCCCATCCATTCAGAGATCCTCTGTGATTCATAGAATCTTAGGTTTTAACTGTTTGGCTCTAAGTTCTACTTTACGCACTTTGTGTATGCAACTTTGTCTACAGTGTTTACAGTTCTTTTCTATTTCTCAATTGCAAACAAAAAATTGAAGTACAACATTGAGGAAAATTCATACAAATTCATGTCAACTAGTTAAAAAGATCATGGGAATCATTTGCATGCTATCTAACAGGAAGTGAATGAGTTTAAAAGAAGTTAATCTGCTGTACTTAGAATCAACACAGACATTGTTTTGCATTCTTGATCTAATCCCACCTGAATAAAAAATAGTCCACACTATCAAAATGCATGCTAAATGGAAACCCTCTATCTTCTTCTGTAGTAAGTTAGCAACAATTATGAGCAGGTAGAAAGCAAAGGGTTAATAAAAGTTTAATCTTTTCACCGCTAGAACTGTTTTTTGCATGCATATTTATAAAATAATTTTAGAACGGAAGGTTTTCTAAAAGCAGACACCATAGGGAATAAAATAGTGATAGATACCAGGGCTCAAAATTTCAAGTCCTGAGCTAATAGCCAGGCCTCAAGGGTTACACGCCACCAGATACCCCACCCAACCCTGACCCTGTCCCTAGTTCCATCCCCTAACACGCCCTCATAAATTGACGCCTAAATGTTTTATGCAGAATTAGGTTATAAAAATAAATATTAACAACTTTATCCGTGCCCACCAATGCAACCTGTGCCCACCAATGCAGTCTGTGTCCCCTAATGCAGCCTGTGCCCACCAATGCAGCCTGTGCCCAACAATGCAGCCTGTGCCCAACAATGCAGCCTGTGCCCACCAATGCAGCCTGTGCCTACCAATGCAGCCTGTGTGCACCATGTGGCATCATGCAACCTGTGCCCACCATGCAGCCTACCTGTGCTGGGGAGCAGAGGAACAGGAGAGGCACCCAGATGATGGAACACAGCAATGACAGCTTTCATTTCAATTGCTGTGTTCCTGCAACTCAACATCACATATAGCCCTGCCCCCTGGCCGGGGAACTTTGACTGACAGATCGCCTGTCCCGGAATTGGGGCGGGTGATCTGTCTATCAAAGTCCCAGGACCAGGAGGAGGTGCAGTATGTGACAGCGAGCGGCGGGGAACACAGCAATTGAAATGAAAGCTGTTATCGATGTGTTACCTGCACTCTGATCATCCAGAAGGCTCTCCTTTCTCTTTCCCTCCATGATCGCTGGACTCCCATTCAAGAAATGGGTTGAATGGGAGGAAGGACTCCCGTTCAACCCAGGCTGCCAGCGGTGCTCGCCCCTTCGCTCACAGACAGCCAATAGCTCGCTAGCCCTCAAAATACACTCGCAAAATGCGAGCAGGTGAGTGGAATTTTTGAGGGCTGATAGATAGAATTTTTTTTGTCACACGATACAAGTAGTTTAGATAATTTTAGTAAAAAAATACACTAAAGTTTATTTTAGGGCATACAAATGCAATAAATCCCCCAATTTGTTGGTAGAATCTAAAAGATGATGTCGTGCCAAGTGACTGCCAAACCTTAAAATTGTTTGCACCCCTGAAATGGCAACACACCTCAGTACCCTATATTTTCCATAGGCAATGATTGAAAAGCCCTTACAGGTCATCAGTTTAAAGTTAACCATGAAAAATTGGCTTAGAATTATTACTCTCACTACAGCTGACAGTTGGCTTGTCAGATTTACACATTGCAGTTACTGGGAGTGTGTTTAAATCCTCCCCAAAGCCACCGCCACAGTTTCTAGGATGGTGGCAGTAAACAGGTTAATCAGATAGTTATAAAAGATGGGATTTTTTCACACGTAACATTCAGCTGAACTTTGGATTTGACTTCTGCCTTACTGGGAGTAAAGCCATTTGATGAAAATTATGAGAAAGGACTCTTTCAGCCTGCTCAGGCATCTGGTGTAGTTAAGGCCTGTTTATCCACACCCTACTGGAATGATCTGGTAAAAGGCAAGGCCATATTTATTAATACAGAGGTACTAGGAGTCTGAGAAAGAGTGAGGGCCTATTAGTGGCTATACCAGGAGAAGGGCGAGGGCCTATTTATCTCTAAGCCAGCCCCAGGGGTTTGATAAAGGGTTAGGGACTTTTTATGCATGCAACAGCAAAAGGGGAAGACCCTATTTATCAGTACACTAATGCTAGGGGTCCGGGGAAGGGATAGTGCCTGTTTATCCCTAAATTAGCACCAGGGTTTGAGAAAGAGTGACGGCATCTTTATGCCTGAACTAGGGTTCTAATGAAGGTCTTTTTTTCTCTAAACCAACATCAGAGGTTTGAGAAAGGGTGAGGGACTGTTTGTGCCTGTAAAGGGTCTGTTTATCTCTATGACAGTGCCAGGGTAAGGACGAGGGCCTGTTTATCCCTATGCCAGTTTTCCATGGTCTGAGGTTGCTGATGCTTTACACCTAGTAAATTAAATTGAGAATGTAATTATCAAAGTGATAAAAACATCACTTTTTTAAAAAATAGAACAGATTCATTCTGCATATTGAGTCATTGCTTATGTTTGACTATCTTTATATCGTCTAAATGAAAAAGCATTTCAGTCTTAAATTAATATCAATAAAATGTCTCACAATTGATTGAAGGTTAGAGTTTCCTTTCATCCCTTCAGTTTCTTCTTCTTGTTTAACTTTACCTATTAAATGGTTGTGACTGCTATCTGGCTCTGGTCAGAGAAAATTCCAAAAGCCATGGTTCACAAAACGATTTCCTTTCTTTCACCTCTGATTTTATATCCTTAGACATCTATTTCATTAACATTTACCTCTCATGCTGCATTACAATTACTTTCAGTAATTACTACCTGTGGTGGATTACATTAGTCTGCATTTTGATGTGACTACAAAAATTCCATCTCAAAGCAATTACATATTCATATAAGTGTGCAATTATCTTTTGCCCCCCCCCCCTTTAAGATTTGCTGTGTATATAGTCCTGAATTGAATCTGTTCTTTTGTTCGCAAACAGAATATGCTTACAATGTATAAAAAACATTATGTAATGAACAGGGCACACCCCTGTTATTAGTCACTATTATGTATGTAGAAAACGTGAAATACTGTGTTCATTTCCCAATAATAATATATGCTTTCAATTGAAGCTAAAATTTCTTATGATTTTAACTTGCTATATAGGTTCAGTCTCATGTTCATTTCTGAATTTAATTAATAACATTGTTATTGGTTCTAGGTTAAAGATGTTTTATTTTCTGCATTTTGTTTTTGGGCACAAAAGTATACATTTAGTGTCATTGGCCTGATATTTAGTCCATGTCATTTAGCACAATCTTGCAACGGGATATTTTTTACATGAGGAACCTGATTGAAAGAAATCCATACATTTTGCATTGAAAATGCATCAACAGTCATTAAAGGCAAAGCCCATCTTTTGCAGTAGTAGTGCGTAGTAATGCAACACTGATCCCATGTTCAATGTGCATTTACAACTTTATTCTGTAACGAAGCCTGCAGAGCATTGCACTTGTAATCAGTGCATCATTGTTACAATGCACATGCTCTTGCAATGTTTTTCCCCAGACTCAGATCTGCACTGAGGTTGGAGGAAATGCTGCTTAACCACAGAGCACAGATATGGCAGAAGCATCACTGGGCTCTGCATATTCCCTCTGCCATGATGGCAGATGAAGCTAGTAGTAATAATCAGAGCATTCTCGAACCTGGATGAAGCCGCTGAATGATCTTGTTCCACCCACAGCCATGCTGAATTCAAATAATTACAAGAAACTGCAGGCAAAAGCACCCCATAATCTCACTGTTAAAACCCTCATAAAATACAGGAATATGCATGGTGTTGCATTCCATCAGATTCAATCTAAAATGAAATAATTTTTGGAAGGATTGACCCTTTAAAAGTACAAATGAACCTTTAATTTACATTAGCTACCTACATTCCAGGTACATCAATACAATGTGTGTGAACATTCATACAGTTTTTTTTTCTTTCTAAAGCAGCTACAGAGTATAAAAGCCTGTGCCCTGTCAGGAGCCACATTGTGGAGGTCTTGTTCTCTGTGAGGAAGCAATGGTATCTCTGAAGATGTCTGACACCCCTCCCTTATGTTTCAGTCCTACTGCTTTGCAAAAAGCAAAGCTCATGCTCCCTGTTGATTGGGGATCAGAAGAAGGTGAGTCAGATCTTTGCAAACATCACTGCTTCTTCACAGGAAGCAAGGGTCAACCTCTGCAGCTGCTGTCAAGGGAGAGGCTTCCCTTTTCAGGCTATGGGTGCTTTAGAATAAAAACAAATTGTAACACACTGAACACCATTTGTTTTGAGAGTATGAAAAGTATTTAGCTTATTTACCCTGAAGGGTCAATTGCACTTCAAGCTTAAGAGCCTGTACCATTTGAATGAATGAGCTGTCCAAGTTGGCATTTTAATTATGGTTGAACACTAGGAATAAGCAAGCGATCAGAAATTAATTTGTACCATTTAGCCATCCAATTTACTGATCTGATCCACAAAGCTTTAATGCCCTGGGCCTCTCTGCTGCCTTTGATACGGTGGACCACCCCCTCCTAAAAAAAACTCCATGCTTTTGGTATCCGTGATTGTACTCTTCACTGGTTCTCATCCTACTTATCCAAGTGCACCTTTAGCGTTACTTACAATTTTACTTCCTCCTCTCCTCTTCCTTTCTCTGTAAGAGTCCCCCAAGGTTCTGTTCTTGGACTTCTTCTACTCTCGATCTACACCTCCTCCCTAGGTCAGTTAATAGCCTCCCATGGCTTCCAATACCATCTCTATGTGGACGACACCCAAATATATCTCTCTACCCCTCAGCTCACTCCTTTAGTCTCCTCATGCAGTTCACTCCCTGGTAATTTCTCGCCTCGACTGCTGCAACTCCCTCCTTACTGTGTTACTTTTACATAGGCTATCCCCCTTCAGTCCACCATGCTACCAGGCTCATTTACCTTGCCAACTGTTCAGTGTCTGCAACTTCTCTCTGTCAATCCCTCCACTGGCTTCCACTTACCCAACAAATTCAATTAAAAATACTAACTCTGCCCCGGCCACATCATTAACCTAGTCTCAAAATACCAACCTAATCGTTCTCTTTGTTCCTCCCAAGACCTCCTGCTCTCTAGCTCCCTCATCACCTTCTCCCATTCTGGCCTCCAGGACTTTTCCTGAGCCTCTCCCATCCTATGGAACTCCCTACCCCAATCTGACTATCTCCTACTCTGTCCACTTTAAGACAATCCCTAAAAACCCTTCTGTTCAGAGAAAACCATTCTGCCCCACCTAACAACTTTGTTTTCTCCACCAGCTCATGCCACACAGCTATTACTTTTTATATCACTTGACCCTCCCTCCTAAATTGTAAGCTCTAATGAGCTGGACCCCTTGATTCATCCTGTATTAAATTGTATTGTAATGGTACTGTCTGCCTTCATGTTGTAAAGTGCTGCACAAACTGTTGGCGCTATATAAATCCTGCATAATAATAATAATAATGTCCATTGACCTGCTTATATGTATATATTCTGTCAGGTTTGTCCTTAATGCATTGTTTTAGGTTTTAAATCCCCACCCCCTCACACAGCATCTGAGCTAGTAAAATGTCCCTAATAGGTTCAATGTGGTGGCATATGTTCACTATAGTGTGTGCTCCTGTTTTTATTATTTTACCACCAGTCAGAGCAAGTACTGTAAATCTACAGATGATTTATTTTTTTAAAAGACAGCACATGGCATCTTGAGAGATTCCTGTACTGTCATTCACAATGAGGTCAATTATCCTATAGGGATTTTTTTGAATCAATTCCCTGACTTCTTAAATCTGTGAAGGAAGCAGCCTTCTCAGTTCTGATTCTACCCAGTGGATGAGTCTTGCTCTCTTCTTTGCAGCAAAATGAATCTTACTACTCTTCCTACTTTCTTAAAGCAAAATAAATGACAAACTAAAAGGGTTCGTGGAATCCTCTTATAATGCTAATTGTAATACAACCGGATGAAGCTGTAAATGTTTGTGTAGGTATTTCGTTGCTCAATATCTGAATAATTAAAAAAAAATGTAATTCAATCTGCACACATGTTTTTGAAACTACAGTAAAGTTTAAAGTAGTTAGATACAGTGAGTAAATAAATTATAATTAAGCTATAAGTATACTATACTGTATTTTTCCTACACTTGGGGTAGTCCTAAAAAAAGTTCTTCTTACACATTGATTTACTTACCAAATGTTCTTCCAAATGAATAATTACCAGTACTAATTTAGTTGCAACAATATTAACTATTGGTTTAAGGGAGTTGTGACCTGTTCCAACCTAGGTATGGCAAGGGCATGCCCCCATCCCTGTTGTGTGAGGAAAAGGATAGAGATTGGAGTGGGACTTTGAGTGAGGCATGTCAAAGAATAATTAACTAGTTCTTTACCAAACAGTTAGATTAAGTTTAATTTAAATTTCATGTCATAGCACCAAAGTAGTAGTCCATAGTGTCAACCTTATATCAATACTCAATAATATACAGAATAGAGTAATCACCAGATTGACATAATATTCATAAAAAAGTTTAATATAATTGGTCACTGGACATAATGGTACAATTCATACAAGATAAATCAAAACGGTAAACATGATTAGTACAATTCATACAAGGCAATATACATAGGCGAAAATAAACAAACAGTTTTGGTTATTTAGAAGTTGGGGCATCCATTAGATGTTAACATAACGCGTTTCATGGTTTTAAACCAATCGTCAGGAGTCAGTGGATATATACTGAAAAAGGTTGAAACAATAAGGGTCTGTTACTTTGGGAGGCCCTCTACACGGGTAAGAGGTAAATAAAAGGAAGCATATAGCTTCAATAGTACTCACAAAAAACCAAGGTTGGTCACAGCTCCTAGGCTGGGATTGGTTGGTGGTCTGGGTTGAGGCAGAGAACACCCCCAAAATGGGTGAACCCTGGACCAAGTGTTTACCAATTTGATTTATCTTGTATGAATTGTACCATTATGTCCAGTGACCAATTATATTAAACTTTTTATGAATATCATATAAATCTGGTGATTACGCTATTCTGTATATTATTTAGTATTGATATAAGGTTGACACTATGGACTATCACTTTGGTGCTATGACATGAAATCTAAATTAAACTTAATCTACCTTTTTGGCAAAAAACTAGTTAATTATTCTTTGACATGCCTCACTCAAAGTTCCACTCAAATCTCTATCCTTTTTCGTACATTATTAACTACTGAAAACTCTACTGATCAAAATGTACACAATGGGGGTAATTTACGAAAGGCAAATCCACTTTGCACCACAAGTGCACTGCAAGTGCACTTGGAAGTGCAGTAGCTGTAAATCCGAGGGAGACATGTAAGAAAAATAAAAAACAGAATTTTAGCTTGCACATGATTGGATGATAAAATCAGCAGAGCTTCCCCTCATTTCAGATCTACCCCTCAGATTTACAGCAACTGCACTTCCAAGTGCACTTGCAGTGCACTTGTAGTGCAAAGTGGATTTGCCTTTTGTAAATAACCCCCATTGTGCTTTAACCCCTTCCTGCCTAAGTCTTTTTCTGACATTTGTTACTTATCTGTATTTTTTGCTAGAAAATTACTTAGAACCCCCAAACACTATAATATATATATATATATATATATATATATATATATATATATATATATATATATATATATATTATATATATATATTAGCAGAGACCCTAGAGCAATGATGGCTAACCTTGGCACCCCAGATGGTTTGGAACTACATTTTCCATGATGCTCATCTACACTGCAGAGTGCATGAGGATTATGGGAAAAGTAGTTCCAAAACATCTGGGGTGCCAAGGTTTGCCATCACTGCCCTAGAGAATAAAATGGCAATCGTTGCAATTTTTTGTCTCACAGTATTTGCGCAGTGGCCTTTCAATCGCAATTTTTTGGGAAAAAATACATTTTCATGATTTGAAATAATACTAAATAGTAAAGTTAGCCCAATTTTTTTGTAAATTGTGAAAGATGATGTTACGCTGAGTAAATAGATACCTAACATGTCATGCTTTAAAATTGCGCCCACTCGTGGAATGGCAACAGACTACGGTACTTAAAAATCTCCATGGGAAATTATTTAAAATGTCTACAGGTTTATGCCACGTACAGACGATCGGAATTTCTGACAACCAAACCGTGGATTTATTTCAGACGGATGTTGGCTGAAACTTGTCTTGCATACACACGGTCGCACAAATGTTGCCGGAAATTCCGAACATCAAGATCCTGGTGACATACAACACATATGACGGGACTAGAAAAAGGAAGTTCAATAGCCAGTGTGGCTCTTCTGCTTGATTCCGACCATGCGTGGAATTTTGTGCGTCGGAATTGTGTACACATGATTGGAATTTACGACAACAGATTTTGTTGTCAGAAAATATGAGAACCAGCTCTCAAATTTTGTTGGTCGGAAATTCCGACAAAAAATGTCTGATGGAGCTCACATCGAACATTTGTTGTTAGAAATTCCGATCGGCATAACAGTTTAGCGTTACAGAGGAGGTCTTGTGCTAGAATTATTGCTCTTGCTTTAACGATTGCAGTGATATCTCACATGTGTGGTTTGAACACTGCTTACATTTGCGGTCGCGACTTACGTTTGCTTCCACACGCGAGTACGGAGGGATGGAGCACTTTAAAATTTTTAGTTTTTTTCTTATTCATTTTATTTTTTTATTTTTGCACTGTCTCTTTGAAAAAAAAATCTGATTCCTTTTATTGCTGTCACAAGGAATGTAAACATCCCCTTGTGACAGTAATAGGCAGTGACAGGTACTCTTTATTGAGGATCTGGGGTTTATAATACCCCAAATCCCTCTTTTGCACTTCAAAGTATTCAAAATGATAAGTTTGGCTAATTTGAAAACTGTAATTTTTACAAAATGTTGTACCTTTAATTCTTCTGTAACCGAACATGACATTGCTTCTAGATCCAAGACCCGATCAAAGCAGACTCTGGCTTCATTCAGGGTTTCTGGCCAGCCAGTGGACATGCCGGCTGGATGCTCGGGCCTCCCGATGGGACGGGAGAACCGCAGAAGGTGGCGGGAGGGGGGTGTCCCCTCCTGTTGCTCGGGATAACAGTCGAGCGGCTTTTTAGCCGCATCTGTTGTTATCTCAAGAAAGTCAACCGCGACTCTAACAAAAACTGTAACAGAGTGATGCGTGCAGCTACATGCATCACCCTGGTACAACCCTTTAACCTCCCTGGCGGTATGATTCTTTCTGATTTTAGGTGCTGAAAGCGGTACAATTATTTTGCATGGAAATTTGGCGTTTTATATTGTAGGTCTGTAATTATTAACAATAACACACTTAAATCTGTCCAAACCAGAGTCTAGTAGATATCCCGGATATGATAAAGTTTGAAACACAAAAACATAAATTTTAATATAATAAAAAAAAAATAATAATTAAAAAAATAAAAATAAATAGTAATAAAATAAATTTCCACACGATTCACTATCGCTCAATTCTGCAAGTGTTCTAATTTACTATCGCTGTTTTCTAGCTGGTCTAAAGCCATTTTTGACGTAAAGGGACACTTTTTGGTTGCTATGGACAATCTCCAGTTTCCAGGCAGAAAGAACAGTATATGCAATATAAAACTGCATGCAGGGCATGGGCCAGAGCACTGGGGACAAATGGGATGTGAAATGATTTCATACAGTACTGTAATCTTACAGATTACAGTACTGTATGTGTTATGCTTTTTACATTTTTTTGAATTTGCCGCCAGGCTCCGCCCCCGTGCGTCGCGACGCTCGCAGGGAACGGAGCCTGGCACAGAGAGGCTTCGGGACAGGACACAGCCCGCGGACACTGCGGGGGACATCGCAGGATCCCGGGGACAAGGTAAGTAAGGAGGCACCAGGATCCTGCGATGCGATCCCGAGTGTGGCTCGGGGTTACCGCTAATGGTGCTGAATTTTAACCCCGAGCCACACTCGGGAATACCGCCAGGGAGGTTAAAACCGAGCCTGCATATTTGAAAAAATGAAACTGCTCATGCAAATCCTTGTGCAGTCCATGCTCATAGGCATATTATCATTATAACATGTATATAAGTGAAGAACATGGTACACTGCTCTTGCTGAGAACATTGCGGTGCCTTCCGATTGCTTGTGGCAGTCTGACCTGCCTCAGAATATCTGAGATATTTAACCATGATAAATATAGTGTGTGTCTTTTTTGTTATTGGCTTTACCCTGTGGATAAATCACTGCTAACCTTTTCATACATTGTGTGTTTGTGTGCTGAGAATCATGCATGTTCAGTAGGCTTAAATTGTCTGCACTTCTAGTAAATCAGCTCTGTAAATTGCCTCTCTGATTGCTTACAATGTTCCCAGCAAGATGACAGTGAGGTCCTAAATAGTGTCAAGATAAGTACTTTGCTCTTACGTTCAATCTCTATCTTACATCAGACCAGCAATTGACTCACTTTTCCCTTTCTTTGTATTAAAGGGATATTTTGGGAAAACACACAAAGTGCATGAACATTCAATGTAGTGTAATTGCTTAATAGCATGGGAAAGCCCCCAGTAAACAAAATGTAACACTTTCTCTATTTAAAACAGCTGTGATTGTTAGGAAAATAATATACAAACAAAATGCAGTAAGAGACTACTTGAACATTATAAATGTTCTCAAGAGATTTCTGTTTTACACATTTGTTCCTTACATTTTAAATCTAAAGGATTCAAATACACTTTCAGTTCTATGACTGCTATAAGGGAGGGTAAGAACTGTGTCCCTAAGAAAGAGCAGGGATGCAGAACTTGCATCCATACTAACAAAAAGCAGCTAGGATCAGCAGGAGTCTCAACTTATTGTTGACTGTGAGTGTTAAATATGGTAGTGTAAATGCTGCAATAAGTGTATTTTTTGGCAGGATGGAAAGGGTGTTTGTACATGTATATAATGATCTAATCATCTTCAGGCACCACCATTGTCTACTGCCAGGAGTATAAGAAAAAGACTAGCAAGATTCTATGACTGGGGCATTGCTCTTGCTTTAAAATTGCGCCCCCTCGTGGAATGGCAACAGACTACGATACTTAAAAATCTCCATAGGAAATGATTTAAAATGTCTACAGGTTTATGCCACGTACAGACGATCAGAATTTCCAACAACCAAACTGTGGATTTATTTCAGACGGATGTTGGCTGAAACTTGTCTTGCATACACACGTCAAGATCGCGGTGACGCACAACACGTATGATGGGACTAGAAAAAGGTAGTTCAATAGCAGTGTGGCTCTTCTGCTTGATTCTGAGCATGCGTGGAATTTAGTGCGTCGGAATTGTGTACACACGATCAGAATTTACGACAACAGATTTTGTTGTCGGAAAATTTGAGAACCAGCTCTCAAATTTTGTTGGTCAGAAATTCAGACAAAAAATGTCTGATGGAGCTTACACATGGTCGGAATTTCCAACAACAAGCTCACATCGAACATTTGTTGACAGAAATTCCGATCGTGTGTACGCGGCATAACAGTTTAGCGTTACAGAGGAGGTCTTGTACTAGAATTATTGCTCTTGCTTTAATGATTGCAGTGATATCTCACATGTGTGGTTTGAACACTGCTTACATTTGCGGTCGTGACTTACGTATACGTTTGCTTCCGCACGCGAGCATGGAGGGATGGGGCACTTTGAAAAAAAAATTTTTTTCGTATTCATTTTATTTTTTTTATTTTTACAGTGCCCCTTTGAAAAAAAAATCTGATTACTTTTATTGCTGTCACAAGGAATGTAAACATCCCTTGTGACAGTAATAGGCAGTGACAGGTACTCTTTATTGAGGATTCGGAAATTGTAACTGTAAATTATTTTAAATGTAATTTGACTTTTTTTTTTTTTTTAGAAAATGTAACTTTTGCTGCAGCATGTTTTATGCATGCAACAGATGCGCCACTTTACAGGCACATTAAGGGGCTCCCTAGGCACTATGTTTAACCATGTCAATACAGTGCACTTTCATCCCTTTCCTGCCCAGGCCATTTTTCAGCTTTCAGCGCTGTCACACTTTGAATGACATTTGCGTGGTCATGCAACACTGTACTGAAATGAAATTTTTATTATTTTTTCCCCACAAATAGAGCTTTCTTTTAATGGTATTTGATCACCTCTGCGGTTTTTATTTTTTTTGCGCTATAAACAAAAGAAGAGTGACAATTTTGAAAAAAACACAATATTTTACGATATGTAATCTTCTATATATTTTTGGTAAAAAAAAAAATCGCAATAAGCGTATATTGATTGGTTTGCGCAAAAGTTATAGCGTCTACAAAATAGGGGATAGATTTATAGCATTTTTTTTTTTTACTAGTAATGGCGGCGATCTGCGATTTTTATCGAGACTGCGATATTGTGGAGGACATATCGGACACTTTTGACACATTTTTGGGACTATTCACTTTTATACAGTGATCCGTGCTATAAAAATGCGCTGATTACTTTAGAAATGTGACTGGCAGGTAAGGGGTTAACACTAGGGGGTGATCAAGGGGTTAATCATGTTGCTAGGGAGTGTTTCTAACTGAAGGGGGAGGGGACTCACTAGGGGAGGAGACCGATCGGTGTTGCTCTAACACACATCGGTCTCCTCTCCTCTCTGACAGGACGTGGATCTGTGTGTTTACATACACAGATCTACGGTCCTGCCGTGTTACCGGGCAATTGCGGGTGCCCGGCGGACATCACAGCTGCTGGGCACAGGCATTGGGTGCCCAGGGACACGGCGGGTGCGTGCGCCCCCTGGTGGGCAGGGAAGGCGAGGGCGTCATATGACGCCCTCCCAGAACGAGACCTGTGCCTCGCCTGGCCGTCATATGACAGCCGGCAGGCGGCAAGCGGTTAATGTCCTTTTATTTTTTGCTCTATAAACAAAAAAAGAGCGACAATTTTGAAAAAATTTAAAATAAATGTTTTACATTCTGCTAGAATACATATCCAAAATAAAATTGTAAAAAAACAAATTTATTCATCAGTTTAGGCCAATATGTGTTCCTCTACATATTTTTGGTAAAAAGAAAAATCCCAATAAGTGTATATTGATTGGTTTGTGCAAAAGTTAACGTGTCTACAAAATAAGGGATAGATTTAGGGACTTTTACAGTTTTTGTTGTTTTTACTGGTAATGACGGCGATCTGCGATTTTTAGCGGGACTGCGACATTGCAGTGGACAAATCTGACCCCAAGTGACACTTTTTGGGGACCAGTGATTCCAATACAGTGATCAGTGCTAAAAAAAATGCACTGATCAATGTATAAATGACACTGGCAGGGAAGGGGTTAGCACTAGGGGCAATCAAAGGGTTAACTGTGTTCCCTGGGTGTGTTTTAACTGTGTGGGGAATGGGCTCACTGATTACTAGAAACAGCAGATCTCCATTTTGTCCCCTGCCAGAACAGTGATCCACCTTGTTTACATAAGCAGATCACTGTTCTGCCTCTCTGTAGAGCGATCGCGGGTTGCCGGCAGACATCGAGTCTGCTGGACCGGCATGTGCGCTCCTCTGGCATGCAGCGGACACGCGCATGCCCACGGTGTCTGTGCCAGGCCACCCTGCCACATTATTTGTGTGGTGGGCGGTCTGGAAGTGGTTAAAATCACTGCTCATAAAAAAGGATTGTTTAATAAAAAAAAAGTTGCATTGGTACAGGGCAGTAGCCAGACCCCCACATACCACTTTTATGGCCAATTACTTGCATATAAGCCTTAAAAATGGGCACTTTTGATTTTTACTGTTCGGCTCCCATAGACTTCATTGGGGTTCGCTGTTCAGGTTAGAACATTTCCCCTGTTCTGGAGTTCTGCTGCAAACTGAACAGGGGGGGGTGTTCAGCCCATGTCTAGATAAGAGGAGAGGCAAGGTACTTAGACAGGTCAAATGACCAGTCATCAATGTAAGGAATACTTGCTCCAGAGTCCCAAAGCAAGTTAAGTGCAAAGTACATTTATATACTGTAGCACAATGATGCTTTATAAATATGCTGGTGCTTTTACTGTGCTTTGGTATGGTGATACGGTTACTTTATAAATCAGTGCCTTAGTGTCACTGCAAAGAGCACCAGCGGATATCTGCTAATCACATTCGAGGAAGACAGTTTCAGACAGATGCTTCTTGCTTGCCCTTCACTTGATAATCTAGTCTGATCTGTATCAAAAGATATAGATCAGATCAGATTACCAAGCAAAGAGTAAGCAAGGAGCATCCCTACACTCTCATCTAGGCTTCCACTACTTCCCTGACTACTTCCCTGACAGTTAGTTCTAAGAATGTAGAACACTCCTCTAAATTAAACAATGTTCAATAATCCAACTAGATTCTTCTTGTTTCTATTTCAAATACACCCAAACCATCTTGGCCTTGGTGTGTTTTAGTGTAATATCATAAATATACTCCAGCTTTTTGTAAGGTCATTCAGCAGCCAAGTCTAAAAGAGAAAGTTCACAAACATATTAGCATGCAATCATTTGCATGGCCTTCTTTGAAAGACTTGATTACTATAAATAGACACACTAAAACAAGCACTCGTCTGAATTAGAGATGGATGCTAGGCATGCATACACCAAAAAATGTAATTTTCCTTATTGCTTTCCCTGTGTAATTAAATGTGAAATGTGCCATATATTTTTTTTTCTATCCCCTAACCACTACGTTACGTATTGTTTGTGTCATTATGCGTAACAAAAAATGATAGTTACCATTATCATTCATTTGTAAAATTAATTTGTAAAAATATTGCAGTCAATTATACTGTATGTAGCAAGTAAGACTTATGTTTTGAATTATGAAATATGTTTTTTATAATATAAAAAGCAATTTCTCTACAGCTGTACTTTGTGACACTGAGCTATTGTCTATATTTCTGGCACTATTTATATTATCAGTCGATAAATGTTTAGCTCTATCAGAAACAACAAGTAATAAAAAAACCCCAAAAAACAAGAGAATGTGATTTTAAATGAAAGATTAAGACCTTACCTGTTGCCAAGAGCAAATCTGTGTAAATATGTAGTAAAGTGAGCCTGCCTGATCCCAAGGTGCAAACCCCAGTCCACTACTTGATGTTTGTTAATCACTGAACAATGATCCTGACATTTCTGTAGAGCTTTTCTGAGCTCTAAAAGTAGACACATTCACCCAGGATTTATGCACAATGTCTGAAACACATTATCTATCCACTTCCTTAGCAATGCTGCTCACGTCTAATACAAGACAGCTACTAAAGCACATTCAAGGGCATTCCCCAAGAAACAGTATGCTAATTCCACATCTCAAGCTGCTGCTATCTAAGCTGGGCCCAGATGTATATCAGAGCATGCTGCTGAGAGAAATGGGTGTCATAAACACACATTTAATAGATAATTCAGACATGTGATTTTTTTTATTACTTGCATTTAATTTCCTTCCATAATTATGCAGTGGTCAATACAGTAAGAGTATTTATTAAAGTAGAAAGTGCCATAGGTACAATGCCTCAGGTTCACATTCCACATTGACATATAAAATTCTGGTATGTAATTCTGATAGCTGAAAGACCTTCTGATTTTCTATAAAATGCACATTGGCTTCCTGCTGGCTTCAAGTAAATGCTTTAACAGACAGCATCAGCCAATTGTATTATTAAAATAAACCATAGACTCCAATTTACAATGTTGCTGATTGATTCTTCTCATTTATACACTTGATATTTATTGAATAAAAGGTTATAAACACTGCTAGGTGATTATTGAAATATGTAAACTAGGCATACTTAGAACGCTTAAAAGTGCTTCAAGGGGCAGGGCTTGTAATGATTCCATGAATATGTGATTCACCTCTGCTCCCTGATATCCAACCCTGTAATCAACTCATGAAAACAATAGACTGACTCCCGATCATATGGATCTCACTCAGTCATGCTTCTCCAGGACTCCTCCAAACAGGCTCCACAGTTACCTATCTAGAATGGTGGAAACGCTAGCTGCCTCCGAATAGCATCAGCTCCCATTTCGGAACCAAACCCAGCTTCTTCCGATCAGCCAAATGCTGCCTCTCTGCTTTCCTCCATGGATTTTGAATCAACTCACAGTGTAGAGTATCTCTGGTGGTATAGTCAAATCCTCCCCACACAAGACAACATAACCTCTTAGGTTTAAATGAATACTTTTTGCTAGAAAATCACTTAGAACTCCCAAACATATATATACAGTATCTCACAAAAGTGAGTACACCCCTCACATTTTTGTTAATATTTTAGTATATCTTTTCATGTGACACCACTAAATAAATGACACTTTGCTACAATGTAAAGTAGTGAGTGTATAGCTTGTATAACAGTCTATGTATATTTTCTAATTAAAAAAAAAACTGGCACTTTAAAGGCATTAGGTGGAAGTGCTCCGGTCCTCCAAGAGCATTGAATCAAGTGGGGGCGTCGAATGACGTTGCTTCAACCCTGCAATGATATGAAGATGAGTGGGGGCCCTCTTCCCCTTACTCATCTCCATGTCAGGCTAGGGAGAGGATCTGATAGCCTCCGCCACTACCGCCAGCTCCGGGGGGGCCCTTTCCCATCACCAATAAAAGTGATCTCGCGGTAAATCCACCTCAGAGACCACTGGGGTTATGGCAGCTAGCTGCTGCCATAAAAACGATATTCCTCTTCAAAGTACTGACGTATAATGACGGTGGGCAGTCCGTAAGTGGTTAAAACTGTTAGGGGCTGTAATGTATTGTCGGATCCCGGCAATATAGATAAAAATAGCAAAAATACAAACAAAATGGCGTGAACGTCCCCCCTGAAGTTCTGGTATGGATATTAAGGGGAACCCCACACCAAAATTAAAAAAAAAAATGGTGTGGGGGTCCCCCAGGCCCTATATACTCTGAACAGCAGTATATATACTATGCGGCCTGCCCTGTATACTCTGCCAAAAAATTGGGCCTTTGGTTTTGGTGGCGTCAGAACACTGTAAGCCCTCACAGTTACTTTTGTTGGGCTCAGGAACGGGCCCAGCTGTGAAATATTATATAAAAAATTGTAATTACATGCCCCTCTTAAACAGGGACAGAAAAATTGGGCCTTGGGTGGTGGTGGTGGTGCCACAGCACTGTAACCCCTCACAGATACTTTTGTTGGGCACAGGAATGGGCCCAGCTGTGAAATATTATATCAAAAATTGTAATTACATGCCCCTGTTAAACAGGTACAGAAAAATTGGGCCTTGGGTTGTGGTGCCCTAAACCAAAAAGATTGTTCAAAGCTAGCATCATCAATATTGAGGAGGAATAGGATAGTCAGCATAGGCAGTCTTCAAGGGATCACAGATCCATAGCAAATTCAATCAGTTACCTCAGCATCAGGTGCTCGATAGCTGCTGATCCAAGACTGATTCATGTTTTTGAATGTGAGCCTATCAACGGAGTCTGTGGACAGGCGCACTCATTGATCCGTTACACACCCTCCAGCAGCACTGAATGTGCATTCAGAAAGCACGCTGGATACAGGACGGACCAGTAGCTCAATTGCATATTGAGGAAGTCCTGGCCAGTGGTTCATCCTCAAGACCCAGCAACTCAGTGGATGCTCTGTTGGAAAGGTCTCCAAGTCTGCTCTTGCCCTTAGATATTCCTGCACCATATAATGCAGACGCTGGTGATGGCTGCTTGAACCGATTAGACCCTGGCGCTGAGGACTGAAAAATTGTTTAAAGGCATTGGTCAGCTGGCCACCTTCTCCAACGCTCTTCCTCTGATGGAACGAAGCCTCAGCAACACGTTGTCCAGCACCAGGAAATGGTAACCTCCCAGGGTCTGGAAATGCGTTACACAAACCTTTCTTCAAGACCTCCTTTAGATGTTTCATCCTCTGGTCCCTCTGCGAAGGCAGGATGAGTTCTGCAACTTTACCCTTTGTAACGTGGATCAAAAAGGGTTGCCAGCCAGTAATGATCCCTTTCCTTGATACCACAAATCCTGGGGTATTTTCGCAGGCTTTGCAGAATCAGGGAGGTCATGCAGCACGAAAAACCATGAGGGTTTACAACCCCTTTAAAAGTCAGCGGGGAGTCAGCAGCGCCCTGCACCTGCGGAGCTCTGCGGTGTGATGCAATAGGGTGGCTGCCCTTAAGCTGCCCCTAGAAGACATCCTGCCACGTTAGAGTTGTGCCTTCATCTCCTCCTCTCTTTTCTCAGGAACCCAAGTACAGTCAGTGATCTCATCATCCCTCCTCGTCACTGGAGCAAACTTGGCAGTATACTGCAGCTAGGGGAACATGACTGCCAATTTCTTCTCCTTCTGTGGCACCCCCCCTCTCTAGGCTCATGTTACTCCCTTCCTCAACCTAAGAACCAACATCTGGGCCATCAAATTGCTGCGCATCCTCCATCAGCATGTACCCGACACTGTAGTGGAATAATTTCGGGGACTCCTCCGTGCATGATGGAGGGGCTATGAAAGGAGTGACTATGGACAAGGAGGCGGTGGAATAGGCCACTTTGGAAGCTGCCTTGGAACGCAAACTACTCTGAGCCTGGGTGACAAAGAATAAGGAGGATGAGGACGGCTTTGTTATCCAGTCCACCAACTCTTCTGCATGTTGTGGCTCAATAACACAACCAGTAGCAGAAAAAAAGAACAAGTGTGCCCCAAGGCCACCTTCAGAGAATGCATTGTGTCCACGACCACCACTGTTGACACAGAGGTTGCTTGAAGCAGCCACGATGCAATCACTGGGAGCCACCCTGGTGCTGGAACGCACTTCTTTGACATGGGCCAGCTCTCTTGTGACAGAGGGACTCTCCTGGAACTTTTTCGCACAACTATAGCGCTCAACAACAGCAGCCATTGCCATTTCATCCAGGGACTGGGGCTCGGACTGAGCCACCCATCGGTGGAGCTCCCTGGGTAGTCCATGCAGGAAATAGTCCAGTGCGACTCTTTCCACAATCCGAGTGGGTGTCTTTTCCTCAGGTTTCAGCCAATCTTGGAACAAGTGCATCAGGTGGTAGAGCTGCGCACGGGCAGGCTTAGCCTTGTCAAAGCGCCAGCCATTAACTCTGTTCGCCCTTAAAGCGACAGTCACTCCCAGCCTTGCTAGGATTTCTGCTTTCAGGAGCTTATAATCCCATGCCGATGCAGTGGCCAAGTCACAGTATGCTTGTTAGGGGTCTGCAGTCATGAAAGGAGCCAGTACATCTGCCCAGTCTTTATCAGGCAGACCTTCCCTTGCTGTAGCCCACTTCAAACATTGCTAAGTATGCTTCCACGTTGTCTGAGGCTGTCATATTTTGCAGGGTCCGCTGCACTGCTTTCTGGGGGTCGCTCTTTACAGCGGGATCAACTTTCGTCATTTCAGCCAGCTGGGTCACCGCCTTTTGCAGTCCTGCTAGCTGTTCAACCAGTAAGTGGTTTGTTTCCTGTTGCACAGCGACTGCCTGGGCATTAGCCATTGCTAATTGTTGAATTAGGTCCTCCATGGCTTGTTCTGAAGATTTCACAGTCTGTGCAGCTTTCACCCAGGACATGGGATTGGCCTGTACTCCTCAAACTGCCCGCATTCTCCACCAATTTGTAGGAGATCAGAGGGTAGAACAGCTGACTCAGAGACAGTCCAGTAAAAATAAAAATGGCTTTATTCAGCAAACTGGCAAAAACAAACAGAAGACACGAAAGACTGTCTTGTCACACAGGTAAAGCTCACAGTTCCGCAGCATACAGGCTTACAGGCAATAGTTCATGGCTCTAATCAGAGCTACAGTCTTTTATGTGGTTAAGCTCACCCAGCAAGTACACAATCCAGCAATGGAACTTTTTAGACAGCATGCTGCTGTGTCTCTCTCTCCTACTCAAACAGCTCAAATAAGCAGGTCTGAAAGGGAATTACCTGCCCTCTTCGATTAACCCCTTCTTAACCCTGCCCCAGGCTGACCCTCTACAATATATAAATATCAGTTACACTGCCACTAACTGAATAACCTGCCTGCTTAATCTAACTCAAGCTATCTCTCTGTCCAGGCCAACAACACTACACATGGCTGCCGTGTAAGCAGCCTTATATAGTGTGGACTTAGTCCCCCTGAGCCATGATTGACCAAAGGGACCCTGCCTTCGGCCAATTATGGCTCTCTCAGCAGAGCGTGTTGTGATTGGCCAAAGCATGCAGGTCAGGTGCATGCTTTGGCCAATCATCATACAGCAATGCATGCGATCTTGCAGTACATTATGAGGCATTCCGCGGCGCTCAAATTTCCCTCAAATGCCCCATAATATTTGCTGTTCTGTAAACGGGCGAACACCTAATGTTCGAGTCAAACTTTTGTTCGACCCGAACATCGAACTCATCCCTACTAGGCCACAGAGCAATGACACCTCTTCTGATGTTTCATCAACAGCATGAAGCTACATACTGCTGGGGGTCCCATTTCAGGTATATGTCCATAAAGCTTGAAGTCATGAAATATCCACACCACTAAAGACCTCCCAGCCCTGTTTCATATGCTTGCAACTGACCCCATCAAGATCCTGAGCTGGATGGCACCATCTCCCACTACTGCTTCTCCACAAAGAGCAGAGCCCTGGAAGAAACATTCCAGTCTTTCAAAGGACTGCTGATATAGCCTTCTCCAAATCTGATTTTGTTTGCAATGTGGAAGCTACAAGTGACCCTGCTCTCAGTTTCTCCCCTCTTCTACAGGAAATGTCTGGGATCCCTCCTCTGCTATCAGACACACACCTTTATTGGAATGTGGTACTTTCTCAGCTTGTACATAAAGCAGCTCTTGCCTCATGCACCTTTCATGGACTCTTGGCTCAAATATTGCTCTTAAAAAATAGAACAGTAAGTTCTCACTTGAGGAACCTATCTTAAATTTGCTCTCATTTTCACTTCCCTTCAGTCTTTCATGATGAACTGAGGGCTGATCTATCTTGATCAAATGGGCTCATTTACTCATTTAATCGAGAAAGACCAAAAGACACACCATATACTCTGTTAATGAGATCCTTTGGGTCCACTGTACCAACACTTGGATGATGCTCCTATTAATTGGTGCAAAAAATACCATTGATAGTTTTGAATATTGCTTCATTCTCAAAACACTTTATAATTGCACTTTACTCTCACTTTAATGCCAACATTAGATTCAACTGTACTTTTATCAATAGCTTTTTTTTTTACCATGCATAGAACCTGGCAGGGATGCTCATTGATTTCTACATGTAGCCTTAAACCCTATCTATGCAGTATTAGATCAAACCTGGATATAATGTTCACCTAGAGTCCAGGGTCACAGGATGCGTGTCGAGGGACCTTCCTCTTTCTTTCTAGGTAGAGACTGCCCATGAAGTGTAACTGCATTTACACTTTATTTGAAATTAGAAATAGTCAAGTGAAGGGCATTGAAATTAACTTAATTTTAATAATATTATATTAAACTTGATTACATTTGAGAGGAGATGCTTAAGAGGAGATATGATCACTATCGAAAATCAGCTGCGATTGCAAAGGCAGTTAAACTAGGACATAATTTAGGGCAGGAGGAAAAAAGATTTAATCTTAAACTGCAGAGGGAGTTATTTACAGTCAGAGAAGAAAAAATATTTAACTCTCTTCCATAGCTAACCACATCTAGGTCTGCCCACTGGTTTATGGATTGACAGAGCTGCTCTACTGCTGAAACCCTCCTACTGTGAGCTGCTGTGACTGGAAGGAGTAGCATTTTAGGCACATATGAATGAAAATTTTGTTCACTCAAGGGAGGTAACATAGGTTTTTTCTTTTCACTTTTCAATGCTTGTGTGTCACATAGTACCTGAATGTGGGACCTGCTTAGACTGTCAAACAGTGGTGACAGAAGTCCACTAATTTTGCCAGTATTTTTGGTGGAAGACTCCTGTTTGTAACCCCTTCTCATTTGTTTTCACAAAGTCATTCAGATACCCTGTGACTGTCTTTTTTCTGGTCAAGGACCGCCATTATACAACCATTATGTAGTTCTTAAAATATAAGGGAATGGAGTAGATATGAGTCAGAGTGTGAAATCTTTAATATAATTCAGTGTTGCAGTGGCAGAATGGAGAGAGAACAGAGTATCCAGTCTCCAGCTGTTGCCTGAGTTGGGAGCTTGCCATAGTGAATTGTTGTTGCTTCAGTAATTCAAGCCTTTAAAGGAGAAGTCCAGCCTGAGCTTGTTTGGCTTGGCTTCTTTTAAGGGCCACAGAAGTGCAATTCGTTTTGCACTCCTGTGATCCGTTTTCAGCAGAGAGCGGTCTGAAGTCCACTCTCTGCTGACATCACTGGAATCAGTCCAGGCACCGCATGATCATGACAATGAAGTCTGGATCTACCAGGTGCCTGGACTGATGCCTGTCTCAGCCTGTCAGCGAGCCGCTGAGAGACTGAGATGGCCGATCCCTGCCCTTCCACAGCTCAGCGCTCTAATGAGCGTTGAGGAGCAGAGAAGAGAGCTGCTGATTGACAGTCAGCAGTTCTCCTCTCAGGGATCTGTCCAAGCCATCTGAACCGAGCCATTGGCAATGTTCGATGGCTCAGTTCTCAGTGTAGAGACGCTGGGGGACAGATGCAGCATCCACCTAGGTAAGTAAAAAAGGGGGAAAAAAAACAAACATACTTCTCTTTTAAGAATGGAAATTCTCTGACATATTTTTACTCAGTTGACAATCACAAGCTGGTCTCTGTGATGGAATAGCCCTACTGGTTTTCCTCTTGGCTTTTAAAGTGGCTTAGAAAAGCTATGCTTTCTCCAGAAGGTTTGAGAATTTAACAATAAATTTATCTTGGGCTATATTAAAAATTAGTGTAGTTTTTAAACTGTTTTAGATATTGGCTATTGTAGATTAAGGTCATATCTGTTTTACAAATTGCTACCAAATTACAAAACTACTGAAGTTCCATTGTTTAGGATCGATTATATATATATATATATATATATATATATATATATATATATATATATATATATATATATATATATTCTTTCGTCTGGTATCATTTGGAATCTATCATTTACATTTCATGTACATATTTCTTCAAAAAGCAACATTCTAGTATTGCAGTACTGTACTATGTTCAGTTTTAATGTGCAATGGATATTGCAATATCCATACCTCCTTTTCCCAGATCCTGCAGGACTGAACTGGAATTTGAACAAAATCTCTGGTTTGCACAGATCCAAGAAATATCTTCTTGGAAGGTGCTAGAATGTTTATTCCAGCACCTGGCACATGTATTTGACAGTCTGTGTGTACTACACACAAACACAAGAGAAAGATGTTCTCCTTTCTTTGGATCTTGCAGCTGTAGCCAGCTGCTGATTTGTGCACAGCTCCAAACATAACTGTTCTATAGTAATTCATTTTAGAGTTATATGTATTAACATGCTGTAGTGGCACCAAGTTTTAAAAGGATTGCTTTAGATTGTCATCATCTGCAGCATTCAAATATTCCTGTGTTAAGTTTGAACCTGAGCTTTAAAGGGTAAGTATACTTTCATATAAAGTACACTTATCGTTTCTGTCCCCCAAATTAAGTACCACCCTAGCTCCATACTTTCTGAGTTCGAAAAGGTTTACATACTGTTGGCCTGGATATTCCTCCTACAAGTTCATGTGTCACACATTGGAATTTCAAAGACATTTATGAGAACCTAAACATCTCATGAACATCTGCATCAAGAAAAAAGGCCCATAGACTTCTAGGGAGTACTACTTTGCAAGTGTAAACCAGAATAAGATCTGGGGTCATATTTTCCCTTCAAATGTGGGGCAGGTGAGCTTTGTTGAGACATCAGAGATCTAAATAGATCTCTGATGCCTCCTCTGTGTGCTGCATGTGGAGGTTGTGTACAAACAGCAACATTGTTACAGTTTGAGGGAAAAAAAACTATCTCAATGACTTGGTCTACTGCAAACCAGCCTTTATTGACAGACATACTAGATATGTTGCTGGCAGGGAAAGGTTAAAAGTATACAACATACTTCTAAATTAAATGTAGATCACTCATTCAACTTCTTCCCCTGAAAAAAGGATCCTCCTACCTAATAAAAAATGTTTGTATCCAATTTGCTGAACAGGACAATGGATCCGAAAAAAAAGTGAATAAAGTTCTGTTGCAATGTTTTTAAACTGGAGTGGTTCCTCTTCTTTGTTGTCTTTGGGGTACATTCTAGTAGAGAATTTCATAATTCTTTTATTGCTTTCACCTTCCTGTCATATCTTTTCCACTGATTTATTGATAGCAATTTCTCAGTAAAAAGTAGAAAAGGCATAGTGCAAGCTATCCAACAGAGGTGAAGCCATCTGATTTAATGACACCATATTTTCAGTGCCTGAAAGGGCAATGAGAAAAAAACCTTCCCGAAGGTTTTTTGTCTCACATTTATCACTTATTTTAATCTTTAGCAAGTATTTTTTAAATACTATTATACTTGGATATCATTTTAAACTCAATAAATGTCAAATTAGATTTATGGATTTTTATTTACAAATGCAGCTGCCCTCCTTGAATTTAAAGAAGATAAATTATTAATTGTATGAATTAGTTAATATGTAGTTTCATATGTACGCATTGTCCTTTATTAGGTGAACTGTAAATGTTTTGATAAAGCAATCTATTCATTTTGAATGGGTTATACAGACAAAAAGGGGAATCAATAAAATACACGCAAGCACACTTTCATATTCTTGCTGTAGTCAGCCTAATGTCAAGTTCTCCAAAGTGTCAAAGCTATGGGTACATTAATGTAGAGAGCAGAAAGAGTAGTTTCACATTACACTTATTTTTATAAATGTGAAATATGATACTGTCAAATAAAAGCTTAAATCACTGTGGAGTATAAAGATTATAAATAAATAAATAAAAGGAATATAAAGTCAGGGTGCTTTCAGGATTGTGAAGATACTCTGCCTTCTGTAAAAGTCATGAGCTATTGGCAATGACTAAAAGGACAAGGTCATGAGTACAAGCAGTAGAAATTAAAATTTATTTGCAGAGATGCATACCTTACTGTCTATAATAGCAAAAAAAGGTAAAGCAAATTTTATGACAATAATATAAACTACCCACTGAAAGTACAGTTGCTGGCAGACAGTTTACCATTCTTTATTCCTCAATCAAAAAAGCAATGCTTCGGGTCCAGGACTTTATCCAGATCTGATCAAGGTCAAGCCAGGGAAGGCATTTGTCTACTCATGATCATTTTAACAGACGTACTTTTCAATTTCTGCAACAGAGCTTTATTCAGACATCATGACATCCTAGGCACACTTTTTGTAAAAGTTCCACCCCTTGGGTTATGCAATTAGTTTGGAAAAAAGTAATGCTAAAGTGTGCTATTGGAAGATGCATTGGGATGGATTTATATTCATAACTATTTTTTAATTGTACAAACCAACAGACAAGAAAAATAAAAAAAAAGAGGTGGTTTTAGGTTTTCAGAACTAGAAAAAAATCTTCTGACTCTTTAACATCCTTATACACTTCCCTTGCTATAGGTTTCCAAATATGTACATGGGTAGCCAAAGGAGGTAAGCAAAATAATAAAAAAGGATCACAGTTTGTCTGTTTGGAGGCTAGCACACGAGTGCCTTATGATAAATTCAGTCCTACCCGACATATAGTTGTCAGCAACCTGAAAGTGTACTAGAATGTGCAGCTTCAAGTTAAAAAATCCACACTAGTGGTACACTTCAGGAAAGAAAAGACATGCCATGAAAATTTGCGGCACCTGAAAGAGGATTAAGATACATGGAGGCGCACTAGTAATCATCACCTTAGCACTGTATTTTCCATATAGTATAGCAGCGGCATTTTGTATAAATGCGAAATATATCAAAATTAATCCAGGTACTTATAACATGGATGAGGTCTCCAGGTAGATACTAATGCAATAAGGGAACATTGAGTCTGACTTGTTAACAAAGTTTAAAGTCAATTTTCACTTATGTTGATAAATGACATGGAACAAACTGAAAATTTATTTTGCACAGAGTACCAAATCATGCACAAGGAGATTGTAAAAAACAGAGTTTTTGCTTCCACATTGGATTGGATGATTGGAGACAGCACAACTACATTCATTAGGCAAAAGTTCTTTGCAATGTGAACATGGGGAGTGATGATGATGATTCTATTAAAGTGTAAGTAATGCCTAACAATTAACTTCTTACTCACACCATTTGGACATTTAAATATATCACTTAAAGTGTTTTATCTGTTTGATAAAATACAACTTGTTGATCCTGCCTGAAATTGAGCACTGCCCTGTGTTCTGTACACTCTGCCCTGTCCTGTGTCCTGTGCACTCTTCCTGATAACACTAAGGCCACTTTCACACTGAGGTGTGTGGGCGCTGGCGGTACAGCAGCGCTAAATATAGCGCCGCTTTACTGTCATTTTAGCAGCGCTAGCAGGAGGGTTTTACCCCCTGCTAGCGGCTGAAAGAGGGTTAAAACCGCCTGGAAAGCGCCGCTGCAGCGGCGCTTTCCAGGCGGGTTTGGAACGCTCCCCCATTGTTTTCAATGGGAAGTGGCGCTTTAGGAGCGGTAAATACACCGCTCCTACAGTGCTCCAAAGATACGGCTTGCAGGACTTTTTAGACCACCCTGCAAGCACACCGCTCCAGTGTGAAAGCCCTCAGGGCTTTCACATTGGATTGCATTGAACGGCTCTTTCAGGGCGCTTTGCAGGCGCTATTTTTAGCACTTTAGCACCTGCAAAGCGCCTCAGTGTGAAAGGAGCCTTAATATTATCAGGAAGTGTGTTAGGACTACAGAACACTTCCCTATTATAATATGGTAAAGAAGAGATGGGGAGGTGTTCTTTAATCCTAGTAAACATGTCCTTGGATGACATCTAAGCACAGAAAAGGTGAAACATATTACAGTTTTGTTCTCATTTTATATACACTTTAAAATGTGGTTACACTTTTCTAAATGCCTTTTTGTCATCTTAATCCAGTTAGAAAATAACTGCATAGAATTACCACTACCACAAAATTGTTTTAATGTTTAAACAATACATAACTGTTTTGTATTTTAAGTATTTAGAAAATGAAAAACGGAAGGCACAAAAGATTATTAGCATTGACAGTTTAATTTTCCCTCTAACTACTTGACAACACAAGCCAGCCATGTAGCATAAAATTTAATAACACAGTTCCCTCCTGCTTTTAAACTTTGGTACGAAAAGTAAATCTAAATGGCTATATATTATTAAAGAACTCATAAATATTAAATTATATACAATTAAATATTAAAGGATGAATATTATTTGGAGACTGTTGCTGTTTCCTGCATTTTAAAAAGAAAATGTATCATTAGAGGTCATCTGTTTATGCAGATAATACAAAAGATAATTTACTAATGTATGTATGTATATATGTATTGAAAAAAATACGTTAATGTTATGAAATTTCTAAATCTAAATGCACAAAATATTGGTTTACATTACTTTTCCATAAGTCCCGTTTCAAAAACTAGACTCTGGGAGAGTAGGAGGTTGGGACTGTGTACATTTATTGTCCAATAAGAAGGGAGATGACACAGGAGGCTGCAAAGCAAGAACAGTGTGGATGATTCACTAAGGCTTGATTCACACTAATCCGTTTTTTGATGCATTTTGCATTTTGCAGAAATGCAGGGAAATTTTTTAACATGGGTTCCTATGGAACATGTTCACATCAATGCATTTTTGTGCCTCTGCGTTTTTGGAAAGGGTCAGAGACTTTTTTCCCGCAAAATGCAGAGTTTTGCATGTAATAGAATTTAATGGACCCGCATGCAAAACACAAGTACCGTGTTTTTAACTGCGATCTTACCACGATTTTGCCGCGATTTGCATTTTGCATTTTTTTATTTCTTCTTTTTTACACTGTATATAGCTGGTTGCTAAGGAGGGGGCCAGGAAGTCAGCCACTGCGTCTTTACCAACCGATGAGTCATCAGCTGTCAGCTGGCTTCCCCACACAGCAATTTTTTTTTTTTAAATGGCGTGGGGTCCCCCCAAAATACATACCAGACCCTTATCCAAGCATGCAGCCCAGCAGATCAGGAAAGGATGCCACCCCTCCTGAACGATACCAGGCCGCATGCCCTCAAAATGGGGGATGGGTGCTTTGAGGCAGGGGGGCTGTGCGCCCCCCACCCCAAAGCACCTTGCCCCCATGTTGATGCCCGGTGGTTGTCGGGTTCTGCAGGCGGGGGGGCTTATCGGAATCTGGAAGCCCCCTTTAACAAGGGGGCCCCAGATCCTGGCCCCCCCTATGTGAATGAGTATGAGGTACATTGTGCCCCTACCTATTCACTAAAAAAAAATAGTGTATTAAAAAATACAGTAGACAGTTTTTGACAAGTCTTTTATTAACAATCTTCTTCTTCTCTGCTTCCACTTCTGGTCTTCCTCCATCTTCTCCTGCATCTTCATCCTCCGGTCTTCTCCTTCTCCCCCTGCTTCATCTTCTGCTCTTTCTTCTGTCTTCACCATTTTTTTAAAAAAATTTGGTGTGTGGAGGTCCCCTCCGAATCCATACTAGACCCAAGGGCCTGGTATGGACCTGGGGGGACCCCACACTGTTTTTTCTCTCGATTGTTTTTAGCCGGTAATTCTTTTTTTTATTACATTCAGCGGGGAGCAATAAATCCAAGGCCAATAATAAATAACACGTTATCTCCTCCGATTCCGCAACATGTCTGGTTGACGAACGGCCATTCAGAAACGAACTGAAAAGCACAAAATGAAAAGCGCAAACTGAAAGGCACTAAATGAAAAGCACAAAATGAAAAGCGTGAATCAACACTCACCAAACTTCTACTAACATGAAATTAGCAGAAGGAGCCCAAAGGGTGGGGCTAAAGAGCTGAAAAACCACGAGTTCTTCAATACGTTCATGTTTGTTGGCCGAGGTTTTGTCTGTGGAAAATCCGATCATGTGTACGAGGCTTTACATATATTACATACAGATATTTATAGACTGTTAAAGTAGAATATTTGTGTAATGGAAACAACAGATATTGTTTTAAAATGAAAACCACTGGAAATGGCTGAATGTAAACAAGTAACACTTTCACCAGCTTTCCTTGTAATGGGATGTCAGCTTACTGTATATTCAGCCCAAAATCTGATATCTGTCTGTGATAATCAGGCAATTAAGAAGTCTAGACAATTGTGATTATTGACCTGTACGATTCTCTACAGCATGAACATATACTGTATGCATGCATACAATATCTTAAGGGGGCTAAAAATTACACTCAACCAAAACATTTACCATTTTCAAATCAATCTCTTTACATATTAAGATTTTTTTCCACAGATGTTCTGATTCTAAATTGTGATTATGCTGTAGGGCAAGTTTAGATACAAACAGTGCATAGCGGAATTCTTCAGAGACACCAGTGACTTTTGAGATCAATTAGTTATTAATCATTTTAATGCAAGTTATTATAGCAGTATCATTACATATTTTATTGGTTTAATACCACAGGGTACCAAGTGCTATAGCATGTGGTCCTGCTCAATTTTATCCCTTCATTTTTAAGCAGCGTGGTCAGAAAAGTTTTCCCACCATATCCAACAATGCTGCTAGAAAGGAGACAGATTTGTGATTGACAACTCTAGTCTCTGGTAGCATGGACTCCTGAAGAGACCAATGCTGCCATTTATAAAAAAAAACCTTCACAAACAAAGTCTATCAGAGTCTATAAGAGAACTTCACAAAAAAAGTCTATCAGGGCTGCTTCTACACATCTACAGCCCAGCGGATGGATGCTGCATTGATGTGTGAGCTTTCCATTTTCTGAATGAGAGATCAGCAATGTCAGGCTGTGTTATACATGGCACCAGTTCATACATCATTCAGAGTTGTGGCTCTTTGTAATTTATCTGGAGCTGCTTGTACAAAAAAAGGAAAACAATTCTACACACAGAGCTAAAGCACTGAATGATCTTTTACGATTATGAAGGAACGAACAGCACTGCTTGTTCCTTCATGATAGTGAAAGCGCAATATGTTTATAGGTGGGGCTCTGTGCTGACTGTACTTCTCCTCACAGGGATGCCCATAATTTGGGTGTCAAAAGGGGGCGGGGGCTACAGCCAGCATGTAGGATTATGTTAGGGGATAGCAGAGCCACAGATCAAGATTGGACAAAGTGCTATATTTTCACTTGGTCCCCCGGGGAGTTAAAATAATAATATAAAAATAATGATCATTCTTTTTTTAATGTCTCTAATACACTATATTTGCCAAAACATGGTTGATTTCATAGTTACCTTTTTTCTACAAAAACAGCATGCTTGACACTCAGGCTTAGTCAATTTTTTATTGTATTCATTTATAAGCCAACTTAAACTTGGGCACCAAAATAAAAATCAGCTTTAACTTTCATACTCACCTCTTTTCTGGCACTGTCCCAACATACTCTCTTTGCCACTCCTCCTGTGTTAAATGATGCTCAGAGTCTTTCAACCCGCTTCTTGTAAGCCCTGAGCGTCAAGGCTCTGCTACCCACCTTGAACTCACCAGAGAATGCTACAGAGAGTGACTTCATGTAATTATGCCCTGAGTGGAACTTTCTCATACAAATCTATTTTCTACAGCAAATTTTGTTCCACCCCCCTCATCTCTTTTGGCAAAACAGCATCCTCATACTAAAAACTTTCAAGTGCCAAAATGAATGGTACCAGCAAACCTGGGCAAGTGGCGATGTCACTTCTCCAGTCATGTGGCAGTGCTTGGGCCTAGTGATTATTTGCTAGACCCAAGCACTGTCATAGGGAGGTTATGTTCTCCTCCATACTTGACAGTGTCAAGTATTTTGTATAGCTACGGATGAGGAACAAGCAGGGGATGACCACTGGTCAGGTGAGTATAGATGGGTTGGGGCACTTGCAGAGATACTGTAATTTTCACAGTGTTTCTTTTAAAAGGCAAAGGTCTTCTATGTGTAATTTTTTTATTTATTTTAATACCAGGCTTAAATCAGTGCCATGTTTTCTATTTTAGGAGCAATTATGAAAAATGAAAAAAAGATGTAGAAAGTGTAGGAATGATTATATAAATCAAACTGAAACATGATAAAAGCTTTGTTCTATGTTCTTAAACATTTAGTTGTAGTTTGTAGATCTACCAAATTCATTTATCAAAAATGCAAGGAGAAAAGCAGCAAGTGCAAAGTGTAAAAACAAACAGCAACCAATTTGAATTCAACTGTTTTATTAGATAAGTGTTCTAGCAAAAATAGATTCAATGCAAAATAGTATTACTATTTCAATTTGAAAATATAATAGTTTACTACACTTAACCACCTAGCAGTGTTTGTGTTCGGTGTTAGCAGCCGTTCATCCATTTTTATTTATACATTTATTTATTTCATGCACTGCGTGGAATCCTTTATTACACCATTCAAAGTTCGCTTGTGTAGTATAATTAGTGAAACTATATTTAAATTATTGATTGTGTTTTTCCACATATTATTTCACTCCCAAATTCCAAATTGGTGTTACCATGACTCTACTTCAGAAGCCTGACCATTGTTTTGTTTCCTTATCAAATCTCACATAGGTTGTAAACAGCAACCTTATTTAGATCCTCCAATCAGGCTGGGACCCATGTACATTTGCTAGGTGTAGCAACCAATCAGTGTGCCTTATATTAGCCACTGTACAGAAACCGGAGGGGAGATGTAATTCAATGAACTGTTACCAAGCTGTGATGTCTCTCTTTATCCTAGCACACAAAATCACCTGACAAAAAGCTGAGAGGTAAACTAATTCCATACTTGTACTGTACATTAAATTGTAAAAATACTTTTTGTGTATAATTAGTAAATTTCATGTAGCCCCCTGTACATATGCTGTACATTGTGTTGCAAATATTATCTATTGTGATATTTGTAACTATTATATGACCTGCAGAACTACTACTTGTCCAAGAATCCTTATATGTAGCTGTGTTTATGTAAATACATATAGTGATTGGAATGTAATTATACACTTAACTTACCTAACAATATATGTGTTCGTTTAGACAATCTGCAGCATAGCTATAACAAATCTGAGTTTAAATTATATAAATGGCAGTTACTATATTTCAGTTAAACTCTTGAATATTACGTTGATCCATAACAGCCTTTGATATTAGTATACGGACTGCAGTACTTTAAACATGCTTTAACCGCTTCCCGACCAGCCGCTGCAATTATACTGCGGCAGGATGGCTCCCCTGCGCGAGCTCATAGCTGTATGTCGGCTTTTTAAAACGATGTAGCAGGTGCGTGCACCTACAGCATGTTCCTGGAGCTGATGCGCGTGCCCTGCGGGCACGATGACCGCCGGGCACCCACGATCGCTCGTGACAGAGCCAGAACTGGCATCTGTGTGTGCACACACAAATCCCGTTTTTGTCAGGGGAGAGGAGACAGATCATGTGTTCCTACCAAGTAGGAACAACAATCTCTCTCCTCCTCTATTCAGCCACATTTCCCCCACAGTTAGAACACATCTAGGGAACACCTCCTAATGTTAACCCCTTCCCTGCCAGTGCCATATCACAAAAAATGGCCTGGTCAGGAAGGGGGTAAATTCTTCTGGGGCTGAAGTGGTTAAACAAGCATGTCATGTAAAAATGTTAATTTATAATTAAATAGTTAATTTATTAATTATAACTTAAGTAATATTTAAGTTACTCAGATGATAGAGTAGCTTCAACTAATAGTGTAAAAATGTTGCTAGTAGTAGTTAGTCACACTCATCTGGATTTGTTCTGTAATGTTCAGAACAGTTTGTAGCTTCTCTAAGCCAAATCTTCAGTTTACCCAAGAATATTGTTACCAAGATGTTTTTTTTTTTCTTCTTTTTTTGTGAATAAAATACATAGCAATTACTTATAGACAGTCCTTTGGTACATTCTATTTTTAAAAAGAAAAGTAAAACAATATTAAAGAAAGTGTAACTGTGTACCAAAATCTATCGAATTTAGAGCAACCCTCTTCTTTTTAAAATGGTCTGTCTAATTATTTTTTTCCCAATAATTGAATAGAATTGAATGAATATTAAAACCAAATTTGAATCAGTGCACAAGTACAATAAATAAATGATTCACTGTGTCAAACTATTTGCACCTCATAAATACATTGAATAATAAATACACTTTATACTAATTATCCTGTATTTATATAATGCCAACATTTTACGTAGCACTTTTCAGAGTACATGGAATCAGGCACTTCAGTCCCTGTCCCCTCAGGGGTTCACAGTCTCAGTTGGTCTCAGACCAATTAACCTACCAGTATGTTTTACAATGTGGGGAAAATCCATGCAAATATGGAAAGTACAAAAAAAAACGCAACGCAGATAGCATCCCTGATGTGATTTGAACTCAGCCCCAGAGCTGCATAACAAGTGCCAATGCTAGCCACTTAGCTGCCATACTATATTCATCTATTTTACCGCTGGTGCTTTTAATATGTTCATTTATAACATTCATGTCAATAATTACCTCTGTCTATTGATCTCTAAATCTTATGCCGCGTACACACGAGCGGACTTTACGGCGGACTTTGCCCGGCGGACTTTTCGACGTACTTTCCGACGGACTTTGTGAATGAACGGACTTGCCTACACACAATCCACCAAAGTCCGTCGAATTCGTACGTGATGACTTACGACCGGACTAAAACAAGGAAGTTCATAGCCAGTAGCCAATAGCTGCCCTAGCGTGGCTTTTTGTCCGTCGAACTAGCATACAGACGGCGGACTTTTCGACCGGACTCGATTTCAACGGATAAATTTTAAACAAGTTTCAAATCTAAGTCCATCCAACTTTTGAGAAAACAAAGTCCGCTGGAGCCCACACACATCGAATTGTCCGACGAAATCCAGTCCGCCGGGCAAAGTCCGCCGTAAAGTCCGCTCGTGTGTACGCGGCATTAGCTGTTACATTGATGGACATTGAGAACAGTGGATAGTCCGCAATAGCCAAGAAAGATTATGCTTCGGGTAACTAAAACTTGACACACTTTACAAATAGAAATATTCAGAGAAGCTTACACTTTGATCATTACTTATGAAAAAGAAGATTAGAGGCAGCCCTTGATAGCCTGTTGATAACTGCTAGAGTAAAAAGGTTTAACCTGAGATTTTTCAGAAATGAGAAAATTATCAGTCATTTGTTGAAAAGTGTTAAATATCTCCAAATAACAATTGCTTCAGGTGCAAAATGGTTAAGGGACGCCCTTAAAATCTTTGCATTCCAGATCTTTAATATCATGCTAAATAAAATTCCCAGTGTGAGCAGGGAAGAATTAAGGAAGCCTCACATAATATGGGCAAAAAACTTTTCCTGCTTTTGTTCTACTAAGCCATGCACAGAAGCTAAGGAATACTAGAAGAAAAGCTAAGTGTGGGTGGTAAAGACATGCGAGTACCATAAACACATTTATTTTCATAGGAAAATATGTTGTTTTACTAAAATTGTCATATGGCTATATTACTTGTTATTTGTATATGTTATATATAATTTGTATATTTAATATGTACATATAATCTAGGTTTGTTTCTGGTTGTCATTTGGAACCATACTTATAGAATGAATATTACAGGTAAATTATTACTGAATGTAGCCTAGTTTACCAAAGTCAACAACCTGCTTTAAATATTTTTTGGTTTGGATTCTAAAAAAAATAAGACAAAATCTAGTGAAAAACTATCTTCATATTGGCGTATTATCTTCAGAGTTTCCAACTGTAACTAAATTAATCTCAGTAGCAATTCATTTTAGTGACTGCCCATTACTGGTTCTACTTTCCACAAGGTAATTTTTAAAAAAAACTTATTTGATCAATGAGAAACTTTGTAGTTATAAAGAACCTGACCTGAGAAGCTCAGCTTCTCCTCCTGGAGCACTAGAAATGATTAATAGCATTAAGTTGGTGCTTTTGGCTGTGATCATCATGGCAGGGGGCAACACAGAAACCCTCCAGAGACTGGAATGCCAGACATTTACATGGAGTTCTAAGATGGCATCATAGAGTACAAGGAGACCCACATTTTTTCTATTTTTAATTAAAGATTAAAAAATATAGAAAGGCAATAGCCATCAGATTGACTAATATTCATGTAATAAAAGACAACTGGATTGGAGTGAGTCAAGTGTTTACATTTACTGATATTAAATATTAATATCAGAAAAAAAACAAAAGTACCTGGATTTAAGCTGTACAGTCCTAAAACCTTGCACTACTTCCCAAAGAGAAACAGAATCCCTGCCCTAAAAAAAAGACACAACTTATGAACTATTATAGGTAGTCTGCACTGTTTAATGACATACTGTATGCACAGTTGTGCTCAGAAGTTTACATACCCTGGCAGAATTTATGATTTCTTGGGCATTTTTCAGAGAATATGAATGATAACACAAAAAAAATCACTCTTGGTTTGTGTTTACTCTTTTTAATTCATAATGGCAACAGAAACTACCCAAATGACCCTAATCAAAAGTTTACATACCCTGGTGATTTTGGCCTGATAACATGCACACAAGTTGACACAAAGGGGTTTGAATGGCCATTAAAGGTAACCATCCTCACCTGTGATCTGTTTGCTTGTAATTAGTGCATGTATATAAAAGTTTAATGCGTTTCTGGACTCCTGACAGACCCTTGTCATTCAGTGCTACACTGATGTTTCTGGATTCTAAGTCATGGGGAAGGCAAAAAAATTGTCAAAGGATCTCAGGAAGAGGTAGTTGAACTGTATAAATTGGAGAGGGAAATAAAAAGATATCAAAGGAATTGAGAATTTCATTTAGCAGTGTTCAAACTCTAATCAAGAAGTGAAAAATGAGGGGTTCTGTTGAAACCAAACCACAGTCAGGTAGACCAACTAAAATTGCAGCCACAACTTCCAGGAAAATTGTTTGAGATGCAAAGAAAAATCAACAAATAACTTCAGGTAAAATACAAGACTCTCTGAAAACATTTGGTGTGGCTGTTTCAAGATGCACAATAGTTAGGCACTTGAAGAAAGATGGGCTGCATGGTCGAGTCGCCAGAAGAAAGCCATTACTACACAAAAGCCACAAAGTATCCCGCTTACAATACGCCAAACAGCACAGAGACAAGCCTCTAACCTTCTGGCACAAAGTAATTTGCAGAGATAAGAGCAAAATTGAGCTTTTTGGCCACAACCATCAATGCTACATTTGGAGAGGAGTCAACAAGGCCTGTGATGAAAGGTACGGAGGTGGATCGCTGATGTTGTGGGGATGTGTGAGCTACAAAGGCACAGGAAATTTGGTCAAAATTGTTGGCAATTCGACCTGTCATTGGCTACAGCAGAATAAAGTGAAGGTTCTGGAGTGGCCATCTCAGTCTCCTGACCTCAATATCATTGAGCCACTCTGGGGAGATCTCAAACGTGCAGTTCATGCCAGACAGCACAAGAATTTCCAGGAACTGGAGGCTTTTTGCCAAGAGGAATGGGCAGCTTTACCATCTGAGAAGATAAGGAGCCTCATCCGCAAATACCACAAAAGACTTCAAGCTGTCATCGATGTTAAAGGGGGCAATACACGGTATTAAGAACTGGGGTATGTAAACTTTTGATCAGAATCATTTGGGTAGTTTCTGTTGTCATTATGATTTAAAAAGAGTAAGCACAGTTGATTGATAATAAATGGCTTCAGTCAAACACTAATCATGAGTGAAAGAAAAGTTTTTGTCTTATCATTCATATTCTCTGAAAAATGTTAAAGAAATCACAAATTCTACCACAGCATGTAAACTTATGAGAACAACTGTAATCTAAGTAGTTGTTCTCATTTGGATAGGGGAATTATGTAAAAGTACTCACCTGAAAAAAACTTAAAATTAAGCCTCGAGATTAACACAGTCCATCCCACCTGTTTATTATTTCAGTTTTTCATCCAGCATTGCTGTAATACCCAAGTGTACCCTACTCCCTTTTATTGTTAATTTGGTGATACTAAAATGTGACGGCTAGTGATGCTGGAGCATCTTCATTGTGGTTGTTATTTATTTAATTGTTGCTTACAGCCACCACACAGATCCAAAACTGTTTTGATAACTAGAATAAGATTGGTGATGCAGGGTGCAATGATAGGCATTCGTAGATACATCTCTACTGACTCCATGAGGGAGTCTGTGTGTTCTGTGGATATAGTGGAACTCCACCAAAATGCAAACCTGCATCTGAGACTAACTGGTTTTACTTTTTTCTTGGAATTGCACTGGTTTCGGTCTGACAAATTAAATTAGATTAGTATAAAATCAATAGCAAAATATTCAAAAAGAGTTGCTGTGTTTTTAAAATATACCTAACAAATTATGTAAATGAAAGGCCTAAATAAAATGTATATATACACTGTACATATATATAGAAACCAATAACACTTATTTTGTTAATTCCATTGACGATGTCAAAATATTTGAGTTCTGGTTCATGAATATGTCATATTTCATTCAAAATATAGAAGCTTGAGTGCTGAGTTGTCCATGAGGCATGTCTCTCTGTCTTTTTGTATAAAGGAACATATTAGGTGACTAGATGAAGCTATTTGTCATGTAGCCTTGCATTATTAAGGTTTATTTGTTCCACATATTTGTTGGCTCTTTTGAACCAGTCGAGAAACTCTTTCATTTGTCTAATTTATAAGCTTTCCCGGGCTTGCATTCTAGTAGTTTAGAAGTGTCACCAGCAATAACTATGAAAAATTGCAGTGTGCATCTTGCTCTCCTTTTCTTTTTGCAGCTTTACAGTCTATCCCAACTACCAAAGGGACTTCGGTTTCAAGATGTAACAAATCTAATTTAACCCTGCTGAATTTCAGTATCTATGCCTAATGGTCATTTTGTAGAGCTTAAACACATTTGAACTTGTGCTGAATCATTTATTGTAAAACGAAAAATTTAAGTAAAGAGATAAAAGTATTTAAAGTAAGTGGCACAATGCATCCATAGTTTGTCAAGTTCTTACCAAATGCCTGTGGTATTTAGCCCCAATAAACTGCCCCAGGGGCTTAATACATGGCAACACCAGGTGCAGGCACACAAGCATGCTTATTTCCAGAGTTTTCTGGATTTGTTCAAAACCCAGAGAGCTCTATGAATCAAATTCTGTCCAAAGAGTCAAAAAGTTGATGACTTTTTTGCTTCTCCCACCCAATTCATATTAGTCAATGAGGTATTAGAGGACATATTAGAGCATCACATGCTTTGGTGTTACCAAGGTGCTCTGCATATAATTTTAGGCAGTTTTCTGTCCTTTAGAGGTGCCTGCTGTAGAAATCTGAAGAAAATGCGGCAGCATTAAAATTACTACAGATATACCTTAACCACCTTACTATACTACTATTGTAAAAAAAAAAAGGAGCACCATTAACCACTTGCCAACCACCCGCCGTCATTATACAAGTTCCCGCGAACCGTCATAGCTGTACGTTGACCTTTTAAGTGGGGATAGCAGGCGCGCTGCACTGCGGGGGTGCCGATGCACACTGTCAGCCATTGCGATGATCACCTGCCATACACGATCGAGGGCACGAGAGCCAGCACAGGGACCAGTGTGTGTAAACACACAAATCCCTGTTCTGTGAGGACAGGAGAGACGGATCGTGGGTTCCTACTAGCTAGGAACAACATTCTGTCATCTCCTCTAGTCAGTCCCATCCCCCTACAGTTAGAACACACACGAGGGAACACAGTTAACCCCTTGATTGCCCCTAATGTGTTCCCCTTCCCTGCAAGTGACATTTTTACAGTAATCAGTGCATTTTTATAGAATTGATTGAGATATATAATTGTCAATGGTCCCAAAACTTGTCAAAAGTGTCCGATAGGCCATAAATATATCCCCTATTTTGTAGACGCTATAACTTTTGCGCAAACCCATCAATATACGCTTATTGCAATTTTTATTTCAAAAAATATGTAGAAGAATACATATCGGCCTAAACTGAGAAAAAAATTTGCTTTTTTTAACCGCTTCCAGAAGGTTGGCTCCCCTGCGCGAGCCGTCGTAGCTGTACAGTCCCATCCCCCTACAGTTAGGACACTCCTAGGGAACACCCTTGATCGCCCTCTAGTGTTAACCCATTCCCTGCCAGTGTCATTTATACAGTAATCAGTGCATTTTTATAGCACTTATTACTGTATAAATGTCACTGGTCCCAAAAATGTGTCAAAAGTGTCCGATTTGTCCACTGCAATATTGCAGTACCAATAAAAATCGCTGATCACCGCCATTACTAGTAAAAAAATAATAATAATAGAAATTCCATAAATCTATCCCCTATTTTGTAGATGCTATAACTTTTGCGCAAACCAATCAATATACGCTTATTGCAATTTTTTTTACCAACAATATGTAGAATACATATCGACCTAAACTGAGGAAAATTTTTTTTTTTTTTTTTTTTTAAATTGGGATATTTATTATAGCAAAAAGAAAAAGATGTTTTTTTCAAATTTTCGCTCTTCTTTTGTTAACAGCACAAAAAATAAAACCGCAGAGGTGATCAAATACCACCAAAAGAAAGCTCTATTTGTGGGAAAAGAGGACGTAAATTATGTTTTGGGTAGCCAAATCACACATAACTTATCTGGCCATAAAAATTGGGAAGCTACTTTCTTCCATATACCACCTTAACTACCCACCTCTGATTACCAGGATATCCCAATAAATGGGAAACTGGATGTATCTCCCTCTCTCGCTTCTGGGAAGATGTCACCTAGTGAAAATGGTCAGTTTTGCATGCCTATTATACCCGCTACAAACGATCTGAAACACAAAGATATCAAGATACTAAAAGCCATTTACAAATTTCTCTGGCAAAACAAATGACCACACATTGCCTTTATGAAACTATATTTTCCCAGGAGTGAAGGGGGTATTAATTGTTCAAACCTATAACCTAGCATGTCTTCTCCACATAGGCTTAGATTGACAATCACAATCTTCCAGATACTCCAATTACCTCTTGGAATCAACAATGGCTCACCCCTACTCACTGGCTGCCCTCCTCCACTGTAAGTGGAAGTTCATCCCCCTACTTTACAGCACAACCTCCATCTATGAGACACAGCCATTGCATAGAGGGAATTGAGGAAGAGCCTGAAGCTCTCACCTTTCATATCCAGGCACCTCCCCATCCAGGAAAACCCTAACTTCCCACCGGGTATGGTTCACAAACCCTTCCTTTTATGGAAACAAAAAGGCCTCACCAAATTCTCCTAACTATGCAACATGGAAACAAGGCAACCTCACTCCTTCTCAGTTATTGCCGCAGCCTTCTCTCTCCCCCAATCTCATGCCTTCTACTTTGAGCAATGTGTCAGCTTCCTTCGTAATGCATGCAGAAGGGAGAATAAAAGATTCAAAAAAACTATTACAGATCTAATGCTCCTAAATGGCTCCTACACCATCTCTGACATCTACAAACCTCTCCTTCAAAAACCCACTCCCCCCATCATCTTCTTCAGCAGCAATTGGAGCAGAGACTTCACTGACACTGACTTAGTGGACAAGCTCCTACAAGGATATAACAATTGATCCCCAACGAATCATGGAGAGAAAACCCAACTAAAAGTCATACATCGTGCCTACATCCCCTTCCTCTATGACAAAGATAACCAAAAATCCACCACCTGCCCGCTTTGCCACCAAATCAAACCCTCATTATCTCACCGCTTCTGGCCGTGCGCTTTCATTTCCACCTTCTGGGACCAAGTTCTATCCTTCATATGCGGCATAACCCTATTGAAACTGCCAAAAGACACTCTACTCCTCATATTCGGATATTGGGACAAACACCTCCTTACTAGGGAAAGGCAAGCGGTTCAGCCCGAGCATAAGTTCGGGCCGAACTTTGGTTGTTCGGATGTTCTGCAGAACACCAAACAGTATGCGGTGTTCGGGCAAATTCGAAAGCCACCGGAACACCGTTAAAGTCTATGGGACAATAACATGAAAAATCAAAAGTGTTCATTTTAAAGGCAAGTTATTGTCATAAAAAGTGTTTGGGGACCCGGGTCCTGCCCCAGAAGACATGCATCAATGCAAAAAAAGTTTTAAAAACATCAGTTTTTTTCGGGAGCAGTGATTATAATAATGCTTAAAGTTAAACAATAAAAGTGAAATCTTCCTTTAAATTTTGTACCTGGGGGGTATCTATAGTATGCCTCTAAAGTGGCACATTTTCCCTGTGTTTAAAACAGTCCTTGTACAAAATGACATTTCTAAAGGAAAAAAGTCATTTAAAAAGTACTTGCGGCTATAATGAATGTCGGTCCCGGCAATACGGATAAAAATCATCGAAAACGGCATAGGATCACCCCCCAGTCCATTACCAGGCCCTTTGGGTTTGGCATGAATATTAAGGGGAACCCAGCGCCAATTTTTTTTAAAAAAATGGCATGGGGGTCCCCCCAAAAATTCATACCAGACCCTTATCCGAGCACGCAACCTGGCAGGCCACAGGAAAAGAGGGGGGATGAGAGAGCGCCCCCCTCCTGAACTGTACCTGGCCACATGCCCTCAACATAGGGAGGGTGCTTTGGGGTAGTCCCCCAAAACACCTTGTCCCCATGTTGATGGTTAAAAGAAGTGGTTAAAAAAACATCAATCTAGAAATCACACATGGTTGGCCAGTGTGCCAAATGCTTGTGATTGAGCTGTCATTAGACAGCCCAGATCACAGGCAAAATATACAGAGTCAATCAGAATGGCCCTGTACCAATGTGATCACTGTGAACAATCATGTTGATCACGAGTGTAAACACTTTATGTAAACAAACACCAACCCACCCCTATCTCTCACAGGAGCTGATGATCACCTCTCACTCTGCCAAAGAGAGAAAGGGGGAGAGCCAGACTGCTGCTGAATTGGTAAACATGTTTCTAATGAATGTGTCCCTAGTTATAATTAAGTAAATTCGTACAGTATATCTATTCACAATAATTCTGCTCTCTTGCAATTCGTTTCGGTAATAAAATTTGGCCAAAATTATGGTTATTTGGAGATTCAGGTGTTTCCGGATCTCCGAATGAAATAGTAACGAATGGGTCCAGTATGGATTTTAAAAATCCATACCAGACCCTTATCTGAGCATGCAGCCCGGCAGGTCAGGAAAGGGGGGCGAGCGAGCGCCCCCCCTTAAACCATAAAAAGCCACATGCCCTCAACATGGGGGGTAGGTGGAACCACTACCCATTCACCACAAAAAAGCGTACAAAGTGAATAAAGACAGTACACTAGTTTTGGACAATTCCTTTATAAAAAACAAAACAATATTCCCTAATGTAGATCCATCTCACGCTGCCTGCCGGACCTGGAAAAAATAAAGAAAATTCCTCTCTCATTGAATGCTCCTCACTGACTGCCTGCTCCTCCATCTGACATTTCTTAAATAGGTAAGGGGCGGACTCACCCGATAATGTCAGCGGGTAACCCCGCCCCCTTGTGAAATCACCGACTGTAGCATACACAAGGTTGCCCAATGATGTCATTGGGTGGCTCCACCCCTTGCCTATTTAAGAAATGTCAGATGGGAGGAGCAGGCAGTTGGGGGGACCTTTAACGAGACTGGAAGTTTTTATTTTTTTCGGGTCTGGCGGTGCATCGGGCAGTGTGAGAGGAATCTACATTGGGGACATGGTTTTTTATTTTATTTTTTATTCAGTTTGTACACTTTTTTGCTGAATGGGTAGGGGTACTATGTACCCCACAACCACCACTCAGGGTTGTGAGGAAGAGGCCCTTTTCCCCATCAACATGGGGACAAGGTGCTTTGGGGTGGGGGGGAAGAGCCCCCCTGCCCCAAGGAACCCCCTATGTTGAGGGCATGTGGCATGGTATGGCTCATGTGGGGGCTCTCACTCGTCCCCCCCTTTCCTGACCTGCCGGGATGCATGCTTGGATAATGGTCTGATATGGATTTTGGGGGCCCACGCCTTTTTTTTAAACTTTGGTGTGGGGTTCCCCTTAAAAAACATACCAGATCCTTGGTCTGGTATGGATTAGGGTGGGACCCTGCGCTGTTTTTTTTTATGGAATTTTCTATTGCTGGCATTCCAGCAATACATTTTAGCTGTCAGTAGGGAAGCATACTGACAACTGATGAGTCGATTGTTAAGGACGTGGCGGCTGGCTTCCCGGCCTGCTGCTTAACAACCAGCTATTCTTCACACAGAATTTGAATCGGTCGATTATTTTTCAACCGATCTGACTTTGAATCGTCCCGAAAATTTGGAATTTGTTAGCAAAAAAGAGAATAAACGAAACAAAATGTAACTAAAACAAAAACTAAACAAATTCAGAAAGGAATTAACTAAACAAAATTTGTACCACAACTAATCTATTCAAAACAAATGTTTCGGTTCTGCACATGTCTATTATACACATAGATTGTTAGTTACTTTTCCCTGCCTCCCTCTTTACATGCACAGCGTGTTAATATTGATCTGGCATGAAACCATACTAAATCAGCTTCTATAGCCAGTGCATCAACTGAACCTAGTGTTGTAATGTTGTATTACATGTGCCAGTACATGTGTAAGTATGTGTTACTCCTCATAGAATGTATGCACCCCCTTCTGCATGTACATGTATGAGTATTACACCTTTTCCCCTATAGAATACATTTTGGTCTAAATGTATGAAGAAAATGTTCTTGTTGTGTTCTGCAAGAAAAAGTAAGGGAAACAGACCTGTAGTCTCCTGCAGTCAGCCTGTGACATTCCAAACCACCAGGCCTACTGGCTTACCCATAGACTCTACCCATAGACTTTCAAGCTTAGCCAACGGAAAAGTATAGTGGTCATGTGCCCACTACAAAAATTGGCAAAATGGTATATAATCACGTGTGCTTGCAAATTTTCACTTTTTAAGTTGGGCTTCACTTTAAGATTAAACTGGGTCTATAATGGATGTTCATTAAATTTATGAATAAAACAAGTAGCAATTATTGCACAGGAATTATACAATATGAAAAACAGCTTTTCCAAAAAATGTATAAAATGTTTAAATATTTCAAAGCATGCCTGTAAAACAAAATGGGTACAACCGTTTTTGTGAATCAGCAAGGGAAAATCCTTAATCCAGTTTTCATTTTATTTTGCAAATAACTTTTTCCATCCTTTTTTTAAACAATAGCTGCAAAATGTTTTAGAAAGGTTTTTTTTAACTTTCACTATTATGCTGCATTTTGTATTTCTAGGAGAAGAGATACAAAACGAAAGCATTTTTAGAAAATACTTATATGTGGCATACCTTTAAGCAATTAAAAGATAATATGCTACAGGCACAGCTGGCAAGCGTACAAATACCATTTGTTAGGAGCAACTATTTCAAGCCTGTAAAAGTTAGCTGTGCTGGAGTACAGGACAATATGGTAAAACAAAATGTCTTGAATACACTGATATACATTGTTAAAATTGTGCATAAAGATATTTGATTTCATTTGTGTTCACTATTTATTTTAACAGAACGTAAATAATACAACTAGTAGAAAATGTTCTTTGTTAGCAGGAATCAAAAGCAAGAATACAAAGGAAGGAAGACTGACTCTTCACTAATGAGCAATAAATTATTCAACTGGAAATAAAATTATGTTTTGTATTGTATAAAAGTGCTGAACTATAACAAGAGCAGGCACCAGATAAACCAGACCAAGCGACTTTGTAATAGGATTACAATCTATTATGAATTCTATAAATAGTACAAACATCAGGATGCCTCATGGCTACATTAAGACAGCATGCAGCCCTTTCCAACAGGCAATGCTTTTTAATTTTTTTATAGTGGAATACATGGTATTAACATGAATTACTTTTCAAAGGCAAACATTCACCATTTCCATTCTTTAAAATAAAAGGCTAATTGTTACTATACCTTTTAAATATGATTGGTAAAATCCCGTCTTTGTTATAGTTCCAGTTCAGAGTTCGATCTGCTCCCTACACAAAGGAAAGATAAAAAAAAGTTACATTTATATAATATTGAATAACTACAAAATTCCTCAATCTTTATTTTTCTCAATTAAGTTCAAACTTAGATCTGCTTCCTACATTTAAAAAAAGGATGCTACAGGTATATATGTATATAAGATACAGTATAAATAATAACTACATCGTTCCATAACCCCCCCCCCAAAGAAAAGACCGCTAAGGAGGCCCATGGCCTCTGCGATTTATTTAATGCATGCCTTTAAAAAGGCCACAGAACGAATTGTAATACATCCCAATGAGTTTTATTCTGTCAGGATATTTTCCAAGTCAATGAAACTAATGCTGCGTACACACAAGCGGACTTTCCGGCAATAAAAGGTCCGACGGAACAAATCCGTCGGCCATTCTGATCGTGTGTGGGCTTCATCTGACCTTTTCTGTCGAAAAATCTAACGGACCTTAGAAATAGAACATGTTTCAAATCTTTCCAACGGACTTGATTCCTATTGAAAAAAACGTTTGTCTGTATGCTAGTCTGATGGACCAAAAACAATGCAAGGGCAGCTATTGGCTACTAGCTATTGAACTTCCTTTTCTAGTCCGGTCGTACGTCATCACGTTCGAAATGATCAGACTTTGGTGGGATCGTGTGTAGGCAAGTCCGTTTTGTCGGAACTCCATCGGAACTCCATTGAAAAGTCCTTCAGAGATACAGGCGCATGTGTGGAGGACTCCAATATGGCCACGTAAGCCGGGAGCTCCTCACTACCCGAGCCAGCCAGCAGCCCTAGCATTGAATCAGAGCCAGCAGACAGCCCGTGCATACCGGGAACCGATTGGGGAACGTACCCACATCCCCCCTATGCCAGGAGGATCAGCACGGAGGGACCTGGGACCTCAATTTTCTGCCGAAGGAAACCAGGCCGAATCCAAGATGGCGGCCGCATCTCAGCCACGAGACACATTCCCAGGGGGACAAGCAGAAAACAGGCAAGTGATCGCCCCTGCAACTTTAGCCTACACACCTCAAGCGACCTCCACTATCCCTCTCAATGTATCCCCTTCACCAGCATCCACAGAATCGTTCATAGAACGATCCCTGGATAACTACTTGCTATCTCCTATGGGAGCTACTCCTAACCACCAGGACACTAGTAATACCCCTGGAGGCCCAGACCCTGACATACCCCTGAATGCAGGAGATCTCTTTATTAATCTGTCTGAGCTACTTGAGAGGGGTCTGGCTCACACAGCCAACAAAATAACGAATGATATTCGTTCTGATTTCCAAAACCTGGGCACCAGAATAGAAGCAATTGAACAAAAGCTTGATTTCACAGTATCAAGGGCCAACCAAAACACAGACCATATTCAGGTTATACAAGAACAATTGGATGTAGCCCTAAATAGGATCGACGATCTTGAAAATCGTTCAAGGAGGGAGAACTTCAGGGTCAGGGGCATCCCAGAGTCTATCACAGACGTCCCCAAAACTGTCCAGGACCTTATCAAAGTCCTCATACCTGCAATATCCCCACATAAGCTGGAGTTAGACAGGGCCCACAGATCCTTGGGCCCCCCAGGAAGGACGGGTCCCCCAGGGATGTGGTGGTGAAATCACACTACTACAGAGTGAAAGAAGAAATTATAAAACTCTCCCGCCAGCAATCACATATTTCTTTTCAAGGACATGATATTCAGATCTTCGCGGACATATCACCCATGACTATACAAAAACGCAGAGCCCTTAAACGACTACTAGTAATCCTCGCGCAGAAGGAAATCAAATACTGGTGGGCTTTTCCCTTTGCTCTAAAATTTACCTATAAAAGGTAAAACCCACTCCTTTACCACCCTCCCAGAAGGCGAACGGGTGCTTCTTTCCCTGAAATTCATATCACAAGATCCAGCAATGGACATGTGGAATCTTCAAACAGGATCCTCCAAGAGACCCACTCCTGCTAGTCCAATTTCCCCCATATGGAAAACAAACAAAAGCAGGCGTTTGAGGGTAATCATGCCCACCTGATTTCTGACGACTCAATATCACTTACTTTTATCTCCTCAGAGACAGGCCCCGCGTGCTACATTCCAAAAAGTCTCTCCTCTCTGACTTTGGAGACCTCCCAGACTCCCTTTTCATGCTCTTTCAATGTGACCCCATGGGTTGACGGTGCATTCCCAAGCCCAGTCAATCTACCTACACTAAGATTTTGGGACTGAAGGACCTCAGCCTTGCAAGCGACCTGTTCACGATGCAAATTCCAAAGACATTTACAGCTCATTTCTCAGGGCCCAGCCCTGTGTGGCGAATTTCTAGAGGTTCTCCTTTCTGAGTCCGAATACTTTCCTGTTTCTCTTTTCCCACCCTACCATCGTGTCCCCATTGGTTTGTCTTTGGATCCCCTACCCCCGTCAATCAACACATCCTTAGTATGTGGGACAGAAGGAACACAGTCGAACAAGTGTCTTACTTGCATACGCAAATTCCAAAGACTCTAATGGAACCCATTTCTGACGCACTTTAGGTTCCTTAAAAGATGACCCTCACCATCCCAGGATTTCGGGGACTTTGCTTATTGGAGGTTTTGGATGTTCCCTTTCCCCGTTTCCCCCCTTCTTTCCCATTTCCCTTCCCTCCCCCCCAATTTCTCCCCCTCCCCTCCCTTCCCCTCCATCTGTCCCCCCCCTTCCTTTCCTTGATCTATTTCGCTTATCCTAGGCATCGATAGCCGGCTGGCTTTGATTCTTACACTTACTAACATTATAGGTTATATTTTTGTTAAATTCAATGTTATCTAATGTTTTCTTTCTACCACCAGGGTTGGCTATGGCTGGGGCAGCAGTCATGCACCTCCATCCATCCCGCGACAATGGTTTCACCATTTTCGGGAGATGGAAAGATAGCCCCTTTTGAGGTCTACAACAGTATTTGGTACGGCGATAATGGGAGGACCCTTTCCCCCTCCCACTATCGCAGGCCCTTGTTTGGCCATTTTGCAATCTATCTTCCTTTCTCTCTTTTCTTTCCCACTAATCTTCTCTTCTCTTGTGCCAGTCCACAGATGCCGACGCTCCAATTCCCCCGTTCCGGGTCCCGGGTCCTGCTTCATCCCTCGATCAACACTATTCCAAAGCATTTCGGAGGAGGTAAGTGATGTCTATTTCGATGTGCCCCTCTCCTTCCCTAGCCATGCCTAGTAAAGTCGCGCCTCCACCAGCCTTTAGGCTAGTCTCTCATAATGTCTAGGGTCTTAATTCGGCTATCAAGAGACGAAAAATGTTTCAGGCTTATCAATCCCAAAAAATGGCAGTAGTTCTGCTTCAGGAGACCCGTTAACCTATACAATATTCCCCTTCCTTTCTGCGCGCTCATTATCCCCACTTCTCTTTAGCAAATGCTGAGAATAAAATGAAAGGAGTAGCAATTCTATTTGTGAAAACATGTAAATTTAAACCCCTACACAGGGACCACGAGTACACAGGGACCACGAGGGTAGGTTTATATTGGTCAAGGGAACGTTAGACGACCATTTGTACTAATTCATATCCTATTATTCTCCTAATAAGGGCCAGGCAAAATATTTTCAATTAATGTTTCAAACCCTAGGCCCCCTACTGGAAGGAACAGTGATATTTGGAGGTGCCGCAAAACCTCTTCTTGCTCAACTCACCCGTCCCACGAAATCTAGCTCCAAGATAGCGAAATTGATTTTCCAACAAGGCCTCGTCGACATCTGGAGGGAACATAGCCCGACAAAAAGAGATTTTACACACTTCTCGAACCCTCACCAATCCTATTCCAGGATTGATCACATACTCATTTCAGCAATACATATACCCTCAGTGCTCAAAGCCTACATTAAGGATACAGCCCTTTCGGACCATTCCATGTTTGTCATCTCTCACTAGAGACTCAATGAAAATTTGCTTAATGACCCCATAAAAGTTAAAAAAAATTGAGAAGGAGCTGAAAGATTACTTTTTGCTGAATGACGTGGAGGGAATCTCGGCTGAGATTCTATGGGCAGCTCATAAAGCTACAATCCGGGGAAAGCTTATCCAAATAGCTTCACAACGCAAGAAAGAAAGAGCTGCGGAGATAGAGAAACTAGAGAGGGACTTCTCGGCCTTATGCATCGACACAAACAAGACCCGTCAAAAGTCCAAATAGCTCAGCTGGACGCGGCCAGATTAGATTTAAACTTAGCACATACAGTTAAGGCCGAGAAATCATTAAAATGGAATAGTGCGAGATTTTATCATCAAAGAGACAAGATGAGCACAATGCTAGTGAGGAAGCTTTTCCCCAAGTTTAGCGCCTTTACACTCCCAAAAATTAGACTACAGGATGAATCCACAACCTTAAATCCCCAAAGAACCCTACAAGCCTTGCAGACATTCTACTCTAAACTATATCAGAAAGGCAACACTATAGAAGAACCTTCCATAGACTCCTTCCTAGTTGACCTAAAGATACCCACAATACGTAAAGAACATGTAGAAATCATGGAGACACCATTCTCAACAGAAGAAACACTGGATGTGATCAAAAAGTTAAAAGGGGGCTCAGCACCAGGCCCGGACGGCTTTCCCAATCAATATTATAAAACCTTTGCTGACACTCTAGCTCCACGTATTACTATGTTTTTTAACTCCAAACGGGAGGGGGCACCCAGTAGACTCCCAACTTAATATGGCATTCATTTCAGTAATTCCCAAACCTGACAAGGACCCGAAATTAGTAGAAAACTACAAACCCATATCCCTAATTAATAACGATTTAAAAATACTTACCAAAATCTTGGCCAACAGAATTAATTCGTTCATCAACCAATATATCCACAGAGACCAAGTTGGATTTATCCCAGGGAGACAAGGTCCAGACCAAGTAAGACGGGCGGTAGACATTGTCTCGATCCTGCAATGAGGATGGGATGGAGGCCCCCGCCAGGAAGGCCTATTACTTTCGTTGGACCTTCAGAAGGCCTTCGATTCCCTCTCATGGCCATACCTGTCTGCAGTTCTAAGATGATGGGGATTCGGGGAGAACTTCTTGGGGATCTTGAAATCTCTATAATCTGAACCAAAAGCTAGGGTTAAACTGCAGGGGTACTATTCGGATCCCATTCAAATAGCCAGGGGCACCAGGCAGGGATGCCCCCTATCCCCATTGATCTTCACTTTAGCGATCAAAGTCCTAGCCATTGCGATTAGGTCAGATCAAAATATCAAGAGCGTTCGTTGTGGACCAAATATCCACAAGTGTGCTCTTTTTGCGGACGACATCCTTCTCTTCGTCACCTCCCCAACAACCTCCCTTCTTAACATAAGTAAGCTCCTTGAATCCTTTGGGTCCATATCAGGTCTTCAGGTTAACATGCACAAATCCCAAGCACTAAATATTTCTCTGCAACCCTTATTAGTAGAACAGCCTAAACCTTCCCTCAAATTTAAATGGAGCAACACCACAATCCACTATCTTGGGATAAATCTTACCCCCAAATTTGAACAGCTTTACCTAGCTAACTTCCCTCCCATGTACCGCAAACTTGAATCTGACCTCCAAACTTGGTTACGACACAACATTTCATGGCTAGGCAAAGTCCATTCTATCAAAATTACCCTACTACCTAGGCTCCTCTACTAGTTTAGATCACTTCCGATAGCAATTAGAAGACATCATCTCAATTCATTCCAGGGGAAGATTATTAAATACATATGGGGAAAGAAAGGTCACAGACTAGCCTGGCATATTCTCTATAGCCCCAAGACACGGGGGGATTGGGTCTGCCTGACTTTTTTAGGTATTACCAGGCAGCTAGGCTAGCCCAACTCTCGACGGTCTATTTTAGATATGAGAAACCTGACTGGATAAATATAGAGAGACAAGCGGTCCCAACGTATACCCTAGACTTCCTCCTGTGGTGCCCCATAAAATTTAGGCCCCCTGTAATGTCACCTACGTTATCCCACTGCTTCAAATTATGGGACGACATGAAACACCTCCCCACCCTGATTTCAGACATCCGCCCACTAGATCACATTTTTGATAACCCTCACTTCAGTCCAGGCATGAACATCAAGTCCTTCCAATGGTGGCTAGATAAGGGGATGTACCGTATTTGACATTACTTCTCCCTCTCTGGACTGATCTCGATGAAACACTGTGTAGAAAAACTGGAACTCCCAGATTCTGAGAAATTTCGATTCTTACAAATTTTCCACTTCCTGTCCACTTTAAGGAGAAATAATTCTACTCCCCGAGAATTCACACAATATGAGAGCTGGTATGGCCAGGCATTGGAACAAAAGGGGGGTATATCCATCACATATGCATCACTCTTGGAACCCACCACCAAATTTCCTTACATGGAAGCTTGGGAAAGGGATCTACAGGAAACCTGGGACCTGGAGGAATGGCACAAAAGGGGAACAAAAGCTTTCAAAGGTATTTTGAATATTTCTTTGATAGAAGCAAATTTAAAAGTGTTGATGAGATGGTATCTTGTCCCCTCCAGATTAGCACTAATGTTTCCTTCCACCTCACCATTGTGTTTTAGAGATTGTCAAGCCCAGGGTTCCATGCTTCACATTTGGTGGGAGTGCCCGAGAATCAGAGGATTCTGGAACAAAATATTTAATTTAATGAGTCACAGGCTTTCCCGTTATGAAATCCCCCCACATAGCTCTGCTTAATGCCCAAATCCCTAAGATTCCAAAACACGCTTGAAAATTGATATCGTTTATGCTCCTGGGAGCAAAAAACACAATGGCTAAAGCCTGGAAGCAACCCACAGTATCTCTCCAGGCCGCCAAAAGAAAGATTTTGTGGATCATGTCCCAAGAAAAGTTGGTAAGTGCTATGACGGACACCACAGAGTCCTTTGAGGCAACATGGGAACCCTGGGCTAGACACATGGGCATATCCTTCATTCCTGCAGTCAAAGCGTCACAGACAAACTTATAACAGCCTCTATCTGGCATCTATTCCTTGAATCCTTTTCTTCCTTTCCTTTCTTCTATCCACTATACTTATCTGTTATTATAATAGAGTTTCAGCTAGCAAGAATACTTTCTCATCTGTTCTTGTTTGGAGCAAGAGCCTTTACCGTTATCCTAGGGACAGGAGATAACAACCAGATGCAATAACACATGGAAAATCCTCTCTGTTTAGACGAGACTAACAAAAGAGCATATTTTACTCTCCTTTGGACTCTCATGTATCTCCGGAAACTGCCAGTATTCCTGAGATGCGAGACCAGTCCTGATCCCCAAGGAGCAATATTTATCTCCCTCGATAAGGGGTGTCAGGACCATCGACTAATTCGAGTGCACTTAAATGTTATCCTCCTCCACGAGTCTCAGATACATATCACTATGGGGGGGGGAATTTTCATTTTTTTTCCCTTTTTTCACTTTAGTTGAATAATTGTTTTTATGTATTCAGTTGACTAATCCTGGCTATCACAAGCGCTGTCTCTAGGTGTTACTGTGTATTTAAGTTGTAATTTACTGCTCTTTAATAAACCTTTTTTAAAACTGAAAAAAAAAGAAAAAAAAAAGAAAAGTCCTTCCGCGTTCAGTCCAACGAGAAGTCTGCTCATGTGTACGGGATGTAATAGGCATACATAAGTGTGCATCAACGTGAGGGACAAATGATCACGTTGGTTGTGAGATCACCATGGCCTTATTGTTTCCAGCTGGGATTCTTTTCTCAGAGAATAGGTGGAGGAACCCCCCTCCCCCATCTGAGTCACTTTGTGTCTCTATCCCCTACCCAACTCCAAGCACCGACCTTTGCTTCCACCCCCTACAGCCCTCCCAGTGCGGTCCTTTTTAGAGAATACAGAGATGAGTATAATGTTGTAGTGCTAAGTAATTTGTATAGAATTTGGAAATAACAAGAAAAGCAAATAGATCCCCCACAGCTAGCAGCAATAGACCCCACCAGCAACAATAGACCCCCAGCAGCTAACAAAAATAGACTCTCCAGCAGCCAGGAACAATAGACTCCTTCAACAGTAAATCCCTTCCAGTAACAACTGACCCCCCCAGCAACAAAACATCCCTCACCAATAACAATTGACCGTGAGACAAAAAGAGATCTCCTGCAGCAACAATAGAATCCCTAGCAGCCAGCATCAATAGACCCTTCATCACACCCAAGCACCCCTTACCATTGCATAACCATGCGTAAAAAAGGTGTGGAATGAAGGACACTATGCCAACGAGAGTTAATGGCAAGTTCAGCTAAAGGCAGATATTCAGACCGATTATATTTGTCATGAATTGACATAATGCCAAAGGTAGGTTTTGAGGGTCTGATTCGGTTCATTTTGGCAGTCAGTTTGTGGGTTGTGTGCAGTAGAAATGAACACGGTTACCCCCAACTTTTTACATACAGCTTTCCAGAATCAGGAGATGAACTGGGATCCCCAATCAGACACGATGTTCGTAGGTATCCCGTGATGTTTGACAATATGAGACAGGAAAAGAGTAGACAATGCTTCAGCCATAGGTAGTCCAGGAAGTGGCACATCTAAGAAAAATGATCAACTATGACCCAAATTGTAGACATACCGGCAGTCTTGGGTAGGTCCATAATAAAATCCACGGTCAGGTGGGTCCACTTCCTTTTTCAATCCTGTGGTCTGTTTGTTATATAAGGTGCCTGTTGAAAGGTTTAGTCCAGAATGGAGCTTAGGCTGAGAGTTAAGTCATAGCATTGTCAGTAGGGATGAGCTTCGAGTTCGAGTCGAACATCGGGTGTTCACCCATTCGCCAAACAGCGAATTTTATAGGGCGTTTGCGGCAAATTCGAGCTCCCCATAATGCACTGCAAGACTACAGTGCATTGCTGTATGATGATTGGCCAAAGCATACACCTTACCTGCATGCTTTGGCCAATCACAGCACGCTCCTCAGCGAGAGCCATAATTGCCAAAGGCAGGGTGCCTTTGGCCAATCATGGCTCAGGGGGACTAAGTCCACACCCCATATAAGGCTTCTTATACAGCGTCCATATAGTGTGTTATAGTGGATAGAGAGATTGAGCTAGAATAAGCAGGCAGGTTAGTTAGTGGCAGTGTATTTGATCGTGTATATATATAAATATATATATATATATTTATATATACACACACACACACAGTCTACTAATATAAATATATATATATATATATATATATATATATATATATATATACTCTGCATTCAGCGTAGCCTATATATACAGTGTAAACTCTATATTCAGTCAGTACAAGCAGTGTATTTGAGATATCTATCTATCTATCTATCTATCTATCTATCTATCTATCTATCTATCTATCTATCTATCTATCTATCTATCTATCTATCTATCTATCTATCTATCTATAGACACACACACACACACACACAGTTAGACTATATATATATATATATATATATATATATATATATATATATATATATATATACACACATACTCTGCATTCAGCGTAGCCTATATATACACAGTGCATTTGGCGGTCTACAGTAGATAATACAGTGCAGACGGTGTACACAGTATATAATACAGCGTAGTGCGGTGTTAAAAAAAAATAAAAAATACCCATCATATCCAAAAGGCCTCCAAGGTGAGGCAGATGCTTAAAGGTCACTAAAAGAGGGCAAGCAGCCTCTGAAATAATATTTAACAGCAGGGACCGTTCCTGCACCCAACAAGAATAACTGTGAGGGGTTACAGTGTTCTGGCATCACCAACACCTAAGACCTAATGTCTCTGCCCCTGTTTAAAAGGGGCATGTAATTACAAGTTTTGAAATATTTTTAACAGCAGGGACCGTTTCTGTGCCCAACAAGAGTAACTGTGGGGGGTTACCATGTTCTGCCACCACCAACATCTAAGGCCCAATTTTTCAGCAGAGTATATAGTTCAGTCCGTATAGTATATATACTGCAGTTCAGAGTATATAGTGCAGTCTGTATAGTATACTGTATATACTGCAGTTCAGAGTATATAGTGTCCTCAGTGTAGTAGATATAATACAATGCAGGGTATATAGTGCAATTTACAATATATAATATAGTGCATTGAAGTGATTAAGGGGAGCCCTATGACAGAATTAAGAAAAAAACGGCATGGGTTTCCCCCAAGGACCTGGTATGGATTTTGGGGGGGGAGGGAAACCCCACGCCATTTTCTTTTAAAAAATTGGCGTGGAGTTCACCTTAATATCCATACCAGACCCGAAGGGCCTGGTATGGACTGGGGGAGGGGGGGGCTACGCTGTTTTTTTAAATGATTTTTTATGTATATTTCCAGGATCTGGCAATACATTACAGCCATAAGCAATTTTAAATGGCATTTTTCCTTTAGAAATGTCATTTTTCTGCAATACTTTTCTAAACATGGGGAAAATATGATACTTTACAGGCAGACTAAGGGGACCCCCAGGCATGATATTTAAAGGAATATTTAATTTTTATTGTTTCACTTTAAGCATTCTTAAAATCACTTCTCCTGAAAAAACTGTCATTTTAAAAAATTTGTTTGCATTGATACATGTCCCCTGGGGCAGTACCCAGGTCCCAAAACACTTTTTATGGCAATAACATGCATATAAGCCTTTAAAATGAGCACTTTTGATTTTTCACATTCGTGTCCCATAGTCTTTAACGGTGTTTGCATATTCGCACAAATTTTTTGTCTGTTTGCAAGTTCTGGTGCGAAACGAACCGCGGGGTGTTCGGCTCATCCCTAGTTGTTAGGCAAGCCAGCTCAGCAACAACTCTTTACAGCAAGGTAGAATCCAGAAGTGTGGTCAGGGACATACACAGACTGACAGAGTAATCCAAAATCATCAGGCAAAGAGAGTAGTCCAGGAATCAGGCAAAGAGAATAGTCCAGAGGTTCAGCAGTTCGATAGCACACACCCAGGGAAACAGATCCAACAAACAGGCACAGTCCACAGGAATTCCTGCAATTTAAGCTAATCTGATTGTGGATTGATTGCTGGAAGACAGGTGAGGCTAGAGAGTACTATGAGCAGAGGTACTATGCAAGGTGTATACTGTACCACTCAGGTTCCCCAGTGGCAGAGGGAACAGAGCTGCAGCCCAAAGACAGAAGGACCCAGGTTTAAACCAAGGCACACGACATATACAACAAAAAGGGCAATAGCAATTTGTCTTACGAACATTAATAGGAACACATTTTATGCAAATGTCTCACTATGCATTTAGGCTGGACAGTAGGATAGGCCCTTTTGAGGAAGGAATAGTCAGAAGCATTCTTTATGGCAGACAAATATGTTCTAGCTTGTGCAACTGTAAAGTCTTAAATATGAAAAGAAGTTGTGGTTTATCAATTCACATTTTCATAGGTGATGATACCAACAAAGCCAAGACTATAGTGTCTTTACTTAAAGTGTTACTAAACCTAAACCCACAACAGTAATATCTGTCTATGCAGAATAGCATGCTTGTTATACTCACTGTGGAACTTAAGGGGTTAATCCTCTGCCTTGTGTGAAAAGGCTCTTTGATCCTCCTCCTCCTGCAGGGTCACTCTGGGCAAGGTCAGATAAGACACAGTCAGAGAAGTAAGGCTGTACATCAGGGATATACAATTAGTGGACCTCCAGCTATTGCAAAACTACAAGTCCCATCATGCCTCTGCCACTAGGTGTCATGCTTGTGGCTGTCAGTCTTGCTATGCCTCATGGGACTTGTAGTTCTGCAACAGCTGGAGGTCTGCTAATCGCATATCCCTTCTGTACATACTCAGTTTGGTCTCTATTTCTGTAGAGAACATTTCCTTGTTGAGCTGAGATTTTCAGGTCACATGATATTGATATCACACATTTGGGCATGTATACAGATCCTAAATGACAACCCAGTCCCTCCCTCCTCCTCAATGCCCAGTAACTAAAAAAGAACACAGTGGGTGGGATGTCGCATCTTTATTGATGGATGATCCACCTCCCATAACAGCATAAGCACACATGCTGTAGTGGAAATCCCCTCCTACCCGAACACTCAGCACTCGAGCGAACCCTGGAGTTTATCACGTGACTGTGGTATACAGATCAGCCAAAAAGGTATATAGTGTCAGTATTTGAATGTAAAAAGAAGATTTATAAGCTGTGGGCACTGCAGGGTGGGTGGATGAATTATTTTCATATTACTGGGTTTAGTAACACTTTAACTAAGCTTAATTTGTTAGATTTACCCAATGCTGGTGCAAGGATTTTTGACACCCAAGGCAAAACCTAATTTTGCTGCCCCCCCTTGATCCCACCTCTCCATCTATTTCCACCATTAGTTGTGATTAAATCCAGGCATGTAGGCTGATCCCGACTTCATTGTCGCAATTTTGCCCGAGCCTGGACCAGCTGAGTGATGTCAGCTGACAGCAGACTTTAGCCCACTGATGGCTGAAAATGGGTCACAGGAGTGCAGAAGGGACTGAGCTCTTGTGATCCACAGGAGAAGTAGGGCCATAATTCCATGGCTATACTTCCCCTTTTAAGAGAGGTCATTAATGGCAGCCTCCATGCTTTTTGGATGACTAGGTCACTTTAAGTAATGATGCTTTCTTTTTTATGTCATAATGCTTTAATATATGTGTTAGAAAAAAAATCTCAGAAAGCTGTGATGTCAAAACATCAGCATGACAGTCAGGGAGTTAAGAAGAAGTCATGAATGACAGCCACATACTTTTCTTATGACATAGTCACTTTAGACTAGGTTCACACTATAGCAGCTTTATGTGCCACATTTGCACGGACATGGCAGCCAAGTCATTTGAATCAGCTGCCGTGCTTCTTGAAAATGCAGGAAAAAGGTCCCTTCTAAATTTTTGAAACTGTGGCCCGCACGCAAACTGCAGTGCAGTGCAGTTCTCAGTGCAGGAAGCAGCTTTTGCAATTTCAACTGCATCTTCTGAATGGCAGCCTGGTTTTCTGTGTGGATGGTTGCAGCTTCAAGAGCAGGTGCTGTCCCACAGCAGTAATCACCCACACAGGTGTGAACCGAGCCTTAAGTAGGGATGCTTGTTGTTACAAAGTGACAAGTGAAAGCTGAATATGGTGTGTGAACCCTGACCATGGACTCGAGAAGAAGTGTTCCCATGTCCATGTGATGCTGATCAGATTCGATGTCTTGTAGATTGAAGTGGGGGATCAACATAAGGAAGGCATTCCCATGCAAAGAGAAAGTAGCTGGCAGTGTACTGTGTGGAGGAGGAAGATAATAAAGTTTGCTCTGTCAGAGCTCATACCTGTCTGTCATCAGAAATCCATTTCCACTGTGTGGAGATAAAGGACAAGCCCCAGCAACGAGAACAAAGCAGATAGCAGCATCTAGGGAGCAGCCATGTGCATCTCAGTGCAACTCTGCCGATCCACCACTCCCCCTACCGCTCCACCCCTGCCCAGCCTATGGTCATCTGTCATCTCTGTCTCTCCGCTCCTACACACTGAGCAACTGTTAGTAAAGAAGGGGCTGCCACTTCAGCTAGACAAGAGGTTAATCAGCCGCTGTGTGTGATGGGCGGACGGTATGTTTGACGGGCTAGCGGTGTGTGTGTGACGGACAGCCGCTGTGTGTGACGGCCGGGTGGTGTGTGGCACGGGACTGTTCCTATTTTATTGATATGTGCTATTGTGTCCCTTCCTGTTGAAGACAGGACTTTACCGCCCACTCCTCACTGCCGCCCAAGGTAGCTGCCTGACTTGCTTTATGCTTGCCCCCGCTCTGGATTTACCAAAATCCTATAGTATGAGGTCAAACCTAAACACTTTCAATTTGTATGCAATCAGGCAAGCCCTTGCACTACATAGGTAAATCTAAAAGAAATTGAATATGAAAATTGTATAATTTGTATATGTATGGCCAGCCTTTTTTGTCATACCACTTCACCCCTTTCCTGCCCAGGCCATTTTTACATTTTCAGTGCTGTCTCACTTTGAATGACAATTACAACACTGTACCCAAATGAAATTTGTATCTTTTTTTGACACCGATAGAGATTTCTTTCAGTGGTATATGATTACCACTTTTTTTTAAAAAAAATTCTATATAAAAAAGGGAAAAATACTGAAAATTTGGGGGAAAAAACATGTTTTTCTTAGTTTCCTATATACAATTTTGCTAATAAATATTATTTCTTCAAAAATGTAAACCAAATTTATTCTGCTAATATTCCTTTGGTAAACATATCCCAGATCAGTGTACATTATTTAGTCTGTGTGAACATCATAGAGTCTACAAACTACAGTAAGTATATTTGAAAATTAATCAATCCTGATTTATTGAGGCCCTACAATTCCAGGACAGTGCAAATACCATCTCCAAATGACCCCTTTTAGGAAAGTAGACAATCCAAGGTATTTAGTAAGAGGCATGGTGAGTTTTTTTAAGTAGGTGATTTTTCTGTCACGATGTTTGGGAAAATTAACCCTTTCATGACTAAGCCTATTTCTGATATTTGGTGTTTACAAGTTAAAATCTGTATTTTTTGCTAGAAAATTACTTAGAACTCCATAAAATTATGTATTTTTTTTAGCAGAGAATCTAGAGAATAAAATGGCGATTGTTGCAATATTTTATGTCACACAGTATTTGTGCACTTTTTGGGGAAAAAGACACTCATGAATTAAAAAAAAATGAAACAGTAAAGTTAGCCCAATTTTTTGGTATAATGTGAAAGATGATGTTACGCCGAGTAAATAGATACCAAACATGTCACACTTTAAAATTGCGCACACTAGTGGAACGACGACAAACTACGGTACCTAAAAATCTACATAGGCAATGTTTTAAAAAAAAATAATGGTTACCAGGTTAGAGTTACAAAGGTCTTTTTTTTTATTTCATTTATTTTTATTTTTTTACATGTGTTTTTAAAAAAAAACATTTTTTGATCACTTTTATTGCTGTCACAAGGAATGTAAACATCCCTTGTGACAGTAATAGGTGGTGACAGGTACTCAATTTGCATAGAGATATCTTTCCAACACTTCTTATATATCTACATCTTTATTCACCACTTTTTTATTTATGCGCAAGATCACTTTGAGTTTTAATTTTACTCTTTATGGAGGGATCGGGGGTCTAAAAGACCCCAAATTCCTCCTTTGCACTTCAAAGTATTCACATTGCTGAAAACGGCGATTCTGAATACTGTATATCTTTTAAAAAACGGCGCCATTGGCAGCCGAGTTAACCGGAAGTGACGTTGTGACCTCACTTCCGTGTTTACAGAGAGACTGTAACGAAGTCAGCTTCGTGTCAGTCTGTCTCTAGCCACCGGAAGTGGCGGATCGAGGATTGGGTCCTCCAGTGGGACGGGAGGCCTGGTAAGAGCGGCGGAAGGTGGTGGGAGGGGGATGTCCCCTCTCGCTCCTCCAGGATAACAACCGAGCTGCTTTTAGTCATATCGGTTGTTATCCCTGGAAAGCCGACCGCCCGCTCCAAAAAAACGGTACCTGGATGATGCCTGCAGCTGCGGGGATCATCCTGGTATAACCCCCTAAAGCCGAGGCCGCATATATTTGTACGCTTAGTGGGAAGGAGCTAAGAAATTAAAGTGGATGTAAACCCGATTCATAAAATTTTAGCTGGGCACATAAATCTGTAGGGTTTTTTTATCTCTCATCAAAGCACTAATTCCCGTAGCTTTGTCCTGTTCCGTTCTTCTGTTATCAGCCTGATAACTTTTGACAAGCTCTCCGAGATGGGAGCCTGAAGTGTGTGTCGGGGGAGGTCGCTATAATTAGATTAGCAGTCAGCTAAACTATTCACAGACAATCTCTTCATGTGTGGGGAGGGGGTGTGTGCCTTTCCTCCAATCAGCTGTGATCTAGCAATAATCCACTCCTACAGATGAATGAGAAAGTGAAAAATCTAACAGGACGTGTACTTTCTAAACAGTATATAAAGGTGAAGACAGCAGATATACATGTAAAACTTATGTAGGGAGATTGGTTTCACCCATGTGTATCATCTGAGGCTGTTCACTTCACTGGGTATATGTGAGGGTTTACATCCACTTTAAATGAAATTTGTTGTCATTTTAACAAGTTATTTCACACACAGCATAGGCATACTTCTAATTACACCCCAAAACACATTCCAATATGCCTACCTCAGTATGGGACTACCACATGCGTGGGACTTTTTCACAGTCTTAATGCATAGAGGGGCCCAAAATCCAGGAGCACCTTTGGACTTTTAAGAAGCATAAATTATGCATCAGATTTTTTGACTACCTATCACATTTTTTCAAGCCCTGGAGTGTCAAGACAGTGGAAACACCCATAAAATTACCACATTTTGGAAAGCAAACAACCCAAGCTATTTTCTAAGAGGCATGGAGACTTTTGAAGGCTTCAATTTTTTGGAAAATGCAGAATGAAAATTAAAATGATTTGTTTTTTTACACAATGTTGTCAATTTAAAGAGTATTCTCACATACAGCATGGGCATGCTTAGAATGACATCTAAAAACACATTCTGCTACTCCTTCTGAGTATGTGGATACCACATGTGTGAGGTTTTCCCAATATTTGGATTGATTATGTACCATCACCTATAGCAGTTCCTCTTCCTATAAGCCAAGCAAGCCTAGCCTACTGGTACATGGCTGCCCCCAGGAATGGCATGTTTACTGGCCAAGAAGTACAAGAGGCTAAGGAAAGGAAGAACAAAATAGTTCCTGTTGTTCCAGGACTGCAATTGTCTGCAGGGGATGGCTGGGACTGGTGTCTCACAGAAATATAGTCAGTGGGATGTGCAGATGGGTCCGTTCAGGTCAGGCAGAGACATGGTCAGGATACAGGCAAAGGATTGGTCCAGGAAACAAGCAGAAATGTGGTCAATAAACAGGCAAATTAGGAACATTAAGTCTAGCTACACTGGTCTGGTGACATTGTGGCTGGTGTGGTGGTGAGCCGAGAACTGTGATTGGCAGCAACATGATGTTGGGGGGAGGGGGCAGTAAAACATTGCCGTTGAGTCTCAATTTTACCACCTTCGACTGCTACCCCTTTTTGCTACAAAGGCAGTGGCTGGGGGTGTACACCTGTCATGGCTGCAATGTTTTGCTTCACAGCTGTGGAAGAAATTATACCCCCTGTACACTTGCTGATTGTGACCCATTTAAAGCAGGTGGTGAGGAGGCAATACAATACCTCCTCACTGCCTGTCAAGAGCTCTCTGAAGAGCCATCCAAACATGGATGGCTCTTCAGAGAGCATCGCACATGTGAACAAGTCCTTACGGTGACACAGCAACTGCTGTGGCGTTGATCAGGGACACTAGGTGGGAGTGATTAGGGACAATATGACTGGTGTGGCGGTGATCAGGGACACTGGGACTAGTGTTGCAGTGCATTGGGTTTTTTTTTTACATTTTTTTTACTATTTTACCATTTTTTTTACACATTGTCACCAGAGTAGTGCAGTATCACCAGAGTGACACTGTGCTACTTTGGGAAGGTGACCAAGGATTTTATTTTTTACACTATAATTGCTTATAGCAGTTATAATTACTGTAAAAGCAATGGTTTTAACTGTAATGAATGGCTTTCATTAATGACTCATTGTTTACTGTTGTGATTGGTTATAGCTATCACATGGTACCGGGCTGCTGTGATTGACCCTGTACCATGTGTTCACTGTAATCAATCACAGAGATTACAATAGTAAGCAATGCTGTCATGAATGAAAGCCATTCATGACAGCTGTTTATCTGTGATTATATGGTCACTATGATTGGTCACAGTGATCACCAGATACCTGGGCCAATCGCAGCAGCCCAGCATTGAGCACCATTATTCACTGTGTTCACTGGATACAGCAGTCACTGTTCACACTGCTGTGGGCCCCAGGGGCTTAGTGCACAAGCAGGAGGATGTACCCATGTGTCCTCTGAGAAAAACATTGGCTGGGCGGGAAGCAGTTAAAATAAAATATGAAATTCATGATCTTTTCTTTGTAGAGAAAATAAATAACACACTTCACTGTTGTCTCAGTAGAGTATCATATTTGGTCTGCTGTTAAGCACTACAGAGTTTTAATGGACCATTGATCAATAGATTAGCTATGTAGCATGAAGTCTATACCCTGTTGTTGCCCTAGAGTGTTCCTATTTGGTTTATCATTGTGATGATGCAGGACAATGTATGGTTATATAAATAAATGTGGTTGATCAATATTGTGTCAGTGGTATACAAGTGAAAAGTCCTAATAATAATTCTGCATAATTAGAGCAATCAATAGCCAAGGGGATAAGTCATCCATGGGATTAGAACTATTTAAGAGGATTAGGTTGAAAAAAAAAGTCTATTGTTACTTTTTCATTTATCAGAAATTTTGCAAAACACTTTTTAAGATGTCTTCATTTTCCACCTTCAGGTACAGAGACATTGTAGCTATATTTCACATGTAGTGTACAGCCTTTTTGTAAAATTTTGTAAAATAGCCCCCAAACTATACATTTTCTAAAAACTGCAGGACCTTTTAAAGCGGAGTTCCACCCTAAAGTGGAACTTTCGTTCATCGGATTCCTCCCCCCTCCGGTGCCACAATTGGCACCTTTCAGGGGGGAGGGGGGTGCAGATACCTGTCTAATACAGGTATACTGGACATTTTCACTTAGGTGTTTACTCACTTTTGTTGCCAGCTGTTTAGACATTAATGGCTGTGTGTTTACTTATTTTGAGGGGACAGTAAATTTACACTGTTATACAAGCTGAGTGTCACTACTTTACATTGTTGCAAAGTGTAATTTCTTCAGTGTTGTCACATGAAAAGATATAATAAAATATTTGCACAATTGTGAGGAGTGTACTCATTTTTGTGAGATACTGTATATCTGTGAAGAAGCCTGTCCATAGGATACATTCTACCAAGGTGCTGCACATAGATTTCGTTCTAAACTGATCATGTATTAAATTAAATAAACCTAATTTTCTAAAGTTCATTCTAAGGGTCAAGTTCATTCTATTGAATTCATAGTTTTAATCAATATATTCAATGTGTTTCAAAATCTACTGTTTCCACAAGTTGCATACATGTTTACATGCATGTGCATGCATCACTGCTTTAAAACCATTTATTTATTAGGCAATGGGTTGGATGTATGAAGGTTTTGAAGTTCTGTTGACATGTTTGTGAAAATAAAAGGTAAGCATACTTAGAAACTGCGGCAAGGCTTCTTCTCACTAATATTTCTCATCTATCAAACTGCAGTGATTATGAAACTCCAAAAGACAAAATCAATACTCACATAGCATTTAAAATCATGTCTTCAAAGGCAGCTCATTAAGCAGCTGCAAAAGCCTATAAACATTGTTTGATACCTGGGTCTGGTGTCATAAAAGCCATGCACGTCTTTAAAAAGGATTTGCCTGTTTCATATATATCTATCAGAATATCCCAATAGACCCAATAGACCTATATGCCTTCATCAACATTGTCACAATTCAATATATACCGACATCTTCAAATCCAGCAAAAATTGAAAAGTATGATAGAATAAGACAGATTTACTACAAGAACAGAGGTTCAACCTACTTAGTAAAAAAGGACTCCTTTAACCACTTGCACCTAAACCCCGTTCCTACCTAGACCAATTTTCAGCTTTTAGCGCTGTCACTCTTTGAACGACAATTGTGCAGGCATACAACACTGTACCCAAATGACATTTTTATATTTTTTCCCCACAAATAGAGCTTTCTTTTGATGGTAAAATCAAAAAAGACCAATTTAAAAAAAAAAAAATACAAAATCGTTTTATATTTTTTAATACATTTTGCAAAGAGGTAATTTTTCTCCTTCATTGATGTATGGTGATTAGGCTACACTGATGGGCACTGATAAGGTGGCACTGATGGGCACTAATAGGCAGCACTGGTGAGCATTGAGGAGATGGCATTGGTGGGCACTGATTGGTGGCACTGGTGGGTGGCACTGAAGGGCATTGATAGGTGGCACTGAAGGGTACTAATAGGTGGCACTGAGAGGTGGCAGTGATGGGCACTGATAGGTGGCAGTGATGGGCACTGTTCGGCACTGGTGGGTGACACTGATAGGCAGCACTGCTAGGTGACACTGATGAGGCACTGACTGGCACAACTGGTGGGCATTGATAGGTGGCACTCGTGGGCATTGTTTGGTGGCACTAATTGCTGGCACTGTTATGCACTGATTCATTGCACTTTGGGCACTGGCAGGTGGCACTGGCAGGCAGTACTGGTTGGCACAGATAAAGTGGCTTTACCTCTTGAGGACCGATGTCCCTTGCACAGAAGTCGGTGATCAACTTTTTTTTCTCCTCACACTATCAGCGCGAGGAGAAAAATTAAAGATTACCGATCTTCTGTTTACATCATGTGATCAGCTGTCATTGGCTGAGCTGATCACGTGGTAAGGGGCCAGGATCGACCCCCTACTCTGATCTGTGATTACCCAAGTCTCATTGACTCGGTGATCACAGTGCGCGCCGGGCACGTGGGGAGCGAGCAAAGGGGAGGACATCCATTGACAGCCTCTCAGCAAAGTAGATCCGCACTGTAGCTGTCGATCAGCTACAGCACAGATCTGAAGGTGTTAATAAATCACTGCCTTTGTGTGATGATCTGTGTATACCATAAACATTTATTGAAGAAAAATATATTTTTTTAAGTGTAAGTCAATCTAGTTTTAGATACAGATGGAAAGGGTTAAAACTCCTGTTGGGTTTTTACTGCTATCCTGGGCTCTGTTAGAGAGATGTACCTTCATTTCCTGTCCTGCTGGGAAATGGTTTCACCAGACAGGAAGTGAGAAAGTATCTGAAAACAGGGACACAGAAAAAAAACTGGTGACAGAGATATTAGCTCCCTTCCATTCTACTAAAAATATCTTTTATTTCTGGCTGTGTTGCATTTGAAGAGTAACATGTGATGACATGTGTAAAGTAGGTCTGAGATCATTCCACTTCACCTTTTTAAATACGATAGTAGATGAATCCCCTCGTCTCTGTTAAAGTTAAATATTCTTTATAATATATTTTGAGACTAATTAGGTTTCTGATGAAAGAAGGGAACACGTGTTCAAAAACTGCTGTTGGAGCCCCAGGCTGATGCTTTGCGGTCAATAAAATAAAAATTTACATATAACATATAAGCAGCAGTTATTCATCCATTTTGCTTTTGCACTGGGAATTAAATGTTCAGATATCATGACCCAGAGGTACGCATTTCCTGCAGGAGTCTGGAGTACAATGACCTTTGCTGATGATGTCATGCCCCTAGGGCTTTAAATCAGACATCTTCTTAGTCAATTGTGTTCAAGAAGCATCAGTAGCTTAAGCTATTAATGTAGCCCCAGTGAAATATGACCTAATAAATACTAATAATAATGTAAATCTATTGAGGCTTTTTTAAGCAGGTGAATCTGATGTATATGGATTATTAAGCATAGTTACTATTTTTTAGTAATGGCAAATTTAATAATATGAGTTTTGGTATAAATGAGAAGAAAATAGGATTAGACTAGTATTTGCCTTCAAGAGAACAGGAATTAACAGTTGAAACTGAAAAACAGAAAATCTTCTTTATGTTTCTAAGTAAGAAGGCACTAAGGTCCTGAGGCTTAACCATTCTAATTAGTTTAATGGGGAAGACAGAAGTGAAGGACACGCACAAGACAGCTTTCAGTAAGGCAGAGAAGAGATCGCTCTCCTATACTGACTGAGTGAAAGGGTGCATGATTTTAACCTTTGCATTATGAATGTCACACTGTTAATGTGCAAATTATATATCATTTCATGTTTAATACATTTGAAATGTATTTATTTCAGCAGTGAAATTTAAAAAAAGTTACAATAGCACACCTTTAACATCAAATTGAATCTAATCATTTGAAATAAACACTGTTTAAATAATTTTTAATATTATTCTCAATGCCGACATAAATATTAATATTTGTGTAGGAACAGCAAAGACTACCCAATGTCCTCTGCATTGCCTTTAGTATGACCATCAGTTGCAGACAACTCCAGAATTGTAGCCCATTTATATTTCATGCAAAATCACAACAATGTTTATTTTATGAAATGCTGACCTTCAACCCTTTTTAAGCATAGATAACACAAATGTCTTGTAACAATCTATTAGTATTATGGCACTGATGGATGAATGGTTTGAAAATAAAAAAATATAGCTTTTATAAGTTACATAGTTGCCTCGCTTGTCCATCAGGTTAAACCAAGAGATAAAAATAAATACATGAAAACATGCATCCTCTGAACCCTAAACCTGAACTTGATCCAGGCAAAGTAAAAAAAAATCTTATGAAATATGGTCCAATTTGCTCCATTAAGGAAAAAATTCCTTCTGAATATGCAAAGGTAAATATACACTCCCTGGATCAACAATTAAAAGTGTTATTGTTTATAATGTAAATTGTTAGCCAGTTGAATTTTGGACATTTATAAACACACCCAAGTTTTTTTTTTTTTTAAATATTCATGTTTTTTTTTTCTTGTTCAAATATTTTTTATTAGTAAGAAGTCATACATAACAAAAAAATCAAACAGGAGTCATCCCCAAGAGAAAGGGGACAAAATAGGATGTACAATAAAACAGTGCAATGACAGAGACATAGCCCGCATTAACAAGACATACAGATTAGAGCTGGGAAAAGGCAGGGGGTTCATATACACTAAATAGCACAGATATCCAACATTGTGGTATATCAAAGAAGCAGCATAGTATCTGAACCAGAAAATATTGATGAATGGTGAAAAACTCAGGATGAAAGTGTCCTAGTATAAAGCAAAAGAAAATTGAGACATTCAAGGACTTGTGATAGAGGAGGAAAAAAAAGAAAAGAGGTGACTATCGCATGCCTTTAAAACTCGGGTCTGATGAGATCATCATAAGTGGCTGGCGACCTCTCAGTGCAGAACATGTAGGTGGGTCAGTACCTTTAAAGAAGATCCATCGGAAACAAAACTAGTTTAATAAAAATAAGGGAAAAAAGAAAAGAATGAGATGGAAGAAAGGTCAGACAGAACAGAAGGGGGAGGTGGACATCGGAGGGAGGGGAGGTTAGTGAGCCCTTACTTTGGGGTTATTAGAGGAAATTCAGAATTCAAGTTTCTAGGATGTACGCCTTACATTCAGCTCCTGTCCACATTCTGCCGTTCCCCCACTGAAATTATGAATGATTATTGTCATGTACAGTCAGGTCCATAAATATTGGGACATTGACACAATTCTAATCTTTTTGGCTCTATACACCACCACAATGGATTTGAAATGAAACATACAAGATGTCCTTTAACTGCAGACTTTCATCTTTAATTTGTGGGTATTTACATCCAAATCAGGTGAACGGTGTAGGAATTACAACAGTTTGTATATGTGCCTCCCACTTTTTAAGGGACCAAAAGTAATGGGATAGAGTAACAATCATCCATTAAACTTTCACTTTTTAATACTTGGTTGCAAATCCTTTGCAGTCAATTACAGCCTGAAGTCTGGAATGTATTACTAGGCTTCTATTGCAACTGTCTTCAGTTCCTGCTTGTTCTCGGGGAATTTACCCTTCAGTTTTGTCTTCAGCAAGTGAAATGCATGCTCAATCAGATTCAGGTCAGGTGATTGACTTGGCCATTGCATAACATTCCACTTCTTTCCCTTAAAAAAAACTCTTTGGTTGCTTTCGCCGTATGCTTCGGGTCATTGTCTATCTGTACTGTAAAGCACCGTCCAATGAGTTCTGAAGCATTTTGCTGAATATGAGCAGATAATATTGTCTGAAACACTTCAGAATTCATCCTGCTGCTTTTGTCAGCAGTCACATCATCAATAAATACAAGAGAACCAGTTCCATTGGCAGCCATACATGTCCAGTACACTACCACCACCATGCTTCACTGATGAGGTGGTATGCTTTGGATCATGAGCAGTTCCTTTCCTTCTCCATAATTTTCTCTTCCCATCACTCTGGTACAAGTTGATCTTGGTCTCATCTGTCCATAGGATGTTGTTCCAGAACTGTGAAGGCCTTTTTAGATGTTTTTTGGCAAACTCTAATCAGGCCTTCCTGTTTTTGAGTCTCACCAATAGTTTACATTTTGTGGTGAACTATCTGTATTCACTCTGGTGAAGTCTTCTCTTGATTGTTGACTTTGACACACATACACCTACCTCCTGGAGAGTGTTCTTGATCTGGCCAACTGTTGTGAAGGGTGTTTTCTTAACCAGGGAAAGAATTCTTCGGTCATCCACCACAGTTGTTTTCCATGGTCTTCCGACTCTTTTGGTGTTGCTGAGCTCACCGGTGCGTTCTTTCTGTCAGCTCTTTGGATCTCATATTGAGAGTTGACAGCAACAGATTCCAAATGCAAATAGCACACTTGAAATGAACTCTGGACCTTTTATCTGTTCCTTGTAAATGGGATAATGAGGGAATACCACACACCTGGCCATGGAACAGCTGAATGGCCAATTGCACCATTACTTTTGGTCCCTTAAAAAGTGGGAGGCACATATACAAACTGTTGTAATTCCTACACCGTTCCTTATTTGGATGTAAATACCCTCATATTAAAGCTGAAAGTCTGCAGTTAAAGCACATCTTGTTCGTTTTATTTCAAATCCATTGTGGTGGTGTATAGAGACAAAAAGATTAGAATTGTGTCAATGTCCCAATATTTATGGACCTGACTGTATTACGTAGGAGAAGTAAATTTCGAAATGCAGCCCCACCTGTGTGTAGCCATGGTGTTGCAGCTAATAACAAACAATCCACCAAATTACCTTACTCCCAGACTTCATACATCACTTCCAGAGACAATGAAAAGTCTTTTGCTAGCTTTGCTTTTGTTGTTTTTATTGGGCGTACAACTTGGATAGTGATATGGGATGACCATAGGATAAGTCTCTGCCATCATATTTAAAGATTTAGTACACTTTGGTAAAATTAGAGCCAGAAGCTAGAATGTGCATAGTTCATTGGATATGAATCTCCTCCTGCATCTCCATGCAGACTGTTGCTCCTCCTGTGGCTTAACCTCCACAGACTATTCCATCTAAGAGTTCCCTGCCATCCGAGCGCGTGGTGGCGGAGACATCACTAATGACCATGTAAAAGCAATGTTCTTAGATCTCTTTCACCTCCTGCCCATAAATTGTTTCCTCCTGTTCACTTGGTTCCTCCTGCACAAACTCACTGTATTGAAATATGACACATCCTCTTCTATTGAATAGTAGCGGCCCACTCTGAATAAGCCTCCCCACTGTGGCTCTGGTTGCTCGCTGCCACTAGGACTGAGGCCTACAGAACCTCTCCCCAGAGGCTCAGTGGGCTAAAAGCATATCTTCTAGGAAATATGGACTACTGTATCCAGCCTAACCTAGTAAAATAAACCTTACTAGCACCTGCCTATTGGTAGAGGGTGCTACATGTGTAAAATTACATTTGAAGATAAATGTATTTAAACACTGTAGTTAAAGTCGCCCTTTGCTCTAGGATTAAAGTTTGAGGGCACTGTAATCCCCCTGCCAACAAAAATGAAGCATTTTTCAAAATGTTTTTTTTTACTTATTTTGACTGTTTTTTTTTATTGGCCCTGCCCCTTGGTGCCATTCTCAACTAGGCAAGAATGATATTTCATTCTCTTCCTGCAGCATCCTGGGATACCAGTGTCACAATTCCCAAGAAGATATAGGAGGAGAATCCTTCCCATTTATGTAAACATGTACCCAAAGCAGATCTTGCACATGCACTGTGAGCAGGCAGAGATCTGGCACTGTGACTCTTCGCATTCTGTGCTATGAATTGAGGAAAAGTAATGCTTCTGTGATATGTGACATTGGTAACCCAATAAGCATTACTATTCTCCATACATAGAACAGTATACAAACTGATGAAGCACCAGATCCCTGTCTATGTATGCGTCATATTTGACACTATTTCATTGATGAGTGGCTGAAGAATGAGGAAGAGACAGCTGGCACCCTGTAATGTAAAGAAGAAAGATGGCAGTGTGGGACAGGGACTGTATGAGGACATTGGGGTGAGAGAGGAAGAAAATGCTATGTCTGCTGAGGTTGTTTCTGATTCCAAAAGAAAATGATCCAAAAGATTAGTGGGTGGAAAAAATCATTTGGAAAGGTAAAGTTCCTCTTTAATATTTTATTGCTATAATACTTGAAGGTGTGGCCTTTGATTTGCATATGAAAGTAGTTAAATAATCTTTAGAAGGAAAACAAATATTTTTTAAGTAAAATGTATTTCTATTTAAATTTAACCCGTAGCTATTGTAAATCAGCACTATCTCCTACCTTCTTCCCTTAGGTTCTATTTTTCTGCTGATTTCTTTTTTCTTTGTATTCTTTTTTACCATTAAATCTGGGCTTCAGAGTAAGCACATATTGTCTGCAGGAGGTACGTGTATTCTTTCTTGAATAACGGTGTACATTGTGTATTCCCATGCAGTAACCCAGTGTGAATCTTTTCTCTGTGCAGGCGCTTCCTGTAATAATAAAGAAGGAAGAACCTAACCTAAACCTAAAACTATAGCTGCAAATCAAAGTGAAATATACACAAAGCTGCGCTCCTTATTGACATATTGTCCATTGTAAATGCAAACAAATTGAAAAAAATTATTTTAAAAACAATAATAGCAAGTCCCAATGAGTGAGTCATGTGACATATATGAAGTCCTCCAATGCACAGTGAAATCTCAGGAATTCCTCCAGTGAGAAAATTTGTGAAAAGACAAAACAGAAAAAAATTCATGAAAGTCCTGTGACTTTAAGACGGACAGAGTGAATCCACCACCACAGAGAGTGCACGCTTACCAGCTGCACAAGCTTTGCCGCTTGTGGCTAATACCCAGCCAGGGCCTTTTCCTACAGGAACCTCAGATGTCCAACCAAGCCAAGCCATAAGACGCTGTGTTCCGTTGATCATGAAGATGGTCAGAAGCACAGCATATGAATCCGCACTCGATATTACAGGTAGTGTCAACCCAGAAAAAAAGCAGGATAAATCGCCATAGGTAAAACCAGATGGTGTTTTCTTGATAAAAAGTGAAATCGCTTCTAAACGAGTAAAAAATTCAGGTATAAAGTAACATAGAAATGTGGGCCAGCCGGCAGCAATAATAATGCCTGTCCAATCGGGACATGAACAGTACAGTGACATCAGCATGTCGCGCCTCCCCACGTGTTTTGTCACAAGTCTGGGTTGTCCTGCAATATAGTCAGGTCATTGTTATTTGCAGAGCAACTGGTCATGTATCTGCCCTCATCCTGTAGTTTACAGAGGGCAGCCTGTAGTGGGAGCAGCTGTTGGGTCCTTCCCACAGTTCCATTCTCTGCACAGGCTATGTAAAACAGCATTGGAATATTGAGTAAACAGTAGTAGTGCAGTGCTAAAAATTCATACAACTGAAAAAATGTCCATAGAATGACATATGCAAGAAAATAAATGAAGCAAACAGAGCCAAGAAAAATCCACAGTGAGAAAGGGTGCTTCATGCAAATCCACCTCTTGCCAGCCAAATCGCTCACCTTGTTGCAAGGACCCCTGAACTAACAGAAAGGTCACATAAGCGTTCACCACTTAATAGTGGTCAGGGTAAAATCTTGACTGGAACACCGGAACCCACTTCATTGATCAAGCTTTACGGTTTTCATTCGTATTCACATGAAATATATAAAGAATACTATAGTGCTCTCTGTATGGCTAAAACACGATATCATTTATTAAAAAGGTACTCACATAGAAAGCACTATGCCCAGTGCTAAGATATTGAGTGCATGTTTTTAAAAGGTGACAGAAAATATTAAGGTGGCTGCAGTGACGTCTCTAGGGATAAAATCCTGATCCGCATGCGTATCGTCCAGCAGGACTTCCTCAGCGGTCTGGGGTCCCTCACGTCTGTTCATTGTTTTATAAGCAGCCCCCTAATTAACAATAGTGTTACCAATAAAATCCTGAGTGGTGACCGTCCAATCGGAATGCACCGCTTGGAAGTAGGAAGTAAAAGGACCTGATGTTTACCATAGTTCCCATGGTGATCTGCGTCGTAATGACACGACGCCAAATCACATGGTACACTGCATCACTGCGCTCCTCCCCCCCGAGTTACGAGCAGGGCGGTAAGCCGCTACAATAGGCTGACACGCGGGTAGGGGAAGTGACTGAGTGGAGTGTGTGGGACGTGATCGCGTCATCCAGATGACGCGACGTAAGGTTACCTGACATACGGTGCCTCCCTCCCTGGAACAAAACAAAGCTGGATTAATTGTATAGGAGTGACACTCAGTCACATAATCATCCTAGTGTCAGGTCCGCTGTATGGAACGCAGTCAGAGGAAGAAGCAGTAACTGCCACCCCTCTGCGTGTCTATGATTGCTAGGGAACAGGACGCCCAGCAAAAATAGGAACATAATATTTAACTAGAATACACATAACGTGACATTGCTATATCAGATTGGACCGGGAGGGAATCATTGCAATATTGTCACTGCTACTTTTAGAAGACAAAATCTGGGTTTGTAAAGGTGTTTGATGCACACAAAGTTGATTTACAGTATATCTTCTGTGGATATTGAGGAATGAATTTAAAGTTTTTTATTCATGGAGCTTTAATATCTACATTTTTTCTTTTTTTTTCCACATAAAAAATGACTTTTAATTTGTACATAAATTTGCCATGCTTTGTACTTAAACACTAGGGATGAGCCGAACACCCCCCTGTTCGGTTCGCACCAGAACATGCGAACAGGAAAAAAGTTTGCTCGAACACGCGAACACCGTTAAAGTCTATGGGACACGAACATGAATAATCAAAAGTGCTAATTTTAAAGGCTTATATGCAAGTTATTGTCATAAAAAGTGTTTGGGGACCCGGGTCCTGCCCCAGGGGACATGGATCATTGCAAAAAAAAGTTTTAAAAACGGCCGTTTTTTCAGGAGCAGTGATTTTAATAATGCTTAAAGTCAAACAATAAAAGTGTAATATCCCTTTAAATTTCGTACCTGGGGGGTGTCTATAGTATGCCTGTAAAGGGGCGCATGTTTCCCGTGTTTAGAACAGTCTGACAGCAAAATGACATTTGGAACCAAAATTTAAAAAAAAATGACGTGGGAGTCCCGCTAAATTCCATACCAGGCCCTTCAGGTCTGGTATGGATATTAAGGGGAACCCCGGCCAAAATTTTAAAAAAAAATGACGTGGGGTTTCCCCTAAATTCCATACCAGACCCTTATCCGAGCATGCAACCTGGCAGGCCTGGCAGGCCGCAGGAAAAGAGGGGGGGACGAGAGTGCAGCCCCCCCCTGAACCGTACCAGGCTACATGCCCCAAAACACCTTGTCCCCATGTTGATGAGGACAAGGGCCTCATCCCCACAGCCCTGGCCGGTGGTTGTGGGGGTCTGCGGGCGAGGGGCTTATCGGAATCTGGAAGCCCCCTTTAACAAGGGGACCCCCAGATCCCGCCCCCCCCCCTGTGTGAAATGGTAAGGGGGTACTTACCCCTACCATTTCACTAAAAAACTGTCAAAAATGTTAAAAATGACAAGAGACAGTTTTGGACAATTCCTTTATTTAAATGCTTCTTCTTTCTTCTTTCTTCTATTTTCCTTCATCTTCTTCTTCTTCTGGTTCTTCTGGCTCTTCTGGTTCTTCCTCCGGCGTTCTCGTCCAGCATCTCCTCCGCGGTGTCTTCTATCTTTTTCTCCTCAGCACCCATGGCATGGGGGGAGGCTCCGGCTCTTCTCTTCATCTTCTTCTTCATCCTCTTCTCTTCTTCCTTCTTCTCTTCTTCATTCTCTTCTCCGGGCCACTCCGCACCCATGCTGGCATGGAGGGAGGCTCCCGCTGTGTGACGGAGTCTCCTCGCCTGATGGTTCTTAAATAACAGCGGCGGGGCCACCCGGTGACCCCGCCCCCCTCTGACGCACGGTGACTTGACGGTATTTCCCTGTGACATCACGGGGAATGCCACAGGGAAGTCCCGTCATGTCCCGTGCGTCAGAGGGGGGCAGGGTCACCGGTTGGCCCCGCCCCCTGTTATTTAAGAACCGTCAGACGAGGAGACGCCGTAACACAGCGGGAGCCTCCCTCCATGCCAGCATGGATGCGGAGTGGCCCGGAGAAGAAAATGAAGAAGAGAAGAAGAGAAGAAGGAAGAAGAGAAGAGGATGAAGAAGAAGATGAAGAGAAGAGCGGGAGCCTCCCCCCATGCCATGGGTACGGAGCGGCCCGAGGAGAAGAAGATAGAAGATGCCGCGGAGGAGATGCTGGACGAGAACGCCGGAGGAAGAACCAGAAGAGCCAGAAGAACCAGAAGAAGATGAAGGAAGATAGAAGAAAGAAGAAGCATTTAAATAAAGGAATTGTCAAAAACTGTCTCTTGTCATTTTTAACATTTTTGACAGTTTTTTAGTGAAATGGTAGGGGTAAGTACCCCCTTACCATTTCACATGGGGGGGTGGGATCTGGGGGTCCCCTTTGTTAAAGGGGGCTTCCAGATTCCGATAAGCCCCCCGCCCGCAGACCCCCACAACCACTGGCCAGGGTTGTGGGGATGAGGCCCTTGTCCTCATCAACATGGGGACAAGGTGTTTTGGGGGGCTACCCCAAAGCACCCTCCCAATGTTGAGGGCTTGTGGCCTGGTACGGTTCAGGGGGGGGCCACACTCTCATCCCCCCCTCTTTTCCTCCCCCTTCCCCAAAGCACCCCCCATGTTGAGGGCATGCGGCCTGGTATGGTTCAGGAAGGGGGGGCACTCGCCCTTCCCCACCCCCTTTCCTGACCGACCGGGCTGCGTGCTCGGATAAGGGTCTGGTATGGATTTTGGGGGACCCCACACCGTTTTTTCGGCATAGGGAGTTCCCCTTAACATCCATACCAGACCGAAGGGCCTGGTATGCTCTTGAAGGGGGAACCCACGCCGTTTTTTTATTTAAAATTTTGCGAGGTGTTCCTCATCAAGATTCATACCGAACAGTGCGAGTCAGTACCCTGTCGGGTTGCCATGGAAATGGCAAACCGCAGCTAAACGCAATTAATCGCACTGCAGCTGATCGCAGTGCCTGGAGTCTTGAATTGCACAGGAAAAAAAACATGCTTTTAACTGCGGCAGAATAGCCGTCCGTGTGAAAGGCGCCTTAGACAGACAATTTGGTGCCTAAGCTTGTGTATCTAAACAATGGGACCCAAACATCATTGTTCTACACATACTCACTTTAAAAGGATCCCATGTTTGAATATGCAATGAGGGCCTATGGCCAGTCCATCATGAATACCTAATGTCCCTGAAAATGTAATCTACTTACAAGGTTAAGTTTCCTGCTCAAAATAGTCTGGGACAGGGATTTGCATTAAAGGGGGCTGACTTAGGCAAAGTACAGGGATTGGAGATGTAGCCAGTCCTTACCCAGGATTAGAGAGGCCCACCAGAGGCATGCCATGCCAACCAATGAGGCATCAACCTGTAATGATATACACAGACTAGATGGGAGGGAAACACACACTCTCTGGTAGAGCAGTCACGAGAATGGAACCTTTGTAGGCCGTAGCCTGGTAACTATCGGATCGTTCCATATAAAAATTAGAAAAAAAACTCCCAATAGTGTAATAACGTAAAACACTTTAATAATTCACACTGCAAATTACACTTCAACAGTTCCACTCACATTGTGTATAAAACCAAAAAGCACAGCAAACTCCACAGCAATCTGTCCGATGTAATATTAACCAGCAGCTATGATCGACCTCCTAGGGGGTATGCGGTCACGGCGGACCCTCTGATAGTCAGCGTTCAAGGAGTATATCTCACCCTCTCCCCGCTTGCTTCCTAGATGGGTATAACTGTCTCCCCCGCTCGGTGGACCGTGCAGCTAGCTTGTTCCTGTCATTTGTACGTGGTGTTAATCTTCACTCGGCCACGCCCCCGACATGTTCCGATACGCTTGTACCTTAATCATGGGATAGGCCGCTCCAGACATCCATCACTCTTTATATTCCCTCCTATCTCCAATCAAATGAGGACGTCTCAGTGCGCATGCGCACCTCTCTGCTCAGCGCCTGCGCTTTACGAGTGTCCCCGTGAGCGCAAACCCCCGCTGATCACAACAACAAAGCCTGTGTTGCTGCTAGCATCTCATAGCTTTGTTAAATTGATCCCTCCACTTCTATCTATCACTACTTACATAGCGATATCCTGGAATGGTGGGTCATTAAACAGCGCTATTTAACCCTGGCATGTCAATTATAAAACCCACCTGTGCTTTTCACACATTAAAAGCGGTTCATGCATATAAGATCATATATAAAACTTGACACCTCAATACTTATTAACCCAACTTATCAGTATAAATGGGCTAAATATCCACACAATAAAATATATAGAAAAAAAACATCTAAATATGGCTAAGATCAGGTAATCTAATACATTTTGGACTAACCAAAATATATATAAATATGGAAATATGGAAATGGCTGAAATATAAAATCATCAAACTTAAACCCCTAATAGAGGATGGAAGTTATTCAATCCTAAATAGAAATAACTACCGACTAATCAGCCACTACAATCACCAGTTGATCACTATATTATCACACCTTATTAATTTTTCATCAAAGGCATAATGAAATCTATAAAAATCTTAAAACAATGGCCTTACACTCATAGCAGCGTGAGTGCATATGTAGAATAGGGAACCATGTAGTCAACCTACTTACAGAATCTGTCTAAAAATCATTTAAAAAACAGTTTAGGTCCAATTCAATATTGAGGCCTCTCGGAGTTAAACTTTTAAAAAGGAATATCCATTCCGTCTCTCTCCGTGACAGGTCTCTTACCCTGTTGGATCCCCTCCAGGATGGATAGACCACATCGATGCCACAAAATTGCAACAGTGAAGGGTCTTGTTGGTGTTTGACCTTAAAGTGCATAGATACACTGTGATACTTATATCCGTTTTTTATGTTGGTGAGATGTTCACTAATACGGATCTTCAGCTGCCTTTTGGTCCTCCCAACGTAGTATAAGCCACAGGGACACCACATAAGGTATACCACATGTGTAGTGGTACATGTACTAAATTCTTTGATCTCAAACCTTTCCCCTTCTCTGTTAGTGACACTCGTAATACCTCTGTTACTGACCTTCACTGTTTTACAACAAATGCATTTCCTACAAGAGAAAAAGCCTTTAAAATTAAAGGATAAAGCTCTCAGTTTTGGTGGATCAAGAATTTTCTTTACTATCTGATCACCTATACTTGGGGCCTTCCTATAAATGAACTTTGGACATGTTGGTAATATTCCTCCCAAGTGCTTATCTTTACAAAGAATATACCAGTATTTTCTATAAATGTTCTCAATTTCTCTATACTGGTAGTGGAAACCAGAGATGAAGCTTAATTGGTGTTGGGTATCCCCTCTTCGTGTTTCTTTTTCCTACAGGCAATGTTCCCTGGGGATTTTTGCTACTTCTTGTACAATTTTAGTGAGATCTTCATCTTTATACCCCTTCTGGATGAATTTCTCCTTCAAAGTGTTCGATTGGATCAAGTAATCCTCCATCTGGGTACAATTACGATGGATCCCCAATAGCTGGCCCTTCGGAATATTTTTTATCCATGATGGATGATGGCTGCTAGCTACGGACAGGTAGCTGTTGCGGTCCGTCGGTTTAAAGTACACCTTAGTTTTTAATTAATTATTCATTTTTTCAATAGTGACATCTAAGAAATGGATTGATTCGTCACTAATAAGGTATTCCAACCTGATATTGTTTGATATTGATTTTTTATTTTTTATTATGATGTGGGTTTATCAATAGAGTATTTTCACTATATATCTATTGTACACACTTATACACTTTTATGTTTATGTTCATTGGTATTATATGTAGGTATACACCATTAAAGGGGTGTTCGTTAGATTCATGATTTCACCACAGAAGGTGAAAAATATCTTTTAGAACTATGGGAAATGTCTGCCTTGTACTTCTAACTAAATATGTTTGTCTTATGTCTTTTATGTCCTACTGTTTGTAGATTAATGTTTTAAGGAAAATACTCTGTATTCTTTCATGTAAACCATGAGTTTTACCCTTTCCCTGTACAAATAGATAGATTGTGTGTATTAGTCTAGGCCTACTTTACTATATACAAATACATTTATGCTATTGTGTTAAAGCTTTCACTCATGGTCAAATAACTCTCATTTAACCCAGATCATATCTGAGAGATATTAAATCTCAAATATAGTAAACGGGTAACAACTTGTTGCTTTGCGACTTAAAATATCTATCACAATTAAGCTAGTATGCAAACAAAAAGGTGTCATTTCAGTTTTACAAGTCTTCCACAGAAGCCTAGTTTTATTGCCAAATTCTGGATGTTTATTACAACTCAATAAAAAAAACAAATTATTTGTAAAAGGTTCTAACTTTGCATTACAGATGTCTCAAGGGAACAGCCAGCACTGTCTATTCCTAATGCTTAAAGGCCGTGTTTCTGCCAATCTGAAATTGTCATTCTCCTATGCATAATTCATTATGGTTGTTCTAGCATGACTTAAAAGAGTGGAGTCAAACTGATGCTAATTTAACCTCCAAAAAAGATATCTCTGAGCAAATAGCCAAGTCAATTCATGTCAAGACCAGAATCTAATCTCCCAAAATATAAATAAATAATAGAGGCAATAGTCCTGTTGTAACTATAGTGGACCCATAGACTAGGTCTGGATACATAGTAAGTGGGGTGCTACAGGAAATTTGATTGAAAATATATATCGTAGCAACAAGACATGAGCAAATCTTTGCATATATTCCTCCCTGGGTCCATAAGCAATCAAATGAGGTAATTATGGGTAGATTTTGTGGATCAGATTTTGGAGTTTATTTAGTAAATGTGTTTTTTTCATTCTTTGTGAAAACTGAACATACGCTTTGCTCAGGAAACAGTGGGGAAAAGAAAAACTTTACAAATCACTTAGCTGAAAATTCAACAAATACAAAGCTTTCTCAGGGAGTGACAAGGGTTACATTAGCTGTGTGTTCGCCCTAAATGACTAAGGGAACACATAGGGGTGTGAAATCAACTTTCAGGTTCATCACGAGTGGACAGGATGTAATCCTTTTGTAACTAAACACCCATGAATCAGTATTATTAAATATTGTGTACTGTCTTAACATGCGAACAGGCAAAAAATTAGTTTGAACGCGTGAACACCATTAAAGTCTATGGGACACGAATAGGAATAATTAAAAGTGCTCATTTTAAAGGCTTATATGCAAGTTATTGTCATAAAAAGTGTTTGGGGACCTGGGTCCTGCCCATGTTTTAAAAACGGCCGTTTTTTCGAGAGCAATGATTTTAATAATGCTTAAAATCCTAAGTAAGGGAAACAGGCAGTGGAGCCTTGCGGCTTCACTGCCAGTCATCTACTGCACACGCGCGAGTGGCGCGGCGCTCTGTGAATGGCCCCGTGGTGTTCTGGGAACACACACAGTTCCCAGAAGACAAGGGGGCCGCTCACCAAGGAGCAGAACACGCCGCAGAATAGGAAGAGGCAGATTAGGAAGACTTCCTAGCAACAAGGGTTTAGGGAAGTTTTTTTTTTTTTTTTCAAATTTTTTTTTTTATTTTTTTTAGGATTTTTGGTGAATTTTTTTTTAGGGTGGCCTTCCACTTTAAAATCAATGCTCCCAAAAAAACGGACGTTTTTAAAACTTTTTTTTGCATTGATACATGTCCCCTTGGGCAGGACCCAGGTCCGAAAACACTTATTTGACAATACCATGCACATAAGCCTTTAAAATTAGCACTTTTGATTATTCGTGTTCATGTTGTCCCATAGACTCTTAAAGGGTTTTCCGCAGCTTTCGAATTTGCCACGAACACCCCAAATTGTTTTCTATTCTGCGAACATCCGATGTTTGAGTCAAACTTACGTTCGACTCGAAAATCGGGCTCATCCCTAATTCTGACCAAAGGCTCACTCCAAGATGGGCATTAGCATCCCCTGCAAACGTGAAAATGAAAAAAATTTACCCTCACTCAACTGGTCTGTTATCACATAGATTGCAGAGGGCCGATGATCATGGCTCGAGTGTGTGAACCCAAGGCATCAATTCGTAAAATAAATGAGTTGGCACCCCAGCACATTTTAAGTTTGAAATTCTTAATTAGGCCACATTTAAAACGGCACAACTCAGCTAACATGTTTCGGCCATGATGGCGGCCTAAACATGTTAGCTATTTTATGCCACTTTGTAACGGTTTTATTGTAGCCTAATAAAGAATTTGGAACTGGGAGTGTACTGGGCTACCGGCTAATTTATTCTATGGTTTTATGGCACGCAAATGTAATGGAAATCGGAATGTGCACATGCAAAAGTGCACACACATGCACGGCACTGGCACTGGTGCCAAATGGCCTCTTTAAGCTGGAGTATGAAATGAACAGATTGCTGAGTGGTCTTCAGCTAGTTCCTGCTTTACCTACACCACCCTGACCTGCTATATTTGCCTTGTTTTTGAGCCAGCTTGCTACTGACCTGCCTCTGGATTCCTGCCTGCTTGTACACTGACTCTTGTCCTATGTTCCTGTACCTCGCTGCATATGGGCTGTGTATTGATCCAGGCTTGCATTTTGACTGTGCCTCTGGCTATTGTTCCTGTACATTTCTGCTTGGCTGTTAATGACATTTTGGCTTGTGTCCTGACTATGCTGCCATCTGCCAATCAAGTGTCACCATATTCCAGTTCCTGGTTGCTGACTGGAGATTCATGGTCATCCATATCCTGCAAACACCAGCTAGAGCAGCCCACTTCACAATCCCTCATGCTACTCTGTGTCATCACTACCAAGGATGTTGCACAAAAGGTGCAAGAGAAACCCCTTATCCAGCTCCATCTCCACTAGGCACATGGCACCCACAGTAGAGAGTGCCCATTTATGGAACTAAATGGAAAATTATACCATGAAAGAAGTAATCTACAAAATTAAAATCCATTGCTGCACTTAAAGCATTACAGTAGGTAATGCTCGAAAGCTGTAGTGATGTGTGCACATTCTGAGGTTGTGTAGGCTGCAGAGAGACTTATAGGACCTACTGATGACTTTACACTAATACACTAAAGGAGTAAAGAACTTATAGACATGAAATTTCAGGACTGCATAGAAAAGTATGTTTATACTTTAAAAAATGATGGAGCTCAGTTTTTTCTTAAATCATATATAAAAGACACAAATAAATGCAGCTTTGTATTCATTAACCACATGCCGACCAGCCGCTGTAGTTGTATGGGCGAAACGATGTTATGTAATGTCGCTTCGCCCTGTAGAAACTAGGGGGCGCGTGCATGCCCCCTGTTTGCTCCCTGAGCCGATGCAAGTGCCCGGCAAACTCGATCCCTGCGAACTCCCACGATCGCTCGGGGCATACGGAGAACCCGAAACTGTGTTCTCTGAGGGGAGAACTGACAGATCATCTGTTCATACAGAGTATGAACAGTGATCTGTTAGTTTCCCTGCACAGTCCCCATCCCCCTTCAGTTAGAAAACAAACTAGGACACACATTAAGCCCTTCACTGCCCCCTAGTGTTAACCCCTTCACTGCCAGTGACATTTTTACAGTAATCAATGCATTTTTAATCGCACCGATCGCTGTATTAATGCCAATGATCCCAAAAAGGTGTCAAAATGGTCCGACGTGTCTGCCATGTCGCAGTCATGATAAAAATTGCTGATCGCCGCCATTACTAGTAAAAAAAAAAAATAATAAAAATGCCATAAAACTATCCCCTATTTTGTAGACAAACCAATCAATATACGCTTATTGCATTTTTTTTACCAAAAATATGTAGAAGAATACACATCGGCCTAAACTGAGGGAAAAAATGTATTTTTATATATTTTTTGGGGATATTTATTATAACAAAAAGTAAAAAATAATGCTTTTTTTTCAAAATTGTCGCTCTTTTTTTGTTTATAGTGCAAAAAATAAAAACCGCAGAGGTGATCAAATACCACCAAAAGAAAGCTCTATTTGTGGGAAAAAAGGACGTCAATTTTGTTTGGGAGCATCACCGCACGACCGCGCAATTGTCAGTTAAAGTGACGTAGTGCTCTGGTCTTTGGCGGTGAAGCTGTTAATAAATCATTACATGCATTTTTTATACACCACTAATGTAAGTACCTAAATATGACTTGATATCAGTTTTCAGCAATCCCCTGTAAAGCAGCAGATAGAGAGGAGTCAGTTACGTCTGCTATATGCAAATGTTCTTACAGGGAACATGCTGATAGGAGAGAGAAGAGTGAGGCAGTCTACTGTTGCTCCTTTATTGTCTAACTCAGTAGTGTATTCCTTAATTGTAACAGATCAAATTGTGTCTTCCTTCTGGCTGTGCTGTGTGATAGGTCTGTGTAAATTCTGAAAATCCTTTGGCAGATAAAACAGTTCCCTTAAATGTATTTCATCTGTGTATTTTGATGTTTGGGAGATTTTATTTGTGCTTAGAAAATACATTGATATTAGTGTAAAAGACCAAAACAATTAAATGCTTTCATAGTACACATATTTTTTAATGATCACTAACATTAAAATTGAAAAACTACATACATATATATATATACACACATAGTATATAATTGTAGGCATTCAAACTGTAAATCTTTATGTTTTACATATATTCCGTTCATTTATTTCTAACGTTGAAGCTATTCTCCAGGAAAACAGTTAAATAAACAGATAAACTACATAACTGTATATGGTGGTGTTTTTACTGCCAAAGGATTTGTATTTCTGTCCAATAAGCCCTTGTCACCCAGCACAGTGCAAGGGAATACAATTTTCTCTGTTTCCAACCAGAAACACTTATGCCGCATACACACAGTCGGACTTTTCGTCTACAAAAGTCCGACAGACGCCGACGGACCAAATCTGGCGGACAATCCGATCGTGTGTGGGCTTCCCCGGACTTTCAGCGGACTTTTCCAACTGCAAATCTGACGGACTTTATATTGAAACATGCTTCAAATCTTTACGTCGTAACTCCGCCGGACCCAGAAATCCGCTAGTCTGTATGCTAGTCCGACGGACAAAAACTCACGCTAGGGCAGGCTATCACGCTTGGGTACTGGCTATCAACTTCCTTATTTTAGTCCGGTGTACGTCATCACATACGAATCTGTCGGACTTTTGTGTGATCGTATGTAGGCAAGTCTATTTGTTAGAAAGTCCGGTGCAAGTCCGCCAAAAGTCTGTTGAAAGTCCGTCGAAAGTCTGTCGGACGGGCTGTCGGACTTTTGTAGCCGAAAAGTCCGACCGTGTGTACGCGGCATTACAGGTCTTGCCCATCCCCTAATCTGTTAGTGAACTTCGAAAGGAGATTCAGCAAACTGAAGCTCTCATCTTTCTATCACTCTGCTCTCTCCCTCCATTAGCTTATTCCTTTTCAACACAGTTGCATGCTGAACACCCGATTGGTTCCTAGTCCTGCCCCTCACTTTCCCACTCTGAATGCTGCTGTATAGTGGATCGCAAGTGGCTAATACCAGGTCAAACACATTGCTTGCGTATGAAAAAAAAAAAAGAAATAGATTTAATTATATATTTATGAATACAAAGCTTATTTTTTTTTTTTTTTTTTTTTAAAGCTTTTTATTTGCCAAAATAGTCATACATCTTATTCGCAATTGGTAATATGCAAGGAAATACAGGTTACATTTCAGATTGCATTCAGAAACAAATCCTGCATACATATGAAAATTATACATTACATTGCGTTTGTCATGGCTCGTTAAATCATTGGCTGTTTTCTTGTAACTCAGGACCATTTTATCTCAGCCCAAACAGTTGTATAGAACAAAGGCTGTAGTATATTTAGATAAAGTAACTAGTGGGAACTATCCCATATAAAAATAAAATAAAATAAAATAACCGAACAAAAAACTAGAGAGAAAGCAAAAACTTTTTAACATTATTTCCTCTTTCTCTCTTTTGTGCTGTGTGCTGCTGTGACTCAACTCCTCATTAGACCTATTAATTACTATCCAATGGTTCACCAATATCCTACAGAATTACTGGATGGATTGTAGCGTGTTTTCAGAGTTAATCCATCTCCCCCATATTTTATTAAATTTTTTTCTTGATCCTCTAGACTCATATGTCATTTTATACATGGTGATGTTGGCGTTAACCAAACCTTTCCAGGCATTTAAAGTAAGATGATCTCTCCTGATCCAATGGAGTACAATCAGTTTCCTTGCATAGTAAAACAATAGTCTTAGTAGTGTTCTCGTATTATTACTCATAACTTCATCTTCTATGATCCCTAAAAGACCCAGCAGAGGGCTGCATATGTTCGGTATATCTAAAGTATCAGCAATAAATTGAGTCACCTGAGACCATAGTGGTCTAATTCTGTCACATTCCCATACCATATGTATAAAAGATCCCTCTTCTTTTAAGCATTTATGACAGATGGGGTTTTCTTTCTTCCCCATTTTATAGAGTCTCAAAGGGGTATAGTACATCTGATGTAAGTACCTTAACTGTATTAATTTGTCTCTAGCAGAGATAACCGTGGGCAAGTATGACGCTAGAACATTTTCCCATTGGCCTTCTGTAATTTCTGGTATGATCTCTACCCATTTTTCTTTAAGTTTACTTTCTCTAGGATTCTTTTTTTCCTGAAGTGTATGGTAGTATGTAGAAATTCGTTTAGTATGATCTGGAGTAGCCAGTAATCTTTCTATCATAGAGTTTTCCAATGTAACCGGTCCAGCCCCAAATTGAACGTGCGCAGCGTGTCTCAGTCTAGTAAATTGATATTCCCAGGTCCCTGGGATATTTAGTTCTCTTCGCAATAGCGAGAAGGTTTTTAGTTCTCCATTGATATATAGTTGGTGTAAGTATGTGAGCCCAAATTTAGACCATCTAAATCCATCCTCTAAATTAAAGAATTCTTTCAGGTTGGGGTTGAACCACAGTGGCGCATTGGGGGATAAATGTAAGGAGTTATCTGTTATATGTTTCATGCAAATATCCAATACCTTTTTTGCAGATTTTAGTATCTCCTTGCCCCCTACTGTGGGGACTTCTCCCCTATAAAAGAAGTTCAGTAATGTTTCATATGATGTGACCGTTGCTGCCTCAATTGCAACCGCAGCGTTGTTTAGTTGTGGGAACATTCTCCAGTGGATGAATACTAATTGGGATGCTAAGTAATATAGTCTCAGGTCAGGTATCGCCAGGCCACCCCTGTGAACAGGTAACTGCAACACCTCAAGAGAGACTCTTGCTGCTTTATTGCCCCATAAGAAGGAAGTTAATAGGGAATTTATGTGTTTGAATATTCTTTTTGGGATATAAATTGGGGCGTTAGAGAGGATGTACAAGAATTTCGGAAGGAAGATCATCTTAAATAAGCTAGCCCTGCCATAGAGTGTAAGTGGAAGGTCCTTCCATTTCTGTATTCTGTCCCTAAATGCTCTGATGATAGGCCATAGGTTGTCCTCGATGAACGAATCTATAGGTAATTTGATCACTATTCCCAAATATTTAAATTTCTCCACAATAGTCAGGGGACACTGGGCTGGGAGTATTAGGTCTGGTTGTGGGTCTATCGGGAAGAGGACTGATTTGGTCCAGTTGATCCTGAAGCCAGAGAAGTTCCCGAACTCCCGGATCAACGAGACCGCCGTGGTCAGTGACCTTTCCGGGTCTCTCAGATACAGGAGCATGTCGTCAGCATATAATGACACACGCTCCTCCAGTTCTCCTACCTTGAGGCCCTGTATCTTGACATTAGATCTAAGTGTAGCCGCCAATGGCTCTATGGCCAGAGCAAACAGAAGAGGAGACAGGGGACAACCCTGTCTCGTTCCCCTATAAATCTTGAAAGGTGCGGAAATAGAGCCATTCACTCTAATGCTCGCCTTGGGGTCATTATACAAAAGTTTAATCCATGAGATAAATTTTGATCCGAACCCCAGCTTGCCTAAAAGCGAGAACAGGTAGTTCCACTCCACAGAGTCGAACGCCTTTTTGGTGTCTAAAGACGCCACAACTCTCTTTCCTTTATTATCATGAGGTGTCTGGAGGTTAACATATAGTCTACGTAAATTCATTTGGGTGGAACGTCCTGGTATAAATCCAGTTTGATCTGAATTAATTAGTTTGAGGATCACCGACTGTAATCTACCAGCCAAGATCTTGGCCAGTATCTTGACGTCGGTATTTATCAAAGAAATTGGCCTGTATGACTCACACTCCTGTAGATCTTTTCCTGGCTTAGGTAACACTACAATTAATGCTTCCCTCATAGACTCTGGTAATATGCCTTCCTTCTCTGCTGTTATAAAGACTTTTTGTAGTATTGGCACTATCTGTTCTTTATGCAACTTATACCACTCCGCTGGAAACCCATCCAAGCCAGGAGATTTACCCAGCCTGAAGGATGAGATTGCTGCACCAATCTCTTCCGTGGATATCTGCTGATCTAGGAGTTCTCTATCTTCCTGTGTTAGAGAGGGTAGTGTTAAATTGTCAATATACCTTTCCAGTTCTTGGTCAGTGTGTTGGGTTTGCGTCTGGTAAAGATTCTCGTAGAAATCTAGAAAAGTGGTTAGAATCCCTTGGGTCTCCTCAACTACCTCACCATTTAGTTTCTTTATTTTACCTATCGAAACCGGTGTATAAAGTGGGCTTGCCAAAAAGGACAATAAGCGTCCACTCTTATCACCGAACTCAAAAAAAGATCTTGCCTGCCGTATTCGTGTTTTTTCAGTATGTTCAGTTAATAGTAAGCAATATTGTCGTGTTTTTTCTTGCCAAAGTCGGTATCTACCTGAAGATGAGTCAAGGATATATTCTTTTTCAGCCTCCAAGGCGCCAATCTCAGCATCTTTCATATCCGAGCTAAGCGCCCTGGCGAAACTTCTTGTTTCCGATGTAAATACCCCTCTCATAGTTGCCTTAAAGGCATCCCATTGAATAGCTAGTGTAGTTTCCTTTCCATTCTCCCTCCAATAGTGCCCTATATTCTCTTTGCATTTTATGGTGACATAATCCTCTTGGAGCCATTTTGTATTCATCCGCCATTGTCTCCTTCCCCGTGGAGCTCTCAAATCTAGAGTGACCTCCAACGGGGAGTGATCTGATATAGCTCTAGGGAGATATCTGATGGCAGTTATGTAAGGGAGGCCATCTGTAGATGACAGTGCCAAATCTATTCTAGAGAGTGTCTTATGGGTCTCAGAGTGACATGAGAACTCCCTAACTCCAGGGTTCCGTTCTCTCCACACGTCAGTGAGTGCGTAACTCTCTAACCAGGAGGATAAATTATGTCTGGACCCGGAAATATTCCCATGCCTGTCTAGAGCCCCATCCGACACTGCATTGAAATCTCCTAAGAGTAATAATGGGCCTTGAGCGATTAGTATAGCTTCTTTAATTATTTTGTCTAGTATCGGCAAGGAGAATGGTGGCGGAACGTACACACATACCAATGTCAGAGATACATTATACATGCGGCATACCAGAATGGCATATCTACCGTTCGGGTCTAGTTTGACTTGCAAAATTTGCGCAGCCGCATTTTTGGTAACTAAAATAGCTACACCCCTAGAATATGTTGAGTATTCAGCATGCAAAACTCTCATCACATTCGGTTTTTTTAGTGCCATAACCTTGGATCCTTGCAGGTGTGTCTCCTGCAACATTATGATATGGGGTTTGTATCGTTTTATGAAATCAAAGATGAGAGATCTCTTAATCTTGGAATTCATACCACGCACGTTCCAAGATAGCAACTTTATCTTACCCTCCATACGTATGTATAAGTGAACAATTGCAGGGCAACAACGAGTGATTGTTAGCCAGTCTCATTCCCATTGAGTAGATCCCCTGTGAGGAGAGAATAAAACACATCAGCAGCACACAGCACGAACTAAGATTAACCAGTAACAGAGGCCCCTTCCCCCCTCCCTGCACACACACCCAACTTGTTGTGTGCCTGTCTCCCATAACAAAAAGGTAGAAAAATTAAAGTGACCGCAGGGGGTCACGGTTATCTAAGAAAAATAAAGTCACCTTATCTTCAACCAACAGAAATAGAAAAAAAAAAATAATTTTTATATCTTTCCCCTTCTCCTCTCCCTCGCCCCCTCTTCTTCTCCTTTCCCAAGAGAGGAAAGCGAACACAGAACAAAGTCCTTTTCTCTTTTTTTTTTGGGGGGGGGTGGTGAGGAGAAATGAGAGAAAAATTACACCCAAAAAACAGGGGAAAAAAAGAAAAAACCTGTTACAGTTCGACCAGGGGGGTATCTTCGTAGTTGATGACAGTGGAAGGTGATATAATTGAGTAGAGGAAAGAAGAGGAAAAAAAAAAACCCCCTCTCTTCTGTCAGAGAAAAAAAAAACAATAGAAAGTGTAGTTGCTCAAAGTAGGAGCCAAAACCACTGTGTCCTCCACTTTCTTCTTCCTCTCCCTCCTATGTTCTTGTTTCTTCTCATTCTGACATCAAAAACAGCGTACTTAAGTGGTGTTATAAATTGTATGCTGCATCTGCCGGGACTTTATGTCATTTTATTGTTGTAGTGCCAAAGATTATCTTGGTCATGGGTATTTCTTCACCCTAGCATGGGTAGTCTTAGAATAGTCTTCATGTGTATTTCACATCTTCTTCTTACTCAGTTATCTTTATTTATTTATTTGGGCTGCGGCGTCCTCTGGAATCCAGCCATCTTGAGGCCTCCGTGGGGTTAGTAAAGAACGAGGCCTTCCCCCCATCTATTACTCTTAGTTTCGCAGGGTATAACATGCTGTAGGGAAGTTGTAGGTCTCGAAGTCTCTTCTTTACATGAATGAAGCTAGCTCTCTGTTTTTGCGTGGCCGCAGAAAAGTCAGGATAAATGGATATGCGGTTTCCATTGTATTGCAATTCACCTCCATTACGTGCGGCTCTGAGTATGCTTTCTCTGTCTCTGAAGTGTAATATGCGTGCAATCATAGGGCGCGGATGTGCTCCCGGGGGAGGAGGTTTGGAGGGTATCCTGTGTGCCCTTTCTATAGCAAACAATCTGGAGAATGTAGTGTCAGCCATATTATCTTTAAGCCAAAGTTCCAGAAAGTCTTCTGGCTGTGTTCCCTCAGCTTTTTCAGGAAATCCTACAAAACGGACATTGTTCCTTCTCTGTCTGTCTTCCATGTCTCCCAGCTTATCAGTGTGTGCGTTTATTTCTTTATGTAGATACTGTACTTTCCCCTCCATAGGCCGCACCACATCCTCCATGTCGCTGATTCTTTGCTCAGCTTCAGAGGTCCTCTCTCTAATGGTCTGCACGTCCTGTTTTAGGAAGGACATTTCTGCTCTCATCCCATCAATATGCTCAGTTAAAGTAGTTTGGCATGTGTAGATGGCCTCCATGATTTGCTTTAAAGAGGGTTCTTCCGCATTAGCTATTGGTTCTGTGACTATATTATCGCAGGGGAGCCTATCTAGGGAGAAACCCCGTTTTCTGCCTGGAGATCTGCGTGGAAGCGGGCTTACCTTCCCAGGCTGTGATGGTGTCTTTTCAGCTCCGCTCCGTTTTGTGTTGCTGGGGCCTTGTTCCATCGCCTCGTGTGCGGCGCCATCTTGGCTTCCCCAGGCATAGCGTGACAGACGTTCCGCAGCCGGTTCCATGGATGCCGGCCCGTACTTAACCATACCCAAATGTTCCTTAGGGTCCGGTGAGCAAGAGGGTGCCAGTATCGTTCAGGATCCGTGTCTCTGACACTCAGGATTAAGGCAGAATGTTGTGTCCCGGCCGGAGCTCCTGTGAAGAGCTGTTCACATGTCCGCCGCTAGCTCCGCCCCCCGAATACAAAGCTTATTAATTTGTATCTTTTAAATGTGCCTGGAGTTCAGCATTAAACGTAATGAGCTACATTTTATATAGCTTTTTTATTTTTTTGTATACATATAACACATTTTGCCTAAGATTACTTCCCTATATCATGAATGCTCTTGTTAAAAAAGCAACTGCCTTGTCAAATAAGCAAGGTTCTGCCTTGAATTAATTTGATAATTAAATCATGATGAAAAAAATGATAGTGGAAATGTTTCATTGTTATATGATTCCTTTGACTCCTTCAGTATAATTTCCTGTCTTTGTAAAAATAGATTAGAGAAGGGGAAATGTTGTCAGACCTAAATGAGAAAAAGAAATTTGAAGCCTAAATAGGGCAACAGGCTTGTAAAGGTAAAACTTTTTGCTGTCTTTTCTTTTGATCAGGATCGTAAGCGGACAATATATTATGTGTGTGACAGTATGTGTGCTGAGCAATGCGAAAGTAACAAGACCCACTGCCTTGCAAAGACACATCTAAAGAGCAAATCAGCAGTAAAGCTGCAGCCATTTGTCCTTCACACTGGGGAGTTATCTCATGCAAGACTAGCCATGGAGATAATTTTACCCCAAAACTTGTTTCACAGTCAGTATTGGTATAATCCCTGCAGACTACAATCAATGAAATGCAACCAGTCGGTATGGATCATGGTTTTTCATGATGTTTTTGGACATAAGGGCATTGAAAAATAGCCTAGATTCAGCAAGCTCAAATCCCTTTGTTATTCGATAAGCACACAATAATGTTTTCTCTTTGGACATTTTGAAGACAGATAAATGATCCAGAACTGTTGTAGTATAGAAATTGCTTATAGGAATCCAGCAAGGGTTATAGATGTTGTACATACATATATTCTACTAATATAGTTAAAAAAAAAAACTTTTCAATTTAGATACAATAGTGTAATAAAAATAAATATACCCTGAAAAATTATGTCTTCCATAAATAAAAAAATAAAAAAACACTTTAAAATACCTTAATACAGATCAAACAACTGTTCCTAACCATTCAGCTAGCTAGGCCACATGTCAGGATTTTGTTGTTCAAAACAGTATTTGTAATAATACTTCACAATGACTAATTGATGTCTGAGCATGAAAGCTACTTTGTGCCAATACAAGGATTAAAATCAGTGCAAATGCATCAAAGAAAATCTCTCTTTTCGGTTATTATTCTTTTGTGACATACATACCATTTTGTTATATAACGATCGTGGTGCTATGTGCAGTCATATAACACATAATAGCCAGCTCATAATGGCTATTTTTATACATTTTCTGTGTTATATCATATCCCTGGGTTTAAATTTAAAACCCTTAATAATGTGAGAAATGAATAGGAATCTTATCTGATTTTTTTAAAGCCTTTTTATTACAATAAAGATTAGGGTTAGCCTGAGATGTGGTAAATGTACTGTAATTATATTGGGGGACCTCAGCCATATCCAGTTCTGCTAAGTTTCCCACAGTATTCAATAATTTACTGTACATTTCTCCTTTATTGCGCTGTGCACAATATCTCAGTGGTATAAAAATACAGCATAATGGAAAAGTATAAAAACAGCAAATTCAATGCAGATGACTATTTCAGCACATAAAGATATGTATTGCTAAGCCAGCTTTGCTAGTAAAAAAAAAAAAAGGTTTTGCTACACGTAGGAGCAATAAAGCAGCTTCCTCTTTAAAGGTGAACTTTATTAACTTTTACTCCAATTACTAATATTTAGGGTCCATTCACACTGGGTTTAAAAAAATGCTGTTTCTACAGGAGTTTTGCGTTTTTTTTCTCCTGCCTATAGAAGCAGTTTGATATTATCCTATGTTTTCATGTACATTAGGGCGATTAGAGATATATTTATATATTTTAGGAGCAGGGTTGAGAGGCAGAAAAAAAAAATTACAAGAGCGTTTTTGAGGGCAGTTTTCAGCCAAAAAAAACCCACATAACGCTTATAATGTGCCTAAATGTGTCTAAACATGCCATTTCGGAGTTTTCAGTGTTTTAAAGTGAATTATATTGAAAAATTAGCAGAAGGGAATGTTTTTGGGGAAAAAAACACTTATAAAAGCAAATGCCTATAAAATCACCTTAACTCTTGTGCAATATAAGCTACTATGAGCATTTTTTGTGCCAAAGGTGCTGCCATTTTTTTTGCTCCTAGTGTGCATGGACCCTTAATCATAGTTAACCACTTGCTGACTAAATGTACTATGAGCGGGCGGAAGCTGCAAGCACCGCGGTGTAATAGCAAGTTGTGGTGAGTATGCGCACTGGTGCACCCCAGGGGGCACACAATGAGTGCAATTCCATGACCACTGTGTCCTGTAGACACAGTGGATCACGTTGATCAGTACTGGTCATAGCGATCACATAATTAGAGTGTAAACAAAACAGTCATGAATGACTTCCATTCTTGACTGTTTTTGACTGCACCCTGCACCATTAGATTAGCTGTAATCAATCACAGATCACAATAGTAATTAAGCTGTCATGAATAGAAGCCATTCATAACAGCTAACAATTTTGCTTAGAACGGTGATCATCACTGCTATAAGTAACAGTATAAAAAAAAACCCCTGATCACTCCCCCTCCCACACTCCCCCCCACTATGCTGACACTGAACGACTGAAATAGTAAACTGAAATAGTAAAAAAAAAAAGTTTAAAAAATTGAATACATTTCTTTTTGTTACATACTGTCACCAGTCAGTATTCCTGATTACCACCACAGCAGTCATATGACGATGCTGTACTGCACTGGTGGAAGTACCGTATATACTCGAGTATAGGTCGATCCGAGTATACTCAAGGCCCCTAATTTACCACAAAAAACTGGGAAAAACGTATTGACCCGAGTATAAGCCAAGGGTGAGAAATGCAGCAGCTACTGTAAGTGGAAAAAGAGGGTCAACAATGCCCATCTGCAGCTGTATACCTCCCTGTGTCCTGTGCATGTGTCCCTGTGCATGTGTCACCTACCTGTGTCACCTATCTGTGTCCTGTGCATGTGTCACCTACCTGTGTCCTGTGCATGTGTCCCTGTGTCCTGTGCATGTGTCCCTGTGTATGTGTGCATGTGTCCTGTGCAATGTGTCACCTACCTGTGTCCTGTGCATGTGTCCCTGTGTCCTGTGCATGTGTCCCTGTGTATGTGTGCATGTGTCCTCTGCAATGTGTCACCTACCTGTGTCCTGTGCATGTGTCCCTGTGTATGTGTGCATCCTACCTGTGTCCTGTGCATGCCTCCATGTGGCGATCTCCATCCTCAGTGTGCCGCTCTGCACCGATCAGCATGTGATAATACCATCTCCATTATACTGTTCAAAAGCCGCGCCTCCTCCTCGTCTGTGATAGGCAGAACACTCCATTTCCCAGCAGTCAGCGGTTAGCCTATCATGGACATTCTCTCATCCCCATACCACGGACAAGGATGAGAGAATGTCCGTGATAGGCTGTACACTGACTGCTGGGAAATGGAGTTTTCTGCCTATCACAGCCGAGGGGGAGGCACGGCTTTTGAACAGTGAATGGCCGCCGAATGGTAATGTCACACGCTGGCCGCCGTCTGTCTACATGACACGCTGATCATGTAGGCAGATGGCGGTGACTCGAGTATAAGTCGAGGGGGCATTTTCAGCCTAAAAAAAGGGCTGGAAATCTCGACTTATACTCGAGTATATACGGTATATAAATAAAAACTGTTATTTAATTTCCTAATTTTCCAAATTGTGACAAAAAATTACAACTTCAAAAGACTCATGATGTGCTTGAAGGCAACATGGTTTAATATCATATTTCTGAAGTTTATCTTTCTGGTTGATACCAGGTGACTAGAATGTAACAAGTTGCACATCAAAGCTTTGTAGAACAAAAGCTTGGCTCCTGACCAACTGGTGTGATGGAAATCCTCAATTAGCTCTGCAAGCAAGCTTCAAAAAGGACCATGGCTGACAAGATGATTGATGAATGTCCTGCTACAGAAGTTCAAAGGGCAAGCTAAGAACTGCCCCTGGAGGCCAATACAGCAGGATGGACAGAAATATAATATATTAAAAGCACTACCTCTTGGCAGGATGGTAGTGGGGTGTGGTTACGAGTGGGTTTGAATGAATGTGTAAAAGGGAAATCGTCCCTTTTCGCTCTTGGCTCTTGATTGATGGTTCTCTGAGCCTCATGGCTCTCTCTGTTACCATCCTGAGCCCAGCTGAGTTGACCTTGTCTTGGAGACAGCCTTGATAAATATCTTTGATGTTCTTTTGTTATATGCTCTATAATATTTTCATTTTAGCATTTTCCTATTTTCTTGGGAAATAAATAAGACGTTGTTTTATTAAGCAGTGTGTTTGTTTTCATCGTGCTATCAACAGTAAGTTTTAATAGACTAGCTAACTATAGGAATGAATACATATATGGAATTAATAGGGGGAATCCATAACCACCTTCGGATAATATTTATTTTAGCAATTTTATTTCAATTGGCACCCCAGATTTTATTTCACCATGTCTCTCACTAAAAATCTCGGACTGTCTACTTTCCAAAAAAAGAGCCATTTGGGGGGTATTTGTACTGTCAGGAAATGTCAGGAAATGATGTCAGTACATCAGGATTGAACAATTTTCAAATATATATATACATACCATAGATTGTAAACTCTAGAATATTTTTTATACAGACAAAATAATACACACTTATTTGGGTTGTTTTTACCAAAGAAATGTGGAAGGCTACATTTTGACCTAAATTTATGCAGAAATATTATTTATTTGCAAAATATTTTAACAGAAACTAAGAAAAATGTGGGTTTTTTAAAAGCTTTCAGCATTTTTCCATTTATATAGCAAAAAATAAAAAACCCAGTGATGATCAAATAACACTAAAAGAAGAAAGCTCTTTTTGTGTGAAAAAAATGATACAAAATTAATTTGCGTACAGTTTTGCATGGTCGCACAATTGCCAGTTACATTAGCAGTGTGCTGAATAGCAAAAAATGACCTGGTCATGAAGGGGTATTGTACTGTGTCAGGATTTGCATATTTCTAGTTTCATGGTTTTGCTAGTGAGAGCTGATGCTTTTAACAATACTAAAATACTATTTAGTTGTTGATTTAAAATGAAGGCTTTTACCCACCTTTGGTGGTCTAAAATGTTTGCTCTGTTTATCACAGACCCATTTTCTTAAGGTATGCTTCTATTCTAGCAGTATCAGTAATATCCTTCAAGTAGTCATGCTAACAAACCATCATGTATGTGGAATATTTTATTTAAAGCAAACTCCAGGTGATTTATTGAATATTCTGTGCAGGTTATGAGGATTTTAATAATAGATAAATGTCAACATCAATGGTAAAAGCCATTAAAGCCTAGAGCCATCTTGTGGCTTTGCCTTTGTTACACACCTGAAAAAAAAAAATGTGCAGATAAAAAAAATGTTCAGATAAATACACAACTGTCCCCTTGATTTAACAGTATATGCATAATGTGAAAGATATTTTCATATAATTAGCACATACATAACATATTATAATAATAATGAAGCAAAGGTTAAAGAGGACAAAGTCCATCAAGTTCTGACCTTATATTTAAAAGCTAGAATGATGTCATCTTTAAAAGGCCCTAGGCATAGTCAATCCACAGTTACCTCTAAGATATATATATATATATATATATATATATATATATATATATATATATATATATATATATATATATATATATATATATATATCTATATATATATATACACACACACACATTTATACACACACAGTATATATGGCAAGTCATTAAATGATTTCTTCCAGAAAAAAATAACTACAGACACATTTAGGCACATTTATAAGCGTTATGTGGGTTCTTATGGAACACTTTATTAAAGCAATGCTATGACCTTTAGTACTCTTAGCAAGACATATTTAATGTGCAAATTCTTTTTTTGCCAAATGTTTTGCATGTGTAGTTAGGAGAAAAAAAGCTAAGGACATCATCACAATGCCCTTATATGTGTATTCTGCTATGTGTATTCAACAAACAAAAATTGTTGCTGTTGTGCACCTTTGCAAATACATGGCAAAACCTGTTTGAAAAATATAAAATAAATAAATAACTAAATAGATGAACTTGCTATTCAATGAAATGTGCATGTCCATAAAAGGCATACTAATTAAAAATCCATATGCAATTCTGTCCTATTAAAAAAACAGTGTACTGTATGTATGAATAATTACCGCTGGAATCTATATTCTTTTTTTCTTTTTGCCACTTCAGTGAACCTTTTCCGAGAGACTTTTTTTTTCAACTTTACAGTTCAACTTCGTCCCCACTCGTTTTCACATCATTGTGGCATCTTTATAGTTCTCTTTTTTTTTTCCTCCTTTTTTATCTAGAATCTATATTCTAACTGACTCCCTTCCTCCCTTTGTGCTGGGGGGGGGGGGGGGGCTGAGGTGGTGAGTCTTTCTCTGTCTACTGGTGAATTGTGGCAAAATTGCTTCTGTTGGTTTATATTTATTTTATATTGTATTTTTTGTTTATATATTTTTTCTATGTCACATTTATATTTTTTGTCTTTACATAGCCTGTTCGCTAATCTATGGTTGATACATATATCCCCTGATGAAGCTGTGAGGCAAAACATGTTGGGATAATATACAACCATTCAATCTCTATAAAGCCTCTTTGTTTCAACCACCATATTGGAGTTATCCCTTGAAATCCAAAGACCTATTGCACTTTGTTATCGGTTTTAATCTTTATCCTTAAAAAAAAAAATTTGTATATTTTTATATATATTTGATTGGTTTCTTATTATCATCTGTAACAAGCACCGCTATAGTCCCTCCCCAAATCCTTCTTTGAATAATTCATGCCTTGGGATGAGGTGCATATTTTCAGGTGTCTACCCTTAATCAGACAAAAACTATATAAATAATTAAATTGAAGAACTTGCTATTCAATGAAATGTGCATGTCCATAAATGGCATACTAAATAAAACCCCATATGCAATTCTGTCCTATTAAAAAACCAGTGTACTGTATGTATGAATAATTACTGCTGGAATCTATATTCTAAGTATCAGTGAATGGAATCTTGTGAGCAGTCTAGTGAATAAACTCCTGGGCATTTGCAGAAAGATTCCTCCATGCGCAGTACAATATCATCTTGTCTGTGGTTTACTGATCTCTTTTAACTATACGTGTGCCATTGTTGAAATTTGCAACTTTTATTTTAGGTGTGCCAAGGCTTAGCTAGCATGTGCTTGGAGACAAAAGCATACCATATGCAGCAAATTACCCGTTAATTCTGGGCATACTTGTTTTAGCCTGTGTGAAAGCATTCACACACACTGCAGTTCAATGATAAATTTCATAAGTATAGAGTTTGCTCATACTAATGGCATTGATCCATGACTGTACAGACATATATGTTAGTAAGTCAGATACTGTCCATTTCCAGGTTAAATCTATGAACCAGTTACTGCTTTGACCTCAAATAAAGGTGAAACCTTGTCCAGAAAATGATCTTCTGGTGCAAGATAAGTATCAAACAGGGTACCCATTTGTATTGATTTTAATATAAACTTATATATTAACAAAACCTAATGATCAACACTTCCACTTTCATATATTTTCTAGCATGGCGCAGTGTGCCAAGCTTGACAAATTAAACCTTGCTTTTGTATATATTCATTGCATCACCTTGTGGAATGAACAGTCTTTAGTTGAAAACTGTATGTGGCCTCAGGAAACAAACATGCCAAATGTCAGCTGAGCTGTTCAGTCAACCATGCTTAACAGCACTATGCTGCAATAATATTTCACTGTATGCTTTTCTGTTTATCTATCTATTCCTCCCTGAATTCTCAGCTACGCATAGCAACACAGAAACCCATCCATGTCTCTTGCTTTCTATCTTTTCTGACAGTATCTGACTATATCCATCTTTTCATCCAATCATTGTAATCTGTTCTTTTGCCATTTTGTTGCATCATAATAGTATACAGTACAATACATTCAATTCTTCCACTTCATGTAAATGTACCATTATTTGAAAGATCTTTAAGAGACCATACTGGAAAGAAAAAAAAAAAAAACACAATAACATGAAGCTCTGCCGAATACAAGTTATGTTGTTCCTGGTGGGAGGAGCAATTGATTCACATGCTTGTCTTGCATTAAAGCACTCATTACATATTTTACTCCATACTCCATTCTGGTTTGAGACACTTATATTGAAAAAGAAAGGTAAGAAAAAATGATTTGGAAAGAAAATTAAAAACGTGAATTTCAACCATAAACCACCATAGGGCTTATTCGGTAAAGAATTGCTATACGAAAAACCATTTGCATATTATTTTTCAATGCCTGTGTCTTAGGCACAGATGGGTTGCCCTGCTGTGTGCACTACTGCAATGAACAGGTTTTTATATTTGTATTATAGCATTCTCTGCAGCTACTGACACATTAGCTAGTTATCTCCAAACAAATACACCTGGTCATATTTGTACCATATACTGTATATCAATAAATTAGATTAGAAAAATCACTACCTACTTTTTCAAAAGTATGTAACAAGAAGTTATGTGTCAAATTCAATTTTGGGTTGAATCCCCCACTGGAGTTTCTGAGTGTTATAAGAAACCAATAGATTATTCAGGCTACTAGTTTTGAATGAGGCTGTTTTTTTAAATGTGACCTGGCCTAAAACACTTCTAAGGGAGACGCAATGCTGAAGTTCAACCACTAGATACCTGCAATAGACTTCTAAACAATACCCATACTATATAAAAAAGAATGAAGCGCTACCTCCCCAAAACTCCAAATAGATCTCACATTTCAAACATATAACACAAAATGTGCATAGACATAAAGCCAAAGTGGTGGTGCTTCCAAATGGTAATAATACCTATACAGATCTAGGAACCAATATATGTAATGCTGTAGCAATAGTGGTGGTAACCCCCAATTAACAAAAAGTGATAAATAAAAATGTAAGTACTAATAAGATGACAAAGTAAAACTAAACAGTGTAAACATACACTCAAAATCAAAATCAACTTGGCCAATCTCCAATACTTCATAAATAATATCAATATTCTTTGTAAAATAATAAACATAACATCAAGTCCATTCAGTTAGTAAACATGCCGATACACTCCGTGTTAATAATCATAATCATAAATCAAGTGTCAAACTGCCGTGAAGATTGTGTGCTTCACACATAAAAAAAAAATAGTGCCCTCCACCGGTCAAACTATGCGCTCACCTGCTAGGGAGGCCCTGCAAGGAGTCTATAATCGCCTTTCACTTAGGGGTATAAATCCAGTGGTTGGCAACTTCTCAGTTGGTCCTGGGACTCTTGTTCACTTTATACATGTATAAATCTCATACATCTCATACACATGCAGCATGTGAACAGGAGAAAACTGACATAGTGTTTAAACTGTATAAAAGGTGATCTTTATTTAAAATAAACAATCCCACTCACATTTGTAGGTGCATTAACTCTGGTGCACTCAGGTAGCTCGCTATACATATTTGGTGTGCATGGTCTCCATAAGGTCACTGAGACACCTGCAGGTATTCGGCTCTGTAGCCACTAGTGGCTAGCAGTCTACTTCCTGGTGATGCGTGATGACGTCCCAGGTGACTTTCTAAAGAGGTCTGCAGGTGATTGCAAACTTGTTTTAGGAGTCATACATAGTAGTACAGAAGTGTTATTATCTAGTGTAAACAATTCCCATGCTTCTGTGGAGCCTTTATCTCCAAGGCTCAGTCAGTACATAGGAACTCCATATTTGCACAATTCCTTCAGTAGTGGTGCAAAGCCCTTTACTGCCCTCCAATGTTCTGGCATGTGACAGTTCAATGACAGGTGTCATTACAGCAGAGCTTTCTTTATACTATGCACATATGACTGCTCTAAAGTAGAAGTGGGTACTTCAATGGTGAATGCTTGATATCTGTCACAGAATTTAAGTAAAGAAGGGGAACCTTTACAAATGGTTGAACTGTGTATGTAATATTTTAATTTCAGTAATGATTTAAAAGTATAAGATAAAAAGAATATGACATAGCAAACTGAAAACTGCAAGACAAAAGGCCAGATTTGTCAAAGGGTCCTAAATGTAAAACCTCTAAGTTGCCCCATAGCTTCAAATTATATTCAAGCATTCACTCTGCCATTTTGCATTGCATGTTTGACTAACAGTAGGCGATAAGACAGAAGTCATTTATAAAAAAACAAAAACAAAAAAAAAAACAGTCAATCATTTCCAATGTTTTATCTGACCTAGACTATGAAGTAATGAAGGGGAAGAGATGCAAAAGAAGAATTTTTTATTTACTACAATAAATACTCATGGCTAGTAACAGCCAAAACAAGTTACAAGAACAATGAATTAGTCTTCCTTTGAACAAAAATGTTTGTAGCTTTTACCTAGCATGCATTTAGCTATGATTATGGTTTTGTAATCTATAAGTTATTGTATATAATATTACATATATACTATTACATTTTAGCATAGCTGTAGCATGACCAGATTGCAGAACATTGCCATTCAACTCAAATTTTTTTTGAATCAGACATGGCATTGTCAGATTAAGTAAAATATTGTGCATCCACTTTCTTTTTAGTGTAAACCATTTACTATATAATTTACTTCAAGTTAGGTGGAAAAACTATAAATGAAACATTGTTCTGTTCTAGCTTTAACCACCATAATATTGTTTAACCTCTGCTGAATGTCACTGTCATGTGTATGCCACGTATTTCTAGGGGCAAGTTTATAATGCTTCAAGAAGCTGCAAGTGTCAGAGGTTAGTAGAGAAATGGCTGCAAGATCTCACAATATATGATGACAAGCCATTATCAAACATTCGTTAACAAGCCATTATGAAATGATGCTTTCGCATGATAGGATACCAATTCATTGCTAAGAGCATGTTAATGGCCATAAACGTTCTGTACAAATGACAGGGTTCTATTTCTAAGTTATACACATAAGTAGCTTATTAACAAATGCACACCCATATTATTTAACTTAATGTCTATATTATTTATATTTATTGAATGACCTTTAAGCCCCTTGGAATTCTTCCACTTTTTTGTCTTATTAAAATCCTGTACCCTCCATGGGTTCTGATTTCTGCTTGGAAATGTCTTCTGCTTTCCACCTCTCTCTCCAGTGTGGTTTGCTGGCATAGACCCCATCACAAGTGTCCTTATACAGACTTGTATTGTAGAGAAAGGTAGGGGTGTATCTGGCCTAGACTGTTACCTGAAAGATGATTACTGAATCCAGTGCGTCTAATTCTTGTACCTATAGGACAGCCTAGTCATTTTTAGACACCTTGAACAGCAACTGTAATAGGTAAGACTACGAAGATTATAGTTGTTGGTACAATGTATTTCTGAGTGAAAATCTATTTCAGCTGGGCTCTGAAGAGATCCTAGCACCATACTATTTATATCAACAATCAACAACATTACCATAAGATTATAAGTAAAATAATCTTTTTGCGTACATTTAACCTTACTGTAATTATTAATGATACTACGATACTGGCTTGATACTGCTCCTGGGCACCACCATCATGGATGTGGCATCCAGGTAAACTCAGAGCTGTCACTCAGTTATGCTCTAGAATAAAACCCTTTTCATTTATGCTTGCTCTTTTAACAGTCTCTTATTTATTTAATAATGGGGAAGAGAGGCTGATAGCGCAAGCTCACATACAGCAGAGCACCGAATACTACCAGCAGTGACACCTTTTTGACTGCATACATTACAATCAGCCCCTGTTTTGTTTACAGCTTTGTGCACTGATTCTATTCAGACTGGTACATTTGTTTAAAGTGATTGCAAAGGCAGAAGGTTTTTTATCGCACTGCATTCTATAAAACCTTCTGTGTGCAGCAGCCCCCCCCCAATACCTAACTGGGCCCATCTCTATCCAGCGAAATCACAGGAGAGACTCAGCTGCCCGGGACTCTCCTCCTCATTGGCTGAGACAGCCGCAGAGTGCCATTGGCTCCTGCTGCTGTCAATCAAAGTCAGTGAGCCAATCAGGAAAGAGAGGGGACGGGTCCTAGCTGGCACTCCGTGCCTGAATGGACACATGGAGCTGCGGCTTGGCGCGGATGTCCCCCATAGCAAGCTGCACTCATCAGGGGGGAGGGGCCAGGAAAGCAGAAGAGGGATCTAAGAAGAGAAGGATCGCGGCTACACCATGCAAAACCAACTGCACAGAGCAGGTAAGTATAACATGTTTGTTATTTTTAAGGCAAAAATAACCAAGACGTTAGTATCACTTTAAGTTCTTTGTGGGTGTACAGATAATCAACTGCTGATCTTGCATACAATCTTAGCAGTCAATAACAAGTAGCTGTTCAAGCTTTTGCTACCTGCTTACAAAACAACAGGAGGAGGGGGCAAGAGCCAGGTCCTGCACAGACAGGAATTGACACTTCCAGAAAATGGACAGATTCCTTCTAAAGTTACACAGGTCACAACATGGATTTATTTCTTAAAGTTGAGAAACATGCAAGTACTTATTATCTTCTATTGCTGCAAAGTTTTGATTTAAAAAAAGTGAGATTTGATGACATGATTGCTTAAAGCATGGGTGCACAACCTGTGGCCCTCCAGCTGAACTACAAGTCCCATGAGGCATTGCAAGCCACTGACAGTTACATAACTCCCAAAGCCAGAGGCATGATTAGATTTGTAGTTCCGCAACAGCTGGAGGGCCACAGGTTGAGCACCCATGGCGTAAAGGCCAAGTTCACCTTTTTATTTTATTTTTTTCTAAATTCCATATTCCCCATGTACCAATATACCATTAACCACTTGCCGCCCGCCATATAGCAGAATGACGGCGGCAAAGTGGTTTCAATACCCTGACTGGGCATCATATGATGTCCTCAGGATATTAAGCCGCTGCGTGCCCCCTGGAGCGTGCATCACGGCGATCGTTGATGCAGTGTGTCAGTCTGACACACCGCAACTCCGATCTAGGTAAAGAGTCTCTGACGGAGACTTTTTACCATGTGATCAGCCATGTCCAATCATGGCTGATCATGATGTAAATAGGAAGAGCCGGTGACAGACGCGAGTATAGGAGAGCTGATCGGCTGCTCTCCTGGCAGGGGGGGTCTGTGCTGATTGCTTATCAGTGCCGCCTATCAGTGCCCATCAGTGCCACCTATCAGTACCACCAAAAAGAACCCATCTTTGTAGCCTTTCAGTGCCCATCAGTGTCGCCTATCAGTGCCCATCAGAGCCCACCAGTGCCACCCATGACTGCTCATCAGTGCCGCCTATCAATGCCCATCAGTGCTGCATATCAGTGCCACCCATCAGTGCCGCCTACCAGTGCCCATCAGTGCCGCATATCAGTGCCCATCGTCAGTGCCCACTCATTGGTGCCACCTCATCGGTGCCGCCTTATCAGTGCCTGTCAGTGCCGCCTTATCAGTGCCCATCAGTGAAAGAGAAAACTTACTTATTTACAAAATTTTATAACAGAAACAAAAGCAAAACTTATTTTTTCAAAATTTTCGGTCTTTTTTTATTTGTTTAGCAAAAAATAAAAACTGCAGAGGTGATCAAATACCACCAAAGAAAAGCTCTATTTGTGGGAACAAAATGATAAAAACTTAGTTTCGGTACAGTGATGGATGACCGCACAATTGTCATTCAAACTGCGACAACGCTGAAAATTGGTCTGGGTAGGAAGGTGTATAAGTGCCCTGTATTGAAGTGGTTAATGTACCTCTGTTGCAGAAAGAAACATGCTTTCTATATATTCTAGGGCAGGCTTTACCTCAGCCTCCAGTTTGTTCTATAGAACACTCCTCGGTGAATTCCTGGTTTATGTCCAGGGACACGAGACGTGGAAACGTTTAGGACTCAGGAAGTAGTTCAGCAGCTGATATCATTAACACACACACACTGCACCTGCCCTCCCCCTTCAAGAGATTGCTTCTGCTTACCTTTGTAGTTACATGCACTCATTATCAGTGAGCACCATTCTCACTAAAGATACAGTCCTTGCCACTGATCTTGCAGCGTGTGCAGGAGCTGATCTATCACATAATAGCCTATGTGGAGCAGAGCTGTAGTATTGAAAACAGTTAAGGTGTGTCCCTGGAAATCATTAAAGCTCACTATACACTTTATAATCTGATTTTACAATCTCCTTTAGATCTACCATAAACTGTAATGTAGTGCAAGGACCTGCCTGATTGGATACAGAGTGATTTGCTAGATAGGTGTGTCCTCTTATTGCATTGCTTTGGTAAATCTAAAGGTGATGATTTTGAAAATTGCATAGTGTATGGCCCGCTTATACACCTAAAATGGACTAGTTGAGCTTTCAGTGCCATTAATTGTTATCAGCACCCTAAATGTGGAAGCAAACATGCGTTTTGTTCAATGCAAAAATTCACAACAAATGCCCTGTAAATAAAATGTGCAAACTTCAACTTGCCAAAATGCCCCCCCTTTGCATAAGGCAAAGGGGGGCAGCCATTAGAGGCAGCCCATTAAAATCAATAGGCTGCCTCATGTGCGTTGTCGAAAACACACCCAAAGCACAAAACACACCCAAAAACTTTGCTGTGTGAATGGAGCCTTAAAGTGAAATTGGTGTGTTTACACCCTCTCACTCCCTGAGCTGGACTTGGATTACAAGAACATTGACAGTTGAATGTCTCCCTCCCATATACTTGTATAAAGCTGGCTATACTCAATGCAATCTGATTGGACAATCTCTGTACAATTTCCTTTAGAGTTATCAAAACTATGTAATAGGAAAACTCACCTGAACAATCTATTCAATTTAAATCAAATTAGGAGGCCCCTGCACTACATAGTTGATGGGAGATCTAAAGGAGCCACCTTAAAGGAAGATGTAGGAAAGTGGGTGGAAATAAAAAAAAAAGAGGTGATATTTTAATGAGATGTGGGCCACAGAAGTAAAAAACGCCCTATGCAGTAAGGCAATGCATGATGGAAAATTAAGTTTCCTGTATTGTCCTGTATTGAGGATATAGAAAGCTTTTTTTTTTTTTTTTATTTTGATCTAAGAGGTGAAGATTAAAAGCTGCCCTAAACTAGGTAAGTTAGAAATCAGCATCAGCACATTTGGTTGGCTTGGGCAGACACAACATAAGAAAAGACCTCTATTTATTGTGAAAAGTCAAATACTGCCTGAAAAGGTGAACTTGGTTTTTAAAAGCTATGTTTGTTTTCATACCAACAATCTTGTTACAATATTTTATATAGAGTAGAAAGTGATCAGTTGTACAATAAAAGTGATTAAGTCAGCTTTACAATCACCCAATCACTTTTACTGTAGTGAAAAGAGCCAGCTTCCCCCTTGCCATGGCCCATGGTGGTTCTCAGGCTCTCCTGTTCCTCCGAGGAGCACAAACGGGTTTATTAGCTCTCTTGAGATAACAATAAAGTTAGATAAAATACATTTAATTAAATAAAAATACAGTAAAATTTTTTTAAAGCATCTCATCCCCTTGCACATACATGTAAACTGACATTCGCCTAGGTCCCGTGAGGTATCATCATGAACATTGGCAATAGGAGCAATAAGTCTAGGGCTGTAATTCAGGGTGAACTCTAGACTGACAACCTGTAAAGGTATTGAAAATTTCACCTATGAAAACAAATGAAGGTACCATAATTTGTTGCCATTTCACCGACTCACACAATTTTGTGTCTGACATTTGTGGTATCTATTTACTCCACACAACCCCAGATATTAAATTTTACCAAAAAATAGTATGTATTATATTGTGTTTGTGTCTGCTAAAATTCATTTTAGTGTATTTTTCCCTGAAAATATGCATTTGTGTCAGAAACCATGAAATCAGACCGAGACAGAAGTACAGTTAAATCACAGTTGTTTAAAAATAAAAGTAGAAAGAACAAACGCAATCAAAACATAGCCAAAGTTCAGTAACCAGAAAGGATAGTCAGCCAAGCCAGAAGTCAGGGATCAATGTATTGCAACAGCAAGCAGGATCTGGAACCAGAAGGGATGTCAACAAAGCCAGTCTGTAAACAGGAACGCAGGAGATGTTTCTTGTGATGTTGACCACAGGAGAAGGCAGAGATCCTCTGGACTGGATGCTTAAGTAGGCAGGACTGACAAGTAGGATATCATCAACAGCTGAGTAACTGTGGAGAGAGATGGGAGCTGGCAATTAGTTGACAGCTGAGTGGCCAGTTTAAAGAAGGAAGGGCTGAGCCCAGCCCTGACAGTACCCCCTCCTCAACAACCCCTCCCCCTCGGAGGACTACCAGGCTTGAGGGGAAAACATCTATGGAAATCACAGAGGAGGACAGGGGCATGTACGTCCGAGGATGAGACCCAAGAGCGTTCCTCTGGACCCTACCCCTTCCAATGCACCAGGTACTGTATGCGCCCACGGAACCTACGGCAGTCAACAATGTACTGTACTTCATACTCCTCATGGTTCTCAACCTGTACAGGGTGAGGACATGGCATCGAGGAGATAAAGCGGTTACAGACCAAAGGTTTTAATAAGGAGACATGAAATACATTTGAAATACGCATATTAGAAGGAATATGCAAATATGCCTAATGCATAAGCCACTGGGTTAATCCTGCGAAGAATACGGAAAGGCCCAATAAACCGAGCTGCGAACTTCAGTGAGGGAACATGAAGTTGGAGGTTGCGAGATAACAGCCAGACCCCGTCCTTAACCTGGTAGGAAGGCACAGGCAGGCCTCCTGGACTTGTGCCTAAATGGAACGAAGACCACGGAGATGCTCCTCTAATGCAGGAATACTCTGCGGAACAAATGAGTCAGGCAACATGGAAGGTTGGAAACCATAACTCGCCATAAACGGGGACAATCGGGAAGCAGAATTCAAGGCACTGTTGTGAGCAAACTCTGCCCACTGTAATAGGTCTGGCCAGTTGTTATGGTGGTCAGAAATATAGCAATGTAGGAATTGCTCCAAGGACCGACTGGCTTGATTTGTGGCCCCATTAGACTGCGGGTGATACGCAGAGGAGAAAGAAAGCTGAATTCCCAACTGTGCACAAAAGGCTTGCCATAACCAGGACACAAACTGACTACCCCTGTCAGAGACAATCACCTTGGGTAGCCCTTGTAAGTGAAAGATCTCCCGAGCAAAAATGGAAGCCAGTTCTTTAGAAGTGGGCAACTTAAGTGGAATACAATGACACATTTTTGAGAACCAGTCAACCACCAACAGGTTAACTGCATTGCCCTGGAAGTTGGGTAATTCCACAATGAAATCCATAAACAGGTGGGTCCAGAGCCTCTCTCCATTGGGTATGGGTTGTAGGAGGCCCACTGGAAGTTGTCGTTGAGTCTTACTCTGAGCACACACAGAACAGGCAGCTATGAAGGCAGTTACATCAGCACGTAGACTAGGCCACCAGAATTGTTGGGAAATGGCCTAAACGAGTTGATTCATCTCAGGGTGACCCGCAGCCTTGGGAGAATGGTAAGTCTGGAGCACGGCAGTATGGGGACTCTCTGGAACAAAGCAGCGTTCACAAGATTTTTTAGGCGGAGCATAGACCTGAGCAGTAAGAATTTTGTCACCCAAAGGAGAAGTGAGACTGGTGCGAACCATAGCCAGAATACGATCAGGAGGAATCACAGGAACTGGAACCGAGTCCAACTTGGAAGTGGAGAAAAATTGTTGTGTCAAGGCATCAGCCATTACATTATTCGTACCGGGTAAGAATGAGACAATATAATTGAAACTTGACAAGAAAAGAGCCCATTGCGCCCTTCTGGGAGAGAGGCGTTTGGCCTCAGACAATTATGGTCAGTAAGAATGAGAACCGGCACAGTGGTACCTTCAAGGAAATGTCTCCATTCTTTCAGGGCTAAAATGATCTCCAACAGCTCTCTGTCAACAATCTCATAATTGCACTCCGCAGGTGACCATTTCTTGGAAAAGTAGCCAAAAGGATGCATAGCGCTCTCAGATGTAGGATGTTGAGACAGAAGGGTGCCAACACCAGTCTCAGAAGCATCAACCTCAAGGATAAAAGGTAACGTAAGATCAACACAGGAGCAAAAACAAACGCAGCCTTGAGACTCTCAAAGGCCTTAATGGACTCCGGAGACCAACTCTGTGGGTTACTGTCCTTTAATGGTCATATCAGTCAAGGGCTTGACCAGAGACAAGAAGTTATGAATAAACTTTCGATAATAGTTGTCAAAGCCCAGGAAACGCTGGAGAGACATAAACCCAGGGGTCGGGGCCACTGTAGGACTGCCGAAAGTTTCTTTGGGTCCATCGAAAAACCAGCAATGGAAATGACATAGCCCAGGATTTTAACCTGTTCACAATGGAACTCGCACTTCTCCAGTTTACAATAGCGATTGTTCTCTCTTAGTTTCTGAAGCACACGACAGACATCTTGTGGTGGCTCTCCAGGGACTTGGAAAATATGAGGATATCATCGAGATAAACCACCACACACAACTGCGACAAATCTCGGAGGACATCATTAATAAAATCCTGGAAAACTGCCGGGGAGTTACAAAGGCCAAAAGGCATTATGAGGTACTCATAATGGCCTGTTCTGGTATTAAACGCAGGTTTCCACTCGTCGCCCTCCTTAATTCTAACGAGATTGTATGCCCCTCTCAAATCAAGCTTTGTGAAAACCGTTGCTCCCTTGAGGCGGTCAAATAACTCCGTAATCAATGGAATCGGATAGGCATTCTTAATCGTGAAACGATTGAGACCCCTATAAAAAATACAAGGTCTCAGTTCACCACTCTTCTTCACAAAGAAGAAACCAGCGCCAGCAGGAGATGAGGATTTGTGGATGAAACCTCGAGAAAGTGCGCTTGCAACATACTCCTCCATGACCTTATCCTCCAAGATCGACAAAGGGTAAACCCGGCCACGAAGAGGTATGGCCCCAGGTTGAAGGTCAATATACAGCAATCATATGACCAATGTGGAGGCAAACTACTCGCTTGACCTTTGTCAAAGACATCGCTCAAATCGCGGTACTCCTCCTGCAGGGAGGAGAGTGAATTGGTGCACAGAAGCTTGGCTACCTTCTGGAAGCATGTCTCACTGCATTGTGGTGACCAGGAGAGAACCTCAGCACGGAGCCAATCAAAAGAGGGGTTGTGCCTCTGTAACAAAGGATAACCAATAGCCAGCGGAAACTTGGCTAAAGAAAATAACTTGGAATTGGATTATCTCATGGTGAAGAGCCCCTACAGCCATGGACAATGGAACCGTTTCATGAGTCACATGGGCAGGCTATAGAGGTCTCCCATCAAGAGCCTCAATGGCAAGTGGAGTGTCACGCAGCTGCAACCCCAGGGTCAATTAGAGCGTGTATCTCGATGGAGGACTCAGCCCGAGAAAGGGTAACCGATACCAGGGGCTTATCCTTCTGGATAACTGGGGATGAAACAACGCCACCTAAGGTCTGTCCGTGACAGGACCTCAAGGTTTGGGCATTCCCTGGACGGGTAGGACAAGACTTCAAAAAGTGACCTGCCTGGCCACAATAAAGGCACAATCTCTCCCTCATCTGCAGAGAGACACGTGAAACCCAAGTGCATGAGTTCACCTTCACTGACCAACTCGGTACCAGGAGGCATGGGAGGTGAGGGATGCACGGGTGGGACTGCAAAGTTCTGAGACAAACGTACAGGAGGCTTCCACAAGCGCTCCATAAAAGAGAGCCTTTCTGAGTCTGGCGTCAATGAGGATGACAAACATGATCAACTTCCCCAACTCAGTGGGTATATCTCGTGCTGCTATCTCATCCTTGATTGTATCCGAGAGACCATGATAAAAAGCAGCCTTGAGGGCTTCATTGTTCCACGCAACCTCTGCTGCCAGACTACAGAATTCAATGGCATATTCGGCAACAGTTCTCATACTCTGTTTGATGGACATGAGGCCCTTGGCAGCAGAAGCGGAGTCTGCGGGAACATCAAATACCCTTTTAAACGAAGCCACAAACTCAGGGTAGCTCAAGACAACAGGTTTTTGCCTCTCCCATAGAGGGTTTACCCAGGTCAAGGCTCTCTCAGAAAGCAAAGATATCACAAAATCCACTTTGCTTCTGTCTGTGGAAAATGCCTGGGGCAGCATCTCAAAGTATATCTCAACCTGGTTGAGAAACCCTCTGAATTGGACTGGATCACCCCCAAATCACTGGGGAAGCGAAGCGGAACCAGACATACCTCTGATAGAGGTAATACTCGAGGCTGGAGAGACTGGAGCAGGCAGATCCAGAGTCCACTCGTGGGAAAGAGCCCTACAACACAAGCAAACAAGCAATGTATAACTGCACTCTGTAAATGTTGACAAATGTTATACATTAGGCATGACAGGTGTGCAGCACACCCTTTGAATTCCTAATAATTCCAATGTACAGATATCCATTGAAAATAATATCATTCAGTGGCAATGCAAACCATGACAATACAGCTGGATGTGAGCAGAGGTACTCTATAGACCAAGTAGTCTATTTGCTTTTCTTACTCCTTACACAACATTTGTATTTGCCAATTCAGTTTTTTTTTGATGCTCCTATTATTTTTCATACAGAGTTTGAATCAATTACATTGCACTGCATAAAATACAATAATAATTGCAGAAACAAAATAAATACATTTTTAATATGGAAAAAATACATTTGTCATGATAACTGTGCACAGGTGTCTTTGCTCTAATTACTAATATTTTATCATTAATGACTATTAACATTGTTCTAAAAACCATGGCATTTGTACAGGCGTGCCAGCAAGAAAATTAATTAGGCATGTAAATAAAAGTTGATTTTAAAGTCGCACAAGGGAATACAAACATAAAAGGCCACAATTTATTTTGCACTTATAATAATACTAGGTTTATTTAGATATCCTATCAGTGTTTGGGAAAAATACACATGCTTTATTATTATTTTCATTAAACAAACAAAATGTAATTAAATGTGTATATGATAAATAGAGCAGCACAGCAAAGATTAATGAGACAAATTAATATAGAATAGGGCCTCATTCACACTGTCACTGAGGCCCCTTTGCCATGAATCAGCTATATGTTTATGAGGCTGGAACCAGCAGGTGCTGCATGCAGTGGCCTCTGTAAGATTATATATAAACACAGCCGCTCTTCCTAATTTAACAGGTGTAGAGGGGTGGGTGAGGAGACTGTCAAATTAGAAGGAGCCACTGTGTCCCCTTAGAATTACATAGGCTGCTGCATGTAGCTCCTGGTGGCATAAAGGGTACATTTAAACGCCAGTTGAATGGAGAGAGCATATGTGTGGGTGGTCTGAGTGGATGCATCTCTGAACTGCTCTGCACATTCCTGGCACTGGTAACTATATTTAGAGCCCCCCCCCCCGCGCCTCACCTGCTTCTGCTAATCACTCAGGAAGCTTGCTGAGGTGGCGGTTACCTGTGCCATGTCATTCTGTCCAGCGGGAAAGACTCAGGGTGGCTTCCACAACTCAATCCATGTGGTGGGGAAAAGAGAAAAGGTGGCGACTTGTGCCGGATCCAGCATTCCCCTAGCTACAGAGAGGGAGAAACCGCTGCTGCAGAGGAATAAGCAAAACCTCAAGAACTTTGGGACAGCAATGTGGGCTCCTCCAGGGCCACTCCATCCACAGGTGAGCTAATGGATCAGTCCTGCTCCCTTCCCAGCCCTGCCATACCCCCCTTGCAGGCCTCGGCTCCTTCACCAGGCCATAATTCCCACACTTCTAAGCAGATTAGTAGCCAGGAGCCTGACACAGATAGTCCTAAGGGATCCCCTACTTCTCCACCTGCACACAATTTTCAGGAGATTCAGTTCTTATTGCCTGCTTTGCTGATCTGCTACAGAGAGAGGTAGAGAAGGCCACCACTAAATCGGCCTCTGAGCTGAAGCAGGATTTTCAAGAGCTAGGGCATTGTCTGGACAGTATTGAATCCAAATTTAATGACATCCATCCACAGAGTGGTTCAAAATTCTAACATGATTACGGAGTTATAAGAATGCCTAGATTAGGGATGAGCCGAACACCCCCCTGTTCGGTTCGCACCAGAACATGCGAACAGGAAAAAAGTTTGCTCAAACACGCGAACACTGTTAAAGTCTATGGGACACGAACATGAATAATCAAAAGTGCTAATTTTAAAGGCTTATATGCAAGTTATTGTCATAAAAAGTGTTTGGGGACCCGGGGCCTGCCCCAGGGGACATGGATCAATGCAAAAAAAAGTTTTAAAAACGGCCATTTTTTCAGGAGCAGTGATTTTAATAATGCTTAAAGTCAAACAATAAAAGTGTAATATCCCTTTAAATTTCGTACCTGGGGGGTGTCTATAGTATGCCTGTAAAGGGGCGTATGTTTCCCGTGTTTAGAACAGTATGACAGCAAAATGACATTTGGAAGGAAAAACCCATTTAAAACTACCCGCGGCTATTGCATTGCCGACAATACACATAGAAGTTCATTGATAAAAACGACATGGGAATTCCCCACAGGGAAACCCCGAACCAAAATTTAAAAAAAAAAATGACGTGGGAGTCCCCCTAAATTCCATACCAGGCCCCTCAGGTCTGGTATGGATATTAAGGGGAACCCCGGCCAAAATTTTTTAAAAAATGACGTGGGGTTCCCCCTAAATTCCATACCAGACCCTTCAGATCTGGCATGGATTTTAAGCACCAAAAAAAAAACGGCGTGGGGTCCCCCCCAAAAATCCATACCAGACCCTTATCTGAGCACGCAACCTGGCAGGCCGCAGGAAAAGAGGGGGGGATGAGAGTGCGGCCCCCCCTCCTGAACTGTACCAGGCCACATGCCCTCAACATTGGGAGGGTGCTTTGGGGTAGCCCCCCAAAACACCTTGTCCCCATGTTGATGAGGACAAGGGCCTCATCCCCACAACCCTGGCCGGTGGTTGTGGTGGTCTGCGGGCGGGGAGCTTATTGGAATCTGGAAGCCCCCTTTAACAAGGGGACCCCAGATCCCGGCCCCCCCCCTGTGTGAAATGGTAAGGGGGTACTTACCCCTATCATTTCACTAAAAAACTGTCAAAAATGTTAAAAATGACAAGAGACAGTTTTTGACAATTCCTTTATTTAAATGCTTCTTCTTTCTTTTATCTTCCTTCATCTTCTTCTTCTTCTGGTTCTTCTGGCTCTTCTGGTTCTTCCTCCGGCGTTCTCGTCCAGCATCTCCTCCGCAGCGTCTTCTATCTTCTATCATGGCATGGGGGGAGGCTCCCGCTCTTCTCTTCATCTTCTTCTTCATCCCCTTCTCTTCTTCCTTCTTCTCTTTTTCTCTTCTTCATTTTCTTCTCCGGGCCGCTCCGCACCCATGCTGGCATGGAGGGAGGCTCCCGCTGTGTGACGGAGTCTCCTCATCTGACGGTTCTTAAATAATGGGGGCGGGGCCACACGGTGACCCCGCCCCTCTGATGCACGGTGACTTGACGGGACTTCCCTGTGACGTCACGGGGAATGCCTCAGGGAAGTCCCGTCATGTCCCGTGCGTCAGGGGGGGGCGGGGTCACCGGGTGGCCCAGCCCCCCATTATTTAAGAACCATCAGACGAGGAGACGCCGTCACACAGCGGGAGCCTCCCTCCATGCCAGCATGGATGCGGAGTGGCCCAGAGAAGAAAATGAAGAAGAGCCGGAGGAAGAACCAGAAGAGCCAGAAGAACCAGTAGAAGATGAAGGAAGATAGAAGAAAGAAGAAGCATTTAAATAAAGGAATTGTCAAAAACTGTCTCTTGTCATTTTTAACATTTTTGACAGTTTTTTAGTGAAATAGTAGGGGTAAGTACCCCCTTACCATTTCACACGGGGGGGCGGGATCTGGGGGTCCCCTTGTTAAAGGGGCTTCCAGATTCCGATAAGCCCCCCGCCCGCAGACCCCCACAACCACCGGCCAGGGTTGTGGGGATGAGGCCCTTGTCCTCATCAACATGGGGACAAGGTGTTTTGGGGGGCTACCCCAAAGCACCCTCCCAATGTTGAGGGCATGTGGCCTGGTACGGTTCAGGAGGGGGGGCGCACTCTCGTCCCTCCCTCTTTTCCTGCGGCCTGCCAGGTTACGTGCTCGGATAAGGGTCTTGTATGGATATTTGGGGGGACCCCACGCCGTTTTTTGTTTTTTTTGGCGTGGGGTTCCCCTTAAAATCCATACCAGACCTGAAGGGTCTGGTATGGAATTTAGGGGGAACCCCACGTCATTTTTTTTTAAATTTTGGCCGGGGTTCCCCTTAATATCCATACCAGACCCGAAGGGCCTGGTATGGAATTTAGGGGGACTCCCACGTCATTTTTTAAAAACATTTTGGTTCGGGGTTTCCCTGTGGGGAATTCCCATGCTGTTTTTATCAATGAACTTCTATGTGTATTGACGGCAATGTAATAGCCGCGGGTAGTTTTAAATGGGTTTTTTCCTTCCAAATGTCATTTTGCTGTCAGACTGTTCTAAACACGGGAAACATGCGCCCCTTTACAGGCATACTATAGACACCCCCCAGGTATGAAATTTAAAGGGATATTACACTTTTATTGTTTGACTTTAAGCATTATTAAAATCACTGCTCCTGAAAAAACAGCCGTTTTTAAAACTTTTTTTTGCATTGATCCATGTCCCCTGGGGCAGGACCCGGGTCCCCAAACACTTTTTATGACAATAACTTGCATAAAAGCCTTTAAAATTAGCACTTTTGATTTCTCCCATAGACTTTTAAAGGGTGTTCTGCGGCATTCGAATTTGCCGCGAACACCCCAAACTGTTCGCTGTTCGGCGAACTTGCGAACAGCCAATGTTCGAGTCGAACATGAGTTCGACTCGAACTCGAAGCTCATCCCTAGCCTAGATGTCCTGTGGTACTGGACATTTCCAAGATTAAGGAGGCAGCCATGCGATATGCTAGAGAACATCTGGATTTGGAAGTTGATGGTTGTAAGATCCAGGTTTTCGCAGACATCTCCCAATCTACTATCCAAAAAAAAGGGCCTTTACACCCTTGCTTTCACCTTTGTTTCAATGAGACATCCACTACAGATGGAACTATCATCTCCAAGTGCAGTTCACCTATGATGGCAAACCCTACTCCTTCTCTACTTTCACTAAGGGGGAAAAAATTCTGCTGAAGTTGGGCTTTATCTCCCACAGCCCCTCATCTTGGAGTCAGTCAAGATCCAGCGGTCTACCTGTTTTTCTTTCCCCTCTTTGGTCCACTTCACCAATGAAGAAATCTACAACCTCTCACCAAATTACTTGAGGACTAACCGTCTGATGCTAGCTACATTTTCATAATGGTGGCTTCTCAGTGGTCCCTTTATGAGACTTTAGCCACTGCATTTACCTCATTTGAGCTTTTTTATATGTGCTTTACACCTGATATGTTTTGTTATTATGATTATTGAATTTTCATTGGCCTATTGAACCTGTTTTGGCCTAACCATAAGGCATATACTGATTTACTGTTTGTTGGTGACGTTACCATTATCGCTTATCTGGAGCTTCCAGGGGCTTTATTATTACTATTTGTGTACATTTTCTAGTGTCGGGAGGAGTTTATGCACTGTCCCTACTTTAAGGACTCTTCCCAAAGCTTAGTCTTGGAAGAAGACTGCTGCACTTCCAGAACCCAGCTTCTGGATTACTTGGTTACTTCTTATTGGGTTTTATTATGCATTGCGCTAGATTGTTGTCTGTGCTACCTGATTCTGGGCAGTTTTTGGCTCCAGTATCTCGTATTTCTTTTCTTTCCTTTTCTCCTTTTAACCTCTTCTACTATTGTTTTCTGAGGGTTCCCAGAAACTTAATTGGTCCTTCAAGATACTTGCTCCTTGCAGTTGGTGGGCAAGTTTATATGTCTCTAGTTGTTCTTGTCGTTTCTCATGTTCAAGTTAGCTACTACCGCTAGTACTATATGACTGCTTTTTCATCATATACAAGGGTTGGGATCATCTTCGAAACACATTAAAGTGTTTACACATTATTGGTCGGGGGTAGCTGATGTTGTGGCTCTTTAGGAGACATAATTTGCCCCCTCCTTCACTCCTCAATATATTCATAAAGATTACCCTGTCTGTTTTTCTAGGAATGCCTCAGAGAAAAAGAGGGGGCTGGCGCTTTGTTTATTCCGGTGGCTTTCCTTTGTTGAAACTACAGTGATCAAGGATAAGGAGTGATGATATCTCTTGGTGAAGGGACATTTAGGAAGGAACTTGGTGACCTTTCTGTTTTACTATGCTTCCAATACAAATCAAGTGGCTTCCTTCTGCTCTCTACTTAGGTCCATGGCTCCGGAATTTGAGGGTGATGCCATTTTTGATGGATATTCTAACCTAGACTAGGATTACATATTGGATAAATCTCATTTTGTTGCAATTAAATCCCATTCTAAACAAAGATGCAAATTTGCACAACTGCTTTATCATTATGACATAGTTGATACTTGGAAAGAAGCTGCTCCTACCTCTCTAGTCTATTCCCACTTTTCCAGAGCTCATAACCATTACCATGTGTTTCTCCTCTCAAGACTCATACCCAAATAGCTTTCTGCCAAAATAGTTTCAAAGTCCTGGTCTGATCATGACCCTGTAGTGCTGACGCTTTCTAATTTGACAGCTAGGCTGGTTAAGCCAAATTGGCAACTGAATTAATTCCGCCTCAATAATGCATCTTATTGTTTAGATATTTCTACTTATTTGAAAGCTTTTTTTGAAGAATACAAAGCAGAAGACTACACCCGCTATTAATTGGGCACACAAGGCTTAAGTCAGAGTTTTCTTTATTCAATTGTCATCCAGACTTATGAAAAACCTGTGATGAGATGATTTCTTCTAAGTCCAAGGAATATGAGGCTCTTGTTGGCCAACATAAATGTTTCACAACTCCTGACCTTCTAAATAAACTTGAACAGGCTCGTACAGAACTCAGCATTTGCCTTACTATAAAAGTGGAGAAACGATTGCGCTGGGCAAATCATGCATTTTTTTAGATGGCATGATAGGCCCGGTTCTCTGTTAGTGCATAAGCTCACTCCTAGAATTTCCCACCTGGATCTCTTGAAAATTAGATGGGGGGCAATATTTCCCAAGATCCCAAAAAAAATTTCCAAGAATTTCACATTTTTTAGTTAACTTATACTGTCAAACTCAGGGTGATGCCTCTACATCTATTTAAAACTTTTTGATGACCTTATCCCTCCCATCTCTTAAAGATGCTCATAAAGATCTTATGGAACAACCCATTACCTGAGTGAAGATCCAAGGGTCTATTATTTACCACTTTGGAGGCCTATGGATTTGGTTCTACCTTTCTGCCTTATTAAAAACTCTGTATAGTGCTCCTCTAGCTCAAGTTTCTATACAGGGTTATAGATCATCGCCGTTCCCCATCCGACATTGAACGAGACAGGGTTGGCTGCATTCCTTTACTTTTGCGTACGCAATTGAGCCCCTAGCTATTGCGAATTGCTCTCATCCTGACATCAATGGCATCTGCTGTGGACAACAGGAGCATAAATGTGCCCTATTTACTGAAGATGTATATTTACAAAGCTCAAGTCACCCTACCTAATTTACTACCCTTACTACTTATTCTCCCAAATCTCCAGTCTTTCCCTGAACTCCCAAAAAACGATGGCCCTTTACCTCCCTCAATGATACAGCACCTTAGGGAGACTTATAACTTTCAATGGCCGCAACGCTCTCTCCTATACATCCAGTTAACATCTTCTATTAAGACGCTTTATCAGGCAAAATTATTCTCCACTTTTTAAACAACTTCGAGAAGATCTTCGATGGGCGGACTACTCTTTATTTTGGTTTGGCAGACTCAACTCTATAATGACATTTTTACCCAGGATACTTTTTTGCTTCAGAACTTTACCAATAACATTCCCAAAAGGAGATTTACTACATTTGCAATCTGAGGTTCTACGTTTTATTTGGGGTAATAGGAGGCCCCAGATGAATAAACTTAGACTGTATGTCTCCAAACTCTGAGGTGGGCTTGGCTTTCCTAAATTTTTTTTAGTTTAAACCAGGGCTGGTACCTGTTCCATTCTAATGGTGGCTCAACAAGGGTTTTTTGCGGCTTGGGGACTATATAGACAGAGACCAGCTGTACTCCCTACAATATTTAAAATATAGATTGCAGATGCCCTTCACTGAAACATTTTAATGAAATTATATCTTTTATAAGATCTAAAAGTAATTTGTTGAACAGGCCCCTTACACTCATGAACTTTGAATTATTCTGCTAGACACTGGGTGTTTTGAAGGGATGAGTATCTACGGTATGTGCTTCCCTCTCTCATCCAAATGTCAAGCTTCTTGATATGATCCAGTGGGAACGGGACCTAAATCTTACTTTTGAATTATTTGAATGACAAGACATTGCATATGTTCTGTCTAAAGTATCTTTTAACACAACCTTAATAGAATCTAATTATAAAAAAAACTTTTGTGATGGTATCTGGTAGCTACCTGGATCACAAAAATGCACCTGACCGCATTACCCACCTGTTTCTGGCAGTGGGGATGGGAAACATGCAACATATCTGGTGGAAATGCCCTATAGTGACCAGATTTTGGATTCAGATTTTTTATGGATTTTTTTCGTGGATGGGAGTCAATATTCACAGATCCCTGGAGTTGGCCCTCTTTCAAAAGTTTCCTGACAAGGCCCCCAAGAGATATGTGAAATTATTTATATGTTCTTGTCTGCAAGAATTACTATTGCAAAATATTGGAAGCAGTAGATGGTTCCCCTTAATTATATAAAGAACAAGCTTAACTAGATTTTGGTCAACAACAGACTCACCTTTATCGTTCATAAAAATACTAAGAAGTCTGATAAAACATGGGACCCGTGGATTCAGTATTTGTTGGTTCCTTAACTAACACCTGGCTGCCCTCTTTTTCCTTCTAGGTCTATAATATTTTTTTACTTCTTCACCTTGTCTTTTATACTTGGTGCTTGTCTTTTACTTCAGGTTGACCTAAGGGCCTCCTGTGGCTCTGTCTGTGTTTATACTATCAGGCACGTGGACACCACAATTCCCCTATATCTCCACCCCGTCCCATCCCACTCTTCTTCCCTTTCACCTTCACTGTTTGATTTGCTATTTTAATATGGCTTCTGTAATAAATCTGATGGTTAGGTTTGTTGTGCTTTTGCCCCCCGGTAGACCAGATGTATGCCTTCTGCCTCCTTTGCTAATGATCATAACCTTTTTCTTATGTTGTAGTGCTTGTCTGAGGATACTTCCTTGCTATGGTTCATTTCTCCAATGATTGTTTAAATTAATATTGTTAGCTGTATTGAAGAACTCATAATTCTGTTACGATGACAACCTAAGAAAATTTTGCTGTTCCATTTGCTGCATTTTCTACTTTGTACTTTCTAGCTTCAATAAAATTTTGCAATATAAAATCCAGTTGAATTCACAGATAGTCTATATTGGTGAAAATATATATATTTTCTAACAACCCTTATTTTTATTGTCTTGCCTCCAGTTCCTTGGTACAGCAGCTGTGCAGTGAGTCTAAGGCCGGCCATACATGGAGCGAATACAAATTTGCTCGATTCCCCCTATCAACACAGATATTGTTGATGCGGGAATCCCTCCTGATGGGCCATTGTCCTCTCCTGGCAGGGGAAGCCGTCGCTACCTGGAGAAGACAGTGATTATTGCTAGCAGCTATAGCAGCCGCTAGCGATAATCACAGGTAAAACCCGGCATGCTGGTTGTATTCAAGTTGATCGATCAATCAACTTGGTACATTCCAACTGCCCATACACAGTTTGAATCTTGGCAGGTTCAGCAGGAACCAAGTATGGCCTGTCTCAAAATAATTGCATAGTTCAATAGGCACCAGATTAACCACTTGACCCTCGGGACAATTATGACACTGCTTGCACACATGTAAAAAACAGATTTTTTCTTTTACTAAATAATTATTTTGAACACCAAAACTGCTAGAAAAAAATGTTCATTGCAATTTATGTCACACAATATTTGCACAGTGACTTTTCAAATGTTTTGGAAAAAATACATTTTAATGAATGCTAATGCACACAAACAAAATATAATACCCTATTGTTTTGTAAACTATAAAAGATGATATTATTCTGCGTAAATAGATACCTAACGTGTCACGCTTTAAATTTATGCATGCCCATGGAATGGCGACAAACAATAGTACTTAAAATGCTCCATAGACCATGCTTTAAAAGCCTTTACAGGTTGGCATGGGGGGATAGGGACCCCCCCTTTTTTTCTTTTTTTTTACATTTTATTAAAATGTATTTTTTACACTGTATCTTTAATTTGTTGCTATCACAAGAGATGAACAACATCCCTTATGATAGCAGTAGCAGTAACAAATACTCTTTACTGAGAGATCTGGGACCTATTAGACCCCAGATCTCTCCTCTGCCCTCAAAAAGCATCTGTTCAAACCAAGACCGGTTTGATCAGATGCTTTGCATCCGCTAATGGCTTGTAAAGAACAAACTAAATCCAGAAGTGGCAAAATCCTTTGTCACTTCCGGTTTCATAGACCAGAGAGATGTTCAGGGAATGGAAGTTCTTCCTTCATTTTTATGGTGTGCCACCTCGACCCCAGGATTCAGTCTTCGACTCCCCAGTAGAACAGTAGAGCCTGGGGAGGTGGCAGAAGCCAGCGGGGGGAGAGATCACTTTTACATTATAGAGTGCTGCCAGCTCAAAAAAGAGAGACCACGGTCATGAGTACAGCTGCAGCCATGACCCTTGTAGAACCGCTGAAACCCGAGGATGTATGGGTGTGTCTTTTTGGGGGAAGTGATTAAGACTCAGTGCACTCTGTAATGGAACAGGCCTGGTTAAGCACATCCCTCTCTTCTCTGCAGTACAAGTCTGTGTGAATATGCTTATTCTGAGGGGTGTGGCTGTTACTCTGCACTAAAGTGTGAGGGTTGGAAGCTGGTCCAAGAAACACTTGTTTACAAACATGCTGAAGAGGGTGCTACAACATAATGTTATTAAAGCAGATGGACGGTTTAAACTTAAAGCCCAACTGCAGACAAACCTTTTAATTTTGTTTTGGATAAAACAGAAGGAGCATTAGAACCTCTGTATTGTTTTTTTTTTTAGATCCCCAGTTTCCTGTTAGGGCAAGAAGTAATAAAAAAACTGAATTTGAGTAAAATCTCTCCAATATGAGGAACATGCAGTAATAAATGGGAATTCAGTGTTATTAGAGTAGAAAGGGGCGGAGAAGGGTAAGAATATCTTTCAAAGACATAGTATAGTTCACTATAGACTTAAAACTAACAAATATTGCCAACATCCCCAAAATAGAAATAGCAAAACTGAGAATGTGTTTGTGGGACTTTTTAGGCACCAATTCAAACAAGCCAATATGGCAAAAGAGCAAGATAATTATGAAAATGGTTAAGAAAAAAAAAAAAACTATAGACTGAGAGCATACAATATCATTATACTCTCAGTATAAGTGTGCTGATACAAAAAGTGAATGGTCCACACATAGACCCGTTTAGATGTTTATAATCACTATGGATGACCAATACATTTCAAATCAAATCTTCTTCAGGGAATAAATAGAACAGAATAGATGAGAGCAGTATGTTAATCAGCCTAGACAAACGTTAAAAGCAACCCAGCATTAGGGATGAGCTTTCTGTTTGGGTCGAACATGAGTTCGACTTGAACATTGGCTGTTTGCCCGTTCGTCGAAAACCGAACATTATGGGCCATTCGCACCAAATACGAGTGGAGCGTAACAGCCCATAATGCACTTCGGGAGCGCATTGCATTGCTGCATGCTTTGGCCAATCCAAGCTCCCTCAGCTAAGAGAGCCATAATTGGGGCAGACACTCACAGGCCACTAAAAGAGGGCAAGCAGGCTCTGTGTCCACAATCGACAGTGCTGGTTGTGGACATGGTGCATCCTCAGCACGTGGCCGTGGGGCACGCTTGTCCTTTTTTTTTTTTTTTGCAGCTGGCCATGATATTGAGCCACTACATGCAGAAGAGTTGGTGGGGTAGATAACAAAGCCGTCCTCATCCTCTGTCACCCAGGCTCAGAGTAATTTGGCTGCCAATGCAGCTGCCAAAGCGGCCTATTCCATCAGCTCCATGTCAAGTCACTCCTTCCCTAGACCCCCATCATGCACAGAGGAGTCCCCCGAACTATTCGACCACAGTGTCAGGTACATGCTGCAGGAAGATGCGCAGCAATTTGAAGGCTCCAATGATGGTACCCAGGTTGAGGAAGGGAGTAACGTGAGCCTAGAGAGAGGGGGTGCCCAAGAAGGTCAAGAAACTGGCAGTCATGTTCCCTAAGCTGCAGCATACTGCCAAGTTAGCCCCAGTGATGAGGAGGGAGGGGATGATGAGGTCACTGACTCTACTTGGGTGCCTGATAGAAGAGAGGAGAAGGAGGAGGCACATCTCCAATGAGGCAGGATGCCCTCCAGGGGGCAGCTTAAGGACAGCCACCCTATTGCATCACACAGCAGAGCTAAGCAGGTGCAGGCTGCTGCTGACTCCCCACATATTTTGAATAGTTCTTTGGTGTGGGCCTTTTTTAACACATGTGCAGCAGATTGCCCCGTTGCTGTTTGCAACATATGTCTGAAGCGTATCAAGCGTGGGCAAAACAGCAGCTGCTTGGGCACCACATGCTTGACCAGACATATTACGACGTCCCATGCAGTCCATTGGCAACAGCACTTAAATGACCCACATCAAAGAACAAGGCAGACCTCTCCTTGCTCCTCATCAGCTGGGAACTCCAACCCCACTATACATCCAGTCCTCTCAGAAACCTGCACTGAGAGGAATGAAGGTAAAGAAATAGGTGCCCCAAGTACTTGCGGCCAATCTGCTAGGAGTACACCTACATCGTATTTTAGCAGGCAAATTTCCCTACCCCAGTTGCTAAACTGTTGAAAGAAATTCGGTCCCAGCCATCCACATGCTCAGCGTCTGAATGCTAGCTTGGCCAAATTGCCAGCACTGCAACTGCTGCCTTTTCAGCTGGTAGACTCTGCCCCTTTCATGAATTTGTGGAATGTGCGGTACCTCAGTGGCAGGTTCCCAAACGCCATTTCTTTTCACGGAAGGCCATTCTGGCTCTCTATCAGCATGTGGAAGGCAATGTTTTGGCCTCGCTGGACAGGGCAGTCAGCAGTAAGGTGCATATTACTGCTGCCTCATGGTCCAGCAGGCATGGACAGGGACGTTACCTTTCTTTCAGGCGTTACCTTTCTGGCAGCTGGGAAGGATGCAGGACAGGGTTCAGTATTGTTGGAGCTTGTTCCGCCACCACGCCTCCAAAATGCTGGTGGTGATTCTGCCACAGCTCTCTCCTTCACCCCCTCCTCTTCTTCTTCCTCTATTGCCTCTTCCTCTGCAGATTTCTCCTCTGAACCAGCGGTGCTCCGTAGGCATTCAAGGGGCTATGCAAGCACTCAGGCAAAAAGGTGCCATTCTGTGCTTGAGTTGGTCTGCTTAGGGGACAGGAATCACACTGGGGCAGAGATTCTGTCAGCTCTGCAGGGGCAGGCCCAGAGGTGGTTGATGCCATGCCAGCTTCAGCCAGGAATTGTTGTATGCGACAATGGCACCAACCTCCTCTCCGCCCTCCGACAGGGACACTTGACCTATGTTCCCTGTTTGGCTCATGTCCTGAATTTTGTGGTGCAGTGGTTCTTGAGCAGGTACCCTGGCTTACAGGATTTCCTGAGGCAGGCCAGGAAAGTCTGTGGTCATTTCCGCCGGTCATATAATGCCCAAGAGCCACCTCATTTGTGACATGCCCACCAGATGGAACTCAACATTGGCAATGCTGCAGCAGCTGCACATGCAGCAGAGGGCCATCAGTGAGTACCTGTGTGAGTATGGCACCAGGAAAGGGTCAGGGGAGCTTGGCTTTTTTTTGCCACGCCAGTGGCTACTGATCAAGGATGCATGCACTGTTCTGTCACCATTTGAGGAGGCCACGAGGATGGTGAGCAGTGACAGTGCATGCATCAGTGATACTGTCCCTCTTGTCTTCCTGTTGGAGCATGCGCTTGATGGAATAATGGACAGGGCACTTGAGGCAGAACAGCGGGAGGAAGAGGAGGACTTCCTTACCTCTCAAGGCCCCCTTTATCCAGATACTAGTATTCCTGCGGGCCCGCTTATCACACAGGAAGAAGAGGAGGAGGAGGAGAATTGTGTCAGCATGGAGGTGGAGGATAACACTCAGCATCAGCAACAGTCTTCAAGGGATCATTTGCAGTCCCCAGAAACCCATGGAGTTGTATGTGGCTGGGAGGAGGTCGTTGAGGATCATGTGATCCTTAGTGACCCAGAGGACTCAGGATTGAATGCCTCCACAAACTTAAGCTGCATGGCCTCTTTGATCCTGCAAAGCCTGCAAAAGGACCCTAGGATTCGTTGTATCAAGGAGAGGAATCATTACTGGCTGGCAACCCTTCTTGATCCAAGTTACAAGGGCAAGGTTGCAGAACTTATCCAGCCTTCACAGAGGGAGCAGAGGATGAAACATCTTGGGGAGGGCTTGCAGAAAGGTTTGTGCAATGCGTTTCCAGAGCCTGGGAGGTTACAATTTTCTGGTGCTGGACAAAGTGTTGCTGAGGCTTCATTCAGTTACAGAATGAGTGTGGAGAAGGTGGCCGGGTGATCAATGCCTTCAGACAATTCTTCAGTTCTCAGCGCTCAGGTCTGATCGGTTCCAGCAACCATCGCCAGCGACTGAATTACATGGTGCAGGAATATCTAGGGGCAAGATCAGACTTTGAGACCTTTCCACCAGAACATCCACTGGCTTACTGGGTCTTGAGGATGGACCACTGGCCAGAGCTTGCTCAAAATGCAATTGAGCTACTGGCCTGTCCTGCATCCAGCGTTCTTTCTGAACGCACATTCAGTGCTGCTGGAGGCTTTGTGACCGATCACAGAGTGTGCCTGTCCACAGACTCTGTTGATCAGCTCACATTCATAAAAATGAATCAGTCTTGGATCACCAGCTACCAAGCACCTGATACTGATGTAACCGATTGATTCTTCTATCGATGTGGGATCCCTTGAAGTCTGCATATGCTGAGTGACTATCCTATTATGCTGAATGATTATCCTATTCCTCCTCAATCTTCATGAAGATAGCTTCTAGGAATATTTTCAGTTCAGGGCACCATGACCACAGCCTAATGCCCAATTTTTCTGCCCCTGTTTAACAGGGGTGCATAATTAAAATTTTTGTTGTAATATTTCACAACAGTGCCTGTTTCTGCACTCAACAAAAGTATCTGTGAGGCTTTACAGTGTTGTGCCACCACCACCCCCTAAGGCCCAATTTTTATGCCCCTGTTTAACAGGGGTGCGTAATTACAATTTTTGATCCAATATTTCACAGAAGGGCTTGTTCCTGCACTCAACAAAAGTATCTGTGAGGCTTTACAGTGTTGTGACACCGTCACCACCACCTTCGGCCCAATTTTTTTGCCCCTGTTTAACAGGGGCGCGTAATTACAATTCTTGATATAATATTTCACAGCAGGGCCCGTTCCAGCGCCCACCAAGAGTAACTGTGAGGACTTACAGTGTTCTGGTACCACCAACACCTAAGGCCCAATTTTCCACAGAGTGTATAGGGCAGGCCATATAATATATACAGCCGGTCCCCTATTTCAAACATCTGACTTACAAACGACTCCTACTTGTAAAAGGAGGGAGACAACAGGAAGTGAGAGGAAATCTATACCCCTAGGAAGGAAAATTCTCTCCTGTAAGAGTTAATATGGAAAAAAGGTGTCTCCACTGATGCTTTATCACCAATCCTTGTTTCCCTAATAGCCCAAAATATTCTAAATCCAATTGTCATTGGGACAGAAAGTGAGGTGAAATCTTCTGAACAGGGGCACAGACAGCAAAACAAATGTTACAGGGCTGATGATAACCCTTCCCTATGTTATCCAAAAAGCTTAAAAATAGATTTTTTTGGCTGAAGCCACACTTTTACTTTTATTGTTTCACTTTAAGCATTATTAAAATCACTGCTCCCGAAAAAACGGACTTTTTTAAAACTTTTTTTTGCATTGATACATGTCCCCTGGGGCAGGACCCGGGTCCCCAAACACTTTTTATGACAATAACTTGCATATTAGCCTTTGAAATTAGCACTTTTGATTCTTCACGTTCAAGTCCAATAGACTTTAATGGTGTTCGCACAATTTTTTTGTCTCGGGCGCGTAATTACTATTTTTCATCTAATATTTCACAGCAGGGCCTGTTCCTGCTCTCAACAAAAGTATCTGTGAGGCTTCACAGTGTTGTGCCACCACCACCACCGCCTTCGCACAAATTTTTTGTCTGTTCGCATGTTCTGCCGTGAACCGGGGGGTGTTCCGCTCATCCCTACCCAGCATGCTAGAACACAAAAAAGTCCAGGTATTCGCAGGTACTCGAGGGCCAGTCAAGATACAAAAGAGATGACTGCAATCATCCACAGCCAGGGATAGCAGCTCCTGTCTATTCATCCACTTTCTTTAAGGTTCTTTAAGGTTCTTTAAGGTTAAATTTAAATTTATGACAATCAATCGGCATCTCAAACTTCCATATAAATGGAGTAATGAGATCAATGAGTATGCATAAGTCTAATATTGTCCCATTTTCATGCTAGCTGATACTCAAATTGCCTTTCTTGGGGTTGCACAAAGCATAGATTGTGGAAGAAATCTTACCACCTCCTGATGTAGATACAGTGTGGACTAGTACAGAACCCACTGACTATGCATGGGAAGGCCACAAGCTGTTTGAAATAACATGTATCCATTACAAGTTTCACAGCAATGTACAGCTTCCTCAAAAGGGCATGCCATCATTTACTGTGTCCTTTTGTATGCATAATCATTGAGCTCATTGCTCCCTGGCAGGGCCCTGGTGATGGTCTTAAAGTGATTGTAAAGGATTGTTTTTTATTTTTTTAAAATAACAAACATCTCATACTTACCTCCACTGTGCAGCTCGTTTTTCACAGAGTGGCCCCGAACATCCTCTTCTGGGGTCCCCCAGCGGCTCTTGTGGCTCCTCCCCACCTCAGATAGTCCCCTAGGAGAAGCGCTCTCCAGAGGGGGTTACCTTGCGGGCATGCTCCTGAGTCCAGCATTTGCGTCCATAGACACGAATGCCGGACTCGGCCGAGCCCCCCGACACCCGCGTCATTGGGTTTGATTGACAGCAGCGGGAGCCAATGGCTCCGCTGTTATCAATCTATCCAATCAAGAGCCGGGACCCAGTGGAGAGAGGGACAGAGTGTCCCCGCCGAGGAGATGAGGGGGCTCAGGTAAGTAAAGCAGGGGGGGCGGTGACTGCCAAGTGTTTTTTCACCTCGATGCATAGGATGCATTAAGGTGAAAAAACACAAGGGTTTACAACCCCTTTAATTGTTTTTGTTTTTTGCGGGGGTATACTTAGATTTTGTTTGATACATTTTCCAAAAAATAAACATTGTAAGGTATAAATGTAATCGATAAAGCTCTTAGCTAGTTTCACACCGTAAAATAGCTTTTGGACCTAACCTATCAATTCAGTTGAGGTTAATAAAATGTGTATTTAATTTAACACACACACATTATATATATATATATATATATATATACACACATACATACACACAGTGGAGCCAGAAAGTATTCAGAGCCCCCTAAACTTTTCATTCTTTGTTATATTGCAGCCATTTGCTAAAATCATTTAAGTTCTTTTTTTTCCTCATTACTGTACACGCAGCACCCCATATTGACAGAAAAATACAGAATTGTTGACATTTTTCAGATTTATTAAAAAAGAAAAACTGAAATATCACATGGTCCTAAGTATTCAGACCCTTTGCTCAGTATCCTCATCCCATGCTCGCCTCCAGGACTTCTCCAGAGCCTCCCCCATCCTCTGGAATGCTCTACCCCAATCCGTCCGATTTTCTCCTACTTTATCCACTTTCAGACGATCCCTGAAAACTCATCTCTTCAGAGAAGCCTATTTGGCCCCCACCTAACAACTGTACATTTATCTTCTCAATCAGCACATCACCCACAGTTATTACCTCTTGTATCTCTTGACCTTCCCTCTTAGATTGTAAGCTCTAAGGAGCAGGGCCCTCTGATTCCTACTGTATCAAATTGTATTGTATTTGTACTGTCTACCCTCAAGTTGTAAAGCGCTACGTAAACTGTTGGCGCTATATAAATACTGTATAATAATAATAATATTTAGTAGAAGCACCCTTTTGATCTAATACAGCCATGAGTCTTTTTAGGAAAGATGCAATGGTAAATGCATCTTTAGGAAAGATGCAATGGTTGGATGGTAAATGTTGGTGGACAACCATTTTTAGGTCTCTCCAGAGATGATCAATTAGGTTTAAGTCAGGGCTCTGGCTGGGCCATTCAAGAACAGTCATGGAGTTGTTGTAAAACCACTCTTTTGTTATTTTAGCTGTGTGCTTAGGGTTATTGTCTTGTTGGAAGGTAAACCTTCAGCCCAGTCTGAGGTCCTGAGAACTCTGGAGAAGTTTTTCTTCCAGGATATCCCTGTACTTGGCCGCATTCATCTTTCCCTCGATTGCAACCAGTCGTCCTGTCCCTGCAGCTGAAAAACACCCCACAGCATGATGCTGCCACTACCATGCTTCACTGTTGGTACTGTATTGGACAGGTGATGAGCAGTGCCTGTTTTTTTCCACACATACCGCTTAGAATTAGGGCCAAAAAGTTCTATCTTGGTCTCATCAGACCAAATAATCTTTTTTCTCACCATCTTGGAGTCCTTCAGGTGTTTTTTTTTAGCAAACTCCATGCAGGCTTTCATGTGTCTTGCACTGAAGAGAGGCTTCCGTCGGGCCACTCTGCCATAAAGCCCCGACTGGTGGAGGGCTGCAGTGATGGTTGACTTTCTACAACTGTCTCCCATCTCCCGACTGCATCTCTGGAGCTCAGCCACAGTGATCTTTTGGTTCTTCTTTACCTCACTCACCAAGGCTCTTCTCCCCCGATAGCTCAGTTTGGCCGGACAGCCAGCTCTAGGAAGGGTTCTGGTCATCCCAAACTTCTTCCATTTAAGGATTATGGAGGCCACTGTGCTCCTAGGAACCTTAAGTGCAGCAGAATTTTTTGTAACCTTGGCCAGATCTGTGCCTTGCCACAATTCTGTCTCTGAGCTCTCCAGGCAGTTCCTTTGACCTCATGATAATCATTTTCTCTGACATGCACTGTGAGCTGTAAGGTCTTATATAGACAGGTGTGTGGCTTTCCTAATCAAGTCCAATCAGTATAATCAAGCACAGCTGGACCCAAATGAAGGTGTAGAACCATCTCAATGATGATCAGAAGAAATGGACAGCACCTGAGTTAAATATATGAGTGTCACAGCAAAGGACCTGAATACTTAGGACCATGTGATATTTCAGTTTTTCTTTTTTAATAAATCTGCAAAAATGTCAACAATTCTGTGTGTTTATTTAAGGGGGTCTGAATACTTTCCGTCCCCACTATATATTCTTTTTTATTTATATATTAATGCCTCCCCACAAGTTTTAAATTACAACAAACCGCAAGTCTAGGGCAGGTGCGTAGGGAAACTTCCTCTTCGTCTAAACTTTTTGGAATGAATTTCCAGCATCCTTCGAACAACCACCCTGCCATCTGACCTTTAGCCTCCAATCAGGCGAGACCTATACCCCCTTAACCCTTGAGGTAACATTTTAACCCTTTTCTGACCTGTTTCTCCCCTTATTTATGCAGCCCCTCTATCCATTTTCTTTTCTCCAGGTCTCACTTTAAGTATTTTCCTTTTTTTTTTGTCTGTAAAGGAGCATGGGAAACACAGAAATGACAACTAGGGTAAGGTCATATCATATGGAGCTCATTTCTCTTTTTATGGTATAATGTATTGTATTTAATTTCTGTAGTAAACAATTTTACCATTACTCATTCTCTCTCCGTATTTTAAATGTACCTCAAGTAAAATCCTCAATGCTCTGCAAAAAAAAATGTGCAGGTGTTGGAAGGTCCATCCTGTGGTTTTTAATACTAAATAGTTGTGCGTTAACTGCTCATGTAGGGCTTGTACTCTCTCTCTCACATTTAGGTAGGCAGTACATGCACATACTCAAGTGCTCCGCATTAGCAGGTCTGCTGGAAAATGTAAGATGTTAGATCAAAGCAATCCTGACAAAAATACTTCCAAAAATGGTTATTAGGCTTCCGTTTCCATGCATTTGTACGTAAAATCACTTTTTAGAAAAAAATTGGCTTCATGTCGACTACTTGCACATTTATAATGGACTGCAAAACATTTTCAGGCTCAGTTCACATTGTTTCCCTGCAATCAACTTTCTTTTTTTTATGTTTCTGCTACTTGACAGTACATCTGTACCAAACTTTTAACATTTATTTGGGCTTATTGACAAATACATTACTCTCAGGTTCATAAAGGTGAAAGTCAGCTGAAGAATTAAAATTGCTCTGCATGAAATCACTTCCCACTGTTAGCAAAACCTACATAATCTGAAAGTTGAAAACTTTTCATTAATATTTATAATGCTTTTATGTGAAGGATGTCTAAGAACATCTCACTGTGAGATATTTGATAGAAATGTTTATTATTCCTAGCGGGCTAAAATGATTTCACATAGCTGCTGTCATTTTCCCTCACAGTCTTATCAACCTATAATCCCCAACTATCGAAGTTGGTGGTAATATAAAGTTTTCCTCAGAACATCCATGCAAGAGTATTCAAATGAAACTTTTTGGCAATAAAATCTTTCTTTGGAAACTTAAAATGTATCCATTATTTATGAAGAACAAACTTATTATACAGCAGTATATCACAATAAATAAGTGGGAATTGAAGGCTTCAGTCAAATATATATGGACAAACAAAACACAACAGTATAGGGTTCTAGCCATATAACTTTTGAAGATTTGGGATTATTTTAGACAAAAGAATTGAGCTAAGTGAAGATAGTTGGCGTTGGTTAATTGGTAATGGAGCACTGGGTAAGAAAGCAAAGTGAATACATTTAAAGAGGTTAGACTTTAATACTTCAAATCCAACTTTTTCAAATGTGCATAATTAAAAATGGAAGATAGTCGAATTGGGTCAGAAAAATTCTAGAAAGTAATTTGCAAAAATCCTGTAGTTCATACACCCCCCTTAATCTCCTCTTTCCAAGAGAGAATAAATTAAGTTCCTCTAATCTTTCCTTTTGCCATGCCTCTTATCAGTTTTGTTGCCCTTCTCTGCACTTTCTCCAGTTCCCCAATATCCTTTTTGTGAACTGGTGCCCAAAACTAAACTGCATATTCCAGATGAGTACTTACTAATTATTTGTACAAAGGCAAAATGATAGCTCTCTCTCTCTAAAGTCATTATTAATTTTATGATCTACCGGAATACCCAGATCCTTCTCTACCATTGAAACCCCCAGTTGTACTCCTCCTAGTATGTATGATGCATGCATATTCTTCTCCCCCAAGTGCATAATTTTACATTTATCAACATTAAACCTCATTTGCCACATAGTTGCCCAAATAAACAGTGCATGGAGGTCGGCTTGTAAGTTGGATACATCCTGTAAGGACGTTATTCCACTGCATAGCTTGGTGTCATCTGCAAAGACTGAAATGATACTTTTAATCCCAGACCCTATATCATTTATAAATATATTAAAAAGTAAGGGTCCCAACAGTGAACCTTGGGGTACACCACTAATAAACTTAGACCATTCAGAGTATGAATTATTAACCAATACTCTCTGAATATGGTCTTTTAGACAGTTTTCTTTCCATTAAAAAAAATACAGTTCTGTAGACTTAACTGTAAAAGCATTAGCCGTGTGTGGCAATAGTTAAAGATGAACTATCACCAGAAGCCTGGTAACCCCCCCCCCAAGGGATTTTGTGCACATAGCACTTGTCCTCATGTCTATTCATGCAAGGTTTGCTGAACTGTGGTCTTAGCCAACTAGCCCCACTCATCCACCTAGTTATCAGACAACACTGATCAACAGAGACAGATTTCTGATTGACTGCTCAGGAGGAGAGGAGGCATGACAACATGACAACATGCACACAGAGCCCACACAGCCCTGGCTCTCTCTTTCTAAGCTGCCAGATAGAACATTGTTCTGCTGTGTTGTGTATTCATCCTTCCTCTTTAGTACACACAGAGTTCGGACCTGCAACCTGCTATTCAGGGGAACAGAGAGAGTGTAAAATTTTATCTTCTGTGGTAAATGATTGTAGCTGGAGAAAAGGGCTTTCATTCACAAATACTCAAGCTAACAATAGCACAAGCCACCAGGTATTACACTAAGCAACTTCAGACAAATGCAGTAGCTGGTGTGTGCTGTTGTCAGCTTGTATTTCTGTGAATTAAAGCCCCTTTCTCCAGCTGCAATCATTTATCAAACAAGCAGACATTTTCCATTCTCTCCATTGTGATGAATAGCAGACTGCAGGTCTTAACTCTGGGTATACTAAACAGGGGAGAGGAAGAGACATGCTACTGCAGAATGGAAAGGGGGCAGGGTAGGATTCAGTGTTGGCTGCCTACGTCCCATTGGAATGGCCACATTTTTAGGCTTTGGGAAGTGGAGATACAGTTATCAATTACAGAAAACACAGAAAACAAAGATTTATTTTATTTATCATCCACTACTTGCATTTTAATTTGGACATGTGTTATGTGCATGGTGACAACCTTTTTTTTCATCTGCTGATTTTTTTAGGGTGAAATAAAGACAGTGAGCTTGCAAAGTGCATGGGATGACAGAGAACATTACAAAGAAGTCTGGCAAAAATTGTGAAATTGAAAAAGGGAAAATATTTAGTTTAGTTTCATCCAGGCTCAGATTAAGTGTCTCTCAGACCTATGGGGCATTCGGCTAAATGACTGCTCAATCCTCTTCTGTGTTCGCCTGATGCAGATCAATTTCCCATTTACCCACATAGCCAGGATTAGTATATTGTGCCAATTAGTTCAGTTGTGAGTATTAAGTAAGGATTGGTAACTCAGGTTGTATACACAGATATGTTTGAACTGTTTAGAGGTTTGGAAAGGTCTATTCTCTTAATAAAAGTGGAGATCCAATGTTTTATTTACAGAAAAATAGAAGGTCCCCAAGTTGGCAGTTAGTTATGTGAGTGACTATAGTCCCAAGAACTCAAATATTTAGAGGGATCAGTATATCAAGCATTACAACCTAGATAATTACATTGAAGAAAACCAAAAAAATGAGGGCACTGTGGAATTTGAAGGTGCTGAAGGATGAACAGGCTAAAAACTTTAATATTTGAGAAAGCTTTTTTTAAATACATTTAAAACCACATGTATTCAAAGTTCAAATCAATTAAAGATTACATTTGTATTTAGAAGCCCTTTTAGTTGTATTGAACCCTTCTATGGGTTATCCATATGACATATGCTAAAGCTTTTTAAATGTATATATAGGGTCCTCATACACATTTTTTATGTGCCTCTGCGGAATTCACAGGATAGACATGCTTTTTCAGAAGAACTTTGAGGGAAATAAGATTTACTGAAGACTGCCACAAATGCAGTTCAGGGAAAAAGGCTCTCGAACAACAGGACCCCCTGGAGCGAGAGTAGGGGTACTACATAGTATTGGATTGGGGCATAGGATGAGTACAGTCTAATTGAAGAGTAGTGGGAGACATATTCTTAGAGCCTTTTTCCTGATCTGGGTTTGTGGTGGTCTGGATTTTGGCCTCAATTTTATATACCTTGAAATCCTCCTGAAGAAGCAGGTCTATCTGATAAAATGTGTAGGGGAACATGTAGGGACCTTCTATATACATTATGAAAAGCTATAGCATATGTGATATGGCTAACCCATAGTAGTGTCCAATACAGCTAAGAGGGTTTCTCAATACAAATTTAATCTTGAATTGATTTTAAATGTGAACATGTTTTTAACTTATTTGTAAAAAAGCTTGTCAAAAATTATTAAAGTTTCTTCAATAGGTTTCTTCAATGTAGTCACATGAGATAATGAAGGAAGAGGTGAAAAGTGGTGAACCATATAAAAGCCTGCACTTGGCCACCAAGCAAAATCCCTAGATTCTAGGTAATAAAGCAGAAACATCAGTGACAAGGGTGGCAAAAGAGGTGCATGAAGAGATAAGAAATCTCAGAAACAGTTGAGCCCATCCCAATTTTTTGAAGCACAATTTTTAGATTGTGCTTCAAAAGTGGGTTAAGGTTCACTGGTCTGAGATAGGACAGAGGACATGGTATCATCTGCAGGGCAGTGGCATGATAATCTGGGGTTTTCAAAGATGTCCAGAAGGGTCATTACTAGTCTGAGGAGGCTAATCAATGGGAAAAGTTATGTTGCGTAATAGTGCATACCTCTCTCTTTTCTGTATTTATAGAGATTGGTTCTGGGCATCTGTGGCTTGCTGGAATGCCAGAAAAAAGAGATAAAGCTCCTTTGTAATGATCAGGGAATAAAAGAGGGAATGACAACTGGAAATATTCTAAAATCATAGAAAGTGTATATAAAAATTATTAAGAACTTCCTTATTTTGAAGATTGTTTTCCTCAGCCTGTAATTCCCAATAATAATCCAAATAATAAAACATAAAAAATTGCTATGGAGTCTTAGTAAGAATCATAAACAGCTTTCTTGATTTTTTTTATGTTGTGAGCCAGTAATACTCCTCGATTTGAAATGAGAATGTTGCCCTCCATACTGAAGGAGGCAAAGTGTTACTGCATGAAGTAGTCCCAATAAGATAGAATATACATTTTTTTAAAGAATCCACTAAAATCAGATTGAGATTTCAGACATTATCACATTTATGAAAAAGGCCCCATCACCTTCTGTATATCATGTAATGCAAATCATTTCTAATGCACTGGATAAAAACAATTAACAAAAACATGAAAAATACAAAGAAACAAATATATTTAAAACATTTTAATACTTTTTATTTTATAATTCTGTGTGTGTGTGTCCTTATTAAATAGTTATGCTGTATTTGCAGATATACACACATACGTACATATACAGAGAGAGAGTGAGAAAAAAAGAGAAAGTGTTTTAAAACCTCTGTACTTTATGGGAAAGATGGTTTATTAAACACCGTCAATTTCTTCCCTGAGGACAATGACAGAATGCAAAGTTTAACTACTGCATCAGGAAGCATGTCTGTTGAATGTGAATAAAATCCCCAGTAATGCAGAAGAGCTTCTGTTGAAATATTTATTACAGTATATAGAATACATTTCAAAACAGCTTCTAAAAATAAAAGGGAACCTGTTATTTCAAGCTCTGAGATCGTTTTGCAATCAATACAGCAGGAAATAAGAGCATAAATCCACATTCATTAGGATAGATAGATAACAAAAACCCAAATGCCCTTGTGTGACTAACATCAAAGCCAAGTAAATATTACATTCTCAAGGGAGGATATGAAATGTAGAAGGACTTCTAGATACAGACAGCTAATTTCTTGGTGGAAACAGTTTGTTGTGCACAATCAAAATGACAGATTTTTAGTAATTATGTACTGTGGAGTCATTGATTTAGATATGATATAGCATAATGGTAAAGATGATGATATTGATTTAGAAAATAAATTGTATGTTTTTAAGCATGAATAGAGTGCATTTATTAGACAAAAGATAAAAAACAATACAAATATTAAAGGATCAGTCCACCTTAACACTAAAATATCTATATCTGCAGACATCTATGATCTAACATTAACCTATCTAACCCTGTAAAAAAGAAATTAGTATTTATACCTTTTTTGAAGCTGATCCAACCAAATCCCACACTGAGCCGTCAGGCGTGGCTTCGCTGTGCAGGCGGGTGAAGAGGACACAGCTGACAATGGAAGCCTCATAGTAAGTCTATGGGTGACGTCACTCCCCATTAATTTCATAGCCATTGTCAGCTGTGTCCTCTGCAGAGTTTCTGCCACTGGAGACCGGACCAGATTAGCTTAAAAAAAGGTATGTATATGGGTTTCTTCTTTGCAGGGCTAGATAGATTAGTGTTAGATCGTGAATGTCTGTAGATGTAGAGATTTTAGTGTTAGGGTGGACTTATCCTTTAACCACTTAAGGACAGAGTCTCTTTTTTTACACTTGTTAAAATCATTTTTTTTTTTGCTAGAAAATTACTTAGAACCCCAAAACATTTTTCTAACGCCCTAGAGAATAAAATGGCGGTTGTTGCAATACTCTGTCACACCGTATTTGCACAGCGGTCTTACAAGAGCACTTTTTTGGGGAAAAAATACACTTTTTGAATAAAAAAATAAGACAAAAGTAAAGTTAGCCCATTTTTTTTATATTGTGAAAGATAATTTTACTCCGAGTATTGTGAATTGATACCCAACATGTCACGCTTCAAAATCGTGGAATGGCGGCAAACTTTTACCCTTAAAAATCTCCATAGTCGATGTTTAAAAAAATCTATAGGTTACCAGTTTTGAGTTACAGAGGAGGTCTAGAGCTAGAATTATTGCTCCTACTCTAACAATCGCAGCAATAATTCACATGTGTGGTTTGAACACCGTTTTCATATACGGGCGCTACTCACATATGCGTTCGCTTCTGAATGCGAGCTCTTCGGGATGGGGTGCTTTAAAAAAAAAAAAATCTTATTTATTTTAATTTTAATTTTTTATTTTGACACTTTTTTTTTTAAATTTGGGTCACTTTTATTCCTATTACAAGGAATGTAAACATCCCTTGTAATAGAAACCTGGGGTCAAAAAAACCTCAGATCTCATATTTACACTAAAGTGAAATTTTAAAAAATTGGAAAAAAAATTCTCCTTTAGGAGCTATGAGCGGAAGTGACGTTTGACATCGCTTCCACCCTCCCATGCCATGGAGCCAAGCAGGGGCCTTCTTCCCCTCAGTCGGCAACCAGGCATCCACGGGAGAGGATGCGATCATCTCCGCCGGGTCTGGTAAGCGGCAGAGATGACCGGAACGTGGCGGGAGGGGGGGCACCTCTCCCGCTGCCGATAAAAGTGATCTGACAGCAAATCCGACCACAGAGACTACTTTTATCTTAAAGAGAAATGCACAGCATTCCCAAAAATACCAGGATTATGGCAGCTAGCTGCTGCCATAACCCCGGTATTTAGCGTCAAAGTACGGATGTACGACATTGCATTGTTTCTAACTAAAATAATAATCATGTCATGCATACATATTAATGGTCCCTAATGTGCAATTGCAGTCTGATTTATTCTTGCTGTTAAACCTTAATGGCACCAGGGATTTAAAGTAAACAAAAGCTAAAGTTGTTATTTTTTACTGTATCTGTGTGGCAGGTAGACCCCTACGAAGATTGATTCTGATGACACCTATTTGTTCATATACTTATATATAAATATGAATCAGAAGCATGTATTTTTAGCATAGAATTGTGTGTGTAAAAAGAAAAGTGTGCAAGTCTGGTATCTATTTAATATTCTAAAATATGTTAGTTGGCCTAAACTTATTTTAACAAAAGACATAAAGCTGATGAAAAGGTCATTTCCAGCACGGTCATTTTTTATTGTCCTTGTACAGAAGTATTGTTTCATAAATTAGTTATGAAGAAAGCCTCTTGGAGCTAATAAATGCATGAAGATATATGCTCAAGCATTCCTAAGACAAGGCCCCCCCCCCTCCCATGTGTATCAGAATGCTTTAGATGCTTCAGGCCAGCCATATACAGTGTGCATTTCTTTCCTGCAACTACGGGTTGCTGGAAAGAAATTTGCACTATTCCCCCCATCAACACAGACAGAGCAAGGAACAATTTTTGTTGCCAACTATGACCCTACTAGGGAGATTTACCCTCATTTCCTTTGAAGTGAATATTTGTAGAACAAAGAGGTTTGGGTGCCATTGTTTGGCTAAACAAGCATAGGCACTAAATCGTCTGTATAACAGGGGCTTCTGGGAAGCTATGTTACACACCCACATAGATACCACTCTAAATAAAATATATTCATAATTACAATTATTTTACAGCTATTAATGGAGATTTCACATTAACTCACAAGGCAACAGTCACATAGGCACCAATTAACCTTTTGAGAAGTTTTTGTATATGTATTTATTTTGATATGTAGTATCATTGTTTATGCACCAGTCACCTTTATTGTCAGTCACATTTTCACTATATTGAGTCATATTGCTTTGTATTACATATTATTGTTGTTTATGCACTAGTCACTTTATAGCAAAATGTTTGTATATATTGAGTCACATTGCTTATATAGGTATGCCTGCATAACTGAGTTATGGATTCCAGGAAGTAAATGTTACATGAATCATCATTCATTACTCAGGATGGTCATGGCCACAAATGCTAGGAGGTGTTTTGCAAAGTGATTTCTCACCAAAATAAAGCATGGAGACATGGATGGGTGAGTTTGCCAAGAATATTTAAAACTAAATAGCATTTTTGGTTTGTGATTCTCAGATGCATTGTAGTTCCCCGTTAAGTATAAAAACATAAAGGGATCGCATGAAAAAAGCACTATAGAGACCCGTTTCATATTACATTTTTTTTTGCTTGCTTGGAAGAAGGTAAGAGACTACTATCATGTTTAATGCAGTTCTATATTAATCTCTACAATACATTTTTCTATAATGAGTTGTTATTCTTAGCTTCCAGTTCCCTACTGTGTATGTCTGCTATGGCTAGTGAAACTCACTGTGCAATGATAAAACATGTTATCCAGTGAGCCAGATTACCAACAGTAGATGCGTTGTTAGGCAGCAGTAAGTGGACTTAATTCAGCTTTGTTTAAGTGAGTAAATTCAGATTTGAAATTTACATTCAAATGGCTGAAATAAAGTTTCCTAATCGTGTTTAAAGTTTTGTGAATTTAGCCTCAAACCTTTTAATGAGTAATGATTACTGATAGCAATGGATCTAACTCTGGTACTACTGGACTACAAAGTCATATTTAGACACCCTGCAAAACAGCTTTAACATGAAAGCAGAGGTAAGACTTGGAAAATTAAGGTTGTTTATATAAAGTCGATCTAATTACATATCATTATATCTGATTTCTGTTGGACCTTTTATTGTTTATATGTAAGCCATTGCAGTTTTAATTATGCAAGATCTCACATTTAATGCCACAATCTCCCACCCTCTTGAACTGGGAGAAAGCATGGTGTCTATAACCTGGCCTATAGAAACAAATTGCTCAGCAAATGGTGTTCCAGGTAAGGCAGGTGTAAGAAGTTGGTGCCCACTGTGATACAGCTAGATTCATTTTTTTGTGCCCCCTGTATCAAATTGAAGTCTTATGTTTCAGGAAAATGACACATATGGTTCTGCCTAGAACTCCCAGTCACGTGTATTTCAAAATATTATCTATTCACATGAATTATAGTGTTAACTAATAGGTAGATACCCATCTTCCCATAGTAATATTTTAGTTGTATGAAAATTGTGTTTTCCAAATAATACTGCTATTTCACTTTCTATTTTCTACACAATGCAAAATCCAACAAGTAAACAGTAAAAAGAATATAATGCAAATCACAGCATAATGGGTAAATAATCTAGCAGTCTAGCTGGAATGTTACATTTTTATCTATGTATAGATAAAGTTGTTTCTTCCTCCAGTGTCTTGGAGTCTTGTCAAATTACCATCCATTTTCATATTTTTTTCATGCTGCTGTTTTCGGGCGAATGATTAATACATTTTGTATATGCTACCTTCAGAACACTGGTGCTAATGATAGGTTATCTTAAAGGGCGGGTTACAGAGTATATACAATTGTAAGAGATAGGAAATATAATATTTACAATTCAGTTAATTAAAATATAGTAATCAAAATAACATTTAAAAAAAAATATGCCATGGACTAAGTCTGTAAAGCACCAAATGTAGGACATAAAAAAAACCATTGTTTCACAAGGCTGACAGACGAGGCAATAAGAAACCACCAGTTGTGGCAAGAGGAAGGGGGGATTGGAGAAGAAAGCATTCTTGATTCCAGGATTCAAGGATTCAAAACCCACTTACATGAAGTACAAAGTGTGATATTCAGGAACAGAGGCGTAGTAGAGTACATGGGTGGTGGTTACTGTAACTCTTTTTAAGGTTGATCTCCTATGTCAAGTCTATACACCGCATTAACAGGTCACTGCTTGGTTAATTTGCTTAGTGACTGAAGGTCACTGAGTAATGGGTGGAGAGCCTGCTCGCTCTCCATCTGCAAAAGTGAATATTTTAGCTTTCAGAAAGAGAAAGAATACAGGTCATATGTGATAGCTGATGTCACTGAGTGTTAAATTTATAATTTTGGTAAATTTGACTTTGGGTTGTTTCTAAAGTGGTCTAGATGACTTTATATATGGCACTTAATTGTACGATTCAACAAAATATATCATCTTAAAATGCATCATGCAAAAATGTAAGATAGACTGCATAGCTAGAAAAAAACACAACCGGAAAAAAAGAAAGAATGATTAAACTTGTGCAATTTTTGAGATATCGATAATATGAATACAATTTTCTTTATTGATGCAACCCATTTCCTTTCCCACTTTCAAAACAAAACAAGACAGATACATTGTTGACACCAAAACACCGAAGGCATTATCACACATTTTGTGTCAATGTGTTCTTTTCTGACCTATATTGTTCATAGTACTCAGTGACCATCTCAAACAAAGCCCTTGCACTACACAGAAGCTTTTAGAAAACAACAAGATACAGGCAGTCCCCTTGTTTTAAAAAAATATTTTTAAGGTTTTTGGATAGCATAGGGAAGGGTTTGTTTTGCTGTATGTGCCCCTGTTCAGAAGATTTCACCTCACTTTCTGTCCCAAAGACACTTGGTTTTTGAAATTTTTGGGTTGTTGTAGAAACAAGCCTTGGTGATAAAGCATCAGTGGAGGTACCCTTTTCCCATAATAACTCTTACAGGAGTGAATTTCCCTTCCTAGGGGTAGATTTACTCTCACTTCCTATTGTCTCCCTCTGTTTGTAAGTCGGATGCTTGTAACTAGGGTACCACCTGTAATTCAGTTAATAAAATTGTATTATGTATAATTTTGTTTAAATTCTTAAGAAGTAAAAGGACATTTTTCGGGAGGGATGCTTGACATTTCCCTGACTATACTTACAACTGCATGCTTGGTGCCACTGTTTTTACAGTCCTTTCTGACATGGCAGAGAAGTTAAGCCTAAAGGTATTTTCATTTCATTTTGCAACACTTTTATGTGCATTAGATTTCAAAGAAAACAACTGTCTGAAAGTGGTTATGCAGACAAATATTGTATGCTTCATTTGGAAAACCTAAACCTAAATAGCCTAATGTTTTTAGGCCACTTTTTTAAGAATGCATATTTGCTTGTTTACAATTATTAAGAGTTTTTTTAAAAAAAACCTTAAACATCACACATTTGCTTGTGCGCAAATATGATATCGTAGGAGCAGTGACTGTCTGGTAAATTTGATAATGTACAAGCAGTACCAAAATAATCCCTCCTACAGGGGATGATTTATTAAAGTAAACAAAGATAAAGAGTACATTCACTTTTTATATACAGAGTATATAAAATAATGGAACTTTTATTGCATCAAGGGATGTCTGAAGCAAACCCTGGTTTAATTCACTTCACTTAAATCTCCCCTCAGAATTTTGAATCTGTATTACCATTCTGTACACAAATGTAGACTACTAAAGCCAGCTGTAGTCAAAATACCACAGCAAAAATGCAACATATGTCACTGGATAAAATGAGTACAGTTAGAGCAATATAGTTAGTGTTACTGAATACTAAATGCAATCGAACTGAATTTCTCAGAATACCACCACACATTGGGATAATGATACTAAAATATAAAGATTGATTGGTAAATGGAGGAGATCATTGGCTTCAGAAGTGCTGTGATGACAAATTAGCTGGACAGTATGTGGATGCTTCATTATTGAAATATCATATACAAAGGTAAACACAAAGATATTAAATATATTGCAACACCGAGACCCATACTGCTTAGTCTGCTACAACTACAAAAAAATTAGTTTGGCAATTGCCTCTATGTGTTGATATATTTATAAGTTTAAAGATTACTGACTGGCATAGTCAACCATAAAACACTTTAAACATTCTTAATATATATATTTTTTCAAATAAATTTTACCTAAACCACATACTGAAAACAGCTAAAGACATACATAGTTACATAGTAGGTGAGGTCGAAAAAAGACACAAGTCCAACCTATGTGTGTGATTATATGTCAGTATTACATTGTATATCCCTGTATGTTGCGGTCGTTCAGATGCTTATTTAATAGTTTCTTGAAACTATCAATACCTCCACCTGTGGAAGGGAATGCCACATCCTTGCCACTCTTACAGTAAAGAACCCTCTATGTAGTTTAAGGTTAAACCTATTTTCTTCTAGTTTTAATGAGTGGCCACAAGTTTTGTTAAACTCACTTCCCCTCTCAAGCGTCTCTTCTCCAGAAAGAATAAGTTCAGTGCTCGCAACCTTTCCTCATAACTAATATCCTCCAGACCCTTTATTAACTTTGTTGACCTTCTTTGTACTCGCTCCATTTGCAGTACATCCTTCCTTCCTTGGTGCCCAGAACTGGACAGCATACTCTAGGTGCGGCCAAACCAGAGTCTTGTAGAACAGGAGAATTATCGTATTATCTCTAGAATGAATCCCTTTTTAATGCATGCCAATATTCTGTTTGCTTTGTTTGCAGCAGCTTGGCATTGCATGCCATTGCTGAGCCTATCATCTACTAGGACCCCCAGGTCCTTTTCGATCCTAGATTCCCCCAGAGGTTCTCCCCTCAGTGTATAGATTGCACTCATATTTTTGCCACCCAAATGCATTATTTTACATTTTTCTACATTGAACCTCATTTGCCATGTAGTTGTCCACCCCATTAATTTGTTCAGATCTTTTTGCAAGGTTTCCACATCCTGCGGAGAAGTTATTGCCCTGCTTAGCTTAGTATTGTCTGCAAATACAGAGATTTAACTGTTTACTCCATCCTCCAGGTTGTTTATGAACAACTTAAACAGGATCGGTCCCAGCACAGAACCCTGGGGGACCCCACTACCCACCCCTGACCATTCCGAGTACTCCCCATTTATCACCACCCTCTGAACTTGCCCTTGTAGCCAGTTTTCAATCCATTTACTCACCCTATGGTCCATGCCAACGGACCTTATTTTGTACAGTAAACGTTTATGGGGAACTGTGTCAAATGCTTTTGCAAAATCCAGATATACCACATCTACGGGCCTTCCTTTATCTAGATGGCAACTCACCTCCTCATAGAAGGTTGATAGATTGGTTTAACAAGAACAATTCTTCATGAATCCATGCTGATTACTGCTAATGATATCATTCTCATTACTAAAATCTTGTATATAGTCCCTTATCATCCCCTCCAAGAGTTTACATACTATTGATGTTAGGCTAACTGGTCTAATTCCCAGGGATGTATATTGAGACCTTTTTTAATATTGATGCTGCATTGGCTTTTCTCCAATAAGCTGGTACCATTCCAATCAGTAGACTGTCAAAAAAATTAGGAACAATGGTCTGGCAATTACTTGACTGAGTTCCCCAAGTCTAATTTTAATTCTGTCCTCTGTTAACAATGGACGTGCTTCCTGTGATGTGTCATGAGGAGAAACACTGCAGTTTTGGTTACTGAAGCCCCTCGATTCCCTCGGGAAGACTGAGGAGAAGAATACATTCCTTCGGCATCTCCCCATACTTTGTAACCAGATGTCCTTCCTCATTCTTTATGGGGCCAATATGGTCTGTCCTCCCTTTTTTACTGTTTACATACTTAAAGAATTTCTTGGGATTTTTTTTGCTCTCCTCTGCTATGTGTCTTTCATGTTCTATCTTAGCCGTCCTTATTGCACCCTTACGTTTCTTGTTGTATTCTTTATAAAGTCTGAATGCTGATGATGATGCCTCAACCTTGTATTTTTTGAAGGCCTTCTCCTTTGCTTTTATATGCATTTTTACATTGGCGTTAAGCCATCCAGGACTTTTGTTCACTCTTAAATTTATTACCCAATGGGATGCATTGGCTAATGCCCTTATTTAATATGCTCTTAAAGCAAACCCATCTCTTATCAGTGTTCTTTGTTCCTTAGATTTTATCCCAATGTATGTCTTCTAGCAAGGTTTGTGGTTTAGGAAAGTTGGCTCTTTTGAAATTCCTAAATTGCCCCGTATTTCCAGATCCGTGATCAGGTCTGTATTGTTGGTAATCAGTAGATCCAGTAATGCTTTATTTCTAGTTGGTGCATCTACCATCTGACCCATAAAATTGTCTTGCAACACATTTAGGAACTGGCGAGCCTTAGATGAATGCGTGGTTCCCTCCGCCCAGTCTATGTCTGGATAATTAAAATCCCCATTATGATAACATTTCCCATCCTTGCTGCTAATCCAAATTGTGATAGGAGATCTGTCTCCCCTTCCTCCCTTAGGTTATGGGGCCTATAGCGTACTCCCAGTATTATTTTCCCCTTAACTTCATCCCTTTGGAGCTCTACTCATAAGGATTCCACCTCCTCCCTAGCTCCCTTAGTGATGTCATCTCTCACATTCACTTGTACATTATTCTTGATATATAGGCAAACCCCTACCCCTTTTTTACCCTCTCTATCCTTGCGATAAAGGGTATACCCTTGAATAGTTGCCAGTTGTTGAGAGCTGTTGAACCAGGTCTCTGAAATTCCCACAAAATCCAAATCCTCCTCGTACAACAGTATCTCTAGTTTACCCATCTTGTCCACCAGTCTCCTGGCATTGGTAAACATGCCACGTAATTTAGACTGGTCGCATATTATCCTCTTATTGGGTGTTCCGAGATTGAAACTTACCTTGGGTTTATGTGCTTTGGTCAACCTACCACTAATGCCCCCAATACTACCCTCTGGAATATGTTCCATGCTGACTATCTCTACCTCTGGACCCCCCCATCGCCTAGTTTAAAAACCCCTCTAACCTTTTGGCCATCTTCATTCCGAGCTGATCTGCACCCTCCTCATTTAGGTGCAGCCCATCCCTTCTATAGTACTGGTTATCGATTGAGAAGTTGGCCCAGTCCTCCAGGAACCCAAACCCCTCCTTACTACACTAGCTCTTCAGCCACTTGTTTACTTCCCTAATCTCCCTCTGCCTTTCTGGTGTGGCTCGATGTACAGGTAGTATATTTGAGAATACTACCTTGGAGGTCCTTTTCCTCAATTTAGCTCCCAAGTCCCTAAAATCGTTCTTTAGGGCAGTCTATCTTCCTCTGACTTTGTCATTGGTGCCAACAAGCACCATGACAGCTGGGTCTTCCCCAGCCCCTCCCAGTAATCTGTGCACCAGATCTGTGATGTGCCGAACCCAAGAACCCAGTAGACAACATAATAATGTGATCAGCCTTCTCATGTCTCTTCTGTAGATTACAGAACACATTCCCCTGTGTTTGTTAAGAAGATTACAAAAAGGGAAATGTTCATAGTCCAAATCAGGAGAGCAACCTAGATTGACAGCTCCACAGATACAGTATAGTTTTACCCTAAGGAAGGAAGTGTATTAATGACAGGATCACCAAATAAAGGTAATAAAAGCCTGAAAAAGAAATTGAACGAACCCACCACATACGAGAACTGTTAAGCAGCTATATATTTTTTATTCTTGCATTTAGAAACACTTTAAAGTGGAAGGAACCATTACTATAAGACCCCTTTCACACTGAGGCGCTTTTCAGGCTCTTTCACGCTAAAAAAAGCGCCTGAAAAGCCCACAAAAACCTATTTCCATTAAAATCAATGAATGCTTTCACAATGGGGCAGTGGGCTGGTAGGGAGGTGAACAAACGCCCCTCTCCATTGAAATTAATGGAAAGCTCTTCAAAAGCGCCTGAAAAGCTCTTCAAAAGCGCTCAAATGTTTTACTGGCAGTTTTGAAGCGCCTCAGTGTGAAAGGGGTCTAAATCAGAATTTTCATGTTGCCTCTGCAGTGCTACCCCTTACCCTGCATACATTTTTTTAATTTTCCTTGCAGTCACATGACTGCAAAGCTCTAGCCCTTACTCCTCTCTGTGACTTGTGGCAGGAAACTCTATTTCCTATGACAATAACTTAGAGCAGTAGATACAGGAGGGCGATGCTATTGTGCTAATGAATATAGCTTCGTTGTCAGTCCTACCCATTGCAGAATTGAGCCAGAGCTTTGTTGTCATGCGACCATATAGAAAAACTTTAAAAAGGTATTTATAATGCAACAAACCGTATGCAGGGCAAGGGGTAGCACTGAGGGTGCAACATATAAAAGCTGGTTTATAGTAACCTTCCACTTTAAATCCTTTTATTGGAAATACCTTTTCACATCCACACAGGAAAACTCTGGCTCAATTAGGCACAATTACCATTAATCATATTGATGATTTCCTGTTTAGCTGTGCTTGTACATTGGTCTTTTCATTAAAAGGATGTGAGCTACAAGTACATTGCAAAACTCCATGCTTTACTCTCTTATATAGCTTTGACCTAGCTGTTCTAGCACATCCTCCATTTATTTCAGTGTGGCTGGCTTCCAGTACTTTAAGAGCAATATTTTGCTACACATGGTTTGGAGCACAATGGTTCAACAGATGTTTTAGCCCTACCAGTCAGTGTTAATTATTAGTACAAATTTTACATTATATTATGCAACAATCTAAATAGTAGAATGCAGTTCCATTTTCATTCCCTTTTGTAACATATCATTAGCTATTCCCAGGAGTGTCATTGCAGCTGACAGTGGTTAGGTAGAGGAAATTATGTTGTTGCACTGTAGTTAAACACAATAACAGAATCATATCTTTTGTGCATTAATATAATAATATCATATTGTCTTCATCATACACCTAGTAATCACGAGTGCAATGTGTTAGGCTATCATATTTAGCACCTTAATCGTTCATAACGAGCAAACTTCTGGAGATACCATCAGATAGACTTAAAAAGTTTCACTTGAGTTCCTGGCCAGTAATTAATTTAAATAATTTCAGATATAATAAATTACAAAGAACATACTTTTTTTGTTAACCACTCCCTAATACTCCCATTCTAAAAAAAAAATAAAATAAAAAAACATTTAAAAAAAAGACAAAAACATCTCATTATCTTTCAAAAGAACAGATGATGCAGAAATATTTTTAAAACTGGTACTACTAAAAACAAAATTAACATTATAGGAAGAATTTCCCTCACATTGGAATTAAAATGGCCATAACTTGAGTAACAGTCTAGAAATACTTGCAAGACAATTCTGTCATTAAAATGTATCTAGCTCAGTATGCTGCATGCGCTTGCAGGCAAACAAAAATGATTGGACCTTACCTATAAAATCTAGAGGAATTGAAGAGTTGAAGTGCCTCCTATTGCAACTAATCATGTCCCCGGTAATGTTCTGTTTTGCACTAGAAAAGTGACAATTGGAAGTTGATTGGTTGCTTTGAACCAGCAGATGAGCAAACTTCTTAAAATATGCACAGAAAATGAATGATCCTTTTTCATGATAGACTTTGCTAAGTTCTAATTTGCCAAATTAGAAGTATTTTATTTTTTTAAAGTTAAACCTTACAAAAGATGCAATCCTCATTCCCTAAAGTTCACTTGACACTTGTTTGTTTTTTTCCTGCTGATATGTGTTGTATTAAAGCAGCACATTTACTCTGAATGTGACCTTAATGCACATTAAAATATATCTGTACTTTTTATGGCCAATGCAGGTTACCCCAAAAACACAGAGCATTCACATCTGTGCATTTTGGTGCATTATACTGCATATGTCCATTTAGGTGCCTTTCAGAACGAATGGCAATAAACATATACCATACATTGTGGTGGACATGCATTTTCAGTATGTGTTGGAAACGATATGGAGAGTTGATAATTTTGTGTATGAAGACAGTTTTCGATTACATTTTGCCATCGGTTCATGTCAACCATTAAAGTGTATGGCTTTTTGAGCCTTTGTTTGACAATAGCACACTAATTAGCCCTCTAACTGGCCAGAATTAAATTATCAAGATTTCAATGGAGTTTGCTGCAAAAATTGTGAACGTTAAGCCCACCATACATCTTTGCTGCTCTGGTGTTTTAAGAGGGAAAAGCTTTCTTACAAAAAGCAAAATCGCTAAGCTGCATATAGAATCCCCATGCTCTTGAACCAACTTTTAATTTTGTAGTCATCTGTGGTGTAGTACATAGTCAGATTAGGCTAACATATTTAGTACTTTATTTTAGATCCCCTACTAAAATTACCTGTTGGTGTTAGCATAGGGACATTTATTAACATATGCTGGCCAACCTCTTGCTGTGAGGTACTAGTCTATATGCTGTTCATTCAAGGTGAATGGCATTTAGGAGAAAGGAGACACATTTTAAAATGGTTTTAAAAGGTTTATAAAAGAGCCAAAAAAAGTGCACCTTGTGAGCATATCAGTTTGTGTACTGGAAATTACTTTGCATATTTCCGCCAGATACAAGTCAGCCAATCTGCTCCAAGCCTGGAACAGATGAATATTCTAATTTCTGTGGGCAATATGTCCACTTTCATTTCCTCTATTTTTTATGAGGTCCAATATTATTGACATGTACAAGTATATTTACTCTTCACAAGAGGAACGCACTGTATATATTCAATTTACCATCAATACAGTTCTCCATATTTTTAATTTTGTATCAAAGTATCAAAGCATTTTGTTCATCAAAGTCTGCTTTGGTATAGCCACACTACAGTTCAAAGCATTTCAGGATACTCCAAATAATTTCCTTAATCACTGCTTGCATTTTCAGTGAAAGATCAAGAACAATGTTATTACCTATCATTCATTTTAATTTTGTATATTTCATATATACACTATATGGTCAAAAGTTTATGGACACTAGACCATCACATCTATGCCGTATTCCTGAAAGGTTTATGGACACATTCCAAACAAAAGTTCTTTCAGTGAGGAGTACTGATAATGCTACAGCGTACATTTTAATTATATACAACTGATGACTTAACAACGTAGCAACAGTTTGGGGAAGGTTATTGTCTGTGCCAAGTTCATAAAGACATGGTTTGATGAGTTTAGTGTGAAGGAACAGAGTCCTTAACCCTACTGAAGATTTGGATTAATTGAAGCTACAATTGGAACTACAATTGCAAGTCAGGTGTTCTTCTCCAACATCCCTTCCTTACAAATGCGCTTTTGGCTGATCGGGCACAAATACTAACAAACATGCTACCCCAGAAGAGTGTAGGATGTTATAGCCACAAAGAGGGTGGAGGGTGGCAGGGGATTCCGTAATAAAGTGTACCTAAAAATATTTAAACACTTAAATTAAAAAAATGATATATTGCAGAATACTAGTCCTTAGAAATGGTGAATGCACTCATTCTATTTTTCCTCTAATTTTACCTGGTGTTCCTTCCAGTAACACACCTCCTTTGTTAAGGTGGCTACATTTATTCCTTCACTGTATCTGTGGAGGGTCAGTGCAGACACCATTGGACAGCAACATTGTCAATATGTGAGTAGTGGTGAACTAGTAGATTTAGATAGATTGTAGTTAGGTGACTAACAAACAGAAAGCAAATTCTAGCTGTCTCTTGTAAACAGTTACTGGACCTTTTCATTTTGGGATAAAGGTTTTAACTATATGAAAGTAGACCAACCCCACTTTGGTTTGTTTTAACCCTCTAACAGCAAATTTTGCTGGACAAATTGGTCCGTTTATAAAAGTTGAAAAACAGACTCACTAACAGGATCCACACTCAACACATACCAAAACTATTTTATGGGGGAAGCAGAAAACCAAATGCTGCTTTATAAATGCTTGTGACAGAGTGGGGAAGATTTACTAAAACCGATGCACACAAAATCTGGTGCAGCTGGGCATTGTAACCAATCAGCATCTAACTTCAGCTTGTCAATTAGGCTTTGACAAAAAAACCTAGAAGCAGATTGCTTACTATGCACAGCTGAACCAGATTCTGTATGCATCAGTTTTATGTGGTGTTTGCGGCAAATTCGAAAGCCGCCGGAACACCGTTAAAGTCTATGGGACACTAACATGAAAAATCAAAAGTGCTAATTTTAAAGGCTTATATGCAAGTTATTGTCATAAAAAGTGTTTGGGGACCTGGGTCCTGCCCCAAGGGACATGTATCAATGCAAAGAAAAATTTTAAAAGCGGCCATTTTTTCCGAAGCAGTGATTTTTTTAATGCTTAAAAAAGTGAAACAGTGAAAGTGAAACAGAAAAAAATGAAATAGGGGGTGTCTATAGGATGCCTGCAAAGTGGAGCATTTTTCCCATGTTTAGAACAGTACCACAGCAAAATGACATTTCTAAAGGAAAAATTGTCATATAAAACTGATCACGGCTGTAATGAATTGTCAGGTCTCGGCAATATAGATAAAACTCATTGAAAGAAAACAGCGTGGGGTCGCCCCAGTCCATTACCAGGCCCTTTGGGTCTGGTATGAATATTAAGGGGAACCCCGAACCAAAATTTTAAAAAAATTGCGTGGGAGTCCCCTTAACATTCATACTAGGCCCTTCAGGTCTGGTATGGATTTTAAGGGGAACCCTGTGCCAAAATTAAAAAAAGGCATAGGGGTCCCCCAAAATCCATACCAGACCCTTATCCGAGCAGGCAACCTGGCAGGAGGGGACGAGAAAGTGCCCCCCCTCCTGAACCATACCAGGCCACATGCCCTCAACATGGGGAGGGTGCTTTGGGGTCTGACCCCAAAGCACCTTGTCTCCATGTTGATGGGGATAAGGGCCTCATCCCCACAACCCTTACCCGGTGGTTTTGGGGGTATGCGGGCGGGGGGCTTATTGGAATCTGGAAGCCCCCTTTAACAAGGGGACCCCAAGATCTGGACCTCCCCCTCCATGCGAATTGGAAATAAAAATGTCCAGCGATGTCCATTCATCTTCTATCACGCTGCCTGACGGACGGAAAAAGAAAAAAAAAAGCTGCAACCGATCTGCCTCCATGGGAGGCTCCCGCCGACTGACGTGTCTTCTCTGTGACAGTTCTTATATAATTGAGGGCGGGGCCACCCGTTGACATAAACAGGTGACCTCGCTCCCCTCTGACACCACGGGGGCTTCTGAGGTTGCGTGCTCAAATAAAGGTCTAGTATGGATTTTGGGGGGACCCCTACGCCATTTTTTTTACATTTTGGTGCAGGGTTTCCCTTAAAATCCATACCAGACCCGTCTGGTATGGATTTTTGGGGGACCCCTACATCATTTTTTAAAAAACATTTGGTGCAGGGTTCCCTTTAATTTCCATATCAGACCTGAAGGGCCTGGTATGGATTTTAGGGGGACCCCACGCAATTTAAAAAAAAAAAAATTGGTTTGGGGTTCCCCTTAGTATTCATACCAGACCCAAAGGGCCTGGTAATGGACTGGGATGGACCCCATGCTGTTTTTTTCAATGAGTTTTATCTATATTGCCGAGACTTGATGACAATTCATTACAGCCGCGATCAGTCTTAAATGTCAATTTTTCCTTTAGAAATTTCATTCTATTGTGGTACTGTTCTAAATATGAGAAAAATGTGCCACTTTACAGGCAAACTATAGACACCCCCAGTCACGATATTTAAAGGAATATTTCATTTTTATTGTTTCACTTTAAGCATTAAAAAAAAATTACTGCTCCCGAAAAAACGGCCGATTTAAAAAAAATGTTTTTGCATTGATACATGTCCCCTGGGGCAGGACCCAGGTCCCCAAACACTTTTTATGACAATAACTTGCATATAAGCCTTTTGAAAGCACTTTTGATTATTCATGTTCATGTTCCATAGACGGTGTTCGTGTGTTCTGCTGATTTTTTTGCATGTTCTGCTAATCACCCCTACTGTGTCTTATTTGTCTTGTACTGATTTTTCAAATAGCTCCACTTTAATGCCCATAGTTTTGGACTGGAATGTCCAATAAGTTGATATACTATATGTGTGATGGTAAGGTTTCCACAAACTTTGAACTATATAGTGTAACTCATTTATTACATTCTATATTATTATATTCCTTGTTTATAAATAGAGATGAGCAATTCTGATCTTTGATTTATAGTGGTGTTCAGCAAAGCTGAATTTGCATGAAACCAAAGCTATTAAATATATGGGAATAGAAGTTAAATAGATCTTTTGACATTCAGATCCATCTTTGTTCTATGACTGACAAAATTGGGGTGATCAGGGGCAATGCTGCATTCGCTCACCTCTAGTTATATTATTTCATACCACGTTAAAAACTAAACAAATCTAGGCTTAAGTTTTAATAGAGATCATAAGCATGTTACAAGATACCTGCTTAAATTTACACATGCTTCATGCAGTTGTAACCTGTGCGATTAGACAAGCAAATTATACAAAGGTACCTTGCATTATTGTCATTGATTATGCTGCATTTAGCATCTATTAAATGGCAATGCTTTATAATGTATAAAGAAGCTTGCGCATCCCTTTTCATTCTTGCGTTGCATATATGCATATGATAAGTATGACATAAAGATGCTTCCTTATTCCAAAGGATATATTAAGGCCAGTGAGACCATAAGTGGAAATTTGCAATAAAGTAGATAAAACAGCTGTTCTATTTAGAATATCATGCTTCTTCATGACCATAAGCTCCTATCCACTGTGGTTGTGCACCCAGCACTGGGATGAGATCAAGCAGAAAATTAATGTAAAAAAATGCATTTCAGTGCATGCATGCTGTGTTACTAGCGCATGTACAATGAAGCAAACAACTTAGTGATATACTTATCCCTGAGAAGTTTATGGCAGAGTTCCCTGTCATCGCTTCCACCTTACTGCCACTGCCTGTAGCTGGTAAGGCACACAAAGAAAGAAAAAACATTAATATCATTTGTTGTATTTACTACCTGTAAATGCAAAGCAATTTGCCATATCCAGTGAGAGACAAGTTTCAGCCCACACATGAGACTGAGTGACAGCTGTCACCTAGACAAACAAGACACTGTCATCCTGCAACCTGCTAATGGATGTGTACAGTACATTCACCTTCCGAAGGAATTTTCCATGTGTGAGATATGTGTTATTTTAATAACTAACAGTTTTTCCTGTATGAATAATGAAATCACCAATCAGCAGCTGATCAACAAAACACCTCTCTTTGTGCCTATTGCTTTTATAATTATGAAAGAAAACTCCTGGTAAAAGTAATAGAAAAAAACAAAAAACAAAAAAATATATAATTATGCTACAGAGTTTAAGTTAATACAAACCTTTGCATGCCAAAGATGTAAAAAAAATAATAATCTCAGATGTCCACCTTCCTTATACAATTAGACATCTAGTTTATTTAAATATAACACTAGATTTCTGTACATATGACCTAAAGCATATTTAAACTCCACGTACATACAAAAGATTTTATACATTTTTCACAGTCAGCAATTTCTGTCATATTGGGGGACTAAAAATCGTTTTTGTATTGTACAAACAGAGAGAATTATCTGGTGGAAATCTTCAATAGTAACCAGTAAATTAAGGAATAATGAAATAGGAAAAGAGGTCATTCAAAAATAATTGAAGAGTGATGGATTTGTGGTAAGTATCTTAAACTGGGGATACATGAAAGGGGTGAAACTGAGCTTAAAAAAGATCACTTGTAATCGGGTGTGATTTTAATTATGTGCAAAAGAAATAAGGCTGGGTTCACACCTATGCGAATTGTATGCGGCTTCCTCCGCATCCAATTCGCATAGCAGGAGAATGTGACCCTCTCTCTATGGAGTTGGTTCACATATCTCCAAGCGGCTGCGGAGCGCACTGCACAGAAAGGCTGTGAGTCTTTGGCTCCATGTCAGTGCTGAATTCAGGCACAGATTTGGTCCGGATTCAGCCCTGAAATGGAGAACAGGGACGCACAACGTTCCTGTGCGGTCCGCAGCCGTTTTAGGTGTGAACTGAGCCAAAATAAAAGAAAACCTTCCCCAATTACTCACATGCAGTTAAAACTTTTGTTACCCAAAAACTTCATATTCCCGATATGTGCCTTCTGTAACATGTACTTGTATGAGAAAATATCCTGTTATATTTGTATTGCTTCCTTTACGTGAAATCCCTGGTGTTCCTGCTACTCCCCTTCCTTTCCAACTAAAAACTGACCACACTAAGCAGGAGAGCACATTGTGGTCAGTTCTCTAGCTATGATGTGTACTCTCCTCCAATGATCAGACTTATCCTGACATGTCCCTGCTGCACAGCCATTCACTGGCAAGCTCAGTGTGCTGCTTCTCGGAAATTCCGATGGAAAAAGTCTGATGGAGCCCACACACGATCGGAATTTCCGACAACACAATTCAATCGCACTTTTTCCGTCAGAAAATCCAACCGTGTGTGCAGGGCATAAGACATACTTTTCTCCCCCGAATAAATGGGGGAAAATGTCTCTGTGTCTTATGGATGAAATATTGACCAGGCCCCCCCGTGTGTCTGCCGCAGAAGGGAGGCAGCTGGCGCTGTCTGCTGGAACTTACTGGGGGTCAGACTGGTCCACAGTGGCAGCGACCATCTTTTTCGTGCCTAGCCAGGCCCCAACAGCACGTGTGATGATCATTTAACAAGGGAAAGGGGCCTGGCCCAGGTAGAAGCTTTGCAGCAGATGAGTAGGCTCAGTGTGCAGAGACACGCCCACGTGACATCATTACGTGTCAGACCAGGTGAGGAGTCAGAACAGGAAGCCACAACAGGGCCAGGGACCAGGAGACATTGGCACAGGTCAGGGTGCATTTCATGGGACTGGTAAGGCTGCATTTAATGGACACTGGTAAGGTTGCATTTCATGGGCACAGGTCAGGCTGCATTTCATGGGCACTGGTCAGGCTGCATTTCATGGGCACCAGTCAGGCTGCATTTCATGGGCACTGGTAAATATTTTAGTACGCCATTTGGTTCAGAAATTTTTTTTCTTGTTTTCTTCCTCTAAAACCTAGGTGCGCTTTATGGTCAGGTGCATCTTATGGAGCGAAAAATACAGTATTTATATATTTTTTTTATATCTATATAAAAATGTTTTGCTTTTCATTTATATTTTAAACTGAATGGGATGTTTTACAAGGTGATCATTTATAATCACTTTAAAGGCCTCTTGCACACTGTAGCTTGAAAAGCTCAGCACAACTTTTTTTTTTTTACTGAGCTAAAACTTAGCCCAATTAATTGTAATGTGCCTATGCACACAGGCATGCAAACAAGTGCCGTGCATTGTTCAGTAAAAAAAAAAAAAATGAAAAATCTGCATTTTTGGTCAGTAAATAATGCCTCGTACCTGCAAATGCATGCAAATGACCATTTACATATTGTACAGAATGAGAATGCAAGAATAAATTTGCACAAAAATGCATGAGAATACACGAAAATGCACAAAAATATGTGCAAATACATACAAAAAAAAAACGACTGAAATTACGTCTGAAAAAGCATGTGCTCAAACAGGAGTATCATGTGCAAGAGGCCTAAATGTTAAATGTAAATGATTTTGTTACTTTTTTTCCACTGATCCTACTGGGGAGATTTAACCCCATGATTTCACCAGGAACCTCAGTTTACTGAAGAAGTGTTTCTTTGCAGTGCGTTTCCCCACTGGAGAGATTTCTCATCACCTCTGTCCAGCAATGGGGCTATACACCTCAATAAAAACCTGACAGATTTTATATCCTTTCTCATTCTGCCAATACAAAAAAAAAGTTTGGCTGGAGTTGTTCTTTAAGATGGTGTTATCTTGCTTCATTTAATCTCCTCTAGGGTTACATTTGGGGAAGTTTGGTATGCCATACTGATACCTTTTATAGGTGGAGAGGGCAGTAAAAATGCATTCTGTAAATTTTTAAGTTACATCCTGATGAGCTGGGGCCCATGAGAGCAGTTTATGTATGTTACTATTGTAAGAAGTGAAGTGAAATAATGTTTTATACAAGGAGGGCTAAATGTTTTTAAAGTTTTACAGGAAACTTAACGTGGAGCTTGCATCAAAATGCAAGGTCTGCTTATTCACTACCACCTACTCACCCTCCATGTAAAAATGGGGCAATACACCTTAAAAATACTTAAAGTGGTAAGTCTAAATAATTTTTCAATTAAATTAATTCTCTGCATTATAGTAAAAAATGTCCCACTAACTGTACTACCCTTCTCTGTCCCTTAACACTTACCTGGCATGATGTCACCTCTCCGACAGTGAATCTGGCTCCAGCATCGCTCCCCTCATTTCATACTTTCACTGCATTTTTTACATGGGGGATGGAGTGCTAGTGATCAAGTGGACTCTGGTGTCCGTTTATGAAGCAGTGATCAGCGGTGATCCCGAGGATCACCGCTGATCACAGTCCATAAACAGTTTATGAAACAGTGATAATCGGGGGAGAACATGTTTGAAATTGTTCTCCCGCCGATTATCTCTACACATGGAGAATCCTCATTGAATGACACAGTAACGGCCAGTTTATGAAGCGGTGATCTCACCGCTTCACTGGCGATCTGAGTCAGAATTCACACTCCCAGATTCACCAGCTCAGAGGTGGTGAATCGGGGAGTGAAGAGGAAATCTGGGGTAATCTGAGGGGGAAGGAGGAAGATTTTTAACTTCCTTATACCTCGTTCAGACCCCCCAACACTGTAACCATGTCCCCCTGTCATATTTATGTGTATACATATTTATACATATATACATATAATGTGTATATGTATATATATATCATGTGTGTGTATATACATGTATATATAGTGTGTGTGTGTGTATACATATGTGTATAATGTAGGGGGACACATTATTTTATTAACATTAATCCACGCCGTTGAGCGGTGATAATTTATCACTGCTTGATAAACTGACATCTGGTACTGTAATCTCGTAAAGTCTCACGAGATTCCAGTATCAGGGGCCGTTCTCCACTATTTGAAGCATTTGTAGATCTCTTCACTCCTCCAAAGGTGAAGCGATCTACAAAGCTTCATAAACTGGCACACAGAGGAGAAGATTCTTCACTGTGAATGCCGGAGAACGAAGCAGTGAATAGATTTCACTGCTTCATAAACGGACACCTCTGTCTTTTGAAGATCCACTTAAAAGGTCTGTCCTGGTTTTCCCCACAGAATAGGAACATGCGTTTAAGAACCCTAAGGCTAGTTTTAAAAGTAGCTACTGTGCATAACCAAATACTGTAATTAAATAGTTTCATCTAACAGAAATGTAAAATTGAAAATGCATATCAAGCTATCATAATGTTTACAATTTAATTATGAGTGTTACCTATCATTTTCAGATCATTTCAATTTTTGTGCTAGCAAAAATGTATTATGCAAATGTAATAATTCATTTTCAGTTTTCTCTAAAAATAACAGGCTATAGTTAAAATAGGTAAAAAAAAAACAGTGTCTAGTATACTCCATTTAATTCCTAAGAATTGCCGCTACATGGAGAAAAGCTACCGTTTACTTGCTTAAATTGTTATATGAAAACAAGTAAGATAAATTGTCCATTTTGTGTGTCAGTGTGTCATTTTCAATAAACTGCAACACACGAAGCAGCCACAGATGTTTTATGGTAACACTTGATTGCGTTGGACAAATAATATTACTGGATGCTATTCTTTATGTGTATCTCTCTTCTGTTAAAATTAATGTATCACACTGAGCTTTTCCCATTCCAAGGTGTATTGCATTTGATAGTGTTCTATTTGACTATATTTGAAAGGAATGTATTTGAGTGTAGCCTTTCCCCATCATCGATGTGCTAATTCTATAAAAAATGTTCTACAATATTCTTTTCTAACGCTATATGTTTTTGAAGTACAGAAGGTGGAAAATGTCAACGTGAGTCAGCAAGTCTTTCACGTTTTAGTATATTTGTGAACAGTTGTACAATATTCTTGGAACCTGCAGAGCAGAGTAACACATTGTGAACTGACATTTCTGCAAAGGAAGATAGTACAAAGTACACATTTGCTTGCCAAGCCACTCTATTACATGCCAAGGTATGCTATCAAATCCTTGTTGTAAGAAGCACAAGGTCTCACTGGTAAGTGATATTGGGCTCCATTCTTGAAGCGGTATTCTTTTCTTTAAAATTTGTGGTAATATAGCTCATAGCGTTTAAAAAAAAAATTCCCAACTCACAAAAAAACGCTACTAAAACACTTCATGAGGTTTTTATCTCATGAAACCATGCGGTTATTTTATATCATGCAATATCCAGGGTGATGGATACAGTGGAGAATAGTTAGAACCCCTGTCAGTTTTTATTGCTAATAAAATAGTTTAAACCATAGAAATATGCCAATATGCCAATTCACCAAGTCAGTGTCATCCCTTCAGCATATGTAATAATACAAAAGAAAAAAGGTGACTAGAATACCAGTCAAAGGGAAGCTGCTTTCACAGGACACACGTGGTGTATCAAAAACAACTAAGTTCAATTAAGTAAATGCACAATGGGGGTTATTTACTAAAGGCAAATCCACTTTGCACTGCAAGTGCACTTGGAAGTTCAGCCGCTGTAGATCTGAGGGGAACATGCAAGGAAAATAAAAAACAGTATTCTAGCTTGCACATGATTCGATAATAAAATCAGCAGAGCTTCCCCTCATTTCAGATCTTCCCCTCAGATCTACAGTGACTGCACTTCCAAGTGCACTTGCAGTGCACTAGTAGTGCAAAGTGGATTTGCCCTTAGAAAATCAACCCCAATATCTTTAAAAATTTTAAATATTGAATTAAAATAGTGTAAAAAATGAAACACATATATAAATACCCTCCTTCTACCATTAAAAAAATACAACATTGTCTTTTTCATTGGTGGAAGAAGGGTATTTATATATGTATGTAATTTTTGGTACCATTTTTCCCTGGTAACCTCTGGAAGAACCCTCAGCTTCCATGGAACCCTGATTGAGAAAACCTGCTTTAAAGTAATCTTTGGACAGGTCTGTGTTATCTTGTTAGAGAATAGCCATTGTCATTCTCTTATGTTCTTGAAAGTGTCACTCTAGCATCCATCTGTGAAACCTTCAAATTGATGACATCCCTCTTCTGACAGTTCTACACCTTTTTAAAAATACTTGTCTATTCATAATCCCATTCTGTCTTGTGAATATTTGAGCCAAAGATACCTCTAAAAATAATTGTGAATAGGTAAAGTATTCTCACTACATATGACGTATGTTCTAACAATTTAGATTAGAGCATGTCATATGCAAGTACTGTAAATCTTATTATGTTTGGAGTGATTGGGAGATTTTCAGCAAATGTTGGATATGCTTGTATATACACAAAAAAAGTATCAAAAAATCTGGCCTTAGTGACTGGAAAAAATAGATATATTTCACTACATGTAATGTACATGTTACCTCATTTACTAAACTCTGGAGCAAATTGCACAGTCCATTTGCCTTAAAGCAGAACTATAGGCACATTTTTTTTTAAAATCTTGGATAGAGCAAGTTTTTTGTCATCTGTGTCCCATTGGACAATTTCCCCTCCATTACTTTTCTGGGGACAAACCAAAATTTGGGGTTTTCTTTTATTTTTACTTTAAATGATAAAAGTAAACATGACAAATGGAGAAGATGAATCTACCTAATGAGGGCATAGACTACTAATAAAAACCTGACAGGCTCAACCTGAACAAGGAGGGCAGCCGCCAGCTCATCTGTTCCCACCTGTGCCACTTGCCAGGGCCACCTACCAGTGCACATCATTGCTGCCTACCAGTGCCCACCAGTGCCACCTACCAGTGTCCACAGTTCCCCCTATCAATATCACCAATCAGTGCCTCATCAACAGTGCTGCCCATCAGTGTCACTTACCAGTGCCCATCAGTAGTCATCAGTGCCACCTATCAGTGCCCATCAATGCCATCTATCAGTGGTACCTATCAGTAACACCTATCAGTGCCCTTCAGTGCCCCCCCATCAGTGCCCCATCAATGCCATCTTATCAGTGGTCATCAGTGCCACCTTATCTGTGCCCATAAGTACCGCCTTATCTGTCCCCATTAGTGCCGCCTTATCTGTGCCTACCAGTGCTCATCAGTGCAGCCTATCAGTGCCCACCAGTGCAGCCTATCAGAGCCCATCAGCCTCATCAGTGCAATGAAGGAGAAAAATGACCTGTTTGCAAAATTTTATAACAAACTATGAAACGTTTTTTCAAAATTTTCCATCTTTTTTGTTTGTTTAGCAAAAAATAAAAACCCCAGTGGTAAACAAATACCCCCAAAAGAAAGCTCTATTTGTGTGAAAAAAAATTATAAAAATTTAATTTGGGTACAGTGTCGCATGACAACGCAATTGTCATTTAAAGAGTGACAGCACTGAAAGCTGAAAATTGGTCTGGGCAGGAGGGGGGTTTCAGTGCCCTGTAAGCAAATGGTTAAGTAAATCAAACCCAATGATTTTCATATTTAGGTTTCTATGCATTACTGTTGAGAGAACTGAAAGGCAGAGACTACTCATATTTGGCTATTATATTTTTACATTTCTAAATACCTCTTGCCTTGACCACTACTTAATTACTGCATGCATCCAATTATTCATTTCCTTCTGTAAATTGACTTTAACCAATTTTCATGGGGTATTTACTGACAGCTTTGAGCGTTTTGCCGTAAATAAGGCAAAACAGTGTATTGACAATTTCAGGATCGCATGTGATAATGTTTCTAAGCACCTAAATACTGCATGCAAGATGCTTTTGTTAATGGAGCCCAGTGTCACTTTTACATAATGTTATGAATATTTAAAAAATTTTGAGCAGGACAGCTCAGTTGCAAAAGCCAATGGCTGTGATACTGTAGCACTGCCAGGACACTGACATATAGGACACTTCCAATATGTTGGAATCCTGTATTCTGAACATTATACACTGCTAAGCCCTGCACTCTGTGCATTATACACTACTGAGCCCTGCACTCTGTGTATTACAAACTCATGAGCTTTTTGTGCTATTCACACAGCTTTGCACTCTGTATTTTATACTCCTAACCACAATGCTTATAATGACATGCTACCTAAACACTGTATTTTTACCTACATGATATACTCCTAACTCATGCTAGATTGTACATTACATACAAAAGTGCTTATTGTCCCAATAGGCGCTTTGTATGTGAGGAGATTTGAATATGTCTGTTGGACTCTTACCCGTGCCACAGTAATTAAAGCATATTTTGTGGGCACATATGCCGTGGCATATGTCTGGCATTTATACAGTGAGTAGGCTCAAGTTTTATTTAACCATGCTCCTGCAAGACCCTCCCACTGTGCATTTTGGCCACACTCACTATTTGGCGTGTCTCCTCATTTTTCTTCTGTGGCTGCCCCAGGTCTTTCACAATCCTAACAATGCCCATAAACCATAAATAAAGGCATAGTGACCTTAACTGCTTGCCACCCGCACACAGTAATTATAATGTGGGCGAGCAGCGCAGGCAGGCTGGAAAATGTATTGGTACATCATCGGTGCTGTGATTGGACACAGCACAAGTTTGGCAGCTAATTTCAGCCAAAGATTTTGGCTGAAGTTAGCTGATCAGCTGTGGCCAATCACACACAGAGTTTTGTGTTTACAAAAACAAACTAAGTGCTGTACTAAGCAAACAACCAGATAGTAACCAGATAGTAAAAGCAGCACATATTACACATTGTTAGGTACATAGTTAACTCCTTGATTGCCCCTACATGTTAACCCTTTCCCAGCCATTAGCACAGTGCCAGTGTACAGTGTTACCGCTGATCACTGTATTAGTATCACAAGCAATGTCGGTGTCAGTTAGTGACCCTACCAGATAGTGTCTGTTAGCACCAGATTTCCCACTGCCATATCACAGTCACACAGTTGCTGATCACCACCATTACAGTATACCATCTATAAGTGTGTAAATTCCAGCTGAATAACTTTCGCGCAAACCAATAAATATAACCTTATTGGATTTTTTTTTACCAAAGACATGTAGCAGGATACATTTTGACCTAAATTTATGAAGAAATTTGTTTTATTTTTTTTTTTTTTTTTTTATTCATATCACAAAAAATAAAAAACCCAGTGGTGATCAAATACCACCAGATGAAAGCTCATTTTGTGTAAAAAAAAAAGATAAAAATTTTGATTGTGTACAGTGTTGCATGACCGCGCAATAGCCAGTTAAATTAATGCAGTGCTGAAAAGCAAAAACGCTTTGATCAAGAAGGAGGTAAAAGTTTTCAAAGGTCAAGTGGTCAAAGAAAACCTGCCAGATTAACGAACAGCTCAGGCTAAGCATATGATCAAAATGGACGAATAAGCAGAAAACTGCAGTTCCTGTAAATATTGTACTAGCATCGTAAGCCTACAGGTCAATAAGGCTGTCCATGACATTAAACAACCAATATAAATGCTCTTGGGGCAGAGGCATGATGGATTTTTACAGGAATTCTTAAGATTGGCAAATAAATTAAGTTACCAATATCTCTGGATCTACAGATTATTTGAACATGTGGTTTTACACTATGAATAAATGTAATGTTTCACCATATGCTCAGTCTTGGTTACCCAAGTGTGACAGGCTTTAATAAATCTCAAACACACTCTTAACAGTGTTTCATGAACAGCACAGCTATCATTCTTATGTTTGGATGCAGCCCATCTACAAATGATTTACTTGGCCAAAACTAAAATTGTTGCTCTCCTAATCACAGCCATTTTAGATTTAATCCACATTAATGTCTTTTTTTCCTTTAATGCAAAGCTTTCACGTATGGTATGAAGCTACATTACAATATACAAATGCAACCAAAAATAACACAACTTTTTTCACATTTGATAGCTTTAATTAGTTGTTTTTATTTTTAATGCATCATATTTTTGTTTACAGAAGTGAAAAATAATTCATCTGTCTCCTACTTTTTCAAATTGTGCCTCTACTGGATGAATCTGCATGTAGCTGAAAGATCTGATTCCTAGATGCTCTGTGCTTGCATAATGAGGATATTGCTTCAAAATCATTGCATCTGATAGCATTGAACCAAAACATTCTTCCAGACACTGAAAGACTTTTGAAAAACATATTATTTTTTGTCTAATTAATTAATTGCTGCATGTTTTAATGTTTTAAAAGTTGAACTGGTAATACAAAAGTTCCTTTGCTACCCTTGCACTGCAAGAATTGAATTCCTGTTTTTTGTCAGGGTACTGATAAAAGGCAGTTTTACTTACCTTACCACTCGATCCACCTTCAGCCACAACTCTTTTTCCCTCCGATAGTCCAATCTGAGGATGGTCCCTTGGCGTCCTCACCTACAGTACAATGAAAGAATGCTGGTCCTGCATTGTATGTGATGACATCAGGATGCGACTGATGGATGGAGCATTGAAGAGAACAGGCACAATGGCAAGGAAGTCCAATGGTGTGAGGGGTTAGTGTAAAAAAAAGCAGCATTTAAAGGCACTCTAGACAAAAAGGAGCATTTAACCCTAGCGGTGTGGGGGTCGCCCAAGGGTACAGTATTTTAAAAAATAAATGACAAATAAAGCAAAAAATTTAAAAGGAAAAATAATGCAGCCACCACATCTAAGAATGGGCTGCAATATTATACATTTTGTTTTTTTGTTTAATAAAACGTTAAATTCCTTATACTGCCTAATGTAGGAGAACACATACACAAATAAGCATATATTTTAATATATTTTTTATAACCATTTAGGTAATATAATTTTTATATTTTTTTATAACCATTTAGGTAAGGTCATTTTTATTTTTATAAGTACCGTATTTATCGGCGTATAACACGCACTTTTTTCCCCTTAAAATCAGGGGAAAATCGCGGGTGCGTGTTATACGCCGATCCCCTGCGATCCTGACCTGTCAGAATTAAAAAATCGCTGACCGCGATTTGAAAATGGCGCCGCCGGCGCCGAAATACACAGTGCCGGTCCTCGGCTCTTCTCGGCGGCTTTCGGTTTCACTCGAGCGCCGCCCGAACCTAGCCGAGTATACTCGGCTAGTTTCGGATAGCTCCGCTCACCGTTCGAGTGGAACCGAAAGTAAACGTGAGCCGCCGAGAAGAGCCGAGGACCGGCTCTGTGTATTTCGGCGCCGGCGGCGCCATTTTCAAATCGCGGTCGGCGATTTTGAAGCTCACAGGCTTCAGCAAGGCTGGACTGGGGCAAGGCTGGACTGGGGCAAGGCTGGACTGGGGCAAGGCTGGACTGGACACTGGGAAAGGCTGCACTGACATGGCTGCACTGACATGGCTGCACTGACATGGCTGCACTAGCAAGGCTGCACTGACATGGCTGCACTGACATGGCTGCACTAGCAAGGCTGCACTGACATGGCTGCACTAGCAAGGCTGCACTGACATGGCTGCACTGGCAAGGCTGCACTGGCAAGGCTGCACTGACATGGCTGCACTGGCAAGGCTGCACTGACATGGCTGCACTGACAAGGCTGCACTGACAAGGCTGCACTGACATGGCTGCACTGGGGCAAGGCTGCACTGAGAAGGCTGCAATGATGGGCATTTAAATGTAAGTTTTTTTCCCTTCAACTTCCCTCCTAAAAGTTTTTTTTCCTTAAAATTCCCTCCTAAATTGAGGTGCGTGTTATACGCCGGTGCGTGTTATACGCCGATAAATACGGTAGATTATATTGATCTATAGAACATAATATACTAGTGTAATGTCCTAATATATAAACCTGCAAAGCAAACTCAGTTACAGGAAATATATATGCATTTTGCAGTGGAGTGGTATTATATGTATAGTAATATACAGTTTTTTCCTACTTTAAATAAACACCACATGAACATTACGGTAACAGTGGGTAGGAAAGTTGGTTGCTTTAGGCTGCTTATTCAGGTTTCAAGGTAATGTTTTTTTAATTCTAGCACGTGTTTGATTAAACATGTGCTTTGCTTGAAATAATACATTTATAAGTATGGTGTTAATTTATATTTTAAGTAATAGAAAGTTTAACCATGAATTCCTAGTTTAAAAAGATCATGAATTAACAAAAAGTACTAAGTGCATGGAATTTTTAAAAATGTAAAAAATGAAAATACCTAAAATTAAATGAAAGAAATGTGCTCTTATCTCTCCAGCTTTAGTCATCAACTGACTAATGGTGGACCGTTTTGCAGAATTAAGTAAGAAGCTTTGCTTGGTTGTTACTGTTTAATTCACACAGCTTATTTTAAAAAGCATTCATTTAGAAGTGTTAGGGCAATAGAAACAAATCACTACAAAGTACTTAAAAGACATAATGTGCTATTAATGAATTTTCAAAAAATGTTCAACTGCTTCCATTAAAAAAGGTTGTCTGTTACTTTAAGAAAAAAATAATAAAAAAATTATTTGCATTAAAGTAAAATAGGTAGAAAACCCTTCTTTGACCTGGATCTTCTACCAGCCCCCCACCAACGTATACTTACCTGAGCTTGTTCTTGATCCAGTGCTGGGCTTGACAGCAGAAGCTCCCTCTGCTTTCTCTCATTACATGGTAGATTGATAGCCATGGGAGCCATTGGCTCCCACTACTGTCAATCAAATCCTGTGATGAGGGAGCAGGGGGTGGGGCAGAGCCCCATGGTTTGCGTTTGTGGACACAGACAATGTGGCTCAAAATAGAATCTGCATGAGTGCTCCCATAGTAAAGTAGGGGGGGGGGGTTATGGGTCCCTGTGCATTCCAACCATAATATGAAGTCCCTAATCCTTAATAAGCATTATAGTGACTTTACTGTTTTTGTAAGTTGTTGTGGCTTCTAATTCAGCAAGTATGTGTCATGTGTTATTAATTGCATTTACATTTACTGTTATGATGTATACTTTCTGTACCCTATTCCTGATAAAGCAAAGTTGAATGAGGCCATACTGAATATCTTCTAATCAACAGTAGTTGTCCATCAGTGCTGGATATTCAGACTTGAGATGTAATCTGTAGTAATACTGTAAATTGGGTACTTGGGAATATTTGGCCTCTTTAAGGGTGTAACGATGGCTTACATTTGATGATATATATCAGCGTGTTTTTTTTAAACATAAAACTTTTAATTACATGGATATTAGATCATCAATCAATATTAATAAAATAAAAATTTGAACCTATTTTGTCGTGCAATTTATTGGGAGGGTACGCCCTAAAAAGTCCCGCTATATATTTTGTTTTGTTTGACATACCTTCCCACAATCCAAAAACATATTGTAAAGCTCTTGCCACCATCCAACTCAACCCTAGTGAGTTTATTAAATGTAATGAATGTACATTAGATTTCTGGAGAGAGACCAGAGTTGCCATTTTTTACACACATCTATCTGAAATGTATGGACAGCTTCTTCTTTTTGACACGCTACCTTAAAACTGCATTAAATGACCATGTTGTCAAACCCACACCAGTGATATTAATACTAATGCCCTGTACACACGGTCGGACATTGATCAGACATTCCAACAACAAAATCTATGGATTTTTTTCTGACGGATGTTGGCTCAAACTTGTCTTGCATATACACGGTCACATAAAGTTGTCGGAAAATCTGATCATTCTGAACGCGGTGAGGTAAAACACGTACGTTGGGACTATAAACGGGGCAGTAGCCAATAGCTTTTATTTCTTAATTTATTCTGAGCATGCTTTGTGCGTCGGATTTGTGTACACACGACAGGAATTTCCGACAACGGATTTTGTTGTTGGAAAATTTTATAGCAAGCTCTCAAACTTTGTGTGTCGGAAATTCCTATGGAAAATGTGTGATGGAGCCTACACACGGTCGGAATTTCCGACAACAAGGTCCTATCACACATTTTCCATTGAAAAATCCTATCGTGTGTACAGGGCATAAGGGAAAATAATAGATGCAAAAAATGTATATTTAGAATTTTTCCCCACAGGCGCCTGCAAAGCATCGCACACAATTATACAGTAAGTGGATCGTGGGAGCAATGTCAGGCTACTGTACACTCTCAATTCTAGTTTTCTTCTCATACCTCAGTATGGGCTTTCTGTTAGAAAGCTGGAGGAAGTGTGAATGGACCATGGTTGCAGGAAAGAAATTTGCTCCGTTTATGGAGGGCCTTAACCACTTAACCACTATTCTGCCACTTATAAATTAGTAAACAAAATACTTAAGTAACTAATTTTTAGTTTTTAAAATAAAATGTCAAACAGTCAATGTGTGACTGTATTTCGGTAATTAAGTTGTTCCTACCTCATTAAGACATATGCATTCTCTTGTACTTCTATGACTTCCAATTAACTGAAGGATACTGTAAACTTCTTATGCAGAGATAATTTGCCTGAGGGACAAAGTACTGTTATGTGATAAAGTGCCTGTGAATGCTGATTAACTCACATTACATGTACAGACCATGGTTATATTGTAAAATAACAACACTCTATATTATTTATGTAAATTGATATAACTACTGAAAATGCACAACCAGTACAGCTGAAATATGAGAGTGGTACTGCTGAGTTACATCAATGGTACACACAACCAAGGTAACACTTTGTTAAAAATACATTTAATCTCTCATTATACACATATTTTTTGAAACACTACAGTGTTATGCATTTTACTGGTAACTATTGCTGGCATATTATAACCAGTAAGATGCTTTTTTTTCAAAAGCACTTTATGCTTCCAGAGGTCACTGCTGCCTGGGATTTCTATATTACAATTCAAAAGTTCAGCTGGTCCTAATTTTTGGTTACTAACATACATAAGAAAATACATTTTAAATATTGGCAGAGGTGTAATATGATAACTCCACAATGGGCTTAGGTTTTTATCAATAATGCCATTCTTGAACAATATATGCCCTGCTTATATTTAAGTTTTAAAGATTGTTATTGAACTTGAGCAAACAAGACACTGCCGTTTTTTCCCCATTTTTCTTGCATGTGATTGTGTGTTCTTTCTAAAGTGAAGCTTTGCCTCATGTACTAAGCTGTGGAACAACTGCACTTGCAAAAGTGCACAGTCTATTAGCCTTTACTAAATCAACCCCTAAAATAACTGTAAAATGAGCACAAGGGGCAAGTGCGAATAAACAGACAAGGTGTGTAACCTAACAGTAAAGGAAAAAAGTAAAAGAAACTAGTAAAATTGCTGCTTTCCCCAGTCTGTATCCTTTATTCATTTCATAGCCTATGCAAATTCCATGCAATTCAATGCAAATTCTGAATTTTCCCATGATTGCATTTATTAAAAGAAATGTGCTTTTTTATAATGTACAACATTTTTCATATTAGGTTGAGAAGGGAATTATAATTCAATTCCATTTTTTTTGCTAAGGTCCCTTTAATTTTTTCTAGAGCTACACAGCATGGAGGAAGTATCACCAACAGTAACTGCAAAACAGTAACAGCAAAAGCCCTAATTTTTTTTTTTTTTTTAAATACTTTATTTATTTGAAACTTTTTCAAGTACAAAAACCCAACCCCACATCGCACATATAAAAACACATTGCATCTGTGCCTCTTACGACATACCCTCCCCCCCCCACCCCAGCCCCCCCCCCCCCCCTGTTCCCGCAGAAGGGTCCCAAGGGGACTATCTCAGACTCCGTGTGAATCTTACACTTTCCGTCCCATCCACTCGTCATCTGGTATCAGTTAGCTCCTCCACAAAACTCCAAGTCGTCTTATATTTTTTCCAACCCCCCCATTTGCCTCCCTGCACCACCTCCTCTACTGGTGATATACCCCTACTATCCAGACTTTCTATATTGTATGTCTCATTTATGCTGAGGAGCCAGTCCCGTATACTTGGTCTGGCTGGATCTGTCCATTTTAAGGCTATTTGCTTCTTAGCTGACTCCAACAATATGGGGACTATAGAAGCGAGATAGCTCTTCTTCGTTTTTGCTGTACCGTGGAAGAGACACGTCCATGGGTCTACAACTATATCTTCTCCTGATATTTCTCTAGACAATAATATGACTTTTCGCCAGAAAGGTTTAATACCGGGGCACTCCCACCATATGTGGGCCATTGTGCCCACACTACCACAACCCCTCCAGCATAGATTAGATTTGGTATTGTCTATTTTACTTAATTTGTCTGGGGTGGCGTACCATCTAGATAAGCATTTAAAGTGGCATTCAACTCTCCTGGTGTCTAGTGCAACCGAGTGTACCAAATTCAATATCTTCTCCCACATAACCTTACTACACTGTGAACCAAATTCCCCCTCCCATTTTTTGACGTATGGAGGCACCCCCCGCTCCAGACTCTCACCCAGGGCCCTGTATATCTGAGATATAACGCCTTTTGATTGTTCCTTCACACATAACTGCTCGAGAGGTCTATATTCCTCTTCACTTCTGAGTGGTCTTGGTAGTTTGTCTATAAAGTGCGAGAGCTGGAGATACCTCCACTCGTCTATATACCCTAACCCTGGTACTGACCTTAGCTCTAATAAAGTGCGTAATCTCCCCTTGTGTAAAAAGTGTTTTAATTGAATTTCCTCCCCTTTTACCCAATTCCCTCCCACCTCCCTCCTCCCCGGCTCAAAGAACAAATTGTCTTTCATATAAATCAAAGGTGAATTATGTGTCCACTTATTCTGTATATGTATCGTATCCCAGTGTTTTAAGGTGTTGAGTGTCAAAACTGCTGTGTTAGTGCTCAGTGCTCTATACTTGGTAGGATTCCAAATTATCCTTCCCAACTCAGTATTACTCATATAGTGTTCTATACTCACCCATCTCTTCCCTGTGTCCCTCCTGGACCATTCAATGGCCCTAGATAATATGACTGCTAAATAATACCTCCTGAAGTCGGGTAATGCTAGCCCCCCTGTTTTCTTCCCCCTGCTCAGGACTGCATAGGAGATACGTGGTTTTTTACCCCCCCAGACAAATTTTGATATCAGATTCCTTAGAGCTCTAAAATAGTATTGAGGGAGTGGTAAAGGTAGCATCTGAAATAAAAATAATATTTTTGGAGTCAATATCATCTTGACCGCATTCACCCGACCAAACCATGAGAGCGGTCTCGCAGCTAATCTTCTAGTTTCCTGCCTGATCTCGTCCAGCATCGGTACATAATTCCTAAGGTACAAATCTTTATATGTATTGGTAAGTCTAATGCCCAAATATTTGATTTCGTTTCTCCAAGGGAATGGGAAGACCTGTGATAACTGAGTTACCTCCCGTTTTCCTAGACTAATATTCAAAATCTCTGACTTCTTCAAATTTATTTTGAAGTTGGATATTTCGCCATATGTTCTAAGAATTCGGAGAATATTCGGGAGGGTGATTCGGGGATTGGTAATAAAAAAAATTACATCATCAGCGAATGCTGCAAGCTTGTGTTCGTCTCTTCCTACCTTCACCCCCATACAATCTGGGTTATTACGAATAGTGGCCAGCAGGGGTTCTAGGGACAGTACGAACAAGAGAGGGGATAGGGGGCACCCCTGCCTGGTGCCGTTCTCCATCTTAAAGGATTTTGATAAAACCCCATTTACCCTCACTGAGGCCATGGGGTTACTATAAAGGGCCTTGACCCAAGAGATATACCTGGGGCCCAGCCCCATTACTTCTAATGTTTTTATCATGAACCCCCAGTCTACCCTGTCGAACGCTTTTTCGGCGTCTACCGACAGGAATAGAGCTGGGGGTCCCTCCCGTCTAATTAGTTCCAACAGGAGCGCTGCTCGGACCCCATTGTCTCTAGTTTGTCTCCCGGGTACAAATCCAGCCTGATCTGCATGTACAAGAGATGTCATTTTTTCCTTTAACCTGCTCGCCAATACTTTTGAGTATAATTTGACATCCGCATTCAGCAGCGAGATGGGCCTATAACTGGAACATAGCTTGTTGTTTTTCCCTTCTTTTAATATTAATGTGATTGACGCAGTCAACGCTTCTTTTCCTATTTCACAGTTAGGGCCCAGCTCGTTCCAGAAATGACAGAGTCTAGGCACTAGGATATGTTTTAATTTATCCAAATAAAGTGTGGTAAACCCGTCAGGTCCAGGGCTCTTGCCCTTTGGGGTCGCCTTCAGGGCTGCCATAACCTCTTCCTCCCCTATCGGTCTATCAAGGGCCGTTCTCTCTTCCTCTGTGAGGGCTGGGACCCCTGCCCCTCTTAGGAATTCCTCAACCAGATCTGCATGCGCTTTGTTACCCCTTCCGTTTTGCCCAATAGAGTACAGTGCCTCATAAAACTTCTTAAACTCGTTTGCTATACCTTTACTGGTCCCTATTACTTTCCCATTTTTGTTGTGAATTTTCTCGATGTAATTCCTATCTCTTTTCTTTCTTAGAATCCTGGCCAGGTGTTTACTTGATTTGTTTGCCCACAGGTAGTTATTCTTTGTTATTCTGTTTAAAGTACGCTCACTGTCCTGATCCATAATGTCCTTTAACTCCTCTCTTTTTAATACCAGTTGATGGAAAACGTCCTGACTTCCCCCCCTCTGCTTTTTATGTGTCTGTTCCAGGGCGAAAATTTCCTCGATCAACTTCTCCCTTACTTCCCTTCTCTTCTTTTTAATTCCCGCTCCTATTGAGATGAACACCCCTCTAATGTAAGCCTTATGCGCTTCCCAGAGCGTTGAGGGGAGGACTTCTCCTGTGTCGTTGACCTTAAAGAAGAAGTCAACCTCCTCCTGGATCTTTTCCATTACTTTTACATCCCTCAGGAGGAATTCGTCCAACTTCCAGGAGAAAGTCCTCTCCACCCTGTCAGGGAGCATCATCCTCATGGTAACCGGAGAGTGGTCTGAGAGAGTAGCAACTTCTATTCTAGTCTCCTTTACCCATTCCAGTAGACCATGGTCTACCAAAAAGTAATCTAATCGCGAGTACGTCCCGTGCACCGGGGAGAAGAAGGTAAAATCTCTATCCCTGCCATGTTGCAACCGCCATGCGTCAACCAGGCGGCAGTTAATCAGTCGCCGCCCGATTGCGCCTGTAGAGACCCTCCCTGCCCCCCCCGCCCGGGACGTACTGTCGAGTGCAGGGTCAAAACAAAAATTGAGATCACCTGCCAACACCACCTCCCCCTCCTTGAATTTCGTCAGCTTACTCAGTACTTGACCTAGAAAGCGTGTTGGATTTTTATTTGGGCAGTAAACATTGGCGAGAGTAAAAGCTCTATTTCCAATATTACCCTTAAGGAAAATGTACCGTCCCTCTGGGTCTGACATTCTGTCTATCAGGGAGAAATTTAGATTCTTGGAGAAGCCTATTGCCACACCCTTGGCTTTACTAGTCGGGGAATCAGCATAGTACCAGTGAGGCAGACCCGTGGAGAAAAGTCTGATCCTGGACTCCAGCACCAGGTGAGTCTCCTGAAGGAAGACAATGTCGACACCATAGTGTTGGAGCTCCTTCAATAATTTGTGTCTCTTGGTAGGTGAATTGAGACCTTTTACATTATATGTTAAGAACTTAAGGTCAGTCATTACTTAGGATCTAACCATTCTCAACTTCCCACTGCAATCCCCCGCGCCCCCCTGCAGGAACACCCTCCCCCCCGCCCCCCAGCCCCCTCCCGCGCCCCCATACTCTCCCCCACCCCTCCCTCCCACCCCCCACCCCTCCCCATGGCTTAATCTTAGCCCATAGCTCGCGTGTAGAGGATACTCCCGTTCCCATACTGCGAACTACCCTACCAGGGGTGGAGCTCAAAAGGCAGCACCCGTGAATCCCCTCCGAGGGCTGAGAAAAAAAAAAAAAAAAAAAAAAAAAAAAAAAAAAAAAAAAAAAAACAACCACCCCCCCCTCGGAGGTGATCTAAGAGGGCAAGATGTCGGCCGCTCATCGGCCCAGGGGATCCCCCCGCCCCCCCGCACCACATCATTTATATATTGCTCCCCATATCCAGCAGCTGGGAACTCACTTCACTGTTGGCCCCATCCAACCACTCGGGGGTGGTGGGGAAGAGAAAAAAAAAAAAAAAAAAAAAAAAAAAAAAAAAAAAAAAAACAAAAACGTACCCCTCTCCCCCCCCCCCCCCCGGTGACCAAGGTTTGACTCAAGCGGGGTATGATTTAGAGTTCCCTGCCGATCCCTTCTCTATGCATCCGGCATAGGAATCCCCAGTCCAGCACAGAAGTCTCTCATCTCTTCTGGGAGTCTCATCCTGTGAGTTCTCCCCTCTTTGACGACCATCAGTGACGCTTGGAACCCCCAACTGTACTTCAGGTTAGCCCCCCGAAGCTGGTCCAGCAGTGGCCTCAACCGTCTTCTCCTCGCCAGTGTACCCGCTGATATGTCTGCGAAAATCTGTAGGTTTTTGCTTTCAAAACAGACTGGGGGTGCCCCTCTGAGATTCTTCCATATTTTTTCTTTGTCCGTGTACGAATGGAACTTCACGATTACATCTCTGGGAATATCTTGGTTTACACTAGGAGGTTTCCTCACCCTATGGACCCGGTCTATTCTCAATTCCTCCTCCTCTCTTCTACCTAGGATAGGATTGAAAATTTTTCTCATTATATGCCCCAGGTCCTCATTTAGATGTTCCGGAATGGATCTGATGCGTAAGTTCTGTCGCCTATTCTGGTTCTCCTGTTCTTCTATTTTGAGTTCCATCATGCGATTTTCAATATGCATCTTGCTTACTTGCTCTTTAAGATCCGATATCTCCTTGGCATGTTTTACTGTCGCTTCCTCCACCTCTTCAACTCTGTGCAGTAGCTGGGACATATCTGTGCGCACAAGCATGATTTCAGCTTTTATTACATTTTCAAGTTTTGCGAACATTTCCAGCATTTCCATTCTATTCAGGCCGGGTTCCATAACTCTTTGCTCTTCCGGGTTGCAGCTCGTTCCAGCCCCTTCTAGGACTGATTCCTCGTTGTTCCTGTCCCCTTGTCCCCCCTTCTGTTTCTGCTGATCTTTTTTTTTTTCTTTTGTTCCAGCTTGTTTCATTTCCAGTTCAGGGCTTTTTAAATTAGCTTCTTTAAGGTACCTTTGAATGGAGCTGGAGTTTAGGCTCTCCCTTGAGTTTTTAGTCTCTGTGGTTCTCTGAGGCCGCCCTCTCATAGTTCCACTTCTGCCCGCAGAGCATGCACACAGGGCTTTGCAGTTAATTGCGCTTCGCCTCCACCGCTGATTATATTACATGCCCCACCACACTGAGGCGTCGTATCTGTATGGGTAATACAAAGCCGACCGTGCGTGTAACCTCCTTACCCTCCTCGGCACTTAATGCTTTTGTTAAGCTCCCCTATTTAAGTAACAGCTTTGAGATTTTGGGCTCTTGTGGTTTGATATTTAGTGCATATACCGCCCAGCCGCTGGGGTCCCGCTTATTTATATTGCTAATCTTTCGCAATCCGCACGTCAGTGGAAGCGGCACATCCGATAGGGGGAAATAGCTGCTTTCCCTACTTTCCTTTACTTTTCCTCCTTCCTTTCTTTCCCCCTTTTTTTTTTTTCCTTCTCTCCTCTTCCTTTTTCCTTAAGGCTGTCCCCCCAAGCACCCTGTCAGTCCTTATACAGCTTTACATTTAGAGAAGGAAATTTTCATACCTTTGCTTCTGCTGGCTTTCCATCCTGCATAGCTGCACTTTACCTTACTGGAGCGAAGAGAGGGGGGTAGAGGACAGGCTAGTGAGTCCGGTGGGGTAATCAGCAGACCAGGGCTGTTCAGCTATCTGAAGGCTGCTAGGTGGAGCCTTTTTTCCGCTCTGGGCTCCAGCTCCTCACTCCCCACCGCTGCCGTTAATGTGGCTCCGCTCTTCTATGTTTGTCAGCTTGTGAAGCTCCAGGCTGAAAAAGATGCTGCCGATCTGGCTCTGGTCCAACTGGGGCCGGTGACGTGCTTGTCCCCAGCCGCCCGCTGTAACTACTTATGGCTGCGGGGTGCGGGGGGGAGGATGCCGTCTCGCCGCGGGTTTTGAGTCACGGCTATACATCCAGCGCTCTGCGGCCTCTCACACCGCTCCCTTCGTTCTCACTCCGATGGCGGCCCGCATCGCTCCCTCACCTCAGCGCTGCCCTTCGGCCCCTCCCCCTGCACGGACGTCCCACGTTACGTCCGCATCACCTGGCCCGAATCTAAAAAAAGCCCTAATTTGAATGGATAAGAGGTAGAGGTCCAGGGTGGAAGCAGTGAGGTGGTATGAGTTACTAGCAAATTAGCAGCTTTCCACATGTATCAGATGGATGTGGCTAAAAATTACTGCACATCCAGAAATAATTCTTTGAGAAAAGTTTGTGTTTCCATAGTGCTAGTAGACAATTTGTTGAACACCTTGGGGCAATGATAGCGCATTACATGTTAAATACCCCTTCAAATAAGCCACTGGAGACTGAGCAGAGACCTGTATGTTAAATTGGAACATTGTATCCAGTAGATAGAGCTCAAAGGCTTGTGGTTACTCGTTCTGGTTATTGAAAAAGGGTGTAGAAAATTCCAGATATGTGAACGCATTTAAAATTTAGCCTTCAGATTACATAGAAAGTGGATAGCAGTTTGAAAAACATAGGATTTTTATAACAGCTAGGGATGAGCTTCATGTTCAAGTCGAACCCATGTTCGACTCGAACATTGGCTGTTCGCCCGTTCGCCGAATTGCGAACGATATGGGCCGTTCGCGCCAAATTCGTGTGGCGCGTCACGGCCCATAATTCACTGCGGCATCGCAGTGCATTGCTGGCTGATGATTGGCCAAGCATGCACTATGACCCGCATGCTTGGCCAATCACAGCGCCGTCAGTAGAGAGAGCTGTAATTGGCCAAAGCCAGGGTGGCTTTGGCCAATTATGGCTCAGGGGATTTAGTACACGCCCCACACTATATAAGGCCGCCTGCACGGCGGCCCTGTGTAGTGTGTGTTCCGGTGTGCTAAGAGATAGAGAGAGAGAGAGACAGTGTCATTTGATTTGAGTTAGATAGATTAGGCAGAACAGTCAGTCAGTTAGCTGCACTTACAGTGTATTGTGTATATATATGCATCCCAGGTGTTGCATATATATATATACACTGTATTCAGTTTAGCTAGATCCGTTCCTGTTATCTTCTATCTAGACTATTTACATTTAGTGCAGTGCGTCCTGCTCACAGTGTTCAGCTAGATCCATTCCTGTTATTTACATTTAGTGCAGTGCGTCCTGCTCACAGTGTTCAGCTAGATCCGTTCCTGCTATTTACATTTAGTGCAGTGCGTCCTGCTCACAGTGTTCAGCTAGATCCGTTCCTGCTATTTACATTTAGTGCAGTGCGTCCTGCTCACAGTGTTCAGCTAGATCCGTTCCTGCTATTTACAATTAGTGCAGTGCGTCCTGCTCACAGTGTTCAGCTAGATCCGTTCCTGCTATTTACATTTAGTGCAGTGCATCCTGCTCACAGTGTTCAGCTAGATCCGTTCCTGCTATTTACATTTAGTGCAGTGCGTCCTGCTCACAGTGTTCAGCTAGATCCGTTCCTGCTATTTACATTTAGTGCAGTGCGTCCTGCTCACAGTGTTCAGCTAGATCCGTTCCTGCTATTTACATTTAGTGCAGTGCGTCCTGCTCACAGTGTTCAGCTAGATCTGTTCCTGCCATTTACATTTAGTGCAGTGCGTCCTGCTCACAGTGTTCAGCTAGATCCGTTCCTGCTATTTACATTTAGTGCAGTGCGTCCTGCTCACAGTGTTCAGCTAGATCCGTTCCTGTTATCTTCCTACTGACAGGCAGGCTTGTCTGGTTACAGTATATAAAGCTACCTGAAGAAAATTACAGGTGTTCTATTTGATCCTATTAGTACCACGGTCAGGCAGCTAGACTATTTACATTTAGTACAGTGCGTCCTGCTCACAGTGTTCAGCTAGATCCGTTCCTGTTATCTTCCTACTGACAGGCAGGCTTGTCTGGTTACAGTATATAAAGCTACCTGAAGAAAATTACAGGTGTTCTATCCCAGCTTAGTGCAGCTACAGGCCATTAGTATGTCTGGAAGGCCAAGAAGGAGAGGCAGACAGTCACAAGCCAATAAGAGAGGGCAAGCAGGCTCTGTGTCTAGTGCTGGTCGTGGAGACGGTGCATCCTCATCAGCACGTGGCCATGGGACACGCTTGGCCTTTTTTTCGGCAGCTGGCCGTGTTGAGCCGCAACATGCGGAAGACGGAAGACTTGGTCGAGTGGATGACCAAGCCGTCCTCATCCTCCTCATCCTCTCTCACCCATGCCCAGGGTGCTTTGTCTGGCAAAGCAGCGGCCTCTTCCCTCAGCTCAATGTCATCAGTGACTCCTTCCCTAGCTCCACCATGTCCTCATGAGGATTCCCTCGAACTGTTTGACCACAGTGTTGGGTACATGCTCCAGGAGGATGCCCAGCGTTTGGAAGGCTCTGATGATGATACTGAGCTCGATGAAGGCAGTAACATGAGCACGGACAGAGGGGGTGCCCAAGAAGGACAGCAATCTGGCAGTCATGCTCCCCCTGCTGCAGCATACTGCCAGGTTTGCTCCAGTGATGAGGAGGGAGGGGATGATGAGGTCACTGACTCAACGTGGGTGCCTGATAGGAGAGAGGAGGAGGAGGAGGAGGAGGAGGAGGAGGCGGCACATCACCAACGAGGCAGGATGCCCTCCAGGGGCCAGCCTAAGGGCAGCACATTGACTGCATCACACCCCAAAGCTCCACATGTGCAGGGCGCTGCAGTCTCTGCGCGTTATTCAAAAAGTTCTTTGGTGTGGGCCTTTTTTGAGACGAGTGCATCAGATCGCACCGCTGCTATTTGCAACATATGTCTCAAGCGTATCTCGCGTGGCCAAAACATCTCCCGCTTGGGTACCACATGCTTGACCAGACATATGTTGACCTGCCATGCAGTTCGTTGGCAAGCGTATCTAAAAGACCCACACCAAAGAACAAAGAGGATCTCTCCTTGCTCCTCATCAGCTGAGATTTCCAACCCCACTAGACCTTCAGTCCTCTCTGAGACCTGCAGTGAGAGGAATGAAGGTGTAGAATTAGGTGTGTCACAGCCAAGTACTTGTGGGCAATCTGCTTTTGGTACACCGACGTCAGATTGTACCAGGCAAATTTCCCTGCCCCAGCTGCTGCACCGCCGAAAGAAGTTTGCTCCCAACCATCCACATGCCCAGCGGTTGAATGCTAGCTTGGCAAAATTGCTAGCACTTCAACTGCTGCCTTTTCAGTTGATAGACTCTGCCCCCTTCCGTGAGTTTGTGGAATGTGCGGTTCCTCAGTGGCAGGTACCCAAACGCCACTTTTTCTCACGGAAGGCGATTCCGGCTCTCTACCGGCATGTGGAAGGCAATGTCCATGCCTCGCTGGACAGGGCGGTCAGCGGTAAGGTGCATATTACCGCTGACTCATGGTCCAGCAGGCATGGACAGGGACGTTACCTAAGTTTCACGGCGCATTGGGTGACTCTGCTGGCAGCTGGGAAGGATGCAGGACAAGGTGCAGTAGTGTTGGAGGTTGTTCCGCCACCACGCCTCCAAAATGCTGATTGTGACACACCTCTCTCCTCCACCCCCTCCTCTTCTTCTTCCTCCATGGCCTCTTCCTCGGAACCAGCGGTGCTCCGTAGGCGTTCAAGGGGCTACGCAAGTACGCAGGCCAAAAGATGCCATGCGGTGCTTGAGCTGGTGTGCTTGGGGGACAGGAGCCACACTGGGGCAGAGGTTCTGTCAGCTCTGCAGGGGCAGGTTCAGAGGTGGTTGACGCCACGCCAACTTAAGGCAGGAATGGTGGTTTGCGACAATGGCACCAACCTCCTCTCTGCCCTCCGACAGGGACAAATGACCCATGTGCCCTGTTTGGCTCACGTCCTTAACTTGGTGGTGCAGCGGTTCTTGGGCAGGTACCCGGGCTTACAGGATGTCCTGAGGCAGGCCAGGAAAGTCTGTGTGCATTTCCGCCGGTCATATAATGCCAGTGCTCGGCTGACGGACCTCCAAAAGGAGTTTAACCTGCCCAAGAACCGCCTAATCTGTGACATGCCCACCAGGTGGAACTCAACGTTGGCCATGCTGCAGCGGCTGCACACGCAGCAGAGGGCCATCAATGAGTACCTGTGCGACTATGGCACCAGGACAGGGTCAGGGGAGCTTGTTTTTTTTTCCCCACGCCAGTGGGCCATGATCAGGGATGCATGCACTGTCCTGTCACCATTCGAGGAGGCCACGAGGATGGTGAGCACTGACAGTGCATGCATCAGTGACACTGTCCCCCTTGTCCACCTGTTGGACCACACGCTGCGTGGAATAATGGACAGGGCACTTGAGGCAGAACAGAGGCAGGAAGAGGAGGAATTCCTTAGCTCTCAAGGCCCCCTTTATCCAGACAGTGTTCCTGCGTGCCCGCCGATCACACAGGAAGAGGAGGAGGAGGAGGAGGAGGAGGAGGAAGATTGTGTCAGTATGGAGGTGGAGCCTGGCACTCAGCATCAGCAGCAGTCTTTAAGGGATCAGTCCCAAGGAACACATGGACTTGTACGTGGCTGGGAGGAGGTGGCTGCGGATGTTGTTGTCCTTAGTGACCCAGAGGACTCCGGACCGAATGCCTCAGCAAACCTACGCTGCATGGCCTCCCTGATCCTGCAAAGCCTGCGTAAGAATCCTCGTATTCGTGGTATCAAGGAGAAGGACCAATACTGGCTGGCAACCCTCCTTGATCCACGTTACAAGGGTAAGGTTGCGGACCTTATCTTGCCATCGCAGAGGGAGCAGAGGATGAAACATCTTCGGGAGGCCTTGCAGAAAGGTCTGTGCAACGCGTTCCCAGAGACTGGGAGGTTACAAACTCCTGTTTCTGGACAACGTGTTGCTGAGGCTTCGGTCAGTCAAAGAAGGAGCGGTGGAGAAGGTGGCCGTCTGACCGATGCGTTCAGACAATTTTTTGGTCCGCAGCCCCAAGGTTTGATCGGTTCCAGCAACCATCGCCAGCGTCTGTTTTACATGGTGCAGGAATACCTAGGGGCAAGATCAGACTTGGACACCTTTCCCACCGAAAATCCTCTGGGTTACTGGGTCTTGAGGATGGATCACTGGCCAGAGCTTGCACAGTATGCAATTGAGCTACTGGCCTGTCCTGCATCCAGCGTTCTTTCGGAACGCACATTCAGTGCTGCTGGAGGCGTGGTAACCGATCACAGGGTGCGTCTGTCCACCGACTCGGTCGATCGGCTGACCTTCATAAAAATGAATCAGTCTTGGATCACCACCAGCTACCAAGCACCTGATGCTGATGTAACCGAATAATTTTTTTTGAAATCTCAGATCCCTTCAAAGACTGCCTATGCTGATGCTGAGTGACTATCCCTGAGTAATTATCCTCTTCCTCCTCAATCATCACGCTGATAGCTTGTAAGAACATTTTTGGTTCTGGGCGCCACCACCAGTGCCTAAGGCACAATTTTTCAGCCCCTGTTTAACAGGGGCGTGTAATTACAATTTTTGATGTAATACTTTGCAGCAGGGCTTGTTCCTGCGTTCCAACTAGAGTGTCTGTGAGGGGTTGCAGTGTTGTGGCACCAGCACCAGTGCCTAAGGCCCAATTTTTCTGCCCCTGTCTAACAGGGGCGTGTAATTACAATTTTTGAAGCAATACTTTGCAGCAGGGCTCGTTCCTGCGTTCCAACTAGAGTGTCTGTGAGGGGTTGCAGTGTTGTGGCACCAGCACCAGTGCCTAAGGCCTAATTTTTCAGCTCCTGTTCAACAGGGGCATGTAATTACAATTCTTGATCTAATATTTCACAGCAGGGCCCTGTGAGGGCTTACAGTGTTGTGGCCACAGCAACACCTAAGGCCCAAATTTCTGCTGAGTATATAGGGCAGGACCCTACTTTCAAACATCTAACTTACAACAACAGGAAGTGAGATGAAATCTACCCCTAGGAAGGGAAATTCTCTCCTGTAAGAGTTAATATGGGAAAACAATTTCTCCTTTCCACTGATGCTTTCCAATCCTTGTTCCACAAAAAAACCCAAATTTTCAAAAAACATTTTTCATTGGGACAAAAAAGTGAGGTGAAATCTTCTGAAGAGGAGGAAAGACAGCAAAACAAATGTCACAGGGGTGATAACCCTTCCCTATGTTTTCCAAAAAGCTTAAAAAAGATTTTTTGGCTGGAGCTAAACACGTTAAAAATGTACCCGTTCAAAATTACAAACAGATTCTACTTAACAACAAACCTACAGTCCCTGTCTTGTTTGCACCGCCTGTATACTGCTGTTCAGAGTATATAGGGCCTGGTGGCCCCACACCTTTCCTTATTTTAATTTGGGTGCGGGGTTCCCCTTAATATCCATACAAGACCCAAAGGGCCTGGTAATGGACTGGGGGGTACCCATGCCGTTTGTCTCACTGATTTTCATCCATATTGCCATGACCCGACATGACATTAAACCCGCAAGCAGTTTTAAATGAGATTTTTTCCTTTAAAAATGACATTTGGTGCAGGGACTGTTCTAAACATGGGAAACACGCGTCACTTTACAGGCATACTATAGACACCCCCTAGGTACGATATTTAAAGGAATATTTCATTTTTTTTTTTTACTTTAAGCATCACTAAAATCACTGCTCCCGAAAAAACGGCCGTTTTTAAAAGTTTTTTTTTGCATTGATACATGTCCCCTGGGGTAGGACCCGGGTCCCCAAACCCTTTTTAGGAGAATACCATGCAAATTAGCCTTTAAATTGAGCACTTTTGATTTCGAACGTTCGAGTCCCATAGACGTCAATGGGGTTCTAACGTTCGTGCGAACTTTCGGTCCGTTCGCGGGTTCTGGTGCGAACCGAACCGGGGGGTGTTCGGCTCATCCCTAATAACAGCCTTACCTGTAAAATCCTTTTTTGGAGTACATCATTGGACACAGAACACCATAGTAATCACTATGTGGGTATATAGGCACCTTCAGGTGATGGATACTGGTATAAACAATACAGGAAGTTCACTCCCTATATAACCCCTCCTCCTACCAGGAGTACCTCAGTTTTTGTAGCAAAGCAATATACCTAAACCCCAAAAGAGGAGAGGAACCTTTGTGTCCCATGATGTACTCCAAGAAAAGGATTTTACAGGTAAGCTGTTATAAAAGTCCTATTTTCTTTATCGTACATCATGGGACACAGAACACCATAGTAATCACTATGTGGGTATATAGGCACCTTCAGGTGATGGATACTGGTATAAACAATACAGGAAGTTCACTCCCTATATAACCCCTCCTCCTACCAGGAGTACCTCAATTTTTGTAGCAAAGCAATATACCTAAACCCCAAAAGAGGAGAGGAACCTTTGTGTCCCATGATGTACTCCAAGAAAAGGATTTTACAGGTAAGCTGTTATAAAAATCCTATTTTCTTTATCGTACATTATGGGACACAGAGCACCATAGTAATTACTATGTGGGATGTCCCATAGCAATGCTATTTGAGGGGAAGGAGACACAACCCATAGGGCACCCCCAGACTTGAGGACCTATACTGCTGCCTGCAGCACACTGCACCCAAAGGCAATATCCTCATGCCTTCTTACATCCACCTGATAAAACTTGGTGAATGTATGTACTGAAGATCAAGTTGTGGCCTTACAGATCTGAGCCATGGAGGCTTGGTGACGAACTGCCCAAGAAGCACTAACCACCCTGGTAGAGTGCGCTTTGACTTGAAAAGGTGGAATCTTACCCTTTAAATCATAAGTCTGAATTATAACTTGCGACAGTGGATTTCAACGCTGTCTGACCTTTCTTAGGACCCTCTGACAGTACAAATAAGACATCAGTCTTCTGGATCTGAGCAGTAGTCTTTGAATAGATTTTGACCAATCTTACCACATCAAGACAATGTAGTGACTTCTCTTCCCTGGAACATAAATTTGGAAAAAATTATGGCAGGACAATATCTTGGTTCAGGTGCAAACCTGAGACCACTTTTGGCAAAAAAACTGGACGAGGGCGCAACACCACTCTGTCCTCATAAATAATCAAGTATGGCTCTTTACAAGAAAGAGCAGCCAATTTAGAAATCCTCCTTGCTGAGGATATAGCAACTAACAATACCAACTTCCTTGTCAGAAGGGCTAAAGGGGAATATGCTGTATCGGTTCAAATGGCTGTTTTTGTAACAATGACAAAACTAAGTTCTAGTCCCAAGGGCTCAAAGGTGATTTAACTGGCGGATTAATCTGCATCACCCCTTGCATAAAACCCCAGACCAAAGAATGTGTAGCAAGCTTCTTTGAAATGAGACCCATAAAGCTGAGACTTGGCCCTTAATAGTACTCAAGGCCAACTTCATCTCTACCCCTAATTGTAGAAAGGCAAGAATTCTGCCTTTGATATATCTCTGAGGGTGCTAACCCTTGGATTCACACCAGGAAACATAAGCCCTCCATACTCTATAATATATAGTTCTGGAAGCTGGCTTCCTTGCATTAATCAAGGTAAAGATAACTGACCCGGAAAGCCCACATTTCTTCAGAATGTGGGTTTCAATAGCCAAGCCATTAAATTTAGCGTTCATAAAGTAGGAATGAATATCGACCCCTGTAAGAGTAGGTCTGGCCATAGTGGAAGGGACCATTGATCCTCCACCGCCATCTTTATGATTTCTGCATACCATTACCTTCTGGGCCACGCTGGGGCTACCAGAATTACCAGCTTTCTTTCCAGCTTGATCCTGCAAAGAAGTCGCATTTGCAAGTCTAAAGCTTGAATTGTTTTGTTCCAAGCAGACAGGATACTGTTTTGCAACAGTTTCGAATGAAACTGGGCATAGGGAACCGCTTCGAATGAAGCCACCATCTTTTCTAACAACCTCATGCAAAGGCGAATGGAGGGATCTCCTTTCCACCTGACCATCCGCACCAGCTCTCTTATGGAGTTGATTTTTGCCTGAGGCAAGAACACCTTTTTCTGGGCTGTGTCTATGATCAGACCCAAGTACTCCAGCCTTTTTAGCAGTTTTAAGAAAGACTTCTCTAGGTTGAGAATCCAACCCATATTTTCCAGGTAACTGGTTGTAATGCTCACACTTTGCTTAAAATGAGCCACCGACTGGTCTATTAGCAATAGATCCTCTAGGTACGCCAAGACTGTTATGCCCTGTGCCCTTAACCTGGCTAGAGATGGGGCCAGAACTTTTGTAAACACCCAGGGTGCTGTAGCTAGCCCAAAGGGCAAGGCTACAAACTGAAAATGCTGCTGTTCTACTTCGAACCGCAGAAACCTTTGGTGAGCGGGAAATATAGGGACATACAGATATGCATCCCTGATGTCAATGAACGCCAGAAGTTCTCCTCCTTGTAGGATAGAAATTACTGACCTAATCAACTCCATGTGAAAGGAGCGGATCTTCAGGAACTGATGTAGATTCTTTAGATCTAGAATGGGTCTGACATCTCCATTTGGTTTTGGTACGGTAAAGAGGTTTGAATAAAACCTCAAACCTTGCTCTTCTGTGGGGATTTGTATGATCACCCCCTGAGCCAGTAATCGGTGTAATGCCTGAAACAGAAATTGCCTTTTCCCTGGATCTTTGGGAACGTTTGATCTCAGAAAGCAAGATGGTGGAAACTCCCGAAATTCTAGTTTGTATCCTAAAGACACCGTGGAGATGACCCATCTGTCCTGAATTTCCTCTTGCCAGACTTCTGAGTAGTGCATTAGTCTTCCCCCCACTCTCTGGCGAGGAGGCTTTAAAATCCTGTTTTGCAGATTTCCGGTCCCAGGTCTTCTTCTGTGCCTGGGCCTGACCCTGAGGTTTTCCTCTAGAGTCTGACAGTGGAGGCCGTCACCACAGCCTAGAGGCAGATGTCCCTGGCGCTGGAGAAAGAGTCCGCTTAAATGAAGGACATTTATACTTTCTTTTGACTGGCAAAAGAGTACTCTTCCCACTAGAAATCATTTTGATGTATTTGTTTTGTCCAAATCATCCCCAAATAGTCGATCCCCATGAAAAGGGAAACTAGTCAGAAGCCTTTTGCAAGGTGCTTTGGCTGACCAATTTTTTTAACCACAGGATCCGTCGCATGTGTACTAGCACAAGCGCAAGGTGGGATGCCAGGTGAACAGAGTCTTTCATGGCGTCTATGGCAAAACATAATGCCTTTGGTAGTTTGGCCAAATCGCGGGCCTGTTGTGCAGGAACCTCCTTAAGGGCCTGTCTAAATTGGTCCTTTAGGGACTGACAGATGCCTGTTGCAGCGACTGCAGGCTGAGAAACGGCCCCTGCTAAGGAAAAAGAGGATTTTAACAGGAACTCCAACCTTTTATCTGTTGGATCTTTAACCGTTTGCCGACCAGCCGCCGCAGTTGTACTGCGGCAGAATGGCACGGCTGGACGAAACAACGTTATGTAACGTCGCTTCGCCATGTGGCCACTAGGGGGCGCGCGCTCACCCCCCGCTCAGCCCCCACACCGATGCGAGTGCCCAGTGGTCACGATCACCCCTGGGCTCCCGCGATCGCCGCTGACACATGGAGAACCAGGATCTGTGTGTGTAAACAGTTTTCAGTCCTCTGAGGGGAGAACAGACAGATCGTCTGTTCATACAGAGTATGAACAGCGATCTGTCATCTCCCCTGCACAGTCCCCTCCCCCTTCAGTTAGAACATGTACTAGGGAACACATTAACCCCTTGATTCCCCCCTAGTGTTAACCCTTTCACTGCCAGTGACATTTTTACAGTAATCAATGCATATTTATAGCATTTTTCGCTGTATTAATGCCAATGGTCCCAAAAATGTGCCAAAATTGTCCGATGTGTCCGCAATAATGTCGCAGTCCCGATAAAAATCCCATATCGCTGTCATTACTAGTATAAAAAAAATAATAAAAATGCCATAAAACTATCCCCTATTTTGTAGACGCTATAACTTTTGCGCAAGCCAATCAATATTCAGTTATTGCAATTTTTTTTACCAAAAATATGTAGAATACATATCGGCCTAAACTAAGGAAAAAAATATTTTTATATATTTTTGGGGGATATTTATTATAACAAAAAGTAAAAAAAAAATACTTTTTTTTCAAAATTGTCGCTCTTTTTTTGTTTATAGCGCAAAAAATAAAAACTGCAGAGGCGATCAAATACCATCAAAAGAAAGCTCTATTTGTGGGAAAAAAAGGACATCAATTTTGTTTGGGTGCAACATCGCCCGACCGCGCAATTGTCAGTTAAAGCGATGCAGTGCTGAATCACAAAAAGTGCTCTGGTCAGGAAGGGGGTAAAAACTTCCAGGGCTGAAGCAGTTAAGCATTTGTGCATTGTCTACTGGGCAAGTTAGTCTTTTATTCACACTGGAAATTGCAGTGTCAACTGCTGGCACATTCAATTTTTTTGGTGAATTTCTCCTCCATGGGATAGAGAGCTGAGAATCTCTTTGGAGGGAGAAAGTGCTTATCCAGGTGATCCCATTCAGCATAAATAAGTTTTTCTAGTAATGCATGTACAGGAAACGCATGAAAAGGCTGTAAAGGTTTTAAGAAACAGAATTTTCAGCTGACTCTGTTAGGGGTAGCTTGAAAGAGATACGAACCATCTCTGTAAGAGATTGTACCAGCAATTTCTCAGATTGTGAGGCTGAAAAAGGTTCATCCACTGTTATCTCCTCTGAAGAGGAGTCATCGGTTTGCCTTTCCTCCTGATCGCCTGAGGGTAATACTCCATCCTGTACCTACTGTTCCCTTGGTACAGGGTCTGAGGTGGGGGAGGGGGATCTAACACGCTTCCTATCCCTTTGGATGGAGGATGCGATTAAAGCCACTAATCTTCTTTCTAGGCCCTGCAGGGTGGAGAAAAATGCATCTTCAGTCACGTATACAGGGGCTGAGATGTGTGAAGCAGCTGCACCACCAATTGGACTGGAGTTCCCAGGGGGGGTGGAATTTTTGGTACCTTTTTTGTGGTGTCTTTTTTGGAAGTCATAGAGCTAAACACAAAAGCAGAGGCACTAAGTAAATGCACTATTTGCTGAGCAATAGTCTAGCAGTATAATGCCGCTATATAAAGTTCAGCTTGGTGCTGAGTAACAATGAATTTCCTGTACTGGAAATGCCTGCATACATCCCTTACGTGCCCCAGCGCTTTGTTGTCCTGTGTGTCAGACTTTCATCTCGTCAGTTGTTCATCTGCTAGAGATCTTCTGTTTAATGAGAAGCATTTTTTTAAAAGCCTCGGGTGTGAGCTGCGTCCCTGGTGCCTGTGCCGTGTGCTCCACATAGAAGAAAATATTACAGCGCACACATGCAAAAAAGACATTTACCTCAAGCAAGGCAAGTTTAAAACACCTAAACATTTTCAAAAAAACATTATCAAAAAATATGAGCGGAGCACCTCACTCCCTCACTAAAGTACCTCTCATTAGTGTCCACTTGTGTCATGGGTGGAGACCTTATGATTCTCCCATTTAGAAGAGTGTAATGCTCTCATGGTTCAGAGATGCAGGATCTCCCACTCCATGGATAGTGTAGGACCCACTGATTATGGGGTACTTTGTCGCAGTAAGTGGGCTTAGCACCATATAGGAATATGGTGTGACCAAATCCCCATATTTTTTGATAATGTTTTTTTGAAAATGTTTAGGTGTTTTAAACCAGCCTTGCTTGAGGTAAATGTTTTTTTTGCATGTGTGCGCTGTAATATTTTCTTCTACTGTATGGTCTTATGGCTGCACCATCTTTAATGCATCTTTTAGAGTGTGCCCCCAAATATCCTGTTTGTGTGCTCCACATAGACACTACGTCCCGCACACAGCTTTGCACCTAAGCCACACCCCCTCCCCACTTACCCGCCCTCCTCTGTTTAAAATTACCAGCGGTCTGCGCGCGTGCGCGTGCAGATGGCATTCGGGTCTGCTAGTGCAGACTCATAGGAGGGGAAGCTCTGTCCTCTGTAAAAATAACAAGTATGGACAGGGTTGGGGAGGTATATCTTATGTGGGGGATATTTCAGCCGCTCTGTAAGGAGATACAACACCGGGAAGCTGCCACCACACCCCTGGGGGGGAGGGAGGTGAGTGCCAACACTGTTGTCCTCCTAACCTCATTAGAGAAGAACATGCTGTTCATAATTAAAAAATCTCCCCTGGCTGCTGAGACCACATACATGCTGTTTTTAGCTGGACTGAGCTGACTGAGAAGCAATGTATCAAGGTATGTGCATTTACTCCCTCTAGTGGAGACTTTAAGGTATGACAACATTTTTACTCATGGAAGAAACAACCATAGGTAACATTTTTACAGTTCCTAGGCCTCTTCCCTTACAGCAGTATCCTGCAGCGAGGATAAGGTAACAGACAGATCCAAACTTCACCCATCACGGCAGGCTGCATTAGCAACCTTCAAGTACTGGGTCCCTTTTATAGGGGTTCCACTCCCTTGGACCTGTATTAGTACCCCGCCAGGAAAAACTTTAGGTAATGTAGCATGACCAGAGCTCTGGGTCCTGGGGTCCAGCCCTGCAAAGAGAGACATTACAGGCAAAAGCTCATGCTTCATATACGAGGCCTGGGTACCATCCACCTTGGCTTTACTGGCACTTTGGATGAATCTGGTCAGTGGAGGAAAATCCAGCAAGGAACCCTCCTGGAGCTCCTCAGAGCACATCTTCACTCGTGACCAACACCTTAGACACTGGCGAAAAAACTGAGGTACTCATGGTAGGAGGAGGGGTTATATAGGGAGTGAACTTCCTGTATTGGGTATACCAGTGTCCATCACCTGAAGGTGCCTATATACCCACATAGTGATTAATATGGTGCTCTGTGTCCCATGATTTATGGTGAAGAAATACATATTGATACAACTATTTTATCCCTTATCTGCATCATATAATTTAAACTTTTTCTTCCTCTTTTAACTTAAAGAAGAATTCCAGACCTGGTATATTTTTACATAGTTGCATTGGTCTGACATAGACTAATATACAGATGTATATACCATATCTACCCAATGTCCCTGGAAGCTGGATCTCACACCTTTTTAGTGATCTCCATTTGTTTCTGGGTCCCATGCTGATCAGCCTGCCTAATGCACTAAGAACACAGGAGGTCGGCTGCCAAGCATGAGTGCCATTCCACACTGTGTTTCATTTAATGAATGAAAGCAAAGCATTCTCTGATTGGATGAGTTGGAGAGGCTGGGTAGTGATGTATTGCTTTCCACCTCAACCAATCAGAAAATGCTTTGCATTCATTCAGAAAATGGCCACTCAGCATGGGCCCTCAGCATGGGCCACTCAGCATGGGCCCTGGAGTAAAGGTATCTAGTTCTGTAAATTCCAGCTTCCAGGGGCATCAGCAAGGTATGGTATATACAAAGTTACAGTGCTCCTGATAATAAAAAAATTATAGACAATCAGAGCTTAAAGAAATTATTAAAGCAATAGTAAACTCCCATTAGATGTCTTGTACCCAAGGATAAGCCTACAATAAGGCTTACCTGTAGGTACAGTAAATATCCCCTTAACGGGCACCGTTTAGGAGATATTTACATGTGTAACAGCTGATGATGTCACTGGCACATGCGCGGGGCATCATTGTGGTTCAGCCATTCAAACAGCCAAAGCCAGCAAACCTGAAAGGAAAACTTGGTGAAGATGGATTCCCTATCAGCAGTGACAGCACGCCGCTAGAGGGATTAGTTTTTTAGGTAACTCGGTCATCATGTGCTAAATTGCGGTGCATACTAGCACGTTATGACATGAGCCTGCTGGGGGACCATTTTTTTTTAAAAGCAGGTTACTACCACTTTAAAAAATTGAAAAAATGCTATAATGTAAGATGACATTATCAAACTGAAAGCAATGTGAAATGACATTTTAAAATAATAAATATAAGGATTGTGTGGAAATAAACAGAAGTACTTGACCATTATATTTTGTGATATGAAGCCAAGTCAAATGGAGGGTATTAGAAAAGGTTGGGTTTAAACACAATGGGTTAAAAATTAAACATGATAATACAGTTTTTCAATATATGTTACAGTGATTAAAGGAGTTAAAGAAGAATAAAGTATGTCCCTTAGGCTTAAAGTGGTTGCGAACACGCCTGATACATTTTTACATATAGGTAAGCCTATGGCACACAGTCATGGCACACGCTGAAGAAGAAACGGCATGGAGGGCCTCCGTGCCGTTTCTTCCCCAGCGTGTGCCGTGACTGGCGGCTCCCGCCCGCATGCACGGGAGTGACATCGCGCAGCTCCGGCCAGTCACAGAGCCGGAGTCCGTGGCCCCTGAAGGAAGAAGGGTGAAGATAGAAGCTTCCACCAGCAAGGACATCGGCATTGACACGACATTATGCTTTTACTTTGCATGGGAATAAAGAGGAAGTAAAACCCATCAGGGTTTACTTCCTCTTTAAACTGTTTTTTTAAACTTTTTGTGGACAAGTTTGGATGGTGTTTCCACTTATACAGGGAATTTAGTACAGCATGGTAGCTGTATACACATATTCAGATATATGGAGAAACATGCTTCGGGCAGGAATAATATTTGCATAGTCATTTTATCAAGTCTAAATCAGGAGACATATGATAACTACAGATATTTTTTTTCAGATGATTGTTTTTAGAAGATCAAAATTACATTCCCTGAAGACAAACACTGCTTTACTTATTAAAGTGATCTGAGGATGTTAAAGGGGAATGCTACTCAACAATGGAATTCCCACTGATCAAGCATTCTAAAGTACTATACAGTTCATTCACTCTGTCTGAGTGCCAGAGATTTACTAGAAACTTCTACAGATCCAACACATAGTTCAAGCAGTGGGTTTAATTTACAAAGGGAGTTGAGTGTTCACTTAACCCAAATAAGCTACACTTCAATCATCCAATCACATGCAAGGGAACTATTTTCTTTGTAATTTTCTGTAAACAATTTCATATTTTAAGTGAACAAAAGTTTACTGGGCTAATTGAACATTTTACTCCTTTAGTAAATTGGCCACACTGAGTTATCATTTAAAAACATTAAATCACTTTATTTAAATATTCCAGTTTTTTTTTAGACATGTCTAAACCATGCCAATGGTTAAACTTAATAGTTAGGGCAGTGTAATAGGCTATCTGTGCATTTTTTCTCTAACACAGGATAAAACTGTCTCACTGCATCAGTTAACAGCCTCTTTTGTACAATAACAAGCTGTTATGGGGTTTACATTTTAGTTGAAATATTTGTACATTCAGGCTGATGGTTCCAGCTGGGACTCTGCCATATCACTGGTCAGACAAGATAACACCATGAAATATGCCAGTGTGATCGGCTATTGCTACAAACAGATGAACTGAAAAAGTTATTACGGTCATCATTGAACAATTTATATTCTGCATTACAAATCTAACACTATTGATTGCTGTGCCATTTTACCACATGATAGCAGCAAGTAAACCTGAAAAAGCACAGCACATTTATATAGCAGTTATTAAAAATCGACGCAGTTAAAAAAAAAAATGTATAGGAAGTCAAACATCAGATGGGAATAGAGAATCTCATCCATTTTTCATGATGCTGGGACTTAAACTTAAAATCCCTTAGGTAAAGGAATGGCATCAGCCAAGAAATCAGAAATGAACAGAGACTTGTGTCACATAATTGTGGTCACTTACAATGCAGATAGAAAGACAAACTAGGAATAAATCCCAAATACAAATATTGTTAAAGTAAACCTGTAATTAGGAAAAAGCAGCAAACACCATGTATTGTGCTTCACTATTCCACTTTCTCTTCTCAGAGGCCACTAGAGCCCCCTAAAGATCCAACCAATATTTTGCATTGGTGGTAAATTGTTTAAAGTTGGATAGTCTTGAATAATTATAGGTACACTTTCCCTCCTCCTACATAGCAAATTTTGGTCCCATGATAGGCCAGTGGAGCATTAAACACTGCAAAATGCAATGTGAAATGTGGAAGGAGGTGGCATTATTCTCCCTATATCAAAAAGTGAGGGTTTTTGTTGGGATGCAGAAGAGCAAAAAGGGGATGCACATTCCTAAATGTTTTGTTGTTGGAATTGTTTTAATCTGACAACAGAATTACTTTAAATCTGACTTGGGCTTACTGATGCAGCATATGCATGACTAGTTATGCAATTTCATAGCCACAGAAAGCAACAGTATCACAAAATTCTTATTAGTGACATTTTTATACAATCAGCATGGACAGCAAATTACCTATAAATAAATATAGAACTATAAATAACTATCTTAGGAGACGTTTCTTTATTTACAACAAGTCAAATGCAATAATATAGAATGTATGGAACCATTTACAATGTACTTTTATCCATGTCCACATGCTCTTTACCGCTAAAATGTAAGCAAGGGATATTTTTATTTTTAGGCAAATAATAGAAAAAAGGATTTGTCTTAAAATTAATGTCCACAGATCTGTGTTCCTGGATTTCTGATACTGAAGACCCCTATTGCCAGCTGCCACTTTTTGGCTATCTTTAGCCGGAAGGAAAGCCAACGTAGCATCTGCTTTGGAAACATATTTAAATCAATGGGGTTTTAAAGAGAAACAAAAAACTGTCAGCTTTCTTTAAAACAAGAGAAAAACTTACTTTGTGGCTTCTCAAGTACAGCACAGTTACTGCATCAATCACTATCAGAAAACTAATGTCGCCATTAAAGAAATGCTGCTTACAATTGTCAACAGATTAAAGAATATGGACTACAGACCAGCAAGTATGTTACTGTGACTAAATAGTCCACTATTTCTTTTTAAGGATAATTAGATGATTAGGAAAAATCTAATGCAAATGTTCTACTTATCCACATACCAGGCTGATTCAGTGGGGTTGATTTACTAAAGTAGTAGAGAATGGCCACTTAGCTTAGTAAAAAAGGTGAAGCTATGTTTACTTTGAATACCCAACCATTTGCAAAGGGCGTATGGGGGGATGTTTGAAGTAAACCCAGCTTTACCTTATTCACTAATCTAAGTAAATAACATCCACTTTGCTAAATGAGCAACCTCTACTCACATAGCAAATATAACACTGTTGTTAGTGCTGGCCATAAAGCAGTAATTTCAGTGTAGTTTGTGAAAGCATGAACAATAGTGTAAGAGACTGCAAAAATGAGGCATCTCTGCATGTCTTTTTCTAAACCCGGATCATTCTTTATCCCATGTAACTAACATCTCACCACTAAAGGGATCAGTAGATGCCTTCCTTTATGTAATATTGATCTTTATTCTAAATGTCTGTGAGAAGTGGAAGAAGGATATAACAAAAAACACAAGATACTTGAATTGACTGAGTCAATTTGAGACACATCTCAAAGAACATAAAAGATAAGGAAATGTGTTTGCCAAGTTCTTGCAGTTGCCTATGTAACCTAAAAGAACTAATGTGCTGGTAAAGTGCATTTATCCATTACCATCTATAGAATTCTAGAAATGTCATCATTTCACAATTTCAGGAATAGGCAGTCACTGTGCAATTTTGTGTGTGTTGATTGCTTGACCAGTTACAGTAGAGACCTTCCGTTTGAATATACACAATACATTATGTTGTGGTTTCTGGTATGAGAAATTTTTTTTTTCAAAACAAACATGACTGCTTTCAGAACTCCTTTGGCAGATCCCAAACACTGGAGAGACATATGTGTAAATAACTAAGGGTTAAAGTGCATGGATGATTTCAATTGCATGTTACTGAGTGATTTAAAGTATATCTAAACCTAAAAACAAAAACAAAATACATTTCAGCTTACAAATCGTTACATGTGTTGCATGTATTAGTTATCTTTTTTAAGTTTTTTTTTTTTCAGTTGTCATTCTTTGGTTTATGAGCCCGAGGTAGGTTTTTACTCAAGATTCCCTATAATCATTTCTAGGCTTGTCTTTTCTCTATTATAACATTTTATAGCTTAAACACTTAAACATACCAAAGCACATTAAATACAAACTTTCACAATTTGATACAGCATTTCTTCCAATGCTTTTGTGTCTCTTGGCGCAAAACAAAGAAAGTTTATTTGTATTATAGTTCTATAAAATATGCTAACAACTGTGAGATTTAATATTATTTTGATGCTGAATGTATAAGACACAAACTCAGTGGACCGTTACAGAAGATTATGATGGCTTGATAACAAAGTATAAAGAATATATACTTTATATATACCAGTACTTGTATTTTCTATTATGTTTGTCCACAGGGAACCTGTATTTGCTGTTAACATGCACATTCATGTAATATTTGTTGATAATATATTGATCATGTTAAAAGTCAGAATAATTTTTGGAAATGTACTTACAGCTTTCTTAATTTATGTTTATTGAAGTCACGATCCTTATCCTGTAAGAAAAATAAAGACACTATAATATATATGTACTACTGTTTGTCTCCAAAAGCTACTTTAATATGATATTAAAGTCTCGTTTTTTGTTTTTTTTTAAATAAAAAACATGTTATACTTACCTACTTTGTGCAGTGGTTTTGCACAGAGCAGCCCCAACCCTCCTCCTCTCGGGTCCCTCACCGGCGCTCCTGGCCCTCCCTCCTGCCAAGTGCCCCAACAGCAAGCAGATTGCTATGAGGGCACCTGAGCAGGCTCACTCCTGAGCCGCTGCTCTGTGCGTCCATTCAGACATGGAGACATGGCTCAGACCCATCCCCTCTCTCTCCTCATTGGCTCCTGGACTTTGATTGAGAGCAGCAGGAGCCAATGGCGCCCACTGCTATCTCATCCAATGAGGACGGATAGTCCCTGGACAGCCAAGGCTCTCATGCACCATCACTGGATCAAGATGGGGCTCAGGCAAGTATTGGGGGGCTGATGGGTGCTGCTGCACACAGAAGGTTTTTTTTTATATTAATGCATAGACTGTATTAAGGTAAAAAACCTTCTGCCTTTAGAACCACTTTAATCTCTTGGATAAATTCCAGAAGGAACGGATATCCAAACTTTGGCTTAACTAAGTCTGGTTTATGTTCTCATAGCATAGAAACAACTGACCCATGGAGCTTAGACCCATGGAGCTTAGCACTTTATATAAATGTCAAAAACTACATGACAGCACTTTTCTAGCAGGAAACCAACCTACACACGTGGCAGATCAAATGCTGAAAGATTATTGTAAAACATGAACAAAAAGCATATTCAAAGCACAGCATTTCCATACAAAATAAGCCCAGCATAATACATATTTTTCTTCAAAGGTTTGAACTTATTTTTATTTATTTTTTATTTTTAAATGTATACATTTTTTTACAATACATGTTTTTGAAAAGTGTACAAACTGCTGAAGTTTAACATCCACAACACAGAAAGGTCATAAATGCTGGATTATCATTAGAGCCACCCACACCATAATAATCAGTGTTCAGCGCAAAGCATTAGTAATTACCCACAGCTGTTACACCACAATAATATTGTACAATAAGGATTATTGTAATAAACACAGGGAGTTCCATTTGCAGGAAAAAAATAAAAAAACATACAGTACAGCTAATTAACTAATTAATAAGACTTAGAGACAAACCAGTGCTGAAGGGTGAAATTACTGTTTGAGACATGTACTCATGCAAAAGAACATGCAAGATGAAGGGTGTTTATTTCTTTTTTTTTCTTTTACCAACAAACTCTAAAGAGCATGACAGAGCATACAGAGCTTATTACATAAGGATCTTTTCCGATGAAGCTTGTAATCTAACTTTCCTACTACAGGCATGGACATACAGTTGCACACCTTAGATTTGTATGAGTAATGGCCAAGTAAACTACCATGTTTATTTTATAATCATTACATGCCTCACTTATAATGATAAGAGCTTCCCAACACAATGCAAAATAGTACTTAGCAGATAGCAGTCTGTATACTTTTTGGCTTTTGGCTTTAACATATCAAGTACAAATGCTATTTTCAAAACATATGTTGACCAAATATGACTTTTGCCAAAATCGAGGTATCAAAAAACAACTGAAATGTGAACTAGCTTATTGTGACAACTACAGAATTCCTAATTCTCATTGGGAAAATTGTAAATATTGAGTCTTGCATGTGGAGAGTATTTGATAAAGGTTGTACACTTACTATACAAACAGTGAAATATTCAGTTTCTGTTGCACTGCCTAAACCTATTTTTGTTTAATTTGCATTTGTATTTAATGCCTAACTGTATTGTCATCATCATAATAGAATCTGAATAAGGAACTTGTAGGGGCTCATTATAAACAAGTGGTATGGCCCCATCACAGCTTTATTGCTGTGTTAAACAAAAAAATATGGTGTCACATTTATAGAGCATGGTAGTGTGTTTTGCAAAAATGTACACTTTGCTTGCTTCAGGACTCACTCTTTTAGTAAGTGGTTGCCGTGAATAAATGTTTGACTACAACTAATTTGTCCAGGCTGTACTAATGTGTACACTAACCCTATTTGTATTTTATTTTTTCTATTATAAAAAAAGCTAGCCACTTTAGACTTTAATATTTTTTAAAACTATCTTAAGCCTATGTTTATGGTTCTCCAAATTAGAATGTCACTAATCTGCTATCTCTAGCTAGAGTTCACAGAATACCACAAAGATTACTTGGTGATAATTTACTAGTCATAAAAGCTAACCTGTGTGAGTCTGTAGCTAGGTAAAAAAAAACCAATATGCATTGAATATCCTTGTTGTTTCCTCTTTTTGATAATTTGATGATGAATGTATTTATACCATTAACAACATTTTAGAGAATTGCTAATTAAATGTATCCACTACGCTTGCAAAAGCTATGTTTTACAATGTGAAACATCCTAGAGTTTCAGTAGCTAACATCAGCTACTATATTATGCTTGACGCATAAAGTATAATGCTATATGCATGGAAAATCATCAATTATAGCCTCAGATACTCGTTACTATATAGGGTCTCTGAACTGCACCTGCTGAGCTTTTAAAAAATCCTATTACATTCATGTATTATTAAATTGGTCTCTTTGTCAATTGTGCCAGCAACACACATATGGCCCATATCATCCATTATCTAGCTGTAACAGTAGACGTTGAAGAATAAGCTTGTACAATGTTACAGAAAAAAAGGATATATATTGTGTTAAATAAATAGTTTATTTGATATGTGACACCTGTCTTTACTTGTGTTTAATTGCAGTGCTTTATTAGAAGCAGTATGCTTTTGGTGTATATCTAGGCTTACATAGATTGCTGTCAAAGAAGAACAGCCTGCTAAATGTCACATCTAACAGAAAATGAACAGATATAACTTACATAAAAAGGTATGACAAAAGTCACAGTTCACTTGTTATCATTTGAGCAGAAGTCTCTTTTGGCTAATAGTATATATAGAAAGACTTGAGAACATAAATGTCAGTTGCATTTGTCCTTGACAAGAATGCCCAGGCTCATGAATTGACAGTCCTCCTGAGTATATACCATATATTATAGATTCCAACAAACTTCTATATAGTAAATAAAGATGAAAATATCCCCTTTATATAGGAAAGTCCTTTCAGCAGTTCTATTCTAAAAGTGATCTGCCTTTCTTAAAAAGTCATCTTGTTATTTATTTTTGGATGGACTATTGTCTTTATTCAACATTACCTACTATGTAACTATGTAACTGCAACACCAAATTCAAATGTTTGTCAATATGAGTTTGCACAATTAAGTAGCTACATGCTAAATATGGAAGCATAGAAACATAGAAGAGTGATGACAGAAAACTGCCAAGTGATCCACCGAGCCTGCCCCATTTATACTATGATATGGTATCCCAGGATCACTGCCAGCTGCTTGTAAAAAGTGACAGTCTTGGGGGCGTGGCTTAGCGATGGCCGTGTGAAGAAGCATTTCTGAAGAGCTCCTGGCCTCCCCCTGCCTTACCCGCACTAAAGACGGCTAAATTCTTTATTTATACGGCATGCCAACATACAAGAGATACAAGACAAGAGCGTCGGTAAGCAACAACCCGACTTCCACCCCACGGAGCAGTATAAGGAGCTACTTTCGGGACTCACAGAGGAGCTCACCGGGCGCCATTGTCTCATCGCCACGTGCACATATCCCGACCGAGGACGACGCACAATCTACACCAACGTCTCCACACACTGCTTCGGCCTGCTATTCAGAGATTTTTGGAGACACTTATCCCGACATGGCCAACCATTCAAGACAGATGAGAGATGTCCCGGATGACCTCCGCGCCATTCTCCAGGCCTTGCCCACTAAGGCAGACTTCGAGGCCCTCCCGTCCAAAACGGACATCGAGACTCTCATTCAGCGGGTAGAGGAGGCCCACGCAAGAGACATACAGGAGATAAGGGAGGAATTGCAAACGATCTCTGACAGAGTGGAAGCGGGAGAAAGTTCGGTCTCTACCCTCACTCAGCGGATTATAGCCCTGGAGCAATCGCAGGAGACACAGATGGCCACGGCGGTGGACTTACAGCTCCATTTGGAGGACTTGGAGGACCGCAGCCGCCGTAACAACCTGCGGCTGCGGGGTCTCCCAGAAGCTACCGGAGAGGAGGACCTGGAGGCTACTGTAATTGCTATTCTGCAGGGGGTCCTGGAAGCGCCACAGACGTCCATCGAGCTAGATCGTGTTCACCGGACACTCGGCCCTAGATCAGCGGACACTGACAGGCCCAGGGATGTACTATGCAGAGTGCACCGATACACCCAAAAGGATCTTGTCCTCCGCAAGGCCTGGGAACGGGGAGAAATTATGTTTGACGGCGCCGAGATTAAAATCCTTCCGGATCTATCTAGAGCCACACTACAAAGGAGAGCAATGTTGAAACCTGTCCTGGAACTGGCTAGAGGACTAGGCTGCACGTATAGATGGGGGTATCCATTAGCGGTCACCTTCCGGAATTCCACAGCCTCATTCACCCTGCGCACCCCATCGGATCTTCCGGCACTTTTTACTTTTTTGGGCACCGAACCGATCGAAGTTCCAAACTGGCTGAGCCTTGTTCCCCGCCCCACAGGAAGACCGGGCCATCCCGCTCAAAGGTACCTATCATCTCGTCCACAACGTTCCAGAAGGAGATCCAGGGCACCTTCCAACGAGGGGACACGTGAGTCTTGAGTTAGCTATCCTGATGATAAAAGACCTTCTTTCAGCCCGAGCGTGACAAGACTCCCACACCCCTGGCATTATTGACCCATGATTGAGTTCCCGTTATGGGTGAGCGATCAACCCCTCTACTCCCACTGACTCACAGGCAATTAACAGTATTCTCTTCTCTTTGCCCTTTCCTCTCAGTCCCAGGAGACTTTCACTATTTCAGTACACACCTACCTTGTGACTGATACAGGAAATTCCTCCAGGATTGACATACGATCCCCAGTATTCTACAAAGTGTGAGCCCTAGATCCCTCCTCCACTACTCCGTCTCATGCATACACTGACAAGCCCGATCTATGTAGACTATCTGAGACACTAACTAGGGAGAGGATCAGTCTACACCGAAGATCTACACAAGCTGCGGACTAACAGATGAACCCATACACGGTACCGTATGCTATCACAGAGGATATGTAGTATGCCTGAGAACCTGAGTATTGCTTATATAGAGCTCACTGGGATGGAGAGGGGAGTGAACAGAGATGGACTATGGTCAAGCTTTGAACTATCAACAGACATACAGGAACAAGCTGCCCATCTTCATGAGCCGTTCACTCTGCTCAGGAAGACAATAGTCTTCCTGGAAGTGAGGACTAGTTCTATTATGGCAAATTACTGGGAATCCTTGCAACCTGGAGCAGTGAACCTGGGTGATACGCTCTGGAGATAGGGGATGCAGTGTTAGGAAGTTTGCTTTTAGTTTGTTTTACATTTTTTCTTGAAGTTCAAATGTTCTTGGGCTGCTCTCATATCTTCACAAATAAGTCTAGAGGGAACTTTTTATTCGGAACATAAGAAATGTTATTATGCTCGGGTAAGATCATTATCTGTTATAAATAAGTATTACAAAGAATTATATTTGGTTATATGGAAACTGTCGTTCATGTTATGAACATGCCATCCATCCACATACAGATGCCTTAGCCGCCTTCAATTATTTTGTGACATATGCAATAACATAGAGGGGCGGGAGGGGGAGCCAGTGAGTTTAATTCTGGCTATTCCTTTCCACAACCCCAACTAGGCCCGCGCTCGATTACCAGTCAGTACTGGTGAGCGTTCTTGCACTACGGTGCTAGTGAAATAGAATACTCTTAACAGAGTCTAGAGGTGCCTACACGCACTCTCTACGATCTATTTTTATTCTATCTACCTCCTTCTCTAATACTTACTTCTCCTCTACCCCTCCCCTCCCCTCTAGCCTACTCTGCCTCTTCTATCCCAACCCCCTCTCTTAACATTGGGTAACATGGAGGCGGTTAACATCTTCTCATTAAACACAAAAGGCTTAAATATACCGGAAAAAAGAAAGATGCTTTTACAAGACTTAAAACATCATAGGGCAGACATAGCATTACTGCAGGAGACCCATTTTAAAAGCAGTAGTCCCCCCACTCTGAGAAATAGATTCTTCCCACAGGGGTACCATGCTACTAACGGCTCATCTAAGACCCGCGGAGTATCTATACTCATTTCACACAGAATCCCCTGGAAATGTATAGATGTAAGTTCAGACCCAGAGGGGAGATATTTGTTTATCAAGGGGGAGATCGGGGGAATTCAGGTGACTATTGCTAACATTTATGCGCCCAATTGCCATCAAGATCATTTCATCCAGAAAATCATGGAGACACTACTAGAATTTAAGAGTGGCCACCTCATAGTGGGAGGAGATTTTAATGTCCCCCTAATTCCCGCTGAGGATACTTCTTCAGGGAAATCTTCGGTAACGCCCAATACTAGGAAACGTATCTCCAAGACACTACATAGATCACAACTGATTGATGTGTGGAGACTCCTACACCCGACTGAACGCGACTATACCTTCTACTCGACCCCCCACAAACAGTACTCAAGGATTGACTACTTTCTACTCCCACATGCACAATTGCACGCACTCCGTGACTCTCAAATAGGATCAATTACATGGTCTGACCACGCCCCGATTATGCTAACATATGCACTGACAGAGAACACTACTACCAGATCCAAAACATGGAGACTAAATGAAAGTCTCCTACAAGACGAAGAAGTACTAAAAGAGGTCTCTTTAGAAGTGGATAATTATTTTAAAACCAACAACACCCCAGGTAGTGACCCCGGAATTGTATGGGAAGCCCATAAGGCAGTGATCCGCGGAGTTTTAATTAAACACGGAGCTCGCATTAAGCGAGAACGCTCAAGTCAGCTTACATCCCTGTATCAGGACCTATACCAAGCAGAGGCAAGACACAAACATGCACAAACACCAGCTGGAGAAGCGGAACTTATACAAATAAGAACTAAAATAACAGACTTAATGCAATTTAGAGCGAAAGCCTCACTCCAAATCTGCCGTCGAGTAACATACGAATCGGGCAACAAATGTAGCAAACTCCTAGCCAATGCACTGCGGGAACAAAACCTTGCTAACTACATCCCCCGTATCACATTACCCTCGGGACAACATGTCACCCACCCACAGAAACTAGCCTCTACGTTCAAGGAATTCTACTCCTTGCTCTACAACCTAAAAACACCACTCACACCCCAGCCACAAACAGATGATTATTTAATTAGATCTAGAATGCCCCAACTGACAACGGAATCCAGTGAGTTGTTAGATGGCCACATTACCATAGAAGAAATAAAGAAAGCTGTAGCATCCCTGAAGAAGGGCAAAGCCCCGGGCCCAGATGGCCTCACGGCCCAATATTATAGAACCCTTCTACCGGCCCTGGGAGAACATATGGGGAGGTTCTTCAACTCACTGGGCTCTGGATCTAGTATACCTAGAGACACTATGTTGGCTCACATCACAGTAATTCCTAAGGAGGGGAAAGATACGTCCGCTTGTGGAAGCTATAGACCAATATCATTACTTAAAGGGGTTGTAAAGTTGTTTTTTTTTTTTTTAAAATAACAAACATGTTATACTTACCTTCACTGTGCAGCTCGTTCTGCACAGAGTGGCCCCGAACCTGGTCTTCTGGGGTCTCTCGGCGGCTGTTTCAGCTCCTCCCCGCAAGCATTTACCACCTTCATGCGAGCTCCCTCGCACGGTGGTGAGTGCTTGCGGGTGCGCTCCCGTGATACAGCCGGCGGCTATAGCCGCTCGCTGTATCACTCGGCCCCGCCCCCCGGCGCGCCGCGTCATCGGATGTGATTGACAGCAGCGCGAGCCAATGGCTGCGCTGCTTTCAATCCATCCACTGCAGCCAATCAGCGACCAGGCTGAGCTGCAATGAAGCTGACGAGGACGAGGAGCGAAGATTCCAGGCGTCAGGTAAGTAAAACGGGGGGGCTGGGGGCGGCGGTTCTGTCAAACGTTTTTTCACCTTAATGCATAGAATGCATTAAGGTGAAAATTTTTTTACCTTTACAACCCCTTTAACCTTGACCTCAAGATCTTCACGAAAATACTATCCACCAGAATCCAAGCATATATCCCCTCCCTGATCCATTTGGACCAAGTCGGTTTTGTCCCCACAAGGGAAGCTAGGGACAACACTTCCAAAATACTTAACATACTACATGTAGTAAATCAAAATAAGACTCCCTGTATCTTCATTAGCACGGACGCAGAGAAGGCCTTTGACAGGGTGAACTGGAATTTCATGTTCTCTGTCATGAAATATATTGGTATGGGAAACAGGATGCTTAACTGGGTCCGCTCTGTCTACGTGAACCCCACGGCTCGGGTTCGTGTGAATGGAGTCCTGTCAGACCCTTTCATGATCAGGAATGGAACGCGTCAGGGATGCCCGTTATCACCACTTCTCTTCGCCCTGTCACTGGAACCCTTCCTGCGGACCGTGCGTGCTAACCCGGATATAACCGGGGTGAATCTGGGCACAACACAGCAGAAAATCGCTGCTTATGCAGATGATATGCTGTTTACACTCACCAACCCAGCAGTCTCTGTCCCTAATCTATTACAAGAATTCCAAACCTACGGCAATATCTCCAACATGAAGATTAATTTTAATAAATCAGTAGCCATGAAAGTCGGTCCACCTTCACACACCCTGAGGAATATTAGAGACAGTTTTAATTTCAAATGGACTACTACGGCCATTAAATACTTGGGCACGTATATACCCCCCAAAATTTCACAGATATTCGCCTTGAATTTCCCCCCACTTCTAGCTTCAGTCAGGACGCTGCTTACAAAATGGAACAAAGGATTACATTCTTGGTTTGGTAGATGTAACATCCTGAAAATGTCCATATTACCAAAGTTTCTATACTTACTCCAAGCTCTACCGATCCATATACCTTCTCATTACTTTAATCAAGTTAGTGCCCTTTTCTCAAATTTCGTTTGGGCAAACAAAAGACCCAGGCTCAACAAAAGACTGATCACGTTACCCAAGATATTCGGAGGCCTGGCGGTCCCAGACCTCCGAAAGTATCAGCAAGCGACCCACTTAACCAGATTGATAGACTGGATACGCCACCAACCTACTAAATTGTGGACTCAATTAGAGCAGACCCAAAGTGAGATACCTTTAAATAGATTACCTTGGTGCCATAGTTCTCTACCACGTACGTTAAAGAACAACCCTCTCATTGGTATAACATCGAGAATATGCGCTTCCCTTTTTCTAAAGGCAAAATTGACATCTCCTAACTCCCCATTACGCCCGATATTGGGAACACCAGCCTTCACCCCAGGTCACACGGACCCAGTGTTCAGATCATTACACGACAAAGGAATCTTCCAGTGTTCCCATTTTACGGCGAATGGGAGGTGGCTGACAGCAGAGGAGCTTACGAACCCAGAGGGACAGTTTTTTCTGGACTTCTGGAGAGCAATTCAACTTAAACACTACCTTAACACACTACCTCCTCCTGAGAGCCTCACGCAGACTCTGACCACCTTTGAAACTCTCTGCTCGGAGGAGGGGGTTTTACCTCACACACTGTCGGCCACCTACCAGTTGCTGATTACGCCACCAGAAAATCACCAAATACCAATGCTGGGGACATGGGAAAGGGATCTGAACTGCACATTCTCACCACGTCAAAAACAAAACATTATCCTTTTTACGTTCAGATCCTCAATTTGCACAAAGATGCAGGAAACAAATTTTAAAATACTCACCAGGTGGTACAATACACCTATAAAACTGCAAAAATGTTTTCCGTCCACCTCGGATCTCTGTTGGAGATGCCGAGGAGACCGGGGGACGATTCTCCACATTTTCTGGAGTTGCCCCCTACTGGGACAATACTGGAAGATGATACAACAAACGATCCAAAAAATACACAGGACCGGCTCTGTGTATTTCGGTGCTGGCGGCGCCATTTTCAAATCGCGGTCGGCGATTTTGAAAATGTGACAGGTCGGGATCGCAGGGGATCGGCGTATAACACACACCTGCGATTTTCCCCTGGTTTTAAGGGGGGAAAAGTGCGTGTTATACGCCGATAAATACGGTACTTCTTTTTCTCACTTCTGTGGCTTTATTTTTGCACTCATCTTATTTTGTTCCTAAGCTTCCTGACAAAAAAGAAGGGTGTTGGTGCCATTCCAACAAGTACCATGCTAGTAGAGAAACTAGATATTTGGTTCACAATTATATTTACAACATATATTTTCGATTCAAAATGGGTATTTCAAAATTAAAACACACAGAGTCAATTCGATATTTATATTTGATATTTTTTTTTCTTTTTGCAGCCTTTGCTTCAGTGTAACCTTTGCTACAGTGTACCAGTCCACACCAGTCCCATTTGTTAGTAAATGGTAATCTAAAGATCTAAGAATTCCTGTTATTGATGCAGAAGCTCTTTTCGCAAACACACCCAACCCCATGTGATTCTTCAGGAACTACGCTCCCAGCATGCTGTATAAGGGCTGGTTGCAGGGCTCTACAGAGAACTCAATTAGGTTAACTGAGTGAACATTCTGACTTTTAGCACAGCTGAAATGTATGGTGGATAGAACTATTACTGTTTCCATGTGTTGCAAAGGGTAATTGTTAAGAAAAAAAGGTTTTCTCAACTTTTTTTTCTTTGCAAAGATAGATTGTCAAATTATCTATATAGCTAAGCAAAATGTTCACACATTCACAAAATGTAATACGTTTCTTGGTGAGTAGCTGTTATCCTCTCATTTATAATGACACAATTTATTCTAAGGCTTTTAAACCTGAGGAAGATAAATGCAAGAACTTATTCTGAAATTGGGAAAGTCTGTTGTGTAAAAAAAAAATCTTACAAAACATTGACTCTATATAAATTGCTATCTTGCCTGGATTTTATTTGATCCAAATGAATCAGGTGGGACACGGGGAGGGACAGTAGAGGTAATACAGAGACAATGAAATTACCATTTGAAAATTTAATTCTACATCATGAATAAACTGATGCCTCTGTGGCTATTGACTCATGCTCAAATTAGAGTGATCCATGTCCAGTCCTGAATTCTGCAGATAGGTCTATTCACTTCAGTTAAAATTTCACAATAAAAAAGGGGCATTTTTTGCATCACTGTGTATTGATAACATACATAAAACAACTCAGCTAAACACACAAAACCATTATTTGCTATATTTTGAGGGCTGCTAAATACTACTATGAGACCAGTAAATATCAATATGCATGTTACTGTCTGCTGTATATGAACATTGCACAAAATCAAATTAAATTAGGATAATGATCTGTTACTGACAAACAAATCAATAACCGCCCTTATATTAGTTTTTCAATACATTTCCAAATATTGTAGTAACAACATAATTTATGCACACTGACTCAATGAGAGACTTAAGTTGGCCATACATGGATCAGAATTCAATCAGTTCAGCAGGGACAGGCTGAATTTTGATCCATGCATGGGCAGGGTGGTTTTTGTTCAACCCACTGGTTGAAGGGGAAAAAATAAATTAATCTTCTATATGCCACCTTAATCTTGAAAATCAGTTAAATCTTTAATTATTATTAGAACGCCTGAACCCATTTTAAGGCAAGAAGCAGATGGAGTGCTTCTCCACATCTTATTGTTCCTTTACATGGATCAAGTTAAATGACCAACTCTTACCTAATTGGTAGTAAATTGCCAAAGTCAGTTACATAAACCTTTATAACACTTATATTGCAACTGCCCACAGTCATGGATTGCCAGAATCATCCCACAACTGTCTGATTGATTTCAGGCTGCAACAATAACTATGAAACAGTAGATGATCAAATAACGAATGCATGCCACAATTACCAGCAATTGCAATACAAGTGAAAAGAGGACTGCAACAATACAATCATGGCCAATTTTTGGTGATGTAGTTCATGCAGTTTAGCCCTTATGCTAAATTTTTCATATTTTTCATACTACATTAACTTCATACAATAAAGTAGGCAGAAATAATTCCAGTTATGGTATATTTACTTCAAGTAATAAATTATTAGAATTTGTTTTATTTGTTCTCTTATGTGTTTGGGTCAAAGATCAGGGTCAACGGTGATGATCAGTGAATTTTGGGCAGGATTCTTTTTTGAAAAAAAAGCATTTTTAAAAGTAGTATCAGTGTCAGTGTGTTTTAGGTAGGGTACAAAAAAATCAAAATACACACTATTGTTTCTGGGACTTACTACGAGTGCAAACAGACAATAACATGCACATATGTGGTATGGCTGGGATTGTCAGGAGCTGAAGAATTTATTTTGGGTTGTTATTTGGTGGTAGGTTATGGTAGTAGCAAGAAATATACAGTTCAATTTAAAAAATGTTTTTTTTTTTTGCTATTTTTTGACAGTTTTCTCTGGATAATTAAAAAAGTAAATATCTGTTACCATTTACCACCAAAAGAAAGCTCAATTTGTTCTGAAAAAAAACAAGGTATAATCCACTTGGATACATTGCAAGTACTTGCAATGATATGTACGGTTTTACTAACACATGTCAAAGTTGCAAAATGGTGTTTAGGCATTAAGATTTGCTTCACCCTTAGTTATTAAGGGGTTAATAATTTTCTACTCTATTAAAATTTATAGTTTTGACTTTATGTTTAGTCTTATTTTTGTTAAAGCTTTCAAAAGACAAAACAAATCGTTTGGAAAGATCTTACACATTGAATAAAGTATAAGACAATAAAAAGAAGACAACATGACTCAGAGTAGGTCATATCAACATAAAACATAAGTATCAAGAAAATATGAAATTCACATTCAGCAATGTACTCAAAAAGGCAAATATCAGCGTACAAAAAAAAAAGCTCTGGTATCTAACAGTAACAATGTACCAAGGTTCACATATCTCACAGCAGACCTAGAAGTTTTAAACATGAGATAATAACAATGAGTATGCATGTTAGTAATAACTAGTGTGATCTTCAGTAAAGATATCTTAGTGGCATATAAATCAAATGCGGGATTGTATGGTATACACACGGTGTGTGAGACACACTGAAAGAGTAGGTAGCAAGGTATTCAGGAATCAAGACTGACATGAAGGAAAGAAGAAGACAAAAGAGAGAGGGAAAAAACATATAAATAAGTTATTAAATAGGTAAATGGGGGGAGATGCGGGGTCAGAGACGGTGTATGTGGTTTATGCCGGTATCTAACAGTGATAGTACAAGAAGAATGATAGTACATGCAGAGATTAAGAAATACTCTCGTTTTGACTTTAGATCTACTTTAACCACTTCCATACCAGGCACTTTCCCCCCTTCCTGCCCAGGACAATTTTTAGCTTTCTGCGCTGTCGCACTTTGAATGACAATTGCGCAGTCATGCAACACTCTACCCAAACTAAATTTTTAGCATTTTCTTCTCACAAATAGAGCTTTCTTTTGGTGGTATTTGATCACCTCTGCCGTTTTTAATTTTTGCACTATAAACAAAAAAAATCGTCAATTAAAAAAAACAAAACTGATGAGCACTGATAGGAGGCACTGACGGCACTGATAGGTGGCACTGATGGCACCGATAGGCAGCACTGATGGGCACTGGATAGGCAGCACTGATAAGAAGCTACTGACAGGCATTACTGAGTGGCACTTTGATGGGGCACTGACAGGCATTACTGATGGGGCACTGAATGGCACTTTTTTGGGCACTGATTGGCACTGTTGTGGGCACTGATCTGCATTTATTATGGGGACAGGCAGGCAGGTGTTGGGCACTGATTGGCACCTTTTGATGGGGGCTGTGTTGATAATCAATGTGCTGATTATCAGCACAGACCCCCCTGACAGGGAGAGTCACCAATCGGCTCTCCCTGTCAGCGCGAACTGAGGAAAGCCGTTTACCGGCACTTCCTGGTTCACACTGTGATCAGCTGTGATTAGTCACAGCTGATCACGTGGTAAGAAGCCTCTGTCAGAGGCTTGTGATCTGAGTTGTGGTGTGTCAGACTGACACACAGCACCTTCGATCGCCGTGCTGCGTGCCCTCATGGGCGCACTCCGGCTGTGATAACCTTATCACGCCATATGACATCCGGTCAGGATATCACAACCAATTTGCCACCGTCATTCTGCCATATGGCGGATGGCAAGTGGTTAAATACCTACATTTTTCAGGTTTGCTGCCTAAGTGTTCTATATTATTTCAAAATTATTTTTCTTCACAGGATTTCCAGAACAGATATTTTTCATATTTTAACTATTTCCTTTTTGCCAAAACTAATAAAAATACAATTATAAAAAAAAGAGAAAAATGCCGGGGGCTATTATGCACAGTATACAATCTAAAAACCCCAATTAAACCAATAAATGTATTCATGATTTTATTCAAAAAATATAGGAAGGTCCTACTGAAAGTGTCATGATTATATTTCTACTCACCTAATGACAGAAAATATGTATTGATTTTAGCGCGTATTTTTAAAATTACAATTATTGAATTTCAGAACTAAAACCTGTGTACAATTTACTACTCTTTTCAAATCTCTTTGTTGTTTCATGTTTCCTTCATGTTTCCTTCTGACAGGTTGATGGACACAGGTGTCAGATGTTTGGTAATACACCCACTAGACTGACAATGCAGACAATCCCCTCATTCTGCTACATTCTTTGTGCTCATAAAAGTTCATAAAGGTCTCAAAAACATGGTATTTTTTTTATCCATGATAGGTGTCAAGCATCACATAAATATGTATTGTTGTGCAAAAACAATGGTTTTGAAGTATTAAAATAAAAAATATATATATTATTCCATAATCATTACAATTTAGCTCTGTGTGTGTGCGTGTGTGCGTGTGTGCGTGCTTAATATGTTTTATAGCATACCAATAACTGCAGGTGGTCACACACATTTAATTCAGGCATTTAATACTTGATCTAACGTATGAAAAATCAACATGTGTGGAGCCCCTTTTGATTTTTTTTTCTGCAAAATAGAAAAAAAAAAGGTTGAAAGATTTCCTTGTGCCTTGATGGGTTTTCCAAGTGTGCACTGTATTGTATGAGTTTTCATAAATCAATTCTTTCATTTGCAATTTCCCGTTCAGTTTGAAGTATTCCAACTTATAAATATGAAAAAAACAAAAGAACATAGAAACATTGGGGTTGGTTTACTAAAAGCAAATAGACTGTGCATGAGGTAGCGGTAAATGAGGTAAGGTTTCGCTGTGCAAAGAACAGCCAATCGCAAGCAAGGAAAATTAAAAAAAAATGCATTTTTGATGCACATGATTGGATGGTGAAATTTAGAAGAGCTCCCCCCATTTATTAAGCTCTGGAGCAAGTGCACTTACAGAGTGCAGCTGAACCTGCAAAGTGCAAGTCTTTGCCTTTAGTAAATCAACTCCAGAGTGTGCCATGGGGTACACGTACCAATGCCAGAATTTAAATAAACAGTATGTCTCCATACAGAGTTTTTGTCTCTCCCTAACTGCTCCAACATACATGGACAATGTGGCTGCTGGCTGCTATGAGTCCATCCTTTTTAAGAAAGTGAGCTGGTCTATCCATTCCTTCAAATTATTGGCTCTTGTGACTCAGCTGACCAGTGAAAAAGACTGTGCAATGTGTTATAGGTAGTTTCAGCCAAAAGTGAACATTGTGAATCCTAGAGATTCACCATGAACAAATGGTAGTTGCCAACCTAAATCCCATCCCTACTGCAGACTCAGCAGTGCATAACCATTTCTTAAAGCAGAATTACAGTCAAAATATAAAATTACAAAGGTGATGTAAGTGGACCATACTAGTATAATCAGACTATGTTTTTTTTTCAGCACCCCCTAGAACATTTTGTAAATACTTTGATGGGGTGACAAAGCTCTTCCTTTTGCAGTGACACCCTTGCTGCTACTGTAGCTGGTTTGATATAAGAACCATTAGAAGCCCCATCAAAGAATAGCCATGCCACGCTCTACCCACAGATTGACAGCACATTGCTGGATTAGCTACAACATGGAAAAATTGTATAACATCCTACTTAGCCTCTCCCACCCTCTCCAGCACCATCTAGCAGGGTGCATGAATAATACAGCTTCCCAAATGCATTTATCTTTGAAAAACAGGTATATGACGTTTCTTCTAATAAATGTAGCACTACAATATGCATTGAAAACATATATTCAGCACAAATTGTAATGAAATGATTACCCATTAGATAGATACTCACCTTAGATGGGCTGATTCAAAGGCAATCAAGGATTGTTGATATAATAAATGTGTAAATGTATCTTACTATGGATGATTAGTAAACAAATATTTAGGCCAACACTAGTTTAAAACACAAAAATTTTCAATGCTGTTGCAGAAAATCTAATTACATTTTTGGATTATTAGTAATTATTAAAAATAAGGTACACTTATTTTCAAAGTTTTCCTGTCATTTTTGCTTAAATAGTAACTGTACTTAAATACTACTGATACCCCAATCAAGTAAGTCCAGGTTGCCTTTACAATATTAAAGTATTTTTAGATGTTAACAATCTTGAGCAGTGCTGTGCTTAATGCCTTGCCATGTGCAGAGGCTCTGCTGGCATCCACAAGTCAAGTTGCCAACAAATGGATGGGATCTGCATTTGTATGATCAATATTCTTTGTGAGCCAGGCCAAGAAGGACCTCGTTCAGTTGTCTGCAGCCTGCAAACACAGCTGGGCCTGCATTAGATACAATGGCACAGGTAGGAATTATCCTTTTTCACTCATTATATAGTCTCACTTATTAGCCTAAATGATTAACACTAAAGCCGCGTACACACAAGTGGAATATCCAACAGAAAAAGTCATACGGAAGGTTTTCATCGTCTATTCCGATCATGTGTATGCCTCATCAGACTTTCTTTCTTCGAAAATTCTGACGGACCTAGAAATGGAACATGTTCTAAATATTTCCGATGGAACCAATTCCTATCGGGAAAACTGCTCGTCCGTATGCTGACCAAAAATGACGCATGCTCTGAAGCAAGTACGAGACGGAAGCTATTGGCTACTAGCTATTGAACTTCCTTTTTCTAGTCCCGTCGTACGTGTCATACGTCACCACGTTCTGGACAGTCGGACTTTGGTGTGACCGTGTGGATGCAAGACCGCTTGAGCGGAATTCTGTCGGAGTTCCGTCGGAGAAACCTTCGGAGTTTATTCCGACAGCGAAACCGGTCGTGTGTACGTGGCATTAGGCTCGGTTCACACTATAGTGATGTCAGACATCACATGTGATTCGCACCGCACTACTGTGCAAATCACATGCGATGTCTGTGCGATGTGAATTTAGCTATACAGATTGTATGGCTGGTTGCATTTGCATCGTGCTCAGATCAAAATGGGGCAGGACCCTTTTTTGGTCCACACTGGAATCCTGTCTGATCTGGGGGTGTCATTAAGTTTGAATTGACACCCACAGTGGTTCGTAGAGGGCAGTGTGAACCGCTGGCGATTCAGGTGCAATGTGGGAACCTGCACTGGATTCGTAGGTTTTCCTGCTTGGCACAAGTGTGAACTGAGCCCAATTATAAAACCATGAATAGATTTGTAGTGAATAATATTTAAATAGTCTTGCACATACACATATTTGCTGTCAGTAAAACAGAAACAGGTGAGATCAAGCAACAGTGAGTGGGTTTTTTGCTAAAGTAAATCAGAGTTTAATGTGCATACTCAAAAATATTTTCAAAATTAACACAGTAGATTAATGTAAACAAATGTGGGCCACAGGAAACACAATATTAATCAAATTTCTCTAGAGAGAGGCAGAAGACAAAAATACTTTATTTCTTTTAATATTTCATCCTTTCTGTTTGCAGATTAACACTCTGCATGAACATCTACATGAACATGTAGAGCAGTGGTACATGTGTTCTTTGTGTTCCTTCACTTGGCACTTCCACAATCTGCCTACACAAACAGCCAGAGTGAGCCCTGGATTCCTGGCACATTAAAGATGATATGTTCCAAATTCTGCCTGCAGATATAAGGCTCATCACTGCTAGTGTGCCAGGGACTTGGTCTGCTCTGAGTGCCTTAAGCTAAGAATACTAATAAATTAAAAAAAAAACCTATATATTCTGCATTTGTTCACCTTCTCAGAGAAAGTTCACTTTGATTTGCAAACAGGGCAGATTAAAAAAACGTACAAATTGGCGACAAAATTCTCCATTGAAGTCTACTGAAGCAAAAAAGAAGGACTTTGTAGTATTTCAATAACTAAACATTTTTATAGTCACAGTTGACAGAAGATGGAAAGGTCCCAATTTAAATGCAAAGCAGAGGGTCGTACAACATAGCTGTTTAATAAACAAAACTTAGCAGAGTCTGGGAAGTCCTTTAAAGGAGAAGTACAGCCAAGGCGCATTTGGCTGTACTTCTCCTGTGGATCACAGGAGTGCAGGTCGTTCAGAACCATTTTTAGCAGACAGTTGGCTAAAGCCAGCTGTCGGCTGACGTCACAGAACTTGTCCAGACTTGGGAAAGATCGCAACCATATGGTCGGGATCTGCCCATATGCCTGGACTGCCAACCGGCTCAGCTTCTCAGCAAGTTGCTGAGAGGCTGAGCCGGCTGCTCCTGTCCCCTTCACAGCCTAGTGTTAGTCTCCAGCTCTCTGCTCAGGGAGCAGTGAGAACCATGCGATTGGTGGGTTTTGATCGCTCGGTTCTCTTAGAGCCGGTGGGGGTGAGATGCAGCATCTACAGTATCTCATAAAAGTGAGTATACTCCTCACATTTTTGTAAATATTTTATTATACCTTTTCATGTGACAACACTGAAGTAATGACACTTTGTTACAATGTAGGGAGGAAGGCATTTGACTGAGTTCATTGGGGATTCCTCGGAGCAGTGCTGCACACATTTGGCATCACTGGTTGGTTCCATTTGGAAATTTTCTCCCTCTACTCCACTCCCTCTGCTAAGGTACTTACCGCTGGGATTCTCCCTACCCCTTTAATATTTTGAATGGAACCCATCAGGAATGCCCATTATCCCCACTTATCTTCGACCTCCTAATGGAACCTCTTGCCACAAAAATTTGTGCCGATCCGCAGGTATTAATTTTTATGGTATGGAACAAAAAATCTGCCTGATGATGTGATCCTTATGGTCATGGACCCACTTTAATCCCTGATAGAAATCCAATCAATTCTTGTAATCTTTAGATCCATTTCCTATTATAAACTCAAGGCAATCAAATTCAGACCTATATATATCGCCAACCATCAGCACATAGATCAAAGTCATTTTTGCATTTACATGGGCCACCCAGTCCCTCCCTTATTTAGGTATCCAATTATCTCCTCATCTGAACTTTTCAACCTGAACTATAAACGTTTTGATTTAAACCGTCCCCAAGATCTACATTCGCTCCGCTCATTTGGATTATCTTAGTTGGGCAGAATAACTTACTTGATATGTCTGAGAGTTGGGACACCCCAGATACGCCATTAACTAGGCCACCCAAAAAAGGGGGCGTTGGTTTATCTCACATTTGTTCCTTTTACTATGCAACTCTACTAGACCAAATTTATTATTGGAGGCATCCCACCAGGGATACAATATGGTCCACCACTGGGAGACCTCTCTTTATCATCATTTTGAGCTAACAGGCTCTCTCTTGGCCATTAGTGCTGGCCTTCCTAACCCTGCCCTATGCACATAACATCCTTTAAGGCCTGGCATGCACTCTATATGCGGTCTTTGGAACATGTCCCTTGCGCAAGATTCCATTACCTATTGAACTACTACATCACTATATCACTATCTACCCGACCTTAAACTCCCTGGCAGTATGATTATGTCAGATTTTTTAATCTCAAGGCAGTACATTTCTTTGCATAGAAATTTGGCATTTATATTGTAAGCCTGTAATTCTTAGTAATAACACACTTAAATCTGTCCAAACAAGAGTCTAGTAGACATCTCGTGTATGATAAAGTTTGAAACATGAAATCATAAACTATAATATAATAAATAACTATAAATATTTATAAAAAAAATAATAATATAATAATAATAAAATTAATTTCCCCACAAATCACTATCGCTTAATTCTGCAAATGTTATAATTTACTATCGCTGTTTTCTAGCTGGTCTAAAACCGCTTTTGACGTAAAGGGACACTTTTTGGTTGCCATGGACAATCTCAAGTTTCCAGGCAGAAAGAACAGTTTCCTGACGCATCATGGCAGCACACACTAGGTTGGGACTCCACCCCCACAACCTGACAGGATTGGTTAGCTATAAATTTGAAGGAGAGGCACCCCACTTCATTCTCTTTTTTTTCCTTATCTGACAAGATTGGAAAGAAAATGGAAGCCACTGGTAAGAGGTGCCAGCATTCATGGTAGGTATGAAGGAGAGAAAAAAGAGTGCATATTCGCTAATCATGCGATTTCTGGTAGCCCTTCCAGGTCTGAATCTACCAATTCCAAGCATCACGGATGCTCCAGTCATACTTCGAGTCATGGGAGATCTAGGAGAAGTCGCTCAAGATCTTCATCTCGCTATCGTCACTCTGGTCGCAGCCACTCTCGTTATAGTCGCTCACACTGGAGTCGCTCATATAGAAGGTTACCTTCTCCCTGTCAAGAAAGGAGCTATCACACCCGCCCTGCAGCAAATGCTTGCTGGGTGTGCGGAGCTCCAGCTTTGCCAGACAAATTGGCCTGCCAGGCATGCTTCAATGAAGCAAACAGAGAAAAGGAATCTGATGTAAGAGAGGTGACTGACTTCATCAGAGAGTCTGTACGGGAGACTATCTTGGAGACATCACTTCCTGAACAAGACAAGTCCGGCCCAAGCACATCTTCCGTAGCTCAGAATCCGCCCATAGATTCGGATTCAGATTACGACAATGTTGATGTGGAGACCGCTACTGGATTTGACTTTACTCTAGTGGAGCCTTTCATAAAGTCAGTGAAGGAGGCCATAGGATGGAAGGAGGCGAAAGAAACCCCTCGCAAGGTTTGGAAGTACTATAGAGGGAACCAGAGTCCTTTCCCTTTATCGAGGAACTGGAAGATCTCATCAAGGATGAGTGGGAGAGAATGGACAAGAAAGCTAATCTGAATATTAGATTTACTAAACTGTATCCTTTGAAAGAACAAAAAGGTGAATTCGCTATCCCAACCCCCGGTGGTCGATGCTTCCTTGATGCGATTTGCGAGACACATTACTTTACCCATAGAGGATGCAGTAACTTTCCAGGACATGTTGGATCGAAAAATTTATCAAGACATGAAAAAAGCATATTGCACAGCAGGTGGCACATGTATACCTGTGATGGCATCAGCCGCAGTAGGAAAAGCGATTTCTGGTTGGTCTGCCAATATAGAGAAATCTGTTTGTGAGGGGGCTGACCAGGAGAAGATAATCAGTTCTCTTCAAGAATTGAAACTGGCAGGTGATTTCGTGGCAGAAGCTGCAGTGGATGTAATGCGTTCCTAATTTGTAATTCGTGGAGTTAACCTCTTTGGATCAAAGTTGGATTTGGCAATCTCCAAAGTAACAGGTGGAAAGTCGGGCCTGATTCCTTCTGACCGGCCTCTCAAACCATAAGAAGGGTCCTACCTTCAAAAGCAATCTCCTGGAGAGATACAGGAAGGCGAAGTCATACAGAACAGGTAGAGAATTCAAAAGGAATTGGAAGAATCCACAACCATCCTTTTTGAGACTTCAGAAGTCTAAGACCACCTCGTCAGGGGAAAACCAGAAGTCTTTTTGAGGGTGTGCCCATCCTACCTGGGAGAGTGGGAGCCAGACTCAAAAAATTTGAGCAGGTATGGAGGGAACACATAAAGGACGTGTGGACACTGTTCACAGTAAAGTATGGTCACAGATGGAAGTTTATAGAAGAAACACCAAAAAAACATTTTCAGTCAACCAGACTGCCATCTCCAGTCAAGATGAGATTACTGCTAAAGTATGAGGCGGAGCTAGTAATGAAGGGGGCACTATTGGAAGTTCCAATTTCCCAAAGAGGAAGGGGGTATTAATCCCCTCTATTCCTGGTAAGGAAAAAGACAGGCGACTTACGGCCTGTTATGGACCTAAAGGGACTCAACAGAAGCATTCAAGTAGAAGCTTTCAAAATGGAGAGCCTCCAATCAATTTTGTTAGCTGTAAACTTAGGAGATTGGATGCTTTCCGTAGAGTTATTGGATGCTTATCTTCACGTGCCCATACACTCCGCTTTTTCAAAAGTATCTGCGATTCTCAGTCAACCATCATCATTTCCATTTTCAGTGTCTCCCGTTCGGTATCTCCTCTGCTCCCAGGACATTTACCAAGACTCTTCTTCCTGTGATCGCATTCCTAAGAGAGAAAGGCCTGCGGCCCCATCATTATTTAGACGATATCCTGCTCTTAGCGGACAGTCAGGAAACACTGATTCTTCATCGAGATATACTGATCAACACGCTTTAAAAGTTTCAGGTGGTTGATCAATTGGAAGAAGAGCAGTCTTCAGCCCACTCAAAATATGACTTTCTTAGGGGCGGAACTCGACACGTTATTAAACAGAGTCAGTATACCTCAGGAAAAGATAGGGCCCTTATTACAGAAGATAAGGAGGCTAATGGCGGCAAGATATCTTCCAGCAAGAATCTAGGGTCTATGTCGGCCACTCTACCGATGATCCAATGGGCACAATGGTATATGGGGACATTGCAATACTCATTCCTTACCCAGTGGAGGGGAACATCAATGCTCCAGTCGATCACCATTCATTGAACAGTGAAGCAGTCAATTTGGTGGTGGATGCATACAGACAATCTAAGGAGACATAGACCGTTAGTCCACCCAGAACCCGAGGTGATCACCTCGGATGCCAACCAGTTAGGTTGGGGAGCCCATTATCGGAACCAGGCGGCTCAAGGACAATGGCAGTTCCAAGCAAGGGATCTGGTATTGAATGTCCTAGAGCTCAGAGCAGCCATGCAGGCTCTCCTAGCCTTTGGCCCATCCTTGAAGGGAAAGAATGTTCTAGTCTGGATGGGCAACAAGGTGGCAGTAACGTATATACAGAGACAAGGAGGTACCAGATGCAGTACATTGTTGGAGGAAGTCCGTCCCATCCTAGAATGGGCTCAGATATGTCAGAGGTTCCTTTCGAGAGCGGCGTACCCATCTGCAGAGGGAGTGGACTTCCTTCTCCATCAGTGGAACTTCCAATTGGGGTACATATTTCCACCAACGCCTTTTATTGTGAGGTTCCTATTGAAGCTCAGGAGATCTTCGGCATCAATGATAGTGATCATTCCTTTTTGGCCCATGAGGCCTTGGTTTACGACTCTGCTACAGCTCAGTCTGGGGGACCCACTACCTCTTCCATTATCACAAGATCTTCTTCACCAAGGTCAGTTCCTCCATTCAGCCCCAGAGATGGCCTGGATTTTGAGAGGATTAGGTTCCTAGAGCAAGGTTGCTCACAGGAGGTCGTTTCAACATTACTCCAGGCTAGGAAATACACGACTAATGTCACTTATGACAGAATGTGGGACAAGTTCATGTCTATGGCCCAGCAGAATGGTTGGGACCCTTTATCTCCAGAAGTGCCGCAAGTTTTGGAATGCCTTCAAGCAGGTTTTAAGCAGGTTTATCCAGAGGGCTCAATTCAAGTACACTCAAAGTACAGGTTTCAGCTCTTTCAGCTAAGACTGATGTCAAGTGGGCCAATCACCCTCTTCTTATACAATTTTTATAAGAGCGTGTGTCAAGATCAGGCTTCCAAGAAGACGACTTTTCCAGCATGGGTTTTATCGATAGTCCTGAAAACCCTATCAGAGTCTCCTTTCCATCCAGCTGATTCAATCACACTTAACTTTAAAACTAACATTTCTTATAGCTATCACTTCTGCTAAAAGTTTTGGAAATACAGACATTAATGATTTCAGAGCCATACATGGTCTTTTACCCAGACAGGGTGGTACTGAAACCCTCAGACCAATTCACTCCAAAGGTGTCATCATCCTTCCATTACAATCAAGAAATCAATCTTCCATTATTTACAGATAATCAAGGTCAACCACACGCTTACTACTATTAGAAATTATTTATCAGCTACGGTCTCTTTCAGGAAGACCGAAAGTCTATTAATGATTCCCCATGGGGGGAGAAGAGGCCAGATGGCATCATCCCGCACCATCGCATCTTGGTTGGTCAAGACAATCAAGAAAGCTTATGCCATTCAGAATCTGCCAGTACCCGGAGGCATCAGGGCTCATTCAACAAGGGCAGTGGCAGTTTCCTGGGCAGCGTATTGCAGAGTGTCTCCCGAGACAATTTGCAGGGCAGCTACCTGGTCCTCCAGGCATACATTTATGTCCCACTATAGAGTGGATTTGGCTCAGGTATCAACGGTAGATTTTGGAAAAGCTATTCATCGAGCCCATTCTTCAGCTATATAATAAACACTACTACTTTAACTTGCACCCACCCGACTGGCGAGTTATTTCCCAGTGTGTGCTGCCATGATGCATCAGGAAAACGGAAAATTGTATACTCACCTTTCCGTAATTTTCCTTTCCTGACGCATCCCCATGGCAGCACACAGCATCCCACCCCTTCTTTAGGATGATAGTTACAGAGAATGAAGTGGGGTGCCTCTCCTTCAAATTTATAGCTAACCAATCCTATCAGGTTGTGGGGGCGGAGTCACAACCCAGTGTGTGCTGCCATGGGGATGCGTCAGGAAAGGAAAATTACGGAAAGGTGAGTATACAATTTTCCGTTATATATAATATAAAACTGCATGCAGGGCACTGGACGAAGCACTAGGGACAAAAGGGAGGTGAAATGATTTTCCACCAGGCTCCACCCCCGTGTGTCTTGACACTTACAGGGAACGGAGCCTGGCACACAGTACATCGGGCGGATGATCCGGCGGGGGACACAGCGTGGGCACATTTAACCTGGATTCTGAAATGCAATCCTGAGTGTATGGTTTGGGGTTACTGCTAATGGTACTGAAATTTAACCCCGAGCCAAACTCGGGAATACCTCCAGGAGGGTTAATATAACACACTGGCGCACCCAAGGTATCTACTACCTCCACATCTTTTATGCATGTCAATCAATGAAACCTTTTAAATACATATGTATAGGCTATGCTATAAAAACTATGGAGGTCTTTACTTACACCTGAATATCCAACCTTCTTCATTCTTATACACTGCCAGGCAAGGTCCCTCTCCCACTACCTATCCACCAATTTTTTGCTAGCCGCACATATCCTAAAAAAGACATCTCATTGCTCCATTCTTACTTCAATGATGACTGCCCCTTATTCCCAAGTAATGACCCTGCATAAATAGGAGCTGGAGCTGGATGAATTATTTTATCCTCTGGCATGGCAAAAAGCATTTATGGCCACTTATGAGGCATCTCATTATTCCAACCATTGGAAACTTTTCTTTTATGGTTCTGTAAATCACTAAATTCATACTGGCGCCACTTTTTCTCTCTCATCTCGACCATTGCAGGAATACACATTGAACCGACTCCAACCCTTACACTCGTGTACATTGGGGCAAAGACCCTACCACCCAGCTCCAGATTTCCTATTATCCATTTTTTGTTAGCCACTAAAGTAAACATCACAAGATTATGGCAACCCCCAACCCAATTCTTTTGCTAAATCGATTGCTGATCTAAACCTTCAATGCGAGAATATATTTGCTGGTAAAAATCTACAACTAAAGACATTTTTGATGGTATGGTCCTTCTGGTTGTACCATCCCAAGTTCACAGTAACTATTTGTTGAATGGCTTATAAACTATATTGTCAAAAGTATTGGGCCGACTGCCTTTACATGCACATGAACTTTAATGGCATCCAAGTCTTAGTCCGTAAGGATTCATATTGAGTTGCCCACCCTTTGCAGCTATAACAGCTTCAACTCTTCTGGGAAAGCTGTTCACAAGGTTTAGTAGTGTGTCTGTGGGAATGTTTGACCATTCTTCCAGAAGCACATTTGTGATGTCAGGCACTGATGTTGGACAAGAATGACTGGCTCGCAGTCTCCACTCTAATTCATCAGAAAGGTGTTCTATCAGGTTGAGGTCAGGACTCTGTGCAGGCCAGTCAACTTCTTCCACCCCAAAATCACTCAACCATGTCTTTACAGACCTTGATTTGTGCACTGGTGTGCAGTCATGTTGGAACTGGAGGGGGCATCCCCAAACTGGTCCTACAAAGTTGGGAGCATGAAATTGTCCAAAATGTCATGGTATGCTGATGCCTTAAGAGTTCCCTTCACTGGGACTAAGGGGCCAACCCAACCCCTGAAAAACAACCCCACGCCATAGTCCACCCTCCACCAAATGATTTGGACCAGTGCACAAAGCATAAACACATGGTTGAGTGAGTTTGGGTGGAGGAACTTGACTGGCTGGTACTCAATAGAAAACCTTTGGGATAAATTAGAGCGGAGACTTTAAAGGCAGGCCTTCTCACCCAACATAAGTTCCCAACAAATGTGCTTCTAGAATGAGTCACATTTGTGGGAATGAGCACCATTGAATATATTGTGTTTTCATGCAACTCAAGTTGCATCAGAAATCCCACTTGTGTGAACCAGCACTGAAAGAACTATGCCAAGATATACTGTTACCAGTGCTGGAGATTTTTGTGCAGCCCTATGCTCCCCTAACCAGCAGATTTATTTTCCTGAAACCCTGGCTGCTGAAAAACATTGCCTTGCCAATGGCCTGACAAAGTAGATCTATTTTAACTGCAAAATGTGCCATTAGCACAAATAATAAATGTCACTGAATAATGAGTCTCTCAACTCTTATAACATATACAATTGAAGTAATTTGGTTACAGCCAGTATTTGTGTTATTCTGTATAATCCACAGTTTAAATAGTATGAAGCAAAATATTTTAATAAAAGTATTTCAGTGTCAATACAGTGTTTTTTTTTATATTGTTGCCAGATGCATTAGATGTAAGTAATATTGATTAACTTCAATACTCAAGCAACACACAAGACAAGACAAAGAATTAACTCAACATAAGATTTACAATACCTGCTGTGAATCCTTCCACAACCACCACTTTAAGGTTTTTAATTCAAACCCACATGGTTCACCATGGCAACTATATCTTAAAAACCAGGTTTGTAAGTAACAAAAATAAAATGAGTACTACATGAACAGAAAGGTGGCTGCTTTTATAACACTTCTATTAAGTTGCCAAGCGTATAGTAAATTGAAATCACTAAAAATATTTAACTACATTTCTGTTATTGTTACAACATTGTTACATAGTTAGTCTGGTTGAAAAAAGACCTAAAAGTCCTAGTTCAACCAATAAAAGAGAAAAAAAATATACACTCCTATATACACAATTGATCTTGAACAGTGGTTCCCAACTCCTGTCCTCAGGACCCACTAACAGGTCAGATTTTACATATTACCTTGGGGAGACTAGAATACCGCAATCACTGAGCAGTAAATTATATCACCTGTGATGTATTTCGGTTATCTTGCAAACCTGGCCTGTTAGGGGGTACTGAGGACAGGGTTGAGAAAAACTGACCTAGCCACTACAGCCTTGGAAGAATTTACCCCCTTCCTGACCAGAGCCATTTTTGCGATTTGTCACTGCGTCGCTTTAACTGACAATTGGGCGGTTGTGCTACGTGGCTCCCAAACAAAATTGATGTCCTTTTTTTCCCACAAATAGAGCTTTCTTTTGGTGGTATTTGATTACCTCTGCGTTTTTTTTGTGCTATAAACAAAAAAAATAGACAATTTTGAAAAAAAAAACGCATTATTTTTTACTTTTTGCTATAATAAATATCCCCAAAAAATATATAAAAGAACATTTTTTTATTCTCAGTTTAGGCCGATACGTATTCTTCTACATATTTTTGGTAAAAAAAAATCACAATAAGCGTTTATTGATTGGTTTGCACAAAAGTTATAGCGTCTACAAAATAGGGGATAGTTTTATGGCATTTTTATTGATAATTTTTTTTTAATAGTAATGTCGGCGATCAGCGATTTTTATCATTATGGCGGACACATCGAACAATTTTGACACATTTTTGGACCCATTGGCATTAATACAGAGATCAATGCTATAAAATTGTATTGATTACTGTAAAAATGTCACTGGTAGTATAGGGGTTAACCACTAGCTGGCACTGTAGGGGTTAAGTGTGTCCTAGGGAGTGATTCTAACTGTGGGGGGAGGGGCTGTGTGTGACACATTACTGATCACCGCTCCCGATTACAGGGAGCGTGATCAGTATCAGTGTCATTAGGCAGAACGGGGGGATGCTTGTTTACATTAGCATCTCCCCAGTCTTCCTCACCGTGAGACAATCGCGGGTATGCCTGCGGACATCGAGTCCGCAGGACCCGAGATTACGATCACGGAGCTCCCCGCGAGCCGCCTCTTAAAGCGCAATGTACAGGTACGTTAATCTGCCTGTACGCGCCCTTCTGCAGCAGTATATCTGCGTGAGGCGGTCAGGAATAGGCTAGAGGAAGGCAAAAAACCCCAGCAAAAACATGATCTAATTTGCTCCAGCAGGGGAAAAGAAAATCCTTCCTGATCCCCCAAGAGGCAATCGGATATTCCCTGGATCAACTTTACCTAGAAAGGTTAATATCTAGTTAGATTATGTAAATATATGGAAGAATCCAGGTCTTTTTTAACCACTTCAATGCCAGGCAATTTCACCCCTTCCTGTCCAGGACAATTTTCAGCTTTCAGCCCTGTCACACTTTGAATGACAATTGCAACACTGTACCCAAACTAAATTTTTAAAATTTTTATCCCACAAATAGAGCTTTCTTTTGGTGGTATTTTATCACCTCTGGGGTTTTTATTCTTTGCTAAACAAACTAAAAAAAGACCCAAATTTTGGAGAAAAAAAAAAGTTTTTCCTAGTTTCTGTCATGAAATTTAATTTTCCCCTTCACTGATGGGCACTGATGAGGAGGCACTGATGTGTAGAATTGATGGGCACTGATAGGCGGCACTGATATGCAGCACTGATGGGCACCAATAGGCGGCACTGATATGCAGCACTGATGGGCACCGATAGCTGGCACTGACAGACAGCTGTGATGGGCACTGACAGGCGGCACTGATTAACAGCACTGATGATGAGGTACTGATGAGGTACTGACAGGTGTTACTGCTGGGCACTGATTGACACTGTAATGGGAACTGATTGGCACTGTGGTGGGCACTGGCAGACTTTATTATTGGGGCACTGCTGGGCACTGATTGGCAGCTGATTGGCACATCTGATGGGGCTGTGCTGATAATCAAAGTATTGATTATCAGCCCAGACACCCCCCCCAACAGGGAGAGCCGCTGATCGTCTCTCCGTGACAGCGCAAACTGAGGAATGCCATTTACCGCCACTTCCTGGTTGACGCGATGATCAGCTGTAATTGGTCACAGCTGATCATATGGTAAGAAGCCTCTGACAGAGGCTCCTTATCACGATTGGAGATGTGGCATGTCAGACTGACAGGGGGGGTCTGTGCTGATTGATTATCAGAGCAGCCCCCCCGAGGATGTCCACACTGGACCACCAGGGATGCCACTAGGACCACCAGGGATGTCACCACCAGATATGCCACCCTAGACCACTAGGGTTGCCAATCAGTGCCCACAATGGATGCCAATTAGTGCTCACAATGGATGCCAATCAGTGCCCACAATGGATGCAAATCAGTGCCCACAATGGGCATCACTGATTGGCATAAAAAAATACATTCTTTTTTATTGAAAGGAAAAACAGAAAATCACCGCGCTATAATAAAAAAACCCCCTAGAAAGCAGCAGTTCAACTGTGAAATATTCACAACATACAAAAAACAAAGAAAAAACTGCGCTATACCATAAATGAAAAAAGTGCATAAAAGTCAATCAATGCAAAAATAAATACAAAATAACATCAAATTGCATCAAATCATAGTGGTACAAAATGATAGCAAAGTCTGTGAACTCAGAAATCCAGAGAGTCTTCTATAGAGATGGGAAGAGTCCCCTGATAGCTCTCGTGTGGAAAGGTAAGAAATAAACACACCCCTCACAGTGATCCTCCACCACCTATAATATGCGCTTACCAGATTGCAAGCACAACAGGCACGTATGTGAACCCAAATCCGGGTTATGCGGCTAGCAATAAAGCAATCCTCTGAGCCTCGTAATAGATGATAAGCATAACAAGTACGTAATAGACTGGTGTCCCGTTAGCAGTAGGGCGTCCCTCTATGCAGCGTAACTCCAAGCATGTAGAAGGATATTGCAACAACCCGAATTCAAGGAATATTATGAACCCAAGACAGTTCAATCTATAGATTGGAGGCGATGTGCCCAAAAATGGGAGGAATGAGTAGTGTCCAGGAGACGCAGGACTCTGACCAGCATAACCCTAAAGTTTGTCTTAAATACAGCCTTAGCAAAAGCCAAAAAGAAGTTCCCACTTGTATAGGAGATAACACTTTCTTATGTTGCATAAAAGGCACCAATAACGCCGCATTGATACACCTCCACTCCAAAATAAATGCGGCGTTATTGGTGCAGCTGAAGCTTACTATTTACCCTATCCAATCACATTGGATTAAAACCATGATATTTGGGCTTGGGAGCGGTCTGCATCCTTTACAGTGGCTGTTACCACCCCCCCTCTTTTGTGCAGTGTGTGGGTTCTTTGGCTAGTCATATACAGGTGCCTTTTATGCAACATAAGAAAGTGTTATCTCCTATACAAGTGGGGCCTTCTTATTGGCTTTTGCTAAGGCTTTATTTAAGACAAACTTTAGGGTAATGCTGGCCAGAGTCCTGCGTCTCCTGGACACTACTCACTCCTCCCATTTTTGGGCACATCGCCTCCGTTCTATAGATTGAACTGTCTTGGGTTCATAATATTCCTTGAATTCGGGTTGTTGCAATATCCTTCTACATGCTTGGAGTTACGCTGCATAGATGGACGGCCTACTGCTAGCGGGAGACTGGGACACAGTCCATTACGTGCTTGTTATGCTTATCATCTATTACGAGGCTCAGAGGATTGCTTCATTGCTAGCCACATAACCCGGATTTGGGTTCACATATGTGCCTGTTGTGCTTGCAATCTGGTAAGCGCATATTATAGGTGGTGGAGGATCACTGTGAGGGGTGTGTTTATTTCTTACCTTTCCACACTGGCTTTCACGGAGAGCTATCAGGGGACTCTTCCCATCTCCATAGAAGACTCTCTGGATTTCTGAGTTCACGGACTTTGCTATCATTTTGTACCACTATGATTTGATGCAATTTGATGTTATTTTGTATTTATTTTTGCATTGATTGACTTTTATGCACTTTTTTCATTCATGGTATAGAGCAGTTTTTTCTTTGTTTTTTATTTACTGAAAGTATTGTGGCTATATCTCCTTAGAAAACGTAAAACCTATGTGCAGCAAACATTTTCTTAGTTTGGAGTTTCTTTTAGTCTTGAGGCAAGAAAGATTATAGCCTCTGTCATGTCACTTACTGCAGTCTGTGCCCCAGACATATTTGTTTGATTCCCCCATCAACACAGTCAGTGTTCATGGGGGAATCCTTCCCGCAGTGCTATTGTATTCTACCAACAGGGAACGTGGGGAGCCTTCCTCACTGGCAGGGCACAATGATTAGTATTGCTGGCTATTGCTGGCAGCACTAATCATTTTGGAAAAAACTGACAGGCTGGTTATACAAACGTCAATCGATCAAGTGCCCTTACATGGATTGAAAATCAGCTGGTCTCTGCTGAACTGGTTGAATTTTGATCCATGAATAACCAGCTTTGGATTCAAAGCACCGTGCAATACAACCGTGCTTGGCTGACAATCCCCTTTTGTTTAAATGCTTATTGTCAAAAGATTACCTAAGGCTAGTACAAAGACAGACTGACAGACTTGACAAACATACAAAAAGGCATTTAAAAAATGTAAGATTTTTTCTATCAACTGAATTAAAATAAAGGGTTTATTTACAGCATATATGCAATGTGTTTATTTAGGGTGAAAGCAAATAAACTGTGGTGTATCCTACTGCATGTTGGAACAATGGCAAATTTAAGAAAATTAAAAAGACTGGTTGCTTATTCAATGGATAATGGTATCCACAATTATTATTCCTAAAGGATGTGTAATACTGTGATCCTGAGAGTTGGTACAACAATCTTTGTTGGATGAGGAAGGCATAGTTAATTTGAGGCAAAAATGTTTATTTTTAGTTAGCTGTAGTTTGTGAGAGGTTAAACTAATTGACAAATATTCTTTTTTGCCCTTGTTAAATGTGTGCTTTTCTAGGATTTTTTTCTTTTTCTGATTGCTATTGCACAATGCACTTATTCATTGGGAAAGTAAAATGCACACATCTAAAGTAGAAAGCCAAATTATCTATAGCTAATAATCCAATCTGATCATTCATCAGCAGACATTGCAAATTTGCCCTGATGTGGCCCCTGCATAAATGCTGCTAGCATTAGCACAACACCTCCGTCTTTGTGCAACCCCCCCGCCCCATCTGTGCCTCAGTGGTGGGAACAATAATAGGAGACAAATATGAAATAAACATACCTAATACCAAACCCACCCTGCATATCTGTCTCTCATCCCCCCTTTATCAAACCTGTGCAATTTTTATACGACCCTCTCCCCCTATTGCTGCTTCTGTAACATTAGGTGTAAGTCTTTCAAATACCTGAGCCAGAAGCCATAAACACATTATACTGCAGCACCTCTCTGTCACAAGAATGTGCTAAAAACCCTTACAATGTTGTGAGTTGTCACGCAGGAGTATAATAGACTGCGTACAATAGTGAGGTTTTTCACACACAGTTCTACCTTGCCAATTGTTAATAAACCTTTCACCTTTTCTTCATGCTACTCAAAGTGTTGGAATGAGCTAAAACCAAGTCTTTGGTTAGGTGATGTGACAATCTCTGGTACTTTGTTTTTTTTTTTCAATCAAGTAATTATTATTATTATTTTTGTATTATTAGACATTTAATACAATACCATATAGATCATACTAGGGACAACCCCAAAAGAGGCACCCTATAATATACATTTACTTGCATAAATTAAATCAAATTAAACTAAACCAAATCAATATTAATAAAAAAAATAAAAATAAAAAAATAAAAACAAACATAGTACCGCTCGGACTAAAATAACTAACACACAATCATATATTCAAAATAAAGTAAATATGATCGTACACAAAGGCATAAACATATTATGCTATAACAGCTCCCCTAAGGCGACATCCATTAACCCCTCTCCTGTAGACTCATTTCTCTTCACCTAACCTATTTAACCCTAATATCATTCACTTATGTATTTTTTTTTCAGTCCTCTATAATACTGAATAGAGCATTATGTAGTAGGTTACCGGGATCTATCCAATAGGACCATATTTTTTCAAATTTTTTGGGGTTCCTCTATGTTTATACATCAACTTTTCTCTTTTTAATATATAATTCAATTTCTCACACCATTGTTTATGGGTTGGGGGTATAGGAGAAGTCCATTTTTGTAAAATATGTTTACATGCTAAATATAGGGACCTAGTCCACATAGTGTGCATCTCTTCTGGTAATACTCCATCTGGGATTATTCCCAAAAGTGCAAGTTTAGGGATCTCTATCACTTCAGTAGAACATAATAAATTTAAAGTTTTAAAGACTCTTTCCCAATAACGATAAAGTTTGGGGCATCACCAAAGCATATGAGCTAGAGATCCATTAGACAAAGCACAACGAGGGCAAAGTGGTGTTATAGCTTTTCCCCATGCATAAAGCTTTTGTGAGGTATAATGAGCACTAAGTAAAATTAAAAGTTGAGTCAGCCTTTGGGATGGTGAGAGAGAGACCTCAGGTAACGCCTCCAATGCCCGAGCCCACTCTCCCTCATCCAAAGATTCTATATCACTTTGCCAAAAAGTAAAACTATTTACCTGTCTTCGGGTTCTATTTGCGATTTGTAAGACAGAATATAGGTCTCCTATTAATCCTCGTTTCGTACAAGATGTAGAAACTGCCTTAGATAAAATATTAGAGGGATTATATTGCAACTGAAATTTAGAAGTCTGACTAGGTAATGTATGACGTATTTAAAGATGCTGATAGAAAATATTATTCAATAACTGATAGCGTTCTTTAAGTATATTAAAAGGTAATAAAGCATCCCCTTTATATAAGTGATATAGAAATACTATACCGGCTTTCTTCCATTCTAGAAATCCAGGCAACTTATTTAATTGACATAAACAATAATTATACCATATAGGCGTGTGTCTTGTATAGCCTTTATGCTGAGTAATAGTTCACACTGCTTCCCATAATCTATGAAAGAAATGGAAAGTAGGAAACATTCTTTTATTATAAAATTGATGAGCCACTACCGATTGGACTAAGGGAGACATTCTAACTTGAGATAATATAATCTTCTGTATAGTCTTACGTTAGGTATCACAATTCCCCCACTATCCATCGCCAGTTGCAATATTTTGAGTCTGATTCTAGGTTTTCCATACTTTTATAAAAAATCCCTAAAGACAGAGTTGATGGTCTTAAATAACCACAGTGTCAACCATATAGGACAATTATGCAATATATAACAGTTGGGGCATACCCACCATTTTCACCAAATTTGCTCTCCCTATCACAGTCAATGGAAATTTACTCCATGTTTTACCTACATGCCGAAATTTAGCAATCAGAGGAACCAAATTCATGTCTATATATTCAGTAACTTTGAGAGTAATTATTACTCCCAAATATTTAAATGATGTAACCAGAGCAATCTGATGAGCCTGGTGCGGGAGCTCCAAGTGTGTAAGATCAAGGGTTAATATTACCGAATTGTCCCAGTTAATGGTAAACCCTGAAAAGGATCCACGAACGTCAATTAAAGACATAACTGCAGGCAGAGATAAAGATGTATCTCCTAGAAACACTAAGGTGTCATCTGAGTAGAGTGCCATTTTGTTTTCACCTTTGGGTCTCCGAAACCCCACAATATACGTGAAGTTACAGATAGCCACAGTGGTTCTAAGGCCAACGCGAAGAGGAGTGGAGATAGAGGGCAGCCTTGCCCTGTTCCTCTATACAATGAGAAGGGAGCCGATATATATCCGTTTACCTGTATCCTAGCGCTTGGGGAATTATATTAAAGTTGTATCCATTTTATATATCTAGGCCCAAACCTATATAGTCTTAAACAATTCCACAGAAAATTCCACTCTATACTGATGAATGCTTTGGCAGCATCAAGCTACAATATCACTCTATTTCCTATATTTTTTGTTGGCAGTTGCAGGTTTATAAATAAACGCCTAATATTACTAGCTGCGGATCTATTCAGGATAAATCCCGATTGCTCAGGATGAATTAATTTAGTGATATATTTTGACAATATCACCAATGCCCTTGCCAATAACTTAATATCTGACGTAAGCAAAGAGATTGTACGGTATGCATGTGGGTTACTTGGATCTTTACCATATTTCAAAATTATGGTAATTACTGCCTCTGTCATAGAGGGAGGTAGAGAGCTCACTTCGAAAGCATAATAAAAACCTCCAGCAGTTCGGGTAACAACACATCCCCATATTTTTTATAGACCTCCCCTGGGAGGCCATCCACTCCTGGTGCTTTATTATTAGAGGAGCTAGCTGCTGCAAGTTTTAGTTCATCCAACGTCAGCTTGGATCTCGCTCTCCAATACCTCCCTTTTATCATCTGATATGGTCGTAAGTCAATAGTGTCAAGGAATTTAGTCAAGTCTTCTGCTGAGTAGGCTACTCTACTTTTGTATAGAGCCTGATAAAATTTGCAAAATACCCCTAAAACCTTTGAGGTGGTAGACAGGTGCATGACAAAAAATGTGTTTAGTTTCGTTTTGATTCATTAATCTAATTATTTTGTTTAGTTCAATCTGGTTGATTCGTTCAACTCGTATTCGGAATTCGTATTCGGAATTTTCGAATTTTCTTTGAATTAACTGATTTTTTCGATCCAAAACACTCAAAATTTTTGAATCGGTCGAAATGAAAATGTTATATTGTTTTTGATTTGAATGCAGCAAAGTGAACAAAAGAAAAATCTTCATCAAATGATTACAATGACTCTTTAAATTACCTTTGGCTTAACAAAAACAGCATTATTTTGAAATTGTACTCTAATAACACACACAGGCTTTGATTTCAGCAATACGTGTAGTTAGAATATGCCTGGAGTTCAATGTAAAATTAAATTAGAAATTCAGTCCGAATTTTTGAAATTTGGACGAATTTCGTTTACATTATTCGGAGCATTTGGTAAAATTCATTGTAATTTGGGTATTTGGATATATCTGAATCTCCGAATAATGAAAAATTTGTCCCAATATTAATTTGGAATGATACGAAACGCACATATCTATGGGGTGGTATATACCCACTTATTTGGAGAGGATTGTATTGCAAGTATACTGTATGTGTTGTAGGCCGTTGAGCCTTCAAATAGTGGCCAATAAATGTCCTGTTCCCTCTCCCTCTTCAAAATATGGTTGTTGTAAAAAAAAAAATCTTTTATTTGCTGCCTTCTTCATAGGCACCATTGCATATTGTTGTTGACTTTGAAGCCATTCTGTTTGAGTATCTTTATTTGGATTAGCTATATATTGGAGTTCTGCTTGCATCATATTTTCAGCTAGTGTCTTTTCTCATTGCCTAGATCATTTTTTATTCTTTGATATCTGAACAATAAGAAGACCTCAAAAGGTAAGCTTTTAGCAAGTCCCAATATATTAAGAGTGAAACTGAAGGTTTATTAATGTTCCCACAAACAGCTAAATCTGTCATAATTCCTTCCAATGAAGGAAAAAGTGATAGCCAATATGGATTCACCTTCCATAAAGTACACCCTGGACTGGTCCTGAAAGGGGGCGTGGTCTGATATACCCCTAGCCACCTATTTAATATCACACAGATATGGCATCAAAGTGGTGGTTCCCAATGCCAAGTCTATTCTAGAAAGGGTTTTATGGGAACTGGAAAAACATGAGAATTGCCTACTTGTTAAAATACACTGTCTCCAGAGATCCGTTAACCCTATTTCCGCTACATATCTAGCAAAGGCTTTGAGATCTGAAGGTATTTGCCTATCCATTAAATGGTATTTATCTATTGAGGGGTCCATATAATTGTTGAAATCCCCTACTAGTAGCCATGGAATATCAGGTTTATCAGATACAAACCAAATAAATTCTTTAACCACTTCAGCCCTGGAAGATCTGGCTTCTGAATGACCAAGCCATTTTTTGCGATTTGGCACTGCGCTGTTTTAACTGACAATTGCGCGGTCGTGCAGCACTGTACCCAAACAAAATTGACATCCTTTTTTTTCCCCACAAATAGAGCTTTATTTTGGTGGTATTTGATAATCTCTGCGGTTTTTATTTTTTGCCCTATAAACAAAAAGAGAGCGACAATTTTGAAAAAAACACAATATTTTGTACTTTTTGCTATAATAAATATCCCCATTTTTTTTTTTAAAAGCACATTTTTTCTCAGTTTAGGCTGATATGTATTCTTTTACATATTTCTGGTAATAAAAATTACAATAAGTGTATATTGATTGGTTTGCGCAAAAGGTATAGCGTCTACAAAATAGAGGATAGATTTATAGCATTTTTACGATTATTTTTTCTTTACTAGTAATGGCAAAGATCTGCAATTTTTATTGGGACTGCGACATTATGGCAGGCACATAGGACACTTTTGACACATTTTGGAACAATTGCCATTTATATAGCGATCAGTGCTATAAAAATGCACTGATTACTGTAAAAATGTCACTGGCAGGGAAGGGGTTAACACTAGGAGGCGATCAAGGGGTTAATTGTGTTCCCTGTGTGTGTTTCTAACTGTAGGGGGAGGGGACTGACCTAGAAGAAATGACAGATCGTGATTCCTAGCTATTATAATGACAGCGGCTGGTCGGCAAGCGGTTAAAAATCTCTGGTACTTTGTACTATTAAATTTGGCCTACAGGAATGAGCATTATTATTTTACACAAATAGCAACTCTTGAAGCTATTAATACACAATCCTAAAATAAAGATATAAACTCTGGTCTAATGATGGATTACATTTAGAGTAGAAATATGAATGAATAGAACCTCTGTCAGTGCAGTGTAGAATAGTTATTGCCCTAATAATTGTTGTTCCCATCCATATATAGATTCAAGTATACCATCATAACAGTCTTCAGATAAATCATCCTCAATATAAAGTTGTGTTTGCAATATTGCACCTGGGACAAGAAATATATAGGAATGGATCTTCAACCTTGCAGTGTAAAGAAGTCATTCTAATTCATATCTAATTGTAATGAATTTATCTCTTATCTAGAGAGCACATATTTATTAAATTTGGCCTACGAGAATAAACATGGTAGGCTAATATAATGCAAATTGATTATGTTCTTTAAATTACGTGACATAATATTTTCTGTTTTTCAATGTTATTAATAACATGACAGGACCATCAAATTATGAGCTGAATTTAAAAAAAAAAGTACTAACTAAAGCTAAGCAGTGAATTTCAAAGAAAGATTAAATAGTGAAATTAATGTGTGTGTTGTTAAACTTTAATTGCAGATAGAAGATGTCCTGTTAATATTGGATAACACAGAGTACTTTACTTTAATATATATAATAATGCATTCTCTAAAAGCAAAACTTGTCAGTTTGGTACTGTAATTACATAATGAATTACAAATAAAGTTCATAAATTTTACATCTAAGGGTTTTTATGGAGTTAAAAAAGTAGGGAGATGTTAAACATCAGAGTCCCTATGCACTCAAACATCATCGGCCCCTGTTTGAACTAAATACAGGATCTATAAAATGTGTACTTGTACACATTTCATAGTGGTAAAATGTCATAATAAATTACATAATAAATTACAAACTTGAAGCATCAGCACCATGATCATGCAACATCAGCAGGGAGGCAGATGCTAGTAATGCATTTTAAACCCAAGCTTTAAACAGGTAAAAAAAGACACAATTTAATGCAGATCTGTATTCTTGTCTCAGTCTTTTGCCATGCTCTGCACAGCAGAGCTCAAACTGGTAGTGGGATAAGAAGCAGGAGCCAACCAGTTGTGCTAGCCTGGAAAGCAGAGCAGAGTAACATAGAGATGAGCTCTGCTGTTTCTCCTTTCACTGTTTAGTCACGGGCTGGGGAAGGGGTAACCTGTAACTTTTATTTAACTGCAGCAAAGAAAGATTAAAAATTACCACCTTGTCAGACAGGGAGTAGAAACCAGTAGAAACATGGTATCCAATGGGGTTGATTTACTAAAGGTAAATATTCTTTGCACTGTAAGTGCACCCACAAGTGAACTGCAGTTGCTCTAGATCTGAGGGGAACATACAAGGTCAATAAAAAACTGTATTTTTTTGCTTGCACATGATTAGATGATAGAAATCAGCAGAGTTCCCCTTCAAAGCTAGAGCAACAGAACTTGCAGTGCACTTGAAGTGCGCCTCTAGTTTACAGTGAATTTGCCTTTAGTAAATCAACCTCCCTGTGTTTGGAGGGGGCCCAAAAATTCCCCTTCACCAGGGTTGAGATGTGATGGATAGGGTTCCTGATACTGACTGTATTAAAATACTTTGGCTACTATATTTCTGCTGGTTGTTTTACCATGGTCTGGAATAGAAAGGTTATTTGGACTTATGAACTGATTATTTGGCACTCTGATTCTTCTGCTTATGTAAACGTCTCAAGTTGGGTGTATCTCGCTTCTGTTACATAATGGGTTTATGTGAAATCTCCATTAACAGCTGTAAATAATATTGCAATTAGATATATAATTCAGTTAGAAGGAAATATATTTAAAGTATTGAGTGTTGTGTTGGTGTTGCGGTAATTACTTCAACTTCAAAGGTTGTCTTTTTGTTTTCCCTGATCACATCTTACCTGGGTAGTAAACAGCCTTTTTTGACTCATCCTGCGCCCAATATTCATTTACTAGATACAGTGACCAATTAGGGAGAATTCTATTAGCCACAGTACAGAAAGGAGGGACGGGATATAATGCTTTGTGACCAAGCCAAGTCCCTCTTTGGTGTGGGGACAGACAGCAGTCACCAAGGGCCGACCTGAAGTTAACAGGTAATCTAACGCTATACTTGCATCTTATATTGCATTGTAAATATAGTTGTGATGGGTAATTAAATATCATGTAAGCCAGGGGACCTACACCGTACCTTGTGTTGTAAATACTGTCTGGTGTGTAATTTGTATATGTTATGTAACCCTATAAATAAATGTCTATTGCAGATGGAACTACCTCTTTTGTGTAAGATCTCTCAAATCTAGATATGTATATGTCTATACTACAATGATTGAGGTGTATGCACATAATCACAAAAGTGTTGCCTAGTTTCTGTGAGACAATTCCCTCGCTTAGTGTTTTCTGAGTGGCCCAGATCCACTTATCAAGAACCAATATCAACTTGAAGAAAATCTAACAATTCTATTTATGTTTTATTTTGTATGCATTCTGTGAATTTAGCGGTTTGCCTGGAGTTTATGTGATCCAGGAGGCTGTATAGTGTGGGCATTATGGCGCCACCCACCCCAAGGTTCCCGGGTTCTCCTGCTCTTTCCAGGAGTATGGGACCATGTCAAATGATTTTATGGTTGAGAACATCCATTACCCAATCTCCTCTGCTGTCAATGAAGCCAGAAGTGCTCATCTCTGAGCGCTTTCTAGTTCAGAGCTGTCATTTCTCTGCTTCTGTATCAGGGGAGTAACTAATTAAGCATGATCTGTGATGCAGGGTTGGGTAGGGAAGACATTGGTGATCTAACAGACCCCTGATGTCGCCATAAAGAGGACCTGTCACCTGCCCAATGCTATCACATAGAGGTCTTGTTGGCCCCCTTGTTATAGCAATACAACTAAATGAAAAAGATAACAATTAAAAAAAAAATCTAAAAAAATGTAGTAAAACTAGAAAACACCCTCTCACCATGCACACATCTGCAAATACAAATGCAAGCTAGGGTGTACACATGTATATAAACAGCAATTGCATCACACATGGTATATATCACCATGAATGTTAGAGTGAGGGCAACAATTCTAGGGCCATCGTTTCTGGATTTGCTCTGAACTGATCTAGGCATTTAAAGCATCACCTATTGATATTTATGGATACACATTTTTTTAACCATTTTTTGGGCACACCTAGTTTTGAGGATTGACACATTTAATATTTATTTACTCTACAGTGTAAAAGAATGGTGACTAAATTTTTGTTTGTATGCAATAAAACGTATTTTAGTGTAATTTTTCCTGAAATAAAAGATTTGATAAATTGCGTGCAAATATTACACAAATCAAAAGATTGCAATCACTATATTTTTGTTTTTTACAAGGTATCTGCTTTTCAGAAAATATATATAATGTTCTGGGATTTTTAAGTAATTTTGTAGTAAAAAAATGCAGATTTTAACACGTGCAAAAAAAAAAAAAAAATCCCTAGAAGGAACTAGAAAAAAAAAAAAAGATTGTTCTTTTGAATTTTTTTTTCTAATCTGATTAAGAAGCACCATAGCGTTGCAACCATTACAGATTTCTAACCCTGACTTGGAATTTGGCCAATGATGAATAAAAATAGGATAGAAAATGGATAACTCTAATAGCAGTTTTTGCAAGGTGCTGCAACAGCACAGCAGAATTCTGAACAGGGCAGGGAACTTGATGACAATAATGGGGGGTTACACACATAAAAAAAGAGAATATACTTTCTCAAAAAAATCTTCATTGGGAAGGATTTCTTCCTTTTGTATAGAAACATATTAGCTATATGTTTACGAAAGCCGGTAAATAATAGGTGCCATTAATCTGTTCAGCAGCATTACAAGAGGATCACAGCAATTCATTATATACTACTTATGTAAATAAGATAAGGAACTACATTTTTTTCTGGCGAACATGATTTGTTGTCGCATTATAATCTGACATGTGTTCTATATGTTTTGCATGCCAATCCAACACAGTTTGTCACAGGAAGTGTAATATATTATTATGCCATATGCTGCTCTTAATGTCAAATAGCTTTTAGAGCAATTTGTTTAAACAGTTAGAAGATTCCTGCTGAATTGTTCTACGATTTGGGTTGAACATGCAATTAAGTAGAAAGTGCCAGCATGAGGTTACTTAGTAAAGGTGGTTCAAAGGTTTGGTTTGTGCTAGGTAACTGTATACAAAACACACACATATACACACACACACACACACACACACACACATACACATATACACACACATTCGTGTATAAAAAATTATAGAAGCAGGAGGGTGTGTCCCAGTAAAAATGCACACATTATGAAAAAGCTTCCACTGACATGAAATAACTATCCAGGATGAAAGGGGAAGAATGGCAGCTGTGGAGGAGCAATGAGAATGATAGGTGCATTTGACTCGTTATAGACTGCATTGGGAATAATCCATAAATGTCAATTAGTGTAGAGTAAGCCTCCCATTTGAAATATTTTTTTGAGTTTCTGTAAGAACGTAAAAAAAAAAACTTCCCATAATGAACTTGGTTTGTAAATACCCTGGATGTACTGGTATATGAAAATCATTATCACATGATTACTTTCAATGTACATAAAAGCCTTCATTGTTCAGGCCATCAGAATGCAAGGTGAAGTCCCACTCTCAACTATTTTTAATGCTAAAAAAGCTTTAACTGCTTTAATGCTAATTTTTTTTCTTTTTTTTTTTTCTTTGAGATTATAGTATACAATCCATAAACAATAAGGTCCACGGGCCTATACAGTAAAATTTTTTATTCTGCACACAAATGAAAAATTAAGCTGCAGCTTTAGCTTTTATAACTAGAAGAACTCTGCTTGCCAGTACGTAGAACAAAAACATATAGAATAGGCTGCACGTAGTGAACTCAGAGGAGAAAGGAGCGTGATGTATATTGGCACATAAACAAATAAAATTATTCCTGCGCTACCATGTACAGAGGAAGGGATAAAGTATAGAGATAATGAATATATTACTAGGAAAAGCTGCCTGCTCCAAATAGCGTACACCCTGCCACTATAAATAAGTATCAATAAAAGTATGGTGCTGCGCTAATCCATTTGAAAACTGTGTAGACCATACATACGTGAAAATATAAAAGAATATAAAAAATATAAAATCTATATACAAAAAGTATTGTATACAAAAATTATTAAGGTGCTGATCTCTATAGATCAGGATATCTGGAAAATATATAAAGTGACTTGTGCTATACTGACGTACTGATGTAAGACATAAACATGTGGAAAAAAAAGCATGTGATAAATATCATGTGCAGAAAAAACACAAATAAATGCAGTCCCAGTAACTGATTATAATAAAATTACATATGAATAATGTGCAAGCCAAGCACACAGCAAACGGACACAAAAATAAAGTGACTAGTGCAAACAAACAAGGTGTCAGTGACAACTACCTAAAAAAAAATTTGTGACAATGAACTACAAAAAGTCCACAAATAAAAGTGCAAAAATGGTGATCCTCTTTTGGCAATTAAGGTGACTAGCACAAATAGTGATATTTTCTTTCTTCGTGTAACACACCACACATCGGTGGGCAGTGGCCCCTTACCTGTAGGTAATGGGGTAACAGCATTAGCCAATTTCAGGCATGGCGGCCTTTAGGATGCAGGGATGAAAAAGACTTCAGAATGACAGAGTGCCAGCTTCAAACCAGTAGTGGGGACAGCAAACCTTGGTATTATCCTTGCTGGCCTTTTATGGGAATTGCGTCCCTCCGAGTGTTATACCAGGGTCATCAGATGGGGAAAAGAGCTAAAGGAAGATCCCACAATAGTGTAATATTGTTTGATAATCAGCAGGGTTTATTTAGACAATAGTAGTACTCACATAAAAGCAGTGACATAAAGCATCAATCTGACGAGCGGCGGGCTCGTATCTCCAATAAACATAAAGTGCGGGACGGGAAAGGCACTTTATGTTTACTGGAGATACGAGCCCGCAGCTTGTCGGATTAATGCTTTATGTGAGAACAGGATTGGATGTTGGATGGTAGCAGAGCTTCATCTCCTTACTAAGCTAAGGGACTTCTCTCACAAAATAAAAATTCCATTTTATTGGTAAAACCTAATGTAACCTAATGTATTAGTATTTACCTTTATTGATTTATTAATAAATGAACCTAAGATTTTTGTAATTACCTGTTTTGAAGTGGATCTTTCATACACACACACACACACAGCCTTGGAAAAGTATTCATACCCCTTGAAATTTTCCACATTTTGTCATGTTACAACCAAAAATTAAATATATTTTATTGGGATTTTATGTGATTGACCAACACAAAGTGGCACATAATTGTCAAGTGGAATGAAAATGATAAATGGTTTTCAATTTTTTTACAAATAAATATATGAAAAGCGTGGCGTGCATTTGTATTCAGCCTCTCTGAGTCAATACTTTGTAGAACCACCTTTCGCTGCAATTACAGCTGCAAGTCTTTCTGGGGATGTCTCTACCAGCTTTGCACATCTAGAGAGTGACAATTTTGGCCATTCTTTGCAAAATAGCTCAAGCTCTGTCAGATTGGATGGAGAGTGTGACAGACTCACCCGGGACAGAGGCTATTGGAGGGGACTGAAAGCAAGCCTCTTGCCTACAGATTATGAGCCCTGGCATTTGGGGTACCCTTGAGGTGTTGTTACTTTGGCTTCGGGTCCTTGTCCCCAGGACACACAGACTCTGGGGACCCTGTATTTGCCATATTAGCAATAGTGACTGAGTCATACTGTTGGGACTCATACTGTGAGGAGATGCTAATATCAACTCCACTCACCTGTCTGATGTCTGCTATAACATGTTTAATGTAAATGAGTCTAGTCTGACTTACCACAGGTTCTAAGGGTATTCCACATACTGTTGTTTGTTCTAATTAACCCTGTGTTGATGTTTATGGTAATGTGTATTGAATAGTCAATGGCTAGGAGATGAACAGTCTACTCCTACTATAGTTTGTTGATGACTAGGCTGAGGAGGGGGGGAGATCACTGTTTGTATTGTTAATTGTAATGAGCTTCTGCTATTGTGAGAAAATGTCCTGTGGTTGTACTTATGATAGTGTATAATGTACTGTGTGAAGCTCGGTGACCCCAAGTCTGGGCAAAAGTTCATGTCTCAGTCATCTAGGCTGGATAAAGGATTAGATAATTAGCTCATGTTAATTAGGTTAGGCTTTAATCATCCTGCTGTATATATTTGTGAGAGATCTCAAATAAAGTTTAGTCCATGTTAGCAGTGAAACAAGTGTCGCCTTGTTTTGTGCTTATGAGTGGTTGGAATATCGGATATCTGTATCCAGACTGGGAGGAGGTGGTATACTGACAGAAGCACTCAAGTGGAGTGTGGGGCGTTCCGTGACATTGGTGGCAAGCAGCGGGATGCTTCCTGCAGTCTGGGACATCCAAACTTCCACCTGGATCCAAGATCAGCATAGCAGACTTCAGTCACCCCAGCGGAGATATGGACCTGGCATCAGAGTTCCCGGGGCTGCTGCAGATCGTCCTTTCAACATACACCAGGACCGTGTCTGAGGATGAATACCTGGAGCTCAGGCAGCAGATTCAGGTGGAGCTTTGGATTGGAGCCCTCCAGCTCGCTGGTATAAAACCTGGGAGAGCGGCCCCAGGAGCAATGGGTGACTGAGTTGGACAGGCTGGTCCAGCAGGAGATAGAACTGGACAATCATTATCGGGCTCTGCAATGGCACGCAGAGCAGGGATATTTAGGGGAGACAACAGAATGCTCTCCGGAGGGATATGACTTTGGAGGCCCTGGATTGCTGTGGGAGAGCCTTACAGATCATTTTGTGTTTGGCGATAAAGGGGAACCTGACCTTGAGGACCTGCGAGAATATAGAGAGGCTATGCTCGGTCTTGCAGGAGTCTCAGAGCTCAAACCTGATCTGGACCATTTGCTAAGGAAGGAACAGCATCTGGAAAGGGCATACAGGAAACTGCTAGAACACATTCAGCAGCATGCCAGAGAATCAGGAGTGGAAAATCTGAAGATTGCCGTCCCCAAACCTGAAGTGCTGACAACAGGTCAGAGCTCTGCTAACCTCTGCCCAGCACTAATAGCATCTTCTGGGTTCCATGGGCACGAGATGGTGAACCTCTATCCCCAGACACCAGTTGCAGAGACAGGGGATTTGATAGACTTTTCTTCTGAAGAAGAACAATCTGGTGAGGCCCCAGCAGAAGAGCTGGTATTAGGGCCAAACTTTACTGTGCTCTGCCCAGCACCAACAGCAGTATCTGTGGAGTTACAAGCAACTTCCCCAGCTGAAGTGCTGGTCACCAGACAGAAGGGCCAAGACCTCTTCCCCACACCTGTAGCAGTTTCGGAGGCTCAGGGTGAGAAGTTGGCAATCACTTCCCAGCAGCAGATACAGGGGGAAAAGGGAGAGGTGTTCTTCGTCCCTCCCCAACAGTTGGCCAGGGTGGAGGAAGCAATCTTTCCTCCCCAGCAAAGATCCGTGCACCTGGGAGACAGTACCACAGACATGTGGTCCCAGCAGCGAGATGAGGGAATGGAACAGGAAGCAGCCGGCTCACCTCCCCAATGGCAGCTGCACAGTTTGGGAGTGAAGGAATCCAGCCTCTGCCCCAACAGTTAGCCAGAGCAGAGGGTGTGAAGTCCCCAGCAGAAGTGCTGGCAACAGGGCAGAGTGCTACCAACCTCTGCCCAGCACCGGCAACAACTGTGGAGATCCAGGGAGCCGGGGCAGTCGGCCCCTCTCTCCGGCGACAAGCTGATGTAGTGGAGCTGCTACTCCCAGCTGAATTGCTGGCAACAGGGCAGAGCACCGCTGGCCTCTGCCTAGCACCTAGTGTCTCTATACAGCTTCAGGAAGCTGGGGTGATTGGCCCCTCTGCCCAGCAGCAGACCGAGCCCAGGATTGTTAAAAATCACCCAGCTGAAGCGCTGGCAGCCAGACAGAGTAAATGACCTCTGCCCCACACCTACTGAGGTCAACTATTCCTTGCAGCCAAGAAAGAAGATCATGCAGGAAGACTATGTAAGTTCACTCTGCCTGACTAACACATGTCCAGACCAGGTGGTGGTCTGGGACCTTGTTAGTCAACCTCTGATGGGGGAGAAATGTGAAAGACTCACCCTGAACAGAGGCTATTGGAGGGAACTGAAAGCAAGCCTCTTGCCTACAGATTATGGGCCCTGGCATTTGGGGTACCCTTGAGGTGTTGTTTCTTTGGCTTTGGGTCCTTATCCCCAGGACACACAGACTCTGGGGACCTGTATTTGCCATATTAGCAATAGTGACGGAGTCATACTGTTGGGACTCATACTGTGAGGAGATGCTAATATCAACTCCACTGTCTGATGTCTGCTATAACATGCTTAATGTAAATGAGTCTAGTCTGGCTTACCACAGGTTCTAAGGGTATTCCACACATTGTTTGTTCTAATTAACCCTGTGTTGATGTTTATGGTAATGTGTATTGAATAGTCAATGGCTAGGAGACGAACAGTCTACTCCTACTATAGTTTGTTGATGACTAGGCTGAGGAGGGGGGAGATCACTGTTTGTATTGTTAATTGTAATGAGCTCCTGCTATTGTGAGAAAATGTCCTGTGGTTGTACTTATGATAATGTATAATGTACTGTGTGAAGCTCGGTGACCACAAGTCTGGGCAAAAGTTCATGTCTCAGTCACCTAGGCTGGATAAAGGATTGGATTATTAGCTCATGTTAATTATGTTAGGTTTTAGTCATCCTGCTGTATATATTTGTGAGAGATCGCAAATAAAGTTTAGTCCATGTTAGCAGTGAAACAAGTGTTGCCTTGTTTTGTGCTTATGAGCGATTGGAATATCGGATATCTGTATGCAGACTGGAAGGAAGTGGTATACTGATGGAAGCACTCAAGTAGAGTGTGGGACGTTCCATGACAGAGAGCATCAGTGAACAGCAATTATCAGCTTCTCAATTGGATTTAGGTCTGGACTTTGACTGGGCCATTCTAACATATGAATATGCTTTAATCTAAACCATTCCATTGTAGCTCTGGCAATATGTTTAGGGTCATTGTCCTGCTGGAAGGTGAACCTCCGCCCCAGCCTCAAGTCTTTTGCAGACTCTAACAGGTTTTCTTCTAAGATTGTCCTGTATTTGGCCCCACCTATCTTTGCATCAACTCTGACCAGCTTCCCTGTCCCAGCTGAAGAAAAGCATCCCCACAACATGATGCTACTGCCACCATGTTTCAAGGTGGGGATGGTGTGTTCAGGGTGATGTGCAGTGTTAAGTTTTCCGTCACACATAGCGTTTTGCTTTTAGGCCAAAAAGTTGAATTTTGGTCTCATCTCATCTGACCAGAGCACCATCTTCCACATGTTTGCTCTGTCCCCCACAGGGCTTCTTGCAAACTGCAAACAGGACTTCTTATGGCTTTCTTTAAATGATGACTTTCTTCTTGCCACTTCTTGCCGTGAATATATACACGGAAAAGTTCACAAAGATATCAGTAGCCCACGCAGGGGGGTTCCACCATTACTGTATCTTGCACACTCAATACTTTAGCATCCTGGCTTACCTAGCCTTAGCCTAGGCCTTAGGTCCGCTCCTCAGAACAAAAGTTTCCTAGAGTTAAGCTCTATCCTAGCTTACTCTAGCTAGCTTACTAGCGCCTTGCTGCTCTGTCACCAAGTACATCTGCCTCTGCAGACATGCATGCTCTGGCTGCCCCATGCAGCATCTGACTCCTCTCAGAGGAATGGGAGTCTGACTTCCTTTGCACAGACCTTCTGTCTGTTGGGTGAGGCCCTGAGCCATAGTCAGGTCACAACTAAATAGCCCAGCACACAGCAAAACTTTATTGCATCTGAATACCCAAACACTTCAAAATATTTTTTTTGAATCAAGTAATTTTTATTAGCAATTTTTCAATAACAAAAAACATCTGTTATAGAAAACAATTCTTGTCATAAAGAACAAATACTTCACATAATGGTCAATTTAGTTTAAAATAAAATAAAACAAGAAGAGGTATACTTTAGAATAAAAATCTAAGACTCTGAGATCATCCACATCACAGTTATGCTGTATCACATTCTAGAACAGTTATCTTACAGCGAAAGGTTCCTATTCGAACACTCCAAAAAACTCCCTTTAGATAACTAAGGCAGTGCTTCTGTAACATGATAAGCAGTGCAGACCACCTACCCCATTTACAAACTAGCTGTCTAACTCTCCATATCAGCACCCAAAGATAAGTGATATATGTGTTGATTCATTGGAACCCAACCAAGTCCATGTTTTTCAGATTTTTTTAGGGCAACCCTATGTTTATAGGTTAAGGCCCCTTTCACACTGCTGCTACTTAAAAGTTGCGCGATTTTGCCGCCACAATTTTTGACGCGATTTTGTTGTGATTTGAAAGAGTTTACAAGACAAGTATAGGGACCCTGTCTGCATTAAATGTATTTCAACCGGGAACACATCTTCCCAAATGACTCCCAAAAGAGCAAGTTCCTAACAACACCCAGGCAGAACAAAGGGAGTTGATTGGCATGTAGAGCAAAGTGGTTGTTAACCCACTAAGTAAACTTTACACCATCTTCTCTGTTTCCTAATGTAATCTGCTCCTGTGTCTGTGCCTTAAAAAAAATGCAGCTATATACCTGTTTTCAGAGCGCCGAAAGGCACTCACGTGACCTGCCAGCTCTCTCCTCTCTCGGCCTGACAGCTGCAGCAGGCGGGGCTGAGGATCCACCCGCTAACATCAGTCAGGAGGAGAGGAGAGAGAGGCAATGGGTCACGTGAGCGGCAAACGGCACTTTGAAAACAGGTATATAGCTGCACCCTATCTGGTGCTTCCTGTCAAGGCGGTTAGACAGTGCGTGAGGATACCCTACAACATTATTACATAGCTATCCATGAAGCTATTACCCTTAGCTTGACAGCCATTAGTAAAAGGACTGACTTGTCCTAATTAATAGTGAAACCTGAGTGGGAACCATATGTGTTAATAAGGGACATGACTTCAACTAGTGATAATGAGGTGTCGCCTAGAAACAACAAGGTGTCATCAGCATATAAGGTTAATTTATATTCCCCCATAGACCTACAAAAACCAGTAATATCAGAGATATGGGGAATGGCAGCTGCAAGTAGCTCTAAGGCAAAGATGTGAGGCGACAAGGGACAGCCTTGTCTTGTGCCACGTTGTAATGGAAAAGGGTCTGAAACATGGCCATTAACCTGTACCCTAGCTACTAAGTAGGAAAAATGATATGTCTCTTCCTCTAGTCAGTTCTATCCCCCCAGTTAGAGCACACCGAGGGAACACATATTTAACCCCTTGATCGCCCCCTAGTGTTAACCCCTTCCCTGCCAGTGACATTTACACAGTAAACAGTGCATTTTTATAGCACTCATGGCTGTATAAATGCCAATGGTCCCAAAAATGTGTCAAAAGTGTCCGATCTGTCCACCACAATGTCGCAGTACCGCAGATCACTGCCATTACTAGGAAAAAAAAAAAATAATAAAAATGTCATAAAAATGCCATAAATCTTTCCCATAGTTTGTAGACGCTATAACTTTTGCACAAACCAATCAATATGCGCTTTACCAAAAATATGTAGAAGAATATATATTGGCCTAAACTGAGGAAGAAATTAGTTTTTTAAAAACATTTTTGGGGATATTTATTATAGCAAAAAGTAAAAAATGTTTTTCTTTACTTTTTAGAATTTCTTTTTCAAAATTGTCGCTTTTTTTATTATAGCACAAAAAATAAAAACCACAGAGGTAATCAACTACCACCAAAAGAAAGCTCTATTTGTGGGAAAAAAAAGGACGTCAATTTTGTTTGGGACAGCGTCGCACAATTGTCAGTTAAAGTGACGCATCGCCATATCGCAAAAAGTGGCCTGGTCATTAAGCAGCCAAATCTTCTGGTCTGTAAGTGGTTAATAAAGGACTTGTCCCAAGCTGTCTCTTGTCATTTTTAACATTTTGACACTTTTTGGTGAATGAGTAGGGGTACAATGTACTCGATACCTATTCACATAGGGGGGGCCGGGATCCGGAGGTCCCCTTGTTAAAGGGGGCTTCCAGACTCAGATAAGCCCCTGCCCACAGATCCCCACAACCACTGGGCAAGGGTTGTGGGGATGAGGCCCTTGTCCCCATCAACATGGGGACAAGGTGCTTTGGGGGCGACCCCAAAGCATCCTCCCCATGTTGAGGGCATGTGACCTGGTATGGTTCAGGAGGGGGGGTGCTCTCTCATCCCCCCTTTTCCTGCAGCCTGCCAGGTTGCATGTTCAGATAAGGGTCTGGTATGGATTTTGGGGGGACCCCTACGTCATTTAAAAAAAAATTGCCGTAGGGTTCCCCTTAAGGGCCTGGTATGAATTTTGGGGGGGCCCTGCAGCATTTTAAAAAAATGTGGCACAGGGTTTCCCTAATATTCATACCAGACCTCAGTTCTGGTATGGATTTTGGGGTGACATCCAGGCATTTTTTTTTTTTTTTGGTGAGGGGTTCCCCTTAATATTCACACCAGACCCAAAGGGCCTGGTAATGGACTGGGGGCACCCATGGCATTTTTTTCAATGATTTTTATCTCTATTGCCGGGATCCAACAATTTATTACAGCCGTGAGCAGTTTTAAATTACTTTTTTCCTTTAGAAATGTAATTTTGCTGTGGTATTGTTCTAAACATGGGAACAATGTGCCACTTTACAGGCATACTAAGGACACCCCCCAGGCATGATCAAATATTCAAAAGAATATTTCATTCTTATTGTTTCACTTTAAGCGTTATTAAAATCACTGCTCCTGAAAAAATGGCCATTTTTAAAACTTATTTTGCTTTGATACATGTCCCCTGGGGCAGGGCCCAGGTCCCCATGCCGTTTCTTTTTCAATGATTTTTATCTATATTGCCTGAATCAGACAATAAATTACAGCCGCAAGCAGTTTTAAATGAGATTTTTTCCTTTAGAAATGTAATTTTGCTACAGTATTGTTCTAAACACGGGAAAGATGCGCTACTTTACAGGCATGCTAGGGACATCCCGAGGCACAATATTTAAAGGCATATTTCATTTTTATTGTTTTACTTTAAGCATTATTAAAATCATTGCTCCTGAAAAAACGGCCGTTTTAAAACTTTTTTTGCATTGATACATGTCCCCTGGGGCAAGACCCGGGTCCCCATATACTTTTTATGACAATAACTTGCATACAAGCCTTTAAAATTAGCACTTTTGGTTTTTCATGTTGGTGTCCCATAGACTTTAACGGTGTTCCACAGCTTTCGAATTTGCAGCGAACAACGCATAATGTTCGCTGTTCGGCAACTAGGCGAACACCCGATGTTCGAGTCAAACTTACATTCGACTTGAACATCAGGATCATCCCTGTTAGGTACACTCATAGCTATGGTTTGTATTTATTGTAGAGTTATAGGCTTACCCAAGGCTGCCATATTAGCAGCAGACAAGATTGGCAAGTCAATAGGAACAATAAACTTGTTCAAGTCCTCAGCAGAGTAGAACAGCTTACTACTATACATTTTTTTTTAAAATCACTAAATATTGGAGGTTATTTCCAGAGTGGTATGTACCGCCAGTGGTTTTTGAGCCTTTACTATGGTGGCTAATAAATGCCCAGTGTTTCCCCCCTCCTCAAAATAAGGGAAGCAGAAGCATAGAATTGTTGACTTTGAAACCACTTGTTGGGATTATGGAGCATGATTATTGATATATTGGAGTTCTGCCTGCAAAGCCTTGTCATCTAAGGCTTTCTTGCTTCCTGGACTTTTATTTACTCTTCTATTCTTAGTTTGTGAAATGAGGCCTTATTAGCAGTACCATAAACAGGAAAATCTATCATTATACCCTTCGAGGAGGGAAAAAGATAACCAATAAGTTTTGACTTTGCATACCATATAACTGAATAATCACTTTATAGTCAACTTTTAACTGGCAAACTGAGCATTTCCCCTTAGTAGTAGTTGATTAGTATCTAGGAGAACCAAAGGCTCCTGACAAAACCTACAAGTGTGGCCCTACAGGGGTCACGTTTGCAATTCAGGGACTTCTAATGGCATTGCCTGCAGCCAGTACATTCATGCTTTTATGGTCTGTATGCAACTGTCGCAGGAGAAAATGTAATTGCTTTACATTAAAGCAACATGCTGTCATATAATCATTTTAGGTACAAGCCACCAAACTATACTGTAATTATACTGAATTACCACTCATTAATACAATAAAATATGATAAAACTATCATTAAATTGGAATTATCTGTCCTAGAATTGCTTTAGCATTATATTTAATATCTCAATTAGGAAAATGAATACTTAGCTTGAATTAAAATTGCACAATTAAGTAAATATCTTTACATCATCACAGACACTAATACTTGTGCTGCAGACCATTTAGACTTTATTTAATGTGTACTATATAGAGATATATGAATTCAAAAAAAAGTCTTCCACTCTTCTCCTACAACAATGCTACCAACCTGACACATAAGGCATATTATATGTGCAATGGAACATAGCACATGAGTGTTCAGTGTTCTGGGTTGTTGAGATTAGTCTGAATGGCATTCAGCATTACACACGTGCTTCAGCAGGGGAGCCTCCAAAGATGGGATCCTCTGAAAATAGCCACTTTGTGATAATGTATGTCAGGAGATGTGAGAAGGTGGGGATTTACATGTAACTTACTTCTCTAGTTCCGTAAAGTTAGACACCAATCATTCCAAAATTGCATACATTTATAGAATGTTACAGATTTGTGGGCTATTCACAGGGCAATGCTGACAATGAGGTTTGATTTTCTTTTTTTTTTTTATTAGGAATTTGACAAATGTTTTGATAAATAGGATGTAGCAATCATAAATCATTAAATCATGTGCTAGTAAATCTTGATAATGAAACCCACCATGTCATTTTGAAATAATTACTACTTTACCACCAACATAATATGTGTAGGTACAGTACAACTACAGCTAACACAATCATTCATAATGAACTAAAGTCATTGTCATTGTATTTTTCATTTCACAAGCTTTAACCCCAAGATACAGTTTGTTTCTTAGGTTGGGATAAATAAACCCATGCTTACTGGGCCAATTCAGACATTTCTCTCACACATTTTAAAAATCAGCATTTTTTTTGCTTTAAAATTACTTAGAACCCTCAAACATTATATATTTTTTAAGCCTAGAGACTCTATAGAATAAAACGGCGGGTGTTGTAATTTTTTATGTCACACGATATTTGCGCAGCAGTTTTTCAAATGCAATTTTTTTCTACAAAATACACTTTAATGAATTTTAGTGCACACAAAACTGTATCATTCCCAAATTACCAGATGATTATAACAAATGTGTTTGGGCCAATGTTGTGTGGCCGCATCTTCTGGTAGGTGGCCTGTGTGCTCACTGGTGTGGTGAAGATGCACCAAAGTGGTTGTTATAGAGGCAGCAGGAAATCAGCATTGGTTCATATTGTCCAGATAAACTTTTGCGGATGGTTGATCTATTGAACCCTTGTGGATGGACTTTGAAGTAGTATCTAATAGACTGCATGAGATCCACCTTTTTTCTTAATACTCATGAATTTGATTTTAACCAATTTATTTAAAGTTTGCACGTATCACTTTATTTTGTACCTTGTATTATTATTATTTTTGCACTTGTTATATTTATGAATTTTGTTTGTATCAATTCATCCATTGAAAGGGTCAGCACATCTATTTAACATCTAATATTTTGAAGTGAATATCTACATCCCCCCCATGCTTTCCTGAAGTATTTAAGAGTTTTCTAAAATTTACTCCAGATAAGTCTGATATTCCGTTGTTATTGATAGGGGACTTCAATAATTATATGGACCCCGCTTTGGATAAATATTTTTCTAACTCTGGTCAAGTAACCTCAGTCCGCACTGCTTTTGCTAAGTATGTTCAAGAATTAGGATTGATAGATATTTTGAGGATACGTTACCTTGATGTAAGACATTTTGTGTGCTTTTCCCGCACTCATAGAGCTCTATCAAGAATTGATCTGGTCTTGGGAACAATCACGGTGCTCCCTTTCATTTCAGAGATAACATATGCAACCAAAGGTCTTTCAGACCACTCCCCTTTAGTCCTAACCTTATTGTTATGATCAAGTCCCACTCATTCCTTCTGGAAGGTGAATCCTTATTTTTTAGTTCTTTAGCAGGAAAGGTTTTTCCTACTGTCAGTTTTTATTTTGTAACTTGTGTCTCATCTGGTAGATTTTCCTTCAATTCCTATGCCATAGACAAATAAGGAAGCAAGAGAGATATGCTCTCTTCGGTCCCATACACACTATTAGATTTTCTGCAGAATTTTGTCTTCAGATTCACCAAAACCATATAATATGAGGTCAAACCTTAAAGGCCTGTCTACACGGTCAGAAAATCTGAAGATAAATTTTGTCCGATGAACGATCCTCCGATTTTCTGATCGTTAGTATGCTGCTTTTGACAGCCGATTACGAATTTTTGGCAGACAAAAACTGAATGTGCAGGCTTGAAAATATTTGTCTTATGTGACCACAACATCTGATTTTTTTTCTTTTCATTAGTACGTTTTTCTGACATAAAAAAAATCTGAAGAGCAAGACAAGGCATGCTCAGTAATGAAAGAACACATACAAAACAATTCAACACATTACGTCACTTCTTTTTTTTTTTTTTTAAGAAACACATGTTTATTCAGAAGAAACAAGTAAAGAAGCATACAAGCATATTTTACAATATACATATCTCCTGTATAAGTGTGTGGTATACATATGGATTTACAAACTGAGTAAAATAAACTACAAAACTTTGGCACTTTTGTAATGGTAGAACTGAAAATTTGAAGAACAAGACTAGGCATGCTCAGAAATGAAAGAACATATACAAAACAATTCAACACATTACGTCACTTCTGACATTGAATTCTGTCATCAGAAAATTTTCTGATGGCGAGTACCCTCTTTCGTTTATAGACTAGCATCAAACAAGAAAACTGAAGAAAATTCGTCCAATAATCTGACCCTGTGTACAAGGCTTTAGAGTTTCCATTTGTATGCAATCAGGCAGGCCCTTGCGCTACATAGTTTTGGTAAATCTGAAGACAAAAATCTGCAGAAAATCTAATAGTGTGTATGGGGCTTTAGACAGTTGTCCTTAAAGCCCCATACACACTATTAGATTTTCTGCAGATTTTTGTCTTCAGATTTACCAAAACCATGTAGTGCAAGGGCCTGCCTGATTGCATACAAATTGAAACTCTAATGCCGCGTACACCTGACCGGTTTTGCCATCGGAATAAACTCCAAAGGTTTCTCCGACGGAATTCAATTCAAGCGGTCTTGCCTAAACACGGTCAACCCAAAGTCAGACCAAAGTCCAACCGTCCAGAACGCGGTGACGTACAGCACATCGGGTGGGACTAGAAAAAGGAAGTTCAATAGGTTTGGCCATCGGAATAAACTCCAAAGGAACTCTGATGGAATTCCATTCAAGCGGTCTTGCCTACACATGGTCAACCCAAAGTTCGACCAAAGTCCAACCGTCCAGAACGTGGCGACATACAGCACGTACGACGGGACTAGAAAAAGGAAGTTCAATAGGTTTGGCCATCGGAATAAACTCAAAATAGAAAATTAACCCTGCGCTTACTCAACAGTTCAGCAGCTAACACAACAAATAGGATATTTGTTCAAAGTAACAGGTGCATAAAAAAGTGTAGCGCTGTTATATCAAATGAGTAAATGAGTATAGTGTTGCATACACAAAAAAGGAAGACAAATGTCTCTATCGCTTCATAGAGCACAAAGTGTAGTCTCTGGTAGTCTTCAAATATCACTTAAGTGCAAAAAATGGTTCATAGTCTAATATTTGAATAAAACGGTCCTGTTCACCACGTGAGTAACTGGTATGGAAAAGTGAATGTGATGGACCCTCCACACAGAAGAAATGCAGGCTTACCAGAGGGGTTGGACTCATAAGAACATATGCTCAATGAGTCATAAGAGCTTGTAATGAAGGTAATGAAGGAGGACCTTTCAAATGAATGGCAGTGGAACTCCAAAGGCATCTAAAACTTTGGGGGAACCTCTTCTAATAGGTAGTAGCGCGTCTCAGGAAAATGGCCCATATAAAATAAAAAGGGGGCCACATAGAATAATTCCGTATATAAAACAAATTTATTGAAAAAGGTAAAACACTTACATTTTTGTAGTAAAAAAGCGCTTAATGTAAAATTGTGGCAGGCAGTGGAGTCTTCCGTCGCGTTTCGTCTCACTAGACTTCGTCTGGGGTGCTCAACCACTGCTGCTATGCTCCTTAATAAAGATACTGTAACCCCCCTGATGAGAATCCAGCTCGTGCCAATTTCCATCATGCTCTTCCGGGTTCAGCCAAAATGGCGGACCCGCGTGCGTTCCAAGCCTCGCTATTATATGTTAATTATGCGTTCCAGCACCCTACACTTATTTGATACATTTCCCTATGTGTACTATTTTACAAGATCCTATGTACTGTTTCTTTAGAACACCCTCTTGAAAGAAAAGATATGAAGATGGAAGGAGAAGGACTGTCCGTCTCTGAATCCAGCGAGTTCCGGATTCGTCGTCTTGTAATGTACAAGTCGGCAGACGTTACAAGTAGGAGCAGCGTGACTCGACTGACGTCACAGCGTCAGGGTCAGACGCGCGCTTCCCACAAAGTGGAGCACAAAACAAAGCCACTGCCACTAGCGTGCGTACCACGCCTCCATATGGCAGTCGGCTATGCGTGATGTCGTCAACATCAACCTGACGTGTCGACGCGCCACTGAGATTGACAGATTGTGCTGCCATATAAAAAAAAACAAATCTGGACCAATGGGTGGGCATATTTAGCCAAGATTAATGAGACCACCCCGGAATGACCCGTATTTTATGAGTGATCAAAAAAGGAAATTAAGTGATGATTAATCTGAAACAAAGGGGGGAATTTATAGTAATAATAGACATCCCGTAATTATACGGGATCACTGATATATGGACGCATGTATTAATGTCCTAAGTGACTTAAAATGAAGTTATGTGGGATATGTGTAAATTACTTGTACTGTATGTGAGGTGTATACAAGAATATAAAAAAATTCAATCAAGGGATGTGAACATCCCCTGTGGGAATAAGTAACATAAAAAATATGGAAATGTGAAAATTATAAAAAAGGAACGTTATTACAAAAATTAATTTAAATACATTTTTGTGTGTTTAAGGTATCTCTATAGAGGTCCGACGTGGATTGTCTCTGGGTCACCCCATATATGAACAAGAGACAGTAGATATATATAGAATAGTATATATACTAAATACATCCTGAGTGAAACAGTTCAGATTGTGATCTATGAGTCATTAATGAAAGCATTAATATCCAGTTCCATATTCATACCCTGTGGGGAGAGGGACTGTAGCTCATGTATCCAGAACGTTTCCAGACGGGAAACGCCTCTGGTCATGGCGCCCCCCCCTCCACTCCAAGGTGGGGTGTATTTGTCAATCGTTAAAAATTGTGAACCTGTTGGATTACTGTTAAGAAATTCTTTATAGTGCCTAGGTACACTATGTTTCGAATCCCTACCTTTAATGAGAGCAATATGTTCCCCCACTCTTATGGTAAAGGTTCTAGTTGTTCAGCCAACGTATTGTTTACCACATGGACAAGTAATTAAATACACTACATATCTCAAGTTGCATGTGCAAAAAGGTTTAATAGTGTATCTCCTTCCTGTGACAGTGGATGTAAACTCTGTCAATTTGCGTCTCTCTAATGTGTTATGTTGGCAAACAACACATTTTCTACAGGGGAAAAAGCCTGTCCAATCATGAAAAAAGGAGGGACGCACTGGAGGGTTAACAACATTGGGTGCTACATGGCCCTGCAGGGATGGTGCTCCTTTAAAGATGATTTTGGCCTGTTCAGGTAGCATCTTCCCTAGAATGTTATCTTGTCTAAGAGCCTCCCAATGCTTCTTCATGATGTTATTAATTTGCTTGTGCGGTATTGAATATGAGGTCAACATAGCCCATTTGAATGTGGTATCTGGTTCTCTCTCTGGTTTAGTCCCAAGAAGGGAGTCTATCTATATTAATAACTCTCTGGAGTTCAAAGTCTAGGGTGGCGTTATCATATCCCTTGTCCAGAAATCTTTGTTTCAAAATGCCTGCTTGTGTAATAAACATGTCTGTGTCAGTGCAGTTCCTACGGAGTCTGAGGAACTGACTGCGGGGAACTGCGCTAAGCCAAGATCTGTGATGGCAGCTATCCATAGGGATGAAGCTGTTTCGATCTGTTGGTTTAAAGTATGTATTCAATTTAAACTGTTCACGATCTTGATTTTCTAAGAGAATGGATCTCAGTTTCACTGGCTTCATATGTTAGAGATCTCACTAACATCTCTTATGGGATGTCTATTATTACTATAAATTCCCCCCTTTGTTTCGGATTAATCATCACTTAATTTCCTTTTTTGATCACCAGTTTGTAATTGCACTGTTTATGTTTATTTTTTAACATCCTGAAAATGGCAAGATGTGCAGTGAATCACCACTCATAAAATACGAGTCATTCCGGGGCGGTCTCATCTTGGCTAAATATGCCCACCCATTGGTCCAGATTTGTGTTTTGATATGGCAGCACAATCTGTCAATCTCAGTGGCGCGTCGACACGTCAGGTTGATGTTGACGACATCACGCATAGCCGACCGCCATATGGAGGCGTGGTATGCACGCTAGTGGCGGTGGCTTTGTTTTGCGCTCCACTTTGTGGGAAGCACGCGTCTGACCCTGACGCTGTGACGTCAGTCGAGTCACGCTGCTCCTACTTGTAACGTCTACCATCTTGTACATTACAAGACGACGAATACGGAACTCACTGGAATCAGAGACGGACAGTCCTTCTCCTTCCAACTTCATATCTTTTCTTTCAAGGGGGTGTTCTAAAGAAACAGTACATAGGATCTAGTAAAACAGTACACATAGGGAAATTTATCAAATAAGTGTAGGGTGCTGGAACGCATCATTAACATATAATAGCGAGGCTTGGAATGCATGCGGGTCCGCCATTTTGGCTGAACCCGGAAGTGCATGATGGAAATTGGCACAAGCTGGATTCTCATCAGGGGGTCACAGTATCTTTATTAAGGAGCATGGCAGCAGTGGTTGAGCACCCCAGACGAAGTCTAGTGAGACTAAACACGTCGGGAGACTCCACTGCCTGCCACAATTTTACATTAAGCGCTTTTTTACTACAAAAATGTAAGTGTTTTACCTTTTTCAATAAATTTGTTTTATATACGGAATTATGCTATGTGGCCCCCTTTTTCTTTCATATGGGCCATTTTCCTGATGCTTCCCGGGCTACTACCTATTAGAAGAGGTTCCCCCAAAGTTTTGGATGCCTTTGGAGTTCCACTGCCATTCATTTGTCCTCCTTCATTACCGGTTGGTAATTCAAGCCCTTCTGACTCATTGAGCATATGTTCTTATGAGTCCAACCCCTCTGGTAAGCCTGCATTTCTTCTGTGTGGAGGGTCCATCACATTCACTTTTCCATACCAGTTACTCACGTGGTGAACAGGACCGTTTTATTCAAATATTACTATGACTATGAACAATTTTTTGCACTTAAGTGATACTTGACTACCAGAGACTATACTTTGTGCTCTATGAAGTGATAGAGACATTTGTCTTCCTTTTTTGTCTTGTGTATGCAACACTACACTCATTTGCTCATTTGCTATAATAGCGCTACACTTTTTTATGCACCATCGGAATAAACTCCAAAGGTTTCTCCGACGGAACTCCGATGGAATTCCATTCAAGCGGTCTTGCCTACACACGGTCAACCCAAAGTCCGACTAAAGTCCAACCGTCCAGAACGAGGTGACGTACAGCACGTCTGACGGGACTAGAAAAAGGAAGTCCAATAGGTTTGGCCATCGAAATAAACTCCAAAGGTTTTTTCGACAGGACTCCGATGGAATTCCATTCAAGCCGTCTGGCCTACACACGGTCAACCCAAAGTCAGACCAAAGTCCGACCGTCCAGAACACGGTGACGTACAGCACGTACGACGGGAATAGAAAAAGGAAGTTCAATAGCCGGTAGCAAACAGCTTCCATCTCGTACTTGCTTCAGAGCAAGCATAGTTTTTGGTCCGTCGGAATAGCATACAGACGAGCGGTTTTCCCATTAGGAATCAGTTCCGTCGGAAATATTTAGAACATGTTCTATTTCTAGGTCCGAATTTTCGAAAAAAAAAAGTCCGATGAGGCACACACACGATCGGAATAGACGATGAAAAGCTTCTGTCTCAATTTTTCTGTTGGACATTCCGCTTATGTGTACGCGGCTTTAAGGTTTGACCTCAAATTATATGGTGTTGGTAAATCTGAAGACAAAAATCTGCAGAAAATCTAATAGTGTGTATGGGGTATAAAACAAGTGTCCCTATTGAAACACTTCCCCCTTATTGCTGTTCTAGGAACAACAAACAATTTTGCATTTTCCTCCACTTTCAGTGGAATGCCTGAGGGAACACAGGCAGCAATAAAAGCTTGATAGATGTGCTAACCTTCCCCACTCTATCCAGAACTAAACAACTGAATTAAAGGTTTCTCTTTGATAGTGGGTGGGTAGTGGGTGAGATATATTGAATGAATAAATGCTTATTTTATTCTGTAAAACACTCACTTTTTCAGAAAATCAACCAAATTGCTGTTTGAATGATTAAGCAACCCCTGTACAGTATAGAAATGCACAGAGAATGCATGGTGTAATATATATATATATATATACATACATACATACATATATACATACATATACACACACACTATATTACCGAAGGTATTGGTATTGAGACACCTACCTTTACACACACATGAACTTTAATGGCATCATAGTCATAAGCCTTGTACACACGGTCAGATTATTGGACACATTTTTTTGTTTGATGCTAGTCTCAAATCGAAAATGAAGAGGGTACACACCATCAGAATTCAACGTCAGAAGTGAGCGGACGCGTTTGAGCAGAGCTCCGCTAGTGATCTATCCTGCCAGCGATATCCTGCATCTTTCTAGCCGACAAATCTCCCTACACTTGGGGTGAATACTTCTGCTACTTCTGCACTACCATGTCTCCGCCGAAGAGAAACAACTCGGCATCCTCCTCCCTGGAAAGATACCGGCGGGTAGATCGTGACCTGGAGGGACAAGATGGTGCCTCAGCAGCATCTCACGTTGCCCAACATGCAGAACATGAGGCGGCCGATACTGCTAAAGTCCTGGAGGCGATTTCCATATGCCAATCTACATTAACCTCTAAGATAGAGAAAGTGAAAGTGGACATTTCGTTAATTCGCCAGGACATGACCAAGATCCGGGAGCGGGTCACAGAAGCGGAGACTAGAATAAGTCGAGTGGAGGACACATTATACCCCCTACAACACTCTCAGGAAGACCTGCAGCACCAACTCCAGCAACTTGCTCAGAAACAAGACGAGCTTGAAAATCGGGCCCGCAGATCCAACATCTGGTTTCATCGGCCTGCCGGAGGGCTCGGAAGGCCCCGATCCAGCCACCTTTTTAGAAAAGCTTCTTGTCACCGCTTATGGCAGAGAGGCCTTCTCTACTACGTTCGTCGTGGAACGCGCCCATCGTATGCCTGCACGCCGCTCTCCTGAAGGTGCCCCACCACGCACATTCATAGCAAAGCTACTGAACTTCAGGGATCGAGATGCCATCCTCCGCCTGGCAAGAACCAAGGGGAACATACCGTTCCAATCGGGTCACGTGATGGCTTTCCCGGATTTCTCTGCGGAGGTCCAAAAACAGCGGGCTCGTTTTGGAGAGGTTAAACGGTGTCCCATCGTATGCCTGCACGCCGCTCTCCTGAAGGTGCCCCGCCACGCACATTCATAGCAAAGCTACTGAACTTCAGGGATCGAGATGCCATCCTGCACCTGGCAAGAACCAAGGGGAACATACCGTTCCAATCGGGTCACGTGATGGCTTTCCCGGATTTCTCTGCGGAGGTCCAAAAACAGCGGGCTTGTTTTGGAGAGGTTAAACGTCGTCTAAGGGTCCACAACCTAAAGTATGCAACGCTGTTTCCAGCCCGTCTCCGTGTGGTGGGAGAGGATCGTGCACACTTCTTTGAGGACCTGCAGTGGCTTGGCTGGATCAGCGGGAAGCGGAGAGGAACTGTCCGGTCAGCTAGTCTTTTTGACCTGCAGTTTTGAGTGATTGTAAGTTGCCTCATTTTCTTTTCTTTAATTACGAACAGAGACTCATATACTACACCTGTAACGGTCTCCTGACTCGCATGAGGCTAACACGACACTTTACCCCACGTAACTGAGGATTTCAGGTACTGTACAGCCAAATTGGTCTTTCTCGGGTCATTCCGATTCTGTGAGACTGAGGGGCGCATAAACACATATGTCCAAACATAGACCCGGATTGCGGATTGTATTTTCATATGCTCACCTTCTTTCCAGAAGAACTTCTTTCTCTCTCCCCCTTTTTTTTTCCCCTTTCATTTTTGAGGGAGAGAGAGGGGGGGTCAATAGATATTTTGAGTTGTTTTTTCTTTCAGTTAACAGTTTTTACATATACCGTGTATGGTTACTATATATCACAGCTGAGTAGTCGGTTAGGGATATTCATCTGCCGGGATATTCATCTGCCGGCTACTGCTAAGAAATGCCGTCTGTCACTTGCATTGCTAAATTTTTCACCAGCGTTTGTTCGCCCCCACTGGCGGTACTCGTTTTGCTAATAAGAGCGTTAATGTGCCCCCAGTGGGTGAAGGTTAAGGTAGTGCGATCTACTCTCTCATCTGCAAGTAGACAGTAACTCTCGCATAATCGCACAGGTTTTGGGTTGTATGCCCCAGCCAAGTTTGGGAGGTGGAGGGCAGGGAGAGGGGAAGGGGAAATGTTACTTGATTTTTATATGGTTATATGTTTCTGGCACATTAAAACGTAATGGTAGACACTGTATATAGTATAGTTTGCTAGGGTATGGCTGGGAGGTTCCCGTGTGGTGTGGTGGGTGATTGTGTCTCGGGCAAATCCCAGTGACCTGCGTCTCAATAATTTTCAACAACTAAAGTATGACCAGCATAAAGTTCCTAACTTGGAATGTTAGAGGGATCAGGGACAAAATTAAACACTCTGCGATTTTTGGTTGTCTTAAAACCTATCGCACTGACATTGCTGTTTTGACTGAGACGCATGTTACTGGACAACTTCAGAGTGCCTTAAAGCGCCCGTGGATAGGCTGGACCTATCATGCCACCCACACCCCATACTCGCGGGGGGTTTCTATCCTGATTGCCAAGACCACTCCGTTCAGCTGCATATCAGTACAGACTGATCCTCAGGGCAGATTCATCTTCCTGCACTGCACCATATCAGGTACTCAATATCTCATAATGGCGTTTTATATTCCCCCACCATACACTTCCACTCTGATTAATGAGGGCTTGCTTTATATGACAAAACACCCCTTACTCCCAGTCATTTGGCTCAGAGATTTCAATATGGTCCTGGATCCATCCGTGGACAGGATACAGCTGAACAAGGACACTCAACCCACCAATATTACCAGATTTGGGCGCACACTAGCAGAATTCTCACTTACAGACACGTGGAGACATCAGCACCCAGAGGACCGAGCGTTTTCCTGTTTCTCTGCGACGCACTCCTCCATGTCACGCATAGATATGATACTGACCTCGAACATCTTACTCCCTCTGCTAACAGACTCAGGCTATCACACTAGGTCTCTATCTGACCACACTCCATGCTGGGCCTCCCTGATGCTAATCCTGTTGACAGGGCCTAGGTTGTGGCGCCTTCATCCCTTCTGGATATCGGCATTGGGGGATCAGGAGAACATACATGGAGAATGGCAGTATTTCTTCAACACCAACAGAGACACCGCTCCTGCGGGCATGGTCTGGGAATCATTCAAACTACATGTCCGGGCCCTACTGACAACACGCATTAATAGACTAAAAACCTCCTCAAGAATGCTCCTTCAAAAGGCCACTGAGAAACTAGACGAGATTACAAATGAATTTAGTATAGACCCTACGCCAGATAAAGCTTCAGCACTTAAATTTCACACCCGGATATTGGACCAATTACACTTTGAAAAGGCTAAACAAAAATTATTCTTCTCAAAGCAGAGAGTATTTGAACAAGGTGAGCGGGCGGGTAAATTGTTAGCGTATTTGGCTAAACAAGATGCTAGACCTCCAGTGGTTGTCTCCCTAATGGCTACGGGCGATGTGCTGCTGACGGATCCTAAGTCGGTGGCAGATACATTTCGGGCATACTATGCAGACCTTTATTCATCTAAAGTACAAGTTACTGCACAGGAAACCCGGACCTTTCTTCAGGATGTTTCCTTTCCTCAAATCTCAGAATCACAGCTGGAGGCCCTTGAGGCTCCTCTCACTGTGGATAAGATTGCGGCGGCCGTGGCATCCCTGGCGCCTGCTAAGGCTCCCGGGCTGGATGGCCTGCCACTAGACTTTTACGCAGCTTACTCGGAGGTATTGGTACCTGAGTTACTGAGGTTATATAACCACATTTTTGAATCTGAGTCCCTTCTCCACTCACTTAGACAAGCAGTGATTATAGTGCTTCCCAATCCGGGTAAGGATCCCCTTTACCCCGAGTCTTACCACCCAATCTCGTTGCTCCAGGCCGATATTAAGATCTTGGCAAAGATTCTGGCTATTCACCTGAACCAAATCATTTTATCCCTTATACACCCGGATCAGACGGGATTCATGCCGGGAAAAAACACGGCTATGAATCTACATCGCCTGTAGATGAATGTCTCGGCAACACATGAGGAGATGGGAAATAGGGCAGTGGTGGCACTCGACGCCAAGGCGTTCGACTCTGTGGAATGGGGGTACCTGTGGGAGTGTTTGAGGGGATTCGGGTTTGGACCCAATTTTATAAAATGGGTTAAATTACTTTACTATCTACCCGAGGCCAGTGTGTCGGTGAATGGGAGAACGTCGGACCCATTCCCCCCTGGAACAGGGGACTAGACAGGGCTGCCCGCTTTCCCCACTCCTTTACGCATTGGCGGTGGAGCCACTTGCCATCTCCCTCAGGAACAATCCAGAGATACAGGGCCTTAGAATGGGGAACTTGGTGGAGACGGTGAGTCTATACACTGACGACATGCTCCTGTACCTGGAAGATACAGGTCCGTCACTGCAGGCTGCCCTCCAGACAATTGAAAATTTTGGTAAACATTCGGGGTTGCGAATGAATTGGTCAAAGTCACAAATTTTGCCTCTAGATGTATCACCACCTACTAGCCTATCAGCAACCCCCCCTTTGCAGAGAGTGGCACGAATTCAATACTTGGGAATACAAATAACTAGGGACCCCACGGAATTTTTAGATAATAACATAGAACCATTCTTTTTATACCTAAAATCACACATACAGATATGGGCACGCCTTCCATTGGGGATCATGGGTAGGATCAACCTTATTAAAATGATCATAATGCCAAAGTTTTTATATGTGTTCTGGAACTCACCAGTAGTTATCCCCCTCAAAGTATTTAATACAATCGACAAACTTATTAATTCATTTGTGTGGGGCCCGTGTAGACACAAATTGGCCTGGAATACTCTTAAAAACCCTACCTCATCAGGAGGGGCTGCCCTTCTCGATTTTCACTCATACTACATAGCTGCACAATTATCTCGCTTTTATTATATCCACAACACAGACAGCGCCAAATACCAGGCTCTTGTTTGTAACAAACCCAATAAGGGTACCTACACCCCGCTACAGGTTTTGTTCAGGGGTAGAACTGGTGGGAGGGGTGCAGTGGGCCAAGGACCCTTGTTGTTACAACACCAACGCCTCTGGGAGATAGTGTTAAAGCTAATTGGAGCTGATTTTTTTCACTCTCATACTCCTCTATGGCACAGCCCGCAAATGAGAGAACTCATATCGATCCCCGGTGCTGCCGGTTGGGCTGCAAGTGGGATCATATTTCTACACCAGGTGGTCACTCCATCAAGAGTAAGAGACTTCAAATCTCTAAGTGCTGAGTTTCAACTGCCTTCACGCATGTCATTTAATTATAGACAACTGAAACATGCCCTACAAGCACAATTTGCAAACGGTTTCCCGAATCCACAAGTACTGTCTCTGGTAGATGTGATAACGGGTGTAGACTCGGCCAAATTGCTATCAACTTTATATTTAGCTCTTCGGGCACGTTTGGTTGCGGGCATAATTGACACAGTGAAAATTAGATGGGAAGAGGACATAGGCCCAGTGGAGGATGCTGATTGGGACGAGGTCCTGGAAAACATTAAAAAGGTATCCCCTAGGCTCCCGGAGCGTCTGACGCAGCTGTACATAATCCATAAATCCTACTTCACACCAGCTAGAATAGCTAAGTTCTCCCAAAACAAGAATACCCAATGTCCATGGTGCACAAGTTTATCAAGCTCCTTTTTTCACCTTATGTGGTCCTGTCCGGCTATCCAGAGTTACTGGACTCAAATTATTAAATTCTTGCATGACGATATGGGCTCCCTTGTTCAGCTGGAGCCAAGGCTATGTGTATTGGGGCTACTTCCAGATGCTACCATAGACAAATTTACAGCTACTTTACTGTATGAAACACTCTTTTGTGCCAGAAAACTAGTAGCAAGACATTGGATGAGGCTCATCCCTCCTACTTTTCAGGCTTGGATTAAAGTGGTAAACTTGTCCCTACCCTACAAAAAGGTTATATATAAACACAGGGTGTGTCCTGATAAGTACAATAAGGTCTGGGATACGTGGCTTAACAATACAAATACATGTGATGTATAGATATATGTACAATAAGAGTATTGGTGTTGGGAATTGTCCTAAGGTCTAAATAATAATGATAACATACCACAAGAAGGGAATACCCAGAAAGTTTTGTGTTCTACTAACATGTACTGAATACTATTACAAAAGTGCCAGTGTTTTCTAGTTTATTTTACTCAGTTTGTAAATCCATATGTATACCACACACTTATACAGGAGATATGTATATTGTAAAATATGCTTGTATGCTTCTTTACTTGTTTCTTCTGAATAAACATGTGTTTCTTAAAAAAAAAAAAAAAAAGAAGTGACGTAATGTGTTGAATTGTTTTGTATGTGTTCTTTCATTACTGAGCATGCCTTGTCTTGCTCTTCAGATTTTTTTTATGTCAGAAAAACGTACTAATGAAAAGAAAAAAAATCAGATGTTGTGGTCACATAAGACAAATATTTTCAAGCCTGCACATTCAGTTTTTGTCTGCCAAAAATTCGTAATCGGCTGTCAAAAGCAGCATACTAACGATCAGAAAATTGGCAGATCATTCATTGGACAAAATTTATCTTCAGATTTTCTGACCGTGTGTATGGGACTTTAATCCGTAGGGTTCAATATTGAGTTTAGCCCACCCTATGCAGCTATAACAGCTTCTACTCTTCTGGGAAGGCAGTCCACAAGGTTTAGGAGTGTATCTATGGGAATTTTTAACCATTCTTCCTTCCATAAGCACATTTTGAATCAGGCACTGATGTAAGCAAGAAGGCCTGGTTTGCACTGTCTGTTCTAATTCATCCCAAAGTCATTCTATTGGGTTGAGGCCAGAACTCTATGGGACAACAGCTAAAACCATGGGTACAATCTGCAAAAAAATGTAGGCACACCTGCATTACAGCCAAACTGCAGTGAAATCAGCCTAAAATAAAGTAAAACATTTGAAGAAAAAAGGTTTACACTATTTATTAGTGTGGTGTCACTCCTGCCTCTGTGTAGTATTTGGAGTATTCAGGCAACAGAAAGACCTAATAATATCACAGGCGGCTTTTGGAAGTAATGAAGTTGTGGGGTTTAGAGCACTTTTGCCTCTTTTTTTTTCTAATGTTATGCTTTTTTAAGTTTGGGGTGTGGGTCAAAGAGATAAGGATGTGCATTTTAAAAACTTTATTTTCGATAAATTGTTTTATGCATGGTGCACCCATGACCCAGGTTTTGAGGAGCAATATAAAAGGCACTGCAGTATTTTTTTTTTCAAACTTTCTAGTTGGAGCCATACTAAACAGGGAAAAAGGGGACAGGAAGTAGGAAAAATATCTGCTTATACTAATTAAAATATGTATAATCTGGGCTTCAGCTATCTACATTTTTTTTAAACAAAGTAGTAATGATTAGCCTGAAAAATGTGAAAAGTTATCACTTGTTTGATGGTAAAAGTAATTATTAAATATTTAGACAAAATACTTCATATTATCTAACTGAAATTATTATTTTTTTAACTCCATATTCAAGTCCGTAAAGCCCAATTTTATGAAGAAATTAATGTGACTATGTAAATTTAAATGATCTCAATTGAAGCCTGTCCCTGCTGCTGTGTAAGCACCAAATATTCAGTGCTGAGACTTACTGTTCCAACATTAGTGCAGCGCTGATAGCAGGTTTCTCACTTTCCACATTGTCCATTCAAAACTTTTGTATTCGTTTCATTGATTACAAGGCTTTCTGCAACTGGAGGTACAGTGAACATCATAATCTCTCATTGTCTAATCACAAAAATGCCTTTTATTCAATCACAAGAATACAAAACTTTTTTTTTTAATGGATAAGGTGGAAAGTGAGCAACCCACTATCAGAGCTGTACTACAGCCAGAACTGTAAGTATTAGCTTGGGGTGTTTACAGTACTGTACAGACTGAATACAAGAGTTTTTACAAATGCAGCAGGATTTCAGCTTTAACATAATAAATAATTAATTAAATAACAAAACATTATGTATTAATTTATATTGGTTAAATAATTGCAGCCCGATTATCCAGTCAAAAGCCAAACATATTGAAAAGTAAACATTAGTAAAATTAGAAGAAATGTATCCAGAAAGCCAAGACTCACCTATTTTTAACAAGACAGAATGAGTTGGGGAGGGGGTTGATAATAAACGTATCTACAGTAGAGCTGCTTTAAGTATTATGGCATCTGCTGTAAGGGGCTTTCTGTAGAGTGTACATGGCTTCTCCATGTTGCAGAATCCAGCCTGCGGGGGAACTCCCCAGTCCCCACCTTTACATAATGTACCAAATGTTACACTTGCACAATTTTTATTTTGACATTTCCACAATTCCAGCTGGAGTTGCAGACCCAAAATATTACATTTATTAAAGAAAGAAGTCATGAATTTCATAAATATATTTTACTAAAAATGCATGAATCTGCCAAAAGCTACTGCTCTTCACACTTCTGCTTCCAGTTAATATTTAAATTCATTCTTATTTCATAAAACCAGTTTGTATTAGCTTTAAATTTATTCAGAGACTTTGTTTATAACAAACAGAAAACTTATTTCAAAATCTATGTAGTCTTTATGAGAAACTGTCAAGTAGATGTTCAGTTTCTAACAATTGTATTTTCACCATGTTACTGGATAAGCAGCTTGATGTATATTCATACAAATTGCAAACACTAGGCATGTTCATTTGTTGGTGTTAAACTTATAAAATATTTTATGACTTATAAAAGTCATTCTTGATTTTCTCTAGTTTTAAGGTTGCCTCATTTATTGACTTCCTAAGACTTAGTGAATTATAGCTTGATCCCTGTGTGCAACATCTTTCTGGGTAATTTGGAGTCTAACGATAATTTGCTGCCCAGGACTGGCCAAAATATCTCCTAAAATTGCAGATTAAATGCATAACCCATTAAACTTTATCTTTAATATGATGTGATTAAATTGGACACATTGTGGCTTAAGGAGCTCATTGCACTACCAAATGATCAAAAATAACAATGTAGTAGGACACATAGAAGGTAATCAGTTACAATTCAAGTGATTCCCTTTATGAGGTTGATAAAACAAAGGAAATTTGTAAGACTATTTCATAAGACTATTTCATTTCTAGTTTAGAAAGCGAACAACATTATTGTCAGCATAATGCTCAAATATGTGCAAAAATATCTTAACTTAATGCATATATTTTATTCTGCCAATGGACTTGTAATTTTGGCTAATTGTTATTGTAATACACACACCTCTATGAGTTAGGCCTCAAGCATTTGCTCAGCTCCTCTAAATGCCTTTTCTCTTGACAGGAGAAAACCTGCGTTAAAAATGTGGTAAAAGCCGCATTTTGCACATGCATTTACGAGCATTTGCGTGTGTTTTTGCATATTTATGCATTGGATTAATGCATTCTTTTGGCCACAATATAAATTTATTGTGTCTATTAGAATGCATAAACACACAAATGTGCCAAAATACATCTAGAATATTTACTCTTCTCTTTTTTGATTTAGCATTACTGCATTCTAAGTCAATTTATTTCTGCCTGGAACCCTAAAATAAATTTGCTCTGTCCTGTATGAATATGAAGGCCCTGATGCCCCTCTGTGGCTCTATGTTTGCAGCCTGCTGCATCTTGCACTGGGGCTGCACTGGTCCTGTCACCTGTTGGGCAGCTTTTAGACCTTTGCAGAGCAGCAGGTGCTGAGTACTGAAACACTGTTTTTTAGCATCTGGCAATGAACCATACTGTCAAATAGCGCGATCCATAGACTAGACTCAATGGGAAGTGAGAATGGGAGGGGGGAGGTGTTAAAAACACTGTACCAAGCACCAATGCAGGCAGGGGGGTGTTAAAAACAGGAAGGGGAGTTAGCAGCAATGCCATGGACCACCGATGTGAGAAGATTTAATAGTACTGCTATTAACACCAATGTTGTGGGTTATTATTGCATGACACTGGCACAAATGCTAGAGGTTATTATTGGAGTCACCGACACCAGTGCTGTTATTATTATCATTAGTATACATGATTTATATAGCGCCAACAGTTTGTGCAGTGCTTTACAATGTAGATATTAAAATATTGTCACTAACACCAATGCTGCCAGTTATTATTGCAGTCATGACACCAATGCTGTGGGTTATTATTGCAGTTACTGACACCAATGCTAGGAATATTATTGTGTCCACTGACACCAGTGCTGGGGGTTAGTATTGCAGTCAATTACACCAACACTGGGAATTATTACTGTAGGTCACTGACAAACGAGCTGGAGATTTTTACTGCATCCACGGACACCAATGGGGGTTAATATTGTTGTTACGGATCCTAATGCTAGTGCTTTTATTACATCAGCTAACACCAGTGCTGGGGGTTATTATTGCATCCAATGACACTAATTCTGTGGCTTTTTACTGCAGCCAGTGACACAAATGATGATTCCAACTGTCTTTTTCAGCATGCATTGCAGAATGTTGCAAAAAAATGCAGCAAGACAGGAATTTCCAGGTGTTAGGTGCATTATAGCTCTATATTTCTGTGTAACTCAATGCAAAGAACCTGAACTCACTAAAATATGTGATATTGTGTGGCTCTTTGGAAGTGGCAGGAGCCACAATTGTGGCCACTTGACCACCACTGGATTAAAGTGTTTGCAGCATATTATTGATGGCAACAAGAGGCACTTGCCTATGAGCCACCAAACCCCAAGGTGCTATATTATCTAAATATCTTTTTAACCACTTCAGCCCCGGAAGAATTTACCCCCTTCCTGACCACAGTGCGTTTTTGCGATTCGGCACTGCGCCGCTTTTTACTGACAATTACGCGGTCGTGCGACGTGGCTCCCAAACAAAATTGATGTCCTTTTTTTCCCACAAATAGAACTTTCTTTTTGTGGTATTTGATCACCTCTGCAGTTTTTATTTTTTGCGCTATAAACAAAAAAAGCGACAATTTTGAAAAAAACACATTAATTTTTTACTTTTTTTTCCTCAGTTTAGGCCAATACGTATTCTTCTACATATTTTTGGTTAAAAAAAAAAAAAATTGCAATAAGCATTTATTGATTGATTTGTGCAAAAGCTATAGCGTCTACAAAATAGGGGATAGTTTTATGGCATTTTTATGAATTTTTTTTTTTACTAGTAATGGCGGCGATCATCAATTTTTATTGTGACTGCGACATTATGGCGGACACATCGGACATTTTTGACACATTTTTGGGACCATTGTCATTTATACAGCAATCAGTACTATACAAATGCACTGATTCCTGTGTAAATGACACTGGCAGTGAAGGGGTTAACCACCAGGGGGCAGTGTAAGGGTTAAGTATGTCCTGGGGAGTGTTTCTAACTGTGGGGGGCGTGGCTACGTGTGACATGTCACTGATCTCTGCTCCCAATCACAGGGAGCAGAGATCAGTGACACTGTCACTAGGCAGAACGGGGAGATGCTTGTTTACATTAGCATCTCCCTATTCTTCCTCTCTGTGAGGCAATCACGGGTATCCCCACGGCGATCGAGTCCGCGGGACCTGCGACCCGACTCACGGAGCTCCCGGCCGACGCGCGTGCCACTGGCGGTGCCCATTTGTCCAACCGTGCCATTCTGCCGACGTACAGTCTGTGGTTTGGCAAGAATTTTCTACATAAGGCCACTATTTGCATAGGATGGCAGTACTCCAAGATACTATTGTCAGGCAACGTATATTAACATCTCCTCCTATTTTAGATTTTTCACAATTCAGGACAGGTACACTTTAGGGCCAAAGAATGCTGTCTCAACATGAATATATGTCACTGCACTTGACATAGTAATACATTATAATGTATATGTTAATATGTATTCATGACATCTGTGGATATAGCAAAAACAAATCAATGATGCCAGTTTTGCATTCTTGTGTCCAATACAACCAGAGAATGGAGAATGACATCACCAAATTGTTTTAAAACTATTGGTTTGCCTTCAACAAAATTTCATCAACATTGTCCACAAATTTCACCACAAGGGCTGTTTAGGCAAAATTTGCTTGACAATTATAAACAATGGTTTGTAGCAAGAGATATACAAATAAACCGCCCCTGAATCTCTCTTACTCCACTGCGCCAAAGAAAAGTGGAAAGCTATATAAAAGATGTGTAAATGAATACAAAATGTGTGTACATACACAGCGTACAGTGAAAAAAGCTGCCACTTTAATAAATACGTAAACTGATCAGAATCCCAAAACTATACCTCTCACACGTGTACAGATAGAGATAGCGGCGCTAATTTAGATTGTGTAAAATAATGGGTCAGAGCAGCTTAATGCCTATGACCCTCTACTTATACATAAAAACTGGGTGTAAAAGAAATTTCTTTTCATGATAAAAATAATATTTCTCATGACACTATTATTATTTTTATGTATAAGTAGAGGGTCATAGGCATTAAGCTGCTCTGACCCATTATTTTACACAATCAATATTAGCGCCGCTATCTCTATCTGTACACGTGTGAGAGGTATAGTTTTGGGATTCTGATCAATTATAAACAATAGCAATAAATAAAGGCAACCCAAATCCTAAAGCTAACCCTACCTTAAAACGTAACTCTAATGCCCTGTACACACGATCGGACATTCCGACAACAAAATCCATGGATTTTTTCAGACGGATGTTGGCTCAAACTTGTCTTGCAAGCACACAGTCGCACAAAGTTGTCGGAAAATCTGATCGTTCTGAACGCGCTGACGTAAAACACGTACGTCAGGACTGTAAACGGGGCAGTAGCCAATAGCTTTCGTGTCTTAATCTATTCTGAGCATGCGTGGCACTTTGTGTGTCGGATTTGTGTACACACGATCAGAATTTAAATGATCGGATTTTGTTGTCGGAAAATTTTATATCCTGCTCTCAAACTGTGTGTCGGAAATTCAGACGGAAAAAGTCCGATGGAGCCCACACACGATCGGAATTTCTGACAACACAATCTGATCGCACTTTTTCCGTTGGAGAATCCGACCGTGTGTACAAGGCATAACGCTAACCCCAGTGTTAACTTTGAATTTAACCATAACTCTTACCTTAACAGTTTTAAAAAAAAAGAAAACAGTCACTGATCACCAGATCAGTGTTGAAATGGTGTTCACATGGCTATTTTTTATAAACAAAGCCATTCTTCAGCAGCCACAAAATGGTCATAAGTGGACTTGTTTATCAACAAAGCTGTTCATCACCATGTCAGCAGCAACTCAGTCTTGGTGATAAATGCTTATCATGTGGCTTTGGCTTTATTGATAAAGCAATGTCAATGACCTGGTTTTATTTACCAATAAAGTTGTCATATTTCTTTTAGGGTGTACTTATGCACACGTAATACTTTTTTTAACTGCTTGCCGGCTGCCCGCCATCGTTTGACGGCGGGAGAATGGCAATCCTGCGCTAATCACTGTAGCTGTATAGAGGGAGCTTTAAGGAATATAGGAATAGGACGCGATGTCTGCCGGGCACCTGCAATTGCTTCTGACAGAGCCAGAACAGGGATTTGTGTGTGTAAACACACAAATCCCTGTTCTGTCAGGGGAGAGGAGTATATAGGAACAACGATCTGTCTCCTCCCCAAGTCAGTCCCATTCCCCGCAGTTAGAACACACATTGAGGGAACACAATTAACCCCTTGATCGCCCCCTAGTGTTAACCCCTTTAGAAGAATATATATCGGCCTAAACTGATGAAGAAATTTGTTTGTTTGTTTTTTAATTTTGTATATTTATTATAGCAAAAAGTAAAAAAAGTGTTTTTTTCAAAATTGTCGCTCTTTTGTTTATAGCGCAAAAAGTAAAAACCACAGAAGTGAACAAATACCACTGAAAGAAAGCACTCTTTGTAGAAAAAAAATTTGTTTGGGTACAACGTCACAAAATATTCAGTCAAAGCAACGCAGTGCCGTATTGCAAAAAATGGCTTGGTCAGGAAGGGGATAAATCCTTCCGGGGCTGAAGTGGTTAAAAGCAATAAAATTAAATTTAGCCTTTTTCATCACCATGCATTACAGGAGTAGTCCTGTGTGTGAAACAAACCAATTGACATTACTGTTGCAATATACAAGAATAGTTTTCTAAAATGCTAATCTTTACAAGACATATGCAAAACTTAAATTGACTATAAATAACATCTGAACAATCTTACCATGCTCACTGAATACATTATGCATAATTAATCATTAAAAGTTTGGTAGTTATCCAAAAGCAGCAGAACATAATTATTCATGGGACTATGTTTTAAAGAATAGTATTATATCTGGTACATTTCATAATGCAATTTGTATTTATTTGTCACAGCAGCAATAACTAAGCTCCATTATCATAAAGATTAATATCCTTACTGCTCAGCACACAAGAGCACAGCCAAAGTAACCAGTGATTTTCTTTTACACTGGTCAATCAGTAACTATTTGGGGCAACCTAAAAAATCAGACCTGACTATTTCTACTGATATAATCACTTGATGTACTTGAGATCTACTGAGTCGCTACTTACTAACAATCTTTTCTGTAACATTGATGTTAGTATTTTTACATTAGCAGCTTATAACTTTGATAAAGTTTTGGCATGCTTCGTATTACAGAAAAAGTGCATTTTTTTTCTTTTAAATTCAACAGTTAAGGGCATCTTGCAGTGAAAAAAATATAAGCTGTCAAAGTTATGCTACTTTCCCTTGTGCTCCAGCTGAGGACCATTTTATCACAATGCACAAGTATGTCTGAAAGTGGTGTGGGCTATCTCACAGTTGAATGCACAAGCCATTAGGTGAAAACATATTTCATAACTTTATTTCATTTCCTGGCTGTCATATATAACATGGCTGGCAGGAAATCCTTGGGGTAACAGCAGAGGTCTTATGTTCTGCCTGGTGTGACTGTGTATTTTCCAGTAAACATAAGATTCAAAATAGTACACCTGTAATTTTAGAAGTTGATTTTCTAGACCTATGCAGATAGTAATGGAAATGAAAAGACTATGCTTACACTAGCAGTTCAGACATAAGTTTAAGTCAAGACTTAAATAGAATTAAGTTAGAGTAGCTACATCTATGTCACTGTACTATATTTGTCTGTCTTTCTGACTGATTGATTGACACATTCATTCATAGATTTCTGCTATATGTACTGGTTAGCTTACTCTTCTACCAATACTGTAGTATGTTTTACTCTTTTTTATGCTTTCTAAGAAAAAAGAATTTATAAAAATTGCTATATATATATAGATATATATATCTATCTATCTATATATATATATATATAGATATAGATATATATATATATATATATATATATATATATATATATATATATATATATATATATATATATATCTATATCTATATCTATATCTATATCTATATATATATATATATATATATATATTTATATTAAGAGAGACTTAAATAAAGGCAAAATAGAAAACTGTAAAATATGTTCAATTAACCAGGTATGGTATACTGGATTTAAGCATGCCATCTTGTTCCAAATGCAGCACATAGCCATCACAGAAAGGCCATAACGGCCTCAGTCTAGAATGGTGCACCTTTAAGGGACAGCAGCTAGACTATCGTTCAATAATTTAAGGCATTATTTTCCAACAAACTTGAAAGCACATAACAAAAGTGCATTACGTTTTTATTGACTTAAAATTCTGGAGTCAAACAAAAGATGGGGAAAAATAAAAATACAAGTATAACTCAAAAGGACCAAGCCCAGACAGACATACAGATTTTTACTACTAAAGATTTTCCCTACATTTGCCTAAATCTAAAAAAGACTTCATTTTCAATCATATTTTGAGAAGCAAATCTACCTTACTACCAGTTAAAAGCAACACTTAAATACTTGTCCAATTGTGCCAATTATAGACGTATATCTGTAATTAACAATGTTCTAAAAATATTTGCTTAAATATTAGACAGTAGGCTGCAACTGGTTATTCTCAGAAAATCCACCCAGACCAAAAAGATTTCATAATAAATCAAACATATAACATAGAAACATACCTTGAGCCTCATATACCACAGAAGACTAGTCAATGTACAGAGTGCAGGGAACATAGGGTAAATTGGTGCTATCTGAACCTAACCCTCCGAATCTTTGACATACCAGGACAGTTTCTCACTGACATTCAAAGCCTATACATAATCCCTTCAGCTACACACAGCAATATAAATTTGACATCAAGCGCCTTACCTACAAGAAATGTTAGCCATTAGGGATGTCCTTTCTTTTTATTACAAATATGTGTGTTATGCATAGAACATTTAGAAGCCAAGACTAGATAGTTGCCCAACATAGAATAATAAAAACAAGAGACAAAGAATACAAAACAGCCCTTTCTGAAAATGGCTTTCCCTTTCACTCACCAACCCACATATAACACTTGTGAGGGGAGTCACTTTGGGCGGGGGGCCTGTGGAACCCAGCTTACCATAGAGAGGTTGGGCAACTCCCCTTTCAGCTTCCCAGAACCCTCTTATGTGTAAATCACCTTTAGTCATTTAGGGGCAAAGGGTGACCAAGAAACCCAGTTTAAAAAATATGCATACACCTGTATCTCATGTTACTGAATGTACAGCTTACCCTGCCCTGTGTCATTATGCAAAGAGGGGGGGGGTGTCTTCCCAGAGTGTATATCTTGTGCCTGTGTTTCACAGTTGATGCTTTGCGCCACCATAGGCTGTATCTTGAACAGTGACTGGGTGAACTAAGGGATCTTGGAATGTTCTGGTTCCGGGCAAGAGAAGCTTATACGATGGACATACTCCCCGAGAGTAATGGGGTCTGTCACAACACTTTTTAACCTTTTTCAACTCATCCTTTAGCTATTTAGACTTTCTTACTGCCATTCCAAATGATGTATCACCCTCTCAAAAAAACACTGCAAATGGAAACACAAATTAAATACCTTGGTATACATTTAATGCCGAAACTCAAGGACTCAGAGTATTGGACCTCAAGGACCTATACTCTGGGAACGATACTCCATAACTACCTGAGCTATACCAAAATCTGCATGGCATAAATGATTATAGAATTCCGTTCATAGGCAGAATATATACAATACAAATGAATGTGGTCCCAATGATCCTGTACCTGTTTAAGTCCTAACCTATATACAGTGCCTTGCAAAAAGTATTCATACCCCTTGACATTTTCCACATGTTGTCATGTTACAACCACCTTTCGCTGCAATTACAGCTGCAAGTCTTTTTGGGTATGTCTCTATCAGCTTTGCACATCTAGAGAGTGAATGTTTTGCCCATTCCACTTAGCAAAATAGCCCAAGCTCTGTGAACAGCAATTTTCAAGTCTTGCCACATATTGTCAGTTGGATTTAGGTCTGAACTTTGACTAGGCCAGTCTAACACATAAATATGCTTTGATCTAAACCATTGTAGCTCTGGCTGTTTGTTTAGGATTGTTGTCCTGCTGGAAGGTGAACCTCTGCCTCAGTCTCACATCTGTTGCAGACTCTAACAGGTTTTCTTGCCCTGTATTTCACTCCATCTTCCCATCAACTCTGACAAGCTTCCCTGTCGCTGCTGAAGCAAAGCATCCCCACAACATGATGCTGCCACCACCATGTTTCACGGTGGGGATGATGTTTAGAGTGATGTGCGGTGTTAGTTTTCCGCCACACATAGAGTTTTGCTTTTAGGCCAAAAAGTTCAATATTGGTCTCATTTGACTTAAGCACATTCTTCCACAAGTTTGCTGTGTCTCCCACATGGCTTTGCAAAGAATACACAATCACATGCAAGGAAAAAAAAAACAGGGGCCCTCAGCCTGTGTACAGGTACAGAAGAGCAAGAATTGGGGGGTAGTGCACGCATGAAGTCCAGCGGAACCACATACCGTTACTGAGAGTGAGGTAGCAGCAATATGCTGGACAGGTGGAGAGGGCAAGGGCTCTGCGTGTCCCTCCCAATTGCACTAGTAACCGTGGTGATGCTTAGTATATCGAGAGAGAGTTTTTTCCAGTTGTCTGTTTCATTTAAAGGTACCCCATGCATAATGTAGTAACCCTATTTACAGTGCCTAGTGTAGCCCAGAAGAACCCACCCCAGGGTAGGTATCTCATATGACCCTTTCTTAGTGACCAATGAGGAGGGAAAAATGAAATGTGTAAAGGCAACCTCACCACATCACACCTGCTCCTGCTAACAAGCCTGTCAACTGAATGAAAAAACTAAGCATGTATAGCCAGCTTATGTACCAACGGTTGCTTAGAACAGTTACTGTACAGTATCCCTTCCCTCTGAACATTAAGCATATTATATGTTTACCTACAACACTGTTCTCTCAAAGACACTGTGTGGACTACCCAGTGCTACACAGCCTCTAGCTGAAACATTAAATGTGACACCCATACTTCCCATTGAAGTGAACTGAGGTTGTGGCATGCCAATACAATTCAGAAGGATTCAGACATTTTTTGTCAGATGCTGTACAGTTCTGATAATTGAGGAAAGTGGAAACATAGTGCTGGAACCGTAAGTTTATCTTAATGTTATATTGGTAAAGTATTGATGTAATTCATCTGGCTACTGTGCAAGTGGCTTCTACATCCTTGAGGATCGTTATGGTTTCTCCTTGACTTGTATTGTAATGAAACATACATGGAAATGAAACACCAAACCAGCTGCTGGCAAGGCTTGTGTCTTTAATAACACTGGAACAAATGCCATTCAAGGTCCAGATCAGTTTGAGTCCATTCACATTGTGTTCACTCAAGCCCCGATGAAGGGGGTATTTCTGAACCTCAAAATGCGATGGCTACTCTGTCCACCTGACTTTTATTGGAATAAAGTTGTATCTGGACCTTCTCATTGCAGTGGTGTGGTGCTTCAATTTCCATGCATTTCTGAGCAGGCTGCTCAGGAAGGATACTGGGGGCAGTGCTGTTTAGGGAAGTATAAACTATTATCAGCATGGAACTCTAAAGTTGCATATATATTATATTTTAAATGTAATCACGAATAACATTTCAGGGACAATGGGTAAGACCATTAAAGAAAGATACATTATTTCTGATGTGATATTTGGTCAGATTTCCACACCAGTAAGATAAAGAATATGGCTTTCCAATACCATTTTTTTTTTAGGAGAAATATTTTTTTTTGAGGCAACATGGTAGTTATACAGAACTGAAATGGTTTAACATAGTACCTTAGGAAATGTAATAATTAACACATATTTTATGTTGATACTGAAAACAAAGAACGCAAAATGAATGCCTTTGAAGCTGGCATGGCAAAGCAAGCATTTCTATATCAAGGATACATAAGTTTGCCTGGAATGAAAGGTCATAAATTACAAGAAAATTCAGACAAGCAATTTCAAAGCAATAGACTTCCTACTGAGAACATTCTCCCCCCTCTACCCCTCCCAAAAAATGAAGACAACAAAATGCTTACTCTGTGAAACACACAGAAAATAGCAGATATGTGTGCAGAAGCAATTTAATACTTAAAATTCACCATAAACAATTCTTACAACCTAACTACATAGAAAGCCGTTATATGACAAGCAAAATAGAAGGTTTGTAGTTAGAGTGTGAATAAAATTAAAAAACTAGATGAGTCAGAGAATTTAAAATATTCTGATTCTCCTGAATATATGAATGCAGTCTTGTCCAGTCTGCAGGGAATCATACATCTGCCAAATTATGAGTGTCTGGATCCCTAAAATGTATGATTCTCAGCAGCTTAGACATATTGGCACGCATATTTTCAAGATGATAAAAAAAGCAATGAATTGACTATTCTAGGGAGTCAATCATTCCTATATATGATTAACTTTATGATGATCAGATCCCAAAATTTAGTATTATACTGTATGTGACTAGTGTTGGTTAAAACCTTATTCAGAAAGATATGAAAATATTATTTTGTTTTTCTCCACTTAGGTTAAAAAATGCCCGTTATTGAAGTGTACATAATGCCATAAGATAAAATGATAGGCAAAATTATACAATATGATTTCTTTCAATTATGAAGGTTTTCGTGTATTCGTAAAGTCAAGTGTTGTTATGATGGATAATTGATTTTACATACAGTGTACCTGCTTTCAAAGTGTTGCTAGGAGGTAATGTTACAGATGGCTCTTATTTTTTTGAGAATAACTCTGAGAAGAAAAGAGCAGCTATAAAGATAATAGAAGAGAAAACAAAAAACAAAAAAAGACTACCAGGTATTGTGAATACTGAATTAAATGCTGCATTCAACATAATGAAGCTAATTTACTAGGGAACAGCGGTTGTTTGCTGGGCAAAAAAAAATAAAAAAATTGCCTTTGATTAGTAAATAGGGTGAAACAGTGCTCAATTTCAGTATTAAAACATATGCCAGTGAAATCAGAAAATCTGTTTTTTGTTTACACATGATTGGATGAATAAAATGAACACAGCTTCACCTTATTTACGAAGTATGCAGAACATTCACTTTGCCGAGTGAACAGTTTTTGCTAGTTAGTCATTCAACTAGACTTGTTCTATAATGCTAAAAATGTTTATGCAGCATGTAGACGTTGAAAGGCAGGGGTATGTTCCTGGCACTCATTAGAACATCTTCAATAGGGATGAGCCAAACACCCCCCGGATCGGTTCGCACCAGAACCTGCAAACAGGCAAAAAATTTATCAGAACACGCGAACACCATAAAAGTCTATGGGACATGAACATGAGAAATCAAAAGTGCAAATTTTAAAGGCTTATATGCAAGTTATTGTCATAAAAAGTGTTTGGAGACCTGGGTCCTGCCCCAGGGGACAGGTATCAATGCAAATTTTTTTTTTTAAAAAGGGCTGTTTTTTTCGGGAGCAGTGATTCTTTTAATGCTTAAAGTCAGGTACTGCTTGGACCTTGAAGAAGGGGACATACCCCGAAAGCTTGTCCTGAAACATTGTATGTTAGTGCAAATAAAAAAAGTATCACGGACAGTACTCAACTTTCTCTGTCACATTTGCACTAATACGGCTACAACAAATCAAGTATAATGCTTAAAGTGAAACAATAAAAATGAAATATTCCTTTAAATATCATGCCTGGGAGGTGTCTATAGTATGCCTGCAAAGGGGCACATTTTTCCCATGTTTAGAACAGTTCCAAAGCAAAATGACATTTCTAAAGGAAAAATTATCATTTAAAACTGATTGCGGCTGTAATGAATTGTCGGGTCTCACCAATATAGATAAAACTCATTGAAAAAAAGAGCATGGGTTGCCCCCCCAGTCCATTACTAGGCCCTTTGGGTCTGGTATGAATATTAAGGGGAACCCCGAACCAAAATTTTTAAAAAAATTGCGAGGGGGTCCCCGTAAAATCCATACCAGGCCCTTCAGATCTAATATGGAAATTAAGGGGAACCCTGCGCCAAATTTTTTTAAAAAATGGCGTAGGGGTCCCCCCAAAATCCATACCAGACCCTTATAAGAGCACACAACCTGGCAGGCCGCTGGAAAAGAGGGGGGCTGAAAGAACGGCCCCCCTCCTGAACCGTACCAGGCCATGTTGATGGGGACAAGGGCCTCATCCCCACAACCCTTGCTCGGTGGTTGTGGGGGTATGTGGGTGGGGGGCTTATCGGAATCTGGAAGCCCCCTTTAACAAGGTGACCCCCAGATCCTGGCCTCCCCCCTATGTGAAAGAGTAATGGGATACATTGTACCTCTGCCATTTCATTAAAAAGTGTCAAAAATGGTTAAAAAGAAAAGAGACAGCTCGGCACAAGTCCTTTATTAAAACATAAAAAAATAAAAATGTCCCGCGATGTATATTCATGCCGCCTGACGGACCGAAAAAAAAAAGCCGCAACTGTTTTGCCTCCATGGGAGGCTCCCACCGACTGACGCTTCTTCTCTGTGCAAGTTCTTATATAAATGAGGGCCGGCCACCCGGTGACATAAACGGGAGACCCTGCCCCCCTCTGACACCCCGTGGCATCAGAGGGGGGCAGGATCACCCATTTACGTCACCGGGTGTCCCCGCCCTCAGCTATATAAGAACTGTCACAGAGAAGAAGCGTCAGTCGGCGGGAGCCTCCCATGGAGGCGGAACAGTCGCTGCTTTTTTTTTTTCGGTCCATCAGGCGGTGTGAATTTACATCGTGGGACATTTTTATTTTATTTTTTAATAAAGGACTTGTCCCAAGCTGTCTCTTGTCTTTTTTACCATCTTTGACACTATTTTTGTGAAATGGTAGAGGTACAATGTACCCCATTATCCTTTCACATAGGGGGGAGGCCGGGACCTTTGGGTCCCCTTGTTAAAGGGGGCTTCCAGATTCCGATAAGCCCCCCGCCTGCATACCCCCACAACCACGGGGCAAGGGTTGTGGGGATGAGGCCCTTATCCCCATCAACATGGGGACAAGGTGCTTTGGGGTCAGACCCCAAAGCACCCTCCCCATGTTAATGGCATGTGGCCTGGTACAGTTCAGGAGGGAGTCACTCTTGTCCCCCCTCTTTTCCTGTGGCCTGCCAGGTTGCGCACTCAGATAAGGGTCTGGTATAGATTTTGGGGGGACCCCATGCCATTTTTTTAAAATTTTGGCACAGGGTTCCTCTTAATTTCCATATCAGACCTGAAGGGCCTGGTATGGATTTTAGGGGGACCCCCACGCATTTTTTTTAAAATTTTGCTTTAGGGTTCCCCTTAATATTCATACCAGACCCAAAGGGCTAGTAATGGGTTGGGGTGGGGGAACCCATGCTCTTTTTTCAATGAGTTTTATCTATATTTCCGAGACCCAACAATTCAATACAGCTGCGATCAGTTTTAAATGACAAATTTTTCCTTTAGAAATGTCATTTTACTGTGGTAATGGTGTACACATGGGAAAAATGTGCCACTTTACAGGCATACTATAGACATCCTCCAGGCACAATATTAAAAGGAATATTTCATTTTTATTGTTTCACTTTAAGCACTAAAAAAAAATCACTGATCCCCAAAAAAATGGCTGTTTTTAAAAAAAAAGTGAAACATTTTTTTTGGGGGCAGGACCCAGGTCCCCAAACACTTTTTATGACAATAACTTGCATATAAGCCTTTAAAATGAGCACTTTTGATTTTTTATGTTAGTGTTCCATAGACTTTTATGGTGTTCCGGCGGCGTTCGAATTTGCCACGAACACCGCATATTGTTCGCTGTTCAGTGAACACCCGATGTTTGAGTAGCATTTTTTTTTAAATTTTGCTTCAGGGTTCCCCTTAATATTCATACCAGACCCAAAGGGCTAGTAATGGATTGGGGTGGGGGGAACCCATGCTCTTTTTTCAATGAGTTTTATCTATATTTCCGAGACCCAACAATTCAATACAGCTGCGATCAGTTTTAAATGACAAATTTTTCCTTTAGAAATGTCATTTTACTGTGGTAATGGTGTACACACGGGAAAAATGTGCCACTTTACAGGCATACTATAGACATCCTCCAGGCACAATATTAAAAGGAATATTTCATTTTTATTGTTTCACTTTAAGCACTAAAAAAAAATCACTGATCCCAAAAAAAATGGCTGTTTTTTAAAAAAAAGTGAAAATTTTTTTTGGGGGGCAGGACCCAGGTCCCCAAACACTTTTTATGACAATAACTTGCATATAAGCCTTTAAAATGAGCACTTTTGATTTTTTATGTTAGTGTTCCATAGACTTTTAAGGTGTTCCGGCGGCGTTCGAATTTGCCACGAACACCGCATATTGTTCGCTGTTCAGTGAACACCCGATGTTTGAGTAGAACTTACGTTCGACTCGAACATTGGGCTCATCCCTAATTTTCAATATCACAGAACAAGGCAAGTTCAATGTGATTAAAGTATAACTAAAAGGCAAACCCTTTTTTAATTTTTAATAGAATGGAGAGGGATTAGAACACCGGTTTTTATTGCTATCTGTGCCCCATTAAGGAGATTTTCCATCTCTTTTTGTCCTATTTATCATTATGACTGAAAGTAAAGTGAAAGAAAATCCCTTATTTTGGATTGTCACCAGAACAGTAATACATTTTCCAATGGGGGCACTAGTTCTGGTGCCCCTGGTGAAAAGTAGAGATCTCCCTCATGTTGGAGAGATTTCCTCTCACTTCCTGTTTTATCTATGGAACAGGAACCAAAGGGAAAGCTCCGTAATGGGATGTAGATGGCAAAAAAATTGTCAGGGATTATAAATCACCCTTTATTTAATAGATGCTTTTAGATCCAGAGTTTGTAGGGTGCTTTGCAGGGATCTGTTGCACCTGCCAAGTGCCTAGGAGAAAAAAAACAAATGTGAATGAGTCCTTTAATTTGTCATTAGAATTTGTCTCTCCTTACTATGTTTACCTCCAGTAGCTTTCTGAAACAGTGATGGTCAAAACTGGCTTCTTAGTTCTCCCCCCACACACCCCACACACACACACACATATTATATATATATATTCACGGTCCCCCCTCCTGTGACTTCACCATTAATATCAACAACACAACCATTGGTCCCTCCACACATGCCAGGGTCCTGGGTGTAATCCTTGACTCTGACCTCTCCTTCAGCCCCCATATCCAATCACTGACTAAATCCTGCCGCCTTAACCTCCGCAACATCTCCAGAATTCGACCCTTCCTGACTAATGACACCACAAAGCAACTTATTCACTCCTTGATTATTTCCCGCCTTGACTACTGCAACTCTCTCTTTAATGGCCTACCCTTAAGCAGACTATCCCCCCTTCAGTCTATTATGAATGCTGCTGCTAGACTAATACACCTCACTAATTGATCCGTGACTGCTGCTCCTCTCTGCCAATCCCTTCACTGGCTTCCCCTACCCCACCATGTAAAATTCAAAATGCTAACCATAACATACAAGGCCATTCACAACATCGCCCCATCTACATCATCTGCAGATATCGCCCAAATCGCCCCCTCCGCTCCTCCCAGGACCTCCTGCTCTCTATCTCACTTGTTACCTCCTCCCATGCTCGCCTTCAGGACTTCTCCAGAGCCTCTCCCATCCTCTGGAATTCCCTCCCCCAGTATGTCCGATCAGCCCCTACCCTGTCCACCTTTAGGAGATCCCTGAAAACTCATTTATTCAGGGAAGCCTATCCCACACCCACATAACTGTCCCTGAGCCACCCCCATCAAATCATTCTTTGCAGCTATTACCTTTTGTACCACCACCCCCTCCCTTTAGAATGTCAGCTCTACGAGCAGGGCCCTCCTGTACCTTTTGTATTGAACTGTACTGTAATTGTGTTGTCCCCCTTATACATTGTAAAGCGCTGCGTAAACTGTTGGCGCTATATAAATCTCGTATTATAATAATAATAATAATAATAATAATAATAATACACACTCTTATGCATTTATGCAATGAACGCCACAAATACAAATACAAAACCCCTATAAATTCACTTGAGAATCTACACTATATATGTACAATGTGCATTTTTAATACAAGATACATGTGTGCATTAAATATAAGCACTAATTAAGCAAGGACATTACATTCACATGTTGATAAACCAATGTCTGTGTCTTGGGAACAATTTCTTTCATTGTCTTAAGCTCCAAAACTTTGTGTAATTACAGTTGTGTGAAAATTAAGACCCCAACTGCATATTTTACCACAAGTAACAAACAAGGATCTACAGGAATACAGGAATAGAAAATCCTAATTCAATTTGCAAACTGTAATCTTAGCAGTGCCCTATTTCAGTGCAACCTCATTTATTTCACTTGAAAGCTCGTAGTTCTTGTTTTCATGAGGAACTGTGGCAAATAAGTAATGGTGATTTAGTGTTCAATAATTCCATAAAAAGAAGGTTTACAACAATAGAGGCAGAAATATAATATTTTTCTAAAAACAGAAAAGCAATTGAATTTAGCTGATTGTCTAACAGGATTACAATGCTTAATTCCCTGAAACTGGCTTTTAACCTTTTGCAGTATTAAGTTAATACGTACCGTATTTATCGGCATATAACACGCGCCGGCGTATAACACGCACCCCAAGTTTAGGAGGGAATTTTAAGTAAAAAAACTTTTAGGAGGGAAGTTTAAGGAAAAAAACTTACATTTAAATGCCCATCAATGCAGCCTCATCAGTGTTCATCTGCAGCCTTGTTAGTGCAGCCTTGCCCCAGTGTCCAGTGCAGCCTTGTCAGTGCAGCTTTGCCCCAGTGCAGCCTTGTCAGTGCAGCTTTGCCCCAGTGCAGAATTGTCAGTGCAGCTTTGCCCCAGTGCAGAATTGTCAGTGCAGCCTTGCCCCAGTGTAGCTTTGCCCCAGTGCAGCCTTGTCCCCAGTCATCAGTGCAGCCTTGTCCCCAGTGGTTAGTGCAGCCTTGTCCCCAGTGGTCAGTGCAGCCTTGTCCCCAGTGGTCAGTGCAGCCTTGTCCCCAGTGGTCAGTGCAGCCTTGTCCCCAGTGCCGCCGACATACACAAGTTTAGTATGTATTTTTAAATAATGCGCCACGGAGTTCGGAGGGACTCGGCGGCGCTCGTTCAGCTGAATGAGCGCCGCCGAGAACACAGTGACTGGGCGGAGCCGAGATACACATAGCCGAGGGTTCTCAGCTTTTCTCGGCGCCGTTCACAGTAACGCCCAGTCCCTATGATGGACATAACAGAGGTCCAATGGCGGGACTGGGCGGAACTGTGAACGGCGCCGAGAAGAGCCGAGAACCCTCGGCTATGTGTATCTCGGCTCCGCCCAGTCACTGTGTTTTCGGCGGCGCTCGTTCAGCTGAACGAGCGCCGCAGAGTCCCTCCGAACTCCGCGGCACCATATTTAAAAATACACGCTATGTGAATGTCGGCGGCGATCGCAGCGATCGATCCGATATATCACAAAAATAGCAGGGATCGGCGTATAACACGCACCCACGATTTTCCCCTGATTTTAAGGGGAAAAAAGTGCGTGTTATACGCCGATAAATACGGTAATTTTAGATTTGAAAAATATTATATTCTTTAAATAGCAAACTAGGATTCCATAATTTGCATTAGAATATATTGCCTGCAATAGCCACATGCAGAAGGGTACTTTATTTAATATGGCATAGAGTGATAGCCTAAATACTCTAACTCACAGCAAACAATAAATAAAAATAGATTTGTCTTTATGCTATACACAGCCTTAAGGCTTAACCTCCCTGGCGGTATTTCCAAGTGTGGCTCGGGGTGATTTTTCATTACCAAAAGCGGTAACCCCGAGCCACACTCGGGATTGCATCGCAGGATCCAGGCAAAGTTACTTACCTTGTCTCCTGGATCCTGCGATGTCCTCCCTGTGTCTGCGGGCTGTGTACTCTGCTCAATCTATCACAATGCCAGGCTCCATTCCCTGCGAGCATTGCGATGCACGGGGACGGAGCCCGGAGCCAAACTCAAAAGTGAAAAGCACATAACACATAGTACACTGTAATCTTACAGATTTCATTACTGTATCAAATTATTTCACATCTCTTTTGTCCCTAGTGCTTTGTCCAGTGCCCTGCCTGCAGTTTTAGATTATAAATACTGTTCTTTCTGCCTGGAAACTTGAGAATGTCAATAGCAACCAAAAAGGGTCCCTTTACGCCAAAAGCGGTTTTAGATCAGCTAGAAAACAGCGATAATAAATTGGAATCACTTGCAGAATTGAGCGATAGTGATTCGTGGGGAAATTCGTCATCAAACACTGAAAGTAATGACAACTACAATTCTACAACTGAGCAAATTTCAGTGTTTTTGATTTGATTACATTATTGGATACATTATATTATTATTATTTGTTATAATTATTTATAGTTTTTTTATTATATTATAATGTATTATTTTGTGATTCAAATTTTATCATACCCGGGATGTCTACTAGACTCTTGTTTGGACAGATTTAAGTGAGTTATTCCTAAGAAATACAGGCCTATGATATAAAATGCCAAATTTCCATGCAAAACATTGTACCGCTTTGAGCATCAAAAATCTGACATAATCATACCACCAGGGAGGTTAAAATAATGTTTTTAATGTGTCAACTATGAGTGAATTAATAGTTTAGCACTAGTTTTACAGAACAGGGGCTGCTCACATGCCATTTTTTGTTCATGCACAAATAATGGCTGGACTTATACTGAGGTTAGAATCCTTAGTGTATTTATAACATATTTCGGCAGCAGCAGGGGGGTTTTACATACACCTCCCAGCTACTACAGTAAAACTGACAAACCAACTGTCAGTTGTCAGATGGAAGCAATCCAGTGGCTGAACAGCTGCTGGATCTCTTCCACAGAGGTGTGTTACCTGCCTCAACATTTTTCCAGGCTCTTATGTCCCACCTGTGAGCCCAGGACCCCCATGGTAGGTGGAGAAGAGTAGAGTGGACGGTAATGATTGAACATTCATTTGCTGATATCCACTAGCTAGAATGAACATTTAAGTGACTTGCATTATATCACTCCTGAATTTGGCTGTCATTTTCCTCTGCCTCTGTGGCAGGGAAAGAAGTTAGTGGAGTGCAATCTATACCCCATGAGCATCAGTGAAAGGCAGGTAAGACTTTGGAGGTCACATAGATCCATTATGCCTCATTAAAGTGAATGTATCTAAACATATTGCTTTGGATGCATGATATAATGGCTACAGCAGCTGAGGGAGCCCAGTGTTTATCCTCCAAATATATAGGTGGACGCTTGGTATGCATGGTTGTTCCAGAAGGGACTATGTATAAGTACTAATAATTTTGCTTGAAGATCTTTCTTTTTTTTGGTGCAAATCATCAGTATATACAGTATAATGCACTTTGGAGATCTATGGCAAAGGAAAAAGATGTTAACCACAGTTATGAGAGGACTTTTGAGACTCTCATAGTGAGTTCTTGGATACTGTATTCCACAGTTGAAAACATCCAGTGTAACCGTTATTTCAGAATGGCTATTTGGAATTGCTGATTATCTTGAATTATCTGCTATATAAGGACCATCATTGGATGATATTAATACCCACCCCACCATTGTTTTGAAAGCCAAATCTGGAATATGTATTGATCAGTGGAATGATTATAAATAGCAGTGTTTTCTTGGGTGTATGACAATTTATTGTTAAATATTTGGTGGTGCACCAGACGATGACACCTTATACTTTACATTCACACTGAATCCAATTTTTATTCCTAACTGTGCAAACTTTATTAATACCTAATGCTATATACTGTATATAAAACATGGATTTATGATCTTGATACATAAAAATGTCTATAGTTTTGGATGCTGCACTGGATTTACTAACAGTACTGTCATATATTAAAATATAGAAGAACCTTCAATTTATTGAATGCTCTTTTTTGAATGGACATGTCTTGCGGCGGTGTTTGTTTTGTTTATTTATAGTATAATAATTTTATAGGCATTATATAGTAGCAGACCATTGCAGTATTTATACAGTAAATCCTCTTTTTTCGATTGCTTGTGTAATGTTACTGGAGATTCTGGACAGGTGATGGATTTGTAAGCCTCAAGCTAGGCATTTTGCAATTTTAAAGCTTGACATGATTGGCAATTATTTACTCATTGTGGCATCTTTTATATTTTACCAAAATTAATATTAATATATAATGTTTGATGCAAATCAAAGACAGCATTTCAGGAGAAGATCCCCATACAAACTGTGAAGCATGGTTGTGGAAATATAGAAGTTTGGAGTAGTTTTGCTGCTTCAGGACCTGGGAATCTTGCACTAATAATGCTAAATAAAAATAACGTTGAAGCTGAACTGGAAAGTGATCTTCCAACATTATAACAATCCAAAGCACACTCGAATCAAATGAATTAAAAAAAAAAAGATATGAAGGGTTGTGGACTGACCTAGTCAAAGCCCTGATTTGAATCACATTGAACTGTTGTGGGGTGATTTAAAAGGACAGGTCAAGAAAAAAAAAAACACAAACATGTTGCAACTGAAAGAATTTTGCATGGAGGAGTGGTCTTATTTTTTTCAAAATTACTGCATTACATCTATTGATATTTTTGTTGAATAAATGATTGGAAAGGCACATGTTTCTTGTGTTTTTATTTGAGTATATCACCTTGATCTGTAGGCACTGTTTCAGTAAAGATCGAATGTGTTGCATTTTAGTTAAAAATTTTTTGGGATGTACTTACTTTTTCATATGACTTTTAGCCTGTTGAGCTAGTGCTCTTAGCTCCCCCCTTCTCCTTGCTAAAAATGCAATCTGAAAAAACAAACAAGGTTCTGTTCTTTGAAACCTTCACATCTGCTTATTTGGTTTTAAAGCAGCTGATTAAAGAGTTTCACTAGGCAATAGAAAACTCTCCACTTACTTCTAAAGTGGGCTGTTCAGTGATTTACATCTCAAAGCTCATTAACTTGTACAGGAGTGCTGTGGGCTGTATGAAGTGGAGCCCAAATCTAAAATAAGCTGCGCAAAGACAGACTCGTTGTCTAAAAAATGTATATAGAGGAAAACCTTAATAGTATCTATCTCACAGATAATGATATTCACATAGGGGTATAGAAGTCTCCTCACCTGATAAAGTGGCTGTTCTGACACACAAGTGGCAAGCAGCAAGCAAGCTTTAAATCCATGAGCTAACTCCTAGCCTCTGTTCCAGTTCCTAGACCCAAAGCACAGGTCAGATCAAGCAGTCAAGAAAGTGAGGTCCTGGGAATTCACCCAACCGATATCAGGATGCAGCCTAATATCTGAGTTTCAGAATAGATCACCACTCCTCCCTTAGGAAATACAATTACATTATAAAACTGTAGCCAGGCTGCTTGTCTGGGAAGTATATAACTCGAAGGCTGCAAATCAAAGTGTATTTTATCTTTTGATAGATTTCAGATCAGTTTGACTGGTTAGGCTGGATATACAGCCTTAATTGGGAGAAATGTGCGGCTGCCCTTGCAGACTTTTTCTGATTAGGGATGAGTTTTGGGTTTGGGTCTACCATGGATTCAAAGCAAACCCTGCCTTATCACTGTGTGTGGATCCATCAAACTACTGTAAATTTTCACAGCTATAGCCAACTATAACCAACTAAACCAAATGCATATCTTAGCCTTTAAACTTAGATCAGCTGGCAAAGAAGGGCCAATCAGGGGTTTGTCTAAGTAAGCCCCCCCCTGCTATAAAAGGGTGGGTTCTCCTGAGCCATTTTGACAATGTGGTTTAAGTGTGATTGGGAAAACATAGATATAGTGCGTCTTATAAAGTACACAGGGATAGATCAATATAGGTTTTGTAGACGTGGCTGGTTTCTTAAAGTAGTTAACTCTTCCTGAATTTCCTATAGGCAAGAAAATGCTGTGTATGTTGGAGAATATGGGGAAGGAAAGGGACTTTACATCTTAATACTTCCAATATCCTGCAACCTTTTTACAGCCTGTGCACATCCACATGCACTGCAGTGATAACAGACTGAAAATCAAACTGCTCCATGACACAGCAAGCTTTTCGTCATTCCTTAAGTTATTTAAACCTGGTTTCCTGTGATTTTAAAATGTTTGGTTAGACTAAGCTGGTTCAAATGAACAATTTCCTTCACTAAGTGCAGCAGTGTCTCTAAGCACTGTATAAACTGCATGTAGCATGCATGTTCCCATCTCACACCTAGAACAATGCACAGTTGGTCTGTTTTCTGTGAATGAATACAAAGCTTCCTCTGACTGGCCTAGTCAAAAGGGTGGGCTGATGACATCACACTCTGACAATCAGAGGAAGCTTTGTATTCATTCACAGAAGTCTGTCTCACAGCCGGAACCCAGAAATGTGTACTGTATGTAGTTGAAGCTACATGCAGTACAGGATATTGTTCGTTTGGACCAGCTTGGTCTAAACAAACTATTTAAAGAGACAGGGAACATGAAAATCAGCTTTAAAGGATTTGTGTATTTTCAATGTTGCCCTCAAAGCTACAGAAAAAAACAGTTTCTCTATTGTACAGTATTTTGTTTTTTTGTTTTTTGCTATAGGGCCACTCCACCTACAATATCCTGTCTATTAGACCTGAAAATGAAGAGTCTCACTACCATGAACTCCAATGGGGTTTGATGCTACACTCTGGTTTCATGGACTTCCTGTTGGATTTAACAAATCCCAATTAATTGAACCTGGGAATATTTGCTCAATAAATAATTTTAAATAATTTATATTTCTAGAGCATTTTTATCCCAAGGATTCAAAGTGCTTTTATCCGTTGTTGGGCCAGATGGTGAGGCAATCATCTTGGATGCTCTCAGTAGAATATCATACTACAGGCAACTTTAGACAGGAGCTAGTAATGCTTGCTGGGCTGTCCCTGGTTTCAGTAACTTTTAAGGTACTACTACTACTGCTAATTGACTGTTAAAGAAAAGGCATGCAGTTTAGAAAGAACTCCTGATTAGCATACCTATACCTGATTTAGACATTAATAAAGCCATTAAATCAACATGGCAGCCAGGAAGCAAGCATTTTCATAATGACATCCTCCATTATTTATTCAGTACAAGTTAAAGTAAATCTATAAAAACATAAATACAAAAGCTGACATTGCTGACCTGTTTTGAAGGATCATGTTATGAGGATGTCATGCCTGTTCTACAGGCCCATCCTACCCCCTATACATCCTAACTTTGTTCATTACCTCTTTACACATATACCACAGAGTAACAATGGCACTTCCTTGATTTAAAACAGACCTAGTTGTTGAACTAATCTAGTTGTTATCTTGCTATGAAGGCTTTAATCAAAAACATTCAGTAAGTATTATTTCCCAAAATACTATAGAGCCCCGGTGTTCAACCTGCAGCTCAAGGGTTGTATGCAGTCTCTGCAATTATTGTGCAGCCTGTAAGCCCTGGCAGCCAGTAGTTAGGGTTTTCCTTGTCAAGGTTCTCACTCAGGCCTGATCAGAGCATGACTATGAGGAGATGTGTTCTTAGACTGAGGTTCTACATCATGTGACCTGTGGGAACACCTTGCATCACTTTGCAATGGGTCCTGAGCTATTGAAATGTTAGGACTTTAACACCATATATACACTATATTAACTGATGCATGGTACTACAGCACCCACCCTGATAGAACTGATAAAACTGACATAACTGCTTCCAGCCCCAAAAATCCAGCTACTGTGGAAAAACTATTCATTATACTGGGTTCTGCTATTTTAATGATTTATTTATTTCATTTACATTTTCTTTTTTTTCCTTTGCTGTCTATTATTTTATCTTTTATATTTTCCCAAATGTGAGTATTTCATTGTAAAGAATCAGTAATGGCAATGACCTCCAGCACTCCATTACCTGACTGTCTCCTGTTGCAGGTCTCATATCTACAACTAAACGTATACCAATATCTGCAGTCACTGACCATCTGCTGTGGCATACCTGCAGTCTCTGACCATCTTCTGTAGAATTGCATATACTTATTATTATGTGTGGCCCTTTTTTGATGTTCGCATCCATATGTAAGGCTCCCTATATGTAGCCACCACTGCTATAGAATGTATTGTCAGTATCAATTGTGAGTTAATTTTATTTATTCAGTATTTTACTTTGCTTGTTGATTAACAATAAATAATTCTATTCTGGAAACCTGTGAGTGTTTGTTCATTCTCAGAACAGCCAGCACTTGGATTTAATCAGCATGCCCAGCTTCAGTTGGCTCTTTGTGCTCTTATTCATTTTCCTTGCTGAGTCATCTGGCAGTAAGCTTATACGAATAGAGTTATTAAGCCAGAACTTATCAATCATGCAATGAAGCACATTGTCTTTTGTTGGCAATTTATGTCAGCTGCAGACCCGTGTACTACTTGTGCTGTACTGCTAACTTGCTTTTGATGGATGCTTGCTTTTATTTCAGGACACCTAAGAGGTATGAAGTGTTCTCATGTAAACACAATGCTTATTTCTACATAGCTTTATGCTACGTTTACATAAAACATTATACAGAAAATGACAAAAAAAATCTGAACAGCTGAATAAATATGGGCAACTAATTGTGATCAGTGTTTTCACAAATATTTACAGTGGTAATGAAAATGACCGCTAGCTATCCTTGATCTTTTTTATTTCTGCCTGCTAAAGAAGAATTTTACATTGCGTAATGCCAGCAATGGTTTGGATGGCTGATCAAACAGGAAAGGTGGACAATGGTTGCAATTGATATGATTTAACAGAGCAGTAATTAAAGCTAGTCAAAAAAAGTGTTCCCTGCCTGAGTGATCGCAAGGGATATTTCAAACTTGGTTGATGTTAGGCCACACCTTCTTACCAGTCATGTAGACAAATATGTTGCCTTTTGACCTCTAACCAACCACTGGTTCTGCTGCTATGCAAACCACAGCTAACCACAGGAAACAGCATAATGAGATGTTTAACTTATTCCTTTCCAATAACTACAGACAGACAATCTAATGAAATAAAGAATATTTACAAATACTTATAACAAAACGATCATGAAAAACAACAGTTATAAGACCATTTAGAAGCATTTTTTTTTAATGATCACCAGGTCAGTAGACATGTCAGAAGCACCACATGCCAGTAGATGCAAAGCTATAAAAACAACTGTTAAAATAGTGACTAAACGTTTAAAAACAACAGAAAAATTAATAATGAATTATATTTAAGTGTTTCCTAAGTATTAACTAAGTAGTTACCCAAAAATCGATCTATCTATCCAGCCATCTATGTATGTATTCTAGTATGGCTCTAAATGGAGCCAGAGAGAGGGACAGGGATGAAGTTTGATCCCTTTGTGGTCTGGCCAAAAAGAGTGGGTGGGTTCCCTGGTGACAACACATATCAGGTTTTTGGTCAGGACTGAGAGCCTTGGTGCCTGAAATGATTGGGCAATGCTGTTGGTAAGGAGAGAAAGAGCTTTGCTGGTGTTGTACTTGATGTGCCTGGTAGTCAAGATCTTCTGTTTTACTTGTGCCTCTTGAGATCCCTGTTGCATTGGCTTTTTTGCTGAATGCTAGTTTCCTACAATATACATTGATTACATATATTTGTTCAGAAAATTTTACTTAAATGAACTTTTTATTGTTATTTGCACAAGCAATACCATGAATTAAATATGTAGTTTGATAAAACTCTGGTCATGCAAGCATGGTTTTCAGTTAATCTAGTATGAAGTGCTCTAGAGAGGAATAGATAATACTATCAATGTAAGATATTCCCTCAGTATTTTAAATTTATAAGTAATTATTTTTAAAGTCTTTGATGTGCCGTTTGGTCCTTGATCTCAAATATATGATCCCCCCACCCCTCCATGCAAATTATTAAAGGAACAGATGCACTTAAAGTAGAACTACAAAACTTTGAAATTACCTAGAGCAAAATTCTAAATTAATCCAATCGCCCGTGTTAATCCATGCACTTAATATATTCTCAAGGCTTTTAGTTACATGAAGACATCTTCAAGAAAGTTCAAATTAAATCAAGGTTTGAAAATTTGCTTTAATGCAAGATATAACCTTAAATATTTGTGTGACAGTTAAATTTGTAAGCGAGTCTTAAATGTGATTAACATTGATGTCTACAGTGTTCATTTTAGGACATTAAGCATCACAAAATATTAAAACCACTTATAGGATTGGCATTTATTAGATGGAACAACATATTGCAGATTGGAGAAAGAATTAGCTAGCAGTTAGTGATGAAAAACTAATGAGGGCAGGGTAATTAGTAATAAGCTATAATTTATGACTGTTGTCTACATGTACTGAGAGAAAGCTGATGATAAATTCTGAATCATGATGAATGCTAAAGGCAACAATCTTCAAAGGACAAAGTGTTGTGGGATGAGGAAAGTGCATACCGGAAGTTTTATATTCCTTAAACATGACTCCTCTTACTTACCTTATCTAAGATACTCCTTTGCCTTTAATTCCTAGCCAGTTTAGTCGAAAAACACTCCCCAAAAGATTTTAGGTCTACAGATTCCAAACACTGATTTCATTGCAAGAAAAGTATCTAGACTGTGTTCCATAGTGGGCTGGCATGAAGTCCAGTTCGCCACCGCCTCACTGTTAATTTTTAATTTTTGTCACAGCTCCAGGTGAGGCAGAGATACCAACTGGATGCTCAAGCAGTCAGCCAATCACCTCCCCGGTCACAGAGGCACAGCACAAAATGCTGAAGTAAAAATGAGATACTGGATACTGTACGTGGACCTAAAGTCACTCTTTAATTTAGCACTGTTCTAATACAAATATTCTTATAAATGTGTTATTTTGCTGCTATATACTGCTTGTAAATAAAAGGGATGCATATGCAACTACTATGTAAGGCGATCTGTAACTATGCAAAAATTAAATGATAGGTCTATTAACACAAATTTTCACTTGTTTTTCTACTCATCTATGGGCTACTTATGTCAATTGACTCTCTGACATTTCAAATGATAAAAAAATACCCATAATGACTACAGTGATCTTTTGCCTAGACTAATCTATTCGGACCCAGTGTTTTTTTTTGTTTTTTAATTAAGTACAAGGATTGCTGGACCAGCATGTCAGGTTAATAAATCACCCTCCTACGTAGATGTACAAGCATGAAATATGTACAATCTATGATCCAGACCTAGCTGTGTGAGTCAATATACAGAAATGTTTACATACAGAAACATGAAAATGAAGTAGTAAAAAAAATCACATTATTTTATATCTTACAAACAGCATGATGTATACTTACAGGAATAGATACGCTTGGATTTCTCCAGCTAGCACCAGCTGCACGTTCCCTTTTTTCCTAAATAAAAAATGTCATTTATTAATGTTGTTGTCACAATATGGTATTAGATAATCACTATTATTTCCATCACACCAGTTGTCCAAAAACATTAATGTATGAAAAAAATTGAGAAATGTATTCATATTACTCTGTGCCAAAGCACCACATAAATGTCAACATTATAAAGGTTACCAATATCCCTAATGGATTTTAAGCTTCCATTTTGTGACTTGTGTCTGCAAAGGCAATCTTTGTCATGAATAAATTCAATGCTGGATCAAGGACAACAGGACCTTACTTGGGAAAAAAATAATTATGCACCAACTGTCACAAGCTACTTGTTAACTTGGCTGGTGACTTTGATTAGTGCTTACAATATGGTAAAAATTGATAATGGAGTCTTGTTTTCATCTTTGGCTTGTTTGGAGCATAGCCTGGTTGTAAATTACAGGGCTAAAAGAAAACATCAAGCAGGTGCCTAACGTGTGTAATGAATAAAATCAAAAGCAGCACATTGTGGAACAGATCAAAAAGATGCAATAAGGTTTCCCTTTAGAGCATACCAAGCAAATTGGTTCTTAAGTGTGAATGAGCCTAATCTGACCATCTTGTGATACAGAGAAAGAAGACAGACAAGCTATTTGTAGACAGCTTTACAGGGCATTAGTTGCACAACTTACTTACTGATTGCTTATATATTCTGCTTTCTGTAGAATGGAAGTAAAAACAAGCTCTGAAAAAGAGTTGTAACCATGATTTTGAGTGTTTGTGTATTTAATGATTTTACTTTTATTTATTTATTTATTTTTTTGTTCAGCTAACCAATAAAATACATTTATCTGCCACACAAAATTACCCTGGCATTGTTTGTGTGTTACTATTTTGCAGAGACACCATATATCTATACAATTTCTTGTCCAGTATGACAACTAGGCTACTCCTATGAGTGAACTTAACATACATCTGTAATGCCAGCAACATGAAAATCACAATTTCCTGTCTTTTTGTCTTCAATTCTTTAGAGTCACAGATCCAGAACATCCATACACTTAACAAAAGTCAAAATATATTAGGACAGTATCGTACTATGTATTGAAAGGAGAGCATTATCATGACAGTAAAAAGACCAGCTGTGACAGGTTTACTTTAAAAAATTGGTACATTTTATATAAAAAAATTGCGTTATTTGTATAAAATTTATACATTTAAATGAAACTATTTAAAACAGGATGCATCTATTTCATGATGGTTCTGCATCATGTCATGCATTTCTAATAAGACTCCCTCTAACTGGCTCTTCACTTTTTTTCTAAAGCTGGCCATGCACTGATTAAAATTCAGCCAGTTAAGCAGGACCTGCAAATGTCAGTGTGTGTGGCCATCTTTGGTCAGCAGAAGTCGATCATTTGATCAGATATGTGGGCAAATTTTCCTCAGTCAGCAACTGCAGCCAATCAGCCACATCTACCAATCAGTGTATTCTGACAGCAGTGGGTGCTGCTGTCCAAATACAATGTCCTAATTTGGGGAATTCCTCCATTTAACATTTTTGTGTAAGTGGAGGAACCCTCTCCTTTTTTATTTTTATTCAGCCTAATGGCTCAATGAAAAAAATACAGTGTATGGCCTGCTTTGGGGTCAGTTCACACCAGAATGCGTGTACCTGTAATTCCTGTGCATTTCCCTGCAGCGCGATTTTCAGGCTTTCAATTTGAACGGGCTGAAATTGCATCAGACTGCACAAAAAGTAATGTATGCACACATTTTGATCTGGAGCCCGCAAATGCACTTCATTTGTGATCTGTGTTTGGGGTGTCAATAACAATTTATTGGCACCCGCAGCAGATTGCAAAAGCAGTGTGCTTTGAATTTGGTGTGGGAAACCCGCATGGAATGCACCTTTCCTGCACCGTTTTCTGGTGTGAACTGGCCCTTAGACAATGTCTTTTGAGTAAGACCAGGTTCAGTTGAACTCGCACGATTTCACTCCCACGTGTCAGTCCCAATTTCAGCCACCATTTCAAAGACATCTGTGCAGAAACCTGTAAATGTAAATTGCAGCCCAAAATCGCAAAAAAGTAGTACAGAAACTACTTTTTGAAATGCAAATGCTGCATTGCACTGATTAGGGTGGTACCATTGCCAACAATTGTCAAAGCGCATGTCAAATCGCACCGGTGTAAACCAGGGCTAAAACAGAGTGCTCAGGTCCTTCCTATGACTTATTAATTTGTGTATGTAATTTGAACTCTGACAATTCTTTTCTATTCACAACACAAGCCATTTTGAGGACAGTAAGAAAATCAATAAAAATGAGGAAAAGCAATCTACAACTCTACTTGCTGGTTGCAAGTGGTAAATATGAAATATTTCCATGCAATATTTTATATGTATCTGATTAAAGTAAACATACATATTTTGCCATGAACATAAAGATATACTGTATATAATATTATACATAAACACTATTCACTCCCTTTAAAACATAAGTAACTCTCCTGTCATCACAGCACCAAAGTACTTAGGGATCCTTGCTTCTGGTTATAGCATGGTAAGCAGGTGCTGGATGCAACATTTGTTATAATGTAATACTTTAGTACTATACACATATGCATGTATGTTGGTGGATTACCTTACAAGGAAACATTCCAAATGTTGGCAATTACTATTTTAATGCATTTGCACTGAACACACATTCTGAGATCTTTAGCATTATTTACAGTTTATAGGAAACTTATTGCCTTTTTGCCCATCAAAATGAAATTGTCCAGAGATTCACCCAATAAGTGCTAAAATATCAGGTTTTATCAAAGCTGTAGAAATGTTCAGTAGTTCATCTATTATTGGATGTACACTACTGACAAGGTGGATTAGGCCCAACTGTAGGCTTAAAAGAGAATCTGAGGTGATTTCTACTATCTTTGGATTAGCTGTTATCTTGTTCGGTCCGTTCTGATTGTCAAGTCATTATGGCAGCTTTGGCAGATGGTGCTTGTGGGTAGATAGAGAACAGTTTAAAGGTTCCAAACAAATTTATAGATTAGAAATATATTGTTTTAAAGCCAGATCCAATGTGGGTATTTATACTGCATGAAAGTTGTCACATTCTATCTATACAGACAATGCAGAAAATTAAAGCAACAGATGTGTTCTAAAGGCATATTTGTAATGTTCTATTCAAGGATTATACTTTTCACTTAGCAAAGTGCACCAAAATTAACTTTGAACACCCAAACATGTGCAAAAGAACAAAAAAAGTCTATGCACATCCTTTGATAATGGAAGTGTATATAGGTACACTGAAGTAAGCAATAAAAACTAAATGTTCTAACAGATTGCATATGCTTTTAGAACTAAAAAAAAATCTTACACAGTAAGAAAGGTCATAAGTGTGTGGTACTACCTGCTTGGCAAATAAAATATATAACAGTTGAATCAATCAAATGTAAAGTGTTCAATATGCATTAAATTAAAATACAACAAAATGAAATAAAGTGCTCTGTGCTGCAAATTCATTAAACAGTCCACATTCAGTGAAAGTTCATATGCTCCAAAGTGCTCTGTGTTGAAATCAATATATGATCCACATTCAATGTAAATTAATATGCAGTGATATATGAGTGCATAGTACCTCTGTATGCATTAAACCAGTGCTCCAGGTGTCACACTCTGTGCTCCCCTCTAGGTGTCCTCAGTCACAATATGCATTCCACGATTATGGAACCATTGGGAAAGAGGTGACGTCAGCAAGCCCAGTCCAATGCGTTTGGTCACTCTGGCGTCAGAGTGACGAAGCGCATTGAGCGGGGCTTGCTGATGTCACTTCTGTCCCGATGGTTCCATATCGTGGAACGCATATGGTTTGGATTGAAGCATTTGTAGCTCTAGAACAAGCAGTTTATATGTTAATAGCTACTTGTCATTTGTTTTTAATTTAATAAAATGGATTTACATTATGGATGCCTGGTCTTTACTCTCTCAACATGCACATGGAGTGGAGATGAGAAGTAAATAAGAGGCTGACCAGATCTCCTATTTCTCACAAGGTGTAGATATAGTTCCAGTGAGTGAGGACACATAGGAGGGGAGCACAGGGTGTGACACCTGGGGCACTGGATTAATGCATACAGAGGCACTGAGCACTTTTATATCACAGCCTATTAATTTACATTGAATGTGGATTATGTATTGATTTTAACACGGAGCACTTTGGAGCATATGAACTTTCAGTGAATGTGGACTGTTTAATGAATTTGCAGCACGGATCATTTATTGCATGTTTTTGTATAATACTTTAATGCATATTGAGCACTTTTCATTTGATTGATTCAACTGATATATATTTTATTTGCCATTCAGGTAGTGCCACACATTTATGACCTTTTTTCATCATTGATTAACCTGTCAGGATAATCATAGTGCAGGCAGCCACCCATAGTACACCCAGTTACTGCTTAAAAGGGTCTACTATCATACCATATACCATAGCACAGGGTATTATTACTTTATAAATCTTATACAGTAGCTTAATAAAACCTTAAAAAAATTGCTAACAATTTGCTAGAAGGTAGAGTTTTTTTATCTTTACTGTGCTCATCTCCTGGTTAAAAGTTTTTCTTTGTGTACATCGCATCGCACCGCATCGCAGGCACAGTGCAATGTAAATTCCTGAACCACTCCTGGATTAAACAGGGGTTACATCATTAACCACTTCCCGACCGCCGCACGACGATGTACGTCCTAAGTTTGAATGGGGATATCGTTGTTATGGCAGCAGCTAGCTGCCATAACCCCAGTATCCCCGTTTTCGTGCGGCGGCCGGCTTTCAGATAAAAGTGGTCCCTGCGGCGGATTCGCCGCGAGATCACTTTTATCGGTGGCGGAAGAGGGCCCCCCCCTCCCGCCACGATCCGGTGCCCTCCGACGCTTACCTGAGCCGTCGGTAGCGGCGGAGGCGATCGCGTCCACTCCCGTGGTGTGTCTGAAGACAAGTGAGCCCAAGATGGCGCTCACTCGTCTCCATGACACTGCTGGGCGGAAGCGACGCCAAAACGTCACTTCCGTCCACGCCTCTTAAAGGCATATTTTTTACAAATGACTTTTTTTTTTTTTTTTTTATTTCATTTTAGTGTAAATATGAGATTTGAGGTCTTTTTGACCCCAGATCTCAAGAGGTCCTGCCATGCTTTTTTCTATTACAAGGGATGTTTACATTCCTTGTAATAGAAATAAAAGTGACACAATTTTTTTTTTTTTTAAAGTGTAAAAATAAATAAAATATTGTAAAATAAATAATAAAAATAAAAAAAAAATTTTTAAAACCCCCCTGTCCCGACGAGCTCGCGCGCAGAAGCGAACGCATACGCGAGTAGCGCCCGCATATGAAAACGGTGGTCAAACCACACATGTGAGGTATCGCCGCGACCGGTAGAGCGAGAGCAATAATTCTAGCCCTAGACCTCCTCTGTAGCGCAAAATATGCAACCTGTAGAATTTTTTAAACGTCGCCTATGGAGATTTTTGAGGGTAAAAGTTTGACGCCATTCCACGAGCGGGCGCAATTTTCAAGCATGACATGTTGGGTATCAATTTACTCGGCGTAACATTATATTTCACAATATAAAAAAAATTGGGATAACTTTACTGTTGTTTTATTTTTTTATTCAAAAAAGTGAATTTTTTCCAAAAAAAGTGCGCTTATAAGACCGCTGCGCAAATACGGTGCAAAAAAAAGTATTGCAATGACCGCCATTGTATTCTCTAGGGTGTTAGAAGAAAAACCATATATAATGTTTGGGGGTTCTAAGTAATTTTCTAGCAGAAAAACCTGTTTTAAACATGTAAACACCTAAAATCCAAAACGAGGCTGGTCTTAAAGTGGTTAATGGCCATCCAATGGCTGAGGAAATAAAATAGTGAGCAGGAACACTATTAGAAGAAGATGGCAGTGGTGGCAGATGGAGTGGCAAGGGGCAACGCAGACTTTGCATTGCTGGTGAAAATGAACTGTGAAAACTTGCACATTATGGCAAATGGCTAGAAACAAATATATTTTGACCACTTAAGCCCCGGACCATTTGGCTGGCTAAAGACCAGAGCACTTTTTGCGATTCGGTACTGAGTCGCTTTAACTGATAATTGCGCAGTCGTGCGATGTGGCTCCCAAATAAAATTGACGTCCTTTTTTCCCCACAAATAGAGCTTTCTTTTGGTGGTATTTGATCACCTCTGCGGTTTTTAACTTTTGCGCTATAAACAAAAAAAGAGCGACAATTTTGAAAAAAAAAGCAATATTTTTTACTTTTTGCTATAATAAATATCCCCAAAAAATATCTAAAAAAAACATTTTTTTTCCTCAGTTTAGGGCGATATGTATTCTTCTACATATTTCTGGCAACAAAAAAAAATTGCAATAAGCGTTTATTGATTGGTTTGCGCAAAAGTTATAGCATCTACAAAATAGGGGATTGTTTTATGGCATTTTTATTAATATTTTTTTTTTTACTAGTAATGGTGGTGATCAGCGATTTTTATCGTGACTGTGACATTATGGTGGACAGATTGGACACTTTTGGCGCTATTTTGGGACCATTCACATTTATACAGCGATCAGTGCGATTATAAAATCCATTGATTACTGTGTAAATGTGACTGGCAGTGAAGGGGTTAACCAGGAGGGGGTGCTGCAGGGGTTAAGTGTGTCCTAGGAATGTGAAGCAGCAATACGATGCTGTATCTTTATTATCATTCTTAGCATATACTGTACATGCTTTTCATTTTTGCCCTAGATTTACCTGCCAAAACGTATTTCAAATATATAAGTGAAGCAGCAATGCGATGCTGTATCTTTATTTCAGAGTTGATTATTTTGCAGGGATGGTATGGGCTACAAATGCATTTCAAAATTAGTGTTTGGTAGAGTAAATATACCAATATCGTTTAGAATAAACAATGCAGACAAGAAACTGTTATATTAGAGAGATTTGAGAGAAAAATTTTTGCACAATGACCCTAAGTGGTTACAAAAGGTAAATAGTCTGTTCACTTTGCAAGGGAAGTTGCACTTTTGCAAAGGGAATTAGCCCAAGAGCTTAGTGAATGAGGTAAAGCTCCGCTGGCTTCAATTTAGCATGATCATCATCCAATCACGTGCAAGCAAAAATATGCTGTATTTAGATTTTCCTTGCACATGATTGTGTATTTTTTGCAAAGTAAAACTTCACCTCATTTACGAAGCTCCAGGGTAACTTGCCTTGCAAAGTGAACAGCCTATTTTCCTTTAGTAAACCAACTCCAACATGTTCAGTGACTGAGGAAATTCTCTGGTGACTCTTTACTACTAATGCCGCGTACACACGGTCGGACTTTTCGTCTACAAAAGTCCAACGGACGCTGACGGACTAAAGCTGGCTGGTAATCCGATCGTGTGTGGGCTGCTTCGGACTTTCAACGTACTTTTTTAGCCTCAAATCCGACGTACTTTAGATTTGAAACATGCTTCAAATCTTTACGTCGTAACTACGACGGACCCCGAAGTCCGCTCGTCTGTATGCTAGTCCTACGGACAAAAAAACGACGCATGCTCATAAGCAAAAACTAAACGGAAGCACTCGGTCTAGTAAAACTAGTGTTCGTATTGTAGGTAGCACATTCATCACGCTGCAAAATCTGTGATCGTTGAATGCAGCGCATTTTATTTCTTCTTTACGAATGCTCTAAAGAACGAAGGTGTTTTGCTGTTCATAATCAGAGTTCTCCCAAACTGATTTCTGAATTCTTTTTCTCTTTGATCTCATGAATGATATAGTATGCTTTTTATAAACAATGTTTCCATACTAATAATACTTTTTCCCTTTTATTTTTTTTTTTTTTTAGGTTTGTAAAGTTACCACAAAGAACCCATTATTCTTTTTTTTTTTTTTTCTAGTGATTATTTTTTAATTTTTAGATAAAGTTAACCCAAAGCACCGTTTTTGTTTATGTATATATTTTTTTTTCAAGACTTACCACTTGAACATTCTTAACATTAGTAATGTGTTTTTGGTGTGTTTTTTTAAAACTCAATGAGATTGTTGTCCCTTGTTAATTTAACATTGTGTGTAAAATCAATGATTTAAAAGAAAACACATAAAAGTCTTTTGCTAAACTCAAAAAAGATCCATTTATTCATGGTCAAAATAAAATAAAGAGGAAGTCAACGCTGGAAAAAGTCGGTGTACAAGAAAATTGGGATCTTGAGGAGTCCATATAAGAGGGAGCACAATCTGGTCCAAGAATCCCAGAGATCAACAGCACCAGCAGATGATCTAGATGTCCCCAGACTGTGGTACTACAACAGCCTGCGTCTTCTGTCAGACCAGACTGAACCCAGGTCATCACTTTCTTCTCTTCCCTGCAGCCTTTCCTCCACGCTGCCCTGCAGCCTTCCCTGTAGCCTTCCCTGTAGCCTTCTTTTGAGGCTGTGGCTCTGGTGTTTCAGTTGTGGCAGGAGGAGGAGGAGGAGGAGGAGGAGGAGGAGGAGGAGGAGGGGGGGGGGCTGCCTC